>OX276335.1:232895909-235295909 GCA_946251815.1 Dasysyrphus albostriatus | reverse complement strand
TCACTTAATAAGAATAATCAGAAAATCTCGTTTTGTTTTTTTGGGATTTCTGGTATTTTGAAGGTAAATAAAAGTAAATGAAATTAATGGAGAGTTCTGCAAAAAAATTTGTTCTGAATAAAAAATGAGTAGGTTTTTGGGAGAATCGTCATACTCGTTAAGAGCCTCTCAGCAAGAATATCATATAATTTTTTTTGTTAACTCGTGTTTTGGAGGTGAATGAAAGAATTTCTATGAAACTCGTGGAGAGTTTCCTTAAAACTCGATCAGAATCACTAATAAATAGGTTTTGGGCAGAATTGCAAGACTCGTTCAGAGTCATTCGGTAAGAATATCATAAAAACTCGTTCAAAGTTTTGCTGTTGACTAGTATTTTTGAGGTACTTAAGAGATTTTTTATGAAATTTGTGGATAGTTTCATAAAAATTCGATAAGAGTTACAAAGAAATAGGTTTTGGGCTAAATCGTTTGACTCGTTCAGAGTCGCTCAGTATAAAAATATCGAAGACTTTTTCAGAGTTTCGCGGTTGTCTAATATTTAAGAGAATAAAGAGATTTTTTGAAAAAATAATGGAGAGTTTCATAAAATTTCTATTAGAAATAACAACGAATAGGTTTTTGGGCAGAATCATAAGACTCGTTCAGAGTCGCTCGGTAAGAATATCATAGAATGTTTTGGTTAACTCGTGTTTTGGAGATGAATGAAAGAATTTCTATGAAACTCGTAGAGAGTTTCCTAGAAATTCGATCAGAATGACTAATAAATAGGTTTTGGGCAGAATTGCAAGACTCGTTCAGAGAATATCATAAAAACTCGTTCAGAGTTTCACTGTTGTCTTGTATTTGTGAGGTATCTAAGAGATTTTTGTGAAATTTGTGGAGAGTTTCCTATAAATTCGATCAGAATGACTAATAAATAGGTTTTGGGTAGAATTGCAAGACTCGGTCAGAGTCATTCGGTAAGAATATCATAAAAACTCGTTCAAAGTTTCGCTGTTGTCTAGTATTTTTGAGGTACTTAAGAGATTATGAAATTTGTGGATTATTTCATAGAAATTCGATAAGAGTTACAAAGAAATAGGTTTTGGGCTAAATCGTTTGACTCGTTTAGAGTCGCTCAGTATAAAAATATCGAAGACTTTTTCAGAGTTTCGCGGTTGTCTAATATTTAAGGGATTAAAGAGATTTTTTTGAAAAAATAATGGAGAGTTTCATAAAATTTCGCTTAGAAATAATAACGAATAGGTTTTTGGGCAGAATCATAAGACTCGTTCAGAGTCATTCGGTAAGAATATCATAAAAACTCATTCAGAGTTTCTCGATGGTTTTGTTTTTTGAAGGTGTTAAAAAAAATTTCATAGATCTCTTGAAGAGCTTCGTAGAACTTTGAAAACAAGCACTCGTTTTTCCAAAAAGCTTATTGGGATTTCGGAGGGGGCTGAAGAAATATGAAGAGTTTGACTTGGAGCCGTATGGATGGTTTGGGCATGCCGTCGCAGCGCTTTCTTGGACAGCGTAAAAGTAAGCACGCAACTTCTCTGATGACCTTAAGCCTATCCCAAGTGCTTATTAACTTGATGATATTTTGCTGAAAACACTTACGTTGATACCGTCCCTGCCGGCCCTTAAGTCGTGATCAGCGGGTGACCCTCCAAATAAGAATTTGAGTTAAGGCCTTCATCTCATTTCAGCTCTCTTCTGATTTCTGACAGTAAACAGCTTTTTCAAAATGTCTGCTATAAATTTCATCTTGGAAAATATACTGAATATTAATGAAATTCGTTAAGAGTTTCCCCAAATGTTGTTCAGAATTACAAAAAAGATAGGTGTTCGGGTGGTATAGTAAGATTGGTTCAGATTAATACTCGTTCAGAGTTTCGCGGTTGTCTAGAATTTTTGAGATATCTAAGAGATTTTTTATGAAATTGGTGGAGAGTTTCGTAGAAATTCGTTCAGAATTAGTGACGAATAGGTCTTTGGGCAGAATCATAAGACTTATTAAGAATCGTCATACTCGTTTAGAGTCTCTCAGCAAGAATATCATATAATTTGTTTTGTTAACTCGTGTTCTGGAGCTGAATGAAAGAATTTCTATTAAACTCGTGGAGAGTTTCCTAAAAATTCGATCAGAATAACTAACGAATAAGTTTTGGGCAGAATTGTGAGACTCGTTCAGAGTAAATCAGTAAGAATAACATAAAAACATGCAACATTTTGGGGTTTAATCATATTTTGGATGTAAATATAAGAATTTCTCTAAAACTCGGGGAGAGTGTCGTAAAAATTCGATCAGAATAACAAACGAATAGCTTTTTGGCTGAATCATGAGGCGCGTTCAGAATCACTCGGGAAGAATATCATAAGGACTCGTTCAGAGTTTTGCAGTTGTCTAGAATTTTTGAGGTATCTAAGGAATTTCTTATGAAATATGTGGAGAGTTTCGTAAAAATTTGTTCAGAATTCATAACGAATAGGTTCTTATGCAGAATCGTAGGACTCCTTCAGAGTCACTTAATAAGAATAATCAGAAAATCTCGTTTTGTTTTTTTGGGATTTCTGGTATTTTGAAGGTAAATAAAAGTAAATGAAATCAATGGAGAGTTCTGCAAAAAAATTTGTTCTGAATAAAAAATGAGTAGGTTTTTGGGAGAATCGTCATACTCGTTAAGAGCCTCTCAGCAAGAATATCATATAATTTTTTTTGTTAACTCGTGTTTTGGAGGTGAATGAAAGAATTTCTATGAAACTCGTGGAGAGTTTCCTTAAAACTCGATCAGAATCACTAATAAATAGGTTTTGGGCAGAATTGCAAGACTCGTTCAGAGTCATTCGGTAAGAATATCATAAAAACTCGTTCAAAGTTTTGCTGTTGACTAGTATTTTTGAGGTACTTAAGAGATTTTTTATGAAATTTGTGGATAGTTTCATAAAAATTCGATAAGAGTTACAAAGAAATAGGTTTTGGGCTAAATCGTTTGACTCGTTCAGAGTCGCTCAGTATAAAAATATCGAAGACTTTTTCAGAGTTTCGCGGTTGTCTTATATTTAAGAGAATAAAGAGATTTTTTGAAAAAATAATGGAGAGTTTCATAAAATTTCTATTAGAAATAACAACGAATAGGTTTTTGGGCAGAATCATAAGACTCGTTCAGAGTCGCTCGGTAAGAATATCATAGAATGTTTTGGTTAACTCGTGTTTTGGAGATGAATGAAAGAATTTCTATGAAACTCGTGGAGAGTTTCCTAGAAATTCGATCAGAATGACTAATAAATAGGTTTTGGGCAGAATTGCAAGACTCGTTCAGAGAATATCATAAAAACTCGTTCAGATTTTCACTGTTGTCTTGTATTTGTGAGGTATCTAAGAGATTTTTGTGAAATTTGTGGAGAGTTTCCTAAAAATTCGATCAGAATGACTAATAAATAGGTTTTGGGTAGAATTGCAAGACTCGGTCAGAGTCATTCGGTAAGAATATCATAAAAACTCGTTCAAAGTTTCGCTGTTGTCTAGTATTTTTGAGGTACTTAAGAGATTATGAAATTTGTGGATTATTTCATAGAAATTCGATAAGAGTTACAAAGAAATAGGTTTTGGGCTAAATCGTTTGACTCGTTTAGAGTCGCTCAGTATAAAAATATCGAAGACTTTTTCAGAGTTTCGCGGTTGTCTAATATTTAAGAGAATAAAGAGATTTTTTGAAAAAATAATGGAGAGTTTCATAAAATTTCTATTAGAAATAACAACGAATAGGTTTTTGGGCAGAATCATAAGACTCGTTCAGAGTCGCTCGGTAAGAATATCATAGAATGTTTTGGTTAACTCGTGTTTTGGAGATGAATGAAAGAATTTCTATGAAACTCGTAGAGAGTTTCCTAGAAATTCGATCAGAATGACTAATAAATAGGTTTTGGGCAGAATTGCAAGACTCGTTCAGAGTCATTCGGTAAGAATATCATAAAAACTCGTTCAAAGTTTCGCTGTTGTCTAGTATTTTTGAGGTACTTAAGAGATTATGAAATTTGTGGGTTATTTCATAGAAATTCGATAAGAGTTACAAAGAAATAGGTTTTGGGCTAAATCGTTTGACTCGTTTAGAGTCGCTCAGTATAAAAATATCGAGGACTTTTTCCGAGTTTCGCGGTTGTCTAATATTTAAGGAAATAAAGAGATTTTTTTGAAAAAATAATGGAGAGTTTCATAAAATTTCGTTTAGAAATAATAACGAATAAGTTTTTGGGCAGAATCATAAGACTTGTTCAGAGTCGGTCGGTAAGAATATCATAGAATGTTTTGGTTAACTCGTGTTTTGGAGGTGAATGAAAGAATTTCTATGAAACTCGTGGAGAGTTTCCTAAAAATTCGATCAGAATGACTAATAAATAGGTTTTGGGCAGAATTGCAAGACTCGTTCAGAGTCACTCAGTATAAAAATATCGAAGACTTTTTCAGAGTTTCGCGGTTGTCTTATATTTAAGAGAATAAAGAGATTTTTTGAAAAAATAATGGAGAGTTTCATAAAATTTCTATTAGAAATAACAACGAATAGGTTTTTGGGCAGAATCATAAGACTCGTTCAGAGTCGCTCGGTAAGAATATCATAGAATGTTTTGGTTAACTCGTGTTTTGGAGATGAATGAAAGAATTTCTATGAAACTCGTGGAGAGTTTCCTAGAAATTCGATCAGAATGACTAATAAATAGGTTTTGGGCAGAATTGCAAGACTCGTTCAGAGAATATCATAAAAACTCGTTCAGAGTTTCACTGTTGTCTTGTATTTGTGAGGTATCTAAGAGATTTTTGTGAAATTTGTGGAGAGTTTCCTAAAAATTCGATCAGAATGACTAATAAATAGGTTTTAGGCAGAATTGCAAGACTCGTTCAGAGTCATTCGGTAAGAATATCATAAAAACTCGTTCAAAGTTTCGCTGTTGTCTAGTATTTTTGAGGTACTTAAGAGATTATGAAATTTGTGGGTTATTTCATAGAAATTCGATAAGAGTTACAAAGAAATAGGTTTTGGGCTAAATCGTTTGACTCGTTTAGAGTCGCTCAGTATAAAAATATCGAGGACTTTTTCCGAGTTTCGCGGTTGTCTAATATTTAAGGAAATAAAGAGATTTTTTTGAAAAAATAATGGAGAGTTTCATAAAATTTCGTTTAGAAATAATAACGAATAAGTTTTTGGGCAGAATCATAAGACTTGTTCAGAGTCGGTCGGTTAGAATATCATAGAATGTTTTGGTTAACTCGTGTTTTGGAGGTGAATGAAAGAATTTCTATGAAACTCGTGGAGAGTTTCCTAAAAATTCGATCAGAATGACTAATAAATAGGTTTTGGGCAGAATTGCAAGACTCGTTCAGAGTCACTCAGTATAAAAATATCGAAGACTTTTTCAGAGTTTCGCGGTTGTCTAATATTTAAGGGAATAAAGAAATTTTTTTGAAAAAATAATGGAGAGTTTCATAAAATTTCGCTTAGAAATAATAAAGAATAGGTTTTTGGGCAGAATCATAAGACTCGTTCAGAGTCGCTCGGTAAGAATATCATAGAATGTTTTGGTTAACTCGTGTTTTGGAGGTGAATGAAAGAATTTCTACGAAACTCGTGGAGAGTTTCCTAAAAATTCGATCAGAATGACTAATAAATAGGTTGTGGGCAGAATTGCAAGACTCGTTCAGAGTCATTCGGTAAGAATATCATAAAAACTCATTCAGAGTTTCTCGATGGTTTTGTTTTTTGAAGGTGTTAAAAAAAATTTCATAGATCTCTTGAAGAGCTTCGTAGAACTTTGAAAACAAGCACTCGTTTTTCCAAAAAGCTTATTGAGATTTCGGAGGGGGCTGAAGAAATATGAAGAGTTTGACTTGGAGCCGTATTGATGGTTTGGGCATGCCGTCGCAGCGCTTTCTTGGACAGCGTAAAAGTAAGCACGCAACTTCTCTGATGACCTAAAGCCTATCCCAAGTGCTTATTAACTTGATGATATTTTGCTGAAAACACTTACGTTGATACCGTCCCTGCCGGCCCTTAAGTCGTGATCAGCGGGTGACCCTCCAAATAAGAATTTGAGTTAAAGCCTTCATCTCATTTCAGCTCTCTTCTGATTTCTGACAGTAAACAGCTTTTTCAAAATGTCTGCTATAAATTTCATCTTGGAAAATATACTGAATATTTATGAAATTCGTTAAGAGTTTCCCCAAATGTTGTTCAGAATTACAAAAAAGATAGGTGTTCGGGTGGTATAGTAAGATTGGTTCAGATTATCTTAGTAAATGCATAATAAATACTCGCCCAGAGTTTCGCGGTTGTCTTGAATTTTTGAGGTATCTAAGAGATTTTTTTATGAAATTGGTGGAGAGTTTCGTAGAAATTCGTTCAGAATTAATTTCGAATTGGTTTTTGTGCAGAAACGTATGAGTCCTTCGGAATCACTCATTACAAACATAATAAAAACTCGTTTTGGTTTTTGGGGTTCCTGGTATTTTGGAGGAAAATAAAAGAATTTAAATGAAAATAATGAAGAGTTTCTCATAAAATTTGTTCTGAACAAAAAATGAGTATGTTTTTGGGCACAATGGATCCACTGAGATCCGAGTGAGGTGATGCGGCTTGCCCCACCTAATCTAACCTATGTTTTTGGGGAGAATCGTCATACTCGTCTAAAGTCGCTCAGCAAGAATATCATATAATTTTTTGGTTAACTCGTGTTTTGGAGGTGAATGAAAGAATTTCTATTAAACTCGTGGAGAGTTTCCTAAAAATTCGATCAGAATAACTAACGAATAAGTTTTGGGCAGAATTGTGAGACTCGTTCAGAGTAAATCAGTAAGAATAACATAAAAACATGCAACATTTTGGGGTTTAATCATATTTTGGATGTAAATATAAGAATTTCTCTAAAACTCGGGGAGAGTGTCGTAAAAATTCGATCAGAATAACAAACGAATAGCTTTTTGGCTGAATCATGAGGCGCGTTCAGAATCACTCGGGAAGAATATCATAAGGACTCGTTCAGAGTTTTGCAGTTGTCTAGAATTTTTGAGGTATCTAAGGAATTTCTTATGAAATATGTGGAGAGTTTCGTAAAAATTTGTTCAGAATTCATAACGAATAGGTTCTTATGCAGAATCGTAGGACTCCTTCAGAGTCACTTAATAAGAATAATCAGAAAATCTCGTTTTGTTTTTTTGGGATTTCTGGTATTTTGAAGGTAAATAAAAGTAAATGAAATTAATGGAGAGTTCTGCAAAAAAATTTGTTCTGAATAAAAAATGAGTAGGTTTTTGGGAGAATCGTCATACTCGTTAAGAGCCTCTCAGCAAGAATATCATATAATTTTTTTTGTTAACTCGTGTTTTGGAGGTGAATGAAAGAATTTCTATGAAACTCGTGGAGAGTTTCCTTAAAACTCGATCAGAATCACTAATAAATAGGTTTTGGGCAGAATTGCAAGACTCGTTCAGAGTCATTCGGTAAGAATATCATAAAAACTCGTTCAAAGTTTTGCTGTTGACTAGTATTTTTGAGGTACTTAAGAGATTTTTTATGAAATTTGTGGATAGTTTCATAAAAATTCGATAAGAGTTACAAAGAAATAGGTTTTGGGCTAAATCGTTTGACTCGTTCAGAGTCGCTCAGTATAAAAATATCGAAGACTTTTTCAGAGTTTCGCGGTTGTCTAATATTTAAGAGAATAAAGAGATTTTTTGAAAAAATAATGGAGAGTTTCATAAAATTTCTATTAGAAATAACAACGAATAGGTTTTTGGGCAGAATCATAAGACTCGTTCAGAGTCGCTCGGTAAGAATATCATAGAATGTTTTGGTTAACTCGTGTTTTGGAGATGAATGAAAGAATTTCTATGAAACTCGTAGAGAGTTTCCTAGAAATTCGATCAGAATGACTAATAAATAGGTTTTGGGCAGAATTGCAAGACTCGTTCAGAGAATATCATAAAAACTCGTTCAGAGTTTCACTGTTGTCTTGTATTTGTGAGGTATCTAAGAGATTTTTGTGAAATTTGTGGAGAGTTTCCTATAAATTCGATCAGAATGACTAATAAATAGGTTTTGGGTAGAATTGCAAGACTCGGTCAGAGTCATTCGGTAAGAATATCATAAAAACTCGTTCAGAGTTTCGCTGTTGTCTAGTATTTTTGAGGTACTTAAGAGATTATGAAATTTGTGGATTATTTCATAGAAATTCGATAAGAGTTACAAAGAAATAGGTTTTGGGCTAAATCGTTTGACTCGTTTAGAGTCGCTCAGTATAAAAAATATCGAAGACTTTTTCAGAGTTTCGCGGTTGTCTAATATTTAAGGGATTAAAGAGATTTTTTTGAAAAAATAATGGAGAGTTTCATAAAATTTCGCTTAGAAATAATAACGAATAGGTTTTTGGGCAGAATCATAAGACTCGTTCAGAGTCATTCGGTAAGAATATCATAAAAACTCATTCAGAGTTTCTCGATGGTTTTGTTTTTTGAAGGTGTTAAAAAAAATTTCATAGATCTCTTGAAGAGCTTCGTAGAACTTTGAAAACAAGCACTCGTTTTTCCAAAAAGCTTATTGGGATTTCGGAGGGGGCTGAAGAAATATGAAGAGTTTGACTTGGAGCCGTATGGATGGTTTGGGCATGCCGTCGCAGCGCTTTCTTGGACAGCGTAAAAGTAAGCACGCAACTTCTCTGATGACCTTAAGCCTATCCCAAGTGCTTATTAACTTGATGATATTTTGCTGAAAACACTTACGTTGATACCGTCCCTGCCGGCCCTTAAGTCGTGATCAGCGGGTGACCCTCCAAATAAGAATTTGAGTTAAGGCCTTCATCTCATTTCAGCTCTCTTCTGATTTCTGACAGTAAACAGCTTTTTCAAAATGTCTGCTATAAATTTCATCTTGGAAAATATACTGAATATTAATGAAATTCGTTAAGAGTTTCCCCAAATGTTGTTCAGAATTACAAAAAAGATAGGTGTTCGGGTGGTATAGTAAGATTGGTTCAGATTAATACTCGTTCAGAGTTTCGCGGTTGTCTAGAATTTTTGAGATATCTAAGAGATTTTTTATGAAATTGGTGGAGAGTTTCGTAGAAATTCGTTCAGAATTAGTGACGAATAGGTCTTTGGGCAGAATCATAAGACTTATTAAGAATCGTCATACTCGTTTAGAGTCTCTCAGCAAGAATATCATATAATTTGTTTTGTTAACTCGTGTTCTGGAGCTGAATGAAAGAATTTCTATGAAACTCGTGGAGAGTTTCTTAAAAATTCGATCAGAATAACTAATAAATAGGTTTTGGGCAGAATTGCAAGACTCGTTCAGAGTCATTCGGTAAGAATATCATAAAAACTCATTCAGGTTTTTTCGATGGTTTTGTTTTTTGAAGGTGTTAAAAAAAATTTCATAGATCTCTTGAAGAGCTTCGTAGGACTTTGAAAACAAGCACTCGTTTTTCCAAAAAGCTTATTGAGATTTCGGAGGGGGCTGAAGAAATATGAAGAGTTTGACTTGGAGCCGTATTGATGGTTTGGGCATGCCGTCGCAGCGCTTTCTTGGACAGAGTAAAAGTAAGCACGCAACTTCTCTGATGACCTAAAGCCTATCCCAAGTGCTTATTAACTTGATGATATTTTGCTGAAAACACTTACGTTGATACCGTCCCTGCCGGCCCTTAAGTCGTGATCAGCGGATGACCCTCCAAATAAGAATTTGAGTTAAGGCCTTCATCTCATTTCAGCTCTCTTCTGATTTCTGACAGTAAACAGCTTTTTCAAAATGTCTGCTATAAATTTCATCTTGGAAAATATACTGAATATTTATGAAATTCGTTAAGAGTTTCCCCAATTGTTGTTCAGAATTACAAAAAAGATAGGTGTTCGGGTGGTATAGTAAGATTGGTTCAGATTATCTTAGTAAATGCATAATAAATACTCGTTCAGAGTTTCGTGGTTGTCTTGAATTTTTGAGGTATCTAAGAGATTTTTTTATGAAATTGGTGGAGAGTTTCGTAGAAATTCGTTCAGAATTAATTTCGAATTGGTTTTTGTGCAGAAACGTATGAGTCCTTCGGAGTCACTCATTACAAACATAATAAAGACTCGTTTTGGTTTTTGGGGTTCCTGGTATTTTGGAGGAAAATAAAAGAATTTAAATGAAATTAATGGAGAGCTTCGCAAAAAATTTGTTCTGAATAAAAACTGAGTATGTTTTTGGGGAGAATCGTCATACTCGTCTTAAGTCGCTCAGCAAGAATATCATATAATTTGTTTTTTTAACTCGTGTTTTGAGGTGAATGAAAGAATTTCTATGAAACTCGTGGAGAGTTTCCTTAAAATTCGATCAGAAGAACTAATAAATAGGTTTTGGGTAGAATTGCAAGACTCGGTCAGAGTCACTCGGTAAGAATATCATCAAAACTCGTTCAGAGTTTCACTGTTGTCTTGTATTTGTGAGGTATCTAAGTGATTTTTGTGAAATTTGTGGAGAGTTTCCTAAAAATTCGATCAGAATGACTAATAAATAGGTTTTAGGCAGAATTGCAAGACTCGTTCAGAGTCATTCGGTAAGAATATCATAAAAACTCGTTCAAAAATTCGCTGTTGTCTAGTATTTTTGAGGTAGTTAAGAGATTATGAAATTTGTCGATTATTTCATAGAAATTCGATAAGAGTTACAAAGAAATTGGTTTTGGGCTAAATCGTTTGACTCGTTCAGAGTCGCTCAGTATAAAAATATCGAAGACTTTTTCAGAGTTTCGCGGTTGTCTAATATTTAAGGGAATAAAGAGATTTTTTTGAAAAAATAATGGAGAGTTTCATAAAATTTCGCTTAGAAATAATAACGAATAGGTTTTTGGGCAGAATCATAAGACTCGTTCAGAGTCGCTCGGTAAGAATATCATAGAATGTTTTGGTTAACTCGTGTTTTGGAGGTGAATGAAAGAATTTCTATGAAACTCGTGGAGAGTTTCCTAAAAATTCGATCAGAATGACTAATAAATAGGTTTTGGGTAGTATTGCAAGACTCGGTCAGAGTCATTCGGTAAGAATATCATAAAAACTCGTTCAAAGTTTCGCTGTTGTCTAGTATTTTTGAGGTACTTAAGAGATTATGAAATTTGTGGGTTATTTCATAGAAATTCGATAAGAGTTACAAAGAAATAGGTTTTGGGCTAAATCGTTTGACTCGTTTAGAGTCGCTCAGTATAAAAATATCGAGGACTTTTTCCGAGTTTCGCGGTTGTCTAATATTTAAGGGAATAAAGAGATTTTTTTGAAAAAATAATGGAGAGTTTCATAAAATTTCGTTTAGAAATAATAACGAATAAGTTTTTGGGCAGAATCATAAGACTTGTTCAGAGTCGGTCGGTAAGAATATCATAGAATGTTTTGGTTAACTCGTGTTTTGGAGGTGAATGAAAGAATTTCTATGAAACTCGTGGAGAGTTTCCTACAAATTCGATCAGAATGACTAATAAATAGGTTTTGGGCAGAATTGCAAGACTCGTTCAGAGTCATTCGGTAAGAATATCATAAAAACTCGTTCAGAGTTTTGCTGTTGTCTAGTATTTTTGAGGTACTTAAGAGATTTTTTATGAAATTTGTGGATAGTTTCATAAAAATTCGAAAAGAGTTACAAAGAAATAGGTTTTGGGCTAAATCGTTTGACTCGTTCAGAGTCACTCAGTATAAAAATATCGAAGACTTTTTCAGAGTTTCGCGGTTGTCTAATATTTAAGGGAATAAAGAAATTTTTTTGAAAAAATAATGGAGAGTTTCATAAAATTTCGCTTAGAAATAATAAAGAATAGGTTTTTGGGCAGAATCATAAGACTCGTTCAGAGTCGCTCGGTAAGGATATCATAGAATGTTTTGGTTAACTCGTGTTTTGGAGGTGAATGAAAGAATTTCTACGAAACTCGTGGAGAGTTTCCTAAAAATTCGATCAGAATGACTAATAAATAGGTTTTGGGCAGAATTGCAAGACTCGTTCAGAGTCATTCGGTAAGAATATCATAAAAACTCATTCAGAGTTTCTCGATGGTTTTGTTTTTTGAAGGTGTTAAAAAAAATTTCATAGATCTCTTGAAGAGCTTCGTAGAACTTTGAAAACAAGCACTCGTTTTTCCAAAAAGCTTATTGAGATTTCGGAGGGGGCTGAAGAAATATGAAGAGTTTGACTTGGAGCCGTATTGATGGTTTGGGCATGCCGTCGCAGCGCTTTCTTGGACAGCGTAAAAGTAAGCACGCAACTTCTCTGATGACCTAAAGCCTATCCCAAGTGCTTATTAACTTGATGATATTTTGCTGAAAACACTTACGTTGATACCGTCCCTGCCGGCCCTTAAGTCGTGATCAGCGGGTGACCCTCCAAATAAGAATTTGAGTTAAGGCCTTCATCTCATTTCAGCTCTCTTCTGATTTCTGACAGTAAACAGCTTTTTCAAAATTTCTGCTATAAATTTCATCTTGGAAAATATACTGAATATTTATGAAATTCGTTAAGAGTTTCCCCAAATGTTGTTCAGAATTACAAAAAAGATAGGTGTTCGGGTGGTATAGTAAGATTGGTTCAGATTATCTTAGTAAATGCATAATAAATACTCGTTCAGAGTTTCGCGGTTGTCTTGAATTTTTGAGGTATCTAAGAGATTTTTTTATGAAATTGGTGGAGAGTTTCGTAGAAATTCGTTCAGAATTAATTTCGAATTGGTTTTTGTGCAGAAACGTATGAGTCCTTCGGAGTCACTTATTACAAACATAATAAAGACTCGTTTTGGTTTTTGGGGTTCCTGGTATTTTGGAGGAAAATAAAAGAATTTAAATGAAATTAATGGAGAGCTCCGCAAAAAATTTGTTCTGAATAAAAAATGAGTATGTTTTTGGGGAGAATCGTCATACTCGTCTAAAGTCGCTCAGCAAGAATATCATATAATTTTTTGGTTAACTCGTGTTTTGGAAGTGAATGAAAGAATTTCTATGAAACTCGTGGAGAGTTTCCTAAAAATTCGATCAGAATATCTAATAAATAGGTTTTGGGCAGAATTGCAAGACTCGGTCAGAGTCACTCGGTAAGAATATCATAAAAACTCGTTCAGAGTTTCACTGTTGTCTTGTATTTGTGAGGTATCTAAGAGATTTTTGTGAAATTTGTGGAGAGTTTCCTAAAAATTCGATCAGAATGACTAATAAATAGGTTTTGGGTAGAATTGCAAGACTCGGTCAGAGTCATTCGGTAAGAATATCATAAAAACTCGTTCAAAGTTTCGCTGTTGTCTAGTATTTTTGGGTACTTAAGAGATTATGAAATTTGTGGATTATTTCATAGAAATTCGATAAGAGTTACAAAGAAATAGGTTTTGGGCTAAATCGTTTGACTCGTTCAGAGTCGCTCAGTATAAAAATATCGAAGACTTTTTCAGAGTTTCGCGGTTGTCTAATATTTAAGGGAATAAAGAGATTTTTTTGAAAAAATAATGGAGAGTTTCATAAAATTTCGCTTAGAAATAATAACGAATAGGTTTTTGGGCAGAATCATAAGACTCGTTCAGAGTCGCTCGGTAAGAATATCATAGAATGTTTTGGTTAACTCGTGTTTTGGAGGTGAATGAAAGAATTTCTATGAAACTCGTGGAGAGTTTCCTAAAAATTCGATCAGAATGACTAATAAATAGGTTTTGGGTAGTATTGCAAGACTCGGTCAGAGTCATTCGGTAAGAATATCATAAAAACTCGTTCAAAGTTTCGCTGTTGTCTAGTATTTTTGAGGTACTTAAGAGATTATGAAATTTGTGGGTTATTTCATAGAAATTCGATAAGAGTTACAAAGAAATAGGTTTTGGGCTAAATCGTTTGACTCGTTTAGAGTCGCTCAGTATAAAAATATCGAGGACTTTTTCCGAGTTTCGCGGTTGTCTAATATTTAAGGGAATAAAGAGATTTTTTTGAAAAAATAATGGAGAGTTTCATAAAATTTCGTTTAGAAATAATAACGAATAAGTTTTTGGGCAGAATCATAAGACTTGTTCAGAGTCGGTCGGTAAGAATATCATAGAATGTTTTGGTTAACTCGTGTTTTGGAGGTGAATGAAAGAATTTCTATGAAACTCGTGGAGAGTTTCCTACAAATTCGATCAGAATGACTAATAAATAGGTTTTGGGCAGAATTGCAAGACTCGTTCAGAGTCATTCGGTAAGAATATCATAAAAACTCGTTCAGAGTTTTGCTGTTGTCTAGTATTTTTGAGGTACTTAAGAGATTTTTTATGAAATTTGTGGATAGTTTCATAAAAATTCGAAAAGAGTTACAAAGAAATAGGTTTTGGGCTAAATCGTTTGACTCGTTCAGAGTCACTCAGTATAAAAATATCGAAGACTTTTTCAGAGTTTCGCGGTTGTCTAATATTTAAGGGAATAAAGAAATTTTTTTGAAAAAATAATGGAGAGTTTCATAAAATTTCGCTTAGAAATAATAAAGAATAGGTTTTTGGGCAGAATCATAAGACTCGTTCAGAGTCGCTCGGTAAGGATATCATAGAATGTTTTGGTTAACTCGTGTTTTGGAGGTGAATGAAAGAATTTCTACGAAACTCGTGGAGAGTTTCCTAAAAATTCGATCAGAATGACTAATAAATAGGTTTTGGGCAGAATTGCAAGACTCGTTCAGAGTCATTCGGTAAGAATATCATAAAAACTCATTCAGAGTTTCTCGATGGTTTTGTTTTTTGAAGGTGTTAAAAAAAATTTCATAGATCTCTTGAAGAGCTTCGTAGAACTTTGAAAACAAGCACTCGTTTTTCCAAAAAGCTTATTGAGATTTCGGAGGGGGCTGAAGAAATATGAAGAGTTTGACTTGGAGCCGTATTGATGGTTTGGGCATGCCGTCGCAGCGCTTTCTTGGACAGCGTAAAAGTAAGCACGCAACTTCTCTGATGACCTAAAGCCTATCCCAAGTGCTTATTAACTTGATGATATTTTGCTGAAAACACTTACGTTGATACCGTCCCTGCCGGCCCTTAAGTCGTGATCAGCGGGTGACCCTCCAAATAAGAATTTGAGTTAAGGCCTTCATCTCATTTCAGCTCTCTTCTGATTTCTGACAGTAAACAGCTTTTTCAAAATTTCTGCTATAAATTTCATCTTGGAAAATATACTGAATATTTATGAAATTCGTTAAGAGTTTCCCCAAATGTTGTTCAGAATTACAAAAAAGATAGGTGTTCGGGTGGTATAGTAAGATTGGTTCAGATTATCTTAGTAAATGCATAATAAATACTCGTTCAGAGTTTCGCGGTTGTCTTGAATTTTTGAGGTATCTAAGAGATTTTTTTATGAAATTGGTGGAGAGTTTCGTAGAAATTCGTTCAGAATTAATTTCGAATTGGTTTTTGTGCAGAAACGTATGAGTCCTTCGGAGTCACTTATTACAAACATAATAAAGACTCGTTTTGGTTTTTGGGGTTCCTGGTATTTTGGAGGAAAATAAAAGAATTTAAATGAAATTAATGGAGAGCTCCGCAAAAAATTTGTTCTGAATAAAAAATGAGTATGTTTTTGGGGAGAATCGTCATACTCGTCTAAAGTCGCTCAGCAAGAATATCATATAATTTTTTGGTTAACTCGTGTTTTGGAGGTGAATGAAAGAATTTCTATGAAACTCGTGGAGAGTTTCCTAAAAATTCGATCAGAATATCTAATAAATAGGTTTTGGGCAGAATTGCAAGACTCGGTCAGAGTCACTCGGTAAGAATATCATAAAAACTCGTTCAGAGTTTCACTGTTGTCTTGTATTTGTGAGGTATCTAAGAGATTTTTGTGAAATTTGTGGAGAGTTTCCTAAAAATTCGATCAGAATGACTAATAAATAGGTTTTGGGTAGAATTGCAAGACTCGGTCAGAGTCATTCGGTAAGAATATCATAAAAACTCGTTCAAAGTTTCGCTGTTGTCTAGTATTTTTGGGTACTTAAGAGATTATGAAATTTGTGGATTATTTCATAGAAATTCGATAAGAGTTACAAAGAAATAGGTTTTGGGCTAAATCGTTTGACTCGTTCAGAGTCACTCAGTATGAAAATATCGAAGACTTTTTCAGAGTTTCGCGGTTGTCTAATATTTAAGGGAATAAAGAGATTTTTTTGAAAAAATAATGGAGAGTTTCATTAAATTTCGCTTAGAAATAATAACGAATAGGTTTTTGGGCAGAATCATAAGACTCGTTCAGAGTCGTTCGGTAAGAATATCATAGAATGTTTTGGTTAACTCGTGTTTTGGAGGTGAATGAAAGAATTTCTATTAAACTCGTGGAGAGTTTCCTAAAAATTCGATCAGAATGACTAATAAATAGGTTTTGGGCAGAATTGCAAGACCCGTTCAGAGTCATTCGGTAAGAATATCATAAAACATTCAGAGTTTTTTTGTTTTTTGAAGGTGTTAAAAAAAATTTCATAGATCTCTTGAAGAGCTTCGTAGAACTTTGAAAACAAGCACTCGTTTTTCCAAAAAGCTTATTGGGATTTCGGAGGGGGCTGAAGAAATATGAAGAGTTTGACTTGGAGCCGTATGGATGGTTTGGGCATGCCGTCGCAGCGCTTTCTTGGACAGCGTAAAAGTAAGCACGCAACTTCTCTGATGACCTTAAGCCTATCCCAAGTGCTTATTAACTTGATGATATTTTGCTGAAAACACTTACGTTGATACCGTCCCTGCCGGCCCTTAAGTCGTGATCAGCGGGTGACCCTCCAAATAAGAATTTGAGTTAAGGCCTTCATCTCATTTCAGCTCTCTTCTGATTTCTGACAGTAAACAGCTTTTTCAAAATGTCTGCTATAAATTTCATCTTGGAAAATATACTGAATATTTATGAAATTCGTTAAGAGTTTCCCCAATTGTTGTTCAGAATTACAAAAAAGATAGGTGTTCGGGTGGTATAGTAAGATTGGTTCAGATTATCTTAGTAAATGCATAATAAATACTCGTTCAGAGTTTCGCGGTTGTCTTGAATTTTTGAGGTATCTAAGAGATTTTTTTATGAAATTGGTGGAGAGTTTCGTAGAAATTCGTTCAGAATTAATTTCGAATTGGTTTTTGTGCAGAAACGTATGAGTCCTTCGGAGTCACTCATTACATACAAACATAATAAAGACTCGTTTTGGTTTTTGGGGTTCCTGGTATTTTGGAGGAAAATAAAAGAATTTAAATGAAATTAATGGAGAGTTTCGCAAAAAATTTGTTCTGAATAAAAAATGAGTATGTTCTTGGGGAGAATCGTCATACTCGTCTAAAGTCGCTCAGCAAGAATATCATATAATTTTTTGGTTAACTAGTGTTTTGGAGGTGAATGAAAGAATTTCTATTAAACTCGTGGAGAGTTTCCTAAAAATTCGATCAGAATAACTAACGAATAAGTTTTGGGCAGAATTGTGAGACTCGTTCAGAGTAAATCAGTAAGAATAACATAAAAACATACAAAATTTTGGGGTTTAATCATATTTTGGATGTAAATATAAGAATTTCTCTAAAACTCGGGGAGAGTGTCGTAAAAATTCGATCAGAATAACGAACGAATAGTTTTTTGTCTGAATCGTGAGGCGCGTTCAGAATCACTCGGGAAGAATATCATAAGGACTCATTCAGAGTTTTGCAGTTGTCTAGAATTTTTGAGGTATCTAAGGAATTTCTTATGAAATATGTGGAGAGTTTCGTAAAAATTTGTTCAGAATTCATAACGAATAGGTTCTTATGCAGAATCGTAGGACTCCTTCAGAGTCACTTAATAAGAACAATCAGAAAATCTCGTTTCGTTTTTTTGGGATTTCTGGTATTTTGAAGGTAAATAAAAGTAAATGAAATTAATGGAGAGTTCTGCAAAAAAATTGTTCTGAATAAAAAATGAGTATGTTTTTGGGGAGAATCGTCATACTCGTCTAAAGTCGCTCAGCAAGAATATCATATAATTTTTTGGTTAACTCGTGGTTTGGAGGTGAATGAAAGAATTTCTATGAAACTCGTGGAGAGTTTCCTTAAAATTCGATCAGAATAACTAATAAATCAGAGTCATTCGGTAAGAATATCATAAAAACTCGTTCAAAGTTTCGCTGTTGTCTAGTATTTTTGAGGTACTTAAGAGATTTTTTATGAAATTTGTGGATAGTTTCATAAAAATTCGAAAAGAGTTACAAAGAAATAGGTTTTGGGCTAAATCGTTTGACTCGTTCAGAGTCACTCAGTATAAAAATATCGAAGACTTTTTCAGAGTTTCGCGGTTGTCTAATATTTAAGGGAACAAAGAGATTTTTTTGTAAAAATAATGGAGAGTTTCATAAAATTTCGCTTAGAAATAATAACGAATAGGTTTTTGGGCAGAATCATAAGACTCGTTCAGAGTCGCTCGGTAAGAATATCATAGAATGTTTTGGTTAACTCGTGTTTTGGAGGTGAATGAAAGAAATTCTATGAAGCTCGTGGAGAGTTTCCTAAAAATTCGATCAGAATGACTAATAAATAGGTTTTGGGCAGAATTGCAAGACTCGTTCAGAGTCATTCGGTAAGAATATCATAAAAACTCGTTCAGAGTTTCGCTGTTGTCAAGTATTTTTGAGGTACTTAAGAGATTTTTTATGAAATTTGTGGATAGTTTCATAAAAATTCGAAAAGTGTTCCAAAAAAATTGGTTTTGGGCTAAATCGTTTGACTCGTTCAGAGTCGCTCAGTATAAAAATATCGAAGACTTTTTCAGAGTTTCGAGGTTGTCTAATATTTAAGGAAATAAAGAGATTTTTTTGAAACAGGAATGGAGAGTTTCATAAAATTTCGTTTAGAAATAATAACGAATAGGTTTTTTGGCAGAATCATAAGACTCGTTCAGAGTCGTTCGGTAAGAATATCATAGAATGTTTTGGTTAACTCGTGTTTTGGAGGTGAAGGAAAGAATTTTTATGAAACTCGTGGAGAGTTTCCTACAAATTCGATCAGAATGACTAATAAATAGGTTTTGGGCAGAATTGCAAGACTCGTTCAGAGTCATTCGGTAAGAATATCATAAAAACTCGTTCAGAGTTTCGCTGTTGTCTAGTATTTTTGAGGTACTTAAGAGAATTTTTATGAAATTTGTGGATAGTTTCATAAAAATTCGAAAAGAGTTACAAAGAAATAGGTTTTTCGCTAAATCGTTTGACTCGTTCAGAGTCACTCAGTATAAAAATATCGAAGACTTTTTCAGAGTTTCGCGGTTGTCTAATATTTAAGGGAATAAAGAGATTTTTTTGAAAAAATAATGGAGAGTTTCATTAAATTTCGCTTAGAAATAATAACGAATAGGTTTTTGGGCAGAATCATAAGACTCGTTCAGAGTCGCTCGTCAAGAATATCATAGAATGTTTTGGTTAACTCGTGTTTTGGAGGTGAATGAAAGAATTTCTATGAAACTCGTGGAGAGTTTCCTACAAATTCGATCAGAATGACTAATAAATAGGTTTTGGGCAGAATTGCAAGACTCGTTCAGAGTCATTCGGTAAGAATATCATAAAAACTCGTTCAGAGTTTCGCTGTTGTCTAGTATTTTTGAGGTACTTAAGAGAATTTTTATGAAATTTGTGGATAGTTTCATAAAAATTCGAAAAGAGTTACAAAGAAATAGGTTTTTCGCTAAATCGTTTGACTCGTTCAGAGTCACTCAGTATAAAAATATCGAAGACTTTTTCAGAGTTTCGCGGTTGTCTAATATTTAAGGGAATAAAGAGATTTTTTTGAAAAAATAATGGAGAGTTTCATTAAATTTCGCTTAGAAATAATAACGAATATGTTTTTGTGCAGAATCATAAGACTCGTTCAGAGTCGCTCGGTAAGGATATCATAGAATGTTTTGGTTAACTCGTGTTTTGGAGGTGAATGAAAGAATTTCTACGAAACTCGTGGAGAGTTTCCTAAAAATTCGATCAGAATGACTAATAAATAGGTTTTGGGCAGAATTGCAAGACTCGTTCAGAGTCATTCGGTAAGAATATAATAAAAACTCATTCAGAATTTCTCGATGGTTTTGATTTTTGAAGGTGTTAAAAAAAATTGCATAGATCTCTTGAAGAGCTTCGTAGAACTTTGAAAACAAGCACTCGTTTTTCCAAAAAGCTTATTGAGATTTCGGAGGGGGCTGAAGAAATATGAAGAGTTTGACTTGGAGCCGTATTGATGGTTTGGGCATGCCGTCGCAGCGCTTTCTTGGACAGCGTAAAAGTAAGCACGCAACTTCTCTGATGACCTTAAGCCTATCCCAAGTGCTTATTAACTTGATGATATTTTGCTGAAAACACTTACGTTGATACCGTCCCTGCCGGCCCTTAAGTCGTGATCAGCGGGTGACCCTCCAAATAAGAATTTGAGTTAAGGCCTTCATCTCATTTCAGCTCTCTTCTGATTTCTGACAGTAAACAGCTTTTTCAAAATGTCTGCTATAAATTTCATCTTGGAAAATATACTGAATATTTATGAAATTCGTTAAGAGTTTCCCCAATTGTTGTTCAGAATTACAAAAAAGATAGGTGTTCGGGTGGTATAGTAAGATTGGTTCAGATTATCTTAGTAAATGCATAATAAATACTCGTTCAGAGTTTCGCGGTTGTCTTGAATTTTTGAGGTATCTAAGAGATTTTTTTATGAAATTGGTGGAGAGTTTCGTAGAAATTCGTTCAGAATTAATTTCGAATTGGTTTTTGTGCAGAAACGTATGAGTCCTTCGGAGTCACTCATTACATACAAACATAATAAAGACTCGTTTTGGTTTTTGGGGTTCCTGGTATTTTGGAGGAAAATAAAAGAATTTAAATGAAATTAATGGAGAGTTTCGCAAAAAATTTGTTCTGAATAAAAAATGAGTATGTTCTTGGGGAGAATCGTCATACTCGTCTAAAGTCGCTCAGCAAGAATATCATATAATTTTTTGGTTAACTAGTGTTTTGGAGGTGAATGAAAGAATTTCTATTAAACTCGTGGAGAGTTTCCTAAAAATTCGATCAGAATAACTAACGAATAAGTTTTGGGCAGAATTGTGAGACTCGTTCAGAGTCATTCGGTAAGAATATCATAAAAACTCGTTCAGAGTTTCGCTGTTGTCAAGTATTTTTGAGGTACTTAAGAGATTTTTTATGAAATTTGTGGATAGTTTCATAAAAATTCGAAAAGTGTTCCAAAAAAATTGGTTTTGGGCTAAATCGTTTGACTCGTTCAGAGTCGCTCAGTATAAAAATATCGAAGACTTTTTCAGAGTTTCGAGGTTGTTTAATATTTAAGGAAATAAAGAGATTTTTTTGAAACAGGAATGGAGAGTTTCATAAAATTTCGTTTAGAAATAATAACGAATAGGTTTTTTGGCAGAATCATAAGACTCGTTCAGAGTCGTTCGGTAAGAATATCATAGAATGTTTTGGTTAACTCGTGTTTTGGAGGTGAAGGAAAGAATTTCTATGAAACTCGTGGAGAGTTTCCTACAAATTCGATCAGAATGACTAATAAATAGGTTTTGGGCAGAATTGCAAGACTCGTTCAGAGTCATTCGGTAAGAATATCATAAAAACTCGTTCAGAGTTTCGCTGTTGTCTAATATTTTTGAGGTACTTAAGAGAATTTTTATGAAATTTGTGGATAGTTTCATAAAAATTCGAAAAGAGTTACAAAGAAATAGGTTTTTCGCTAAATCGTTTGACTCGTTCAGAGTCACTCAGTATAAAAATATCGAAGACTTTTTCAGAGTTTCGCGGTTGTCTAATATTTAAGGGAATAAAGAGATTTTTTTGAAAAAATAATGGAGAGTTTCATTAAATTTCGCTTAGAAATAATAACGAATAGGTTTTTGGGCAGAATCATAAGACTCGTTCAGAGTCGCTCGTCAAGAATATCATAGAATGTTTTGGTTAACTCGTGTTTTGGAGGTGAATGAAAGAATTTCTATGAAACTCGTGGAGAGTTTCCTACAAATTCGATCAGAATGACTAATAAATAGGTTTTGGGCAGAATTGCAAGACTCGTTCAGAGTCATTCGGTAAGAATATCATAAAAACTCGTTCAGAGTTTCGCTGTTGTCTAGTATTTTTGAGGTACTTAAGAGAATTTTTATGAAATTTGTGGATAGTTTCATAAAAATTCGAAAAGAGTTACAAAGAAATAGGTTTTTCGCTAAATCGTTTGACTCGTTCAGAGTCACTCAGTATAAAAATATCGAAGACTTTTTCAGAGTTTCGCGGTTGTCTAATATTTAAGGGAATAAAGAGATTTTTTTGAAAAAATAATGGAGAGTTTCATTAAATTTCGCTTAGAAATAATAACGAATATGTTTTTGTGCAGAATCATAAGACTCGTTCAGAGTCGCTCGGTAAGGATATCATAGAATGTTTTGGTTAACTCGTGTTTTGAGGTGAATGAAAGAATTTCTACGAAACTCGTGGAGAGTTTCCTAAAAATTCGATCAGAATGACTAATAAATAGGTTTTGGGCAGAATTGCAAGACTCGTTCAGAGTCATTCGGTAAGAATATCATAAAAACTCATTCAGAGTTTCTCGATGGTTTTGATTTTTGAAGGTGTTAAAAAAAATTGCATAGATCTCTTGAAGAGCTTCGTAGAACTTTGAAAACAAGCACTCGTTTTTCCAAAAAGCTTATTGAGATTTCGGAGGGGGCTGAAGAAATATGAAGAGTTTGACTTGGAGCCGTATTGATGGTTTGGGCATGCCGTCGCAGCGCTTTCTTGGACAGCGTAAAAGTAAGCACGCAACTTCTCTGATGACCTAAAGCCTATCCCAAGTGCTTATTAACTTGATGATATTTTGCTGAAAACACTTACGTTGATACCGTCCCTGCCGGCCCTTAAGTCGTGATCAGCGGGTGACCCTCCAAATAAGAATTTGAGTTAAAGCCTTCATCTCATTTCAGCTCTCTTCTGATTTCTGACAGTAAACAGCTTTTTCAAAATGTCTGCTATAAATTTCATCTTGGAAAATATACTGAATATTTATGAAATTCGTTAAGAGTTTCCCCAAATGTTGTTCAGAATTACAAAAAAGATAGGTGTTCGGGTGGTATAGTAAGATTGGTTCAGATTAATACTCGTTCAGAGTTTCGCGGTTGTCTAGAATTTTTGAGATATCTAAGAGATTTTTTATGAAATTGGTGGAGAGTTTCGTAGAAATTCGTTCAGAATTAGTAACGAATAGGTCTTTGGGCAGAATCATAAGACTTATTAAGAATCGTCATACTCATTTAGAGTCTCTCAGCAAGAATATCATATAATTTGTTTTGTTAACTTGTGTTCTGGAGCTGAATGAAAGAATTTCTATGAAACTCGTGGAGAGTTTCCTAAAAATTCGATCAGAATAACTAATAAATAGGTTTTGGGCAGAAGTGCAAGACTCGTTCAGAGTCACTCGGTAAGAATATTATTAAAACTCGTTCAGAGTTTCACTGTTGTCTTGTATTTGTGAGGTATCTAAGAGATTTTTGGTGAAATTTGTGGAGAGTTTCCTAAAAATTCGATCAGAATGACTAATAAATAGGTTTTAGGCAGAATTGCAAGACTCGTTCAGAGTCATTCGGTAAGAATATCATAAAAACTCGTTCAAAGTTTCGCTGTTGTCTAGAATTTTTGAGGTACTTAAGAGATTTTTTATGAAATTTGTGGATAGTTTCATAGAAATTCGATAAGAGTTACAAAGAAATTGGTTTTGGGCTAAATCGTTTGACTTGTTCAGAGTCGCTCAGTATAAAAATATCGAAGACTTTTTCAGAGTTTCGAGGTTGTCTAATATTTAAGGAAATAAAGAGATTTTTTTGAAACAGGAATGGAGAGTTTCATAAAATTTCGTTTAGAAATAATAACGAATAGGTTTTTGGGCAGAATCATAAGACTCGTTCAGAGTCGCTCGTCAAGAATATCATAGAATGTTTTGGTTAACTCGTGTTTTGGAGGTGAATGAAAGAATTTCTACGAAACTCGTGGAGAGTTTCCTAAAAATTCGATCAGAATGACTAATAAATAGGTTTTGGGCAGAATTGCAAGACTCGTTCAGAGTCATTCGGTAAGAATATCATAAAAACTCATTCAGAGTTTCTCGATGGTTTTGTTTTTTGAAGGTGTTAAAAAAAATTTCATAGATCTCTTGAAGAGCTTCGTAGAACTTTGAAAACAAGCACTCGTTTTTCCAAAAAGCTTATTGAGATTTCGGAGGGGGCTGAAGAAATATGAAGAGTTTGACTTGGAGCCGTATTGATGGTTTGGGCATGCCGTCGCAGCGCTTTCTTGGACAGCGTAAAAGTAAGCACGCAACTTCTCTGATGACCTAAAGCCTATCCCAAGTGCTTATTAACTTGATGATATTTTGCTGAAAACACTTACGTTGATACCGTCCCTGCCGGCCCTTAAGTCGTGATCAGCGGGTGACCCTCCAAATAAGAATTTGAGTTAAGGCCTTCATCTCATTTCAGCTCTCTTCTGATTTCTGACAGTAAACAGCTTTTTCAAAATGTCTGCTATAAATTTCATCTTGGAAAATATACTGAATATTTATGAAATTCGTTAAGAGTTTCCCCAAATGTTGTTCAGAATTACAAAAAAGATAGGTGTTCGGGTGGTATAGTAAGATTGGTTCAGATTATCTTAGTAAATGCATAATAAATACTCGTTCAGAGTTTCGCGGTCGTCTTGAATTTTTGAGGTATCTAAGAGATTTTTTTATGAAATTGGTGGAGAGTTTCGTAGAAATTCGTTCAGAATTAATTTCGAATTGGTTTTTGTGCAGAAACGTATGAGTCCTTCGGAGTCACTTATTACAAACATAATAAAGACTCGTTTTGGTTTTTGGGGTTCCTGGTATTTTGGAGGAAAATAAAAGAATTTAAATGAAATTAATGGAGAGCTCCGCAAAAAATTTGTTCTGAATAAAAAATGAGTATGTTTTTGGGGAGAATCGTCATACTCGTCTAAAGTCGCTCAGCAAGAATATCATATAATTTTTTGGTTAACTCGTGCTTTGGAGGTGAATGAAAGAATTTCTATTAAACTCGTGGAGAGTTTCCTAAAAATTCGATCAGAATAACTAATAAATAGGTTTTGGGCAGAATTGCAAGACTCGTTCAGAGTCCCTCGGTAAGAATATTATTAAAACTCGTTCAGAGTTTCACTGTTGTCTTGTATTTGTGAGGTATCTAAGAGATTTTTGGTGAAATTTGTGGAGAGTTTCCTAAAAATTCGATCAGAATGACTAATAAATAGGTTTTAGGCAGAATTGCAAGACTCGTTCAGAGTCATTCGGTAAGAATATCATAAAAACTCGTTCAAAGTTTCGCTGTTGTCTAGAATTTTTGAGGTACTTAAGAGATTTTTTATGAAATTTGTGGATAGTTTCATAGAAATTCGATAAGAGTTACAAAGAAATTGGTTTTGGGCTAAATCGTTTGACTTGTTCAGAGTCGCTCAGTATGAAAATATCGAAGACTTTTTCAGAGTTTCGAGGTTGTCTAATATTTAAGGAAATAAAGAGATTTTTTTGAAACAGGAATGGAGAGTTTCATAAAATTTCGTTTAGAAATAATAACGAATAGGTTTTTGGGCAGAATCATAAGACTCGTTCAGAGTCGTTCGGTAAGAATATCATAGAATGTTTTGGTTAACTCGTGTTTTGGAGGTGAATGAAAGAATTTCTATTAAACTCGTGGAGAGTTTCCTAAAAATTCGATCAGAATGACTAATAAATAGGTTTTGGGCAGAATTGCAAGACCCGTTCAGAGTCATTCGGTAAGAATATCATAAAACATTCAGAGTTTTTTTGTTTTTTGAAGGTGTTAAAAAAAATTTCATAGATCTCTTGAAGAGCTTCGTAGAACTTTGAAAACAAGCACTCGTTTTTCCAAAAAGCTTATTGGGATTTCGGAGGGGGCTGAAGAAATATGAAGAGTTTGACTTGGAGCCGTATGGATGGTTTGGGCATGCCGTCGCAGCGCTTTCTTGGACAGCGTAAAAGTAAGCACGCAACTTCTCTGATGACCTTAAGCCTATCCCAAGTGCTTATTAACTTGATGATATTTTGCTGAAAACACTTACGTTGATACCGTCCCTGCCGGCCCTTAAGTCGTGATCAGCGGGTGACCCTCCAAATAAGAATTTGAGTTAAGGCCTTCATCTCATTTCAGCTCTCTTCTGATTTCTGACAGTAAACAGCTTTTTCAAAATGTCTGCTATAAATTTCATCTTGGAAAATATACTGAATATTTATGAAATTCGTTAAGAGTTTCCCCAATTGTTGTTCAGAATTACAAAAAAGATAGGTGTTCGGGTGGTATAGTAAGATTGGTTCAGATTATCTTAGTAAATGCATAATAAATACTCGTTCAGAGTTTCGCGGTTGTCTTGAATTTTTGAGGTATCTAAGAGATTTTTTTATGAAATTGGTGGAGAGTTTCGTAGAAATTCGTTCAGAATTAATTTCGAATTGGTTTTTGTGCAGAAACGTATGAGTCCTTCGGAGTCACTCATTACATACAAACATAATAAAGACTCGTTTTGGTTTTTGGGGTTCCTGGTATTTTGGAGGAAAATAAAAGAATTTAAATGAAATTAATGGAGAGTTTCGCAAAAAATTTGTTCTGAATAAAAAATGAGTATGTTCTTGGGGAGAATCGTCATACTCGTCTAAAGTCGCTCAGCAAGAATATCATATAATTTTTTGGTTAACTAGTGTTTTGGAGGTGAATGAAAGAATTTCTATTAAACTCGTGGAGAGTTTCCTAAAAATTCGATCAGAATAACTAACGAATAAGTTTTGGGCAGAATTGTGAGACTCGTTCAGAGTCATTCGGTAAGAATATCATAAAAACTCGTTCAGAGTTTCGCTGTTGTCAAGTATTTTTGAGGTACTTAAGAGATTTTTTATGAAATTTGTGGATAGTTTCATAAAAATTCGAAAAGTGTTCCAAAAAAATTGGTTTTGGGCTAAATCGTTTGACTCGTTCAGAGTCGCTCAGTATAAAAATATCGAAGACTTTTTCAGAGTTTCGAGGTTGTTTAATATTTAAGGAAATAAAGAGATTTTTTTGAAACAGGAATGGAGAGTTTCATAAAATTTCGTTTAGAAATAATAACGAATAGGTTTTTTGGCAGAATCATAAGACTCGTTCAGAGTCGTTCGGTAAGAATATCATAGAATGTTTTGGTTAACTCGTGTTTTGGAGGTGAAGGAAAGAATTTCTATGAAACTCGTGGAGAGTTTCCTACAAATTCGATCAGAATGACTAATAAATAGGTTTTGGGCAGAATTGCAAGACTCGTTCAGAGTCATTCGGTAAGAATATCATAAAAACTCGTTCAGAGTTTCGCTGTTGTCTAATATTTTTGAGGTACTTAAGAGAATTTTTATGAAATTTGTGGATAGTTTCATAAAAATTCGAAAAGAGTTACAAAGAAATAGGTTTTTCGCTAAATCGTTTGACTCGTTCAGAGTCACTCAGTATAAAAATATCGAAGACTTTTTCAGAGTTTCGCGGTTGTCTAATATTTAAGGGAATAAAGAGATTTTTTTGAAAAAATAATGGAGAGTTTCATTAAATTTCGCTTAGAAATAATAACGAATAGGTTTTTGGGCAGAATCATAAGACTCGTTCAGAGTCGCTCGTCAAGAATATCATAGAATGTTTTGGTTAACTCGTGTTTTGGAGGTGAATGAAAGAATTTCTATGAAACTCGTGGAGAGTTTCCTACAAATTCGATCAGAATGACTAATAAATAGGTTTTGGGCAGAATTGCAAGACTCGTTCAGAGTCATTCGGTAAGAATATCATAAAAACTCGTTCAGAGTTTCGCTGTTGTCTAGTATTTTTGAGGTACTTAAGAGAATTTTTATGAAATTTGTGGATAGTTTCATAAAAATTCGAAAAGAGTTACAAAGAAATAGGTTTTTCGCTAAATCGTTTGACTCGTTCAGAGTCACTCAGTATAAAAATATCGAAGACTTTTTCAGAGTTTCGCGGTTGTCTAATATTTAAGGGAATAAAGAGATTTTTTTGAAAAAATAATGGAGAGTTTCATTAAATTTCGCTTAGAAATAATAACGAATATGTTTTTGTGCAGAATCATAAGACTCGTTCAGAGTCGCTCGGTAAGGATATCATAGAATGTTTTGGTTAACTCGTGTTTTGAGGTGAATGAAAGAATTTCTACGAAACTCGTGGAGAGTTTCCTAAAAATTCGATCAGAATGACTAATAAATAGGTTTTGGGCAGAATTGCAAGACTCGTTCAGAGTCATTCGGTAAGAATATCATAAAAACTCATTCAGAGTTTCTCGATGGTTTTGATTTTTGAAGGTGTTAAAAAAAATTGCATAGATCTCTTGAAGAGCTTCGTAGAACTTTGAAAACAAGCACTCGTTTTTCCAAAAAGCTTATTGAGATTTCGGAGGGGGCTGAAGAAATATGAAGAGTTTGACTTGGAGCCGTATTGATGGTTTGGGCATGCCGTCGCAGCGCTTTCTTGGACAGCGTAAAAGTAAGCACGCAACTTCTCTGATGACCTAAAGCCTATCCCAAGTGCTTATTAACTTGATGATATTTTGCTGAAAACACTTACGTTGATACCGTCCCTGCCGGCCCTTAAGTCGTGATCAGCGGGTGACCCTCCAAATAAGAATTTGAGTTAAAGCCTTCATCTCATTTCAGCTCTCTTCTGATTTCTGACAGTAAACAGCTTTTTCAAAATGTCTGCTATAAATTTCATCTTGGAAAATATACTGAATATTTATGAAATTCGTTAAGAGTTTCCCCAAATGTTGTTCAGAATTACAAAAAAGATAGGTGTTCGGGTGGTATAGTAAGATTGGTTCAGATTAATACTCGTTCAGAGTTTCGCGGTTGTCTAGAATTTTTGAGATATCTAAGAGATTTTTTATGAAATTGGTGGAGAGTTTCGTAGAAATTCGTTCAGAATTAGTAACGAATAGGTCTTTGGGCAGAATCATAAGACTTATTAAGAATCGTCATACTCATTTAGAGTCTCTCAGCAAGAATATCATATAATTTGTTTTGTTAACTTGTGTTCTGGAGCTGAATGAAAGAATTTCTATGAAACTCGTGGAGAGTTTCCTAAAAATTCGATCAGAATAACTAATAAATAGGTTTTGGGCAGAAGTGCAAGACTCGTTCAGAGTCACTCGGTAAGAATATTATTAAAACTCGTTCAGAGTTTCACTGTTGTCTTGTATTTGTGAGGTATCTAAGAGATTTTTGGTGAAATTTGTGGAGAGTTTCCTAAAAATTCGATCAGAATGACTAATAAATAGGTTTTAGGCAGAATTGCAAGACTCGTTCAGAGTCATTCGGTAAGAATATCATAAAAACTCGTTCAAAGTTTCGCTGTTGTCTAGAATTTTTGAGGTACTTAAGAGATTTTTTATGAAATTTGTGGATAGTTTCATAGAAATTCGATAAGAGTTACAAAGAAATTGGTTTTGGGCTAAATCGTTTGACTTGTTCAGAGTCGCTCAGTATAAAAATATCGAAGACTTTTTCAGAGTTTCGAGGTTGTCTAATATTTAAGGAAATAAAGAGATTTTTTTGAAACAGGAATGGAGAGTTTCATAAAATTTCGTTTAGAAATAATAACGAATAGGTTTTTGGGCAGAATCATAAGACTCGTTCAGAGTCGCTCGTCAAGAATATCATAGAATGTTTTGGTTAACTCGTGTTTTGGAGGTGAATGAAAGAATTTCTACGAAACTCGTGGAGAGTTTCCTAAAAATTCGATCAGAATGACTAATAAATAGGTTTTGGGCAGAATTGCAAGACTCGTTCAGAGTCATTCGGTAAGAATATCATAAAAACTCATTCAGAGTTTCTCGATGGTTTTGTTTTTTGAAGGTGTTAAAAAAAATTTCATAGATCTCTTGAAGAGCTTCGTAGAACTTTGAAAACAAGCACTCGTTTTTCCAAAAAGCTTATTGAGATTTCGGAGGGGGCTGAAGAAATATGAAGAGTTTGACTTGGAGCCGTATTGATGGTTTGGGCATGCCGTCGCAGCGCTTTCTTGGACAGCGTAAAAGTAAGCACGCAACTTCTCTGATGACCTAAAGCCTATCCCAAGTGCTTATTAACTTGATGATATTTTGCTGAAAACACTTACGTTGATACCGTCCCTGCCGGCCCTTAAGTCGTGATCAGCGGGTGACCCTCCAAATAAGAATTTGAGTTAAGGCCTTCATCTCATTTCAGCTCTCTTCTGATTTCTGACAGTAAACAGCTTTTTCAAAATGTCTGCTATAAATTTCATCTTGGAAAATATACTGAATATTTATGAAATTCGTTAAGAGTTTCCCCAAATGTTGTTCAGAATTACAAAAAAGATAGGTGTTCGGGTGGTATAGTAAGATTGGTTCAGATTATCTTAGTAAATGCATAATAAATACTCGTTCAGAGTTTCGCGGTCGTCTTGAATTTTTGAGGTATCTAAGAGATTTTTTTATGAAATTGGTGGAGAGTTTCGTAGAAATTCGTTCAGAATTAATTTCGAATTGGTTTTTGTGCAGAAACGTATGAGTCCTTCGGAGTCACTTATTACAAACATAATAAAGACTCGTTTTGGTTTTTGGGGTTCCTGGTATTTTGGAGGAAAATAAAAGAATTTAAATGAAATTAATGGAGAGCTCCGCAAAAAATTTGTTCTGAATAAAAAATGAGTATGTTTTTGGGGAGAATCGTCATACTCGTCTAAAGTCGCTCAGCAAGAATATCATATAATTTTTTGGTTAACTCGTGCTTTGGAGGTGAATGAAAGAATTTCTATTAAACTCGTGGAGAGTTTCCTAAAAATTCGATCAGAATAACTAATAAATAGGTTTTGGGCAGAATTGCAAGACTCGTTCAGAGTCCCTCGGTAAGAATATTATTAAAACTCGTTCAGAGTTTCACTGTTGTCTTGTATTTGTGAGGTATCTAAGAGATTTTTGGTGAAATTTGTGGAGAGTTTCCTAAAAATTCGATCAGAATGACTAATAAATAGGTTTTAGGCAGAATTGCAAGACTCGTTCAGAGTCATTCGGTAAGAATATCATAAAAACTCGTTCAAAGTTTCGCTGTTGTCTAGAATTTTTGAGGTACTTAAGAGATTTTTTATGAAATTTGTGGATAGTTTCATAGAAATTCGATAAGAGTTACAAAGAAATTGGTTTTGGGCTAAATCGTTTGACTTGTTCAGAGTCGCTCAGTATGAAAATATCGAAGACTTTTTCAGAGTTTCGAGGTTGTCTAATATTTAAGGAAATAAAGAGATTTTTTTGAAACAGGAATGGAGAGTTTCATAAAATTTCGTTTAGAAATAATAACGAATAGGTTTTTGGGCAGAATCATAAGACTCGTTCAGAGTCGCTCGGTAAGAATATCATAGAATGTTTTGGTTAACTCGTGTTTTGGAGGTGAAGGAAAGAATTTCTATGAAACTCGTGGAGAGTTTCCTACAAATTCGATCAGAATGACTAATAAATAGGTTTTGGGCAGAATTGCAAGACTCGTTCAGAGTCATTCGGTAAGAATATCATAAAAACTCGTTCAGAGTTTCGCTGTTGTCTAGTATTTTTGAGGTACTTAAGAGATTTTTTATGAAATTTGTGGATAGTTTCATAAAAATTCGAAAAGAGTTACAAAGAAATAGGTTTTGGGCTAAATCGTTTGACTCGTTCAGAGTCACTCAGTATAAAAATATCGAAGACTTTTTCAGAGTTTCGCGGTTGTCTAATATTTAAGGGAATAAAGAGATTTTTTTGAAAAAATAATGGAGAGTTTCATAAAATTTCGCTTAGAAATAATAACGAATAGGTTTTTGGGCAGAATCATAAGACTCGTTCATAGTCGCTCGGTAAGGATATCATAGAATGTTTTGGTTAACTCGTGTTTTGGAGGTGAATGAAAGAATTTCTACGAAACTCGTGGAGAGTTTCCTAAAAATTCGATCAGAATGACTAATAAATAGGTTTTGGGCTGAATTGCAAGACTCGTTCAGAGTCATTCGGTAAGAATATCATAAAAACTCATTCAGAGTTTCTCGATGGTTTTGATTTTTGAAGGTGTTAAAAAAAATTTCATAGATCTCTTGAAGAGCTTCGTAGAACTTTGAAAACAAGCACTCGTTTTTCCAAAAAGCTTATTGAGATTTCGGAGGGGGCTGAAGAAATATGAAGAGTTTGACTTGGAGCCGTATTGATGGTTTGGGCATGCCGTCGCAGCGCTTTCTTGGACAGCGTAAAAGTAAGCACGCAACTTTTCTGATGACCTAAAGCCTATCCCAAGTGCTTATTAACTTGATGATATTTTGCTGAAAACACTTACGTTGATACCGTCCCTGCCGGCCCTTAAGTCGTGATCAGCGGGTGACCCTCCAAATAAGAATTTGAGTTAAAGCCTTCATCTCATTTCAGCTCTCTTCTGATTTCTGACAGTAAACAGCTTTTTCAAAATGTCTGCTATAAATTTCATCTTGGAAAATATACTGAATATTTATGAAATTCGTTAAGAGTTTCCCCAAATGTTGTTCAGAATTACAAAAAAGATAGGTGCTCGGGTGGTATAGTAAGATTGGTTCAGATTAATACTCGTTCAGAGTTTCGCGGTTGTCTAGAATTTTTGAGATATCTAAGAGATTTTTTATGAAATTGGTGGAGAGTTTCGTAGAAATTCGTTCAGAATTAGTAACGAATAGGTCTTTGGGCAGAATCATAAGACTTATTAAGAATCGTCATACTCGTTTAGAGTCTCTCAGCAAGAATATCATATAATTTGTTTTGTTAACTTGTGTTCTGGAGCTGAATGAAAGAATTTCTATGAAACTCGTGGAGAGTTTCCTAAAAATTCGATCAGAATAACTAATAAATAGGTTTTGGGCAGAAGTGCAAGACTCGTTCAGAGTCACTCGGTAAGAATATTATTAAAACTCGTTCAGAGTTTCACTGTTGTCTTGTATTTGTGAGGTATCTAAGAGATTTTTGGTGAAATTTGTGGAGAGTTTCCTAAAAATTCGATCAGAATGACTAATAAATAGGTTTTAGGCAGAATTGCAAGACTCGTTCAGAGTCATTCGGTAAGAATATCATAAAAACTCGTTCAAAGTTTCGCTGTTGTCTAGAATTTTTGAGGTACTTAAGAGATTTTTTATGAAATTTGTGGATAGTTTCATAGAAATTCGATAAGAGTTACAAAGAAATTGGTTTTGGGCTAAATCGTTTGACTTGTTCAGAGTCGCTCAGTATAAAAATATCGAAGGCTTTTTCAGAGTTTCGCGGTTGTCTAATATTTAAGGGAATAAAGAGATTTTTTTGAAAAAATAATGGAGAGTTTCATAAAATTTCGCTTAGAAATAATAACGAATAGGTTTTTGGGCAGAATCATAAGACTCGTTCAGAGTCGCTCGGTAAGGATATCATAGAATGTTTTGGTTAACTCGTGTTTTGGAGGTGAATGAAAGAATTTCTACGAAACTCGTGGAGAGTTTCCTAAAAATTCGATCAGAATGACTAATAAATAGGTTTTGGGCAGAATTGCAAGACTCGTTCAGAGTCATTCGGTAAGAATATCATAAAAACTCATTCAGAGTTTCTCGATGGTTTTGTTTTTTGAAGGTGTTAAAAAAAATTTCATAGATCTCTTGAAGAGCTTCGTAGAACTTTGAAAACAAGCACTCGTTTTTCCAAAAAGCTTATTGAGATTTCGGAGGGGGCTGAAGAAATATGAAGAGTTTGACTTGGAGCCGTATTGATGGTTTGGGCATGCCGTCGCAGCGCTTTCTTGGACAGCGTAAAAGTAAGCACGCAACTTCTCTGATGACCTAAAGCCTATCCCAAGTGCTTATTAACTTGATGATATTTTGCTGAAAACACTTACGTTGATACCGTCCCTGCCGGCCCTTAAGTCGTGATCAGCGGGTGACCCTCCAAATAAGAATTTGAGTTAAGGCCTTCATCTCATTTCAGCTCTCTTCTGATTTCTGACAGTAAACAGCTTTTTCAAAATGTCTGCTATAAATTTCATCTTGGAAAATATACTGAATATTTATGAAATTCGTTAAGAGTTTCCCCAAATGTTGTTCAGAATTACAAAAAAGATAGGTGTTCGGGTGGTATAGTAAGATTGGTTCAGATTAATACTCGTTCAGAGTTTCGCGGTTGTCTAGAATTTTTGAGATATCTAAGAGATTTTTTATGAAATTGGTGGAGAGTTTCGTAGAAATTCGTTCAGAATTAGTAACGAATAGGTCTTTGGGCAGAATCATAAGACTTATTAAGAATCGTCATACTCGTTTAGAGTCTTTCAGCAAGAATATCATATAATTTGTTTTGTTAACTTGTGTTCTGGAGCTGAATGAAAGAATTTCTATGAAACTCGTGGAGAGTTTCCTAAAAATTCGATCAGAATAACTAATAAATAGGTTTTGGGCAGAAGTGCAAGACTCGTTCAGAGTCACTCGGTAAGAATATTATTAAAACTCGTTCAGAGTTTCACTGTTGTCTTGTATTTGTGAGGTATCTAAGAGATTTTTGGTGAAATTTGTGGAGAGTTTCCTAAAAATTCGATCAGAATGACTAATAAATAGGTTTTAGGCAGAATTGCAAGACTCGTTCAGAGTCATTCGGTAAGAATATCATAAAAACTCGTTCAAAGTTTCGCTGTTGTCTAGAATTTTTGAGGTACTTAAGAGATTTTTTATGAAATTTGTGGATAGTTTCATAGAAATTCGATAAGAGTTACAAAGAAATTGGTTTTGGGCTAAATCGTTTGACTTGTTCAGAGTCGCTCAGTATAAAAATATCGAAGACTTTTTCAGAGTTTCGCGGTTGTCTAATATTTAAGGGAATAAAGAGATTTTTTTGAAAAAATAATGGAGAGTTTCATAAAATTTCGCTTAGAAATAATAACGAATAGGTTTTTGGGCAGAATCATAAGACTCGTTCAGAGTCGCTCGGTAAGGATATCATAGAATGTTTTGGTTAACTCGTGTTTTGGAGGTGAATGAAAGAATTTCTATGAAACTCGTGGAGAGTTTCCTAAAAATTCGATCAGAATGACTAATAAATAGGTTTTGGGCAGAATTGCAAGACTCGTTCAGAGTCATTCGGTAAGAATATCATAAAAACTCGTTCAAAGTTTCGCTGTTGTCTAGAATTTTTGAGGTTTTTAAGAGATTTTTTATGAAATTTGTGGATAGTTTCATAGAAATTCGATAAGAGTTACAAAGAAATTGGTTTTGGGCTAAATCGTTTGACTTGTTCAGAGTCGCTCAGTATAAAAATATCGAGGACTTTTTCCGAGTTTCGCGGTTGTCTAATATTTAAGGGAATAAAGAGATTTTTTTGAAAAAATAATGGAGAGTTTCATAAAATTTCGTTTAGAAATAATAACGAATAAGTTTTTGGGCAGAATCATAAGACTCGTTCAGAGTCGTTCGGTAAGAATATCATAGAATGTTTTGGTTAACTCGTGTTTTGGAGGTGAATGAAAGAATTTCTATGAAACTCGTGGAGAGTTTCCTAAAAATTCGATCAGAATGACTAATAAATAGGTTTTGGGAAGAATTGCAAGACTCGTTCAGAGTCGCTCGGTAAGAATATCATAGAATGTATTGGTTAGCTCGTGTTTTGGAGGTGAATGAAAGAATTTCTATGAAACTCGTGGAGAGTTTCCTAAAAATTCGATCAGAATGACTAATAAATAGGTTTTTGGGCAGAATTGTAATACTCGTTCAGATTCAATTAGTAAAAATAACATAAAAACATACAAAATTTTGGGGTTTAATCGTATTTTGGATGTGAATATAAGAATTTCTATAAAACTCGGGGAGAGTTTCGTAAAAATTCGATCAGAATAACAAACGAATAGTGTTTTGGCTGAATCGTAAGGCTCGTTCAGAATCACTCTGGGAGAATATCATAAGGACTCGTTCAGAGTTTTGCAGTTGTCTAGAATTTTTGAGGTTTCTAAGAAATTTCTTGTGAAATATGTGGAGATTTGCGTAAAAACTCGTTCAGAATTTATAACGAATAGGTTTTTATGCAGAATCGTAGGATTTCTTCAGAGTCACTTAATAAGAATAATCAGAAAATCTCGCTTAGCAAGAATATTATAGAATTTTTCGGTTAACTCGTGTTTGGGAGGTGAATGAAAGAATTTCTATGAAACTCGTGGAGAGTTTCATAAAAATTCGATCAGAATATTTAGCGAATAGGTTTTGGGCAGAATTGTAAGACTCGTTCAGAGTCACTTGGTAAGAATATCATAGAAACATTAGAATTTCGTGATTTACTCGTTTTTGTTTTTTGATAAACAGACTTTATATGAATTTCGTGGAGAGTTTCGTTTAAACTCGATCAGAACAGCAAACGAATAGGTTTTTTGGTAGAATCGTAAGACTCGTTAAGAGTCTTTCAGTGCAAATAACATAAAATAAGAATTTCGTGGTTAAATGGTATTTTGGATGTGAATATAGAATTTCTATGAAACTTATAGAGAGTTTCCTAAAAATTCGTTCAAGAATACAAACGAATAGGTTTTTTGGGCAGAATCGTAAGACTCGTTCAGAGTCACTCTGTAAGAATTGTTTAAGAATTTAAGAAGGTAAATTCGTTAGGCTCTTAAAGTGGAACATTATACAGGGATTGTGGGTGCATTAGGTTTATAACGAGGACATGTTCAGAATTTTAAGGTTATCAAGTATCTTGGAAAAAACGAGTAGGTTTTCCGGTGGAATTTTAGGACTCGTTCAGGGTCTCAGTAAAAATATCATAAAGACTCATGTGGAGTTTCGCAGCTGTCTAGTATTTTGGAGGTATGTTTATAAAAGAACTTTTATGAAGTTGGCAGAGAAATTCCCTAAGTTTCATTTAGAGCTACACACGAATAGGTTTTTTTGGCGGAATTGCCTGACTGGTTCCGAGTCTCGGTAAAATCTCATATAGAAGCGCTAATTGTTTCGTAGTTTCCTAATATTTTGGAGTACTTTAGAGAATTTATTTTTTGAAATATGTTCGTGGATGTTTTCTTTTTCATTCGATCGAAATTAGAAAGCAGATTTTTCAAAGAACAGAGGTCAGGAGTCTTGCATTGTTAATATAATAGAAAAACGGCCAGATTTCATATTTTGGAGGAATATGAAAGAATTTGTATGGAATTAGTAGAGAGTTTCACAAAAATTCGTTTGTTTCGGACAAAATTTTTACTCGTTAAGAGAATCTCGGTTTGAATATCATAAAAACTGATTCAGTTTTTCGCGATTGTGAACTTTTTAATGTGACTTTAAGGGATTGTTATGAAATTCGTTGAGAATTTTACAAAAGAATTGGTTTTTAGATAGAATATTAAGGCCTTGTTAGCTCGACAATGCACCCCATGTTTTTGTTTTCAGTATAGGTCCGTGCGAATGAGCAGTTGGCGTAAACATTCTACATACATATATCCTTTCACACGACGTTTTTAGCCTTGAGGTTTAGCTTTATACTACCGTTTGGATTTTTAATGCCTTAGACTTCAGAGTCTCTCAGTAAGAAGACCTTAAAGAATAGTAAAGAGTTTCGTGGTTTCTTGTTTTTTTGATTTATTTTAAAGAATTTTTTTCATAAAATTCGTGGAGAGTTTCGTTATATTTTTTTCAGATTTGCTTTAAAACATTTTCAAAGTTTTATTTAGGTGAATGTCTAAGGCATAAAGAGTCCCACCTTAAGAGTACATATTATAGGAACTCAATCAGAATTTCAAGGTTGTGTTATATTTTGGAGAAATATTAGAGAAAAGTTTTCATTTGAATTCATTCAGCATTGTATATTTTGCTATTCAAATTAGCTTTGCTTAGTGTTTGTTTTAATGGTTCCAATTGTTTTGTTAAAAAAAACCTAATACATTTTATCAGTGTTAAGCTTAACAAAGATTTTGAACTTTAAGATCGGACTGAAACTGAAAATTTTCAAATCAACTTATAATGTGAAAGAAAACTTTTACAAATAAAAAGACTTAAAACCATTTTTTATCATTTATTAGCCAACCCTCATGCCCACCATTATCACACCCACCATTAACATTCTTTGCCAAAAACTTCTTCATTTTCATAAATATTTAACCCACATAGTAAGTGTTGTTGCTGCCGGTTGTTGATAAAATTACTGCAGCAGCATCAGTTGCTGTTGAAAAATACTTTCTGTATATTTTTCTTCCAAAGCATCAGCGAACTTTGTAGCGGAAGTATCGTCATCCACAGTCAGCATCAGCCAGAGCATAGTCTACGAAAACTTCAACAGAAAAGTTTATTAACACACAAAATGAGATGAATTTCCTGCGAATTAAGATAAACAAGTCTTGAAAAGAGTATCAAAAATTCCACAAACGCAAGCAATAAGAATAATAAAATAAAATTAATTACTCTTCTGTGAAGAAACTAAAAAGGGACTCTATAAAAGACATAATTGCACCATTGCAAATATTTACTATTAAATATTTGTCAATTTACCACAAGACAAAAACTTTAATTTTTACATTGCTATTTTTTAGCTTGAAAGAACTTCAGAGAATATTTTTTCTGGACATTCGAGTAAGCATCGGTATTGGTTTTCTAGAAAAAAAAGAATTTTTGTTTGTAAAAACAAACATTTTATTTGTTTAATTAGAAAATTAAGAACATGTCAACATTCTATGAAAAAGTGTTTGCGTAGATATTTCAAAAAAGTCGATTAACATCAAAATTAAGAAGATTGTGGCTGCGTAATTGCAATAAACGCGAAAGTAAGAGTCAAAATGCATACAAAGATGAGGTCAGAATACAGAATGGAGACACAGCACAGGGCCTTAATGCTAGTTATTAGATGTATTACAAAAAATCACGGCGTCCTTACTATCAGAGAAAAAAAAATTAAACATGATGCAAACTTCTGCAACAATTTTGCTAAACTTTTTATGTGTTTTACAGTAAAAGCTGGGCTATCAGTTTGTTTCTTTTATAAGTTGGTATAAATAGAACACTACTTATTTTATTCAAGAAGAGGCGCTTTGACTTTTTTGGAAGTATGCCATTTATTTAAAGATTAAAAAATTCTTGAAATTTCCATGCCAAAGGTTTCCATTGATATTTTTTTTTTAAGAAAATAATTTTTTGAAAAAAAAACAGTTTTCTTTTTTATGTCATACATTTTTCAAAATCGAATTTCATTCCTCTCTTTCAGCTCAAACTATATTAAAGGAGTTTTTTACGCAATTTAAGGAGTCAATTTCATGCTTCCAATTATTTATTTCTAAGCCTCTTGGTATGACCCAGTTGTGCATTTAATTTGTTTGTCCTTTTCATGAAATTCCAAATACAATTATTTAAAATTGAATAAAAAATGAGAGTTCTCAGTAGCAAACAAAAAGTTCTGAACATTTCCAAAAAATTTTTTCTCTAAAACAAATTTTTCAAAAGTTATTCGCAAATTAAGGTGCCCATTGACTTTGAACCGACATTTTTTAAAACAGAAAAACAATTATTTTAAAACAACCGTAAATTTGACAATACCCATGCAATACCTTTTTGGAAAGCCAGAAATCTCTTCTTTAATTTGTATTTTAAATAGTGAATTGTTTTTAAAAATATTTATTTTCAAACTCAAAATTTTGGGAAAAAAAAATATTTGTAAAAAATTTCAAACTAATTTTTTCAAAATTTTAATTATATAAAATTTTGAAAAAATTAGTTTGAAATTTTTTTTTGATTTTTGTTTTCAAAATTCATTGCTGTTATTATTTTTCAATAAATAACAGAAACCCGGACGCTAAGATGTGTCTTAGTTTTTGAGAAATAAAAAAAAAACGAAAAATACTTTTTTCCAAGAAGAACACTTTTTTTTTGGTTTTCCCAAGTTTGATCTGCTCTGGTCAGTTATTAAACTAACGAATTATCTTTTTTTTATTTTTTATTGCATTCCATCCAGTTTTAAGTAAAGAACAAAAAAAGATATTGGATAAATATTAGATTCCACTTTTTTTTATTGAAGCTTGACGTGCAAGTGCATGTCTACCTTTTACCCAAATAAAAAGGATAACCCACGTATACCAAATAAGAAACAAAAATGTTTAAAACTCATTTCTAAATTGCCTATCAAATCGTCAACACAAAATGATGGCAAGTTACTCTCGGCAAGAATTGAAGGATACGCACTATTGCTACGATTTAGCGAATAGTTCCATTCGGGAAGCATGGAGATTGTACCCTGAAAGGTTCTCCAACAAGAGATTTCCACACTATTCACTTTTTCCAAAACTTCACAATCGTCTTTGGGTCCATGGAGTGCTGGAGACTCGAAGGAGAGACAGGTCATCTAGTCAGTGGATCAACCGACATAGAAGGAACGGATTTTGGATTTGGAACAACGTTCCTAGCCTTAGCACCAGGAGGATAGCAACTAAGCTTGGATTGCCGTTGAAAAGAGTTGGAAAGTGATTCATATCGATAGTCTTCACCCATATCACTTTACTCCAGTGCAAGAGTTGACATCAAATGATAAGATATTCAGGACTTAATTCTGTAGAAGGCTATTGTTGAGAAAAGAAACATTAATAGGATAGTCGGGACAGATGAAGCGCAGTTTACCAGAGATGGAGTTACCAATTTCCACAACTTGCATTACTGGAGTGACAACAATCCATATGTTAAAAACACAAAATAAATCACAGCACCGATTTAGCTGCAATGTGGCTTGCCATTGTTGGACTAACGGTAATTGGACCACGTTTTTTGAATACGGTTTTAAATAGAAAATATCTATCTGCAACTGCTAAGAACCCTTTTGCCAGATTTATAAGAAAATGTCCCTTTGGCTATAGAAGAGAGTTTAATATACCAACAAGATGGAGCTCCAGCACACTTTACCCTGGTTGTGGAAAGTGGCTGAATAATCATTTCAAAGACCGATGGATAGGAAGGGGAGGCGCACTGAATGGCCACCACGATCCCTATATTTTACTCCTTCCAATTTTTACGTGTGGGGATTCAGGTTCTTCATAATGTCATTTTTTCTACATATGTGTGTATGTATATATAGTTGAATTTCTTCTTGGGAGCAACTTACACAAGTCGCTGGAGTCAAATTGCTGGAGGATTTGGGGGACTTGAAAATTTATCTGCAGCCATAAGAAAAAGATACAACATTTGCCTTCTGAAGAGTGGGGATCATATCGAAAATTTCTTATAATATCATTAGTTTTTATTAGAATAGACTAAGATATATAAGATATTAAAAATATTACTAAGTTTATTTTTTTATTACTAGCTAATGGTATTCATGCAAAAAAAGTTGTTTTTCTTAAAAGGTACTTTTTTTTATTTCTCAAAAACTAAGGTGCATTTGAGCATCATTTTCATTGAAAACTAATAAGAGCATTGAATTTTGAAAACAAAAATTATATTTCATTACATAAAATTTGTTTGAAAATTTTTTAAAATATTTTTTTTTTCTAAAATGTTTTTTTTTTATTTATTTTTTTAAATATTCACTAACAGAACTTTATTTAAAATAAATATTTTGAAGAAAAGAATTCTGGATTTCCATTGGCATTGGCATTTTTAAATTTACGATTATTTAAAAAAAATTGTTTTTCTGTTTTGAAAATATTTGGTTCTAAGTCAATGGGTACCTAGATTTGCGATTAACTTTTAAAAAATTAGTTTTAGAAAAAAAAGTTACTAAATAAAAGTCTTTTGAAGATTTCCATCGGATAATAAAAAAAAAAAAAAAAAAAAAAAAAAAAAAACTAGATAAATGTTTAGAAATCTTTGTTTGCTATTGGGAAGTCTACTCAAAACCCTTTTTTTTTTTATTTAAAATGTTTGGGTCCAAGTCAATGGGCACATTAATTTGCCCTAACTTTTCTAATTTTGCAGAACTCTTTCTAAAACCCATCAGAAACTCTGGAACTCTTGATTTTAAGTGATTTTAACATGCTCAGAACTCTTTTTCTCAAAAATTTTAATTTTAATATTTCATTCGCTAGAACTATTGATAAAAAGTATGAGGAACTCTTAAACTCTTTGTTTTCTACCGGGAACTCTTATTTGAATATAGACTGGGAAATTAGGTACAAAAGAACAATTACGTGCAAGGGTTTTTATTATTGATTATGTTTGTTTGGCTCATAAGCATGCTTAAAACCGCAAATGCTACTAAATTCATCCGTGCGTTTCAGAGAGAATGATCAAACGATCCACTTTTCAATACATTTGGTATAACTCGGAAACTAAGCCGAATTTGAAAATGTAGCTTACAAAAACTTTTTGTTTAAAATTAAATTTCCTATCAAAATGGGTGATTTAAAATATTTATAAGAAAATTGGCAGGAAAATTTAACAAACACTAACCAAAATAAATTTGAAAAATCAAACATTTCTTAGTTTTTCAATAAATTGCGCATAACTTCTTTTTAAGAAAGAATAGACTCAAATCATGTTAGGACAAAATAAAGAAGAAGTTTAAGGCCCAAATATGACATGTTAAAAAAGTCATTTTTATTCGAAGTTGACAGATTAAGCCCATTCAAACTTAACCATTTCTTATAATTTTCCGTAGTTTTAGCCTGAAACCATCTTTTTCGGTACTAAATGCCAAATTTTACATTCGTGAAAATACTCGCAGTCAAGAATTTGATAGAATGGTGAATTTAATAAAGCATTTTCGATTTTAAGCATGCTTATGGGTCAAATAAACATAGTCAATAGTAAAAATCCTTGCAAAACAATCTCAGGCCAATACCAAAGATGGTTGGCTGAAAACTTTTCCTCAATTGCTTTGGGGTCCATACTTAATAGAATATCCAACTGCAATGCCTTTCCTAACGTAGAATCCTAATAAATAAATAAATAAATAAGGTTTTTTCTATCTTCATCTTCCTCTCGATTAAGTGACTGAACCAAAATCTCTTATAACCATATCTGGAGGTTTTGAAAAAATATATCCCACATACCTCTAAAATAAATATTTTTTTTTTATTGTTGTTCATTAATTTTTTTCTTCAAATATTGAAATCAACTGTTTATTTGACTTAAGTATGGTCTTTTGACCAACTTTCTTTAAAAGGCTATGAACTACGACCCACTTTATTCTGGGATTTTGGCCCACTTGGGTGAGTAACTTCATAATGCATGTATGGACCCATCCAGGATTTTTGACCCTGCGCCCCTTTATGCATATTGTCTATTTAAAATGGATAACTTTAAGGGGGTTACAAGTTATATGAATGAATTGCAAAAACTGGGTAGACAAATTGCGTCTCTTGATTAAGGCCACTCAAAGAATCTGTGGAAAATAAAAAAAAAATATACAAATTTCATTTTTTTTATTTTTAAATATTTATTTATTATGTTTTTTGTCAATAAAGAATGAGTATATCCAAAATTTTTTTGAAATTAGGGCTTTCAGACGGTTTGGAATTATTTCATACGTTTTTTTTTTTTAAGGCGTCTTTATCTTCAAATTGTCTACCAGCCTAATAAAATGATTTATAAAGCCAGGCTGAAATGGTTTCGATGGTGTTCACCCAATCCAAGAGAAATTTGTAACTTTTACTCTCAGGTATTGAAGATATAAACTCCAATTTAATTATTTCATAGTAAGTTATAACGTCCCGACCGACAGAATCTGTCGAGTGACTGTGAATACTTGTCAAAATAAGTTATTCTTCTCTCAAATCATTAAAATAAAAATTCTAACCATGCGTCGAATGCGTCAAGATTGATTTTTTTTTTACATCTGAAGAGACAACTCATTTCCATTCGTTACTGTAAGCAACAAGGTCCCTTGCCAAATTCATGTGAAGGTCCTTGTGGACTGTTTTCGTACGTGAGCTTTCCTTTGCGGGGCATAGGGCCTCTACTACTCCTATGTGCCATCGTGTACGATTTCTGGAGATGTATCTTAGCTCTTTCCAATTCTTCCCCAGTCGTGCTAATTCCTCTTTAACCGTTCTTCGCCAAGTTCTTCTAGGTTGGCCTGCTCATCCGTATCCACTTACGTTTCTGTATTATAAAGTTGAGTTTTCTGGTCTGTCCTCGCATAAAGTTCATCGTTGGAGATACGGTTAGGCCAGAAAATTCGTTCATGATTCATGAACGCTTGCAGCTTTCTTGTGACAACGGATGCGATGTCGCAGCTTGGTCATAAGGCTTATAGAGTTATTTCTGCATATTTTGAACAGCATTCTGAACGCAGCCCTTGTTTTCCTGATTCCGTTGACTATTTCAGTAGACACAATACTCCCAAAATATTGGGAACTCTCTACCATCTCTATTGGTTGTCCAGAAATCTATTCTTGGGTAGATGAAAAAGTTTCTAGACTAATCCTATTTGTTTTTGCCGTATTGATCTTAAGACGCGATTTCAACTTCTCTATCAATCCTTGTTATCATTTGATGGAGATCCATGATGCTATAAGAGGGTAAGCATACGTAGTCTGTGTAGTCGAGATGTTGAAGGTGTGATTGCAGATTCCACTGAATTCCTTCATTAGCAGTCGAAAAAGCTGCATACAACACATAATTTATTACTAACATTAACAGTATTGGCGACAATATACAACCCTGTCTAACCCCACTTCGGGTATAAAACTCCTCTGACAACCTTCCTTTATACACAACGTTACATTTGGATCCAGAATTATGAAGTCGTAATAATAGCAATCAATTTATCCGGGATGTCTTTCCTGCTCAAATCATCTCTTTTGATACTATCAAACGCCTTTTCAAAGTCAATGAACAGCATTGGAAGTGGTGATCGCTATTCAACGCATTGTTCGGTGATGATCCGGTGATGGTCTACACAGGAAGATCCAGTGCGGAATCCTGCTTGTTTGGCGTTAGGCGTGCCTTCTAGATGGTCTTTTATTCGCTCCAGTACGATTTTTACTATTACTTTGGATACAGCAGGCAGCACACAAATTGCTCTCCAGTTTTCACACTGCGTAAAGCCTCCTTTATAAGAACTTTACAATCATTCCCTCCTCAGGGAAACTCTCCCTGCCGTTGAACTGTTTTATTTTTCATATTCTAATGCGGGGTGTTATCACTGACTTCAATCATAATTTTACCACTTTTTGACCATATTCTGAGCAATAATAGTGCGGAATTAGAAGTATTCTACAGAATTGACCACTTTTTCTCTGATGTTTTTGCTTTTCTTTGCTGGATATTTTTTCACAGCCCCATCACTTCCTTCACTCTCCTTACCATTCCACGGCCAGAAGGTCTCAGTTCCATGAAATCCTCTACCGTCCCTATTTCAGATACCGTCCAAGTGTTTCCTGAAGCCCATTTGAACTTAATATTCAAATAAAATATTTTCTCAAATATTTAAAACTTTTGTAAAAAAAAAAAATACGATATTAGCTTTGGTAAATTATTATTTGCTTTCTATGAGAAGTGAGATCCATTTGTATTGTCAAACAAAATATTGATTACGTGTGTGATGTAAAACTTGCGATCCTACCACGATATCCATTTCTGTATATTTATTTATCTATTAAAATTGAAAAATATTCTTAAAGCAATGAACTGAATGAAAAGAAAAACAAAATTTTGTACGCTATGATTGAAAATCTTAGCATAGTCAGTCATTTTGCTTGAGGGAGGCTCGAGCCCCCTTAGCCCCCCTGTGTACGCCATTGACTACTACTATTTCCTGCCGTGTCGGGTGTCCATCGAAAATGCAAACAAAATAAATTCAAAACCATAAAAATCTTAATTGTTTAGTTAGAATAGAACCTCACATATATTTTCTATTTTCCTCCATTTTAATTTAAATTAACTTAAACACCATCAAATTTATCATTTAAAATGCAATTTTCTCATCATAGTCACATTGTTACGTGCCGAGATAATAAATTTCATATAAACATCGCATAACTCATTCATTGTTAGCCTCATTACATGCTCCACCATGCCAAAGAAACATTTTTGAACCAACCGACACCAAAAATACCTACCCATCGTCCTTTTACTCTTCTGGCCTCGCGCGCCGCCCGCCGCGCCGCTTCGTTGTTATTCATGGTAAATGAGTTAGACATAATACCGCTGCCCGACCGCCATGACGTGTACGTTCATACGCCATTTTATATGAATGGTGGGCTAGACGGCAGGATTGGATGTTAAAACTTATATGTATGAAATGAACGACTATTGCGTCCATATTGTGTTTTCGCGTATCCTTTAGATGCATGCAGCAGCTATAATAATAATTTAATGAGCTTACGGATGACTGTGTTCGGGCAAAATGTTATTTTCTATAAACTCCCTTCCCCCTGCAACCATTATGTCTAGTGATGTGTATAGGAATAGGTGTTGTAACAATAGGGTGACCATATATATTTTTTTTAATTAATTTTTTTTATTTTTTATTTTTCTTGGTACAAAATAGCTTGACTTTGTTGCAAAGTCAGTTGAACCAAAAATATAAAAACTCTTTTTATGAAAATTTATAAAAACCACTTTTTTGTTTTGTCTGTGCAATTTTCACACTGAGAGAATCTACTGTCAAAATCATTAAATTCGATGCCGATATCAAATCTTAAAATTAACCTTCAACTCAAAATCTGGATGATAAATTGTTACCCAATTTTTTTTTAACCGACCTGTGTACATTGTTAAAATGGAATTTTTGGAATTCAGGGAGATGAAAGAATGGTCACCCTAGCCCACATAAAGAGGATGTTGGAGTATATTGTTTCAAGGTAAAATGTAAATTATATACACAACGCATTGTATTATAACGGACACCGGAACAATGTTCACCACTTTCCTCTCAACAGGAGGCTGAATAGAGCATGTAAAGTGTTTGCTGCATAATGGTGTTTCTAATAATGTGGTCGTGGTAGGTATTTGCATGGAATTAAAGGTGATGAATTTATTTCAACATGAAATAAATCTACAACCACAAAAGCTTTTTGTACTGAAATGGGATACCTGCTTGTTTTTTTTTTTAAGTCCTTAGCCAACTTAAGCAACAAGGGGCTTGTGGTGCCTCTCAGCTTCAAGCAATAAGAAATCTCTGTCGCTCGCCATCATAAACTTGCCATCTGTAATTTTGTAACTTAATTCAATTTTTTAAAATGTCGCTTAATAACTTCATTCTTACGGTACGGAATAAGGAGTTTAAGTGAAAAGTAGCTAAATCTTATTTTGTATGTTTTAAATTAAATAAATTAAAAAAGTGTTCGCATTATTTAAATAGCTCCAAAATTATAATAAGTATTTAACTGTATATGTATATGTTTAACTGAAAAGATTTGATAGATTCTTTTATTTTATAGCAATTCTTAAAGTGGTCTTTAATGACCACACATATAATGTGGACTTGTTGCTTTTCATTCTAGCCGAAGATTTTTTTTGCTCAGAAAAAGTTATATCTGGTTTTCTTTAAAGAAAATTTGGCGCTTGTACTGTTCTTCCACTCACCGATTGAGTTACAGATTCTTTTTATTGATTTTTCCTTTGGGTAGGTGCAAAACCTGCATAAGGCTCTTTGAGGACCGAAATCGCATGCTCATAGGTGTGTGAGATTCTTACTACACTAAAACCGAACCGTAGGAATCCCCAGATCCCTGTGAAGATCTTCGTTTCTTATATTCCACGGAGCATTTACAAATGATCTAAGCATTTATCAAATAGCCAGTTCATAAAGCCTTTGACCAGCCTTTAACTTTATTTGACCACTCACATTTTTCGAGAAAATCGATTTTGAAAAATGGTGGGCCAAAAGAAGGCTGCGCCTCAAAAACCGATTTTTAGAAATTTGATTAATATTTTAGATAGATGTTTTTTTGAACTTCATTGACCATCCCTAGAAATATTGATTTTATTTTCGAAATATCTTATTTCCATTTTTTTGTTGATAGATTTTGTTTAAATTTTTTTTTTTAGTTTTCGAATTTTGAAAGATGACTATACTGAAAAACACTGTTAGGTACCTAAAATGACCAACCTTTAAAACTACGCTAACTTTTCCAAAAATATTTTTTTTTATAAAAAAGATGACCATTTTAGATAGTAGAGTTTTCCACAATGGTCATATTTCAAAATTCGAAAAATAAAAAATTTAAAGAAAATCTATAAGAAAAAAATGGAAAATAAAAAAAAATATTTTTTGTGGTCAAAAAAGTTAATGGGTGATGTTTAAAAAACCATTACCCATTACCCATTAGATGTTTAAAAAAAACATATATCGAAAACATTAATCAAATTTTTAAAAAATGAATTTTTGAGGCGCAGTGTTCTCTTGGCTCACCATTTTTCAAAATCGATATTCTCGAAAAATGTGGCTGGCCAAAAACAAATCTGGTAAAATGGTAAAGTGGTCATCTTTAAAAAAAAAAAAATTGGACACATTGGCGGGCCAAGTAAACACAGCTCATTTCTCTTAATTTACTATTTAGTTCTTCGCATTTCATTTTTAAGTGCGGCTTCCATTTTGATTTCGCATCTAGAATCATTCCCAAATACTTTGCTTCATTCGCACATGGAACACGAGCGGTATTAAGAAAGACGGGTAAACTATTAATATTTTTATACGTTAAGCCCACATTATGCAATTTAATTGTAGCTTCGCTAATCGTTTTGCCTACTGCTAGTATTGCAGTATCATTAGCAAACGTGGCTACAATAGTGTCATCTGTTTGAGGTATATCGCGTGTAAATAAAAGGTACAGAACTGGACCTAATACACTTCCTTGTGGTACCCCAACCACTATTTCTTTGAAATTTAAACACTCATTTCCGTGTTTCACACGAAAAAGTCTGTTTTCTAAATATTGTCGTTAATTGTCGAATGCTTGCTTCTAAATAAATTTTTTCTCTTCTATAATCGGCTGCAGGTGCAGGAGTAGTCATTATCATTATGACTTCTGCAACTTTCCATTGGCTCGGAATAAAATGTGTCAAATCTGTTATAATTTCAAAAAATTATTTGAAAGCGTAAAAAAAGTTGATGCGATCTAGCTTGATTACAGCAATTACATTTTGTTGGCTTATAACCTTACTACTCATTCGTGCGTAGGGCTGTCATGCCAAAGGTCTGGGTTCGATTCCCAGCCGCTGCCACATAAAAACAGAAATGTTTTTTCGCGAGGTACTGCCTCTTGCGAGGAACTGACAAATCCTCCAAAAGTAAACTTGTCATGAATAAGTGCTTCTCATCTAGCCGTTTGGATTCGGCCAAAAATTGTAGGTCCCCTCCATTCCTTCCAAAAATACGCACACAGGAATGGTTAAGAGTTGTAAGTCACTAGGCCTTGGTTCTCCACGAGCTGTTGTGTTATTCCATAAAATTAACTCTGGAATGACTTGAACAAAATCTTTTATGAGAACGTACTCGTATTACTTCTCTTTATATTTTCAAAAAATTGTCCCGTCATACAATGATCAGAAATATGAATATCAAGGTTAATAGATACTTGCAATAATATCTACCGAAATATCTTCAAATCTTCCAAATACTTGATCCAAACAAGTTCCAGAGATAGGTCTAGTGGGTTCAATCCAAAATGAAGATAGCCCATTTTCTGCTGTAAGGGCCAGATAAAAGTCTGCAGTAGAACTAAATTCAGGGATATTTAAATCTTCTAAGAACCCATTGTACAATCGTGGTTCAGCCTTGGTTCAAAGTTTAAACTCGGTTCAACTCGAATGAAGCGTTGTAAAATCAGAGTTTAGGACTTAACTCATCGCTGAACCAAGCAAATTTCAACTCTCCGATTTTGTATAGTTAAATATGCTTGAACCGTGGTTCTGGCATTTGATTGGCTATTATTTAACTCTTTTGATGAGAATTTCATTTTTGAACACATGCTTTCTCACTTTAATTGTAATTTTTTGACAGCTCAAGTCAAAATAAACAAAAAATAGAAAAATATGAGTGTCATCTCGCTCCTCTCGACGTACAGGCATAAAGCAATAATAAAAAAAAAAACCACACTTTCTAATCCTGTTTTATCTTATTTAAAAAATTTAATAAATATTGAATATTTTTCTTTTCCCGACTATCTTAATGCAATAGTATCCATTGGCCACGATATTAAAAGTGTCAACCAAGACGATGACGAAGCGGAAGCAGTTATGGCCGCACTCTGACTTTTAACCAGTGTTACTACGATGCCAAAGAATCCTTCGAGCTGGATCTCTTTTCATTCAGTACATAATAATATTAAATATAATTCACTTTTATTTATATAAAAACAAAGAAAAAAAATTAAACCTCGCCAAATAACTCATAATCATTTATGAAATAGAAAAATAAACTGGCAGCTGACAGCTACACAAGCTATCTATATACTCCAATTTCCAGTAAATAGACTTTTAACTCGAGTTCAGCTAACTCGCTCTTGACTCGCAGTTGTACAACGGACGCAAAGGTGAACCTTGTTCAAGAAACGACTCGAGTTCAGCTGATCCGTGGTTCAAGTTAAATTTATACAACTGGCCCTAACAGAATCAATGTTTGATAGTTCATTAACAAAAATAATGTCATCGTCCATTCAATTTCATTTCAATAAAGATATCCTTGAATCAAGTTCTACTGCAGACTTTTATCCAGCCATTATGGCAGAAAATGGGCAATCTTCGTTTTTGAATGAAGCCTGTAGACACAAATTAAAGTGATATTTAAATCACTTAAACTGCATTTAACTTTAAAAACATCCGCGCTATACAAACATTTAAAACTTCAACTTCACAATCGTAACAACTTGTTACAAAAACTCTACCACCCGAATACGAATCATTTGTTTTAGCACAAAAATTGTAATATGTTAAATTGTTCAACTTCGCATGATTATTCCCATATCGTGATAGTTTTCTCACATTATAGTTCCTACCTATTATGATAGTTTTCAATCATGCTCGATTTAAAGCTTTGGGTAAATTAATTCTAGAAGCTCACAGTGCCAGAAGCAAAAATTCTTTCCTATTTTTCTACATTCCTTTTAACTAGTTCTGTACATTCCAGATTACCTTCCAAAATCTAGATATGGTGTATTGACTAAATATTACTCTTAAAATTTGTATTTAATAATTTAAAACAAAAAAAGCCATAGAATAGAATTTCCAACAAAAGTCAAGAATAAACTTCAAAAATATCCTTCTGTGTTTAGGCAATTCGCTACATCAATCGGAATATTATTTTCAATTCTAAAAGGATACTTTTTGTATATTATATTTTATTTTTATTTTTAAATGTCCTTCCCATTTCATTTGTCATTGCTTTGACATTTTTCTTTGATGTCTTAATGATTTTTTTTCTGTTTTACCACTAAGCAGATAAATGATTGTTTTTTTTGGCAAGGGTCTTATTAGTCTAATGGATCTCCTTTAGTTAAAAAAAAAACAAAACAATGTAAATTAAAACTCAAGAGTTTTCTTATTTGAACTTTGTATATACCATTACCTACCTATATTTATAGTTGTATCTATTTTTATTTAAATTTTTATTTTAAAAGCTATAATTTTCCTTTTGAATTCAATTCTAGCAGACTAAAGATTAAAGATAGAAAACATTGTAAAAAATGTACGTCAAATTTTGCACCTGTTAGACATTTGTGTAGGCAGACAATGATTATTGGTTCAATACATCAGCGCACAAATAGACCAGTGCCAATAATTTTTGAAAAAAAAAAAATATTCGCAGAAAATGAGTGAAGAGGAAAATTAGGATAAATAGTATATAAAAGGGGAAAAATAAATTGCCCCGCAGCAGATGATTGGATGTGGGGTGGGTGGGCGAAAATGTGGGGTGGGGGTGTAAAAACGAACCTCCTATCGAAAAAAATATATGGGGAAGTTGTAGATATTTAAGAGACCTGCAACTTTTACTTGGATCATTTTTTCACATAACCTCAAAAATATTAAGAAAAATATATATCTTCGACAAAAATAATTCGATTTTGATGAAATTTGATGTAAGCTTACTTTATTGTATTTCAAGTAAGTTGACATTTTTTTTTTGAGGCAAAATATATGTTTTTGGTTTATTTGTGAATTTAATTTAAAAAAATAAACTAATTTTCAATCAAAAAAGTTGAAAATTTTTTGTATTTTTGAAAAACTTCTTGTTAAAACCACTACTTTAAGACGGTGTAAAGAAAACATACCATCATTGTGAAAAAACGTAATTGTTCATTGTTCATTTAAAATGGAGTGTTGAAAGTGATGCAAAACGGTACTTTAAATGTAATTCATAATAAAAAACCTTAATTTACCATTTAAGGTTCTATTTACCGATTCAGAAAATTCAAGAGATACATTTTATACATGCTTTAAACATGAGTCCAAAAAGAAAATTGTTGCATTCTTCCACTGTTTTTCTAGATGTGACACGCATTCCAGTTTCGCCGGAAAAGGAAAAAAGACAATTATAAAAGCATTACTGGCCTACGAAAATTTATTACAACTGGCAGAAATTTTCTATATGAGAAATGCAGAGAAACGAAAAACTGACCAAAATGGATTTGAGCTAATGGCGTCTATATAACGGGTGATTTTTTAAGAGGTTTAGAACTTTAAAAAAAAAAAAAACACAAAAAATTCGAAAAAATGAATGAAATATTTATTTGAATCGATAGTTTAAACCTTGCAATTTAATGTTTAAAGATAATTTCATGCAAATGTTGACCGCGGCTGCATCTCAGGTAGCCCATCCGCTGAGTCCAATTTTGGCATACTCTTTCACACATATCGGCCGGTATCTCACGAATGAATGCATGGATGTTGGCTTCCAGTGCGTCAATCGAAGCGGGCTTGTCCCTATAGACATGAGCCTTGACATACCCTCACAAAAAATAATCTAATGGTGTCAAATCGCACGATCTAGGCGGCCAATTGACCGGCCCGAAACGTGAAATTAACTGTTCACCAAACTCGCCTTGCAATTGCGCCATTGTTTCGCGTACTGTGTGGCATGTGGCACCGTCTTGTTGAAACCACATATCATGCAAGTCAAGAACTTCCATTTCGGGCAAAAAAAAGTTTGTTATCATCGCTCGGTAGCGTTCACCATTGACAGTAACGCTGCGATTCGCATCATCTTTGAAGAAATATGGCCCAATAATGCCGCCGGCCCATAAACCGCACCAAACAGTGGCTTTTTCGGGATGCATTGGTAGCTGTTGCAATGCTTCTGGCTGATCTTCACTCCAAATGCGGCAATTATGCTTATTTACGTACCCATTCAACCAAAAATGAGCCTCATCGCTGAACATAAGCAGCGCGCGATGAACATTTCGAACCGAGCACGAATTTTGATAGTAAAATTCAATAATTTGCAAGCGTTGTTCATTTGTAAGACGATCCATGGTTAAATTGCAAACCAAACTGAAGCTATTTGACAGTGACACAAGGTACTAAACACACGTCAGCTGTCAAAACCAGTGTTGCCAAAACCAAACCAGCTAAAAAATCACCCTTTATAACTATAAGAAAGAGAATATGTCACTGAATGAATTGAGGTTTGAAATGTATCAAACTGGTACAGTAAGGACTTCATTCAACCTAGAAAAACTACCACCAACAGAGGGAGCAGCTGAACAGCACTGTTACCGGAGCTATTTTCAAATTCAAACTTGGCTTATCAACAAACTTACGGCTACTGATTAGGGATGGAAACAACATTTAAGTGGATAATGCCTAGGTTAACAGAAAAGGAATTTATCCCTGAAAGTTTGCTAAAATCTACCTGCTGTAACTGTGAAACTAATTGTGACAGTAAAAGATTCGGCTGCCGAAAGCATGGAGTTAAATGCTACATTCTATGCTCCAACTGTCACGGGGCCGAAAACTGCTCTAACTCTGAAATACAATTATTCGAAATCAGCAATTCGGAGGATATTTATGACGAAGCAATACAAAATGAGTGAAATTCGAGCAATATTAAGAATAAAGATTTCGATGAATTTGAGGACCCAGACGAAGTCGAAATCTTATCGAAGATCTTGAGTCTGAAAGTGTAGTGCAGCTCCCTATAAAAATAAGATTCCAATAAACTTTCGCTATAAAACTATTTTCAAGCATGAACTTAAAAGCATATTAATATAAACAAAACAAAAAAAAAATTATAAAAATGTAAAAAAAAATAGGTAAGTACGTTAAAAAACTGAACGAAATAAATAAAAAATAATTTTTTTTCTTGCCTAAAATTGTCAATTTTTTAGGTAAAATTATAATTTCAAGAATGAACTTAACAGCATATAAATATATATACATATATATATAAAAAATAACAAAATAACAAAAAAAAATTTAAAATCATAAAAATTAAAAAAAAAAATATGAATGAAATAAGTAAAAAAATGATGTTTTTCTTGACTAAAATTGTCATTTCAAGCGATTTCTTAGGTAAAATTGTTGTTTAAACGCTTGGGATTTCAGTAAATAGAACTTTAAATGGTTAATTAAGTTTTTTTTACTATAAATTACATTTAAAATACTTTTTTGCATCACTTCCAACACTCCATTTAATTGAACAATGAACAATGAACTTGAAAAAACGTTTTTTTTGGTTTTTGCCATTTTTGACTATTTTTTTTCACAATAATGGTATGTTTTCTCTACACCGTCTTAAAGTAGTGGTTTAAATAAAAAGAACGCTGTCCTAAGTTTTTCAAAAATACTAAATTTTTTCGTCAACTTTTGAATTGATTGAAAATTAGTCTGGTTTTTCAAATTAAATTCACAAAAAAAACAAAAATAAAGGGTTTTTCAACAGGGACGCTACAAAAGTAGAGCGACAGGGACAGCAAACGACGCCATATTTCTTGCCGCTCTTTTGACATTTCTCTTTAGTAAGGTTTGCCATTTCATGATGGCAAGATATACGAGCCAACAACGAGTTGAAATTATTAAATTTACTACCGAAATTCGGAGTCAGTGCCTCAACGTTAAGAGCGCTACGTCCAATTTATGGTCGTCATAATCGTCGTAGTAGATCAATAATTGAGCGTCTAGTGGAAAAATTTGAATCCACAGGCACAGTACAAAATGTTCCAGTGCCAGTGCCAGTGAGACAAAGAAGTACCGGTAGTGTCGAGAATATTGCTGCCACTGAGGCTTCAGTTGCAGAAAGCCCAAATGTGTCTCTAACACTTCGTTCTCAAGCGTTGGGCATCTCTGTGACGTCGTTGTGGCGAATTTTGCGAAAAGATCTTGGCCTACATCCTTACAAGATTGAACTGACGCAAGAACTGAAGCCGCTTGACCACCAGAAGCGTCGTATGTTCGTGAAAATGATTCGGATTTTCATCGAAAAATCATCTTCAGCGATGAGGCTCATTTTTGGCTGAATGGCTTCGTCAATAAACAAAATATGCGGTATTGGTCAGGCAGCAATCCACACGTACTCCATGAATCATCATTGCATCCCGAAAAAACCGAACAAATTACGGTTTGGTGTGGTTTATGGGCCGGCGGCGTCATTGGGCCGTACTTCTTCAATAATGATCAAGACCGGCACGTTACTGTGAATGTTGATCGCTACCGTTCAGTGATAACCGAATATTTTTGGCCCTGATTAGATGATATGGACTTGGAGGACATGTGGTTCCAACAGGACGGCGCCACACAGCAAATGTCACAATCAATTTATTGGAAACCAAGTCTGGAGAACGTGTTATCTCACGAAATGGTCCAGTCGCTTGGCCGCCTCGGTCGTGCGATTTGACGACGTTAGACTATTTCCTGTAGGACTACGTCAAGTCTATGGTCTATGCCAACAAGCCAGCGACGATTGATGAACTTCGTACGAATATCGAACGTGAAATTGCAGCAGTATCGGCTGATTTATGCTTGAAAACCGTCGAAAATTAGGTTCAGCGTCTGGACTTCTGTAAGCGTGCCCGTGGTGGCCATGCAAAAGAAATCGAGTTTCATACATAATGTCATTGAATGTACTTTCACAGGAATAAAGAATTTCATTGATATTCAAAACCGTTTTTGTTTTATTTAAAAAAAACTTTTGTAGCGCTCTCGTTGAACAACCCGATATAAATTTTGCCTCAAAAAAAAAAATACAACTTACTTGAAATACAATAAAATAAGTTTTTACCAAATTTCATCAAAATCGAATTATTTTTGTCGAAGATAAAAACGAAGAACCAAAAAATTGGTTTTTGTTTTTTTCTCAATATTCTTGAGGTTATGTGAAAAAATGATCCATATCCAAATGATCCACCATAAAAGGTGTAGGTCCATTAAATACATATCTACAACTTTCCCATATAACTTTTTTTGATAGGAGGTCTTCTTTTGCCAAAAATCGTAAAAAACTTCGTTTTTACACCCCACCCCACATTTTCGCTCACACACCCCACTTCCGGTCATCTGCTGCGGGGCAGTTTATGTTTCCCCTTTTATATGCTATTTATCCTAATATTCCTCATCACTCATTTTCTGCTAATAATATTTTCAACTTTTGTCCTTTGAAACCGGTTTGGCACTGGTCTAATAGGAGTATTTGCTCACAAAGATCGATTTTTCAAATGTCAAAATTGAGCTATTCCAGACAATAGCTAAAATCTCTTGGAACTTCAGTATTTTTCTTTAATGATCAACAAATTTTGGACTAATATCCAAAGTCATCAATTAAGAATTTGTCACTTCTTTTTGTAATCAACATCCAAAAAATTTTGTTTGTTGTTTCGGATTGTATTTTGTTTAATTTTTCGAAGTTATTTGGTAATTGTATGTAAACAAAAAGGTCAAACAAAGCTTCAAGTATCGATTTGCAAAAAAAAATGGCGGCAAATTTGTTCCTTTTTAGCAATTTTGGTCATATCGTGTATCCGATTGTATGCATCGTTTTTTCTAGAGTCTAAAAGAGAAATTAAAAAAATAACTCCAAAATGTTTTTTGTTTTAAAAGAGGGTAAATTTATTGAAAACTGTATTATTTGGATGAAAATAGGGCAATCAAGACAAAAATTAATTTTGTCCAGTTTTTGGATACAAATACTCCTATGTGCAATGGTCAGTGTCAGTGAAACGAATCTTAACAGCTTTGACTCCAGCGATAATTCCAGGCCTGGAGACCAAAAATCGGTCAGGGTCAGATTTTCAATGATCGGCACGTGAGCAATGACATAATGGACATTCCATAATTCACCTCTTTGATATACATATGTATTTGAGTTTAGCCCGAAGGTTGATATAAGTAACCCAGAGTATATTTTTTTGCTGTGATTTCAATTCTGTCTACATATAATATATGAACACCTTTTAATGATTTTTCTTTCAGCTTTTAGTTTTTTTGTTTTCTCTTCAAAGACTTTTGTCAACAAAATCCCTAAAATCCATTTCTACTTTTCTTCAGATTAAGGTCACATTTAAAAACAAAAAAAAAATCCTTTCAGACTATTTTATTTTTGCTGCTAGTTTTAAGCCATTTGACAATCGACAAAGACACAAATGACTAAACTGCTGACAGAAAAAAAAGATAAGTAACGAAAAACATAATCCCATTTTTTGTTGGCAAAGGCTTGGAAAAAGGACACACACTCACATAGAAAACTGTAAAAGATTAAGGATATAAAGTGATGTCTCTCAAAAAGCCTATTTTTTTTTTGTCTTTATAAAGGGATTTGTCTGGGGTTTTCGATTTTTTTAATTTAGTAAGAACAAAAGAAACTGATAAAAAAAAATAGTTTCTAGTGAGTTATTTACCGTTAGTTTGCATGAAAAACTTTCGCGGATTCCCAGACTGTAAGGTTTTTATCAACTTTCACAAAATTTAAATTGAAATTAAAATGAAATGCAGTTCTTCACTTCAAGTGAAACAAATAAAATTTTAATTCTAAGATTCTTGCGACAAATAAAATTTCAAGGTGGTACTCATTTGTGAATTAGTCTTTATATCCAAAAGAGAGAATGTATCAAAATGTGTCTTTGTCGTTTGTCTGTCTGTCTTTCGGGCACCCCTCTGATAGTCCAGGTTTATTTTAAAATTTTAATTTAGTTTCACAACAATTGTACACTTCGCAAGTAAGTCAAATCAGTGGATTATCCTCAAAACCACGTAATCAACTCATTAGAGAGTTTCGAATTTGTTTTAAAATTTTAATGCAAAATAACTAAATAACTGCAACCGGAAAAAATCAACTTTCGTTTCCTCATTTAAGCCCTTATTAACAACTATAAATGCAGTTGCTATTTAATATTAATTTTGTTTGTTGTTTTGTTAATTTTTAAATTTTCGAAACATTTTCCCAGCATAATCCATCACATAACTGGTTGGTAAGCAGCTTGTGTATGTCCATCATCGCGTGCGTGTACAAACACTTCAAACTCATCCTTTTGCTATTTCATCATTTTCCATCATACATGTATGTGTACATGTATAGCCAACAACACTAATGGAATTCATTTATTTTGTCGGTTGAAAAACCCATTAAAATTAATTAAAATAAAATCAAAAACAAAAAAAATTAGTTTCGAGAAAAATCTGCTTGCGAAGCATTAAATTCTGCATTCAACGGTTGAAAATGCAATTAGTGCCTTAATTCGACTTTGCATGGAATTAGAGTAGCTACACACATGCACATAATATGTATACACACAGACATCCAGATTGGCAATGAAGTTGTATAAACTTTTTATTTTGTTAAATTTTATTTAGTTTTTTTTTTTCTTGTTTCATTTCATATAAATAAATATACTCCGAATGTGATGTACCTACATCAGGAGTAGGTAATTATTTAAAATGAATGTCAGGATTAAGCGTAGGTAAAAAGCTACAACTCCATACTCTCACGCGAAAAAAACTGTGTGCGGGAGAGAGTTTGTCATTCAAATGGAGTGTCCATTAATGGATTAGATTATAATGTCTGTTTGAATAAAATTTTGTTGAAAAACACTCATAAAAGTACATTTCCGTACTTTTATGTTTTGTTCCTTTTTTTTGTTAAATACAGTTAAAAAATTAAAATTAAAAAGAAATAATTATGTAAAATGTTCTTAAGCTTCAAATTATTATTGCCTACTCCTATAGAAAACTTTGTAATTTTTTACCCAGAATTCAACAGAATTTTACCCAGAATTTCAACAATATACAAAAACACTCTTCTGTCAAATGAAGCGCAGTAAAGAAAGTTTTCGCATTTCCTCGAAAAAGTAAGCTTCTGAAAGCAAAAAGTTTGTAATCTTTCTCTCAGTAATTAACTTTGACAGACCTACATAAAAAATGCTATTAGCATTTACACAAGCAAAATCAATGAAGTTCTTTCTTTAGCAGTTCTTGAAACAAAAATTATATCTTGCTTACTTGATCACGTGTATGAAAAAAGCACATTAGGGTGGTCCTTATATTGTTTTTTTTTTTGTTTTAATTCCGTTCTGGATAAGCAAGTGTGCATACAACAAATATTTGGCTTCCAATTTTGAACAGTTGTAGTCATAGGTCAAACTCTTTATAGTTAGTCCCTAAGAAGATAGAGAGTAATGTCGTTTTCAAGTAAACACATAATTCTGAGTGGATTTTGGAAATTTCATTGCTCTCTTTCTTCTTGGGGACTAACTTCAGAGAGTTTGACCTATGACAACAGTTGTTTTTCAAAATTCACATCAAATTTTACAACTGTTCGACACGTGTTAAGGTAGGCAGACAAACGGTAATTGGTTAAACACCCAAAAGGTTATTATTTATATGAATAAATGACTTGACTTTTTATGTCGTTGGCTCTTAGACTATTAAGAGAGATTTTTTTAAGTAGCTAAAATGTATAGGGTGTTTTTTTTAGACTAGTGGTTTTTAAGAAGAAATAAAACTCTTGTAGTTTAATGTTATGGCCAAGAAATTAGCTTTTTTATAAAGATAAGAGGTTGCCATTATGCTTGAAAAATGATTTTGGGTAAGTGACCGCTACGGCTGGTTCGAATAAATTCCAGTCGAGAGGCCCAATTTTCCAACACTTTTTGCAGCAAATGCGGCTGTATGTCAGCAATAACGCGCCGAATATTCTCTTCCAAGGCGTCAATCATCTCGGGCTTATCTGCGTAGACAAGCGACTTCACATAACCCCACAAAAAATAGTCAAAATAGTGTTAAATTGCACGATTTTGGGGGCCACGCCACAGGACTACGACGCGAGATGATGCGCTCACCAAAAGTTTCCTTCAATAAATTGATTTCTTCGTTGGCTTTATGGCAAGTAGTGCCAGCCGTCTTGTTGAACCAAAGGTTCTTATCATCAACGTTGTATATGAGGAGCAAGTCTGTTCATTTGAAATTGCAAACCAAACAGAGATAAATCAAGTCACAGCTGTCAAAAAGAACACCTCAGAAAAATGTATTGCCAAATTGAAAACCACATGTCCAAAAAACACCCATTATTAGCCAGTACGGTAGTAGTGTATTCCATTCCAAGCCATTTATGATGTGTTTTGACCAATTATTTGAGTTGGGTATTCCTTTCAAAGGCATTAGTTAAACTTTTCTTGAAAATTTCTGTTATAATTTGGAGTTGGCATATATATTTCAGGTGTCATTTACGTAAAGATTTTGTACATAATGTTAAAACTTTCCTCTTAAACATTTATGTTTTTTGTTGTAATTTTACTGCTTTTTGCAAAGGTTTTATTTTATCAGGTGAAAATCAAGCTCTGTCGTTCCGCCTAATTCCATCGTTTCACAACAATCCAAATTGCTCCTTTTAAATATTAAATGCTGAGAAAGTGGGTGAATGCCACGCCCCCTGAACAAAAAATCTCTAATGTGTATTTATATGCTCTTTAAGGTCTCTTGTCCTTCCAATTTTCTTTGCTCTACAAAAATTGGAGGTGCACAATATAATTGAAAACAATTTTAGAAAATTGAGTAAATGCCACGCCCCCTGAACAGAAAATCTAAAATTGTTTGATTTATCTTTTTGAAGGAACGTAAGGCCCTACCTCTTTGCCAATTCTCATCCTACTAAGACAGCCACAAATGACAATATAATTGATATCAATTTTAAGAATTTGGGTGGATGCCACGCCCCTGAGCGGAAAATTATAAATGTTTACTTTTATCTTTGTATAACCATAAAACCCTTCCGCTCTACCAATTTGTATCGTTTTAGAAAAATCAAAAGTGCTCCATGTAATTTATGAGAATTTTTGAGAGAGTGGGTGGATACCACGCCCCCTGAACAGAAAATCCAGATTTTCAATTTTTTTCTTTGTTTATATTTCAAGCCCTTACTCCATATAACTTGTAAGAACTTTTTGAGAAAATGGGTGGATACCACGCCCCCAGAACAATAAATTCCAGATTTCAATTTTGTCCATTTGTTTAAATTTCAAGCGCTATTGCTCCACCAATTTTTCATCATTCTACAGTTGTTGGATATGTCCTTTAAAATTTGTAGGAACTTTTGAGAAAGTGGGTGGATGCCACGCCCTTTGAATGAAAAGTCTTAAATTTTATATTTTTTTCTTACTAGACCTCTACCAATTTTCATCGCTCTAAAACAATCAAAAGTGCTCAACTATTCATATAGATTATTATATGAATTTTTGAGAAAGTGGGTGGATGCCACGCCTCCTGAATATAAATTAAAAGATTTTTTCCTTACAAGACCTACCGTTGTGCCAAATTTCTGCGGTGTCGGGAAGTGCTATTGATCTGTTAGTGTTAGTTAGTAAGTCACTCAGTTACGGTTTTAGCGGTTTTTGAAGTACTGTATCTCAGAAATTACTGATGCCATGGGGTGAGTCACCTGTGATCGGCTTAGCAAATTTTTATATTTTAAGTTTCTGACTTTATAAGTACTGAATTTACAGGGGGGTCAAAAATTGGCTGAGTTTTTTCCTATAAAAAGGGTGTGCCGTGTACCAGAGTTGGGTGGCAATCATTTAAAAAAAAAGACAATTACGATTGCATGTAATTTCGAATTGAACTCAATTACTCTATACATGTAGATAATTGTAACTGAAAATTTTAATTACAAACTGTATGTTAGTGGAAAAAAAACAAGTTATTGGAAAAAAAGAATTGACAAAAAAACTGCAATGATTTCTTTTTTTGTATTCATTACACACAAATGTAATTGATTACCGAAAATATCAATTACATTTAACAAAATGTGAAGAATATAGCTTGTTCACATCTGGGAAATAAAACCTTTTTAACGATCAATAATGTATGCTCAAACACCTTACATGAACTTAGTACGGAAAGATTTTTCCTTCACATCTTGTTAAATGTAATCGATATTTTGTGTAATCAATTACATTTGTGTTCAATGATTACAAAAAAAAGTAATTATTACAGATTCTTTCAATTACTTGTTTTTACTCAATTTCATGTAACTAGTAATTGGAAATTCTCGTTTACAAATTACATCTAATTGCAATCAAAAATTATTTTTAATTACATTTACATATATATCTACAATTGTCAGTGGACAAAGTCAATTACTGATTACATGTAATCGATCCTGTAATCAATTACAAAATGTAGTAATTATTACCCAACTCTGCCGTGTTTCCTGCCCTTTGATATGTTGTCCTCGTGTAACCTGATTGTGCGCCTCAAGATCTTCCTCCAATACCTCGCACCTCACCTCAAATTGTTGTATACTTTCCTATACAGATTTTCATTTTTGCATTCAACTTCAGCAACTTATCTTTTTTGTAGTTGGTCTGATATTATATTGCACTACATGGGACATGGTTTCAGTACGAATTTTTTACTTGATTTTGCGACCATTTTCCATTGGGATTTTTACCAAAATTAATTTTCTTTTCAAAAACCTCAAGAATGTTTTTAAACAAAACAAAATATGTATATTGAGGAAAATATTTTTTAAAGTTGTAAACTTCATATTAAAATCATTCAATTAATTTTCCATTCAATTAATTTTTCATTCATTTGAGTTTTCTGTTCAATATTCTTTTGTTATTTACACTTCCTGCGAGTATGTCTTTTTTCTTTTTGGACCATTATATTATTTTTTGTTCACAAAAAAAAAGTATAACAATAAAAATAAAACAAATTTGTCCAGATATTTTAATTAAATTCATTTGATTGAAAAATTTAATTAAAAAAAAATAATCGAATGACATTGAATCTTAACATTTATTTTCTTAACAGAGACCAAAAAATATATTTGCACAAGAACACTTCATTTCACACACTAGAATACATAGGTATGCATGTAGATGCCAGAAGCAATTTCGTGAAATATTTTTTTTTCATTTATTTGTGTCAATATCAAAACCTTTCAGACTTTTTATATATTGTGTGTGTGTGTGTGTTTTTGTTGTTGCATACGCACAACGAATAATTTTAAAGAAAATAAAACAAAATAAAGTTCATTGAAACAACAACAGAAAATAATGTATAATAGCAACACCAACATGAACGGACATCCAGACACCACTATTATAAGGATTCGAGCACGGACACGCGGACACAGACAACGAACGACCGAAGGATGCAGCACCACAGAAAAAAATATATATTAAAATTGCATGCAAATATTGATGATTAAATCGAAATAAATCGAATGAAGAAATTATTATAATTTTTTTTTTTTGCTATTCAATGGAACATGAGTTTGTGAAGTTACGGAAGGAAAAAACCATGCATATGCCCAGGGCCAGGATCATCAGGACCTGAACCTAGAGATATTATAATGCCCAGAGGCAGCCTATGATGTCGATTTAATGATGACAGGCGTTGCGTATGAAATTTGCTTGAGGGATCTTTTTTTTTTTGTTGGCCTGAATTTTATCGGTTTTGGAAAAATAAACTCGTGGCAACGTATGCCCTTCATTATAAATTTATTAAAACAATAACAAGCACAGGGGATTTAAGGAATTTAATTTCCTCCACGGAATTAAAATTATAATGATGTGTAAATATGTGTGTATTTTCATTTTTTTTAATATGGTTAAATGTATTCATACAAAAATGTATATGTGAATAAATTGATTCATTGGTTTTTCTTAGAAGCATATTTGTGAACAGGGATTCGGTTTTTCATCTTAACAGGTGTAGGTCAAAAGCAAAATTAATTAATTAAGTTTTAAATCAGTTGCACCAACTCCTTTTATTCTAAAAGTCCAACAAACGAAATTTAAGTACTCATTTCCTCGAGATAGATTAAAAAAAAGTAGTTAAATTTCCATTCCACAAATATTGAAAATAAAACAAAATTCAGAAATGGGTTGTACGTACTTGCTCCAATGTTCAATTAGAGTCTTTAGTGCCATCTAAATTTTTTGATCAAACATGATTGCCTGGAAAAAATTAAAATCGTTTGTGGATTCTTAAAAAAAAGTATTTTTTTATATACACAAAATTCTTTAAGCATTTTTAAGGCAAACTTTGAAGTTCAGATCGCTAATATTTTTTAATATGCATACAGAAGAAAAATTAAGAAAAAATTCCAACGTTTTTGATATATTAAATTTTCGAAAAATAAAATTGTCTGAAATTAATTTTTTAAATTCAAATTTTTTTTTTGCAAAATTTTGATAAGAATTCGATCTTAATCCTTTCAGCACATATAAAGAAAATTTCCATGAGACTATTTAGTCACTAAGTCTAATTTTTTAGGTTTGGAACCCTAAAAATGGTCAAAATATATTTTGGAACCCCAACAACTTACTAACGATAGCCAAAAATGAAAGACACAATATTTAAAAATCTGTTTATTTCTTATTTAAGATATTCCATCAAAGCTAGTGCGAAAAATGAAAGAGTTTCATTTTTTGATTAATAAATTATTAAACTTAGTTCTATGCCCAAAAACTGTATTCGAAGATCAAAACACTTATTTTAATGGAAAAATCTACCAGAGATGCGTTGTTCTATATACGTTTGCGTCGTAGGCGGATTTTGCACTCAAAATTTGTCAAAATTAGTACAGACCTAGGAAGTAATGTTGCCAAGATCAACACGGAGCTCAAGCACATTTCCTTGCAAACATTCATTTAAACCTGGAAAAATTTCAATATTATGCTTAGTAGGTGCACAGGTAAAGCATACATTTATCTTAAAGCTGCCAGTTTGTTTCTCGTTAAAAATACTGTTGACGGTTTTCCATGCAAATTTATAGCATCCAGTTGAACCCTAATAACCTGGATTAAGCTTTCGGGATTTTCATGAACGTCTGACTGCCCGATTTCTGCAATCACAAAAATGAATTTAAACACCTGTTTTGAATGTATATATTTATCTTGGTTATTGATTTTTAAAAATTTTGATAAATGTTATTAAAATTATTAGAGAAAGGTGTTTAAATTCATTTTCATGATTGCAGAAATCGGGCAGTCAGAAGTTTATGAAAACTCCCTTTCCTCAAGGCAGCCAACGGATTTTATATTAACCTCTAGGTACCTACCATATTTTTGTACACTTTCCTGAAAAAAATCCACTGAAGAGGACAACTTTTCACAAAATTTACAATCTATACAGGCTCACCAAAAAATGTAAAATGCAATGGCTACTGTAACTTTCGTAATGTGTTTCAATAATACACAAAAAAAGATACTAGGATACAAGGAAAGTTTATACTTCAAGAAATTCGCGGAACCCTGGAAAATGCTTCGCGGAACCCTAGGGTTGTTGTTGGGTGTCCTTTCTTGTTGACCGCATATATTTGGTCTTGCTTTCATTCGCCGTTAAACCCATCTTCTTGGCTTCCTCCTCAATACCCACGAAAGCAGCATTGACATCACACTTTGTTCGTTCAATTGTGTCAATATCGTCGGCGTGAGCGAGTAGTTGGACGGACTTTTGAAAAATTATGCCTCTAGTGTTGACGTGAGAGTTTTGCACAATTCTTTCTAGAGCGATGTTGAAGAAGTCACATGACAGCGCGTCGCCTTGTCTAAAACTTTTTTTGACATCAAAGGTATCGGTGAGTTCCTTGCCGATCTTGATGGAGCAGCGTGCAATCTCCATCGTCATCCTGCACAAATGGATGAGTTTGGATAGTATGCCAGAACTAGACATTACTCGCTATAGCTCATCTCTATAGATGCTGTCATACGTGGGTATCGATTTGAAACTCCTGGTTTTTTTTCAAGATCTGCTGTAGTGCGAATATTTGCTCGATGGTAGACTTCCCTGGTCTAAAGATACATTGATATGAACCAATCAGGCTGTTTACGAATGGCTTCAGACGTTCCCAAAGTACGGCAGAGAAAATCTTGCACGTGATGTTAAGCAGACTGATTCCCCTGTAGTTGGTGCAGTCCAGAGGATCAGCTTTTTGGAGGATCGGCCAAACAATGCTGAGGTTCCATTCATCGGGCATGCTTTCCTCCGACCATATTTTGCAGATGAGCTGGTGCAATTCATCGCCAGCCGCTTTGAATAGCTTGGCCGCGAGGCCATCAGCATCAGCGGCTTTATTGGACTTTAGTTTAGATATAACTATCTTCAATACGTCGAGATCGGGTGGTCATAATTGTTGGCCTACGTCGTCCAGGTTGAATGGTGCAATCTGCATGGCAGCAGGATTCAGTTCGTCATCGCCCCTATGCAATTTGCAGAAATAATTTACCTATATCCTCAGCACCGACTCTGATTCTACCACGATGTTCCCCTGTTCGTCCTTACAGGCTTCGATTCGGCCCTTGTAACCCTGGTAGGTTCTTTTTCCCTTTTGGTAAAACTTCTGAACTTCATTACTGCAATGGCATCCCTCTAACTCCTCGATCGCACGTTTCTCATGCTCCTTTTTTTTCCTCCTGAGAAGACGGTGTTCCTCTCGCCTCTTCTGCTCGTAGATCTCACTAGCAGCTGTAGTCCTTCTATGCAGCGCCTTTTTGTATGCCTGTTGTTTGTTTGCATGTACTTGCAGGCACTCTTCGTCGAACCAGGGGATTCACCAAGGTGGTCGTCCGAGGCCCAGCACGTCAGAGGCGGCATCTCTGATGGCTTCCTGGCAATTCTTCCACTGGTTCTCGGCAAAGGACTATTTAAGAGGGCGCGAGAGACTCGATCAGAAAAGGACCTGGAGATTTCTTGCGACATTAGCCGTCAACGTCGAACTTCCTCAAAGTATTCCTCTGTTTTGGCCTTGGTCTGGATATCCATAGCATTAACTTGGCTACAACGAGGTAGTGGTCCCAGTCAACGTTGGCTCCTCGGAACGTTCGGACATCCTTGATACTGGAGGAGTGCCTTGCGTCTATCGCAATGTGGTCAATCTTGTTGGCGGTTGATTGTCCAGGAATTCGCCATGTCCCCTTATGTATATCGAGATGCGGGAACTGCGTGCTAGCTACCGCACCGTTTCTCCCCGAAGCAAAGGCAATTAACCTGAGTCAGTTATCGGAGGTGGTGTCGTGCAGGCTATGTTTTCCGATTGTGCCACCAAAGACGTCTTCTCTTCCTAGGTAAGAACTTTTTTAGATATTTGAATCTCAAACAGCTCTTCAGCTTACAAAATATTATATTTAATTGAAAAACAACAGTTGGAGAAGTGGTTTGTAGGTGTCAGATGAAAAAACGAAGCTTCCATTTATTTTCACTAAAAAAAGGAGCAAAAACCAAACAACTCCAAAAACAAATTAATTAATTTTTTTTATGAAAAATTCACTTTTTTTAAGAAATTTTTTTAACTTATTCAATGTTTTTTTCTACAGTTTATTGAGTTTTTGAGAATATTTATTTTTTTTATATTTTACTCAACGTTTAAAATTATGAAGTTATTAGTCTTTTTCATCGGATGCTTCAATTGATAAATTTGTAAATATTGAAGTTCGACATTTATCAACAAAATTGATACAAATTTTGATCATTGGAAATGATGTTTATACAAGAAAATTGTTTGCAATTTTTTTCCGGAAAAAAATAAGTATACCTCTACTGTGTAGGTATTTAATATTTAATAAATTATCTTTTCTAATTTCAGGTGAGTGCATTTAAAATTAATTTTTATTTCAAAGTAAGTTTTTAGCTAATGCTTATTCGTATACATAATCGTGATTCCTTTAAAAGGTGTTCCAAAATTAATGAAAGATTTAAATTTAAATATGTATGGAATAGCAAATCTGACAAAAAGCCTCCACAGCTTTGCCATAATTATTTAGCAGAAATGTAGGCGAAGTTCCTTAAACTTCCTCCTTCAACGCATGTTAAATCACTTGCTTTAGGGTGCTGATTTCAACCACCAAAACGAGAGATTAGGTACACGATCAGTTAATATTTCATGCAGTAATTTTTTCGTTTTATGGCCTCTATGGCATGTTTGCACCGTCTTGTGTAATGTTCAGTACAATAATCCATTCATCTAACTCTCTTCGCTGTGCATGTTCATTAAGGCTTCAGTTTGTGTATCAGTTAAATTTTGTAAACGCAGATCTTCTGAGAACTTCCTGAAATTTGCAAATATTGACCACAACGCCGAATTGATATTTCTGCACTTTCACTCACACTCTCCCATACAACTTTGATATTAATTTTTGGACTGCTGGCCTCCCTGAGTTTTTAAATTAGGTCCTCTCTCCACATCTGACAAATTTCTTTGTTCCAAATTTTTGAATTATGGTTGCCAAACTTTCACTATTTTAAAAATATGTTGTCCTCTGTTGTAATATTTAATTTTTACTTTTTTACTGAAACCAAACTGTCGGTTAGCAAATATAATTTTTTTTTGTTTTGGTTTGCAAACTCTTTACTGCACAAATGACGGTAAATTAAATTCTGATGTTAATTTTGGGGCACCCTTTTTTATTTCTATCTTAAATTATTATTTTTATATTATTTTGTATGTTATCTTGGAAATTCCACTAATTTCCCCTGATTCTAATATTAAAAGCAATAATACAAATTTTCGCACATCGAGGGAAGAAAAATTCTTAGTTTAGGGAAAATGTATGAAATTTAGGAAAACTAAACTATTAACACGCCACAGCCAAGCCAAAGCAACAGCTCTTTTAGCAAGTATCTTTATTAAAGAGAAACAAGCAGTTTGGCTGTGTGGTGGCTGAAAACTGTGGCTGCTTATAGTCTTTATCTTTATCTTTATTTAAAGGAAGTAAGCAAATTAGCAGTGTGTTGGCCTATGACTGTGCTCAGGATGTTTATAGCCTCTATACGAGATCACCCTTAGCTTATTTAAGACCTTGTCTGTTCCCTTTAACCACTATTTTATTATTATATTTCTACTTAAAATTACCCTTGTCTCTTCCCTCTATCAACCCCTATTTTCATAAAGACCGATTCAATGAAAACGATCCAACGATATCTTTTCTATAGTATACCAAAATCCAACTATTAACACGCCACGGCCAAGCCAAGAGCAACAACTATCACAGTCAATTTCCTTAAGAAACGAGCAGTTCAGTAGTGTGTTGGCTTATGACTGTACTCAGGTTGTTCAATAGTCTCTTGACGAGATTGTTCTCATCTTTGTAGAAGTTCGTTAAACTCAACTACTACTCAAAATGGCCTTTGTTTGTTCCACATTAACAGCTGCTGTTTACCTGAAAACCTGTGCCTTTAGTGAAATTTTTCTTATGGTGAGTACTAATTTATTATTATAAACAATTTGTTGTATATTATTTATATAATAATTATGTTTATTCTTATTATTATTATTTTTTCTTTTTTACAGCATAAAACATATATTTTCAAAAATTGCTCATTTTTAAAAAAATTCTAAATTCTGCTACTTTTTATTATTTACAACATCAAACAATAAAATCTGTAACACATTAGACTCCTGCATGACGCAAGGATTTTAAATTGTTAGGAATCTTATTTCATCCTGCACTCTTACTTGACTTATTTTCGATTAATTCAAGCCAAATGTGTCCTTAAATACTATCACAATCCTTAAACACTAACTGAAAAACTGACCTCATCATTAAATCAAAATTTCCTTCCTAACTTTTAGTTGTTTGGATATTAAACATACTTACATAAAATTTTGAGTATTTTTAGATCTCATTGCTTTTGTAAGCTGATTTATTACACAGATTTTTTGTACAAAAAGACTTACATAGTCTCTCTTCCATTTTTATGTTTTAGCGTAATTTGACTCCCTCTTCCAATGATTTTCTATAAAATTGGGTGGATGCCACGCCCACTAAATACGAAATTAAAAATTTTTCAATGCACTACAGCCTTAATACTCTTCCAAATTTCATTAGATCACGCCTCCTAGATTCAAACCTGAAATTTTCATTTTTTCACCTTGCAACATTTTAAGTCCCCTACCATTTTACCAAATTTTGGTCTAACTATTAGTGAACTCTTTTATATATGTACCTATATTTCTCATCTGATGTGCATAACACCGATGTCATACAAAGTACTCATCTCCTATCCAGGCTCGACAATTATCACCCCCCGGCCTTACTCTTACTTTTGCTTTTGAATGCGATAAAATCCTTCCCTTCGCCATTACTTCGCAAATTTTTAACTTTCGTAAAGCAGATTTCGGATAGACTTAATGATATTTTTTGGAAAATATTAACTTTTATTTTATTCCCAACGAATCTAGTATTGATGTAAAGATTACCAACTTCTATGTTCTCATCTAAAAAATTTTTTTCTCAATTCATTCCACTGTGTCGCCTAAAAAACATTTTTCTTCTCCACCTTCCTGGTATAATAAGGAACTGAGCCCACTCAGGAACAAGAAGAACAAATTCTGGAAAAAATATCTCAAGTCGAAATCAAACGAAAATTTCTTTAATTATGTCTCAGTTCATAACAACTTCTCCATTTTAAGTGAATCGCTCTACTCCAACTACCTCATTCAAACTTAATGTGATTTAATCTTGAATCCTAAACATTTTATCCAATTTATTAATTCCAAAAGAAAGTTTGATGGCTACCCTTCATCATTAAAATAGAGTATTTAATCATGCGATTCATCAAGCGATTCAAAAATGATCTCAAACCTTTTTTCTGATTTCTCTGGCCTAGCTTTTTCCCCCATTAACTCTGATGTTGATCTTTGATCCAAACTATTTCCGTTTTATGAACGGCTGCTCACAAACCTCTCTGTATCCCTGTATCTTCAATAATTAATAAAATCCCCCTGCTTAAAGATGATGATTTCTTTGAGTGTATTATTTATGATACTTTGTTTCTTTCTTGAAATTCGCTATACTCTAGGGAATAACATGGTTTTTTTAAGGGAAGATCTACAACCACTAACCTTACCGAATTCGTGACCATCATGTGCCCACGAAGCTGGTAATCAAGTTGATGCAATAGCAATCGATTTTAGAAAAGAAGAAGAAATCGACAAAATCTCTTATAATGTAATTATTTTTAAACTAAGAGCTTATGGATTTCTATCATTATTTATATCATGGCTTCAGTCTTATCTGAATACCGAAGAATAAAAACGTAAACAATAGAACATTTATTATTTTAGTTTTTGTTTTTGTGGACTTTTGAATATAAATTCAATTTAAAATTTTTGTGAAAAAGAAAGGGATTTGGTTTTTGCTAACAACTCGATGAAATGTCCTTTTACAACAAAATCATGAAGACATAACATTTAGGCAATAAAATTATGTAAGAAATAAGCTATTAACGAACTCTGTAGGTTTATTAATCTTGAAGTTATAGCGTATCAAGGTAGGCCTTTTTATTTTGTACTGTAAATGCACAAATTTTCACTTTAAGGTGTTTTCACTAAGGGTGATTCTTATAAAAAAAGCAAAAATAAAAACAATCGAGGGTATCGATTATATTTAGACGAGAAAAAAAATAGTATTGGAGGGGGGTCTATTTTTCCCCTGTTTAAGCGGGAGGGGTAATTTTCTCAAAATTTGGATCAAAACAGAAAAAAATTATTATTATTAAAAAAACAAAAAAATATAATTTTTAAGATAAAAATTATTATTTCAAAAACTATTTAAAATAAAAACTTTATTTAGAAAGCATATTATAGAATGGTAACGTGTCTTTGAAAAAAGCTAAGGTGTGGCATTGTGAGTGTTCCAATTTTTTTTAATTTAAATTTTAAATTTTGGCCAAATTTCTAGAAAATTACCCCTCCCACCTGAATGGGGGGAAATAGACCCCCCTCTAATAAAAATTTTTTCTCGTCTGAATTTAATCAATACATTCTGATTTATTTTCGCGTTATATAAGAATAATCCTTTACCCAAAATTAATACCTTAAAGTGAAAATAGGGAGACCAGAGGGGTGAAAAAAAGATCAGAAAAAATTAGGGAAATTGCTTATTAAAATTTGTTTAAATTATTTTTTGGTTTTCATTTTTTTTGTGCATAAATTCATATTTTTAAAGGAATTCAGATGAAAGAAATATCTTGTGAGAATCTAAAAAAAATTAAATTCAAACTGATTTTCTTAGAAATATTGTCCTTCCAAAACATGCATAAACAATCACACAAAAATGTTTAATTCTAAATCAAAAATACTATAAATATTATTTTTGTGTAGGTAATTCATAAAGCCATGTACCTATGCCTAAGTGTTTTCTAAGTAATCATTATTAAATATTGTTGCTTCATTATTCTCAGCTTCTATAAGCCTCTAATTCCTGGCAGGAAATATCGTCTCTTCCCTGATGCTTCACCGCCCTTTGTTCAATTATTCAAAACTGAAATTAATACCCATATCTATATCTCTCTCACTTTCTGTTAATTGAATTTGTCCCTAAACACTCCTTGTTTGTTAGCATTGCGCATCATGTTATGAAATTATGCATCAACATCTCAAAATGTGTAGTTGATAGATAGGTAGTGGTAGTAGTTGGTTTAATTCCAACAAAAGCATGTATGTTACATGTATTTTGGAAAATCTGTTTAAAATTATATATTGAAGCCAGCAAGCAGCTTTTGGTGTAAGTATAATTTGGTATCGGTCTCCTCCCGATGACAGCTTCTGTCACATAAACACGACAAGACTCAGTGTCGTCCTTCTGCTTCTGGAATCAAGAGAGAAATGCATGCCGGCTTGTAAATCGTTGCCAACAATAACACATTGAATTGAATCCATATCCGAAGCATTCATCTATGAAGGAAACATTTCAAATTTCTGTAGCAAAGTTTTGAATTCGGCTCAAAGAACTAATTCGCCCACTGCCAGCACCCAGATATTTTTCGTCCTGATATAACTAATATCACAGAGAGTCCGATTTTGGGGAACAAATAGTGAGGACGGTCAGTCGCTCATCAACCGTCGGTCGTCCTTCGTTTTCGTTTTCGGTCGTCTGAAGCCCTGTGGCTAATGTTAATGCAAAGTAGAAGGCGGGGTGCATCATTCATGCATATATATTTGTGTGTGTGTGTGTCCTTGTGCTCGTGTCCTGCCACATGAACGGAAGCAGTATGAATTATTAGCGACGTTTGTCACAATGATGCTGCTACTGCTGTGACAGTGCAAAGCCTCCCTGAAGCTCTGGACATGTGAGGACGACCGACATGAAAAGTAATTTTCGGTTTTATGTAAATTTTCCAAAATAGGACATGATGTTGCGAATCAACGCCGGGGAGGTGTTCAGCACTTGCTATACTCTATTTGCAATGTGGAGTCAAAACACCACCCTCGGCTAGGACGCGTCCGTCGCCTTCGCCGTTGCCGTCGTCGTCCTCATCGCCATCGTCATTCTCGTTGTCGTCGTTGCTGCTCAGTCAGCGAGCTCCATCATCATCTTGCATCTCTCTCTGACTGATCCGTTGGATTTGTGTTCTTTGGAAATACCAGCAGTAGTGTTGAAAACGGCTGTTTTGTCAAACAAGCTGTAAGGCTTTTAGAGAGTGAGAGACATGAGATGAAAATAATTACACTTTTGTGGATAAAGGCTGATAAGTGTCATGCCATAATGTTTGCTTCGAGCATATTTGAACAGGCGATGTGATGCGATATGACATTCCATTGGACTGAACTGGACTGGACTGGACATACGGGGTGTTTTGAATGCATTTCAAGAGTTCCTTCCGTTGAAAGAGTGATGCGACAGCAGCGGTGTTAATTTAAGTTAAAAACTTCCCATTTGATTATAGGTTTTGCGAAAAAAAAAATTCCCTACACCAACAGCTAATCTATTTCCCATCCCAATGTTTACATTAGATTGATTTAATGATTTTATTATTTTAGTTTGAATAAATTATTTGAACAATTTTCGCACAAATATTTACTTGCATAAGCATTTTATCAAACCAACCAACAACTTGACTAATTCACTGATAGTATTGATTGTATATGCATGCATTTCCTGGAAATCGAAACGATGACTGAGGGAGGGCGATATGAAACACAATTGATACTGATTAGTTATATTGATGCACATCATTGCATCGGGATAGAGTTTAGTTTTCTGAATAAACTAATCATCATGTTGTCACAAGCCAAACAAATGGAAAATTGATTAAATCAATCATGGCAACAAAGAGCGCTTTAAATTGAAATCAAAAACACATTGTTGAGTAGAGGATACGGTTTTGAAACGAGTTCTTCTTTTATTGAAAATAAGCTACAATGTTTCAGCTCAAATCTACACAGAAAGGTTATTCATGTCAGAATCACGCCAAATTTTTGTTTTTCAAATCTTTTCGATGTGAATAACTCTCAATCAACAACTCATCAACTCAAAACCAGACAACTCATATTTCAAAGCCTTACTCATCAAAACAAGCTATTTATGTCCATCTGCATTGCGCATCGGTATGAGGCTGATGATAGCATGGAACTTTCTTTATGCATTAAGTTGCACCCGCTGTTAGTTGTAAAAAAATATGGTATCTTCTATATAAATAGCTCTTGACGTTTTGAATTCATATTAGAAAAGAATGAAAATCCTAAACAGAAAGTAAAGAATGGGAAATTTGTTGGTTTCTTTTATTTAAAAATGACTAATTAAAAATTTAAAATAACTGTTACCTAATTTAAGAGAATTTACCTTTCAGTTAAATACAAAATATTGATTCAAATTTTTTCAATCCAATTTCTTTAAAAAAATTTCCGTTGGTGTTGGTGCTGAAGTGTGCTTTTAGCTTTCCAGCCAAGGTTACTCTCACCGATCCTGCCAGCCTGAAGTAAGTGTGTAACTTCAGAATAAAAGGTCCTGGAAACTTATTAGGAAATCCTAAAAATATCTCTTTTATGTATAAAACACAATAATTTTGGCGATTGAGTGATTCAGTCGTTCTGGTGTACGGGTGTTCTGATTACTCTCGATTCTGGATTTTAGTCTTCCTATCTTGTATCGGTAATTTTTTTGTTTGATGATTTGAGCTTTAAATTTACGCCTTGGTATCTAAAAATTTGACTTGAACTAAGTTTTGTTATTCAAGATTCGAGAAAAAGTTGAATCGCAATACGCCCCTAGTTTCACTTAGAAATTCAGACTGAACTGCATTGATACATCAAACATGTTAGAATAAAACGCTCTGGTTCATCAGCAGCACAGTTGGGTAGAAATTATTATTACATTTTATAATTGATTACCGCTACATGTAATCAGTAATTGACTTTTTCCAATTACAATTACATACATGCAATTGGGAATTTTCAATTACAATTACATCTAATTGGAAAAAAGTAATTGAACAAAAATAGGTAATTAAAAAAACCTGTAACAGTTACTTTTTTTTGCTATCATTACAACCAAATGTAATCGATTTCAAAAAATATAAATTACTATTAACAAGATGTGAAGGAGAAATCTTTCCGTACCATTTATTTTTCTCATATTAAGCGTTAGAATGGTTTTATCCCACAGATGTGAACAGACAATATCCTTCACATCAGAGTTGGGAAGTAATGATTTCTTTTTGTAGTTTATTTCAACTTTCATTTCAGTTACATGTAATTGGTAATTGAACATGTATTTCAATAACTTGTAATTGTAATTGAAAAAATTCACCTACAAAATACATGTAATTGAAAATAGTAATGGGTTTTTGCAAGTAAATGAAGGAAACACAGTTTTAATTACATTTAAGGTAATTGATTACTTGGATTGTAATTTATTACATGTTTTTATTAATTAAGAACTATACCAATAATAATAAAAGTAAATAAAAGGTATTCTTACTACCAAACTAATATAATACATTCATATTGAAGACTTTAAAATGCAAACACTTTTGTTATAACTTGTCCTTCTCAAAAGATTATGTCACCGAGGGGTAGAGATAATTCCCGCAAAAGAAAAAAGTCTCTCAACGGGTGCCGAAGATGTCAAGGGAGTATTTGATCTTTCAAACACTTTCGACACCAGTGGGTACATTTTAATGTTGTTGAGAGATGTGTTTTCGTCTATGAAAAAGTTCTGGAACTCGCATTTATAGGTTTACTTGTGATGTCAGAAGAAATAGTTACGACAGTGTAAGTTTTTCCCTGAAAGTAGCTAATTATAATTTTTTTAAGGGTCCAGGGGAAAAACGGTTTAAGTCCACTTGGACTATATTCAAAGGCAATGTAATCAAAGAAACAAATTATTTTACTTAAGACAATTAAGTAAATTTCACGAATAATTTTGATAGGGATCAAAAGGATTTTCTTCATTGGAGCCAAAACTTCCAACCAGTCTTTTGAAAATTTTTTAAAAAAAGGGCATGGTAATTGGAACGAGGCTTTTTGCTTTTTATTCAGATACTTACTCTTAAATTTTCAAAATATTTTTTTTTTGGAAACTAAACTGATTTTACAAGCACGTCCTTGGAACGTTCTTGATATACAATTTGTTTTGGCAGGACTCCGACAAAAAGCATTTTGAATTGGATTATCGGGTAATTAATTAAAATTGTTTAGCTCACATGCCATAAGGTCTAGGTATTTATTTTAATATTTGTTTGTAGAACTTTTTGAGCCAAAACAAAACATTTTAAGAAAGTGGACTTCTGCCGTTCTTATACCCTGAACTCTTCATAATCAAAAATATTTATGGTTGAAGTTGCAACTCTTGGTTTTTCAAAATTTGTTAAATCCATCGTAGTTTTGTACATCTGACAGTATATTTCATTTATTTTTAAAAAGTCTGTCGTTGTTTAAAAAAAGTACTTTTTTATTAAGTTGAAAGTGCTTTTTTCCAAAAACGAATGACAAAATAGCTTGTTTGAAGAGTATAATTAAAGAATATACTTCTAGCTTTCAAAGGAACTATAATACTTTGTTGTAAGTTTTTCCTTTACTTTTTAAACAATTTTTTTTCCGTTTTAAGTGCTTTTTTTTATAAAGATTGACCCCCCTTCTCAAGTATAGTTAAACACTTGTCTGAGGTCCCTTAACCAGAATCCGTTTATTTTTTGGAGCACCGAACGAATCGTGAAATCCCCAAAGGAGTTATTTGCTGTATGTTGGCAACTTTGTTACCCTGTGTCTGTATTTAAGACAGTTTTTGTTTCACATGAAATCTAAAGATGAAATAAAGGAAATCAAAAAATCTCCAAAAAACTATCTAATCATTTTTACGTTCAGACGAACAGGTGGCGAAATAAACGCTAAAAACCATTGTTAACAAAAAAATTTTGACAGTTTTTCGACAATAACTTTTTATCGGAAAGAGATGTCAAAAATAATTGTGATCAATGATTTTAAAAGATATTTAAACCTACAAAATAAAACAAAAAAAATTACCTAAGTTCAATAGAAGCCGAGGAAATTGCATTTATGTTTTCAACACACTTTTTCAAAATGGCGGACAACGCAACATCTCCTACCATCCAGACTGCCCTTATTCAAATTTGAGGAGTTAGAAGGAACGTATATACAAAAGCCAGCCATACTAAAATTACTTCTTTTTTGAGTTGCTAGCTCTCGTACTTTGTGCAATTCCAAGGAAAATGTAACTGTCAAAAACAGTTAATTAATTACATTTTGTGTAATGATTACTAAGAAAAAGTAAACATTAAGATTTTTTGACGATTAATTTTGTTTTCAATTACATTAATGTAATTGAATTACAAGTAATTGACACTTTTCAACTACATGTAATTAGTAATTGAATTTCTTCAACTACATTAAGAGTAATTAAAAAAAGTGGTCGGAGATTTCAATTACAAGTAATTAAAATTGAATTTTTTTTTATAATTGCTTCCCAACTCTACTTCACAATTTTTTTTCACTTACATGTATATGTAATTAAACCAAGTAATTTTTTTTTTTAATTACATGTAATTGACATTTTCAATCACAATTACATGTAATCAGTAGTTAAAAATTTTCAATAAAAAATTACGTGCTACCGTTATTGACTTTTTTTATAATGGTTATTACCCAACTCTGATCAGCAGGTAGGTACTAGTTCAAAACGACATGTCTACACGGCTGGAGTAAGACCGACCAATAAACCCAAGCTAACTTCTGCCTTTTTTACTTTGCATATGACTGAAATGGTTATTTCTTTCTTTCATCAAAGTAGGTGAAATGTTACATATTCCGTAAAGACTGAATGTGAATTGTATAAATGATGAATGTAAAATCATAGTACTGTTGGTTTTCTGTGACTTTCAATGCTCATAATGTGTGTGAATTTTATGTGGTGAAGTGAAACTCTTGCTAATAATAAAAATAAAAATATAACAACTAGAATGGCTGCGGTGGTGATGGCAGATAATTTTTGAATTAAAAAAAAAAACTTTGATTAAATCACAGAGCTGTCTCCTACGAAAGTGAAAAAAGTAAAGTAGCATATGGAACGCTTTGTTTTACCTATCTATCTTTGAAGACACTCCTAAAAACAAAAACCAATTGGTATTAAATCCCAGCTTCCTTATGGCTAAGCACCTTCATCAAAACAAATGATAAAAAGAATATTGAACTTAGTGTGAACCTAATTGATTGTTATGAAGATGTCAAATGTGGCTCGTTGGAGGAACCCAAGTCTAAATCCTCAATTCCGAGCCATACAAAAACAAATAGCATGCCTTGGTAGCGCTTTCAATTGACTGTATAGCTTCGTCTATCATCGTCGTGTTGAAAACAAAAATATATAGTCTAATAATACAGACTTTCCAAAAACCATACACAAAAGAGTCACAAAAAAAAAAAAAATCTGGAAGTATTGTCTTCTCTATTACTTCTTGTGGATTTTTTTAACCCAAAAATGGCAATTTTACTTAGTAACCGAAAGGATTTTTAAGTTCATGCACATTTCTTAAACCAATTACAGTAAGTAAAATCAACTGCCATTAGTAATAATGACTCATTTTATTCCTCTACTCTTTACCGAAACTATGTACTTTTTTGCTGTTAAACAATTTCTTATTTCCAAACAAACTAATAGTAAGCCTTTATGTCTTCATCAATCATTCAAAATAAATTGCAAAGTAATTTGACGACTGACACACACATGTAAACATCACTTACACACTTGCAATGTAAAAACTTCAATATTCTCGATACCGACTACATACCTAGAGGTATAGGAACCAGTATCTATGTAAACATAGAAAACGCGCCTTCAAGGACATTAGTTTCTCATCATATATTAATGATTTCCCCACTCCAAATAGATGGCATTAGGTTTGGAACCCTTTAACAGACGGCTTTTCAATGTTATCGCTTAGTGAAAACCACAAGCTCAACATCACATTAGAATCGAATCAATTACTTTGTGATGAGCACAAGGATATTTAAATCTACATAAACATTTGTCTCTACATACATATATATGGACATTTTGCTTCTTCTATGAATGTGTTCGGGTTGTCGGTTAGCTCTGCCTGTGACAGCTACAACGACATTGGACGTCTACAAAATACATCCATTGCTTATCAATTTATCTAAAATCCATGTCATGTCACCTCCTTTTGCTTGCATCCTTCATCCCTTTCCATCTTCACATTATTACACACCCACACTTGCTCACACATATGGGCTTACACATTTTAAAATCAGGGAGGTGGCAATAAAAAAATCGTTAATCATTCGAACAAGATGCGGCGGTGGACTCCAAAGGACGAGAAACAATACAAGAGATCGCTCCTAGCAGTCATCATTAATCATCATAACATCAGTGTTCAGCGTTGGGCGCCATTTTATCACAATTGATTTTTATTTTATTTTTCTCTGTCTCCGTCACATAGTCATCCGCATCGTCGTTGCCCTAAGCTCAATCCTATTTTAATGAAAAGCCATCATATGTTAAGAGCTATACCTACTCTATTTTTAATCCTTTTAAAATAGATGTCTATGAGAGAACTCCTTTTTAAGAAAAATCGTTGAAACATTTAGTCTTTTATATAATTTTTTAGCTTTGAATTTTCGAGAACTCAAGATCCTCTCCGAGATTTTGTATCTACCACTAAAAAACAGCTTTAAAATTCTAGCACATACCTTTATCCTTTGTCACATAATTCGTCATTGTGCACTTTGTGTATCCTAGAAAGTATGTCACGTAGTAGCAATTGCAGGGACAAAACTTATATATGGGAATGTGTTGGGTATAGGTAGTCCTCTGATGGTTGTTCAGAAGACGATGGAGTACTTTATGAACGTGGAAGTGGATATACATACATTTGTGTGTTTTTTTGCATTAGTTTTGATGTTCATTTTTGTTGTTCGTATACACATTTAAAAGTTTGAAATGTGCCAAGAATCTCTATTGCTATGTGTGTGGACTTGAAAATGACAAATAATTCTTTTGGTGCGGAATGTTGCACAGCAAATGCTCTTCGAAGGTGATTTGTCAAAAACTGCTTTTTACCCTCGAATATAAGTTGTGACAATTGAGTAGTGAGTGAGAGAGAAACTAAAGTCTTAAGGAAAAAGGTAAACTTTTATTTTTGTGATGACTAGTTATTTTTTGTTTCTCTGTTTTTGTACAAAAAAAAAATACAAAATTTTTGGAGTTGGAATGTTTGAAGGTTTTTGAGGTCATGAGATCATTGGATTTGAAATCTTTGAGAAGGAATTTAAAAAAATATATTTTAGTTATTGAAACATAAAAACTCATTTAGTTTATTTATTCTTTTTTTGTTTTTGAAATACTATAAATTAATGTAATATTTTTTTTCTCTGAAAACATTAGAAACAAATTACAAAATATAGACATTTTAAGCTTTATTCCCATATGGAGCTATATTTCATTAAGTTTAGAATCAGAATCGAGCCACAAACTGAAAATAAATAGAACAACACGAGACAATAGTTTCAAATTGTTGTTGATGCTATAGCTAACAAATAACATGCAATACAATGCTTGACCTATTTATCTTTAACTCGCAATATAGATACAATAGGGCTTCAAATTTTGAACTTAAGGTATTTTGTAACTCTCCAGAGGTGAAAATTAATCTTTCTTTAGCACCAAAAATATTAGTATTTGCCCTACAACCGAAAATAAAATGCTTATTTATCTCAAAAGCCGCTCTAACGATTTTGATAAAAAATCAGTGTATTATTTTAGTATGGTGAACTTTTTGATAAGAAAACAATTGCCGAAAACCGTTATTAACGGTACCTGCAAAAAAAACGGTTTTTTATTTTTCGATTTTCTCATTAATGGCTAGTCACAATTTTTATGCAAAAGCTATCTTCAATTGTTACTAAAATTGTATTAAAAAAATTAGAACAAAAATAAATTTTGGATTTTTAAAAAATAATAAAAATCTTTTTTTCAATATTTCAAAAACGAGTTGATGATTTTCTTGAAACTCAAAATTGTCACACTAAAACTTTTTTAAAAATGTTATTAAGATTTTATGTATACAAAATTAATTTTTAGGAAAACCGATCCAACGATTTAAAATTTTTTCTTTTGATATATTTTTTAACTAATTGTTTATACAATTAAAACAACGATTGAAATGCTTTTTATATTTTTTTTTTATAATTATTTTCATATTTTAAGAGTTCTTAATTCCAAGCAACTTGAATATAAGAGCAAGTACATACGTTTGATCTAGTCATGCATTTTCTCCTATTCTTTTCAAATTTTCTTACCAAAAATTATTCTTTCATAATCGTCAAATTTATACATTTCTTTCAGATTCGATCAGATAAGGCCTACAAATTATTTAAAGCAAAACAATTAAAAAAAACACTTTTAAATTTGTTCCTATCCGTTGGAAACATTGCTCAACATTTTTTTTTTAACTGGGTTAAAGTCAGAATACCAAAAACCGAGATCCCGAAAACCAAAATTCCGAAAGCCTAAAATCCCAAAAATCAATTCATGAAATTTTCATAATTTTTTTGACAAAATTTAGTCCACCGTGAAGTCCATGCATGATTTTCTCAGAATTTATTGCCTGTACCAAAAAATGGATGCTCCTGTGTAGAATAACTTAAGCTACAATTTGGGCGCAGGGAAATAATTCCACTGTCATCTGCTCCACATGGGAGTTTATTCCATCATAAGTAGAAATCTGTTCCTCTTTTCAAAGTGCAATTTATTCTCACCTAGAGAGGGAATTCATTGCACTTATTAGTGAGAAAGATCTCCCTTTGGAGAGTGGAGATTTTGTCCACTTGGTATCAGACTCAACTTCACTTCTTTTTCTCTGATTCGTTCTTATAGGAGGTATTTTTTTAATCATAGTTTCTTTAAATCTAGATTCCTTAAATGCAAAAGAAACTTCGCATACGCCCAACCTCGTAACCACCCCAAATTCTATAATGAGTCCAAGCAGGGGGGTTGCAGGGGGGCAGCATACCCCTCATACAAACCTCACAATTTAAAGTACATAAACAATGTCGTTTTGTACAATGAATCAATAATATCCCAAATTTCAAATTTTAGGTGGGAAAAAATTCCACAAAATTTCGAGTGCAATTAGTTCCCTCTCGTGGTGAGAATAAATTGCACTTTGGAAAGTGGATTAGATTCTTATGATGGAATAAACTCCCATGTGGAACAGATGCCCGTGGAATTATTTCCCTGCACCTACAATTTGTACCTTCAAAAGTTTTTTTTTCAAAAAAAAAACTGATAATTTTCGAGAAATAAATAAAAAACTGAATTTTAACCCCCCCAAAAAAATTTTGCACGGTCCAAATTTACGGAACTTTTCAGGAAAAGCTTAAGACGTCAAAAAAAAAGGAGTTTGTTTTTAGTTTTGCCATTTTTGTGTCTAATTTACCTGAACTATTTTTTATTTTGTTACATGCTTACTAGGGTTACGTACGAATGAACGACAAAAAAATGTCGAATGGTTAAAATGTCGACTTTTCGCAACCTTTATGCAAATTAAATACCGACTTTGTTTAAAGCCTTATCATTGCCTCTTTTTATGTACATATGTTTCTATGGTCTGATCAAAATCTCGACCAATAAAATGTTGATTCTAAAATGTCGACTCTTAAAATATCGGCTGTGAAAAAACTTGACATTTTAAAAATCGTTTAAATTTTTGTCAAGATTTTGATTAGTCGGACTTTTAAACAGTCGTGATTTTTTTTTTCGAGATCATAAAAATTTACCTTATGGAGTCGATATTAAAAAAGTCGAGATATCGTACCCAATCCTGCTTATTAAAATCATTTTAATGTTTTGTTTCAATAAGAAGCTATCTTTTATTTTAAAACTTAATGTTTTCAAATATTGGTAGTACCACCACTACCCACTAACTAAATGCCCCAAATTTTATTAATATTTACAAATGTTGGCATGAGAAATGATTTCTACTATCAAAATTCCACAAACGCACCATTGAAAAGTCACTGCGTACTGCGAAACGAAATTTTTCATTACGATTTTCGTTTGACATCAGCAGACTATAATCCTTTTTAAGTACGTTCAAAAATTGTAAAAAGTTGCTTTGAAGTAATGTGGAATGAAAATATTGCAAAAACTATTTTGTCATATTTTTTTGGAAAATGTTTTAAATTTTTTCATTTCATTGCCTACCTACTTCATTTTTAATTATAACTTTAAATTATTTAGGTATTTATTTATTTTATTACTCCCCCACAAAATTCAACACAAACATAAGCCGAATGCACTTGAAGTTGCGAAAGTCCTTCAGCTTAATTTTGGGCTTAAATTTCAGGTTCATTAGCGAAGGAAAAATCAGTAAAGCAATCTAATTAGAACCAAAATTAAATTTTTTAATTCGAATTTCTCTATAATTTTTAGCTAATTTCAGCTTGAAAATTAAAGAAAAATCACACAAAACACCCAACTCAAAGTCTATAAGGGATCAAAGGACTTCTATTAAACCCAACATCAATGTTTTGTTAGGTTTATATAAATTATTATACAATTTTAACAAAAATCACGTCCGGGATTTTGTAAATAATTCTACGTGCGCCTCATGTGCCAACATTATTTGAACTCGAAATTGCAACAAAAATCCGTGTGTGTGCTTCGTTTTTTGTGTGTAAATAGGTATAAAATCACATAATAGTTATCAAAAAGCTCAGGTAAACGTCACGTACCAGCTGGCAGTTATTATATACATACGCACTGTTAATAGACGATTTAAAAATGAGGTGCAGTCAACTCTTCTCTATAACACCTTCTAATATTACAAAATGACAACTCAAATATTTTCTAACATTTAAACAGTGCGTGTGACGAGATGCTGTGAAATGAGAACATTCCCATACTCAAAATGGGATCTTTAAGCTCGATTTAATTTTACGAAAACAGATGTTGTCGTCCCTAATTCACTCTCCCAGGCAATCATGTTCCTTTTTGTCGTTTTTTCTCCTTTCATTTTCATTCCTTTGAACATTTTGAATGTTATCCTTGTAAAGGATTTTCTTGTTCGTTTCTTTCTTATCGCAAAATAAAAGACGCTTTGACAGCGATAAACTTCGATAAAAAAATACTGGGCACAAAAAACCAAAAAAAAAGGAAAACGATACGAAGAGAAAAAAACACCAAAAGGAAACTCATTTCACGGTGATTGTATCTTAACTACGTACCTATTTGTAAATGAGATCACATACAACCGATAACCAGGCAATGGACAAAAAAAAAAACAAAAACAAAAAAAGACTCCAAAGGCGAGTTAAAGTACACCAGAACCAGCACCATCGACATCACCGTTCACCCAGCAGGAAATACTCCAAGGAGGTAAAATTGAAGGAAATAACACCGAAATCCTTAAAAATGTACCTATACATGCCATGTGGTGTCGAATTACTGTCCTTTATCGAAAAACAAGGTTATATCCACCATTTTCAATGGAATGTCCTTAAAGCAACTTCAATTGTATTAGCAGGGGACAAAATAAGAAAAAAATTAAAGGGCACAGTTGAGTTGCAAGGACTTGCTATGTTGGGTTGTGCTGAAACTGAAGAGCTTAGGTGTTGAATATGGAAGATATTAGAACGAAATCAAAAAGTCGTAGCAGCTAGGTTTTTGTTTTTTTTTAAGCGGTTTAAACAGAATTTAAAATCATTGAAGATATTTTTTTTTAAATAATTTTTTTTAAATAATTTTTTATATAGACATTTTTAGGAAAAAACTTTTAGTATGTACATCTTTCGTTTTAATTTAGGTACACATGAAAATAAAATTTTAAAAACAAATTTTTAAATTTTGATATGCAATATGTATTAATCTTTTTTGAAATTTGTACGTAAGAAAATAATATAAATCCGTTCAGTTAGTAATAAGAAAATAAAAAAGTGTCTATGCAATGTAAACTAAACATTATTAGTTGCTATTTGTAAATTTTTATAATTTTTAGTAGTAGACCGCACTAGTTTTAGTACACAAGAAAGTTTTATAAAATCGTAAGAGCCGTTTTTGAGAAAAAACTATTTTCCTTAACTTTTTAACATATATGTGGAAGATACCGTTATTTTTTCACAAAAGAAATTTTTTTCTTTGAATACTTAAAATACTCATATACCGAGCTTTTTTTAAAAATCCAAATCCAAATCCAAAAATGTGTTCAGAAGCTCCTGTATTAAAAAATATTATTTAAATCAAAAATACTGTTTTAAGGAAAATCCCAACAAAAAAAAACTGGGTACTATTAATGCAATATTTTTTGAAAAATGGTTTCCAACCAGGTTTAAATAAAAAAAATTAACTGAAATTTTTAAGAAAAGTTGCGGAGCCGTTTTTGAAAAAAGTGAGAATTTGCTAGAAGAAATTGTATGGCATGTACCGTTACTTTAAGTTCTAAGAAAAAATTGAAAGAAAAATGTGGGCAAAATTATGAAAAAACTTTAAAGTGCCAAGTTTAAAGAAAATTGATCAAGTCAGATAGGCTATAGCAGAATGGACAGACAGACAGAATTGTGAGACCCACTTTCTTGTCTTCCCTATTATCGCTATGGCAAATCTGATCAAAATCTTGCAAGTTAAAATAGATGGAACTTAATTGAAATGTTACTTCAAATTAATCATATATGTACCGATTCCTTAGACGTGCACACAAGTACAAATATTTTTTTTATTTTTCTATTGGCATCCTATTTGCAAAGTAGTTACCATGCCTCCCTAGCTCTCTCATGTGCCGGAATAAAACGCGAATGATATTTTGTCAAAATTTTTCCATCTTTCGATCCACTTATGACTTCTTCGAGTAAATGGTCTGCCAGCATTGTCGTTTTAAATTTGACAAGTGAATGAAAAAAATAATAAAATACTTTTGCTAAAGGCTACTTTTGGATGGAAATTCAATTTTCAAAAAAAAATGATAATAAGAATCATTTTCTTAAAGATTTTCAATTTTCCTAAGAACGATGTACCTTTTTATTATTTTTCTTTTTTAACTTCAAGTTCAAATAACATACTGTGCAGATACCGAAGATTTCAAAAAAGGATTTTTGATTTTTTGGATAAAAAAAAAAAACGAAATTTCTTTTGATAGAACTTTGGTTTCAAAAAAAAATCCATTCGAGTTTATAACCTCTTTTAAGAATATATGATAAAATAACAGATGTTAAAAAACATAAATTTCGTTAAAAATGCCGTGTGCCCTTAAATTAAAACAAGCCCAGAAAATCAAGACTTTCACTTCCAAAAAATTCCGACAATGTAGAATTTAAAGGGTAGAGCGTCTTAAGCATTTCCGAAAAATTCCGTAAAGTTGGTAGGAGGGTAAAATTCAGTTTTGTCTTAGTTTCCCGAAAACTAACAGTTTTCAAAAACGGTGAGGACACAAATTGTAGGGTATGTAATTCTACACAAAAAAGATGAGCATCCTTTTTTTCTGAGAAAGTCGTGCAGGAACTTCAGGGTGGAGCAAAATATGAATGAATTTATATTATTACCCCACTACAATTTTTCCCAAATTTGGTATGTGTTTCTTGCGATGCGTTTTGACAAATTTCAAACGAGCCTTTATATTTTTTTTTATTGATTTTATCATTTTTCAAGAACATTTAATCAATTCAGCAATTTTTGAAGGATTATTATCTTCATGGAGCTCATACAGTCTTGTGGAAATTAATTGGTACAAGCCAATTTTTGATATTATTTTCATTTATTTCAAATAATATTAATAAACAAGCGTGTATTAATTTTATTTTTTTTAATATTTAATATATTAATATATTACATCGTGCATCAATAATTACAGAAATTAGCTTGTTTTGCATTCTACAGTCCTTTTTTCTAAGCCGAGCCTTAATGATAGTCCATAAATTTTCAACTGGGTTGAGACCAGGTGAGTTCTCAGGACATTCCAAAACTTTAATATTCTTCCCTGCGAAGAATTTCTTATTTTTTTTTTTGACGTGAGTCGGGGTGAGTTTCCTAAGACGGATTGACCAAGATGGATTTAAACGACCAAAAACAAAAATCTATGGGTGATAAAAGGTATTCGACCTAAAAAAAACTTTTCAATAATGATTCAAAATAACGGAAATTTGTTTTTCAAATTATTTTTCATTTTATAAGTGTGCTATTTCTTTTTCCATGGCTGTATGTATGTATTTCCAAATTGAATTGATAATTTTTTGAAGGTCTGAATATTAATAAAACATAGATTTTAAAGACCAACATTTTTCCCTAAAATTTTTTTGAAAGTTTTATAGATACAAAGTTTATTTTTTTTTAGAAAAAGCTGCTGCAACTGTTTTCAATATTGTTTCCTATAAATTCATATTTATTCGATGGCATATCTTTTCTTCAGGTGAATAAATAAAATTAATAAGGTGGCACAACAGCTCGTGGAGAACCAGGGCCTAGTGACTTACAACTCTCAACCATTCTTGTGTGCGTGTAATTGGCAGGAATGGAGGGGACCTAAAATTTGTTGTTGAGTTCGAAGAAGGCTAGATGAGAGGCACTTATTCATGACAAGTATACTCTTGAAGGACTTTCAGTTTTTGTGAGGCAGTACCTCGGAAAAAAACCTTTGTTTTTAGGTGGCAGCGGCTGGGGATCGAACCCAAACCGTTTGGCATGATAGCCCTATGTACTAACAATTATGCCACGAGGTACTTTTTCTTCAGGTCAAACTATTAAAAAACGTACAGTATTTTCTTCATTTAAAAAAAATTCTATGTTCTCATTCTTTTACTCTTAACCACAATTGAATTACAAGTACTCGATTTATTTTGCAGAAGTTAAGAAATCTTGCAAAATTTAATTGAATTGCAACAAATAGTAGTTTTTCGTTTTTAATTAAAATCACGCAAATTCAAATTTCGTGCAATTTAATTTTTGTAGAGTTTTTTAATAGCGAGATTTTGTTTTTGCAAGTTCGTAATACAAAATTTCGGGTCGGTTACGAAATTGTAATTGCATACCCAACTCGAACTCCGGAGGTATTTTTTTTCTAGTACTATGACGGTATGTCACCCATGAAAAATCTTCTCTGTGCTGGCCAACTTCAAGATCTTAGAATACTGTTCCTTAAGCCAATTATTTTTCCAGTATTTTAAAATCCCGGTTGGTTGGAAAAGATACCCTTAAGGATAAAAGGACAAGCGTTGTATAGGAAGTTTTGGTATGGGTCAATATTCCTAAATTGATGTTTTGAACCATTTAACAGTGTTTTATTTTTGTGTGAAGCTTGAATAGTATACTTTTAATTCCAGTGCAATGTTGTGCCCATATTTTGTAGAATATAGAAGAGTGGATTAGGTGTTTTCAAGATAACAAACAACTTGGGCCTGCGAGAAAGGTCTTTGATGAGGTGCTTTCAAGGTCGAACCACCAAGCAACAAAGGGTTTAAAGCAAAGTCACGCAACTATAGAACGCGAGCAAACAAACATATATGTATCTGTCTGTTTTTTGTCACAACCCCAATAAACTTCCCTTAAAATATCAAATGAAAAACAACAACCAACACTTGAAGCACATGTAACAAGCAATAAAAATGAACCTCGCAAATGAGGATAAAGAATGTAAGAAAGCGAGCGTATACTTTACTACATACATAGCAAATAAGTTTTTTTGATGGGAGAAAAGGATAAGCACGAGACCAACCTTCCCGCACTCCTGTGTGCTTCTTAGTTGGCATTATACGAGTTAAACTTAAGTGAGGACTTAACAGAAAAGTAAGGAATGTGATAAAAATAAAACAAACGAAGATAAAAAAAAAACAACAAACAAACGAATTGAAGTGTTTTTCGTTTTTATGATAACGGAGATGATAATCGCTTCTTTTGCCAATGATCGGAAGTAAAACCTCTTGGGAAGGAAAGGAAACCTTCTCAATTCTTCTTCAACATTATTTAAAAAAAAAAATATAAAAACTTAATTGTTTAAGAGAATTTTATATGAAAACATCCAAACGTGCGGTGTAGGGTGGAAAGATTTCGCAACATTATTATTACATCATCCTGAAGGTTTCGAATGTTATACCAACAAAGTGTCCTTCAGCCTAACGTAGATTATTATCAAAAAATATACAGAAATCTTTTTGAACTTTAAATACAATTGGAAGTTGTTTTGTTGGGAAACGTGCTTTATATGGGCGTGCTTATGGGCGTAAGCTCTTATATTCATATTAAGTCTTCATTATTTTCCTAAGCCTTTTTACCCAAATAATTATTTTTACTTTTTGGAAAAGAGTAAACTATTTGTTTTTTGTTTTTTTCCGAGGTACTGCCTCTTGCGAGGAACTGACAAATGCTCCAAGAGTATACTTGTCATGAATAAGTGCTTCTCATCTAGCCGTTCGGACTCGGCAAAAAATTGTAGGTCCCCTCCATTCCTGCCAACAACACGCACACAGGAATGGTTGAGAGTTGTTAGTCACTAGGCCCTGGCTCTCCATGAGCTGTTGCGTCACAAAATGTATGTATGTAAACTATTTATCAAGTGGTTTCGCATCAAAACCTCCGGTACACAACACAAATATTTTTAAATTGATGGTTACATGTTGTAACTACCTCCCAAATAAGTACATACCACGTTTTATTAATTTAGTAAAGTTATTGTTAACATTTTTCAAACTTTCTGATAAGAGAAATTTGAATACCTATGCCATTAAGAGATTTCGAAATTTCAAACCCTTTTCGACAGGTTAAGCACCAAAAACAAATGACCACCAGTCTTAGCTATAGAGTGTTAGCTTGGATTAAAGCTTAGATACAAATCTAATGAAAAATGCAAAATAAGAATATTCGTTCTTTGAGTCCAAAACTAAGCCTGCATAATCCTTCAGTTTTAAGGTATTAGCTTCTTCTAGAAAACACTCACTAATTGAATATTGACTCTCAGCAAAAAAAGGTTCCTTTCAAATTCATTGACATCAACATTGATATTTTGCTTCCTCGTAATTTCTTATAGTAATTCCTATAAGTTAATAGCATCATTATTGGAATTTTCACCTCATTTATTTTCTCCACTTCCAGCCAAGGATCCTATTGTAGGCCTAGCTAATAAGGCTCCATACAATTTGTGGTTGTATTATGCAGGATGAGCCTATCAATTCCAAGAATAGCTTTGGTGCCTCTATACCTACGCTAGTGTAACTTGAGGTGAGATTGCTTTTGGTTTCTGTGTGCGGCATGCTATTAATTTCCGTTTCAATGATTATGATAATGTGAAGTCCATATAGAAGGTTATGTTAAGTAAATTTACCTAATTACCTGTGGGAAAGCAGTTTATTAAATTACCACGCACAAGTTTCAGTCTCTGTATAGGAGCAGTGTCCTTGTTTTTGGGAATGATATCACCATCACACCCAAAATACCTACTTTGTACATATATTTTTCCTTAATCAACCCCTCGATGGTGTTTAGTGATAAAAGGAGATTTATAAGTATTCTGGCATTTTATGAAGCATGTGACTTTTGAAACACAAGTTTTATTGCAATAAAGATTAGTTAATGGTATTTAAATCTTTAGGATAAGCTTTTTTTATTTTTTGACAAAATAACCATTTAAATTTTGACATGATAGACTTAAGCGTTTAAATGATTTCTGCTTTTTAATGTTGGAATATTTAATGGCTTGTGATTTAAATCAGAAATGTGTGCTTGAAAAGAAGTCATTTATCCATTTATCGATTACATCGTTTGAAGATTTTAAGCTGATTTGCATGCATGATATAAAGAATGTTTTGAATTATATTCCATTTGAGGTGTATTTGAGTGGGGTATTTTCCTTTGTATAAAAGAAGAGAAAGTATAGATTTTGAAGACCAAATAAAAAGAAGCTTTTTGTTTGTAGGATCAAAATTCAAAAATTCCTGATAAAAAAACTTAATTTTAAAGTTCAAAGTTGATTTAAACTGAAGTTCCTCATTAGACATTCATTCAGGAGTAGGTACACACAGATTTTAAATAAATAGTTTAACGGACAAATTTAACTTCAAATTGGTGGTTTGGTCGTGAAAAAAGGGGCTGAACTACCGCGTCAGTTATCGAGTAATACGTGACTGAATTATGACCTAGGCATTACTCCTCAAGTTTCGAGCAATCTAGTTTGCCAAAATTTTTTCATTCGATCACTGGTGGCACTCACTCAATCGATCACTGCCTCCGTAATTCGGCCCCAGTTTTCATCATCTGTCAGACTTTAACTTTTTATTTCCGAACTTGCGTTAAAAAAAACTCTTAAAATATGCATTTCAACGTTAAATCTAAATATTTAAAATAAGAAGACAAGACCAATCAACAAAATCAAAACCTTTGAAGTGCTCACTAAAATTTTGAATGATTAAAAATTAGGAAGAAATCACCAAATTCGAAATTATGATCTAGTGCAGCGATGTCGAACCAATGGCACGCGTGCCAATGGTGGCACGTAACGAAATATTATGGACACGTTATTAATTAAGAAAAATCCAATCATGTCATCACGAGAAATTGAGAAAATGATAACAGTGCGTGTTAAGTCCATTCAACACGTATTGTAAAAAAACTAAAGTTCCTAAGTCTGATAGAATGACATTTAAACAAAAAAAACTTCAAGTCACTTTTTTAATTTTTATTCTTATTTTATTTCGGTAACCTCTTTCGGAAAATTTCTCAATACTGCTCAGGATCAACAGCGGTTCTGAGAAACTGAAGTGGAAAACACATTTAATATTCACATTATTTTATAGTTAATGAATAGAACTAAAAAAACGTTTAAGTTTGGGCTCTATTTTTGTATAATCATCTCTAGAAAAATATCAAAATTGCTAACTTTCTAATGTATTTTTGGGTGTTTAAATATAAGAAGAAAACAACCTGACTTTGCTCAGATGACAAAAATGTTTTCCAAAATTGTTTCAATACAAAAAATGTCAAAAATTAACCTAGTATTGCAAAATAACACATTTTATAAAAGTCTTTATTTTGGAAAAAAAGGACTTATTTTATTTTGTTTGGGGGTTACTAGTTCACATATTTGCCACAAAATGGTTGTTTTCGAAGATACCTTTTTTTATGTTACAAAATAAAGAAAAAATGTATGAAGAATATGAAAGTTCGAATCTGTGTTCGACATTTTGGGAGAAGGCCTCTTAAAGTGACGAAATACCTGATACTACTTGGCATCGAGTGCGCAAAAACAGAAGTCATACCTACTAAAAAAGTGCTTTCATTGGTTTTAATTTGTTTTTTTTTTTTTTAATTTTTGGTATCTGAAATTTGTTTCTTTAATTAAAATGGATTGAAAACTCATAAGTTTCAAAAAAATGTTTAAAAATAATTACTTGTCACCCCGATTACCGAATGAGCTACAGAGGGATTCTTAACCAATTTTAAAATTTGGCTCATAATATTGAAAATGTAAAAATTGAGTCTGATTTTCACCACTGCCCATTCGTCGGATTCTGTGATCGGGCCGAATTTGCTGCGCACTGTAAATTTATTAATTTTTTTTTTCTAGTATTCATTAAAAAACTAGGTCAATACTATATGTTGGCACGCCAAAGGCGTTTCAAATTATTTATTTAGAAAAGTTCGACATCCCTGATCTAGTGTATACCGGTATCAGTTAGCTAGTTTATATTTCTGAAATCCCAGTGGACTTAGCGAGGAGTCAGAAACATAGGTAAAAAGGATTTCTCACGAAAATTCCTCACTTTTCCTTTTAAAAACTGAGACAAATTTATTTTGCGTGCTCAATTATTGTTGTTACAGTAAATTACACAAGAAGAAAAGAACAAGAGAGTTTGTTTTGACTTCTTTGTCAAAAATACTGTTCATATTTTCTTCTCCTAGTCTGTCAACAAACAGAGGAAAAATACTGATCGCTCAAGAAATATAAACTGGCTAAAAGCCATTTCACATTTCTGGAGCAAATGAAAGCTGTCAAAATTTCAGTTATAAATATATATCTGTGGTGTTTGGTAGAAACATGATAATTGCATTTTAAAATTTGCTTCTTTACGTCCACTCAAATCGAGCTAGAGCCTAAAGGGATGAACCTATTTTCTTCAAATTTAAAACACAATTTTTGAAAGATTTTTTGTATAAGTGTTTCAAATTTGAAACACGTAAAACGGTAAACTCGCTTAGGCTCTAGCTCGATTTAAAGTGGACGTAAAGAAGCAAATTTTAAAATGCAGTTATCATGTTTCTCCCAAACACCACAGATATGTATATTAGGGTGGCGCTTATTTTTGAAATGTTTGAATTTTTTTCGCCCCTTGCCCCTCCCCCCCCCCCCTTCACGTGATCAAGGTAATTAAAAAAAAAATTATGTGCAAAATTTTTTTGAAATCGGTCAACGTCAACACGTGCCGGCAAGCACTTGAAATTTCCCATACAAAATACATGGGGATTTCTCAGTGTTTTTCTCATATCATATCTTCGTTTTTCCTCCCAGAAGAATTTTATTTTTTTTTTTAAGAAGCTTAAACACACATTTAGTAATCAATTTTTGTAAAAATGGACTAAGTATCTCACTAACTCCTTATAACTGACCGTCTTCAAATTTTAATTTTCGGCGTATTGTTTTTAGGAAATTTGATAACTTTTTGTAATATATTTCAACTTTCATTTCAATTATTACACATAACTGTAGTTAAAATAAAATTACATTTCCATTACTTGTAATTGTAATTGGACAAATTTTCTTTTCAAATTACATGTAATTGAAAATAGATATGGGGTTTTGAAAGTAATGGAGGGAAAGCACTGTGTCAATTACATTTAAGGTTTATGATTACTTGGATTGTAATTCATTACATGTTTTCATTATTAAAACATTAAAATAACAATAAAAAAAGTAAAAAGTGGGTGTTCTAGCAACCAAATTAATATCGATAGGCAAAAGTGCAATGAGATTTTTTTACTATTAATTAAGTTATTTTCAAAAAGGAGATTATATCTTGCCCTGATTGAAGGGCCGGCCCGATATAAACTAGCATCCTGTGCAAGATTTACATTAGCGCCCTCAATTGCGGTTATTGGTGGAAGAATTCATTTCCCATAACCCAACAGGAAGACTTTGCAATGCGTTTTTAACGATAAACACAAAATAAATAGGATTTTAATAAAACCTTGAAAATGGATGATTACCTTAAAAAATAATTGTAACTAAAAATTATAAAAATAATTGTAAATAAAAGTCACAAAACATACCATAAAGATATACTGCACTGAAAAAAAAAATATTTAAGTAAAAAGTATTTAAAAACTTATTCAAAATCATAATCAGCTTTATTTTGAGTTGCACGTGAGCAACATTCCACGTGGAAAAAAATGACATTTATCTTTTCACCCGAAAAACGAAAACTCCCCTTTTTGTGATAGCTAATTTTAAAAATGTTTCGCAATTTAGAGCTTAAATTGTCACTTATTTTTTGATGAAGAGAGAAAGAAAAATAGATTGTTTATTTTAGGCCAAAAGCAGTTCAAGCGAAAATCATAATTGCTTTTGAAATTCCACGGGAACAATCATTGCTCGGGTGAAATATTTTCCTTGTGAAACTGACAGTAAGACGGAATAAAATAAAAATAAATAATTAACTCATTGACTAAGTGGATTTTTCAGAACTTGCTTAGGGCGCTCATCGGGTTCAGCGCCCTGGACATTTGCACCGCTTGCACGTATAGCTTGTCCGGCCCTGCCTGATTGCAAGAACTAAGTAACTCAATTTTCAATTTTTGAAATTTCTCGACAAAAACGGTATTATTTTGTGCAATTTTGAAGACTTTTCGTCAAATTATTGTCTTCCAAAGAAAAATAATAAACATAAAAATTAAACTTTCAGTTCTTCTATAGTCGCTAGGTATTAATGAACTTTGCTATCTCCAAAATTTTTACAATTGAGTTACCTATAGTTCTTGCAATCAGGGAACGATTTTATTAAAATACGATACCAAATTAAAAAAACTGATGAAAGTGAATAACATATATGGTACACACACCCAGAAAACTATTATAGTGCAAAATCACGGAAAATGTGATTCACAAAAACAATTAATTAATTACATTTACTTTAATTATTACTGAAAAAATAATCATTACAAATTTTTTTAAGTGTACTTTTGTTTTAAATTATATTAATATAATTGTAAATATATGTACTAATAACGTTTTTCAATTACATATAATAAGTATTTAAAATTATTCAATTAAATTCAAAAATAATTAAAAAGAGCTCATAGATTTCAATTACAAGTAAAAATTGAAATTGAACTTTTTTCATCAGTACTTCCAAATTTTGATTGTTTAAAACAACGTTTCACAGTGAGAGTTTAAACTCCACTTTTGGTTTAAAATTTCGTTCAGTAGAACAATTGAACTCTGTTCAAGGTTTAAAAAAGACTGTGAATATGGGGGTAGTTTAAAATAGTTTAAGAGCCGTCTTACTTCAGTGTGAAGTATAAGTACCCTATGGACTCATTTTGTTCTCTAGAAAATAGCTGGAAAAGAGTTCACAATTTGGCACAGGAAAAAGTTTTAACAAGCCAAGTTCGAGTCCGACTTTTTAAAAATAAATCTGTGGTAAAGTGCGATTTTCTTCCTCCTTCACATTCATAAAAATCTGAAATCTAAAATTGCTGTACACTCTCAGAAAAATTTCCTTGTTACAAGCATTGCGTATTTAACACTGTTTAATTTTAGTAGAAACTATTCACTGCCAATATTAATTTATGGGAAACAGCGTTTAGCTAGGTCTCTCAAGAATTTATGGCTTTAGAAAACATTTTTTATCAAATTGTTTGTGATTATGGGTTTTCACTGTATTCAACAAGGAAAGGGTTTTTTTCACAAATTGCCAAAAAATTTAACAGAAACGTTAATTGCATTAGTGGGTAATTCTTTAATTGTTTGTCATAAACGATATAGATTATGCTGTAATTGACAAAGCATGTGAGGTTGAATAAGTTGCGAAGTTGGTGTTAATATTCAGAATTTATAAAATCACGTGCTTTGAACTTTATTTTCTTTTAGTTCACACTGTCTTACACCAGTAAAGTTAATAACATTATGCAATGTTTCTGAAATTTTTGGTACTATACCAATGCAATGTCTGTGAAATTTTTGGTACTATATCATCAGACAAGTCTTCATGTCTAATGGTAAGCCCCAGATTGACTCTGAAATTTTTAAAACTTCGAATACACATTTAATTATGAGTATTTAATTTAATTAATAAAAATATTTATTAAAAATGATTTACCTTTATTTGGAAGTGAAAGAATTATTAATTTATAATTTTTTGCTTCGCAATAAATTTTAAAGATAATATTGTTTGTCATAAACACTTTCCTTTTATGGTAAAAAAGTAAGCTTTTTGTGGGTAAAATGAATAGTGTTTTGCAGTTTTAAGATTAAGTTCTAGGGGCAAATGTCATTATTTCTTAATGCAATGATTTTAATCTTTATTTTAAGCTTTAAACTTTCAGAGCCAATCTGATAAATTCCTTCCACAAATTTCAAAAATACTAATAGCGATATATGAGACAGCTAATCTTCAATGCTTATTTCGCTCTGAGCTAAAAATAATAAAACGAGTTGTGAGAGTAAATATTGTTTGTAGCGAGAACTTTTCATTTGCAGTTCGAAGTTTTAGTTTTTGCAAACAAAGAATTTAAAGCTGTCATTTAAATATTAAAACATTGACTACAAGAAGCTAAAGCGCTTGATGCCTTTTATCTCTTGTGGCAAACAGTTTCTTCCTTGTGAAACAGAATTTTTTGGCTCAGTGTAAGGCATCAAAATAAAAAATAGCTCTCCCTTTAAAATCTTATTCCCCCCTGTGGGTTGAGGGCCCCACTCTCTAAAGAGAAATAATCTATTTTTTGTTTAAACTTGTTGAGAAATAATTTTTCTTATATGCAGGTATTCTCAAAATCGCTTCATCCATTTTGATGAAAATTTCTAGCTTTTGAGCAATTGTAACAAAACTGAATACAGTTTTTGGCGAGAAATTTACATACACATATATGACATTGTTTACAATATCCACCGCGGCTTCTCATGGGTGCAGTGGATCTGAGGGGTCCAATTTTGAATGCCTTTGCCGCATAGTTCCAGATGAAATTATGTTGAATTTGAAGCCATCCGTTGATTGCGTCTTACTGACCAAAACCCGCAACTTTAGAAACCCTCACGAAAAAAAGTCATATGGGTCCAAATCGCACGACCTTGGTGGATAATTCACGAGATAACCCTATCCTACAATATTTCACGTACCATATTTTTTGTTGCATCAGTTGATGTGACACACATTGTTATTGTCCTTAAAGAACTACTATAATATTATGTCAATCACATCCTTATATTATCCAATTTGGGCCAAGAGTAATATTATATTATCATCTTTTGGTAAAGGTCTCCTTAGGCAGAATCGACGAAATTGACTTTCTCGGGTTCACCTGCTTCTTACTCTTTCCCCTAACTGACGTATCAAGTTATTTTTATTTAAAGTTCAACCCACGTGAAGGATGAAGGGAACTTGACAATGTACCAATGTAACAATGTAACAATCTACTAGCCAGATATAGTCTCAAACGACGAAATAAAGTTTGTGTGACCCAGTCGTGTATAATTGCAGCATACAATGCAAAAACCAGATAACTCTATAATTTTAAATTTAAAAAAAAAAAATTACAAAACAAATGTTTTAAAAATCAAAAAAGAGAAAATTCTCAACAACTCAATTTTTCTTCGTGAGACAGTTGAAAGACACATTAAAAAAAAAAATGTTTTAAGTTTCATTAAAAAATGAATTTACTTGTTTCTGAAGTTGTCTGGTTTTTGCTTCGTTTTTTTTTTTTTTTTTTTTTTTGTAGTGAAAATAATGGAAACTTCGTTAAAATAACATTATTTTAAAAGAACATTGAAGAATAGATTGCTGACCTAAAACAAGCTAAAGGATTTTTCTCCAGATATTACCACTGTTATTCAATATTTATTCTTCTGTTTTAAGTCACATTTTTAGATAATTGCACCTCCCTTCCCATACCATTTTTTTTTTTCTTCAAGCACACTGTATTTTCCATCGTACTGTAAATTCTACTACTAATTGTTAAAAATTTATTATATATAAAATTTGAAAGAGTGACTCTTGGGTCTACAGAGACGAATTTGGCTCAAATTGGTGAAAGTTTAATTAATTTCAAATCGTAGAGCAATGTTTTTATCAAAACCTAGTCCTTCAGGTATAAAATTGACAATTACTGAAAAAAGCGCGAAAATTTCTTGGTTTTTTGAATTTTCATTCGGTCGTTCCCCGACGTCATAAACTTGCATTATTTATTGAGCAAATATCGCAAACAACTCCGCAAAAAACCAGATCTGACGCAGGCTCTCTCTAATATAAGTTACTGGACTATTAACTATTTGCATATTTTTAAAACTTCTAAAATGCCAAGCAACTGAACTATGAGAGCAAGTACATGTGGCCCAGGTGGTTTATTTTATTTTTATCGCGAATAAGTTGCCTAAAAAGAAACCACCCGACTGCTCAATCTTGATATTTTTTTTAATTAAAGAATATTTTGAAAAAAATGTTGCATTTATTGAAATAAACCGTCCCAGACCTGACAAACACATGATGACATGACAATCCCTTACACTATTAAATATGACTTACACTGTCCAAAAACTGTTCAAATCAAATCCCTTTTAAGTTAAAAAACTAAGGCCACCTTTTTTTAAAGTTCTCTGTGTTCAAAGTACTTGCTGGACAATCGCCTACTGTGCTTATAGTCCCTGCACCTTCTTTAACGAAGCTTTCTACACTCCCTGTGCTCAGCGCCTTTGATCCCAATGCTCCCTGAACTCGAAACTATCTGTTTTCTCATTGATCTCATACATTTTTTCTTTGTTAAAGACACTCCTTTTAAAATACATTTGTCTTGCCAGTTTTCTTAATTTATTTTTTTTGTACTGAATTTGATGAAATGACGAAACAAACTGTGACTCTGTATGAGATTGAATGTTTAACTGTTACATTTGCTTGAAACTTGGTGAAATGTTAAATCTAAACTTAACTTAAATCTAAACTTACGTCGAAACCTCATAAAAGAAGCTCGTTAAGAGCCTTAAACGAATTTGCCATGAATTATTCTCCCTGAATGTGTGCAGATACGAATATTTTGAAAGGAAATTCGTTAAGAGTTTTGAGAAAACACATGCCCAAAAAGATTCCGGAAATAAAATGTAGTAAAGATCTCCAAAGGTTTGTTAAGATTCGACAGAAGATCAGAAATTCGCTAAGAATGTTATCGATTAAATGGAAAACTTTTGCGAATGGATTAGAAAACATCAAGCTTGTAAGCAAAAAGATTTTTGTTAAGAATTTTGAAGCTAGTATCGCAAAGAAAAATAAAAATGAAGCTTAAAGACTATCGTTAAGTTTTTGAATGCTTCATTTATGACGACTTAGTTTGAATAAAAAACTCGTTCAGAGTTGAGATTCACTAGGAATTCCACAAAGATACATCATGCATGGATTTTGCAGAAGTCATTACAAAAGAAATTCGTTAAGAACTTTCAAAAGCAACGCGGGAAAGAGCATTTTAAAATCTATCGAATTCGTTAAGTTATCATCACAAAACAGATTTCTCTATATTAAAAAATGTTCGTTGATCTTCCCAGGCTAGTATCGTAATTTTAAGAGAAAAAAAAACGAAATAAGGCTCGTTAAGAGTTTTTACGATCCTCGTTAAGATTGATTGACTGCTTATTTATGATGAATAAAATCAACAGCTTTGAAAAGAATTAAACTTAATCGGTGTTTAGGAGGAACTCTTAAAGAGTTTCACAAAGAACTATGAAGGCTGAATTTTGCAGGAGAAATTTTGAAAGAAACTTTCGCGTAAAAATTTGGAAAATGACTTGCTTTTGGGTTTAAAACATTCGTTTACTTTAGCAGCCAGTTCACACAGAAAACAAAAGCTTTTTATTAAGTACACTTTATAGTAAAATACATTTCATTTTGTATAGAGAATTCTTACTCATTCCCATAAACCCATTTCCATTTTAAAGGGGCCTAGTTTATATAAGATAAAGCTAATGAAGTTTTAAGCTTTGTACAAAATTTGGACCTAACTTCGTTTTGTAAAAAAAATCCATATCTCCCTGTTTTCATTACATTGCTAACTGAACTTATAGCTGTCTGTTTCTTTCAGTTAATATTTTAAGATTTATTCAAAAACGAAAGACGCATCTCATTTGTCTTACATTCATTTTTATATCTAAAAAAAAATTAAATCTAAAAAAGCTGATATATTTGCTTTTTAACTTACCGACTTTGTTTACAACTGAAATTTTGCATTTCATATTTGTTTGTTTTCTTAGATTTTTTTCTATTATGAAGGGTCATCCAAAAAAAAGTGTCATTTTAAATTTCGTGCCATTTTCAAACTGTTAATATTGTACAGAGACCGATGCGATGACCTTTAATATCTACATACCGGTGTTCATACCAGCTTCACGCGAGGCGATTCATTTTGACATCTCCCTCTTTTATCTCATTTCTATTTCTTGAAAAGAAGGAGATGGCGAAGTGGGACTGAAATTAAAAAAAAAAAAAAATTGTGCCTCACTTCCTTTTCAAGATATGAGAGTAGGATAGAAAAAAAAGATGTCAAAATGAGTCGTTTCACGTGAATCTCGTATGAAAATCATCGATAATTAATTATCTAAAAGTTTTTAAGTACATTTTGAAAGTATTCACTCGCTTAAACGTCCAAAAATACTAAAAATGAAAAATTTTACAACCAGGGTGGACATTTGGCAGATATGGTAAAACAAAATCGAAAGTTTTTCGCAAGAACTTGCTCCTAGAGTTTAAGTTGCTTCGCACATTTAAACTTCACAGAATATGCAAAAAATAACTCGTAAATTAGAACTTATCAACAACAAGAACGTCAGTTGATCATTTGAGTAAATTTTATAAAAAAATATGCAAACAAAATTTAAGAAACGTTAAGTGGTTTTCTTAAAAATTATTTTCAGTAACAAAAATTATTTACAGAAAACGTATTTCGTTTCGAATTTTTAATACACGGATTCCGAAATGATGGAGAACAAGCAAGAAATCGGCTTCGCAGTTTGTATTTCGGGATTTTACTCTTAAATATCTCTGCGTAAAGAGTTGATTTTATTTTTATATTTTTGCATGGGGTTCTACCACAGCGGGACTGGAAGCGACACTCAACTTGAGGCCCCTTTGCGGCTAAGCCTGACTAAATGCTGGAAACAAAACACAACACGCCATACTCAGATTCTGCAGAGATGTGTGGGAAATAATGCTTGCACAGACTACATTTCACCCCATTTAAACTTCAACTTCGCTGCCACTTTTCCTAATTGAGGGGAGTGGGAAAACAACCAACATTTCAGTAAGGAATCTGTCTTCAATGATGGTTCTAGGATAGGCACTGGAGTTGATGCAAGAATTTTCTCGGAAACTGTGGGACTAGCTAGCTCCTTCAAACTTCCGGGATTTTGCAGCGTCTTCCAGGCCGAGGTCTTAAGCAGTGACAAAAGCAGCTACGCAAATATCAATGATGGCGATACCACTAGCTGATATCACCCTATTTATGGATAGCCAAGCAGCAATAAATGCAATTTCTGCCACTGAGATATATTCGAAGCTTGTAACTTGCTGTCGCGAAGAGCTAAGGGTTCTTGACATGCAGCTTAACATTAGCCTCTGCTGGGTTCCTGGTCACAGTAATGTTCATAGGGAAACAAAAGAGCTGGCAAGAACGGGTTCGTCACTTGATTCGAACCAAACCGAACAAAATATCGAAGTCTCTTTTGGAACAAGCTAGCTTAGCTGCATCCTGAATCCACTTCCACTGTTTACGTTTTTTTTTTTCAATACTGACCCCTAGTTTCACAGTCTCGTTTCAACCTTAAAGTGAGTTTATTTGTTCTGCTGGACTAAAGTTTACACCAACAACTTTCATTTCTCTTTTTTATGGTTTTTTTTTTACAAAATATTTTTTTCAACTTCAAGTGAAAATGTCATGTCAAAAAAAAAATCTTCTTGATACTCTAATTACACCAAACAAGTTTTTTTCTTGTTGAACCAACCATAAGCCACTTTAACGTTGTTATTCTTCCACTAATCTCTTTTTTGAAAAATAATAAAAATAAATAAATTACTTCAAAAAATGCTCATAAACTTCCGTTATCCCTCTGTCAACAATATCTTCACAAAAGTCCTTCTTTTCCTCAGCAAAACAAAAAAAAAAAACAAACAAACAAACAAAAACAGAAATATTATATACAAAAAATATATAAAGCCAAAGAATCAACAACCAAAATCTTCTAAGCACCCACGAAATCCGTAGCCACAACATCTCCTAATGGTCGTTCATCCTTGAAAATTATTAGTTTGAATGAATAAAAAGTAGCTTATATATTTTTTTCTTCGTTCCATTTTGTTGTATTGCTTTGTTATCCTGTTGTTGTCATTTTTGTTGCTGTTTTTGGTCCTTTTTTTTTCTCAAAAACAGAACAACAACTCCCAGAGTTTGGTTCTGGCCTTCTTAAGAAAATTATCATATTTTCGTGGCCATAACTTGAATAATTTTTGGCCATTTTGTGGAAATCCTTATTGTCGTATACATTAATTATTAGGATTATTATTGTCATCATTATATCGTTATCCTTGTTTAATGGGATACTTTAAAATTGTTAAGGAATATTAAGTTAAGCGGTTGAAAAGCTGGAATAAAAAAAAAAGTGTTTTTCTTATTCTTTGCTGCTGATGGGAATGGTTTTTTTAGAAGCGATATTTTATTATGGAAGAAACGTTTTTTTTGTAGTGGGCGTTTGAATTTTTATTATTATATTATGGCTAATGAAGCCTTAATAAAAGGCAATAACAAAGCAAATAATATTTTATTTTAATTTCTTTTGCAATGAATAATTTCGTGTTAATTTTGGTTGTGGTTTATGTCTTCATTTATTTTTGAAGATTGATATCTATTTTTGTTTATTTCTTATGTTTTTAAGAAAATACATTTTGAGAAAATTTATTAATACCTAAAAAATAAATTAATTTAAAAATCATCAATAATAATTTAAACAAAATCCAGAAGGTTTGTCAGAATCTTCGTTACAATTCCTATGATTTGTGATATGTAAATCTAAAGGCACTCTACGTGTTTTTCAGTTTTTTTTTTATTTTTGAATTTTTAAATAGGACCTTGCACATGTGTGTTATCCTTTGAAAATTCATTTGAATCTTGTCGATTATTTTCCATCAATCGAAGATCAAATACAGCTTGTTGCAGAAAATAACCCCAATTTGTTACAGTTAATTGCCTCTCCACCAACTATCAATATTACTTTCATACTTATTACAAACAACCCCCCCCCCCATCACACCCCTTCACCCATCTGATACTCTTTCGAAAACTAATCATCAGACTAATCCACGTTCAGGTTGAGTAGTATTCTCCAGCAGCTCGCTCCATCTGACCACAAAAGTGCATCGATGAATAGCTTGGACGAAGAGAAGAAGCAAGGTCCTAGGTCCAGTTAATTTAGCTTAACATCCTAGGGAATAAATATCCTTTCAACTTTTTCCATTCAACTGATTCAAGTTGTTTTCTAATATATACGTGTGTATGTGTACATGTTTTGTATGCCAGGTTGTACAAACATTCACATAAATCATGCTTCCTTGGACAGGAGGAAATATTTTATATAGCCGAGCCGAGCTGAGCCGAGGCCGAGGAGCAGGTTGCCCCAGCAGAAAGGATGGACGAATGAACGAGTGAAGAGTAGGTGAAGTATATACATAGGTACAGATCTACACGTATATTGCTTACTAGTAAAATTTTGAAGGATGCAGTAAATTGGCTCAAGCTGCACCTTTTGGATAAAACCAAAGCACGGTGATGGTCTAGAGGGGATAATTTTTTTTTTTGCTTTTATTTCTTTAGTAAACTATCGAACAGTGTCTAACACAACATCCGAGGTTAGCCAACAACAATATCATGGTTTTAATGCAGAATAAGTTTTCCACTTAATTTCACTCCAAATTTAGTTCAACTTCCACTTTAGGTGATGTACATATAGGTAGGTATGTAGGTACCTTCTCGTCCTCATATTGTACTCGTATTTCGTATACTTACCTTCTCTGTACTCTTGAATTTCGAACGAGGTGGAACGAGTGGCCTCTTTGTTCTGGCCAAAAAATTCCGGAGGAAGTATTTTATAATTTTTAAAGGAAAAAAATAATAATAATGATTTTTTTTTTAAATTTTTTTTTAAGTTTTTGTTTTACACCAAGCGTTTTAGCCACATAATAGAACAAAGGAATAGATGAACCATAGCAATTTTTTTTCTCACCCCTCCTCATAGATACTATTAGGAATGAAAAAGTTTATTATGAGGAGAGTTGGTATATGTGAAAACTTCTGGAAACCTAAAATTAATATTTTGCTGTTGAAGCAGCTGCATGCAAGTTGTTGTTTGAGTTTATACATACTTATATAGTGAATGTGAAAGTGTCGGAATTGGAAAATTTCTAATATCGCAGATTCTTTCCAATATTTCAAAAAAAATGGATTCCCAAAGCATTTAAAGGAAGATATACTTGAGCACTTGAGGCACGGTGAAACTTTATTTAATGGTTTTACTTTTCAATGTCAGAATAATGGAGTATGGAATACTTGAATAATAAATTGTAAAAAAATTGAGGTGAGCTATAAATCCTTAAAAATGAAATATAAAATGATGAATCTTCAAATGATAGATCTTCAAACTCAACTTCAATATTACGGGGTTTTTTATTTTATATAGTACTGACGGTTCAATGTTGACAGTCCGTGGCAGCCATTTTACTTTGGTGGTGTCTGTCAAATCTTTTCTTTATTATTCAGACACTCATACCTAATTACCATGAAAAGTAAGTCGATTGAGGAACACGTGCAAATGATTAAACTTTATTATCAAAATATGCATATTCTCTTTTGGAAAGGATGTGCACCCATATTTGATGGATTACATGGTCATCGTTCCCGTAGGCAGACGATTATTTAACTTTTGGTGACCAAGCTCAGTTCGATTAGTTTATAATGAGAAGTCAGCCAACACCTAAATCTACATCAACAAAATGCAAAGCCTATTCCGAATATTCCATGTCCATTAGAGGTGAAGAAGAGCCCAATGCAGTCAATTTCCTCAATTCTCAGTCTGAAAAGACCTCTTTGACGATGGATAATAGATATTTTTTTGTTTGCCCAAATTGAAATAAGAATGTGTTTAACGAACTTCTCAAGCATCTAATGGCCAAGCCCTTCCAAAGGATCGTTTATCCGAACAGTTGATATTTTGATCAAAATGTGGAACATCGGTGAGCGTAATCTTTCTCAAGTCAAAAACTCCGGTATTAAAGTTTTCATACCCTTATTAGAGTGCCCACTCGGTGGTCGGTAAATTTTTGCCAGTAAATTCAATTTCCAAAATGAATATCATCTAACAAAAAGTGTGGGTCCGGGGAACTCCCGGTAAGAAACGAATTTCTCACTTATATTAAACTTATCTATTGTCTTTAAGAACAATAAAGTTTTCTAAAAATACTTACAAATATAAAAAACAATACTATTGAGTTCCGAAAGATTAGGCCCAAGAAATAAGACTTCAAAGAAAAATTGAATAAAGCCCCCAAGAAATGCGTATTAGACAACAACAGCCGATCATAGAATATGCAAGAAAATGCAGGGAATAAGGAAACAATTTATGTTCATTAGTTTTATTATTGATTGCTTGTTTGCTTTAAGCATAAACATGCTTAAGTGCCTTTCACATGAGCCGCGAACTACGAATGCGAATAAATTTGTTTATGCAATTTCAAGCTCAAATATTAACAAATGCTTGTTCTTACTTCTCATCAAACTAAATAAACGATCCTTTCTTCATTTTTAAAAGAAAACATGGCCCAAGATTGGTTTTAGTTTTAAATTTTGCAAATTTCTATTTACTACACGACCAACATGACATTAGGGGCACATTCCTCAAATAACCTCAAATGTTTTTAAGCACCCATTTTACTGTTTTTTTTATAGTAATTCGCGTCTGTTCGCGATCACTCATGTAAAATAAATGTCAAAACTCACGCCCATTCGAAATTCGCTATTCGTAGTTCATGTGAAAGGCACTTTAAAACCGAATATTATTCTAAAACCACCTTTAAGATTCTGATAGAATGGTCACGCTGGCCACTTTTCAATATGTTTACTGCACGAATTTTGTACAATTCATACAAATATTTTAGCAGGTCGAAAAATCGAAGAATTCTAATTTTCTACTTGGTATATTACGCTTAACTTTTTAAATTCAGGAAATGCTGACCCGAATTAAACAGAGGCTCAAGCCTTTAAAACTTCAATTCGAAAAAACTGTTTTAAATGTTGCCATTAAAATGTTTGCGAAGGTGAAATTTACCATGTAGTACCTGCCAATACAAAATTATAAGAAATGTTAAAATTTCAATTTGTATATGGGTTATTCTCTGCAAACTGATACGTCTATGCCCTTCAAGGATTTTTTGATACTTTAACGTAAATTTCACTATTTTTGTTGCACCTTTCAAGGTGCCTGGCTGACATTGTCGGGCAAGGGTCAAAATCAGTTTTTCAAAACTTTCTTCAAAATATATTAAAAAATAAGCTCTGATAAAATAACGTAATTTTGCATCAATTAAATGCACTTTTAGCGCTTAATATCTCCGAAACGCACCTGGTTTCAAGATTAGTATTATCCATTTGTTCATACCTACCCTAGGGTACGGCACATTCAAAGAATAAAATTCAGCTTTGATAAAATGATGTATGTCTGTCGGCCCTGGGATCTTACTCTATTCATTTGTTGAAGTCAGTATTAATAACAATAATTTTATATATTTTCTTTTTTTTAATTTGATTGACAAAAATCAAAGTGAACCGCTTGTGGCTCTTTCTTAGCAAATTCTGCAGCAAATAAGTATGGCTAAAACTACTTATCAATATCTGATGACAAACTTACTCGCCGCCTTCGAACGGTCCAGGTTAAACTATAGCGTTCTTCTTTTTTAGCTCTGAGCATAGCACTGATCTGTCAAAAAAATATCCGTGTTTCTTTTTAAGCTCAGAGCACTCAGAGGGTTCAACTTGTGTTTGTTTTTTGAATCGGAGCTAGCTCGGAGTACGCTCCATGAGCTCAGAATAAAAAGTTCGAGCAATTAGGGGAAATAGCTGAGCGCAGCTTACTTCACTATTTTTTTCACTCATTTCACATGGGCGCGTTCAACATTTTTATTTCAGTTCACATTTTTTAATTTTTTGAGTTTTTGATTGGGTAGCTATCAGGTGATAATAAAAAGAATTATGGTGCCTTGAACGCATTACATCGTGTGGCAGTTCAATGTTTCGATGTGTTTCAAAATTATATCGGAGAGCTCTGGTCATACTCTGCTCGGACGCTCGGAGCTAAATCCGATACTTCGAGCTCTACTTCATGCTCTGCTGAGAGCTAAAAAGAAAAACGCCTTTTAATAACTTAATGATGATTGCCTTTCGGCCTAAGATTTATCTTAATTCAGTTTTTATTTTTCATAAAGAAGAATTTACAAAGACACTCGATATCATTACCTTTTATTTTTTTGTTTATGGGTCCTATGGCGGCATGTCTCCACTCTTAGGTTTAGAACTCGAATATAATTGAAAAAAAAACAAAAAATTAATTTGAGTCAAATATTAAACTGTTGCTTTGAAAGTTCATGTTTTTATAACTTCAGACTCATTTATATAATTTGCACTTTGAGTTCAAAATCTGTCCCAGAGTTTGAAAGAAAATAAAATCAAATAATTTGTGTTTTATGATCTTGTTTGTACAGCTGTGTTATAAAGTTGATTGTAATAAGCATGCATCCGTTCTAATCAGCATACGTCACCCTCTATTTGCATGATTTACCTCAGAATTGGTGTGTATGATATCGAGCTGCAAAAATTTAAAATCAGTTCGAGGCAAAATAATGGTCACTACCGTGGTATGTTATTTCATGGATCGAACCATCTTTAAATAGTGTTTGCTAAATTTAGCCTAAATTTGTTTGGTAAATATTTTGACTATAGGTTTTTTCTTGCAAATTGGATTTAAGTATTGTAATATTTTCTCAGGTTCTTTAATAAAACTTATTTACTTTATTTAAACTTCCACTTATTTATTTCATAAATCAAAAGACTTTACTTTCTTACGCATAGTTTATACTTCAAAGTGAAGTGAAATCAAGTTTGAAATGAAACTTCAATAATTTATATACCAAAGGATTTTCAAAAAATAGTTTTCGTCATAAAATTTGGTTTGGAAAAGCCCATTTAGTTGCATTTGTTTCGAGACAAATTTGTCACTCACTGTCGCCAAAATAATTGCATTTAGTTTTTGACAGTTTTTCACCCTAGGAAAAAAGAGAGTTTTCTTATATGAAAATTACACTTCGCATGGATCTATAAACCAGGCTTTACTACAAAACAAATTATCATACACCACACAACTATACTGAAATAAAATCACCAACTTTATTTTTCAATTTTATAACAACCAGTTTTAATCATTCACGATTTAAATTAGACTGTGTCTACTGGTTGTTCAAGCATGCCCTTTTATACCTATGTATCACACAGGTTCCCGAAATAGCTTAAAGGTTCTAGTATTTGCTTCTAAAGCTTTCCGTATAGGGGGAATTTCCCATACATTTTCCTTTCCAATGCCTTTATTTTGTAAAGTAAGTAAGCAAGTAAGTACTTACTAAAGCTCACTAAAGCTCTCCGTAGGTTGGTTTGTATCATTTATTGTCCGGAAGATGGCGCTTCTTCATTCGAGAGTCGTTATAGTACAAATATGAGAGTTGCTACAGTATTTAAATGTTACTATCGTGGCCAAACAAAAACGTGTCACAACCGTGGCATTTCATCATTTTCGTATGTAAAATCTGGTGTAAAAAAATTTACACTTGTAGTGCGACTACATTCATGTACATTTATGTCTTGAGGCTTTTTTGCGTTAAAATGAGTTATTTGCAGTTAAGTAAGAAAACTATTAATATTTGATTGATTTATGTATATTTGAACAAAAAATGTTTACATTAAATTATCAAATTCAACTTATAGGTTCCTAATTATACCATACATATTGAAAAGTGGCCAGTGTGTCCATTTCCTCAGAAACAAACAGGTAAATTTATTAGCATTTTCATTTTTATGCATGCATATGCCCCACCCCAAACATATCCAATAGTAAAAACCCAATAAACGATGTCATTATGCTCCTTGCTAAAAGGAAAATTTATTAACTAGCCCTTTACCTACAAGAATAAACTGAAAATATACTGCAGGTATTTTTAATTTTAATTCTTTTAAGATACCTACAAATTATTTCTCCACAATGTCTCACGCAAAACCATTTCATTGCCATTGTCCCATCGTGAATAAAATTCGATTAAAACTATGAAAACAAAAGCCTTTTTAAAAAAATATAAAATTAACTCAAACCTGATTATAGCTATAGTTGGTATAAGCACGGTTAAGGTTTGACCTCCCTTCTTCTTAAAAAAAAAAAGAACATTTACTTAATGCGATGGATGTCATGTAATTAAGTACACACATGCTTACTGCTCTTTTTTTTTACATATCCTCAATTATTCTGCGCTGAACAGCAAAAATACAAAAACCAACAATAACACAATTTCCCACCAAGAGAAAATTAATAAATTGCTTTTTCATTGGAATTCACATTCACCACACTCACATATATATTAATTTGTATAAATACATAAATTTGTATATAGGTTGTATCTGCATTAATTAAAAACACGAATTGGAAATTGCATTTCACTTTTGCACTACGTCCATCATATTAAAATTAAAAAAAAAAAAAAAAAAAAAAAATGGACGACATACTGCAGCAGGACAATACATATTATCTCATGTCACCAAAGTGCAATAAGAAATTTGATGGAGTACCATTATTTTTTCTTTCTCTCTGATGACCTGGCCAGTAGGTATAAGACATCAACAAAAAAAAACAAAGCAAAAATTATAATGGCATTTGCTTCGAGTTGACCATAAAAAGAAATTTTTAAAAGTTTCACTATGCATCTCCAACTCCTAGATAGGAGGCGACGGTTGTGTTTTGCAATTTTTAAAATATCCTTGTGAAAAACAACTCAAACACTCCATGTCACTTGATTGAAATTAGCTTGGATTTTCAGGTAGGTACTTTTTCTTGTAATACAAAAGGGACTATATATGGGGTTTTTCAATAAGAGCGCTACAAAAATTTTTTTAAATAAAACAAAAACGGTTTTGGATATCAATGAAATTCTTTATTCGTGTGAAAGTACGTTCGATGCCATTATGTATGGAACTCGATTTCTTTTGCATAGCCACCACGGGCACGCTTGCAGAAGTCCAGACGCTGAACCCAATTTTCGACGGTTTTCAAGCATAAATCGGACGATACTGCTGCAATTTCACGTTCGATATTCGTACGAAGTTCATGAATCGTCGCTGGCTTGTTGGCATAGACCATAGAATTGACGTAGTCCTACAGGAAATAGTCTAACGTCGTCAAATCGCACGACCGAGGCAGCCAAGCGACTGGACAATTTCGTGAGATAACACGTTCTCCAAATTGGTTTCCAATAGTTTGATTGTGACATTCGCTGTGTGGCTTGTGGCGCCGTTCTGTTGAAACCACATGTCCTCCAAGACTATTCAATTGGGGCCAAAAATTTCGGTTATCATTGAACGGTAGCGATCCCCATTCACAGTAACGTTCCGGTCTTGATCATCACGGAAGAAGTACGGCCCAATGACGCCGCCAGCCCATAAACCACACCAAACCGTAATTTTTTCGGGATGCAATGATGACTCATGGAGTACATGTGGATTGCTGCCTGACCAATACCGCATATTTTGTTTATTGACGAAGCCATTCAGCCAGAAATGAGTCTCATCGCTGAAGATGATTTTTTGATGAAAATCCGAATCATTTTCAAGTTGTTGCTCAGCCCAATTCACGAACATACGACGCCTCTGGTGGTCAAGCGGCTTCAGTTCTTGTGTCAATTCAATCTTGTAAGGATGAAGGCCATGATCTTTTAGCAAAATTCGCCACAACGACGTCACAGAGATGCCCAACGCTTGAGAACGACGTATGAGAGACACATTTAGGTTTTCTGCAACTGAAGCCTCAGCGGCAGCAATATTCTCGACAATATTCTTTGTCTCACTGGCACGGGAACATTTTGTACTGTGCCTGTGGATTCAAATTTTTCCACTAGGTGCTCAATTGTTGATCTGCTAGGACGATTATGACGACCATAAATTGGACGTAGTGCTCTTAACGTTGAGGCCACAGACTCCGAATTTCGGTAGTAAATTTTAATAATTTCGACTCGTTGTTGGCTCGTATATCTTTCTATCATGAAATGGCAAACCTTACTGAAGAGAAATGTCAAAAGAGCGGCAAGAAATGTGGCATTGTTTGCTGTCCCTGTCGCTCTACTTTTGTAGCGTCCCTGTTGAAAAACCCTTAGTGGTCGTTTGAGTAAAGGCACACCAGGAAACATTTTTAGTATCCATTTAACAAATAAATAAATTCAAAGTAATGAGAAAGATGCCAACAAATTCAATAATAAAAAGCTTTGAACAGTATCCGAATCTGGAGACTATTCGGATATCCGGATACTTTTGAATGAGAAAATTGGGATCCGACACTATCCGGGTAGTTTTGGATAGTGTCAGATATCCGGATAGTGAAATGAGATAGCTTAAATCCGATACTATCCGGATAGTGTCGGATCCTCGGATCTATATTCAGATCCGGATTTACTCTTATGAACTTTGACGTCTATAGAACAGAGAATATATGTAAATACAAAATATACGTTTCCTTCGTTAAACTTGGCAAAATAAATTAAAAAAGAACACAAAATATCTAGAATAAAGGTTACTTTCATGAAACTAAGCAAAATATAAGTTAAAAAAACAAAAAATATCTAGGGTGGAAAGTAATTTTCTTGCGGTAGGAGGGGAGGAGGGCGATAGGGGAAATTGTGGATTATAAAACTTAAAAATTGTTTTGGAAGAACCCAACCATATGGCTTATGATTTCCAGGTAATTTTTAATGCTGAATTCAATAGAATAAAAATGAAGACGAGCCTTTTCAATGGAATTGACACAGGGATAGCTGCGACTGAATTAAAAAAAAATAATATTTGTAACACTATGTTCCAAAAATATGTCAACATATTGCAACTTCGTTGTTCTTTGAGCGATTTCATTGATGTTGACAACGGTTGTAGCTGAGATAGAGCTTTCTATTTCAATGAAATCACTCGAGGAACAACAAAGTTGCAATATGGTGACATATTTCTGGAACACCCTGCATTGAAACAAAATTTTCTTTGTAATTCTGTGGCAGCTATCACCTGTACCAATTTCAATTTCTGGTCAAGGAACAACGATTTGCATTCTGGTGACCGTCGGACCGACTAATACCCATCCCCATTCATATTCATTTAAATAAGGCAGTTTACTTCTTTTACGATGATTGTATCATCTTCATTTTTATTCTATTGGATTCACCATTAAAAATTACCTTAAAATCATGTGCCATATAGTTGGATTGTATCAAAATTCCAAAATTCCACCTATCGCCCTCCTCCACTCCTACCGCAAACAAAATTACTCTCCAACCCAGACATTTTTTGTTTTTTTTTTTAACTTATATTTTGTTTAGTTTCATGAAAGTAAAGTTTATTTTGTTTTTATATGCTCTGTTCTACCTTTTTATTTATATTCTCTGATCCAACACTATCCGGATAATGTCGGATCTTAACTGTCTGTATCCACACTATTCGGATAGTGTCAGATCTTAACTGTCTCATTTAACTATCCGGATATCCGACACTATTCCGGATATTTTCAGATATCTGAACCTAGATCCGAATCTGTTTCGTATATCCGGATATCCAAATATCCGAATACTTAAAAGCACTAATAAAGAGAGATCTACAAACACAATTTTTAAAACAACACAATAATATTTTTATTATTTTCTAAAAAAATAAACAAAAGAGAGCTTTATTTACTTTTTTTTATTAAAAGTAATTTTTCAAAAAATAAACAAATTCTTTTTTTATTAAAAAAAAAATACAAGTAAAACTTTTACCAAGGAAAGAAAAAGGTCAAATAAATGGTGTCCTTTATTGAATGACTCAAAGTGTATAATTATAGCACTAACAGGACAATGGTTATGACGAATGCTTTTCTGATTTAAGCATTTATCAAGGACCTCCTCTGGAGAAAAAAGGGACGATCTTTATTTCCTTCGCCGTCATCTTTCAACTTTTTTTTTTTTGTTCATGGCAATATCCCTTATCATTAATCATAGCCAAACTAAGTGGAGCAAAAAAAAAAACGAAGCAAAATAATGTACCAGAAGTCCTGGGGACACTTCAAAATCTACTTAATGTCACTAATATTTTGTCATGATGTCTTTGTCATCGTTGAATAAGTAAGGAACAATAAAAAAAACAGTCAACAAAATAAATACCGATGAATTGCTGATAAATGCGAAAATATATTTTTCGTATGTTCGAAAAGAAAAAACAAAAATAAGAATTTATGTTGAAGATTTTGTAAGGAATCAATCAGTTTATTGAGTTCTTAAATCATAAAATGTCCTCATTAATTTTTTTTTTTTTTTGAAAATTATTTTCCTTTTTTTTTAAATAAATTCCTCCGTAACGAAGATAATTATGTTTTCTCAACTGATGTACCTACATATGTATGTATTGATCCTTGAAGAGAAAAATGATTATAAATATTTTTTTTTCTATGGAGCTTCTCTTATATTCAGTGTCACATCATGTGTCAGTTATAATTATGATGTCCTCTCTCTACAGTCTGACATTGAAATTCATCATCATCATAATCGTTTCTCTTCTCATTTAATTTATGAGGACTTAAAATTTTAAAGAATTTAATCCTGACATTATAAAAACGTCAGCCGCAATAAACGTCCAACTAGATAACACAAGAAAAGGCGATTATTTTTTGGTTTTTGTATTTGTTGCTCTTGAGACAAGAAAATCCTTTGACTTTGTTATTATTTTTACCTTCGAGTAACTTTTTTCATTTTTAGGTTGGCAGGTAAAGAAAGACATTCAATTTAATTTTTCAATTTATTTTTTGATGAACCAATGTACATAGATGAGCCACCTGTAAAAATTATAACAAAATGTGCAACTTTGTGACAAACCAGTAGAGTAAGAATTCAATTATTCGACAACTCGGCGAACTGGCAAGAGCAAATGAAAAGAAATTGAAATTGAAAGCTTGGCACGTGGTGAAGAATGAGGAGCTAATTATATTGAAGCTTTTGTCGACTAGGAATTGGAGGTTTTGATTGGAGTGCGAACGAGGTCAAAGACTGTTATGTGGAACCAATAGCAACAGCAGCTAAAAGTATCTTTTTTGTATTTTTGGGCAAATCTCTGAAAGAATGGCTTTAGAATAAAAATGAAACTTTTTATAGGGAGAGTTGCGGAAAATAACAACAAAATAGGAGATTTCATTTTTATAAAACGTTGCTTGCAGAATTAAAGTTATAAAGTTTTAATACTGATAAGCCCTACTGTTATACCTAGGCGAAATGAATTTGGACTAAAGGTCGCAAAAAACTTTTATTTTGAAGCTTTTGTCACTCCCGTAACCCAAATAGTTTATGTTTCATTACTAGTAAAATTAAACTTGTAACAAACTGATAATTTTAAGAACAAAATATTACAATCCATCTATACTCTCTGATGAAATTTGCAGAATCTAAAATTAATGCTGACCCCATATTAAAAATTTTAAGTCTTTGTCATAACAAGGTTGGCATTTCAAATCAAATTTTTGCTTTCCAGTAAAGGTTATGGTCGCCGGTCTAACCAGGATCATCCTGAAGAAAACACGAAACTTCAGAGGAAAAAAATCTTAGAACCTTATAACAAAATCTTTTTTGAAACAACTCCTATGTAGACACAAAAGTAATATATTTTTTAGTTGGTGGCAGTATATGTCAACTGATATTGTTGTTAATACTGGCTATGGAGTGGTGCACTTGCGTTGGTCGTTCTGCTTTTAAGTCCTGGGTGTTCTTGTATCGGGAAACTGGCTTCTTGTCCTCTTCTTGTATTTACTTGAGATTATCGGTTGTAGGTAATCAGTTATTAGTGGGCGGGTACAACGCCCATGGTGGCACTAATCAGCTGGATCAACGCCACTGTTGGCACCATTCAGCAAGTACAGACACTAATTGGCAAGTACTGTGCTCTTGGTGGCACTATTCAGCAAGTACAACGCCCTTGGTGGCACTATTCAGTGGGAACTACGCCTCTGATGGCACTCAATCAGCTGGTAGTAGGCCCCTGGTGGCACGGAAGGCTTTCGTTGTGGTAGATAAGTAGGTACTGAACCCGTGGCGAGAATTATGACGTTTATCTTCGAACTAAGGCCCTTTACCGCTGGTGGGAGGAAGCCTTAGCTCGACAATCTCTCCTGCCAAAAATGGTCTTTCAAACCATGGTTTTTGTTCATCCCAGCAGATTCACATGTTTCGAACACAAAAATAGTTGGTTAAAAACTACGTAGTTGTTGTTGATATACCACCGCCAAACTAACTCTATAAATATTATCCGAATAAACTAGATTAAAAGAAATTGTTTAATTTAACTCCCTTATACGGTTAAAGTGTAAAGCTTAAATAAGTTTTTTTTGACAAACTACATTTGGTTAAACAAGTGATTTGGTTATTTAACAACTCGATTTACTACCCCATTGAATTTGTTAAATTAAACAATTTCGGCTGATTGTTTTAACCTACTCGTTAAAATTAAACAAGATAACCATTAGTTTAATTAAATAAGATAATTGTTTAATTTTAAACCAAAAGTGTTTCAAATTAATTAAATGCAATTATTCAAATTAAACAACTTATTTGTACAAAATTAACAATCTTACAAATTCCAGATCTTAAAAAAGTTTCTCGGTTAATGTAACAAAGTCTTTTGTTTAATTTAATCTTCTTTGCCTTAAACGATTTCAATTAATTTAGGTGACTATGTCAATTTTAACCTAATTCTCGAAAAACGCACTCAATTACAAATTATTTTTTTGCAAGTAAATTTCCGGTAAGGGCAGAGTGGGAACTGTATCGAGGATGAATACAAAATAATTATTTTGTTAGTTTTCTTGTAACGTCACGTGCCTTTAGTGAATGTGAATTATTATTTTGATGAAATACAATTCTCATAGAATATTAACTGGCGATGAAGGATTTGTAACTTTTCCCATTTTTTATAAGTAGGTAGTGGCCAGCTGCGGTGGGAATTATTTTAAAAATAATAGTACTTTAACTCTGAGAGTAGACAAAAATGTAACGTGGAACACTTTGTTATAAAAATTCTTACTTACTTACTTACGGTGGTGCTACAACGAACATTCTTGAGGGGACCCAGGGCCTCAACCAACAAGCTTCTTCCAGCTGGTTAGTTTTCTAGCTAGCTGTCCCAAGTCTCGCATGCCTAGTTGGTTGAAGTCCTCTTCCATTTGCCATCACACGCCGTCTATGTTGTTTGCTTTTCACTTTTGTAGCTAGGTTGGTGTGGGTGTTCAGTCCGTACTGTTCGCTGTTGTATCTTCTTCTCCATTCCCCATCCATGTAGACGGGACCAAAAATCAACCGGAGAATTTTCCTCTCAAACCAGCCTAAAGCGTTCTCATTCACCTTTAATAGTTCATGCCTCTGCCTCATATATCAGAATCGGGGTAGTAAGATCCTTATATAGGGACATTTTAGTAACTCGAGACAGGGCTTTGCTTCTCAATCACCTTTTTAGCTAAACGAGACAGTGATTGCCAAGAGTAATTCTTCGTTTAATCTCAGCAGTGGTATCGTTCGCTGAGTTTATAGCGGAGCCGAGGAAGACAAAGTCTCTGAAGACTTCAAAATTAAAGCTGTATATAATAATACTCACAAAAGCACCACTGATATCACGCTTTGTTCGTCCGATTATGTCGATGTCGTCAGCTTATGGATTGACTTTTGAAAGATTGTGCCTCTAGTGTTGACGTGAGAGTTTTGCCCTATTCTTTAAAGAACGATGTTGAAAAAGTCGCATGGCAGCGCGTCACCTTGCCTAACACTCTTTTTGACATCAAAGGTATCGGTGAGGTCTTTGACGACCTTGATGGAGCAACGTGCATTCCCCATTGTCATCCTGCATAAACGGATCTTTGGAAGGATGCCAAAACTATAGACATTATACTACATAGCTCGTGTTTGTAGATACTGTCGTTGGCAGCCTTGAAATCGATGAAAAAGTGGTGAGTATCAATTTGAAACTCCTGAATTTTTTCCAAGGTCTCTGGTCTGTAGTGCAAATATTAAGTGTTGGTAGATGGTGGACTTCCCTGGCCCAAAGCCATACTGATATTTACCTATCAGGTTATTGACGGATGGCTTCAGGCGCTCACAAAGTACGGCAGAGAATATCTTGTACGAAATGTTAAGAAGGCTGATGCTTCTCTAGTTGGTCCAGTCAAGAAGAAGGCCTTTCTTTAGGATCAGGCAAAAAATGCTGGAACTCCAAAAGCACGGATAAAAGTTTTAAGAAAATCTACTCTACATGACAATTGAATCGGGTTTAAGTGAGAATTTTTCCTACGTTTATAGAAAATGCAAAACATCTTCTTGAAGTGAGAAACCGATTAAATGTTCAGCGCAAAAAGTTCTTGTAAGATTTTTAGGTAGTTACAAGAAGGAATAAAATGGTAAGACGAGTAGGGCTGGCCGAGATACCAGAAAAGTCTCGGTATCGGTTGGTATTGATAGCGGAAACTGAAGCGATACTGAGACAATAACAGCTCCAAAGCATACAAAACGATACCGAATCCAAACCATACATTTGGGACCGAAATTTACCGATTCTTTCGGTAGTAGCGTTTGGTATCGGCAAAAAAAAATATTTTTTACTATTACAAATTCTTTTTGTTATTCTTGTAATTGGTTTCTCGGAAACGGATCTAACGGTTTAAATGGCATTCTTACAGCTTTTTTGCTTTATTTAGGAGAAGGTTTAAGTGAATTATTAAATAAAAACCACTCACTTCCACGCCCATTTTTCGTTCGCTTTGTTTCTGTGAACCCAATCATTTAGATTTTCATTTCTTTTGCTTTGTTTCTCTGAAACCAATCATTTGAATGTCATTTTAAGACTTGGTTCTTTTTAGCTGGAGGATGGACTTTTAGAAATCCACCAACTGCCTCTCATATTTTTTCTTAACTCTTGGTTTCTCGGAAACGGCTCAAATGATTTTTTAACAGCAATGTTTTCCTGCTATGATATTTTGAAGAAGAATTTATTTTATTTTTATTTGTTACTGATAAAAGACCGAAACCAGACGAGACCGATACCAATACCGAGACTATACTAAAATTTTTCGATTTTGACGGTACCGAGACAATACTTACAAAAGTATCTTTTGGTTTAGTATCGTGGCCAGCCCTAAATACGAGAATACCTACTTACTAACGAACGGTGCAGTTACACCTGATACATAAATAAATCTCACAGGTGTAACCCTAAAGTTTATTATTTTATATTTTAAGAAAATCATTTCGTTTGATTTATTTTCTTATTTAATCTTTATTTAATATTTTTAAGTCCAAGAATCATATATACTAAACCAAAAAAACCACATTTAAATCAAACCATCCATCGCTTTTAATTCCTGGATAACAATTTCTTAACTTTCAACCAGTACCTTCCATACCAAAATTCAATGCTAATTCAATAGAAAAGATATCAATCTATTTCGAAAACCCTTTGATCCTCTTATAAATATTGGGATTTTCTAGGAATATTTTGTGAATCCTTAAACTTTTCCAATTATGCACTCAACCTTCAACTATTGCCTTCCCAAATCATGAGATTTTATCTTGAGAAGTTTCTCTGGCCTCCTTTCTCTCTCTCTCTCACTCTGTTCCTCTCTTTCAAATAACCATCAAGCCAAAGTCAATGAGTTAAAAATTCATAGATAAATGAAAATTTAAGTGCCTCTGCGGCACAATAACTGCCTTGCCAAAAAGATTTATACTGTGCTGCTCTTATTTTATTCAAAGAAGATTTTCGTGATAAAAAGACAACACAAAGAAGCTTATATTGTTAATTTAAAATTTATCAAGAGGAATAATTGGCTGTTTGCAAATTTTGTTCGCTATTTACATTTTCAAAAAAAAAACAATACGAAAACAACAGAAAGATAGAAAAGTATCTTTGTTAATCGTATTTATGTTGAGACGATACTACCAAGAGCCCTCTCGTGTCGCTCTCATTGGAGTTTGAAATACTTGTGCGCTTCGAAAATTTGTGTCGCCACATTGGAATTGAAGTCATTTGATGTGGAAAAACCATGCCAGCTTATGCCACCCAACAGCAACCAACCATTTTCAAGCTGTCAAAGTTTTATTGAGTGGGAAAAGATAATTCGGTTTCTTTTTTTTTTTTGTATTTTATTTTATTTTGTTTGAGGGCAGGAGTTGAGTTTCAAAGTTTTTTGGGGAAAGCAATGTTTTTGTTTATTTTCCTTCTCACCCTGCCTCATTTCCCTCTTGCTCTGTTTAAGTTATTTGAGTAAGTTAATCCTGTTGCTGAAATTTGGTTTTATTATCGGATAACAAGGACTTTGTTTTTGTTTGCTTTGTGGGAAGATACAATTGAGGTTTTCGCAGAAAAGTGTACAATCGGATTCATTTTGGAGCACGGGAAAGATGCTTTTTTGTTTATGGCTTATTTAGGAGATGGGATGTTTTAGATGAATGACAGTGATAAGAAGGTGGTTGTGTTTTATTTATTTTAATCTGATGGTTTTGATATTTGCTTTGGGGGGTGAAAATAGTTCAAGAAGAAATAAATTAATTGGAAGAGAAGATAAGATTCTAATAAAATATCAAACTGTGTTGTCATCGATAGGAATGTTAAAACAAAAGTGACAAACTAAAGTGCCCTAAGGCATTTTTATCTTATAGAATGTTTCTTATTAAAATACCTAAGACCAATGCTTACCCTTGATCATCAAAGGTTGTTAGCACTTCATTTGAAGAATTAAATAAGGACAAAACATAAGACAATTTGCCCATCTGAAAGCTCATAAAATATGGCTCGTGAAGTTAGCTGAGGAACTTTCAACAAGTCAAATTGGAACTTGAGAAGTTTTTTGGTATTCTTTTCCCGATTTTGCAGTTCATCAAATAAAGGTGCAATCCAGGGACCATAAGTAAAAGTGAAGTAAGCAGGTCTAATCGTGTGCCTCAGGAATCAAGAATGATGCTAAAAACTTTACATAGGCTCAAAATTTGCTTTCATGCATTTTAAGAAAAGGCTAGATCCAAATTTTTAAGTCATTTAAGGGGTACTGGCTGTTTCTAGCATGCTTGGTTCTTGAAATATTCAATTCTGTGATATTTTTGAATAAAGGACTTCCAAATATGAACCAAGTCTGTCGTTGAAATGAAAAACAACTTTTAATTTGGAGCTTTACTGCAAATTTCCACAATACTTACCAGGAAACTTCACTGTGAGTTCAGCAGGTCAGAATAACTTTTTTTTCAAATTAAGGAATTCAAAATTTTGACTTCTTGAAAGGCAAAAAACTACACGTTTTGACCTTACTGCCAGATCCTAGATATAGGATGTGACCTGCTAACTTCGCTGTCACTCGATTGCATTCTTATTTAGTGAACTGCAAAATTTGGAATCTTCAAAAGACACTCGTTAAAAATCGGTACTGAGTAGTGTGGTACTCTTACCACACTAGAACCACCAATGAACGGGACCAATCTATGAAAGATCGCCAAATGATTTTGCTTTCTTAATTTATAAATCACACTGTGGGAAGTTTGAAGTTAAAACACTTTCCCATAGCTTTTAGATCATCAGCTCTTCTTCCAAACATTGTCTCGTACATTTTTTCCATTTCGGAGTTGGTATGACTTTGCAGTCGCTGATTGTTTGAAACAGCGTGTTTTTTAACCACTTCTGTAACCATTTCAATTTGAAGGTCACGATGTAGATCGGTGTTTCTTATACACCAAGGGCATTTTTTATTTCACGAAGGACCTTGCTTTGGATTTTTTGGATGGGTTCAGCATTTGTTTTCTTTGTACAGAGTGCCATAGTTGGATGACATATGTCCAAACGGGTTTCAGTACTTGCTTATATAACATTAGTTTGTTCTGGAGATATAGGTCAGAGTTCTTTCCCAGTAACCAGTACATTTGTCTGTACTTCAAGTTTAGCTCTTCGCTTTTCTTTTATGTGCTCTTTTCATTTTAGCTTTGCATCCAAAGACATTCCAAGGTATTTGGCAGTATTGGAGTAAGGTACTGCTGTACTGTTTATAAGAATTGGAACATTGTTTATTTTTTTGTTTGTAAAGTTTATATGCGTCGATTTTGTTTCATTTAGTTTGATTCGCCATTTTTGCGTCCAATCACTTCCTTTATCGACTGGATTTAGCAGTTTTTGTGTACTTTCGTATCGTATTTATGTGGCACCAATATTGCAGCAAAGGTGGCCAAGATAGCGTTGATGTCCATTGGAATATCCCTTGTATATAACAGATACAGGATTGGTCCTAGGATACTTCCTTGTGGTACACCGGCTTCAATTTCCTTTAGTTCCGAGTAATTTTGGTCGTACCGTACTCTTAAGAGTCGGTTCATAACTTCGGATTTCAGTATTTCGTAGTAGTGCCTGGAAAAATCCATGTGCAGTTCTTCTCCCAAGTGCCAAACATTGTCAAAGGCAAACCTTATTTTTGTTCAAGAAGCTTTCCCACAACATCCATAATCCGATGCAATTGGTCTATGGTGGAATGTTTATTTCTAAATCCAAACTGATGACTCGGAATTAGTCTTCTTTCTTCTATTATTTTATTAAGTCTTTGCAGGAGCAGTTTTTCGAAAACTTTTGCCAAGATTGGTATAAGCGATATAGGTCTGTAAGATTTTACTTCTGTTGGTGGCTTACCTTGTTTAGGTATTACAATGACTTCTGCAATTTTCCAATGATGTGGCACATATCTTAGTTTAAGGCATGAATTTATTTTAAATTGGAGTTTTTTGAAGGCTATTGAAGGCATTTCTTTCCAAACCTGAGCAGTTATTAGATCGTACCCTGGTGATATTTTGCTAGACAACTTATGTTGATACATGCTTCTTACTTCTTTGAGCGTGACAAAAGAAATTTAACATTCGTCGTTTCTTGCAACAAATAAACTTCTGTAAGGGATTTGTTGCTGTATTTCCTGAAAATATCTCAAAACATTCGCGAGATTTTGTTTCGGGTTTGCGATCCATTTACCATCTTGAGATTTTAGTAGCTGGTTTTGTACCTGTGGTCTTTTAAGGCGCTTAGCAATGCTTTCCTAAAAAAATTGGGAAATGAATAGCAAACAAACTGGAAATTCCTGCTAGGTTCTCATTTCTCTTGGTGTAAGTTGCCCAGCTAACTTCACAGGCATCAAAAAATAAACTGATTACAAATATTTGCACCAATTTTTTAAAGTTTTTTCCCATGGTCATAATTAAGTTGTTGAACAGAATATGCGGCAGAACCTCTAAGTAAACTTTTCTAAAACTCCTTTTTAAAGCTTACCCACATAGGAATAAATTCTTACTTTACATAGATTTTATCCTAAGTCAAATATGATTCAGATATTGTTGCAACTCTTTCATGAACAATATAAACTTCTTATCCATGCCCTTTTAAACAGTAAACATAACATACTGACATAAATTCTTGGTATTAAAAATAAAAAACTCATTTTCACTTCCAAGGCAGTAGATTTAACATCATTTCCCGACTTCTTAAGCACTTACAGTTACAAAAATACATAAAGTCAGTTCTCTTGGCGAATATGTCATTAATAAATGCCATTTAACCTTTTTTTTAAATCACAGTTCTTTGGAGCATGTCCTGTTACTGCGGTTTTAGTACACTCTTCAAAAAGACATAATTCCTACGCACGTATCCACTTAACACTGCTTAAGCTGTGCTCTGATCAAACCCAGCAGTCCATCATAACTTAACCTACGTATGTAATAAGGATACTGTCTGTACGTCCCATCATCATCATCATCGTGTGTACTCGTCCTTCAGACACTCTGTTCTCTGTGTCCTTATGAAAAAGGAGAAGAGAAGCAGAAGAAGCCTTCTGTTAGGTTAATTTCCCGGATACTCCTTCTTTAAATATTACAACAACACCAACAATAACAACAAGAACATTCACACCCCTGGAGTGTAAGCTTGAAGAGTCAAGTTATTTAGTTTAAGGAGTTCGAGGGTCATTATACGTAAGGGTAATAAAAACAAGAGGCACATAATGGAACACTTAAGTTTTCCTATGAGACCATTTAATTTGTTTTTTTTTTTCATTCACCCACACTCTGTATCCCTTCGTACACAATCACTCGGTCTATCTCTCTGTCTCCCTCGTTGGATGTGTTCATTCTTATTTTTACTGGGAATGAGCTTGAAATGGCGCTTCATGGACTGCGTTTATTACAAATGGCTTTCTTTATTTAATGACCGCTTAACGGTTGATAATGTTTATATTTACAACGTCTATGGGCGTGGTATGATATGTTTTCCTAGTGACTTTAGGATAAGAATATTCAATCTGTTCAGAAAAAAAATTGAGGAAGCACTTTTGTATTTACTTTTCATCATTTTTGAAATTTCACCATGAATGAAAATTTTGTGACCGCAAGTAACAAAAGTGATCTAGATTTTCCAGATTATTTCCCATTTTCAGGTAAAGTTGAATTTTCAAGGCTAATTTGATGATTTCCTCTTAAAAACTATCTCAGTTTATTAAAGAAGTTTGTTTGGAATTTTATTCCATTAAATGCCAAAAGGTCTCCACTAAAAGATAAAGATTATTCTTTTCTCTTGGGAATTCCTGTAAACTACTTAATTAATTTTGATTAATATTTTTGACAGACTCATTTGTTACAAATTACTCACTTTTGCAAGAAAATTAATTGTTTATCTTTTCCTCAGAACTAAGTCCTTTCATTAATTCTGAGATAATAATAATAAGGAGCAGCTTAGGCGTAGTTGTGTTTCATTTTGGAATATAAATGAGTTGTTAAGGCTGATTATTTGGCTTGAACTCTATATTTTGTTCAAATCATCATTTCTTGATTCTTATTATTGCTTTTTTGACAAATGAATGTTCATAGGCTTAAGAAGCTATGTCTATAGTTTTGGAATGAGTTGCGCTTTAATTTAATCTTAAATAATTAAGCTTATGAAATAAACGAATATTGTTGCTTAAGGGCCGTGCCATTAGTGAAATATACGTTCAAAATACTACCCAAATTACAACTTGCGTACTGATTGTCGATATTATATATCGATTTCACCCTTATTTGACGAACTACAAAATCGGGAAAAGAAGTGCAGAAAAACTAAAAGTTCCAGTCAAATTTAGACTGTCAAAACTGAGTGAGAGACACTCTTTTTTCATGTTTTTTTAGATCAAAAAATAAAAGCCCACGAAAACTAAACTCTCACTTCAAAACTTAAAACACAGAATTTTGCGGAGGCTTTTGTTTTAAAGTTTTCAACATTGGGGATAAAATTTTATGAAAACTATCAGTTTTCTTAAAAAACATGTCAAGAGGAAAATTGTAGCTTGTGTGATTCTACAAAAAGAATATAAACATTCTTTTTTTGTACAAAAGCTTTTACAGAAAAAACCTGCAAGAACTGCATGGAGTATCAAATTTAGCCAACAAAGAAAAATTGGCAAAAATCTTAAGAAGGCGGTCTAGGAACCAATAACTAGGATAAGTATGTCGGAGAGGTATTTTTTTTTTTTTTGCTTAATTACTTTATTATAATTATTTTTCTATACATTCATATCACCGCAAAAAGGAGTTGTTTAAACTAATTTATTTATCGAATTGTATGCTCACCACCCGAAATTATGTCTTATCTTGTTGAATCAAAAATTCAGTAAAGAGATAAAGTAGGACAAAATTTGTGTACTAGAATTGTTACTGTGAGGCTTAATTCAAATCGCTGTGTGAAAAAAGTTATTCGCTATTTAAGATTGTGTTCTGGTCATTTGTTGTAAGAATAAAATGTATGTAGTTTAGCCAAAATATATTTAAAATGGTCGATCCAATATCGACGTTGCATTTATCTTTGATGGAAAGGTGTTTTTTTTACCTACAATATCTTTAATAGCAGTTCAGTTCAAATCACTGTATGAACAAAGTTATTTGCTAACAAGTATAATATTTTGGTGCATTTTAGTGTGAAAAAAATGTTTTTTTACAGTGGGAAAAAATGTGTGAACGCTAGCCTAACCGATAACAACGAGATGTATGTCGTGGGAACGGTATTTTTGTGCCATATAATAAGTAGTTAGGCCTCGTGGTATGATGGTTAGTGCGTCTATCATGCCGAAGATCTAGGTTCGATTTATTTAGTTGGTTAGGCCGCTTATTTCAAATTACTGTGTGATGAAAAAAGTAATTTGTAACAACCCTTTGAATATAATTTGTATTATATAATTATATTTGTATGAAAGCATGAATTCAAAATTGCCTTTGATTATCCTTTTTTAAAAATAATCACATCTTTGCATTATTTATTTTTAGATTAGATTTTATTTATTTCGAAATAATTTTTTCAAAAAAGTCTGTGACCGCACATTTTACAATTCAGAGATTTGATATCTACATTATCTTTCTACTGAAACATTTTCTTTAGTAACAAAATTAGTATATATAAATAATGGAAAGAATAAATCGAAGGAAAAATACGAAAATAAAAACCTTCATGTAAACAAAAGAATAAAAAAATTAAAATTTAGATTATTCATTAAAGATTATAAAAAATAAGTAATAATAGATTGAACAATACAGTTAATATAAAATTAAATAAGGTTAACAACAAAATAATACAAAAAAAAAAAAAAAAAAAATTAAACAAATAAACAATGAACAACATAAATAAATTTAATAAATAAATAACAAATATAAATAAATACAGTAAATTAACAAACGAATAAATAAATGAATAAACAAATAAATGAATAAATGAATAAATAGAAACAACCAAAAATAAAAAAAAAGTTAAATTAATTTAAAAAAAAAGAACAAACAAAAAAAAAAACAATAAAAATAAATAAACAGTTGAATAAATAAATAATTAATTAAAAAATTGAATAAATAAATAAATAAATAATTAACTTAATAAATAAATAAATTAAATAAATAAATTAACTAAATAAATAAATAAATAAATAGGTAGATAAAAATAAAAATAATGAAAATAAATAAACAATTAAATGATGAATAAACAAAAGAAAATTAATAAATGAAAGCAAACGCAATAAATATTTACACAGAAGTATCACAGATTAAGCAATAAGCTGGGTTATGAGAGAATTCTCCGAAATATCACAGGTGTTATTAAAATAAATTGTAAGTTTTTGGATTCTTTCAAAAACCAATACAACATTCGCCCTTCGGTGGAGATCTAGGGTTGAGTTATGCCAGGGCAGATTCAACATCATTTTCAAGACTTTGTTTTGTGATATCTGCAACTTCTTTAAATGGCATCTTGCTGCATTACCCCATATTGGACAGCCATATAACAGTATAGCTTGGAAAATTACTTTATAAATGATTATCTTATTATCATTTGTGAGAGAAGACTTTCTATTAATAAAAGGGTAGAGCATCTTAATAGCAACACTCATTTTGCTTAACGTACTTTGGATATGTTGGTTAAATGTAAGTTTTGTATCTAGATGAACTCCGAGATACTTTACAGATTGCTCCCATAGTATTGTGTTATTTATTTATTTCTTAAATATTCCTATTAAATTTCAAAGCCTACTAGTTTTCAAATCAGAGCCCATATTTCTCACTATAAAAGGAGCACCAAATTAAGAATCAAAATCACTTTCGACTTGACCAGGAAACAGGCAAGTAATGATTCAAATGTAGCAAGTACCGCTTTTCATTGCTTGTTTGCCGTCGTGGAACAGTATTTGTTGTGTTTTCTCTATTGCGATTACAGCGGACCGCACCCGCATAATAGCAAAGAAAAAACATAACAAAAAAACAAAACCAAGAAAAAATTAATTTAAGGCTGTCATGTTTATATCATTCGTTTTTTTTTTTAATAAAAGTTGTTTTTTAAAAAATATAGTCCGGTGTATAAAGTTTTATTTGGAGAAACCCACCATTCCGCTCTACCGACATACCATCACACTACAAATTTGCTTATTTTTACCAAAGTCGCAATAATTTTTTTTCTACAAAAATTCACCAAAACAGCGAACTACTTTTTCCACACAGATTTGAATGCAGATCTTTTGCTATTGGATAGCAAAATACTCGTAGCATAGGGCAAAATAACTTAGCGATGAAATCGTCATTCACGGACTTTCTGTTTCAAACTCTTATGCCACCCATTTGGCTCCTAACTCTACTCCGAGTCTTCTTAACCTTATAATCGTTTCTGACATTTCGAATGTAATTCTTCAGGATCAATTGTCTTTTGATGGTATATCTGATCATGATCTGGTGTTTTGTACCTACAACATTGATTATATTTTCAGTTCAGAGATCTTAAAGCTATTAATTACCCTGCACTAAACGCAGATGTAACCAATTTCCCTTGGCATCTTTGTCATCAATTCTAAAATTCAAGTGACAAAGTTGGTTATTTTCAATTATTGGTTCTTGAATTATTTGAAAATCATGTTCCACTCAAAACAGTTTCAGTATGAAGCAAAAATTGTCCCTGGTTTACCTCTGATGTTCACAAGTCAATAAAAAATCGGAGGAACTTTCACTCAAAGTGAAAGATAAACCACGCAGATCCAAAAAAAGTTTTTTTATGTCCAAGATAGAACTAACCAGTCGTTCGTCTTGAAAGCTTTGGGGTAATCTACGCTCGATTGGAATCGGTTAAAAGGAAACTACTACAAATGATCCCAATGAACTAAATGAGACCTTTGTTTTTAAAGACGTTCAACAACTTTATTTTGTTCCAAACAGTGTCCTAATTGAACCAATCAACAGTATTCGAGTTTGAAGTTGTATCAGAATATGATGTCCTTGAAAGCATTCGTAACATCTTTTTCTCAATGCTGGAAAAAAGCTAATGTGATTCCTGTGGCTAAAAAGTCAAGTGCTAGCTCTTGCTTGGACTTTTCGTCCTATTAGTATTCTTCCATGTCTGTCAAAAGTCTTTGAGAAAATTCTAGTCTCCCAGATAACTTATAATCACTTAAACAGATGTAATTTGCCGTCACCATATGTATAAGGTCCTTGATGATATTAGGATTCAATATGACCGAGACAATATATAACCATTCTCTGTTTACTTGATTTCCTAAAGGCTTTAAATTATCTTTGTAACCGAAGCCAAAGTGTACATTTTAGACACTTACAATCTGAATCCTTGAACTTGCAAATGGGTGTACCGCAAGGTTCTATTTAAGGACCAGTATTGTTCTTTATTTAGATAAATGACCTTCCAAAAGCATGTTGGAATAAACTGCTACATCTTTATGCAGATGATGTACGAATGTATATATACCGTTCACTTGGCTTACAAGAAGATTTGGTATGTAGGTTAAATCCAATTGGTCACTCCACACTTAATCCAACAAAGTCGCAACTCATCGCGATATAAAAAAAAGCTGTTTGATACATCACTTCTACACCCAGTGTAACCAGTCTGGGTATTAAGGTAAATAAATCGCTTTCAGCTAAGAACCACACTAATTATATAGTCAGTAGAATTTACTCTGCGCTTCGTAAGCTATGGTTATTTTCTGCCCTAACTCCAGTCAATACTAAGCTTAGGCTAATAAACATTTTGTTTGCCACTAATAACCTATGGTTATACCTTGTACTGCAAGCCTGATTCCCATTCCCAACACAAGCTCCTTGTCGCTTTTAATGACATGATTAGGTATGTGTGTGAACTTCGGAGACACAAGCACATATCGCATTATCGCCAGCTTGTCCTTGGATATTCCCTTGAGAAATATCTTTATGCTAGGTGCTGTATATTCTTACACAAAATTATTCAAAGTAAAACACCTTTGAACATTTATGAAAAATTTACATTTGCTCGATCACTCAGAACTTCAAAGATTTTGGTACCTTCTGTTAACTATTTGAACTCTTCCCGGCTTTTCATGATCTATGCTACGAAATTACGGAACTCTCTCCCAGTGGCTATTAGGAAAATTATAAGTGTTTCAATTTTCAGAAATGCAATTACTTGTGAATTTCGCTAAACTCAAAAATAAATTATAGGTAATCGGAGGGAAATTAAACAGGTCATTTTCCATAATTAATATCTCATTATAAACATTTAATAGTATATATATTTATCTACATTACTAGCTAAGAACTTTATTTATATATGGGGCATTCCATGCCAATCGGACAGTTTGAAAAGAATTATTTTTGATTTTCCCAATTGTTTGATGTGTTTTAGTATTCATTGATAGACACTCCCTGTTTAGGTTTAAAATATTTTTGATGGACAGTTCAAAAGATATCGAGTTTTCAAAAAATCGCTCTTTTTTGGTTAATTGCTCATAACTTTCCTAATAATGGTCCAAATTAAATAAATTTAACTTTTCCAAATGTACTTTGCAAAAAAAAAATATAAAAAAATTATTGAAGCTGTTTTAAAATGTGATTCTATAAATTTTAAGTTTTAAATCCTTTTTTAAAGGTCTGTGCATATTTTGAAAAGACGAGAGATCTATGAATGCTGACAGTGAAAATGTTAATTCTTGTTTGCTCCGATTAATTTGAAATAGCCTCCCACAGTGATGCATTGGTTAACTTTTTTGTTTTTATTTTATTCTACTATTTATGCACATTTAACTTCGCTCACCGGCGTCAAATCTTGCGTTGTGTTACCAAAATAATGAATTGCACTTTGGACCAATGATGCTGCAAGATGAAGATGACACTTTTAAAAAATAAATTTTTAATTTGGACCATTATTAAGAAAGTTATGAGCAATTAACCAAAAAAAGAGCGATTTTTTGAAAACTCATCTTTTGAACGGTCCATCAAAAAAATCTCAAACCTTACCAGGAAGTGTCTATCAATGAATACTAAAAACTATCAAAAAATTAGGAAAATCAAAAATACTTTTTTTAAACTGTACGATTTGGCATGGAATGCCCCATATATATTATTTAGGTTTATTTTTAAATTAATATAATAAACTAATTGCTTTTATCCAACTCTTAGGTACTATAAAAGACAAAGCCTTACTGTTACTGTACATTCGTATTTTAATAAATTGACTTGAATTGAATTGATTTGAAATAAGCTGCCATAGTGACTATTGGAGCACATGCAAATATCTTTCCGACGACATACGTCTTGTTGTTATTGGTTTCTAGACCATCATATTTTTGTCGATTGTCCTTTCTTTTGGTAAAAGCAACATTTTCATGGGAAATAAATGGTTATTAATGGTACCTCTCAAAAGAACCATTTTTTATTTTCGATTTTCTTCAAAACAGTTCTTTTATACAGAAACTTATCGGAATATTATAGTGTAGACCTGCAAGCAATACTGTATGACAAGTATCATCAATTTTAGTCAAAGGAAAAGAATCGTTTCATAGTAATAACAAACAAACGTAATTTTGAGAACTTTTTTTCGTATTTCCTAATAAATAAAAAATATATTTAAAATAAATTCCAACAGTTATATCACTATTCCAATACATTTCATCAAATACACTGGTCATGAAGGTTTCTGTTACAGAAACTAAAATATGCTTTTCCGTAGGTTTTTGGTGTCCTGAACTAGAATCGAAAGTCGTAAAAATTCTATCGTTTCAATATAAAAAAGAGTGTTTTTGCTGTTTGCTGGGCCTACGGGCCCAGATTATTAAAAGTTTTATTTTAAAGTTGTTTTTAAAAGAACTGATTTTTTCTAAAATCTGTTTAAATTTTCCCGGTACCACTTTTCCTCTGCCTTTCATTCACGATATAAATTTAATGTAATGAAAATGGACAAAAATTAATGGGAGCTGTTCCATTTCTCAACACAAATGTATCATACATAGTAGAAAAGGTTATTGTGAGTATAAGTACATCATTTTATTATAATGCCATTAAGCAAACCAAGGGGTTCACGAGATATTCGTCTGGTATTGAGTAGGAAGGCAATGTCCAAATGTTGAGTTGCATATTATTGTTCCTTTTGGTAATTCTGAAGCAGAATATCTCGTAAACCCCATAATTTTAATTAATTATTATTCATATAGAGAAATGGACCAGCCCCCATTCATTTATGCCCATTCTCCTTTACATTACATTTAGATTATAAATGAAAGCCTAACAATCAACTGAACATTTCTCAAATTTAAAAAAATTTTAAAAGAAGTAAATAAGTTCTTTAAAAAACTATTGAAAATGTTGCTGAAATGATTTGCCTCACGTTACAATACAATACCTAAAACTTTCAAAACAGAAAAACAACTTTTTTTATATTATAACGAGAATATCTCAAAAACGATAGAATTTTTCTGATTTCAGATTCGAATTCAGCACACCAAAAACCTATAGAAAGATAATTATTTAAATAAATTTTGTTCACCAGTGATATTATTGAATAACAAATTTAAAAACAAACTAAAGCACCTCCAAATTTTATAGCATTTTGTTGTGTATTTGATATTTCTGACTTGGTATATAAATATTTAAATGCATTGTTTTTTTTCTATTTAAAAAAATATTTATTTGTATCTCTCTGAAAATATACTACGTATTTAGTTTTGCTTATTTTTACATTAATTAAATAAATTACCAACAGTTTTCATATGAAATGTATTTTTTATTTGATTTTATTTTTATCTTGTTAAGTTGCTATCGCACGCATAAAATTACAGACAATAATTCCTAGAAAGTTTTTATAGCCACTGTTGCTTTAAACCCTCACTGACTTTAAACAAGGATTACTTTAACACACAAAATGGAGCAAACTCATCTTCTATGCTTTATCCACCAGGATACCCAGAAGAGATATATTGAAAATCTTATACCACAGGGATTTTTGTATTATATGTATTTTTCTAAAATCCTTTCTACGAAGGAGCAACACTCTCCGTTGTGTCCTTGTTCGCAGCACTGGAAGTGATATAACTTAACTTAACTTGACGCTTTCTCCTTTTTTTAATATTGAATATGACTTCTTCTTCTATCCCTGTTTTTTTTTTTTTTCTTTTATAAAACAGTCCCATGGCTCCAGTAATAAAATATAAAAATCTTATCCAGAAAAGCTGTAGAATATAATTTTTTATATTGATAGCACTTTATTAAAACGTCAATTGAAAAAATAAACTTGGGAAAAAAATAATTAAAAATTAACACGACTAAAAATTCTATCGTCGCACATCAGACAACCAATGCAGATGAATGCAATTATTAATTCATTACTCATTTTAATATTCTGCAGAGTCACCCCGATTATAACAACAACACTAATGCTCGTACTAAGCTTTCAACAAGGGAATTCACACAGCCATGACCAAACCATGTAGAAAATGGAATAAAATGAAATTAAAAAAAAAAAAAACAAAATATTCAGCAAGGAATGCGACATCATTATCCTCAATTAATTTAAGGATAATGCAGATATTAGAGCACACAAAATCCACACTATTTTCAGGGCTGTACCTATTTATAATCCAAAGAGTGAAAATATGAAACTAGGGGCACATCGCTTGGATTCAAAATACAAAGCTTACAATTGTTTTTTTTTTTTGTAAGCTCCGACTGCACTTAAATACAAGTATCACAATTCTATATTTCGAATTAACAGCCAAACCACAATCAAGCGTTTGGTCGCGCCGACTTTGACATATTCAATAGAAACAATGGACTCTTATGATTGAATTGAATCTTAAATGTTACTTGAGGCTCCGTGTTTCACCTCAGATTGTAAATATCGTAAGCCTGAGCGAAACACCCGAATAGATCTATTTTCTATTTCGGTGGCGCTTTGACAGCTGAAACAGACTTTTTTTGTGTTATTCAATTTTTTTTGGTGCGCAGGGGAAGTGTTTTGAGAAATATTAAATTCAATTTTACATTTCTGATATAAAAAAAAGCAAATAGTAATTCTTTAAACCTGATAGAAACTAAAAATGTGTTTTTGCGGTTAATTTTATCAATAAACGAAACGACAACAGCAGCAATAAAAATCATTGTACGTGTTTGATGTTGGTTTTTTGGTGTACTTTATACAAATTGGATACCTATTTTCGAACTATGCAAATTTATTAAAGTGTTTATTCAATTATTTACATAATTATTTATTGAATTAAGCTTTATAATGACAGCAAAAAAGAATCAATCAAATTAACAAAATATTCCTGTGAAATTAATTGTTTTTGTTTTATTCATTTCATTTCCAAATACCTAAATTTTTTTTATATTTGACAGCTGTTCGGACTGTTCTCTTTCTTAGACATGATCAAATGAATGAATCAATTTAAATTCAGAGAGAGTGTTTATGTACCCGGTGCCAAGCTTCTGTAACCCTTGCATCGATAAAATTCGTCGACAAATTATTAAATCTGAAAAAAAAACACGGTGACGGCGAACTTTGTCGATGCGAGGGTTAAGTGCCTTCCACATGAGCTGTGCGAATAGCGAACTGCGAATTGCGAATGATCGCGAATTTTGACATTTCTTTCACATGAGTGGTTGCCAACAGACGCGAATTTTCATACAAAATAAAGCAGTAAATTAAGTGCTAAAAAAAAATTGAGGTTAAATTCGAGCGAATTTTTCATTCGCAGATTTGTGGAATGCGTGCTGATGTTGTGGATGGCGAATAAGTGTTTGACAATTCACAGAAAATATCTCGTTTGACATGTAGAAAATATAAAAATGCTTAACTTAACGATTTAAACTAATTTAAGGCCGTGTTTTCTTTTGAAAACTGTAGATAGGATCGTTTATTCAGTTTGTTTAAAAGTAAAAAACATGAATTTGTTGATATTTGAGCTTGGAATTGCCTAAACTAATTTATTCGCATTCGCAGTTCGCGGCTCATGTGAAACGCATTTTATATAACACTGGTGAGCGTTCTTCTATAGCAAGAGAATTTTGAATTATCGATACAAGTTTTTCAATTGATATATATTTGTCAAGGCTTCTGACAGAAAATTGTGAAAATTTGCGAGAAATTTCAATCTAGTAAACACAACTATTATATACCAAAATAAATGAAGAAATCTAAGCTTTTTAAATAAATTGTGTAGGTCGGAAGCAACTTAAAACTAAGTTGCTAATCATATCGGTATAAGAAGATGAATTCTGTACCTCGACTGAAAATTCTTCAAATTGATCAGCAGTGACACCTAGGCGAACAATCTAAAAAAACCGTCTTCGTTAAGTTCGACGACTATTATCTCAGAATTTCCTTAAGCAGACTTTATTTCCGCGATGCTTTCTTTTCATATCCAAACTTTATCCAGAGCAGACGTCTCAAAAGCTTCGAGAAATATTAATTTAACTCATCCAATTTAAAATATATAAGTGTCGAAATAAGTGACAAAATAAGTGACCATTATTGATTTATCGACAAATTAAACGAGGTAAAACATTTTTTATGGTACCTATACGTATATCGCCTTATTCGTAATTTTTTTTACCAAATTAGAGCAGCTCTGCTTACAAAAGTGCTTACCAAAGTGCAAATCCATCGATTGTGAGTGGAAATAATCCACAAACCCTTCCAAAGGGATTCTCTTTGGTAGGTTAAAAAAGCTAAAAGTTATTTATACAGTAAAATTAAAATCTAATAATCAATTTAATATATATAGGCCATTTAATTAAAAAAGAAAAAAAAAAAAGACAAAACAAGTGTGATACGTGTGCGTACTCCTTGCCGGTGTCAGTCAATCGAGAAAAGAGAAAAAAATCATCTCACCCACAATTTTGTTGAATTGACACACGGAAAATACAGTCACGACATACAAAGTGTAATATTTACGAGAACCTGGTGCCCAACCAAACTTGACCACTGGATTTGAGCAGATCCAGCGTGTAACAAGCTTAGGCCACTGGCAGCGCACTGCAGCGCCAGCGCAGCGGTCCGACAAGCTCAATCGATTCAGGCAAAAACTAAAATATAATATCAATCAATCTTCAAACTCATGACTATCGGAGAAAATTCTCCCTAGCCACAATCAACACTTAAGGAAAACTACACAAAAATTATATCATCATCAATTCATCAAACATCTTATCATCATACAACTACATATTATCATCATAATTAAGTTCATTAACTAATTATACTCGTATCTAAATTCGTCACTCCACGATCATTGGGTAAATTGCAGAAAATAGAGCACAAAAGTATACTATATTTTTCTATAGATAATATAGTTGGCCGAAAGACACCAAAAACTACAAAGATGCTGTGCACATCATCTCTGGAAGTGTGGTAAGTCAATCTTTCTCTTTTTATTTAGTAGCATAATATAAAAGTAGTGTGACTTGTGTGCCCTATTGGAAGCTAACTTATATATTACTATCTTAAGAATGCAATTATTATTAGTAGTATGATTGTGTAAGAGAGTGTGTGAAAGCAACCACAACAACGAGAAAAAAAAAGAGCAAAGCACAAATTTCAAACAAATTCTCTTAAATTTGCTTTCTGCTGGAAACAAGTGCTTGGCCTTGAGGGCATTATCTCTGGGTTTTTTTTTTTATATAATTTGTTGTGCTTGTTTTGGTTGCTTCCGCGCAGCTTGATACAGTCAAGTAGAAAAAAATAAATAATTTTTTTTATGCAATGAACAATTTTTTTTACATTTTCATAAATGTATTAAGAATAAAATGAAATCATACATTTATATTTTTTTTATAAGATCGGTAAGGAGATGACGTTTCCTTTTTGAATTTTTATTTAATATTTTTTTTTATGAATTTTAATTTTTTTTTTGAGAATACATAAATACATATGCATATATATATGATATACATATAATAAAAGTTGTAATGACAAGAGGTATTTATTTGAATTGTTTTTGATCGGATATGGATCTGATTGTTGAGATGTGTTGATTTTTTATTGTGCATGGGTAAGGAAGATAGTACAGTGATGGTGCAACTCGGACATTGTTAGATAATTTTCTTAGGTTAAATTAGGGGCTATTGTGAAAGGCAATGAGTGGTACAATAGCCAAGGTTTTTCCGGTGTTTAAGGAAAAAGAGGGGAGGGTTACACTCAGGGTCCCAAGAAACACCCAGGGATCCCTTTAAGAAAATTTAAAGAATTTTTTTTTTGTATTTTATTGTGGTTTAGGATATAATTAATTATACTTCGGCATGTAAGTTGTACGGTCGATTGGCAGCAGGTGTAAGCTCCCACCCCACCGTCGAGCTAGCTTATGGGAATAGCAAGCATGCCGAGTCACACCTAGCTGGCCAAACAATTTTAGTTAGCTTGTTCAAGATCTAGATTATCCTGTGGTTCTAGGTCAGCGTTTTTCTTTCTTTCATCTGAAAATAACTAACTAAAAATATTAAATCCGTAACAAAATGAGCCCCTTTAATTTTAGTGAAATTAATAGTAAAAGAGCGCAAAGGGGACGAAAAATTCAATGAGTTTGATGGTGAAATCATATCTTTTGTTTCCTTCGCCTTCAATTGCAAAAAGAGTCAGGGACAAAGAGTCATTGTGTAATAGGGGTTTATAATCGTGTAATATAGAACTATAATTCAGGAAGGGAATTTGTTTCCGATTTTTATCTTTTTTGTACCGAAAACTCCATAGTGACACTTTGACGTTTCCAAATGTTAAAAAAGGTGTGTTTGGTTAGTTTTTGCAAGAACTCTCACATTTTAAGTCGTTTTAATTTTTTTTTAAGAGCCAGTTGTACGAACGTGGTTCAAACTTTGATCCGTGGTTCAGCAATTTAAACTCACCGATTTCTAAAAACACTATTGACTCTCTAATTGAATTTGATGAGAAATAAAATGAAGAAAAAATGAAGTGTCATAGTGTTCCTTCCAACCAAAAAGAAAATCTATCAGAACTGGTTCTTTTTATGCAAAAAATATAATTTTAACATTTTTCTTATTCAATGTGTATTCAAATTTAATTATTCTAAGCAATCTTATATCGCCGTAAAAGCAAGTACATGGGACCCACTCGTACAATTTATTTTGAAAATTCTTTCACCGAGAAAGCCTTTTAAATACTTTTTTGTTTATAACTATAACGGAGACTTTTTGTCCCCCTTTTTCTGTGAAGAATTTTCATAGTGTTAATTTAAGGAAACAGAACTTATAGGCGCCAGTTATACATAGCTATCATTGAAACTCATCATTGAAAACTTTAATAATTGATTTTGAGACATTTAGAAAGCAAAATCATTTATTATTTTGATGAAAAAATGAAGTTTAAGACTTAATTAATATTTCTAGTCAAAAAAAATTTTCAAATAGGCTTTACTTTCCACACAAAATGACTTTTAAGATTCCAATGATCATTGGTAAGGTAGTTCAATCATTGAAAAAAGAAAAGTCTTTTTATGTGGAAAGTAGGGCCTATTTAAAAAATTTGTTTGACTTAAAATATTAATTAAGTCTTGAGCTTTATTTATCTATTAAAATAATAAATGATTTTGTTTCCTAAGTGTCTCAAAATCCGTCATTAAAATTTTCAATGATGAGTTTCAATGATAGCTATGATTGGCACCTTATTCTGTCATATTCGTTATTTGTCAACGAGTTTGTCCAAAGCGCCAAAGCTTGGAGCTGCATTCCGTTTTGCAAATTTTAGGGCCGTGCTTAGTAACACAGATAATCTTAAGGTCAGTAAAAAGCCCATCAAAGCCCGACCGACCCAACGCGAGATGGTGATTTGGCCTTAAGTCGAAAAATATATATTTTGTAGTACAAAAAGGCATTGGCCAAACTTTAAGGAAATACATTTTTTTTTTTTTTCAATTTGTGTTTGGAGCAATGAAAATAGGACAACAATCAACGCAAATAGGCTAAGAGACGTACAAAATTTCTTAGACATTTAACTATTCTCCATTTCTAATAGACTTCGACAGGATGTTACTAAAGGATTTTAACAAGAAGCACTTCACCACAAATCTCAGCCAAGTACTGGAGCTTTACAGATGATATCAACATCATCAGAATACACCAAACAAGTTACACTTCTTGATTCCATTCCTTTTTCTTGGCATGCACAGTGCACATCATTTCACTGGTAATCCGACGAAAAACCGTGTATGTATGCTTCTCCAATCTCCAATGCATAGCCAAATCCGGCCTTGACTACTAATAGTGACTTCCATAAGTATGGATAAAACTTCATCGTGATAATTATTTTTGTTTAGATTTGGCGAGTTTTCGAAGCATCTGTTTGTAGCCAACAAATTAAAGTTTTTAATATTAGTAGACTGTTGCGAAAATAAAAAATTAAAAATTGTGTAACTTCTTTATGCACAAAACAAAAATGATGTATAAAACTAGGAGCTATATTTTTGTATTGTGCTGATATTTTGATCAATAAATTGATATGAAATATTGAGCTTGATTTTTAAAGCTTGTTCTGATTTCCGCTGGGGTGAGTTTAAAAAACTCAAATGTTGTACGGTCTCTAACAGAAGGGGCCAAACCTATCAATATTAAAAGATCACAATAATTAAAATAATTGTTCCTATGTAATTACTGTTGGTGATATGAAATAGCACCCTACGGAATAAGGTTTCTCTGAATATGTTGCCTGCCTTCATTTCATAAAAAAAACTAAAAACAATACCCATTAACAGCTCTTGTTTATAACGTAATTTAAACAAAACTTAGGTTTGGAAAGCGCGGTGCTTTTATAAAAAAAAAAATATATAGGGTGTTTCGGGAAGAGATTTCCTTTGAAAGCGTTTAAAAATGAATCATGGTTTAGAAAAATTTCGATATTTTTATTTATATCTTAAACAAAAACCCTGTGTTCATAGATAAATGATACTAAGGTGGTCAATTGAAAGTCTCAACTCTCCGAGGAATCTCTCGGTCAGATTTTTTTAACGTACAATATAGGACTCTGAATCTTTGGCATCTCATATATGGGAAATTTGGAAAAAGCTAAACCCATCTAATAGGTTAGTAATTGGTCCGAAAAGTTCAATTAGTCCTTTAAAATTCAGCTGTTCCAGATAACTTGTAATCGAGGCTTTAGGTTTCTCAAGATCGCGTATGATTTTTGCCACCTCATTTATGTGAAATTTACAAAAACTAGTATACCGTCCCATAGATCTCTAGATCGTCATAAAAGGTCAACTTATTTCAGTAATTGGCCCGCCATAGAATTTTCGTTCTGAATTTTTATCCTTATACCAAAAAACTTTCGAGGTCTTGAAAAATAAAACTTGTAGCATATCGTTACAAAAAGAATCTGTAGCTGACCAATAACTGAAGCAAGATGACCATTTATAAAAATCTAAGGGCCTTTCAGGTGGTGTTCATTTTTTTTTGTAAATTTTCCATAAATGAGGTCCCAAAAATTGCTCGTGATCTTAAGAAACCTTAAAGCTTGATTACAAGTTATCTAGGTCTGATCAATTTCTAGGACTAGTTGACCTTTTCGCACCAATTACTAACCAATAAGATGGCATTTTTCTTTTTCAAATTTTCCATATATGAGGTGCCAAAGGTCCAGAGCCGCAATAGAGTCACTATTTTAGAACAGTGTGGCATGTGGTGCCCTTGTGCTGAATGTAAACATCCCATCGCTAACGTCTATTCAAAATTAATAATAATTTCAGACAAAAAAAGGGGGATAAAAAGTGGTGTAGGATGGACTAATTTCTGAGATCGTTTCAAATTTGACACACTTAGGTTTTTTGCCACACTCTCACCTATATAGCGGTTTTTTTTTTCTCAAAAACGGCTCCTTTGATTTCGATCGAATTTGTTCAATATGCTTATCTGCTACTAAATATTAAAAAAAAAATATGCTTAGCAACTATTAAAAGTACCTCTCATGGAAACATTTTTTTATTTTGAACTTTCTCACTATCTTTCACACTTAGCATGTAAAAATTAGTCGTACACTTTTTTGGAATTTTTAAAAAAAACTTCAAAATTTTTCAAAAACGATTTAAGTTAGATTAGGTTGAAGTGGCTGCCAGTCGTGAAGACTGACACTCTTAGACCATGAGGCGGTCCATTGTGACACCACATGAATCTAAGAATCTATTCCTTATGTTCTTTCAACCTAATAAAGCGCAGTAGACTGCCTTTGTCCAAGTTTATTAAATCACTAGGATCATTGAAGTAAACATAACCAAGGTAAAGTCTTTTCTATGAGATAGAGTAGGTCACGTGCATAGAAAATGAGAGATCGATTCAATCTCTTCCTCATCCATACAGCTTCTACAAAAATCGTTCGAGAACACGCCAAGACGCGTTACGTGCTTGCCTATAACACAATGTCCGGTAATAACACCAATCATAGAGCCAATGTGCGATTTACTTAGAGATATCAAACACTTAGACCACTTTAAATCCATTACTGGCCAGATTTATTTTGTTGCCAAATAAGTGGTGATATTATTCCACCTAAAGCTTGTTCTCTCTAATGCATCTTGCTTTAGTTTAGTTTAAGACAAAAACCACTCTGTTGATAAATCCATCAAAAAATTAAATTTTCAAAAAATAAAGATAAAATTGTGATCACGTTTCGACTTGTGGCTTAAAAGTTGAAACTAAAAAAAAAAAAAACAAAGGAGTCGGACTTATTGAAAATGGCAATTTTGAATTCAATAGTTGATAACTAAGAATAATTTTATTATATTCAAAAACAAACAAAATGATAGGTATCCTGCTTTTATAAGACATCGAAATTTATTATTAGTCTAAAATTGATGCAATTTTTCGCAAAAAAAAATTTAAAATTATTTACATTTTCAATACGAGTTTAGAATAAAAGGCTGAAATTTGGTGTGCAAGTTGCTTTTTAATATGTTCCCAGAGCATACATATCAAATTATGAGTGAAATCGATGTGGGTCACTACAAAAAATCAGTGGTTTGACATGAGATAATCTCATATAACGTCATTGTAAAGTTTTTATGTCCAATTTTCCATATGAAATTTCTACATTTTTTGTTTGTTTTATAATACAAAAGAATACATAGTTCGAATTTCGATTCCAAGCTGTTACATAATATCTAGCATAACTATTAGATAAGACTAACTTCTAAAATACTAATTTTATGATCTGCGAGATAAGTTTTCCATTCTTCTTAAAAAACATTTATTGCTTTTGAAATTTACGATATTCGCACTTGTTACAAAAAAAAAAAAAATAAAATTCGATTCCTATCCTGCAATTCTAATCTCTCAAGAAAAAATGTCATCTCCACCTGTGAGCCGAATGTATTAAGCTTTCAATTCATCGAAACTCTCTCTGTTCTTGGTAGCATTATCCTCAATGTCAAACAGATTCTATTTGAATTTCCAATCCAACATATTATCTGTGTTCACTATCAACAAAATGATAGTACCAGGACGACGACGACGTACAACAACGACTTCCAAAACGACAACGACACCACAGAAACAAAATAAAAAGGAATAAACCTCTCACATCACACCTTTGAAGTTTTTTGTCTCGTATTTTTTTTTTTTTATTTTGGCTAAGAACAGATTTGTGAGCAAAGAAAAAAACTCATAAAAGGAATAAGGACGATAAAATTGTTATCTTCATCCTTCTCAATTTAAATCTTTCCTTATAGTACCAACTTACAATGGCACAGGGAATACAAAAAAACAAACTCACACAAACACACACAGTCACACAAACAAAATCTTCCAGTAACAAAAAAACTTATAAGGGAATTGGTGAAATTACGGAACTTCCTTTTCCGTTCAACGCTCTGCGCTGCAGATAAAGGCTAACAGACAGAAGATGTCGCTTCGCAAAACCTTCACCAATGATTTATGTCTTCCATTTTCTCAGGTTAAACTTTTTTGTCCTACCATCGTCACTACTTCCCTACTTCTCTACACTATACCACCACCCCAGCAGCATCTACCTACCTGCTTGCTTCTTCTTCAGTAAAGATGTTCACTTTTAACTAAGAATGGAACCATGTGGCACAAAGCTACACGGTGAATATGCTGGCAGTCAATTCTGCCTGTTTGCATTACTTTGGAATGTGTAACAAGTGTTGTGGGGCCAAAGGGAATAGTAAGACACTAAGGGTTTTTATTTTCGACGTTCCCTTAGCAACAAAGAATTGAAAATTTGCATTGCAAAAAATACAAACACATTGACAGCTGGAAAATTGAGAAACATCGAGGCAAAAACTTGAATCTTAATGTTTTATTGTTTAAGGAATATTTGTTTGCCTGCCCAGGATTAAATGTGAAAGCTTTTGAAAGTCTCTAGGATTTTAATACTGTGACTGATAAAAAAAAAAATAAAATTATTGCTTAATATTCCTCTTAAACACTTCTTAATATTTAAATATACATATGTGATTACTTGCTAAAGGTATACAATTAAATGTCTTAATAAATGTCCCATTTTGTTTTAAATTCCTAGAGTGACTTTTAACTCGGTGAAATTTCCAAAAAACTAAGACTCTTAAGTTTGATTTTAGCAAATATTTGTTTTCCCATTACTTCTGTTACGTCAAGTGCAATGTCCTTAAGGTAAAGTTTTTATAATTATTATTGATCCTAAAATAGTTTCAAGGCGGAAGAGCAATAGAATTTGAGCATTTACCTTTATAAGGACCTATTGGTGGGAATATAAGGGAAATTCTTGCCTAGTTTTATGAGAATTTAAGAAAAAGTAAGTCTATTAATACTGAATCCAATATGCGAATATCACCTTCATTATTGTTTGTTTTTTTTCTTATATTTAACATTCCTGCTGTACACATATTGATAGTTGTTAAAGGAAGAAATGATAAAAAGTAAGCAATAACGATGGGATAAAATATTTCATATCGTACCTATAGATTATACGATTTATAAAAACATTTATCCTAAATATCCCATTGTGCTTTGGCTTTGTTAAGCTCTTATTGGTTTTAACTTGACTTATATATAAGCAATTTTGTACATTAAATTTTTGGAGATAATTGTTGCTATTGTTATCCATTCAATCATTGGATACATTTTCTTTTTAATAGTACATCTTAAGTATTTAAATATAATAAAATTCCGCTTGGAAAAAGTAACCTTTAAGTATTTTCGATTGAGCTTTGAGCCTTCATCAACTTGATAGACCAATTAATTCAAATTCAGTAAAATTATATAAGAGCGGGTCAAAGGTCCACAAAACAGCTTAACAGCAAAGAACTTATTTGCTAAGTAAATTTGTATTGACTTGAGCTTCTATAAAAAAAAATTATTTTAAACAAATATCCCAAAAGTCAATATTGTAATTTAAATGAAATTTTGCCCCATTTTGTATTCACATAAAGTGTAAAATATTTTATTTAAATTACCTTTCGATTTCTCACGTGTTCATTTTTAACTTATGAGTCAATATTTTAACGATGGGAAATCATTAAAAAATAATAAAATAGTATCGGACCCAATCCTGGGGAACTCCAGAATTTGACATGAAATATTTCGAAAGAGTACCATAAGAATTCACTTAACAGGATCTGTCAAGCATCGAATTTTTCGATCAGCTTAAGCTTGTTCCTTATTTAAAGCAAAATTTGATGTGAAAGTTTATCGAAATAGGTTAGGCTATTGAATATAACAAAAATCAGTAGTATTATAAAAGAGACAAAAGATTTTTATTATTGAATATGTTTGTTTGAGGTCTATGAGTAGTTCCGTGCCAATTGTGATTCATTGTGTCCAGTGCTTTTTTTCTTATTTAATGTAAAATGTTCGAATATATTTTTGGTTTGAGTTGGGCAAATGGCTATTTTACTACAATCTACATTCGATATCAAGATTAAATTAGCTACTAATTCTATATGGCTTGGTAAAGTGTAGTCAAAATTTTAGTATTGTGGCATGTCCATTCCTCGTTTTTCCAATTAGATTTACTATTTTCTAATGAAATACTTCCTTGAATAGAAATGTTGTTCTTAGAAAATTTTGAGTGCAATATTTGCTTAAATTTTTTTTGCAAAAACTAAGTCAAAATACTTATTGCTGAAAAAAAATAATAATAAACTAACGTTGTTCCAGGATTTACTTTAATTTTTCAACTCAAAAGATTTCCCCGTAAACCCCCATTTTCTTTTAGTTTCAAGACGTTTGCATGGTGGTTTTCTAAAAGAAGCACTTTCTATGCAGAGTTAACAACGGCCGTTTAATTTTTTTAACGTTGTTGTACTTTATGACTGATATGTTTTCATTAGAATAAAGTGTGTCAGAAATGTATTTGTCAGTACCGTGATATTATTTTTTAATTTATTGTTTTTGGTTGATAATCAGAATTTTTTATTTCTTTTAACGGCATATGTTGAAATTTTCCTGGAAACTACTTTTCTAAACAAAAATTATTCCGCGTAATCAAAACTAAGTCATAACCCACTAAAATAAAAGGGTTAGCATTCAGAATAATAGACTATAAAAACGAAAAAGTTATTAATTTTTAAGGAAAATAAGGGAAGTAGAAATGTCAAGAGGTCAAAAAATAACACGTTATTAAGATTAACAACAGAAATGATAAATAGTTAAAGAACAAACTACAAATAAAATGAAATAAAAGAGTTTCATTATCGTCTATTCCAGTTTTATTACATTTCACCATATTTTTTGTTCTTTAAAAGTTGTAACAAAATGCTTTTACAGATTTGATACCTTGACTAAATAATGCCACAAAAACATAACAAAAAATGTTTCCAGTTAGTTTTAATTTTTGAAATTGAAAAAAAAAATAATCTCAGTTGGCAGAGAATCACCCATATTTTGTATGCTTAAAACTGAACTTGGTACTAAAATCACCCTTGCGTTTCTGAAAAAAATGGTCACACTGGCTACTTTTCAACATATTTGGTACAACTCGGAAACTGAACCTTTTTAAAGGGAAATCACAACAAAAATCGAAAAATCTAGGGTTTCAAATTTTGTTTTACTAACTTGCGAATACATTTTTGTGCAGCTAAGATGCATTCAAGATAGGTTGACAATATAAAGGAATATCACATGTACTAAACGCCATTTAAATTGAAATGAAAAGTGACACAGATATAGCCATTTAAACTTTACAATTTCTTATCATTTTTCGCATTTTTTGACAGAGAGCCTGCGTATCAAATTTGACAGACTACTCTACTACACTTTTAATAACGTGTTTCAACTTTTTGTATGAAAGTCATATGTAAGAGGTCTTCATTTAAACGCACTTCTGCATTCAAATTCATGGTCAAGTCGTGAAGCGTGAAGCGTCTGAATTTACATAAAAGCACTAAAATTAAATGCTAAGTTGCTCCTGGTTCCTCCCTCTGTCATCATTAAATTTTGAATTTCGGTTCAAGTTACACAAGTCTGTTTGCTCATGAAAGGGTGGGAGGAAAAATTCTAGTTGTACCTTTTTGAAAAGAACTCGGGAGGCCTTCAAATATGGCGTTATTTTTTGTAAAGTAACTTTTAAGTGATTTTGTTTTTTTTTTTGCTAAACTGTTTGTGTTAGGGTGCAATTCAACGTGACCTTAATTAAGAGCTTTATTTGTATGGCAGACAGAACTTAACTAGCTCTTAAGTAGAACACAAATTCTTTCCTCATACGATTTTTAAATATCTCTTGTTGTATTGTTTGACACCTAGTTAGCACCGTAACAAGTTCTTCAAAGTTTCACAAGTCTGTTCGGACATGAAAAAGCTAAAAGTTGAGATGCACTTCTTGAAGATTGCTTAGAGATACCTTGGCGATATCAAATTGATTCTAAGCTTTCACTGTACAATTGCTTTAAGGCGATTGCGTTTTTTTAGAATGCGCCTTCTAGATGCACTTGACTGTCAAGCTAATAGCACTTAATAACACTTAAGTAGAACGTATAACTTTTGCATCATTCGATTTTGGAATTGCTTTTGTGGGGGTGCTATTTTGACGTCATCTAAGAACCACCACAAGTTTGAGGAGGAATTGAATTACTGTCGTTTTCGTTTGGACGTTCGAAGGGCTCCTTTTCTACTCCATTTTCGCTTCAATCTCTCAAAAAGCCATCTGTTGGCTTTTTGCATTACTGTTTTTAGAGTCTTTTTTTGTTCCCGATTTCAAGAAGGAATAGATTTGGAACACACGTATACATATAACTACAACTTATCGTCGGATGACTTGTCAAAAGTGATGCTTAGAAGCCATTTTATAAAATGGCGATTAAAAAACGCAGTCAGACAAAAAAAATCCAATAGAAATGACAGTTCTCAGCTAAGTTGGCAGCACTAAAGAAAATTTGGTCTATATCCTCGATTCCCAAACTGTGTTCCGCGAAACCCTAGGGTTCCGTGAACCAATCTTCCGGGTCCCGTGAAATTCTTGCAGTAAAACTAAAAAAAAATTATTATTTTTTTAGTAGATATGAAGTTTCAAAAAAACAGCTTTCAAGTGACGTTTGGTGAAAATTCCTAGTTTCTTTTTTTTGTATAACTACATACTACATTACGGAAGTTACAGCAGCCATTGCGATTATTAAAATTTGTATGCACTTGCTCTTAATGTTCAATATTTTCCAATTATGGATTTTTGCAAGGAAACATACTAAATCTCAGATCTGATATTCCCAAAGATAATGGCAATATTACTTTGCAGTTAATAATTTTAACATTGAATGGGTACAAAATCCATTTGTAATAAAAATTCAAACTTAATTTTGAAATGTCTTGCATAGCTGCGAATTGCGAAAGTTCGTGAATTTTGACATTTCTTTTACTTCAGTTGTCATCGAAAGACTCCAACTGTCATAAAAACATAAAAACATAAAAACATAAAAACATAAAAAGAAACCAGTATTAGAGCCAATTTTTTTATTTTCAGATTTGTGGAAATCGTCCTGATGTGGATTGCGAATACGTGTTCGACAGTTCGCAGAGAATATCTCGTTGGTCACATAGAAAATATAAAAAAGGTGTGTTTAATGAATCTATTCCGAACAGAAAATTACAGGATTATGTGTTTCATTTGTAAAAACTTTTCCCCAAACTGATCTACATTCTGTCATTTTGTGTTTCATCTTCCATGACGTTTCAGAACAGTTAAGAACGATACTTTCTGCATCTACTTTTGAGGTGGAGCAAGTGAATGAAAAATTTTAAAGTACTATAGCTGATTTCTTTGATTAGGATAATGAACTTGGCATATTAACTTGGTTTTGGTATCATTTTATTCAACATTACTTCCTTGGAAACATGTGTCACATGCTTAGGTTGTAACAAGGTTAATTTTTCAGTTTGATACACCACAACTTCCTCCCCATTACCCATTAAAAAAAACACCCTTCCATATGAAAATTTTGTATAGACTCCTTTGATTCTTCATTTTCATTGTGAATAAAACGCTTTCACTAAGTTTTATGATGGTAGTTTTATTTATCCTTTTTTACCTGAACTAAATGAAAAGCTAAAATTTATCACAGAATTACTTTTCTTAATATTTTTGAATTAAACATTAAGAAAAAACATAAAAAAATGGAAAAAGTGTGAATTGATACTAAATTTGAAATGAAAATTAATGAAAAAAATAATATTTCAAACATTTTTAAATTTGAAAGTTTCACAGTTTATATCCGCAATGGCCAATCCCGTCAACACAAAGGTGCACTTTTCTGCTCATTCTTGTTTTGACAGCTTTCACACACTTGAGCAGAACAGACTCTGTTCTGATCTAGTTTTTCTTCATTAAACACAGCTTAAGGCTAGATTTAATAATTTATACTGAATTTAGGTCGTGTTTAAAAATTAAAACAAGAATTTGTTAATATTTGCGCTTGGAATTATATAAGCAAGTTTATTCATAATTTAAAATAATTTTAATCTGAAAATTAAATCCAATTACCTACTCGCTAATTCCGCACAATTACTCAGTTCTTTTATAAATGTTTATGATTTCTATTTGCTCCCAGAATAGTCCAGAAGCCTTGTTGTTTCATAGGACTGAGACCTTGCGTCAATTCCGGTAGTTCTGATTTTTTGCTGAGTTGTTTATGATGTCGGCTTAGTGATAAATCCAATTTTTCGACCTCGAGCGTCGAACGCAACCTTGGTAAAAATCCAAAAAACAGACATTTTCGCAGTTTTTCGAGTAATTGGGAATTTTAACCAATACGCCTTAATTTCAGAGTAAAACGTTGCTCTACGATTTTAAACCTTACTAAATTTACTTAAATTTGAATTCAAAACCGTCTCCATAGACCCATCAGTTTCCAAGGGACGGCTTTCTAAAATATAGCAATAATAAATTTAAAACAACAAGTAGAATATTAATACAAGGTCTTTGACATATGGTGAATAAAAACACCAGAGCGGGAGGATTGGGCCAAAAGAAGAAAACCATAGTATACGATAGGGAGTGTATATCCCCCAGTTTAGGCGGGAAAGGCAATTTTAAGTAAAGTTGACTGCAAATAAAAAAATAACTTTACAGAAACAATAATAATATCTGGACAAAAACACTTTAGCCTATCTCAAAGCCAGAAATCCATTTTTGATTTTTTTTTTTTAAATAAAAATATTTTATCTGAAAAATTTATGTTTAAACTCAAAATGTTGATAAAAAAACATGATTTTTTTTGTTGATCTATTTTTTTTTTTTGTATTAATTGTTATTTTAGGTTTTGAAATTTAATGCCCATTTTAATTTTTATTCAAATACTGAAAACCAAAAGCTGAAATGTGTTCTAGTTTTTGAGATAACTGAAATTAACCTAATTAATTTCACTATTTTTAGATGAGTATCCTTTTTCCTTTGGGTGAGATGGCTCTGCCTCAGATCAGGCCGTTCTGATTTTTTGCAGTTTTCAGCCTCGAGTGCCGAACGCAACTTCGGCTATGGCTATTTTAACTATTAAGACCTAGTTTTCGGTTATAACTTCGCTTAACTATTTCAAAATAATTAAACTGGCTCAAAATCATCTCTATAAACACAATACTTTCAAAAATACAACCTTTCAATGTTAGCAATAATATATTTTTAATAAACAAAATAAAATTGAGGTCTTGGCAATATTTATACTTTTACTCTCGGTCATACCTTTCAATAGTTGTTGGGAATTGCACTTTGAAAACAAATTTCCGGCAACGCTGGCTCGCGATCAAAATAAGGACGTTTACAAATCAAAGAATCAAAGTCAATTTGATCGTCAAATGATCGATATTTTTTGACGAAAAGTATTAAAAATTAAAAAAAAAAAAATAAAAAAACTAAATCGGTTTGATCAGCGTCTGTAAATTTACTTCTGTAAATTTACCTCTGTAAATTTACTTGCAAACCCATTTGACGTTTACGAACGCACCTTCTGGCCTTTCAGTATTTTGTTCGACAGCTCAATTTTTTAACTGCAAGACTGCACCTCAAATGATGTTTTCGAACATATGACTTAATCCAGCTGCATTTTCGAACACAATGCTAATGGAGTTTAACTTGTGTTTGCGTTTTCGAACGGAAGATTTTTGCAGGTGGCGTTTAAGAACATTCGGCTCCTATATTTTTGACGCAGGTTACGTTTTCGAAAACGGCCTTAGATTGTAGCGCTCTATTAACACGTAATTAGCACCGTAATTTTGCATCATTAGATTTCAAAATTTTCATGGTGGCAGTGCCATCTAGTCGGACCTATGGCATTTCCTTCAACGTGTTAAAATGGGTTATGTCTGAAACATAAGAATGAATATATTACTTCATAACTAGACCCAATAAAACGCTTCAATTGATTCATTGTGTTTCAGCATAAAATACATGATCTCTTTAATAAACAAATTGCTTTAAATTGCTTTCATTCTGAGTTTTGTATTTAAAGTAAAAATTTTAAAAAAAGAAGATTTTTAAGAGCACATCAAATAATAGAAAATTTATTAAATTTTCACATTTTGCAATCCTTTTTTTTTGCTATGAAAGTGAGAAATGAAATTCCTTTAAGCTGATATTAACAAATAAATATAAAGTGAATTTTAATTTAAGCTTTTAAAAGGCATGCAATTATGAAGCCTTTGGATATTAATCTAATCAATTTTGCTTGATGAAGTCCTATGTATACTTTGCAAGTTTAAAAAATGCATTTTCTCTTAAATTTTTGCAGCACTGGCACTACTTGTTGGCTCAATTTTTTTTATTTGAATTGCAATCTCCTTCAACTTTAATGCAAGCCTATTCAAAATAAAAATCAATAAAAAAAAAAAGTATATTCCCCCTCAAGTCGAGTATAAAAAACGAATCAATTATTGCAATGATGATGGGAGAAAGAGAAGCTTATTTGCTGACTTAATGTTGCCCCCCAGAGGTACCCGCATACTCTAGGTGGGTACTATATATTGAAAGGCAAACTCTTTTCATACCTGAAGGCTACTTCACATTTATCATTTATCAGGATTTTTCCTCATTTTCTTTCAACAATTTGCCATAACCAAACGTCCTTTATCGCGTTGAAGCCAATAAATATAGCAAAATGTTCCTTTCCTCATCATGTATAATAGTCGTATCGTATACGTATATACTAGTCAAATTATTATTATTCCTTTTTCCACGCTTGGATGGTTGATTTTGTGTTTTTTTTTTTTTATTTCTGCCGACAACTAAATGGGCCCCAGGGAGTAGTAATAAATCATTTCAGTAGCCAGAGCGAACCACTTATCGAAATTGATGTGGTTGCTTGATTTAATACACCAACCGAAAAAGCAACTCTGCCTTCATCATCATCATCATTGGAATTTGCATACATATATGGTTTTTTTTTAGATATTTTTATTTTTAAGAAAATATTTTTGTTTTTTTTTTATTAAATTTTAACGAAGCATTTATAGAAAAAGAATTTAAAATTGATTTATAGTAAAATCATTTTGGTCTAACTTTCAGGCTTGTTTTCCTTAAGTTCTGTGCTTTTCATCACTAAACCTTTTTCAGATAATTTAATAGGAATAAAATTAGAGATGTGCTTGATTATGAAAACCAGGTTCTTAGTGATTTGACCCTCAACTATTTCTGAGTGTGTTTTTGGTCAACAGAAATGGAATGTATCCTTCAATTATTTCCCCAATCAAAATGACCGAACAGTATGACGAAAAAGTGTTTTATTTAAAATTTCTCAAAAAACATTCTAGCTTAAATAAAATCGGGTTGGATCCAAGACCTCAAGCTTAACAGTCAAACTACGTCAACGGGTCCTAAGGCATTGAAAAAAATGTCCAATGAAGAATTTTTTAAATGTTGATTTTGTAATTTTGCATCTTATCAAAAAAAGAAATCCCCTTAAAGTTAAAATTTGACCAATTTCTAAGCCATTTAACATATTCACCCTCCCCAAAGTGTTAGCATTCAAACATATTGCATACCTTATCTATTACTCCTCTTGTCTTCCATCAAACTCAAGTGCTCTTCTCTTAGACTCTAATCCATGCTGAGTGTCAAATTTCCCATTATTTTTGTTGTTTTTTTTTTTTTTTGTTTTTGTACTTCATGCTCCTCGCAATTCAGAGAAAGAAATCATTCGAAAAAGGACTTGAAATTCAAATGTGAATTCCATTAGAGCTGCCACTTCTATCATTTCTATTCCTTGTCTAGCATAACGTTTCTGTCTTTTACAAACATAGTCGTTCCGTTATTTCTTACCCTCGATAAAATTCATTGATTCAGTGAGGGACCAACAAAAAAAGAAAAAAAAAGTACCAAAATTGAACAGGAACACTCGCAGCAAACAAAAGGATGGAAAACCGATAAAAATATATTCAGGATTTGCCTCCTTCTTCAAATTTGAATTGCAGCTAAGGTATACCTACCTACTAGACTCAGCCAGACTAGAGACTACACTCAGTGCTACTTCTACTCCTAAAGGTACAATCTGCGGACGTGAATTTTTCAAAATTGCGGTACGGATTTTTGTGTGCTGCTTTTTTTCAGCTTGTTTTTTTTTCCACTTCACTTTGCACTCGAGCAAACGTGGAAATCGTACATAAAAATTCCACGAATGATTTATGCCAACCACTTTGCTAGTCGGTCTCTGGGGTACAAAAAAAAATGAAGGATGTTAGAGAGAGAGATACAGCGGATTCAGAGGAGCAAATGTGGTTGCAAGGACGTTAAGGCAACACTGCTTGGAAAATGAAATCCAGAAGAAGGATATGAGCACTTGCAGCTATGAAAACATGTGCTCCTGAGTGAATGATGGAATATTCTGTTGTGATTCTAACGGTAATGGCGAAAATGTGTGTTTTGATTTCCTTTCTTTCCTTATTTCAAATTTGATTTATATATTATGCGCACATACACGAATGTATATATTTTTATGTCTTTATTCAAAAAAAAAAAATTTAAATACAATAAATTTACAAATAAGAATGACAAACCTTAGGGATTTTGATAAAAGGGACTTATAAAATTGTAATGTTAAGGTGGATCAGGATTTATGATTGAAATAATTTTGAAGTTAATGGCATCATTTTTTTTAATGAATACCAATTATATCTCACTAATTTTCAGTCAATAAATCAAAGAAGTTTTGACAATCAGAGTGGTTTCAAATAAAAACTACTGACCACCGGGAAAAAAGGTTTTCACAATTTTTGTCTAACAAGTAATTTTGACAACCAGAGTTTGACAGTCATGACAAAAAGAGTTCAATTTCAATTAAATGTTCCTACGTGAAATCTGCAAACCTTTTTTTAGTTGCTTTTAAATGTAATTTAGGAAATTCAATTACAAATAACATGTCATTGAAACATGCCAATTACTTGCAATTCAATTACATTAAATTTGTAATGATTACTTTTTTAGTAATCATTATACAAAATGTAATAAATGTATTGGATCTGTCGATTAAATTTTCTGTAATATTGCTCATAAGATTCCCAGTACTGTTAAATTTATGTTCGTGTTTTTTATAACTTATTACAATGGCGCAAAATTTAAAATAGTGACATATAAATAATATTTATTTAAGGGCTAAGCATGATACTAGTTAACAATAAGTAATATAAGAAGTTTTTTTTATAATACAAATCCTATATATTGCTGAAATAAATCAGCCAAGGATTAGACTTGTTGAATTATTGATTCGAAATAGCTTTTTTAGAGAACTTGTATTAAAAAAAACTTCTTATAGAAACTATGCCAGGCCCCGGGCAAAAAAAATTCCAGCTTAATGATTAGGAATCTTATCTTGTTTGATATAGTTTCCAGTGGATTTTTGTAAAAGAATTCATGTAAGTTGATCTGAACTTAATACAAATTGCGTATGACAAGGCCCTCACTACGTGACTGATGAGTCCAAGTGAGTTAGCCGTTTCGTACGCATCTTCGAATAAAATCTCAGTGTTGCCGCTTTTCGAAAAAATACTTTTTTTAATGTTAAAGGACCGGACGGGAAAAGGAAAAAAAGGTGCGGAGAAACTTCCCGATACCAAACGAGTCTTGGGTTTAATTGTTGTTTAATTGTTATCGCCGCATTTCCACCATCACAAGGAAGATTATTAAATTTATCGAAATAAAAAGTTTTTTCTCCAACTTTTAGAGTTTGCCCCCTAAATTGTGTTTTAATGTTTTTGTTGTGTTTCAATATATCTGTTTTGATTTTCATGAGTTGCTATTTCTGTACCACGAAGTGATGATAATGCTTTTAAAACTCGACCCACGTCTTCGCTTCTTTGTATCTGTACAATAACATTTGCATTTGCATTGGCCATTGGAATCAAGCTTCCGCGTAGATGCCACTAGAGATTCATCAGTTGCGTTCAGTAAATCTAAGCACAAACTTTTTTCTTGATCCTCCGCATCTGGATATTCGTTGTTGGGAACATAAATTACCTATATTATTTAAAGAACCAACTGGTACCCCTATAGCCTAAAACACCCGTGAAGCGTGAATTTTATTTCAGCACATTAAGCGAAAACTCTTAAATTCCGTGTCTGTGAATACCTGTGACTTTTTGTCAAAATACTTTGTGAAAAACCAAAGAAGAGAACTAATGGAACTGGTATATCGTGGAAAAAGTGAAACATTTTTCAAAATAGTGTGATTTTACAAAAACACAAGTGCATTGACACAGGGTTGCAGTCCAGTTACCCGGCTAAATACTGGGGCGACCAAAGAAAGCAAGATTTATAAAAGAAAAATGATCAATGAAATGCTTTTGTAATTTTCCCAAGCTATAGGAAAGTGGTTTTAAATCATTGAAATAGTAAAAATGCTTAAAAAGTGAAATAAATATCAATATATAGTAGATACTTTGCAATACTTTATTTAAAAAAATATACAAAAAAACATGTACATGACCTACATAAAATCTTGTAAAAACGCCTGTAATAATATGTGTTTAAATTTCTATACTGGTAAGTTTTATCTCATATTCTATTACATAAAATAATGTTAAGTGATGTTTTTTTATAAACACTTCGTGACGAAGATACAAAACTAACATGATAGGTAGGGCAACAGCAGAAAGGCCTTTAAAAATATTTTATTTAAAGCGTTACAAAATAACTCTGTACTACGGCCGGTAAACGGATTTAAGTGCCTTGCTATCACCAACAAAAACTAGTTCGACCCTGTAAAAGAATTTCTTTTTTGACAGATGAGTCTCATCGAAATCACTGAATTGAAGTGTATTTTTATTTTCAATCAATTTGCTTTTTTTAAAAGCAAACTGCCTTTGAATGTCAATGTTAAAGTGTACTACGATATTTTATTAACCGAAATAACATCACTTTACCTTACTTTATGTGGAAATATTAGAGAAAACTTGCTTGTGAATTGAAATATTTGTACACTCCTTAATAACGGCGTTTTTACAGAATTTAACGCAGTACCGCTTGCTGTTTCAGATTTTGTTTAATAAATTATTGATAGTATTCACTAAACTACACCCGGGAAGGTATACTACTTTGTCTGTCTCCCAGTAATTCTATTGTAATCCTGGCTGTATGCGATGTGGCAACGTCTTGTTGATACCACATGCAGAAAGCATGCAGTTTTCAATCATACCACGATATCGCTCCCCATTCACAGTTACCTGAGCACGGCGTCGAATTGAGGTTGATGGATTGTTTTGAACACTTCCTTGATCAGCAGTAATGTTTTCAGCCGATTTTGCAGGACGTTGTGGTCCATGCTTGGGCTTATCACCTACAGACCCTCTTTCTTCGAAATCATTCACTACACGATAAATAGTGCGTTTTGTTGGCACTTTGTTTCTCCCATAAGTTGCACGTAACTTTCTCATCGTCACAGCAATCGATGATTGATTTTGATAAAATTATCGAATTATCGAATTTATTATTTTTCCATAATAAATTTGCCACGAGCCTACTTCACGACTGCCAAATATGAACTGTCAAGACGTTTACCAAAATTGCGGCAAAACAAAGTATGTAATATACCTTCCCGGCGAACACCCTGTATAACTTTTTATTTAGTTTAATAACCTATTTTCACTTGTTTAACTCACAAAATGACAGATGAATCTCAATTTTTTTTTTTTTTTTTCAATTTTTAGCTGCTTAACTCACGTACACTGAATATGTAAAATACACCATTTCTTTCACTTATTTTTCTAGTTGAAAAACTGAAGCTTCGGAACTCGGTGGATGTAAAGACTGTTGTTCACATTAAGGGTGGTTGTTAGTGTGCGCTGCTACTTTTAGATTCAATTTTTTATTGTTTTTAGTCGAAATATTCAGAAATTTAACTTTATTCATGTGCTTAAAGCAGCAAAATTCTTTATTTGATTCACATTTTTATTGAAAAGGACTAAGAAAAAATTATTTTACAATCAACTACTATTATTTTTTAGTTTTTGAATTCAACGGATTCATTTCTTAAATATCCTAACGATCCATCGAATTTATTTGCGCAAAACTGAGCCAAACTCCATAAAATTTTTATATATTGGTGTGGTTCCATTTAATATGCATTGGGCAGCTACCACATGCTCAGCCTTGTGGAGGAAATCCTTTCAGTGCAGCTTGTAGGATGAAAGAGAAAAAACCCTGAATTCGGTTCTCTAGATAATATACATAGGTACTCTATGGTTGGGAATATCCGCAACTAGTTTTTTTTTTCTTTCGCTTTTTTTTCTTCTTGGAACTCCATATGATTTTCAAGAGAATTGCAACGATTTTCCATTAGTTGCAGTTGATCTTTCAGGGCACGATTGTCACTTTTTTAGTGTTTGCATTTTTGCATTTAAACATTCGATGTCTGATTTGACTGGCATTTCAATTCAATTTTTCGTCAAGGAGACTTGACATTGAGATCTTCATCATGGTGATCAATTCCGCAACTTCCATATTTCCAACAAATGTGGCAACTTCAGCGGTCGCAAAATTTTCTTCACAATGTCAATCCATTTTGACAGGGACTCTATCCATTTTATTCAGACTTTTTTTCATCAGAAATAAGGGCAACGACTCGCCTGGATTTTTGTTTTGCTTGTTTTTCAAACAACAATAATTGAACAATCGTATCACTTTTTTTACTTTAATTCAATTTACTTATATATATTTACTATTAATTTTTCTGGGAACAGCTTTATTTTCTCTTCTGTACAATAGCAATCCAGGGTTGCCAATCATGAAAATTAATGTTAATAACATCGTTTTAACTTTACAGTTTACAAAAAAAAAAATATTTAAAAAAAGTTGGGTACCCACAGGATTCGAACTCTGAACCCTGCTGTTCGATCCTGATACATCGATCAGAAAATTCCAGTTATCATGAATTTAGCATGATACTAAAAAAATAAAATAGCAATTTGGGGATTTTAAAATTTGAAAAATGCTCTTTTAAATTTTGAATTATGTTAAAACTGCCCTAGCATCGTGCTAAATCGTTTAAAACCTTGCGCCAATTCTTTTTTCTTTATTCACTTCATAGGGTTTTAAATTAACCGTCATTTTTGGAATAATTTTCTTGTGAAAATAATGAAATCAATAGGGTGAATTGGGGTAATGTGCCACACTTAACAGTAAACAATTGAGTTAAGTAGTAAATGACAGGTTTAGTAAAAGATTTTTTTTAATTTCACTGGGTGGTTATTTTATTTTATATAAGTAAACAAAAAAAAAAACATAGTTTTAAGAGTGATAATTCATTGCAAATTAATTAAAACTCTTGAATATAAACTTTCGCAAATATATTATATCCTTTTTTGTGACCTTTTTAAATGTTAATTAAGTTCCTATCGTGGGCCTTAGGTCGTTTTTGCTTTTATTTAAAATAAATAATTAATTATTCGAATAAGCAAAACTTCTTTTTGAACTGTCTTTTTAAAGATTTTCAAAAAATTATAACAGATACAAACAAAAACCAAAAGATTAATTTGTGCGTATAAATTTTTTTATAAAATTGTCTGAAGAAGGGTGTAACCACGCCCGAAACGTTACAATTTAAAAAAAGCAAAAAGGACCTAAAGCCCACGATAGGAACTTAATTTAACTTTCGCAAATATTTTCAAAAACAAATTGTCTAGTAACTTGCGCAGCCGTGTGCCCAGAAAACCAATCCTCACGAATCGAATTGCATTATCAGCATTACCAATATCAACTTAGAAGTGCAAAATATTGAAAGGTGGCATACCCACACTGGCATATTCGACGACTTACCTTTACTCTTATGATAAAATGAGCAAATTTCTCATTCCCTTTTATTTATTTTTATTAGTTTAGCAGTTGAATTAATGTTTCCATTTAATTTTTTTCAGAAATCTGTAATAATGAAGAAAAATATCTGCAATGCAAATTTTTAAAGAAAAATGTGTTCATAAATTAACATTTCTTACAGTTATTATGATTTGTTTTATGGAATAAAATTTTGAGATGACAGCATACTGCAAAATTATTGAAGATTTTTTAAAGAAATCAAAATAAAAGCAAAAGAAGAACAAAATATTAAATTAGTCACGGATGCAGACATATTCTGTGGTGCTGATTTTCGAATTTCAAAAGTATGAATGAGTTAGAAATCTTTAAAATGCAGATAAATCTGCACTTATGGCAACGCTGAGTCAAATGCTTTTTTTTACTTTTATTTAGTATAGTAATGTTTAGTTAATAAACACCTACATGTAGACATTTAATGAGAATCCAAGAAGTTAATTATCACAGTGCTTTCCTTCAATTAGTTCTAAAACCCCATTGCTATTTTCAATTACATATTGTAATCTGTGAGTGAATTTTTTCAATTACAATCACAAGTAAATAATGGAAATGTATGTATTGTTCAATTTAAATTTTGTGTAATCATTGTAATTCAAACAAGTTCAATTACTTATTACGTGTAATTAAAATGAAAGTTTTAATAAATTACAAAAAGTATCTAATCATTATTTCCCAACTCTGTTAAAAACATTGTTAAATTGAGCAAAATATGATCCCTTGAAAAAAATTTGCAATGGGAAATATTTCATTAATTCAAAAAAAAAAAAATCCATTCCTATACTGTAACCCAATATGACATGCCTATGCGATTAAATTTAATGACCCAACGTTTAAAATAAGGCGAGAGTTAAGAATACATAACACGCATAGTTGTAGAATTTGCATGTGCATTTCATATGTGCATAACTTTAAAGTAACATATTTTTTTGTTTCTTGCTTTAATCGTATTAACTATAACCACAACTTTAATAACATATACGACCTCAAAGTGTAACTATTTTAATTTAAATATGCGTACATGCAATTTTTTGTAATTTCAATGGCTCTCTCTTGTATGCAACATGCTAAAAGAGAAAGCAAAATAAGGAATTATCATAATACACTTGAACTTTTCTTGACTAATTTTATTTTTAAACATGCGTTTTGCATACTCATGTATTTGACATGGATACGGATCAATTTCAACTTTAAAGTATCCGATTATATGTATCAATTGAAAGGAGAAGAACAAATATACATATAAGAAGGGATCAATGATTGATATGCTAATTTGATTCTTAAATGCATTATGGTGAAACAAGAGATGTGAGAAAAGCATAACAAAAATAAAGTACGTATACGCCATAGTGGACTTTAAAACAAACTCAATTAATTACGAACATTGAAATAGATATTTTTTTGAACCAGCATTTAGAAGACAAATTTAACACAACAGATATAACCAGGGCTAGGATTTTTGGATAAGAGCAAATGTAAATTAAGATGATAGCTTATTTTTTAATCAGGAAATTTCCCTTAAAATGGCATAGAAATGTGCATATTTTTGAATATTCTACTATAGATGCAAAAAAAGGAATATTGTGTCTTTTTAGGCATATATTAATAATAAATGCATATTTTATGTGTGTATTCTTAAAATTTTAGCCAAATTTCAACTAATACAATTTAATAAAAGAATATTATGAAATTTTGAAAAGGAAATTCTTCTGTTTAGTGAAATGATTGAATATGATTCAAGTTAAAAGTTAGACTTGATCATATTTGAACTTTAAACTTGAATAGAAAAATGTAACTTAGATGAAGAAGATGGAACATATGCCAAAAGTAATGCCCTCTGTGGCTACTTAATTTCATAAATATATCTCAGACAAACTCAATATTTTTTAAAAGTAACAGAAAAGCACAATAATGCACCAAGAGCACTGTTCCATAGACTTTTGAGCAAAAATTGGCATTCTGTCAAATTTTAATGATTCTCTCAGAAAAAAAAAAAAGAATTGCGGAAAAGGTATGGAACGCTGTTTTGGCATCATTTTTGTTTAAATTTATCTAACATCTAACTTATGTCAACCTTGTATCTTACCGACCAAACAACTTCTAAGTACAAAGATTTCTTGCGCAGAAATTGTCAGGAATGAATGAATGAATTAATAGGGGATAGGTGCACTGTGATTTAAAGATCTATTGTGCCCCCTTTAATAGCTGAATGAGATAATTCATTATTCTAAATATAACTCTCCCTCCAGATTGGTTCCTTTTAAGTACTCAAGTAAGTCGGGTATTTTCAGAGCGAGGGGTTTTCTCTCGTCTATGTGGTGATATCCCAGGTATTTGTGTCTTTGGTGACAAGTGCATCACATTTTGCTAATATATAGACGCTCATAGACGCTGTTGCAGAATCTGCAAAATGAACTACTCGCTACTCCGAAAAGACTGAGATGTCTTCCTAGCTTGCAGTGCCCTGTGAAGATGCCCGTTATTATTCTGATGTTGTTTCTACTAAGATTTATGTGTAACGTGTTTGGTTATAGTTCCTAAGTAATAGTTTAACTGGCCTCAGTTTTGGCAGTTCTTCCCAGATTTTTGATCTTTTGGCCTCCTCTTCTGATTTGATTGTGTATTTGATTACATTTTCACCCCCACCGCAATAGGGTTCAGGCCCCATAAGGGGGTCTGTTGCTCCTTTTTTAGCTAGGGTGTCTGCATCCTCGCTTCCCTAAATACCAACGTGTCGCGGTACCCAATAGAGAGTTACAGCTATATTCTCGCCAAGTTTGTTCAGCCTACTTAAGAAATCCCAAACTAGTTAGGAGCTGATTGGGTAGAAGCCTTGTGCTTTTAGTGCAGTTTGGTTATTTGTCATGATGAGCCTAGGAAAAATGTACAAATACATTACCAATCTGCGGAAAAATTCCAAGAGAAGATTTTTGAATGCAACTATCTTTATTTGTGGCCAACGAAAACTCATACGAAAGTCTATTAACGAATCTGGCTTGCGTAAAAATTTATTCAAGGTTAAATGTCAAAAATACTGGTTTTTCGCTTATAATTTTGAAACGGAACTCGGTAATAAAAAGTTGTGTACATAAAATTTGTAGATAACATAATTTTCTACTAAAAATATTGTGACACTTTGTTTTCTCCGACTGATGGCTAAGAAGATACCGGTGTTTGAAAAAACGTAATTTGACGAAAATACCCCCTGTTTGCTTATAACTCAGAAATGGTGAGTGTTATCGAAAACATTTATAGGTAAGATTTATGCACTGTATTACCTTCTACATGAAAAAGTATATTTTTTTTCTAATAGTGACAATAATGATAATTATATGAAAAATATAATCAAAAACCCAAAATTCCAGTTTTTAGTTTTTAACATTGAAAATGTTTATAGGGTCGTTTTGGATAAATTATGGTGTTACTAAAATGAATAAAGTGAATAAATGTGTATATGAGATGAACGCTAGCGTATACGGGGGGTACGATCGAATTTTTGGTTGGTGTTACCAGAATGAATAAAGTGAACAGATGAACGCTAGCGTATACGGGGGGTACGATTGAATTTTTGGTTGGTGTTACTAAATTGAATAAATGAATTTTAATTCTATATTTTATAGTTATAAATGCAGTCAGCAGTTTATTGTGCAGCTTTAACTATGTGTTGGCAGTTTAAAAAAAAAATGGCTTGAAAAGAAAATGTATGTAGAAGTGCAAAATTATGTTTGTTTTTTAAATTTGAATTATAGAATAGGGCTTTTATGTGAAATGGTCGAAAATCCAAAAATCTAAATGAGATGTGCTAGAGTGACAATTTTTTTGTTTATTGATAGTAACGTTGTATATAACAATTTCGTTCATATATTTTGAAAATCCAAGAAATCTACGAAATGAGATATTAAAGGTTGTAGCTTCAAAATTCAAAAATAGATGGTTCATAAATCATTTAGTACACATTAGGGTTAGGTCTGATTGTAATAAATTTTATAGTTTGAGAAAGATAATAAATAATTAATTGTTTTTCTTTGACGAAATTTTTATTATTTTATATTTTTTACAATTTTTTTTAGATGTACTAATTTTTGTTGATCGATTTTTGGCAGTTATATTTTTTGTCTTTTTAACGATTGTATTTAAAAATCTCAAATTCATACAGGTGATAGATTATATAGATCTACATATAGGTAATATGTTAAATTTGAATTTTTTGAAAGTATTTCCATTGACATAATTACATATTACTGTTCATTAACATACTACCTTATAACTCATTGGTCTGTGCACCTATACAATTCGTTTTTTTTTTATTCGTAAATTCAATAATTGACAATTAATTTGATGTATCATACGTAGCCGTAGGTTCTTGATAAGCCTCACAAATCTAAAATACAATAATTAAAAAGTCAGCCCAAATAAGAAGAACACAAATACTTCCCATAGTGCCACAGTTCATTCAAAATGTCTCTCTCTCTCTGTTCATTATGTTTTTTGATTCGTTTCATTGTTTGGCTCTCTGTCAGTGAATTACTGAAGAAAATTACTTTTCATTCAAGTTCAGTATTCATGTTCACTCGTTCAATGTTCTTGTGTTGCTTGTTCACTGTTTGTTTTGTTCAGTCGTATAGATGCTCCGATGGGGGAAGGTTTGTTCTGCTACTCGGAATTTTTTTTATCAGCTAGTACCTAACTAGTTAAATTAAATGCAATTTGCGTTTGTGTTTTGTTACTTCGTAGGTAGTAGGGTTAGATGCTTACGGGATATGTTTGGTTAGTAGGTAGGTAATTTAGTAAGTTAGATAGGATGCTTGTGATATTCGTTGGAATATTTTTTGTTATATAAATTTTTTTACTTTTGAGTTGTATTTAGCTATGATAAGAAAGATTAACTAAGAAAATTAAAATATGAAATAAGAAAACAAGCGAAAATAAAAATATAGGTCAATAAAATCTGAAAACTAAATTATTTTTAAAGTTAAGTCAACCGCATATTAAATTAGATTTTATATGCGGTTGACTAGTTAGAAAGTTTTTTTAGAAGTCCTTAATTGTTGGAAATATGCCTTATAATAATACAATAAAACGTCAATTTAGACAAATCTTAGACAACCGAAGTCTTTGTCCAAGTGAGACAACTTTATGACAATAGTAAACAAAGTTTACTAATAACTTTTTTCAGTTGGACGGCTCCCTAAAGATAGAAAAAGTTTATAAACACGACTGAAAATGTGTTTTCTATTTTTGAAAATGAAGAAATGTCCTTATTGGGATAGTTTTTCAAAAAAAAACTTGTTGAATAGACAGACTAAAAGTCGATTTATCGCTATTGTGAATTTAAATTGGTAAATACTTTTATATATGATTATCATGTATTCCTATATTTTCCTATTTAATAGAAATTTGAAGTCCATCAAGAATTTCTTACCGAATTTTGTCCTTTCGAATTTTTCGGAATAGACTCGCAAGAAGTCCCAAAATAAAAAAAAAACTCAATGGTGAAAAATTGCGGAAACGTTACACTCACCAGCATTGAATATTTGTTTGTAGGCTTATATTTGGGGGAAAATCAATTTATTTGCTAGCGTTGCCTACAACACACGTCATAAGAGCTTCGAAAAATAAATTCAAATACAAGAAAAAAGTAATATTGAATTTTTGGTTGGTGTTACCACAAAGCTAAATCAAAAACAAAAATAAAGTTACCACAAAAAAAAAAAAAAAAATGAAAATATAAAGATAGAAGACAAGCGGGAAAAATAAAGGTCAGTAAAATGATAAAAGGTGGGAAGTGTACAGCCTCTCTGCTTAAAAGAAGGTTCTTTCTTGTAATTTTTAAATGAAACAAAATTAAAGACCCTCAAAAATAATAAGTTAAATAATATGTTGTGCAGACGTAACAACAATGTTTGTTCGTAGGCATGTATTAAGAGGAAAACTAAATTTAAGTTAGCGTTGCCTACTACAAACGTTAAAGGATTTAGGAAAAATAAATACAAATACAGACCGAAAAAAAACAAGGAATAAGGGTTGAAATTTTGAATTTTTGGTTGGTGTTACAACAAAGCTATAGAAAAAAGAAAAAGTGAGTTACCCCACAAGGATAATACAAATATGAAACTAGGAGACAAGTGACAGAAAATATAGGTCAATAAAATGACATAAGGAAAATATTAAATGTCTTTTTTATTTTTGCAAATGAAACAAAATTTGAAAATAAAAAGCTACAAACGAATTGGACAAATAATATTTGTTTGAGACGTAACAACTACCAACATTGAATATTATATTTTTGGAAAATCAAATTTTAGCTAGTGTTACCAAAAACGAGGAAAAACCAATACACAACAAAATAACAAAACAAAAATAGCAATACATGCTAGCATCATTTTGTCCATAGTCAAAATTTTGTTGATGATAGAACAAAGGGAATATGAAATATTTAATCGAATTTTTAAAAGAAAAAGTAAACGAAAATCATGCAACAGTATAGCCTTATTTTGGGTTTGGTATCATCTTTGTATATTTGGGTATTTAATAATTTATTTTATTCTGTTTTGTTTGTATGAAGCAATGAAAAGTTCAGATGATAAAATTTTTGTTGAGACAATGGCTCAAGAATGATCAAAATACGCAATGATGAAATGGCTTCAAATTCCTTAAGTGTTTTTAGAGCTGTAGAAAAAAATCTATTTATGTGTAACTATGTATGTGCAAGTAAAGATAGAAATCCCAAATTAATTTTGGTTAACAATTTTTTAATTTTTGTTTAGCTCAATATAATTTTTAGATTGGTCTTAGTAAAAATCATGGTTAAAATTGGCATAAATTGATGTGCTTGGAAACCGGTAAAGATAACATTCAATATAAAAGAAAGATTACTAATTATAAAGATTAAAGATTTATCTAGCACAAATAAGTCATTTTCAATGACCCCATTGTTACTCAAGGAGTGAAATCTGTAAATTTTATTTTTAAATAACAAAGTTTTTATTAAATAATTAATATCAGTTTAAAGATTAGAATGTAATCTACAAAAAAAAATTAACACATTTTTTTTCATATAAGTGACCTGACCAGTAACAAGATATTGTTACTTCAAAAAGGTAAAGTATTGAAAATAATCATTTTTTGCTTACCACTGTTAAATGTTAAATGTTAAAAAAATTATTTTAACACAGTTTGTAGTTTATTTAACTTTCTACAAGAAAATATAATTTTTTTTAATTTCATTTAGCAGTCATTAAAAAAATATTATTTCTTATAAAAATGGACGACAAAAGTGAAAAATAACGTTATTTTACATTTTCCTCTTAAATGGTCATGTTTTTGATAAATATAATTTATACTTTTCTTAATAATATTTTTCATAAGAACTCCTATGAGAACTTTTTAGATAAGAGGCCCCATTAAAAAGAAATTGAGGTTTCAAAAAAGATCAACTTTTGAAAGTGCTTGTTTTTCGGGCCCAAAATGATTACCACCGTGACATAAAATAGTAATAATGTTTTTAGAGGATCGCAGTACAAACATTTCTTAGCAGAGAGAGAGGGGTCTATCGCCCCCCATTGAAGCAGGAGAGGCAATTTCCTGAAAATAATAGTCAAAATTTAAAAAAATATATATAATTAAATACAAATGGCAACACCAACAATAAAGTGCTATATATTTTTACCTTGAGGTCTGTTCTTTGATATGTTTTTAAAAATAATTTTTCCATGTCCATAGTTTTCGAAAAAATAAATTTCAAACTCAAAATTTAAGAAAAAAAACTCAAACACTGATATTTTTTCAAAATTATTAAATCAAGTTCTGTTTTATTTTTTTTCTTTATACATTTCTTCTATAAATTTTAATCGAAGTCCACATGATTTTATTTCATCTAGTTTTCGAAAAAATTCTAAACGTCTTTTGTATTAGATATTATTAGAGTACCGAAGAAAAATGCATTTCAATTTAAGGAAAATTCCAAGCTAAAATGTAAAAACGCTATTTTCTTTATTTTACTATAAGCAATGCTAGTACAAAAGTCTACAGACAAATCTTGCTTGCGCTCAAAGTTATTTAAGGTCAAACGTCTGACATTTTTTTCGTGCATATCCCCACTTGTAGTTTGTCGTTTCTCCTACCCAGGAAAGGGGAATGCTTTAATCTGTCATGAGCGCTCTAACGAACACAATTTTTGATGGTGAACTGTGAGGAATTGCGCAATAATTGGTGACAAATACTAACAACTGGCAGTTTTAGTCAATGTGTGTAACAAAATTTATTTATGTATGCGGTTTCGCCTCAAGGGCTGATTTATTTTCCCAACAAAGAAAATTTATTTGCCGATTTTGTTTGGGAATTTGGGAAATAAGTTTTTAATTTAGATCTGATTTTTATCGTATTTTCAGTTATCATTTTGTTAAATTTTTCATAGTTTTTCTTTACATTTTAAAACTTTTTTAAAAGCGCATATTTTCTCATTTTAAGTTTGTTTTTAAAGTCATCCTGGTCGTGGATATAACGTGCCACGGTGTCTGATATTGAAAGAAAAACAAATCTGTCTTAGATTTGAGACTCTTCATATAAGGGTAAAACCATAAAAATTACGGGCTTACCACGCCGTTAGTTAGTCCATTTATTTTCGTGTTTTTTTTTTAATAATCTTGCTTGGCAAAATTGCTATCACAAATAATTCTATTCAAGTGTCAAATGTAGTGCCAAGAAATGTATTAAATCAAAGGACAAAAATACAATAAGAAAATTCTTGATTGGATACACGAATTATCTCTTTAACTTTGAGTGGCATGAGTTTTTAATTTTAAAGATTTCGAGGCGTATTCATAGTCACTTGCGAAACTTTTGTTTTCCAATACTTTACCTCAAGATTAAATGAGTCAGTAAGAGCAAAGCTCCATTCATAAAAAAAACTCTTTGATTTAACAAAGCTTACGTCCTTCTAACTGTTGATTTTTTAAGAGGCACAATCTACATCATAATAATTTCTTTTATCATCAAAATTGCTGACATTTTTACTAAATTATTTATCATCGAACCTCAATTAACCAAGGAAATTATAACAAAGCAAAATAAAAATGAGATTATTTCAATTTATTACACTAAGTACGTCCAAGAGTTGAAACCACAAAATCAATCTGCAATTCAATAGCTCTTAATCCTTCCCAAAGCTTTAGCTCAAAAACCAATTACATAATTTGACCTTTTTAACTCATTCATTGGTAACCTCATTATGACCTTAACATGTACAACGAGTTCATTGAGTATAGAATACCAGCAACGCGTGCAACCATACAAGGATATGCAATGTGACATAACATAGGGTAAATTGTCACAATGGACATACTGAGATAATCAAGTCCATAATTGAGATAATTAACGCTGAATGTTTAATAAATCATGTCCGACTCTCATGACTTGGGTCTCAATATAGTCAATTATGCAGAGATGTAGACATGCTTGTGGAAGATAACATGTACGAAGTGAAAATTGACACTTGACATACAAGGTCAATTTTTATACTTGTGTAATTTTGTTTCAAATATTTTTTGTTGTTGTCTCTTTGATTGATTTGTTTTCGATTCAAATTAAAGGATTTTTTTTTGAAGCAAATAAATTTGTAAAAGTCATAACTTTTTTTGTTGGGTTGCATTGATAGAGGTCGGAATTTGTTCAATATCTATGATAAATATACTCACTCATAGTGTGTCTTTATGTATGTTGTAGGTATTTATGTCGTTAAGGACATTTTTATTTTCAATAAAAACGACATGTTTTGTTTGAACATAATCGACTCAAAATGTCACTTTGACATTGATTGATGATTCATTTGTGATTTTTTGTTTGTTTTCTCCCAGTGTCACTTCTTATGGTGGAAATACATACATTATAACAAGTGTTTAATTAGGCTCTGAACCTTTGGCACCTCATATATGGGAAATTTGATATTTTAGAATGTCATCTAATTGGTCAGTAATTGGTCAAGAAAGGTCAACTAGTCCTAGAAATTGGTCAGCCCTTGATAACTAGTTATAAAGACTTAAAGTTTCTCAAGGTCACTCAAGGTCACGCGTGATTTTTGGCACCTCATTTATGGGAAATTTACAAAAAAAAGATGCCATCTGAAAGATTTGTGGATAGTGATAAAAGGTCAACTATTTTCAGTAATTGGTCAGCTATAGTTTTTTTTCTATGAATTTTCAAAAATCGTTTCAAGGTCACAAAAAAAACTTTTGGCACCTCATTTGGGTCATTTCAAATAAACAAGTATGCCATTTGAAAGGCCATTTCACGGTCATAAAAGGTCAGCTATTTTCAGAAATTGGTCAGGCATAGTTTTTTTTTTAATGAATTTTTAATTTATTTAAAAAAAAATTTCAAGGTCATAGCGATTTTTGGCACCTCATTTATGGGAAATTTGCAAAAAATATATACCATCTGAAAGATCTCTAGATCTATATAAAAGGTCAGCTATTTTCAATAATTGGTCAGCGATAGATTTTTTTTAATAATTTTTTTTTAAATTTCAAGGTCAAAGCGATTTTTGGCACCTCATTTATGGGAAATTTGGGAAAATTGCATACATTCTGAAGGATCTCTTGATCTTTATAAAAGGTCAGCTAGTTTTAGTAATTGGTCAGTCATAGATTTTTTTTAATGAATTTTTGAATTTTTGTTCAAGGTCATAGCGATTTTTGGCACCTCATTTATGGGAAATTTGGGAAAATTGCATGCCATCTGAAACATCTCTAGATCTATATAAAAGGTCAGCTAGTTTCAGTAATTGGTCAGCGATAGATTATTTTTTACGATTTAAACAAAAAAAAAAAATTCAAGGTCACGAACGATTTTTGGCACCTCATTTGGGTAATTTTCCAAAAAAAAATATACTATGTGATAGGTTACTCGGTCATCATAAAAGGTCAGTTAGATTCAGTAATTGGTCAGTCATATTTTTTTTTTAATTATTTCTTAAAGTATTTGTATGTAGGTCACAGTATAGATAGATTCGGGTAATTTAAAAATTTTTTAAATAGATATAGATCCAATAGATTCTGAGAAAATCATGGTGGATTAAACCAAACACTTTCTTTTTCAAGATGGCGGTCATTCCCTTACCCCGGCACCTCAAAAACTTGGTTTCTTAAAGAAGAGATGCAGCGAAACTCAAATCGTACCCATCGATTATGGAAATTTTAATAAATTTTTTGACAAAATTTAATCCACCATGATTTTCTCAGAATCTATTGGATCTATATCTATTTAAAAAATTTTTAAATTACCCGAATCTATCTATACTGTGACCTACATACAAATACTTTAAGAAATAATTAAAAAAAAAAATATGACTGACCAATTACTGAATCTAACTGACCTTTTATGATGACCGAGTAACCTATCACATAGTATATTTTTTTTTGGAAAATTACCCAAATGAGGTGCCAAAAATCGTTCGTGACCTTGAATTTTTTTTTTTTGTTTAAATCGTAAAAAATAATCTATCGCTGACCAATTACTGAAACTAGCTGACCTTTTATATAGATCTAGAGATGTTTCAGATGGCATGCAATTTTCCCAAATTTCCCATAAATGAGGTGCCAAAAATCGCTATGACCTTGAACAAAAATTCAAAAATTCATTAAAAAAAATCTATGACTGACCAATTACTAAAACTAGCTGACCTTTTATAAAGATCAAGAGATCCTTCAGAATGTATGCAATTTTCCCAAATTTCCCATAAATGAGGTGCCAAAAATCGCTTTGACCTTGAAATTTAAAAAAAAATTATTAAAAAAAATCTATCGCTGACCAATTATTGAAAATAGCTGACCTTTTATATAGATCTAGAGATCTTTCAGATGGTATATATTTTTTGCAAATTTCCCATAAATGAGGTGCCAAAAATCGCTATGACCTTGAAATTTTTTTTTAAATAAATTAAAAATTCATTAAAAAAAAAACTATGCCTGACCAATTTCTGAAAATAGCTGACCTTTTATGACCGTGAAATGGCCTTTCAAATGGCATACTTGTTTATTTGAAATGACCCAAATGAGGTGCCAAAAGTTTTTTTTGTGACCTTGAAACGATTTGTGAAAATTCATAGAAAAAAAACTATAGCTGACCAATTACTGAAAATAGTTGACCTTTTATCACTATCCACAAATCTTTCAGATGGCTTTTTTTTTTTGTAAATTTCCCATAAATGAGGTGCCAAAAATCACGCGTGACCTTGAGTGACCTTGAGAAACTTTAAGTCTTTATAACTAGTTATCAAGGGCTGACCAATTTCTAGGACTAGTTGACCTTTCTTGACCAATTACTGACCAATTAGATGACATTCTAAAATATCAAATTTCCCATATATGAGGTGCCAAAGGTTCAGAGCCGTTTAATTATCACCATATTTAATAATTGCCTAGTGTATGGTATAGCAAATAATATTTGGTCAAAATTGAGGCCATGTGTGATATACAGAACTGAAAGTTTCTTTATGATTAAATCAACCGGAAGCTTGAATGGCTTAGTTTTTTCCAAATATCAAATATGTTTTAATCCTTTAGGAGTGAGTAATGGAATAAAAATAAACTAACAAGATTTACTTTAGTACCTACAACACTTATGAATAGAATAGGTCTTAATCTTTACTAAATACATGTATTTTGTGTGTATGTATTTCTTGACATTTGAGCTATTAAACTCATACGTTGTCAACGTTCAAAACACTTAGAGTTCGTCATGAAATGTAATATGGTACGAAAGCCTTTGAGTTCAACGCTTTTGCAGACAGGCACTTAAGGTTGGCCATTGAGAAAAGACACAATTTTCAGTTGGGCAATTCCATGGTTATTCACGTTACATTTGGGAGAGTTTTACGTTCTTTTTATTACGGGCCTTATTGCGGGAGTCTATTTAAAATAGACTCTAATGCCCATTTTCACGAAAGACTTTTTATTATTTCAAAAGCAATTTAACCTTTAAATGTTGTTTTTTGGTTTCACCAAATGCTTTTAAATTTAACAAGATTTTAAATTTTCTGTAGACTAAAAGCTCGTTTTTCTCATTTAATTTTGAAAAGTCTTTTATTCAGCCATTCCAGTCAACAATAGCTGATATCTTGCTGTCGGTATAATTTTCCTAATTGCTTATCCATTTTTTCTGATACACTTCGCATGTGCAGTGAAAAAATCTCTTCTTTTATATCCAGGGATGTCAGGCAAACTCAGTTTAGTTAAAATGTACCTAAAAAATCCCTGTTCTACATTGGTGAAATTGAAAAACTTTCAATGTCCGATAAAATTTAAAAGGAGTGTAGTTAAAATTAATTTTATTATTTGTTTATGAAATTTGCCATAAGTAGTATCTCGTGGCATGATGGTAAGAGCGTTGGACTGTCATGCCGAAGGTCTAAGTTCGATTCCTAGCCGTTGCCACCTAAAAACAGAAATGTTTGTCCCAACGTACTGCCTCTTGCGAGGAACTGACAAATCCATGTCATGAATAAGTGCTTCTCATCCAGCCATTCGGACTCAGTAAATTGTTGAGAGTTGTAAGTCACTAGGCCCTGGTTCTCCATGAGCTGTTGCGCCACTAAATTTATCTTATTTGTTTATTTTGTTTCATTTTTAGTTTAAGAAGTTTCTCTTTGGGGAGTTATTTCACGGAGCTACTTTCTGAAGGCTTGAATAAACAGCAAATTGTACTGTGTTGTTTACCTCCAATTTTCTTATGAGACAAAATACCAATTACCAGTTTTCCACCAAGAACGATTTTCCTTCAGATCTCTCTCTGTTCAAAACTTTTTACTAGCTCTTTGAATTTCTTCTTTTTCTTCGATAACTTTTCCAAACTTCTTCTTCACTTTGAAAATAAAAACTCTTGTTTCTTTAAGACTCACACCTTCCCTACCTGGTTTTTCATTATCCTTGATGGCCTCTTCTTTTTTTCATCCCCAGAACTTTCAGCCAATCAGCGTTCGTGTTTTTCGGTCGCGTCGTCATTCAGCTACTCTCCTCCATCTTTGCTGGAGAAAGCCAACGCAGTTGAAAAGCCGACGGTCCTGCTCACTCGCAATATCTCCTTGGCTTTTTGCGTTGTCATCATGGAAATCACCCATCGCTGGTTCCACTTTCAGGAGCGCTGAATCCGATGAACGCATCCAGTCATAAATTCCTATTTTTTGATTAAGAAAAGAAAATTTTCCGAAAACTAAAAAGAAATTCTATTTCATTCTTCCCCTCCGAAATAAATCAAAATAAATCAATTTTAGTAAAAAACTGGTGGAAAGTTAAGTAACATATTGACAACATTATAAAAGAAGGAAACTGGAAGTAATTTTCTACTTCGTGAAATTATTTTAAGTCACTGGGCCTTTGCGCAGATTTGGGGCAGTTCGAGACCAGCGAGCTTTTAACGTCTCATTTTATACAAATATTATTTATATTAATATGTAAGGCACTTTGCCATTCTCAAAATGACTAACTTCCAGCAGACGTGGATCAAATGTCACCCTTGCTTCTTTATTGTATTGAATTTGAAAAAATCGCCCGTCTGTCATTCATGAAAGGGTGAACCATTTGTCCCCCATGCCTCTTCAGTGTTTGGTTTGGTTTCAAACAGACCACCCGGTCCACTGTTGATCATGAGGTTTGTATATTCTTACGCTCTTCAACTTTAATCGCCAGTTACGTCGATATTGTTTCTCAAGGTACTGAGAGGATAAAACGATGGCTGATGGACCTTTGTTACCCTTCTCTCTCAGTAGATTGAAAGATATACCTATAAACAAATTAAGAAAAAAGGAAACGATAAAGACTAGTTTTCCCTGTGGTAAATTTTAACGTAACAATACAAATTCCAAAATAACTTATAGATTTAAATAAACATACACATGTACCTGTACTTAAGTAAATTAAATTTTTTGTCACAAAAAAAAAATTAATAAAATATTCCGATGAAATGAGAATTTAATCTCAAAATACTTTTTCTACTTACAATTATATTAAAAAAGTTTTTAAAATTTCCTCTTAGTAGCTTGATTTAATATAACATAATTCTATTTTTCAATTCAATTTTTCTTTCAAAATAAATATAAAAAAAAACAAAGTCAAAACCATCCATTTCACAAATGATTGTATTTAAATACAACAACAAAAGAGCAACAAAGAAATACAAAAACCAAAACTCAAATAAAATAAACTGAGCTAAACTGACACACACAGTGTCCATCTGACAACTTAATTTCCGGAACAAACAGTCAAGTCAAGATGAATAAAATAAAGAAGAACAAAAAATCTCACTTCCTCCTTGAACTAGCTCATTAAATATAAGGTTAACATGACTAGGCAGGGCCCTGAACCTCATAAGGAGACCTTAAAAAAAAGACAACCAAGAAAAAACGACAAAATCACAAAACGATGCCAAAATTTGTTCCTTAATGCTTTGTTAATGACTTGAACTTCTCCATTCAATTTCGTTGTATATAGGATGGTGGTTTGTTGGTGATATTTTATTTCCTTGATATCCTTTTTTGGAGCAAAAAAAAAGAAATTATAAGAGAAAGAATACCAATCACGTCCTTATCAAGGCATAGAATACAAAAGAAACAAAAAAAAAAAGAACAAGAATAAATGTTTCCTTCCATCACGACTTCCTCGGCTTTCATTTTGTTTGTCCAAGTGGACATCAAATCATTGTGGTTAGACTTATGTCAGGATGCGAACATTAATTAGCACCACAGCTACAATTCACTGTCGGTTTTGTATGTCAACTTACAGACTGACTGGACATGTTGGAATGTCAGAAACAATATATATTTTTTGTCTGCAGCAGCGCCAGCATTTTGGGACAAAAGAAATCGGATACGGATTTTTGACAATTAATCCAGACGTATTCTTTAGCCAAACGTATACATGTTACTAATCAAATAGCTTATTAATGATTTGCTAATGTCCTGTAAATGAAAGATTTTTGTTCAGTTTTTTTTTCCTTATAATGGTCACAGATGTACAAAGAGAAAAAAAAAAGTTGAATAAAGAAGAATGATGGAGAACGGAGGAGGATTGTCTGGTTATTGGTTATTTTGTTTCTATTTTTTTTGTTTTTGTTATTTTTATCTCGTTTAACATATTTTTTTAATTTATTTAACTTTTTTCCAACATAATTAAGTTTTTTTCTTTAATTTTTTGTTTTCGAATTTTGTGTTCCACTTCTAGGAAAGAATTTATTTACATTAGTTTTATTTTGTATTCAACTTGTTTTCGATTTTATAATTTGTATAATTAAAGTCAAATAAATGTTATTAATAGAATAATCAATTATTTTTAAAATAACAATCATTTGTGATATTTTTTTAATAAAATTGACATCCTATTTATTTCTGTTTGAAATTTAGTACTCCTATTATTGTATTTCAAAATAATTATTATTGCAGATAAATTTCAGAAAAAATAAAATAAAAACATTTTCTGGTATTTTCATTGTACCTACCTTGGTTATGGCTTGCTGGCATGAGGCCATGTTATTTTAAATACAAACAAATATGTTTTTATCTGATCGTTGAATTATGAAATTCAATAAATTCATAGCATGACAACAGTCAGAGACGAATAATTAAAACCAGTGAACAAATAATTCTTTTCACAAACTATTGACTTTGACATATGCAACTGACAAAATATATTCTGATAGTAATTATTTTTGGACCTAATCTGATTGAATCTGAACAAAATTTGACGGCTAGAAGTAGCGAATCAAATTTAAGGCCAACTGCTCAAAAACTGGAAAAGATCAAAAATAATATAAAGTAATAGTTTTAATAATGTTGATACAGTGTCTGGTGGCATTATTTTAATCTGACATCAGGCTAAGAATTCTGATACTTGAAAGTTGGAAAAAATCGTTAAATTACCATTATTTTTAACTATAAGAATATTTGAATTGCTTCATTAATAATGGCATTTTAACGGTTTTTTTTCAAATTTCAATAATCAGAATTCTTAGCCTGATGTCAGATTTAAATAATAAAACCAGACAAAATGCCCAAATTATTTAATCTTTTAATTTACATTATTTTTTTATTTTTCCAGGTTATGAGTAGTTCACCTAAAATTTTTGCTACTTCCAACAGTCAAATTTGTCAAATTTTGTTCTAATTCTTAGGTCTAAAAATAATTTCTAATACAAACATTTCTAAAAATAAGTACTTAAATTAGTTCTAATCCGTTGGGCACATTTCTGAACATTTTAGAAGCACATTTCAAGCACATATTTTAAGACATATCAAACATAAACTTCACTCAATTCTTGACTTCGACAATACTTATTTTTAAAATTTTGTAGTTTGGGTCTGTGTTCTGACCTAAATTGTGAGACCCCTGTTTAAAGAAGACAAAAATTGGCAGTACCACTGAACTCAGCATCTCCAAATCATCAAGTTTACCGAATTTCATTAATTTATATTAAGAACTGGCGTGGAAAATTATTTTTATCGCCAAAATTCAACAAACGGATCACTGTGCGTGGGTGCAAGGAATAAAACAAATGAACTTAAAATGTGTATGATCGCACATGACACCAAGGTCTAAAATTCACTTAGCTGCGATCAATACGTTTCTAATAACTAAAACACAAAATCGCAAGTGCGTTCCCAGCTTCAATGTATTCTTGCAGGAGCTGATTCATGTGTCTTGTCTTTTGCGTGTCACTATTTACATGCACAGCTGACGATCCTGGGATTTACTGACAGGGGGCTTGGATGGTCCCATCAGAGGCCCAACTGCCATTGTAGACTCTTTCTGTTGAAGCACACGTGCGTTATGCAATAGTAAACGTTCTAGTTCCGTGAGTTCTTCTCAACTTCTTGTGCAAAACCGTTCGATGACTCTTCTTCAGTTGTGGTATTTGTTCCGGACTGAAGAAGTTGATAGCCGTGAAATGTTGGAGCTAGAAACAGAACAGCAACTGACGTCGTCAGTCTCAACCGTTATGATGCTGGCCATCATCCAATCCGAGATTGGCAATGTGGTTGAGAAGAAGATCTTCCTCTTCCTCATTTCCGTTGATGTGTCGTTCTTGTCTATAATAATTCAATATGAAGAAAATTTAAAAAGAAAATTGTCTACATTGTAGAAGTTTTTTGTCAATGGCGACTCCTCCCCTCGTACGTTCAAAGGAACCAAGCCCACCAGTAGCCGTTACTTCTACCCACGGTTTAGCGTAAATCCCCGGTAGTTTGTTGTCCATGGTTTTAACGTTTTTGGGTTCCTCTTAGTTGGCCTAGAATCTTCAGCCGTCCAGCTGCGGATCTCTTGATCAGTCTATCTGTATGTACTATTTGAACGTTTTTTCGTTTAGCCTAGCTTGGCTGAACGTACTCGCAGTCGGGTGAGAGCCAGGTGGAGGCAAGAGGCCGTCCTTTCCTTTCTGTACCTTTCTTTGAGCAGTCCTCAAGTCCGTCATCGCGATTAAACGTCCTCAAGCTGATCTAAGAAATCCATAGCTGGTAAGCTGAAAACCTAAACGTAAGCCTCCCCACCGCTGCAAGGTGGCAACCCGAAAATTGTTACCATGCCCCTCCCTCCCTATCATACAAATAATTTTTGCGACAGAGAAAAAGCAGGTTGGGGTAATTCTTTATGTGCCAAAATTCGGATTGCAAAATTCTGTTTTCCAAAATTCTGTTTTTCAAAATTCTTTAAATCCAAAATTCTGTAAGTGCCAAAATTCAGTTTCCGAAATTCTGTTTTTCAATATTCTGTAAACCTAAGTTCTATATTTTAAAATTCGGGATTTCAAAATTCTGTAAATGATAAAGAAACATTTGTTTTGATTATGAAAAAAAGGTTGTACTTTTACAAAAATTGGTTTGAAAAAGTGCGTTATTTTCCTAGTATATAGACGCAATGCTGAAAAAAACTAAAAAATACTTTCTTTGTCAAAATAAAAATTTATCAGCTTTGACTCGCTCATCCAAATGAAATAATTTCTTCAATTACTAGAGTTCCAAAAATTTGTGAATTAATTTTTTTTACTGTCCGAACGACGTGGGCATCTTAACAATTTTTTTTGTCAGGGTCTTGGCCTTTGGGACTCAGCAAAAAATTGTTGTCACTTCGATTACTGCCATGCACACAATAATGGTTGGAAGTAAAGTAAGTCACTTAACCCTTCCACAATCTGTCTAGCCAACAAATTTATTTTATTTATAAAATAAGTATTAACAGAATAAGAAGAAACGAGCCAATTACAACACATTTTGAAACTACTTAGTTGAAAGACACATGAATTTCCACCAAAACTTTAAAAAACTAAGTAAAGCAGTTTGAAATGCAACAATTACGTTGATATACCCACAATAAGCTTACTAAGGGCCAGTTGTACAAATATTTAATCCGTGGTTAAGCAATTTTAACTCACCGACTTTGGCGAATTAACCGAGGTTCAACTATTGATGGTGCAGGCATTAAATTGGTTACTAAAACATAATTGAAACCATCGTTGAACCTGTTATACAACTGGAACTAAGAAATATTTCTAAGGAGGGAAGTCTAAATAAGTATTGAAGAATTATTAGAATTTTAAAAAACAGAATTTTAGATTTACAGAAGAAAACACATTTTTGGAAGCCAAATGTACTCACAGAATTTTGAAATACAGAATTCTGGATTTACAGAATTTTAGAATACAGAGTAATGGAAAAGCAGAATAATGGTATAAAGAGTTATGTTCATACAGAATTTTCGATCCATATACAGAATTTTGGTCATTACAAAACTTGGAATACAGAATAACGACCCGTTCATAAAAAAAGCAAAAGAAGAAAAAAACTTCGGTAGTCTCGGAAATTATAGGAACAGAATTTTTTTCAATTTTTCATTTGAGTTTTTAAAGAGCTGTATCTTTGTAATGAATGGCCGTGTTGTGTTGAAAAAAAAAAGTTTTATATAGCTATATGTTTTTTGTTTTGATTTTTATTAGCCAATAATTTGTTTTCAGTACCGTAATTGCGTTATTGTAAGAATAGACACCAAACAACATTTTTTAACTATTTTGAATTTTTTTGATGACCTTCATTTTCATAGACAATTTTTTTTGAGTCAATCAAATGATATGTTCAGGTAATCAGCTTATTCAGCTTAAATCCAATTTTTGTTGCTGTCGTACAATTTTGTTTGCATGGTTTATCTGGCTTTTAATGAAAAAGGTACATTTGGCTTTGATTACCAATATCCCAGCAAGTAATGACGTCATACAAAATTCAAGGCAGTTTTGAAAATTTCAATAAGATTCTAAAATGATTTTTTTTAATATTTTGTAGAAATAATTTTTTTTCGACCCTTCACCGTTAAATTTAAAAAAAAGTGCTAAGAAACCACTTTTTGTGGTCTTTCTGTTAATCTCTTGCATCTTTTCAAATTCGTTTTTAATTTTTTTTTTTTGGAAAAATGTACTTTTTATTTGATTTCAAGTCAAAAACTACAATGAGAACCTTCAAAAAATTAAAAAAAAAATATATTGTTTGGTGTCAGTTCTTACAATAACGTTGAGTGAAATTAAAGATTAAAGTGAATTTAATTTATTGACATCCGCTGTTCTAATAAATCCCACATTTTGAATAAAAACAAAATATTAAAAAGATAGCCATAGGCAACAGTTTTGTTATTTAAGTTTCTCGTTTCACTACCTACATTTATGTTTTTATTTCATTTTAATAAAATGTTACCCTGTCTAGCTTATGTCGTGTTTTTGTTAAAAAATATATTTTTATTTATCTAACTGTGTACATCGCTTTGATGAAAACACAATGCAACTATTTGAAATTGTTTTTACATATTAAATAATATTTTATCGAGTACCAGAAAGTTATCTCTTACTAACCAGAAAATAGTGCTTACAGGTTTTTAAATGTATACAAAAAGTCAATTGAAATAATAATTTTTTCGTATTTTAAAATTTGTTGACAGAAACATGATGTAAATCATTTATCGATGACTATTATTTTATGTTTTTATTTTCTTTGTTGGTTTTTATGTTTTTTTTTTTATTTAACCTCGTATTTTAGATTAATAGTGGCCACAAAAACGTGGCTATGGAAATGGATATTGTACATAAACTTTTAAATCAAATATAATTTCAATAGTTATGGTAATGGTAGTAAATGTTTATTTTGTTTTGTAAGAATTGTATCCATTATGAATAACATTCGAAACTGGAAAAGAAATTTAAATATATAAATAAGGAATTTTATCATGTATTAAGTTTTTGAAAAGTTTCACATATAGTCTTACTGGTGCTAACGTGATTTTGAGCTGGCTCCTGATGAGGTTATAAGTCTTTGTTAAGTGTTACAAAACTGTGCTTAAAACTATTTCTTCTCCAACTATGTTGTTAATAATTATTGGATTGGATCAATTTTAGGTATCTTTGAGGTTTAAAAAAAAAATGGTAGCCTTTTCTAACTCTACTTACCTAATATTTTGTTCAAAAATAGAACATCTTCATTTATAGCTTGAAAGGCATCAATTTATTCGTAAATTACATCGAAGAACAATTGAAAGCTCCTATACACAATTTCTAACAAATGTCTATTCATGGTTTTTATCCTACGATAAAGCAGCAACTCACTTTTTTGAGATATATGAATATAAAGTTTTAAAAAATGCGTTTTTATGCAAATTTATATTGACATTCATCTTCGAGCAATCATTAACTAGTTACTAGTTGTTAGCCTACATCGTAACTGTCTTATTCGAAAATATGCTGATAATCTAGTAAAGCGAACAAATTGTGACGTAGTCTTGATTTGTTTTCCTAATTCATGTTTTCGAAGATGCTGAATCAGAGGTCTGTGACTAAAATCTTCAAAAAATCGCAAAAATTAGTTTAAAAAAATACATTTTTCTACAGTGTTTTGCTTATAACTGAAGACTGTTGATTTTTGAAAGATAACATCACTGTGCAATCGAAAGTTTTTACAATTTCCAACAAATATTATTTAAAGGATTTTTTCTGCCTCTATCCATTCCTTAAAAGTCCTCATTTTAAACTTATGGATTTGGTATATTTTCAAATTAGGTAGTTTAAGACAAAGGCAAAAAACTTACTAATGATTTCTCAAAGACTAATGAAGAAATTTGAAAGATTCGAAAACAAAGTCGAAGAAAAATAATCATACTTCAGAATGACTACAAAAATTTTACCTGAAAAATATTACCACGAGAAATAATAAAACTCCAAATTTGCATCAAAAACAAATTCTTCTTTAAACCCTTAGAACCGAATATCTCAAAAACGTTACATGCTATAGCAATTCTGAGACCAGATTCGAATTTAAAAATCAAAAACTATCAGAAAAGTATATCATGGTTTAAGTCAAAATTCTAATTTTCTCACAAGCTTTTGAGTGTTTTTTTGGAAACAGTAAAAATACGTCAATTTTCAATTAGCGCTTAAATTCCAATGGGTTGTCGCAGAAGAAGACATTGAACAGAGATTTGTTGGAAATTCTTTACATAGCAGATCTGTAAACTTTCAAGTACAAGTACCCAATACCTTAACATTTAATACATTAACTTGTACTTGAAAAAATAAGTACCTAATCTTTGGTACCAGAAAAATTCCAAGTACAAGTACTTCGTCAAGTACTTTGTTCCAAGTACATGTACCTGGGACTTTAATACTACTTAGTACATTTTCAAGTGCTAGTCCACTTCAAGTAGATGTCCACTTCAAGTCTTTTCAAGTATAAGTTCATTTCAAGTACTTTTCTGGTAAAAGTCCATTTCAAGAACTTTTCAAGTACAATTCGTTGAGTTGAGCTATCGAGCAATGGGTATTAAACTAAAAAACACAAATCACGGTGGCTGGTGGTGTCTTTTTGTCTTGGCGTCATCTCGCTAAAGTCTGGCAATGGTTATCATTATTCGATAGCTAAGCCAGACTACTTAACGAATTATACTCCAAGAGTACTTGAAATGGACTTGTACTGAAATAAAAGAAATGAGTAAGCGAATTCAAAAAATGTTTTGTTTGTTTTGTATAATTTGTTTTGTTTGAAGAAAGGAATTCTGTTTATGTTTTTTAGACTACGAAGTCTTCTGAGATCTCTGAAATCAGTGGTCACTGTGGCATGATCTTATTTTTTTAATTCAAAAATTTCTTCATGAGACGGTGGCACGGAAATATTTTATTTGGGGCGATTTTTATAATTATATTATTTTACTTGTTATAAAGTTAATTATAAAATAAAGTGACGATTTCTCCAAATAGCCTACAAATTGCTTTTGCAATTTTATATTTTTGTGTGAAGGCTAAAATTACACATCGTAGGACGTCTGTTTATCAATTGCGATTGACTTGCAGACTTAACTGAAATAATATTTCATTTTCACTTAAAATGAGCAGATCATATATTTCCTCTTTGTGTATCTAGGCTAGGGCCGAGCTGGAAACTTTTTTGGGCAAAAGTAAGATTATAAAAACAAATTTTAAAGAAAAAACAAAACAAAATAAACTACGTAAAAGTAGGTACTGTAACTGTTACTACTACCGAAAAGTGTCGAATCTATAATGAGTTCTGCTATTGTTATTCTTTTCATTGGCCTTAAAATAAAAGTGCAGATTATATGTGGCACTACTCACTATGTTACAATTCATTTGCAAACCAAACAAACATAAACTCAATCAAGAACCAGTCTCATTAAAATCAAGATTCTACAAATATTGTTAGACTTCTTCAATTAGAAAAAATCAGGTACCTAACCTCATACACATAAGCACAAACTTATTTTCAACTTTACTTAACTTGATTTTTAAGCTCTTGTATTATCATTTTATCACAAAATTTTCTATCGACAAAGAAAAAGACTTTAAAACCAAACTTCAAAATCATTTTCCACAAAAAAAAAAATTGAAATCTGCTTAAGCCTTTGATAAAATGAACACACGGGACAAGTTTAAAAAGCGTATGACTTTGGCCATCTGCAAAGGAACGTCAGCTAAGGTATACCTGCTATGGATTAAGTTTTGTCATGAATCAGGAGATCAGTTTTTTTTATGCAACTCTAGAGTTAAGGAGAAAAGTTTTGGAAGTTAGGTATAGAGTGGACCGTTTTGGTGGTGGTAATGTTGGCTTTGTGGTTTTTTTTTCTTTATTCCGGAGCTTTTTGAATGGTTGGAGGTAACTACATAAAATATGCTTCTTTTTATGCATTCAACACTTTTTTTATAGACTGATGTTAATAGTTCTATTTTTTTTTTTTTTTTTTTTTTTTTGTTCTTGTCAGATGGAGCAAAATGAAACTTCATAAAAGTTTTTTCCTGGTCTTTTATTTTGTCAAAAAGTTCTTGTGTTGCTAGGATGATGAATAAAAGGAATAATACTTTTTGGAGACTTAAATATATTCTTTTAAGAGGATTTTTTTGTTATTTGTTCCATTCTATAGCTTTTGGTCAATTAATAGTTTAACCATTCTTCAAATCTTGATTTTTTAGGGGCTCAGCCAGGGATTTTCAATTCAAAAATTCAAAAAATTGGTACTTACTACATTTCTTATTTACTTACTTTTTCCTCAAAGTCTTAATGCAATCCACTGCATCCTTTTGTCTTCTTGATTTAACCTAGGTCATGACTTTTTAATTTATTTAGTTCTTCTCTTAAAACACTAAAATTCGTTTTACGAGAAGTTTCAAAATGAAACACCTTGAAGAAAATATTTGTATTTTTTTTTTCCTGGGATTAGCCCTTTAATGATGTCCTTTAAAAAGTGTGCTACTTCCTTCCACACGATTTGTAACAATGATGATAAAAAACTGCCATTAAAAGTGTTAAAAAAGTCAATTCAATTTCACCTTTTTCATTCACAGACCGGTCATCCCTTCGGTTCACATAATTTTGCAATAAAAGTCACAAGGACCAGCTGATCCTTTGAATTCATTAAATTCGCATGAACTACCAAAAAAAAACTCCCCACGTTCTTTTTCTTCTTGATGAGGGACATTTATAAAAAAGAAATGATTTTCGTTTGGCGAAAATTTAAGAAAAATTTTCTATGTCCTCTGTGACGACTGCCTCACTCGAAAAAAAGGGTTGAAAAGGATCTAGCTGTAGTTGTTCTTATATATTTTGTCTTATTGTTGTTGTTGTTATACTTCGTCTTTCCTTAGCTGTTTGGGAGCCATTTGGGAGCAATAGGATGTAGTCACCTTGTAATACCATCCGGGGAAAAGTGCCACTAACAAAGAATACACATTTAAATAAAGTGGTGCTGTGTAGTGCTGTTTTAGCCTTAAGGACATTCATCGAATGGATTTATTTTTCCAATGGAATAGTTTCCTTCTTTCTATATTTTTTTTTTTCTCCCGTAAATCCCCGAACATGAATCTCACTTATATTTTGTTTCTCTGTATATATTTTTCGTCCTGTCCTAGTTCCTAGGGGCTAATGGAGTAGGTTCGTTTTATACTCCTGATTTTCTTCTGCTTCTACTATTCTTGTTTTTTTTTTTTTTTGATATGGTGGGTGTTAGGTCTCTGTGTTGTTAGGTCATTGGGAATGAAATAATATTTACAGTTTAGGGAGGAAAAGTTTGTTTTTGTTTTTTTTTTTTTTTTTTTGTTTGCTTCTGTCACTTTTATTGTGTCTGTTAAAATAAATTGTTTCTAAGGTCTTTTGAGGCCTTTTGTCACCATAACTCTTTTAATCTTTTTAAATAGGGATATACCTACCTTTTTTTTTAAGAAAAATAATGTTCTTTAAGAAAAAGGTGCTTAGGGAAGGACCTTCCTCAATGGTTGTTAGGTGATTATTTCGTACTGTTTTGTTTTTATGTTATCTTAACTCTAAAATTATTTCAACGAGCAAATTACATGCTACTATTTCAAAAAATCGTTTAGCAAATTTAGCATAAAGTAGTTTATAAACCCAACTTTCTGTATAAGGAAGTGTTAAAAAAAATGACGCTTTCCATACCTATTCCACATCGTATGTATAAATGTATTTGAATGCTTTAAAATAGTTGTTCCTTTTCTAGAAGAAAAATTAATCACAACTAAATGGAAACTTTTAGAAAAAAAAAAATAAAGAAATCAGTGAAGTAGAAACAAATCGCAAAATCACAAATAAGCCACACACTGAGCCATACACAGCAAAATTCAGCTATTTAGCTTATCTTTTGAGCCAAAAAATAAATTGCTGTCTTGGCGCATTTTTTATTGCACGTAAATTGCTTTCAAATTCACATTTTATTACTCGCTTCAAAGGATTTCCATTCCTTATGTCGATGATTATTAGGTAATGGATCCTATTTCATATTTTTTTTATGAGTTTATGTGCAGATTCTTCTTCTGTTATTACAGTTATTAGATTCATATTTGCTTTTCTTTTCCAGATTTTGTGTGTGTGCAAATTTTATCGGTGAATGATTTAGAGAGGAAACATTTGAATAAAATCAAAATGAAAAATAAAATGAAAATTAAATTGAATTGATTTGATTTGATATGATTTGAATTGGGATTGAATATGAAGAATGACTAATATAATATTGTGCGATTTCTGAGTTTCATATAAGCGTTGTGTACTGTATACAAAAATAGAGGAAATCAGATGCTCTAATGAAACTATTTTATTTGTTTATAATTTTGATTCACAAATCGAGACATAAACGCTAAGAACAGTTTCGACAGTAACTTTTTATTGCTATGAGATGTCAACAGCTGTTTCTACTTACAAAATAAAATAAAAAAATGTATCCTTTCTAATTCTAATGGAGCCGGGGAAAAAGCTTTTACGAAACGTAAAATTTGCCTTCAGCCAGACTGCCCTCACGCAAATGAAATGAGTTAGAGAGAACATAATATCAAAAAGCCAGCCATACTCTAATGCCTTGTTATTGACGTTGCTAGCTCTATTTTCTGAGAACTTCTATGTTGTCCATAGATTGGCTATTGGATTTACCAAAAAAACAGGCAACTAAGGAACTTACAAGTCCATGGGTTTTTATTTCAAAAAACATTGAATGGGTCATTGAAGATGAGAAAACCGCGGAGTGCTATTAGATTAGAGGGTGCAATTTTAAGAGAGAGTTGCAAAAGCACCATTTTTGGTTTTTTGCAAATAATTCGAAAACGAAGCAAAATTTTGAGATAATGCTGAAAATCTTTTTTGTATTTTAACCATCAAAATGCATCACTCCAAAAATTCAAAAAAAAACTTTTTGTGAATTAAATTTAAAAAAAAGTTCCAAAAGATTTGAAAAATCACATTTTTTACTTTTTTCCCTACAACTCTTTTTGGAGCAGAGATAGGTATAGGGAATGATCCAAACAAAAGAAAGTTAACTAAATGTTCTTTAAAAATAACTCACCCTTCTATAAAAATGACTATTTCTTTTTTCACGGAAGTCATATCAACTTGATTTTGGTGTCATATGACTCCACATTAAAAACTACCTTTAAAACATGTATCGTATGCTTAGGTTTTACCAAAGCTAATTTTTTCTGTTTAATACACTACACTTTCCTGCTTTTCCCCTAAAAAACACTCTTTCACGTGAAATATTCTATTTTGATTCTTCATTCTCATGGCACATGAGACGTTTTCACCAGACTTCATGATGGGTCCAAAGTGTTTGTCTGTTTTGAAAGAATTTCTGTGCTATTTTACCCGCAGTAAAATAAAATATTAAAACACTGCGTTTTAGTATGATTTTCACACTATTTTAATATTAAACATCCTAAAATATAACTAAGTAATAGTTCTCACTTCATTAGTTAAAAGTAAGTTCTGTTGTTAAAAAATAAGCATTGAAGTAATGTCGATAAGAAACGTTATAAAAACCGAAAAATTGACTTAACTTTTTTTGAGTGAGTTATTTTTAAACAAAATTTAATTATCTTTCTTTTATGTAAAGCATCGCGTATACCTATCTCTGCTTCAAAAAGAATAATGAGCAAAAAAGAAAAGAAAGGCAACATTATTTTTAGCTTGTTTTAATTTGACTAACAATTTTTTTTATTTTTTGAATGACGCATTTCGATGTTAAATTGTATTCTCTAAAAAAAAATTTGAGCATTATCTGAAAATTTTGTTTTGTTTTCGAGTTATTTGCAAAAAACCATAAAAGGTGTTTTCCGAACTACCATTTCAGGTTCTATTAGCTTAGAAATATTGATATTCTGCAAGTCTGGATCTGTATAAAGCTTCTATATTGCTTCCATCAAAAATAAATTTCTTATAAAAGTCAGGATTTAGAAAACTGCTTCTTTAAAATTGCTTGAAAACTAGATATAGAAAATTAAACTAGACTAGCATCTGTTTTCGGATAGTCCTCTGAAGACTAATTTAAAGAGGGAAAATGAAGCTATAACTCTAAAAAGGTTCTCTAAAGTTCTTGTATTTTGAAATAAGTCCCCAACTTCGAAGATGAAATAAATCCTCAAAAAGACATGAAATGAGTCTCCAAAGGTTTCTCATGAATTTTCTTATTTTACGTAACACAAAATTAAATTATTACTTCTACAATATGGACAGCTAATAAATACAAAAAACAATAGAAAAATCTGAAATCAGGAATACAGGAAAATTAAATTCAAAGCAACTGGGTAGGGGGTGCCTGCGATGTGACAAGTGAATTCTAATGGTACTGAGTGGGGCTGGGAGGTACGTGGCGTGGTGGTCGGGCGGCGCTGGCAGCGTGCGCTGCGTATCGCGGCAGTCCGGCAGCGGTGGTAGCGCTGAGTAGAACGCGCCCGCACCACGCGCACCACTCCGCGCCGCTGCTGCTGGACTGCAGAATATTTTAGGGGATCTCTTTCATTGCATATTTTGGGGACTTATTTCATCATGAAATTACCTTCCAATTTAAAAATGAAAAAGGGCCCTAAAAAGTCATAAAATAATTCCCCAATTTCAGGAAGTTCTTAAATTTCCACCCTTTCCATTTCTATACAAATTTTAGGCAGTTATTTCCTTTTCAACTTGGAGAGTTACTTCACGGAGCCCAAAATATGTATTGGGTTTTTCAATGAGAGCGCTACAAAAGTTCTTTTAAATAAAACAAAAACGGTTTTAGATATCAATGAAATTCTTTATTCCTGTGAAAGTACGTTTGATGCCATTATGTATGGAACTCGATTTCTTTTGCATGGCCACCACGAGCACCCTTGCAGAAGTCCAGACGCTGAACCCAATTTTCGACGGTTTTCAAGCATGAATCGGCCGATACTGCTGCAATTTAACGTTCGATATTCGTACTTAGTTCATCAATCGTCACTGGCTTGTTGGCATAGACCATAGACTTGAAGTAGCCCCACAGAAAATAGTCTAACGACTGGACCATTTCGTGAGATAACACGTTCTCCAAACTTGGTTTCCAATAAATTGATTGTGACATTCGCTGTGTGGCTTGTGGCGCCGTCCTGTTGGAACCACATGTCCTCCAAGTCCATATCATCCAATTGGAGCCAAAAATATTCGATTATCATTGAACGGTAGCGATCCCCATTCACAGTAACGTTCCGGTCTTGATCATCACGGAAGAAGTAAGGCCCAATGACGCCGCCGGCCCATAAGCCACACCAAACCGTAATTTTTTCGGGTACAATGATGACTCATGGAGTACGTGTGGATTGTTGCCTGACCAATACCGCATATTTTGTTTCTTGACGAGGCCATTCAGCCAGAAATGAGCCTCATCGCTGAAGATGATTTTTCGATGAAAATCCGAATCATTTTCAAGTTGTTGCTCAGCCCAATTCGGCCTCAGTTCTTGCGTCAATTTAATCTTGTAAGGATGTAGGCCAAGATCTTGTCGCAAAATTTGCCACAACGACGTCACAGAGATTCCCAACGACGTGTGAGAGACACATTTGGGCTTTCTGCAATTGAAACCTCAGTGGCAGCAATATTCTCGACACTACAGGCATTTCTTTATCTCACTGACACGGGAACATTTTGTACTGTGCCTGTGGATTCAAATTTTTCCACTGGACGCTCAATTGATTGATTATAACGACCATAAATTGGACGTAGCGCTCCTAACGTTGAGGCCACTGACTTCGAATTTCGGTTGTAAATTTTAATAATTTCGACTCGTTGTTGGATCGTATATTTTTCCATCATGAAATGGCAAACCTTACTGAAGAGAAATTTCAAAAGAATGGCAAGAAATATGGCGTCGTTTGCTGTCCCTGTCACTCTACTTTTGTAGCGTCCCTGTTCAAAAACCCTTTAGTTTTTTTAACGTCTGTAAACAACTTATCCCTAAAAGCTGATAGCTCTATTATACTCGTGTTATTTTCTTTTTACAAACCTTTCTGAAGCTATCTGTCAAAACTTCAATAATTTTTCAAATAGTGTTCGTTCAAACTTCTTTAAGACTGTCAATGACTTACTTTAGAACTTCTATAATGTTCTCCTTTTTATGCTTAAGGAAATTTTACAAATGTTTTACCAACATAAAAAAGTCTATTCAGTTAGGCCTAAACGAAGCTGAAATATGAGTCTCTCAAAATTGCACCCTTCAATGTAATAGCACTCCGCAGTTTTAATGACTTTTGCTTGAACATCTTAGATCCTTTCTATATGCTATATTCAATAGCCTAAGAGTAAACTCAGCAATTCTGATTTCGACCCAACTGTCCAATGGGGAAATAAAAGCCTTGTAGAATATAATAATTCAAAAACTCAAATCTGTCTTTCGTCGTTAAAGTAGAACACGTCTCCAAAACCACTATCCATGAGTGACATTTGCATTGAATATCGTTTCAGTGTTTAGTATATATATCACAAACCACATTTTGTGGAATAAAAATAAATTTGACGTTGGCAAAAATGTTGCGTTGTTTTTAGGTTACCATACAAGGTGCTGGGAGTATTTTTTTTTTCGTACATCACGAATCTTGTAACCTTTAACCTGTGGCCGAATTATCGCGTCAGTGGTCCAGTGATTGAGTGCCATCAGTAATGAACGAGTAACCACTTAAAATTTTGGTATACTAGATTGTTCGAAACGTGAACGTTAATGCCAAACTCACATAATTCAGTCAAATAATGCTCGAAAACTGATGCGGTAGTTCGGCCTCTAGTTCGTTTTATCCCTTCCATTTTAGTATTCAGAAATTGCATTCTGAATCTCTTTAGTGTGTTCACATTATTTATGTGACGTGAAAATTTTGTTTTTATTTCAGAACAGTCTAATAATAACTTCAAACTGATAACTTTATTATATTCAAAAATCCATTTTATTTAATTATATTTGCCTTTCAAATTTCAATCAGCAATCTCTCACTTGAAACAACAGAAACAAAACAATCCACTTTAATTTATTGAAAGCCTCATTGATTGAAATCTCAAAATCATTTCAAAATACTTATTCCATATATGTACATACATGCATGAAATCAAATGTATGCCTAACAAATACATAAATAAAGTGACATATATGTTTATAGAATGTCACAAATAAAATTCAAACACCTTTCAATTATAATGTCAATAGAATGACAAGAAGTCCAACTGCATATAGCACAGGATCGGACTCTTCTTTAAGCTCTCTATAAATATTCTCTGTAGTACCTTGAAGTCGTAGACGATATGAATAGAACTCAAAAACTCATCCCCTTTAAAAAAGGAGAAAAAAAAAACCAACAAACCAATTGTACTGCAATAGTCAGCAAATTTGCTAAATCCCTTGAAAATATCTTCTACATTTCTCTCATTTGGTATTCCATCGATATCACCGACAATAAACCCAAAGAAATATTCCATCCAACCACAAACAAGGAGCAATCAAATAGCATTCCCTATCTGTGAATCCGAAGAGCACAAAATCAACCCGAAGATGTCAATCAGTTCTTGTGAAATTCAAAGCTCTGCTGTGAGGGTTTTCGAACTACTACTAGTACCTCCTACCTACCGAACCGACTACTAGCTTTGCTACTGATGGGTTCCAATTCAACTCATTCCACAAGTGAAAATCCTGTCTGGAAACAAATGAATATACTAATGCCTCGCTTGTAATCTAGGACATGTGTGTTGAATGCAAACGAAAGTCCTATAGTACCTCCCCCCCTTCGCATATATGTAGTTCCATATATACAGACTCATAGTCATAGTCATCGTCCTTCGTCTTGTTCTTCTCTTATTCGACCACGATGATGTCAATTGTGATGTTGGAATGCATTCAAGCGAAACAGAGCTCCTTGCAAATGGCAAAACTAAGTGGGCTAATTTGGACTATAAAAAGAAGAGTTTGAGGTATTTTGGGGCTCTGGATCAACGATAAATTGTCCTTTGGTTAAAAGAGAGTTGTCGAGAGGGAGGATTTGAAGTATATTGTTTCGAATGTCTGGCTGTGTATTATTATACCAAGTCTCGAAAAACTGAAAGGATAAGTTTTGTTTTGTGTTTTCAATTTTGAAATTCTATACCCCATACATGTACCTACTCACTCGTCTATGGAGCTGAGATGAAAAGTCATAAGGATTAATTTTACTAACATAATAAAGTGTTTGTCAATATTTGTAGAGTAGTGGTTTTGTGGCTATTATAGTTTGTTCTCTCGTCTAAAAGTTTTATATTTACAAACATGTCAAAACGGCAGATTCAAAGCCTTAATAAGAGACGTTGGTGATGATGCATTTTGAATGTGAAATTGGTTTTTGATTTTTTTGTATTGTTCTTGATGACAAGTTTGAGTGTGTTTTGAAAAATGATTCTTTAAATAAATTTAAGATTTTGTAGTTTTTAAAAGAAAAACTTTATATTCAATTGTATGCCCCTGTGTACATACATAATGTCCTATTTGTTGGATCAATTTACCCACCGAGATGTTCAATTAACCGAAACATTTATGTACATTAGGGTGGTCCTAAAATTTAACATAGTCTTTGCTTTTTTTTTTTACTTTCGGGGAATTTGTTACGCACCATAAGGAGGTATCCATACCTACCCGTGTGTCGGACTCTAAAAGGGATTTCAATCTTGGCATTCCAACTAAATCTTCAAAAGTGTCGATGATCTCCCCTAGGGAACACTATCGTTATACTTCAAGGGAGGCTCCTGTTTAATAAGCGGATTCTGTCTTTTCGTGAACCGGCTCTTTCTTTTTTTGGTTCTCAGGATCTGGGTCAGGTACGCACATACATATATGCTGCCATTGCTTTTCGTTTTCACATCTTTGAGATGATGTTCTCCTGACTTAATTCTAGGTCCTGGGGCCTATTTCATACAACTCTGTAAGACTTTTAATTATTTGTAAATTATTCAGGGGCGACCGCAAGATTTCCTTTCTCATTACGAATTTAACGTCATCTGAATTCAAGTCTCCATACTGACAGGAGGGGCTTCTTTACTTTGCCTATCTTAAACGGGAATGCGTTAAAATATCCGTATCCAGTGAGGGATTGGGAGACGTAGTAGTCCATATTGCCGTGTTTCCAGATTCCCCTTTCAGCCTCGTCTCTGATGAGCCTTTCAGTTCAGCACCCACAGCTTTCAGCCTCCCGTCGTTCCTGTTACTTGTGTTATGCCGTTGTTGTTAAATAGTGGCAAAAGCCAACAAAAAACCAAAATGTCAAATTCCAATAAGTTGCTCGGAAGTTGTCTAGTGGGCGGTGGCAAGCAACTTTAGTTGCTCTGAGTTGCCGGCAACTCTGAGCAACTGAAAGTTGCCGGCAACTAAGTTGCCCAGTGGGCGCCAGGCCTAAGGCTCTGCGTCTCTGTTTGCGATACTTTTCTTGTCATAGTGCATCGGCCCAAATTTCGCATCCGTAGAAGAGAATTAGAGTGCGTTGTCACCATCAGTGGTTTCCTTTTGCTTGCCGAAGGTCCGCCTATATTTGCCATAAGTCTGCTTAGAGACGTTGTCACCTTGATGCCCAATCCGCTATTTTTTGTGTGTGTTGCCAGTTAGAAAGTTTGGAATCTAGAATGAGTCCAAGATATTTGATACCTTCACTGCTTCTCATTAACTCGGGTCTATTCTGGAAATCTATTTGAGTAGGAATTCTTTTTCTGGTTAGCTAAACTATTTTTGTGTTATTTCCATTGCTAGGCACAAGCCATGTTCACATAGTCTTGAATAGCCCTCATTCGATTCAAAATACTGGAAACAAATTTCCCCTATGTTTTTCAGATTATTAACTTCACCCTTTTAGAAGGCCGACTAAAGTTTTTATGGTAAAAAGTTTTTGAAAAAAAATTCAAACTTATAAATAATAAATTGTATTTATTTATAAACATTAACAATAAAAACTTTATTATAAAAATCATATTGTAAAATTAATTTGTGACTTTAAAAAGAGCTATAGCGGACATTGTAAGTCCGTTATTTTAAAATAATTTTTTTCGGATTTGAGTAATTTTTCTAAAAAAAATTGCACTTCCTGCCTAAACGAGGGGAAATAGACCCCCGTACGATTTTTTTGTCGTGTGAATCTAGTCTATACGATCTGATTTTCTTTCGCTTGTTATAAGAATCTCCTTAACCCCATAATTACTTAGTACCTTCCTTAAAGTGAAAAGAGGGAAATATAAATCTAAACAAAATTAGGACATTTTTTTCTATTTAGAGCCATTCCGCTCAGGATTAAAAAAAGAACAATATAAGGACTACTTTAATGTTAATTGTTTAAGGTAAGGTTATTGGGAGCAGTTTTTTTAGATCAATTAAGTGGAAACATGGAAATGAATTTGAAAAAAGTGTAGAAAAAACATTTTTTAATTCGAAAATCTTCTATTAAAAATATTTAAGTACCTTTTTTCCCCTAAAAATATTATCAAAATCTAAGTTAATAGACCTGTTTCAATAATAAAAACAAGAAACTAATTATTGGTCTGTATTCACAGCTTAACTATCTATTCCATTAATCAATCTATCTAATGAAAATAATATTAAATTCCTTTGAAACCAAACTAAAAATAATCGACTAAATTTCCCGTTTTCTTTGTTTATTTAAACATCAATCGATTCGGTTTTATTTTTTTTTTTTAATAGTCTGATTGCAATTTGTTCATGGTTTTTATTTCAACCCAAAGTTAGAATTACTATATGGAAAACAAGAAGAGATAGAAATAAAAATTAATTGATCACAAAAGTGGTGTGTGTATTTAAACGCAGACTTTGAAAACGAATCAATTTACCATTATCAGGAACGTAGCCAAATCCATAGAATAAGTAGAGGGGACCTAAATCGTAATAAAATTCAAAATGAAATGTTGTTCTGACCCTTGACTTAATTGAAATCCCAGGCTGCAAAATCGTTAACATGGGCTGTTGAAAATGTAAATATTTGAAATATCACTGCTGAAAATGGTTAAAAATTTCTTACCGATAAGATGATGACTTGGTAAGCCAATGGTACACTTGGGCGTATACATGTTTTCTTATTTGAGTTTTTAACGCCAGCGCTCATTGAGTCGATTTTTACTCGACATTTACAAAATCTTTCTAGTGATGGGACATCTTAAGAAAGAAGATCATTTAGCAAGTGAATTCAATTACGCTATTGCGTGTGATGGAATAATGGAACAATAATTGTACAAAAGTGGGAAATGCCGTTGCGTTGGAGGTTTCAGTAGGAAAATGACCCAAGGCACACGTTAAGGATACACAAAATGTGAATCAATGATCAAAAGGTTTCGGCTATGAATTGTTCACCGTACCATTCACCAAATTTGAACTCAATAAAACATCGTTTGGGCGATCGTCAAAGCAAAATATTTGGGAAAAATTTTAAAGCTGCGGCAAATTTAAAAAAAGAGTCGGAATAAATTTTAATTCTTCGTAATTAAATTAAAATAATAATTTGAATCAGTGCCAAGATAAGTAAGTACATTAGCATTTTAAACCGAAACTTAAATATTTATGTAGCCATTTTTTTCACTATTGCTCAACTTGAGGCAAACTCTCAAGTTGATTAACTTGAGAGTTGATTTAAACTAGAGAGTTGAATTCCTTTTTATTCACTAATTTGTTTCTCAACTCCCAAGTTGAATATCTAAAGTTGGCCAAACTTCTGATTTGAAAAATGTCCCTAGGATATTTCTGAAAATAATTTAAGAACTGTCATTTTAATATTTAAATTTGAATTAATTCGTTCAATCAAACTGATTTTTTTCAATTTTTCTGTGTTTTTTTTTTGTAAGAAATTGTTTTGTGGTTTGTGAAGGCTTATAAAATTTAAAAACAAATCATTAAAGATATGCCAAACGTAAGAAATCCTTGTCGATTTCATAATGTATGTACATAGGTTGTTGGCACAGTCATTTCTTTAATCGCGCCTTAGGTTAGGTGGGGTGATGATTTTTCTATTTATGCCACGTCGCGTCGGTAGCTCGGATCTCAATGGTTGGGAATATAGGAATGGGTAGCGTAAGAGGAAGAATTTAGTGTAAGTATTAGGTAAAGGGTGCCTCCCTGAACCTTCCTGACTGCTAAATGAAGTGAAGGAAGTTTTTCATTGGAAAAAATCAGATGTCACCCCGTTCGTAGAAAAGTATTTTTTAAAAGGAGGATCTTTTCTAATTCTATCTAGGCTGGACCATTCAAAAAGAAAGTGAAATGACCCCTCTTCCACCTTTTTAACCTGATACCCTCTACATAAGTCAGATTTGCTGATGACCATTCTTGACATGTGGGTTCCCATTGAGTGTGATCCGTAGAAAATAAGGTTTCCACAAAATAGAGACAGTTGGGTTTGGCGAGGCTAATTGCGTCTTACAATGTATAAAAGTTTAAAGAAGAACATATACACATCTGAAGAAAAATGTTGGTATGCATTTTCAAAAGTTAAAAAACAATATTTCTATAAAAATTCTCAAGTTTGCTCTGCCAACATCTACTTTTTCCAGGAGTTTAGAAAATCTGAAGTTGATCAACTCTAGAGTTAAAAATCGGAAGTTGAAAACTTCAACTTTGAGTGAATAAATACAAATTCACAATTGAAACTAAATCCTCAAGTTACATATGTTCAACTTTGACTGAAAAAAAATCACCCTTAATTGCTCTTGTGCTACATTTTCCTTAGCGTAAACTGTCACAAAAGTTCTTTTGTAGCACATGTTTCGTTTATGCAAAAATGTGCCTAAGTTGAATAAAAATATTTAATATTTCTGTGGAAATAAATAATTTCTTTAATTAATCAAAATGTGGTTTTGAACTTCTTCATTTATTTACTACAAATATTCCTACACAGAAAACTAATAACGACAGGAAAACAAAAAATATTAATAACGTGACAGAAAAAATATTACAAAATTCTCCCGCATTCTTTTTTGTAAACTAATAGACTAAAGGCCATTTGCTGATAGGAAACTTAAATATTTAAGTAGAACATAAGCGCTTATGTGACAGTTTACGCAGAGGAAAAAGTAGAACATAAGCTTTTAAGTATAACATAAATCCTTAAGTAACGTAAACTTTCACTTAAGTGCTATGTTCTACTTAAACATTCAAGTTTCGTATCAGCAAATGGCCCTTAGAGCCGACAGCAGATATTATTGGGTGTGAATGGTAACAAAAAAAGAAGTATAGGGGTTGAAAGTTTCATTAAAAGCTATTCAAAAAATAGAGGTCTTGCCGTCTAAAACTGGGGCCTTTGTGATTAAACTGTGCATCAAAATAAAATATGAATACAACTTCGAAGATAATCGTGTTAGCCAAAATTGGTTGTCTTCCCTCCCTAGATAAGCTCCTCGGATCACATATCACGGAATCTGAGACTATTTGAGTGTATAGTTCACCCTGTCAGACTGTTTAAAAAATCGTTTTTCACTTTGAATTTTGAAGTTTTTAAACGGTCTGGCAGGGCGAACTATACACTCAAAGGGTTTCAGATTCCGTTGGGTGCGGATTGAAATTCTGTTTTCAAAATTCTGCTTTTCAAAATTCAGTTTTTCAAAATTCTATTTTTTTTTCAGTTCTGTTTGTCAAAATTTTGTTTTTCAAAATTCTTTTTTGAGATTTTAAAAAGAATTTCATTAAGATTTCGTGGAAATCTGGAGTTTTCATTGAGATTTTGATGAAATTTTCATGTTAGCTATCACTAACACCCGACATCTGCTGTGGGCTCTCGGTCTATAAGGAAAATTCTTCTGTTTAAGTAGAGTGACTGAATATAAAGCTGGCCATACACGACAGAGCCAAAGAGCCAAATGACCCCGTGCCGATCCAAAATCGGTCGTTTGTAGGTTGGACCGCCTGCCGATACATTTGAATCACCCAATCTGAATCCAACCGAGCCAAATGGATTGGATGGCTTGGTCGTGTATGGCCAGCTTAATTCAAGTTAAAAGTTCAAATTTGCTCAATTCCATATTGCGTTTCGCCTAGTTATGATAGTTGGTCGCGATTTAAGTCATTTATTTGTTGTTACTCGCTGATAATTTATTTTTAGTTTATAATTTATTTTCTTAAAGTTGATGAAGTAGAAGTGACCTTGTTCGGACAAAAGAAAGGTCTAAGGAAAATGGCCCCAAATCGATTAGGAAATATCGACCAAAAAACACTGAACAAATTGTTGGTGTTATTTGTGTTCCCATTTTGGTGATATTTTCTTATTTCGCTATATTTTATAAAATGAAAAAATGCCTAAAATAATGAATTAAAATATGTAGTCCCATGGAAAATAGCCGAAGCTAGGAAAAATTGTCAAAAACAACAGCAATATTAGGAAATATCGCCCAAAAGTGAATGACAAGGCAATTGTTAGAAGGATCTCAAAAAACCAGTTGGTCGATATTTCCATTTCAATATTTGTTCACAAAGTATAGCTTTGGGCAATATTTCCAATTACTCTTTTGGGTGATACAAAATTTTTTGGGCAATATTTCCAAATCAATTTGGACACTTTTTCCTTGGGCACAGTTTCCTAACGTTCAAAATAAATTTTACTCGATACAATCCAAGTAGGGAGCCAGTGTTCTATTAGATATTTATTGGGGCCTAATTTTGAAGAAGCCAGGAATTCTTAACCTCACTTCAACAAAAATCACTCTACGGACCTGACTATCACTGAATAAATAGTAGAAGAAAGCAAACAGAAAAAAAATACTTGGAAACCACATTTTCCTATCATTTGTGGGCTCGTATTCAATTGCAAAATGTGAAATGATTCATTGGCCACAGAGTGGTAATTGAGTGGAAAATTATGTAAAGAATAAAAAGAAAGAATAAATTCACGGAGCATTTTTTTCAATAAATTTTTTCTTCTCTTAAGAGCCATTGCTAAAGTTTACTCAATGCACTTTGTGCTTTGGCAACAGAACTTTTCAATTTAATTTATCTTCGATGATTTATAGAATAAAAAAAAAAGGATATAAAAAATTTCAAAGCTTGGAATTGCGATATTTTGGTTATCATCACTCAAAGCATTAAACAAAAAAAATGGTTTGATTTTTTGAACTAAAGGAAACACATTATTTGACTTGGTTTCAAAAATCTTACTTTGATATTTACGAAACAAAAATGATTGCCAAGAATCATTTTTAGATGAATACTTTTAAAACAAAAAATTCTGTTACCGTAGAAAAAAAAAATATTTTTGCATAATGGAAAATTTCACTGCGTTTGGAAAGGCTATATTCAATTTTGATTTCCTATACTTAAGGCGTGTTTGTTTACAATGGGCTAGATTTGTAATGTTACTTTCACAGGCGCAGATATTTGACTTACGATTATATCACAAAAAATGTTCCAATTTTGACTATAGGCAGATGTTTAAAATTGAAAAATACTCAGCTCCAAATATGGTGAAGCCAAAGATAAATCGCACATTTATTTTCAAAAATTCATTTGCCTGGAAGAGTTAATTCCAACTACTAGGAGTACATCCAAAAGCCTCATCATCCAACATTAAACCATCCAAAAATTTAATATTCTCCATCGAAAAGCAATGCAATCGCATTATTCGCTGAAGGATTTCTGTGGTTGAACTTGCACAGAAAATGTTTTCTGCTTCAATGAGACGTGAACGATGATGGTGTGTAACTGTATATGGGAGTATTGTGGTATCACATCCGATCCTCTGTTCTACATCCTTATATCTTCCTCCCACTGCTACACTACACTACCACTTTACCAACCACCATACTCAAAGTATCCACTTCCACTATTTTTGCCTCTAACAATGTGACATAAATTCTCTTGGTTGTGTTCACTTCTAGAGGTTGCTGCTGTTTCTTGTTATCTCTTGGTTCTTGAATGTGAAACAAGAACAAACATTCTCTATAGTAAAAAAGCAACAAATAAAAAGGAAAAAAGAAAAAAGAAAAGAGAATTTTAAGGGATATTAACTTAAAAGGATGTGAATTTGGTTGGGTAATAGTGTAGCAAGAAACACTACGTTACAATTTCCTTTTTCTTTTCATGTGGGAAGTTAATGATGTTGTTAGCAAACAAAATTACATTTATGTTTAACATTTTTTATGTTTTCTTTGCATGCAGTTATGTACAATGTTTGTGAAGGTATATTTAATTTAAATATTTTGTGAAGAATTGTGTGTTTTTCAATTCCCCATTCAGCAAGGTCTAAAGGTGGGATGACGACATGACAGTCATTTATAACACGTTCACCCTTCAACGTTAAATTAGTTTACACTTTCTATTACAAAGAGTACAAAAATCAAAAAGAAGAGATTTTTGGGTCTTCAAAAATAGTCTGTTTAATTTGTATGCATGATCCTACGTTTCGCCAGCATGAATTGGCTTGACATTGTAGGGTTTTGAGGTTGGCACTCTTCTTGACTGACCGATGCCACCAATAGAAAAGACACTTTACCTTTAATGGATAAGAATAATAATCACAAATTCTCCAAACTTGAGCACTAGTTCATCACAGATTTTGAAGCAGCTTCATATATTTTCCACCTAAGTGAGGAATATTATTATTGTTTATAAAACTAGACCAAGTAGCCTTGATTGACTTCTTAGACATTGGAAGTCTTTGAGTAAGATGCTCCGTCCAAGGCATTTTGTAGTTTAACGTGAACGTACGTGTATTTTTTAGTAATACTTATTTCAGTATTGTTCAGAAACCATTTTTCACCAGTTGCTCGCCGACCACCTTTTCTAAAAATAACTTTTTTCTGATTTCCTTAGATTTACAAGCATAAGTTCCATTTTTAACAATAATTAACAAAGCTATTAATCTAGAGAGTCCGGAGTGTGAGAGAGTAGCACGATATCGTCGGCGTAGAGCAAGACTTTTATCAATATGCCCTCAATAGTTATCCCACCCGGTAGTGTAGAGTCCAGATCGTTTAAAAATGGGATACAAAGAAGAGCACTAAGAACGCATCCCTGCTTTATACCTCCGTTAATGGGGAAAACAGTTGCAGAGTTTTAGTGATAAAGTGTCTTAAAGACCGCTACCATGTTTGTGGATACTCCGATGAGTGCAAGTGTAAAATAAAACATCTCTGTTGATATTGTCAAATGTTGCTTTTAAATCATTGAAAAACGCTTATAGTTTTTTTTTTGTAGAGTTGAATTTTTACAAGACATGAGTAGTTTTGACTGTATTCTCCTTGAAATTTCGTGTTATAAAATCCAATCGATGCGACGCTATAGCAGGACAGTTGTAAACAGCTTGTAAATAGTGTCTATAAATGTCAGACCACGGTAATTGATTGCATCGTTGGGATCTCCTTTTTTAAAAAATGTTATAGATTTCCTTGATAATACTGGGATGGTTTCTGTACTAAAGACATCGTGAAAAAGACGGTGTAAATCGGTGTTCAAATCGAATACCATTAATCCCGGCTTTGTTCTCTCTAGCACACAAGATAGCCGATTGAGCTTCTTCCATTTCAATTTCACTATCGAGCAATGGAACAAAATTGTTACTGTGAGATAAATACTCGTATATCATATTTGAGCCTGTGATGCTGGGGAACGTTGATTTTGAAAATAGGTGTTGAACTCAGATGCTTTTATATTAGTGTTTAAGTTATTCTTATTACCACGTATTGTTTAAGCAAGCCTCCACCAATTTTTAGCTGCTGTAACAAATCCAAGTTGCCTCACGATTTATTTGTGGTAGTCACGTTGCTTCGAAAAACATAGGATTTTTATATTTTTTGTTTTTCTCATGATAGCTCTTTCTGTGAACATCGATGTTGAATTTTCTATACATTTTCAGATTTTCTAAAACGTTTTTCTTAGCATAGAATCACGCCAAATCAAACCATGGCTTTTTTGGTACAAGGCTTGAACCAGGTCTATTGTTTACACCGTGTGCAGTGTATATGCATTCCTTAATTGTATTACAATGGTCATCCGCTGTTGCAGTTGAAGTAATTGTTTGTGCTAACATTTCGTTTAAGCTGCAAGCGTATGTGGTTTTCAGTTCAGTTTCAGTTTTTTGGATATTGACATGTCCTGTTTAAAAATCATCAAAAAATATTGCTTCAGAAAGATAGTTCAAACTTCCGACACTCTGTTTCTAGCCAATATCTTAAGTTATTCGGGCATTTTACGTGAAGCGGACAACGAAAAAAAAGGAATTCGTTAATTTTTGGGTTATTTCTACTTCTTTTGATGCTCAACATAAATGCTGAAGGATTTTGAATTTTGGTGGCTAGTGTTGAAGTTATGAGCTCGTAAAGTTTTGGCAGGCCATGTTGTAAGTTTTTAAAGAAAAATGTTTTTTTAAATTAAATGAATTGATAGGAAAATTATTTTAATATTGGAATATACGGCAAATTAGGTGTTCTTTTCATAAATGAAAACTAAACCGGAAATTGATTTTGGAAAGAAAACCGGTAGTTAACAATTCAAATCTGAATTTAAAAAAGTTTGACCATTTTAATATTTTCTTTTTAAGTCAAAATAATAATATAGAAATTATATGCCAAGTTTGAAAGTGAGAAGATAGATTTAGAAGATACGTAATTTTAAGTGCAAAGCTCCCATGCCAAAAAAAAACGAATTTTTGTAGGTATAAAAAATAAGTAAGTAACCATAAATTTTGGGTTTTTAGAAGTTAATTTTGATATTATTTTTTCTTCCCTCTGAACGTTTCTTATACAATATAGAAACAAAATACTAGATTTGAAGATGGCATCTCAGAGTGTTGAGGTGGCAACGTCGTTCGTGCGAAAAGCCTCACTCGGTCTAACTTTTTCGCTAATCGCTTCATAAATTTCGATAAAATTTCTTTGTAAGTCTTAAACAAATATTTATAATCTGCCAAAACTTTATGAGCCCATAACTCAAGCACCAGTCACCAAAATTCAAAATCCATCAGCATTTATGTTTAGTATCAAAAGAAGTAGAAATGACTCTAAAATTAACGAATTTCAAGGATTTTGAACCATTTTGACCGAAATTTATTGCAAGAACTTTCTAACCACCTATTTTGATAAAAAATCTAATTTTGAACAAAAAGTTTTAGGTGTAAAATTTTCAAATTTAGTTTTTTTCTGAAGGAAGCGGATCGAAATTCTGGTTTCAAAATTCTGCTTTTAAAAAATCTATTTTTTGGGTCGGGGTTGAAACTCTTACATGATCAAAATTCTGTTTGCTAAATTCTGCTTTCAAGATTCTGCTTTTCAAAATTCTTTTTTTCAAAATTCTGTCATCTAACATATTTAAAAATTAATTTCTGCCAATTCTACTTTTTCTCAAATAACTTGTAAAGGGTTTTTCAAACGGGACGCTACAAAAGTAGAGCGACAGGGACAGCAAACGACGCCATATTTCTTGCCGCTCTTTTGACATTTCTCTTCAGTAAGGTTTGCCATTTCATGATGGAAAGATATACGAGCCAACAACGAGTCAAAATTATTAAAATTTTCTACCGGAATTCGGAGCCAGTGGCCTCAACGTTAAGAGCGCTACGTCCAATTTATGGTCGTCATAATCGTCCTAGCAGATCAACAATTGAGCGTCTAGTGGAAAAATTTGAATCCACAGGCATAATACAAAATGTTCCCGTGCCAGTGAGACAAAGAAGTGCCCGTAGTGTCGAGAATATTGCAGAAAGCCCAATTGTGTCTCTCACACGTCGTTCTCAAGCGTTGGGCAACTCTGTGACGTCCTTACAAGATTAAATTGACACAAGAACTGAAGCCGCTTGACCACCAGAAGCGTCGTATGTTCGTGAATTGGGCTGAGCAACAACTTGAAAATGATTCGGATTTTCATCAAAAAATCATCTTCAGCGATAAGGCTCATTTCTGGCTGAATGGCTTCGTCAATAAACAAAATATGCGGTATTGGTTAGGCAGCAATCCACACGTACTCCATGAGTCATCATTGCATCCCGAAAAAAATACGGTTTGGTGTGGTTTATAGGCCAGCGCGTGGCGTCATTGGGCCGTACTTCTTCCGTGATGATCAAGACCGGCACGTTACTGTGAATGGGGATCGCTACCGTTCAATGATAACCTAATATTTTTGGACCCAATTGGATGATATGGACTTGGAGTACATGTGGTTCCAACAAGACGGCGCCACGAGCCACACAGCGAATGTCACAATCAATTTATTTGAAACCAAGTTTGGAGAACGTGTTATCTCACGAAATGGGCCAGTCGCTTGGCCGCCTCGGTCGTGCGATTTGACGCCGTTTGACTATTTCCTGTGGGGCTACGTCAAGTCTATGGTCTATGCCAACAAGCCAGCGACGATTGATGAACTTCGTACGAATATCGAACGTGTAATTGCAGCAGTATCGGCCGATTTATGGTTGAAAACCGTCGAAAATTGGGTTCAGCGTCTGGACAAGTGTGCCCTTGGTGGCCATGCAAAAGAAATCGAGTTTCATACATAATGGCATCGAACGTATTTTTACAGGAATACAGAATTTCATTGATATCCAAAACCGTTTTTGTTTTATTTAAAAAAACTTTTGTAGCGCTCTTATTGAACAACCCAAAATTATAACGAAAATAAACCAAAAAAAAGCCTTTTTTACTTTATTGTTAGACAACTATAAGAGCAGCACTATTTTTCAAACTGAGATTTTGATACTAATAGTAACTTACTTTTGTTATTTGCTGCACCCTGCACATATTTTTCCACAACTCGAGGTTAATGGATGTTTTGGCCTGACAGTTTTTCAATTGTATGCAAATAACAATTGAATATTCAATTTCTTCACAACTCTTCGTAAATCATTTATCTTATTCTCTTATTTTTGGTTTGTACATATCCAATTATAATCTTAACATTGACTTGTTTTTTCAAAATAAAGCAAATGACCAGCCATACACAACTTACCTTTTCCTTTATTTTATACTTTTACAGGTTATTGAGGCTTTAACTTTAAGTGCATAAATGGTGTAACCAACTTTTTTACAAAATTTTTAACCAGATCGATTTTTAATAATACTGTGTTTACACTTTACCAAAATCTAATATTTCAGCAAAATTTTTTGAGATTTCAAATTGGTCGACCAAGTTTTTACTAATATTTCCATGAAATCTTGTTCCATCAATTAAAAATGTCTAAAATCGAGTTTGGTTTTTGTGGGAACATAGCATAATATTACTAAATTTGAAATTAAAGTAGGTCATATGTTTGAAAAACTTAGAGATATTAAAGAATTTTTAGTGGTATCTTAGACGGATTTTGACGAATTAATGTAAGTAAAAGACAGAAGAATCTAAAAAATCAACTACACCACTTTTTCACCAAATAAAAGAAATGTTTCCTATAATTCATGCTTGGGCAAGTAGCTATAAGAAAATTGCTTTACACATTTAACATTTCCCAAACCATCCTTTTATTATTGGCAGAATTTTGTAAAACAGAATTTTGAAAAACAGAATTTTGAAAAACAGAATTTTGAAATGCAGCATTTTGACAATCAGAATTTTGCAAAAAGAATTTTGACCCTGACGGATTTTCGTAGGATTAGGGTCGAAATTTTGTAGGGTCATAATTCTGCTTTGCATAAGTCTGCATGTCAAAATTCTGTTATTCGAAATTCTGGTTGCACAAAATTCTGCATGACCAAAATTCAGTTTTTCAAAATTCTGTATTTCAAAATTCTGTTTGTTCAAAATTCTATATTTCAAAATTCTGTATTTAAAATTCTGTAAATATGTTGTAAAAGAGAACTTTTAAATACAGAATTTTGGAAAATTGATTTTTTGTAATGGAGCTAAATTAAGAAGCGTGGTAAGAATACACATACATAAATGAAATGATTTCAAGGCAGAGTTTTGGTCCGTTTTGATGATGAAAAGCCATATGGAAGTTTTTCCAAAAACAAAAAAAAATTGTCGATGTTTTGAGTCGCTGACTAAAAAGCTGAAAATAATCCTCTTTGGCAAAAGCACAGGTGACTTTAGTAAAAAATGGGGAGCACATAAAAAAGTTTTCTAAAAAATAAGCAAATAGCGCAACTCATAAAAAACGACTTGAATGCAATATTAGTTTTTTTAAAAACCATGAAATTAAATTTTATTAAGGGTAGGTATTCACACAATAGCGTAAAGCCGTAAAGCATGCAGAAAACTTAAACTTTGTAAATATGTCACAATTTACGTGTGAGTTATAGCAAAAAAAAGAAGTATGGGTAGGCAATTTCAGTCAAGATTATTCCCAAAATCAAAGTCTTGTAGTTCAAAAACGATAATGGACTTCAAGACATTGATTTTTGAAATAGCTTTTACACATGTTTTTGACGCCTTTACTTCTTTTTTTGCTATTACTCACATCCTAAATTTGCTGCGGGCTCTGGGGTTATAGAATCTTTTTTAAATGGAATTTTTACCAGAGAAAATTTTGAAATGCAGAATTTTGCACATACAGAATTTTGATGTACAAAATTTTTAAATATAGAATTTTGACCAGGCAGAATTTACAAGAAAAGCAAAATTTTGACCAAACAGAATTTTGAAAACAAGAATTCCGACCCGCCCTCAATCACGTACCGAACCCTTTTGCGAGTTATACGAAACATATTGAAAAGTTACCAGTGTGACCATTCTCTCAAAAATACAGGGGTTATTTTAGTAGCATTCGCCTTTCATGATTGTCCCCTAAACAAACATACCTATTCAATAAGAAAAACCCTTGAATGTACCAAAATGTTCCTTATAAAAGGTTATATAATGCATACCTAGTTCACTAACTAGTATACTAAATATCCTTCGTTAAGTTCCATTCTGAATTTTTGTAACCTTAGTTGTTTCTATATATTATTTTATGATTTTAACAATTAAATTTGTTTTCAAAAGTTTTTTTCTTCATAAAACCATTCGGGCTTGGATATCGACGCATTTTTGAAATCCTGCCTTTCCTCTGCGATGGTATCCTTCGCATTTCTTCCCAGATCCTGCCATGGGTAGGTTTATGACTTGTGTGTACATATGTACGTACATATATTATCTCTCAATTTGTGTCATTCAAAATCTCAATTCATGTGTCAGACTTTTCTTAAACCTATTTAAGTGAGAACATTCTTACAATATGCGACGCTTAAATGATGTGCTTTTTGTGTTTGAACAAAAAAAAAACTTCAAAAACTGTCACTGCCTATGGGAGGAATTTATTTTCTGGAAGGATCTGTACACGGAAATAGCATATTGTTGCTGTTTGACTTTCAAGTGAGAGTAATTTATTTGTCAAACAAAAATACATACATTATGTGTGGAGTGTTCCCTCAAGGAATATTATTTATTAAAAATCGATAACATTTTTTTTTCTTTCGCTATACGATTGAAATTTAGATTGATGTTGACAAGTTTTGTTTTCTTAATATAAATTTGACTTTGATATGTACCTTTTGCTCAATGTGCATTCATGTGTAACGACATGTTTGATTTATTAGAAATTGAAATTTTTTTTGACTAACATTTAAATATTTTCAATTGTTATGCATTTCGAAATTTTTGTCTATACCTACCTAAGGATGTAAAATATTGGTGTTGCTACTACAAAAAGTCGTTAATAATAAAACATATTCCGTAGTGGTATTTCTGGTAGTTCTGGAACAAAGTTTTGCTGCATAGAATGAATGAACTGCTCACGACCTCTACTGGCTGAAAAGGAGAGAGGAACATTTTTACGTTTCAGTTAGAAAAACAAGAATAATTTAAATTGATTTTATTTGGTAAAAATATAAGCGATTCAAAAAATATACTTTAAGATTAATATTATAACAATAATTCAAGTTGTGTCAAAGAACAATTAAATAAATTCAACCAGTTGATAATAAAAATGAATAGGAAGTGATATATCCTTCGATATTTTTTGTTACAGGTCGATTTTGTTTCGATCAAGGTTTTTACAATTTTAGTTCGGACGCAACAATAATTGACTTCTCATAAAGAAAAAGGTGGGATATCAGAAGCATGCAACACAAGATCGGCAAGGACCTCACCTTTGTTGTCAAAAAAGGTATTAGACAAAGAGATACGATATTATGCGAATTAAAAAATGTTGTTCTTAAATTTATAGTGCAGGACTCTTGTTTAAACATTAGACACACAATCTTGGGAAGGTCCATGCAGTTACTTGCATAAGCAGACGATATCTAAATAATCGGAAGAACTTAGCTTGATGTCAGTGATACCCTTATGAGTATTGAAATTAAATAGAAGACGATTGGTTAAGATGCCAATTTGTGGGTAATAGTAAAAAAAATATGATCAAGAAACGACATCTAACAACGACTTTTTGGACTGAAAGCTACCAAAGTATCGGGTTTTTCAATAAGAACGCTACAAAAGTTTTTTTAAATAAAACAAAAATGGTTTTGGATGTCAATGAAATTCTTTATTCCTGTGAAAATACGTTCGATGCCATTATGTATGGAACTCGATTTCTTTTGCATGGCCACCACGGGCACGCTTGCAGAAGTCCAAACGCTGATCCCAATTTTCGACGATTTTCAAGCATAAATTGGCCGATACTGCTGCAATTTCACGTTCGATATTCGTACGAAGTTCATCAATCGTCGCTGGCTTGTTGGCATAGACCATAGAGTTGACGTAGCCCCACAGGAAATAGTCTAACGGCGTCAAATCGCATGACCGAGGCGGCCAAGCTACTGGACCATTTCGTGAGATAACACGTTCTCCAAATTTGGTTTCAAATAAATTGATTGTGACATTCGCTGTGTGGCTTGTAGCGCCGTCCTATTGGAACCACATGTCCTCCAAGTCCATATCATCCAATTGGGGCCAAAAATATTGGGTTATCATTGAACGATAGCGATCCCCATTCACAGAAACGTGCCGGTCTTGATCATCACGAAAGAAGTACGGCCCAATGACGCCGCCGGCCGGCCCATAAACCACACCAAACCGTAATGTTTTCGGGATGCAATGATGACTCATGAAGTACTTGTGGATTGCTGCCTGACCAATATCGCATATTTTGTTTATTGACGAAGCCATTCAGCCAGAAATGAGCCTTATCGCTGAAGATGATTTTTCGATGAAAATCCGAATCATTTTCAAGTTGTTGCTCAGTCCAATTCACGAACATACGACGCTTCTGGTGGTCAAGCGGCTTCAGTTCTTGCGTCAATTTAATCTTGTTAGGATGTAGGCCAAGATCTTTTCGCAAAATTTGCCACAACGACGTCACAGAGATGCCCAACGCTTGAGAACGACGTGTGAGAGACACATTTGGGCTTTCTGCAACTGAAGCCTCAGCGGCAGCAATATTCTCTACACTACGGGCTCTTCTTTGCCTCACTGACACGGAAACATTTTGTACTGTGCTTGTGGACTCAAATTTTTCAACTAGACGCTCAATTGTTGATCTGCTTGGACGATTATGACGACCATAAATTGGATGTAGCGCTCTGGACGTTGAAGCCACTGACTCCGAATTTCGGTAGTTAATTTTAATAATTTCGACTCTTTGTTGGCTCGTATATCTTTCCATAATGAAATGGCAAACCTTACTGAAGAGAAATGTCAAAAGAGCGGCAAGAAATATGGCGTTGTTGGCTGTCCCTGTCGCTCTACTTTTATAGCGTCCCTGTTGAAAAACCCTTTACTTAGAAACTTTGTCGACCGAGGCATCGCACTTTAAACTCAGAACTTATTTTCAACGCTGAACTCAAATGAAGAATCACTCCTGCCAAGCCAATCAATGATTGCTTAAGCTCAGAACTACAGCAGCACTGTCCTAGGTGAAAAAATGTGAGGGACGGTCAAGGTTCGAACCTCAGTAGCAAAACTTTGGAGCAGATTTGTAAAAAAAAGTGAAGCAAATCCAAAGTTTTGGAGTAGATTTTAAAACGAGTTTTAAAAAACTGTATTTCTTACAAAAATTTATTTTACAAAAAAATACATAAATCTTGAAATGAACGAGAATCCATGAACAAAGTAATGGGCCTTTTCATTGGTAAAATAAATCAATTTATTTTTGATTTGAATCTGCTAAAATCAGCGTTTTGACAGATCTAAATCAATTTTTACATTTTCCATTGGGTGAAAAAATTGATCTATTTTTTTGTTTGAAATTAATTTTTCAGAAATAAATATCCTGTACTAATACCAAAAATATTTTGAGCTGTCAGTTTTAAAAATGTAGGTTTTCATTTGTTTATTTTCTTTCGGTTGTAAAAATTGTGCTCAAAGCATGAAGTGATTCAGCAAATGGAGCTAATATTACTCTACGAAAAGTAAACCACGGGATGCAAATTGTGTACATTTTGTTTTTCTTCCTCGAAATTGGAGTAAATTTTCTCCAGTCGGAGTAGGGTTCGAACGCTGGGGACGGTGCGCGCAGAAGACTAAAATTGCTGCTTAAGTAGAACACGTGCAAGAGGATTGCGACAATATCGACAAGTGAAACTAGAGACAGCTTCCTAAGAACTTAGCTGGCTGAAAAAAGTTTTTTAGTAGTGGCCCTGATTCACTGAAGACTGCAGCGCCATCTTTAGTAACTAGTAGATGAGTGTTAAAATCCATTCAATATACATAATAGAGTTCCAAGGTTTTTAATTGTTCAAGTATTCAACCAGTAAAAAAATAAGCAAACTGACCATTAAATTTAGCCAAAGCCTAATTCCCAAATTTTTCCTTGATCAAAAATTCCATGTGTTTTATATGATTAAAGAGTAAAAAACTTCTATTTTTAGTTTTGTTCAAATTATACTCATTCATAGTATTAGAACCCTTCAGAACTACCTCTCAAGTAAACAAGTCATTCATGTTATATAGGTTTATAAGAAATATTAACCACTTGTGTTTTTTTGTATACAAAAAAAAAAAACTATAATAAAATGAAAGAAAATGATATCGCCTTGCTCTCATCAAAATCTCCCAACCCTGTTTCTCTCTTTCTCCTTCCATCCATGTTTTCCCAAAAAAAAATGAAGAAAAAACAGCATTATATCAATTTTATTCTCCCCCAAAAGAGTTTCCTTCGTAATTTAGTGTATTTCCTCCAAGGATACAAGAAACTTTTGAATTCCTAATAAAATTCGCAACACAAAACCAACCACTGGATGGGAGCTGATGGGAGCTAGGAGCTGGGCTGAAGGAGAACAAGAGAGAAAATAGAAAAAACAAAATGAACGCGAAGAGCCTCTCTCATTTGGTCGAAAAGTTCTAATTAAAAATATCCACTTCTATGAGCAAGTTATACTCACATACACACAGCCATATAAGCTAAGCATATGTGGCGATATACGGAAATGGATATGCACATCCATATGGGATATCCTTCCTGGCAAGCAAAATCATCATCATCATCATCGTCAGCGTCGTCATCATATATAAACTTTCTGTTAGGCTCTTTGAAATGAAATTCATATATCCTTCGCAGTTCTACGAAAATGTTCTATAATTCTTGTTGTTGGTAGTTTTTTTTTTGTATTCATTTGGGACGCATATAGTATAGCATTTCCTATTCCTTATATATCCTCTGGTCTATCTTTTATATGTAGAGATGTTGTGTTGTGGGTGTGCTTGTGTGCATTTCAATAGTCTGCATGAAGTTTAATTGAATGAGTTGTTGCTCCATGAGTTTTTATTGAAATCTTCTTTTTTTTTTAGTTATGTATTTTTATTTTGTGGCCTGCTGCTCCTTTTTCAGTTTGGATGTTCACGTACCTACATATGGTAGTTTTTTGAAGTTTATATGTTTTCTCATGGTTATGGTGTGAAAAATAAGGAAGCGTTAATAATAAAATATAAAATAAGAATAACACAAAATTAAAAAAAAATGAAAAACAAATTTTGTGAATTGAATTTGCTTACTTAGCAAACTCATATACTAGAAAGATGCATAATTGCAGAGAAGTTTTAAATTTGCTCCAATTTGGGGACATAGAGATTCTAATGTATCTGAAAAGTCTTTCTTAATTTTATAAAACTGAGCGATAGAGATGAGTTTTCTGTTAGTTTAATAAATGATGGACTATTTATAAATAAATAAGTCTTAATTAAATAAATGCAAATGGTCTGCTGAAACACTTCTAATTCGAAAAATTAACTCTGGCTTCTATAATTCTGCTGTGTAAAACTATAACCGAGTTCATAAAAGTATAAGTTTGGCAACACTGTGAAATTCGCATTCCATATCTTCTTGGGGATATGGTTTGTTAGAAATTTCTTAACTTTCTTAGGACCATTTTTTCAGTTTAAGGTTAACTCAGAGTTAGCTTACCCTGAAAATAGATTAATCTTGAGTTAACTCATAAACAGTTTTTCAGTTGAGGATTAACTTTATCTTTCAGTTGTCAAAAATCTAAGGCCAATGATGTGCGACACTATGGATACCACCCTTCTACCTCTTTAATGCATCGGAATAGAGATGGCTCCACAACGGAATTGCACTGATAATAACTCTCACTATCGAATTTGAGATGGCGCCACAACTGAGAAGGCACTCAATTCGGTCCCTGAGTTAACTTACCAAAGTAGGTGTGTTAACTTGGAGTTAACTTAAAATAAAAAACACGTTTCAGAAGTTAAATCAGGTTTAACTCCGAGACTTGGATGATCTCGCACTGAAAAACTGGGCCTCAGAGCCATCTTTTCAGTGCGAGATCATTCTAGTCTTCTGTCACCATTTCAATTTGAAGGTCACGATGTAGATTGCTATTTCTCATACATACTCGTATACCAAGGGGCATTTATTATTCCACGAAGGATTTTGCTTTGGAATTTTTGGATGGGTTCAGCATTGGTTTTCTTTGTACAGCTCCAGAGTTGGATGCCATATGTCCAAACGGGTTTCAGTTCTGGCTTATATAACATTAGTTTGCTCTGGAAAGATACTTCAGAGTTCTTTCCTAGTAAGCAGTACATTTTTCTGTACTTCAAGTTCAGTTCTTCTCTTTTCTTTTTGATGTGTTCTTTCCATTTTAGTTCTACATCCAAAGTCATTCCAAGGTATTTGGCAGTATTGGAGTAAGGTACTGTTGTACTGTTTATAAGAATTGGAACATTGTTTATTTTTTTTGTTTGTAAAGTTTAAATGCGTCGATTTTGTTTCATTTAGTTTGATTCACCATTTTTGCGTCCAATCACTATTTTTATCGACTGAATTTTGCAATTTTTGTGTAGCCTTCGTAACGGATTCATTCAAAGGTGGACATGATAACGTTGATGTCCACTGGAATATCCCTTGTATATAACAGATACAGGGTTGGTCCTAGGACACTTCCTTGTGGTACACCGACTTCAATTTTCTTTATTTCCGAGTAATTTTGGTCGTTTCGTATTCTAAATTTTAATTTAATTTAATTTTAAAGAGCCGGTTCGTTATTCCGGATTTCAGTATTTCGTAGTACTACCTGGGAAGATCCCTGTACAGTTTGTACTCAAGTCCCAAGTGCCAAACCTTGTCAAAGGCAAACCTTATTTTTCTTCAAGTGCCTTTACCACAACATCCTTAATCCGATCCATTTGGTCTATCGTGGAATGTTTATTTCTAAATCCAAACTGATGGCTCAGAATTAGTCTTCTTTCTTCTATTATTTTGGCAATTTTTTTAAGGAGCAGTTTTTCGAAAGTTTGCCATGATTGGTATAAGCGATATAGGTCTATAAGATGTTACTTCTGTTGGTGGCTTACCTTATTCAAGTATAACAATGACTTCTGTAATTTTTCAGAGATGTGGCAAATTTCTTTGTTTAAGGCATGCATTCTTAAATTGGAGTTTTTTAAAGGCTATTGAAGGCATTTTTTTCAAAACCTGAGCAGTTATTAGATCGTACCCTGGAGATTTGTTGTTAGACAACTTATGTCGACACATGCTTCTTACTTCCTTGAGCATGACAGTATGAAAATAAGTTTGTCGAGAGCACCTGACCTCTAGGGTCTTAAACTCCCGGCGAGGCCTATCTCACGTGCGGAGTTAATTGTGTCAACAATTCACGTTATTCTCTGCCCCATCTCAATCAATAATACAGTATCTGTTGTAGTATGTAGCACATACACACACTTGTATAATAATGTACCATAACCTAATGAAGAATCATCAATAAATCAGTTATACTCTTGAACTCAAAAAGGCTAGTCGTTTCACTGACAACTTAACATGGTGTCAGATGTGTAAATGAAAAATATAGCAAATGACGAAATTAAAAACTGTTAAGAAAGAAGATACTAGTAACAGTGAAAGTACTACAAATTCAATAAACAGCAGTAGTGAAAACGTAGAGATGAACATCGCTCCTCCTCGTGCGGTAAACATAAAAGAAAATCAGGCGGAAAATTGGATGATATTTCGGAAACAATGGGAAAATTTTGAAATAGCGGCAGATCTATCGAAAAAACCAGAACCTCAACGAGTTGCGATTCTAAAAACATGCCTTGGTGAAGATTGCTTTAGAGTGTTATTGCAATTAAAAATTTCTGTGGAGGCTGAAAAAACAATCACAGGAATTTTGGACGCATTGGAAAATCACTTCAAGCCTAAAGTTAATATCAGGTATGAAAGGTATGTATTCAATACAGCAAAGCAGAATGTAAATGAAAGTGTAGATTCTTACGTCTGTCGTTTGCGTGATCTCATAAAAAGTTGTTCATATCCCGCCGAATATGAGGAAGATTTTATTTGCGATAGAATGATACCAGGCATCATGTGCTCTGATATGCAAAAAAAAATGCTTATGGAAAACGATCTTACACTCAAATCAGCAATCAATATTTGCCGTTTGATAGAGCAAACAACTGTTAGAATGAAATCTCTAACTCAGGAAGACTCACACAATTCATTCGAAGCAAACCAAATAACATCTAATTGTTTATCAAAGTACCGAAATAGTACTTCTAACAATAATTATAGTCCACAACATACGAACAAACTATGCAGACAAGGACAAGACGCAAGAAAAAATTGCAATTACTGTGGTGCTCATCACACTAAAGGTAAATGCCCAGCATACGGTACAATATGTAAAAAATGCGGTAAAAGTAATCACTTCAGCAAAGTATGTAGGAGTCAATCAGTTATACCTAATGCTAGAAAAGGCCAAAGAAAAAATCAGAACAGGATAAATGAGATTCACGATGGTGCAAGCAGTGAAGAAGAGACAGATGATGATATTTTCTTTGTTACTTGCATTGAAGCATCTAAGAAAAATCTGATAATGCGCAACATGGACTTTGTATCCACCAAAGATAGTATCCACACTATTGAATGTGTAATTGATACAGGTGCCTCGTGTAACATTATAAATTTAGACATTTTTAAACAAATCTCAGATGATTCAATGAAAATCCAAGAAACGAAAAAGAGGTTAAAAAGTTACAGTGGTCACTTAATTAAGCCAATTGGTGCAGTAAATCTACTTTGCCAGTCAAATGGTAAAACATACTCCATGGAATTCCAAGTTATAAAAGAGAAGTTCAAGACCATTATCGGTGCCCGTAGTTCACAAGACTTGGATATTATCCGCGTTAATTATGTTTTTGAAGGAGAAGGTGCTTTGCCAGTTCCTTTGAAATTGGAAATTGATCCAAGTGTTACTCCATCACGTCAACAACCGAGAAGAATTCCAGTTGCATTGCGATCTGATTTACAGACTAGACTTGAAGAATTGGAAAAAAGAGGAATCATAAGCAAAGTTGACAACCATACACCATGGATAAGTAATCTGTTGCTGGTTAAAAAGAACAATAAGCTACGAATATGTTTGGACCCAACAGATCTCAATAAAGCCTTGCTTAGAGTGCACTATCAAATTCCTACAATTGAAGAAATGCTACCCAATTTAACAGATGCCAAAATTTTCAGTAAACTGGATGCTAAAAATGGCTTCTGGCAAGTCCAATTAGATAAGGAAAGTCGTGAGCTTACAACCTTTTGGACACCTTCAGGAAGATACTGTTGGAATCGCATGCCATTTGGCATAGCACCAGCACCTGAATATTTTCAAAAATTACAACACGAAATATTATATGGATTAAAAGGAGTCGAAGTGATTGCTGACGATATTTTGGTTTATGGAAAAGGAGCGACAGAAGAAGAAGCACAAAAAGATCACGACCAGAACCTGCGAAATGTTTTAGAAAGGGTAAGACAGAATAATTTAAAACTTAATGCAAAAAAGAATCAGATAGGTTTGAAAAAGGTAACATTTTTTGGACATTTACTCACCGACCACGGGCTCCAGGCGGATCCAGAAAAAGTAAATGCAATTCACAATATGCCACCACCAACAGATATTGCAAGTACTCAACGATTTCTCGGTATGTGTACGTATTTGTCTAGATTTCTACCTAACCTGTCGAAAATTTCAGCTCCATTAAGAAAAATCTGTCGAGAAAATGAAAAATGGAAATGGACATCAGAAGAACAGCAATCATTTGATGAAATCAGGCATATGTTAACAGAGGTTCCGGTACTGCAGTATTTCAACGTAAATAAGGATGTCCAAATACAATGTGATGCTAGCAAAGATGGCCTGGGTGCCGTGCTTGTCCAAGAAGGACATCCGATTTCTTATGCATCTCGAGCTTTGACAAAAACTGAACAGCACTATGCTCAAATTGAAAAGGAATGTCTTGCCATCCTGTTTGCCTGCAAGCGTTTTAATCAGTATATTTGTGCCAAAAGAAACGTTATCGTAGAGTCTGATCATCTACCCTTACAAACAATTTTCAAAAAGTCGATTTTGAAAACACCAAAACGATTGCAGCGAATGCGTTTGAGTTTACAACGTTATGATATTAAAATTGTGTACAAGAAAGGAAAAGAAATGTATTTGGCCGATACACTTTCACGAGCTGTAGCACCACATAAGCCTGAGAAGTTATGCACAGATGTTGACATATATACGCTCGTACAGATTGAATCATTATTTTCAGAAATCAGTCAGATAAATACGATTGAAGATCTACACATAAAAGATAGTCGGTTAGAATTGATAAAGCAAGAAACAACGTTGGATCCAACTTTGCAAAAGCTTGCGAAAATTGTACTCTATGGATGGCCACCTGAGAAGCATTCCATGGACGATGATATTACTTGCTACTGGAACTTCAAAGAGGATATAACTATCCAAGATGGTATGCTGCTTAAAGGGGATCGCATAATCATTCCAAGTAAGTTAAGAAAATCTGTACTAGATAAAATACACTATAGTCATCAAGGAATGGGGTCATGTTTAAGAAAAGCCAGAGATTCTGTGTTTTGGCCAAATATTAATAACCACATAAAAGAGCTATGCATGAAATGTGAAATTTGCCTGGAAAATAGACCCAATCAACAAAAACCGCCGCTACAGTGTCCTGTGTTGCCTGATCTGCCATTCCAAAGAGTCGGATTAGATATTTTTGAATTTTGCAATAACTCAAAAAAGCAGTATTTTCTAGTAACCGTTGATTATTTTTCAGACTATTTTGAGGTAGATGAATTAAGCAATCTCACTGCTTCCTCAGTAATAAGGGCTTGCAAAAAGAACTTCAGTCGACATGGCATTCCACAAATTGTCGTATCAGATGGTGGTACTGCATTCATCAACAGAGAGTTTGAACAATTTGCAAAAGATTGGGAATTTCAGCACTCAAGGAGCTCACCTCATCATCAAGAAGGAAATGGAAAAGCGGAGTCAGCTGTGAAAATAGCAAAAGGTCTATTGAAAAAATCAAAAATATCAGGTAATTGTTTTTGGAAAATGCTTTTGGAGTACCGCAACACAGAAAATCAAATTGGTTCTAGCCCTAACCAACGTCTAATGTCAAGGCGCACTAGAAGTGCCATTCCGGTAATGAATGAAAAACTTACGCCAATGTTACAATCCAATGTCAAGAATAGGATAATTCTACACAAACAAAAAACCAAGAAGTATCATGATAAATCAAGTAAAAAACTACCACGATTAGAATACGGCCAGGATGTAATGGTTCAACTCAAGCGAAAACAAGGAGATAACTCCTGGACCAAAGGAAGAATAAGCGAAATAAAATCTAATCGAGCAGCAACTGTTGAGGTAGATGGTGAACAATATCTTCGTAATCGCAAGCATATTTTACAACTTCCAGCTATTCGAATAGAAACGGACAATGATGAGTCTACCAGTGAAAAAACAAGCTCGGGAAAAGAAAGGACTGTCGGCGATGAGAAGTTGAATTGCGAAGGAAAAGGTGAGGGAGGGAATCCAGGTGAACGAGAATTTATTGATGAAAATCAGCAAACAGTTTCAAATCAACAACACCACGAAAAAACAATGCTGCAACCAATGATGAAGCTTCCCATAGGACACAGAAGACAAGTTAAACAACCAGTCCGTTTTGGTTATGATCATTAGAGTACCAGACTTACCGTTAAATTAATTAATTTTACATTACAAATTATCTTAACTAAAGTTGAATTACATTTTGTTTTCTTTTTTTTAAATTTAAATTTTTGTATTTACTTTTCGAAGCATAATTTAATGCTTTCAATTTATTTTTTTATTAAAGTAGAGGAAATGTTGTAGTATGTAGCACATACACACACTTGTATAATAATGTACCATAACCTAATGAAGAATCATCAATAAATCAGTTATACTCTTGAACTCAAAAAGGCTAGTCGTTTCACTGACAACTTAACAAGAAATTCAATCAATCTAAGGCTCGCTAGACCTATTATTCAAGAAGCGTCTCCGTATCATCAATTTACTTGTTGGAAGTATAACTTTTAATTTAACTTGATCTGCGGTATCAAGCTTATCTTAGTTTGATATTTTTCCATCTATCCAGAATAGTAGCACTAAACTGGCAATCACTTGACAGAAAACCACAACCATCTCGGTGAGAGTGCAACCCAATATCACAAAGCAAAATTTCCATGGTACCTTTTATTTTCACTAGTGAGGTCAAGCAAAGGTGAACATATGTTCGGAATTATATGCGCAACAAACATTCTTTCGAATGAAATGTTTCTTTGCTTTAAGTCTTTCGACCCCGCAGTAAAGCAGGGATGAAAATCCTTGGTCTAATCTTAAAAAACTACCAGGGTTTGAATGGTTAGATTTCTGTAACTAGACCTCTGACCTATTGTGATTTGCCGCAAAACCATCATAAGGAAAAGCATATGCAAGTGTTAGTCCACTGATGCGTTGCCCAAGTGCCACTTCGTGGAGGTACACAGTTTGGCATCTTTTGGTTCCCGTTAAATGATCAGGCTCCTGGTTCCTCCGAAGAAGATCCAGCGAGTTACCAGACATCAATGCGTCCCAATTCAGCACCTTTTGAGCGTGACAAAAGGAATTTCAGATTCGTCGTTTATATCAACAAACTGTAAAAGATCAGTAACTGTATTTGCTGAAAATGGCTTACAAACATTCGAGGTCAGCCCTTTTTGGCGACTGGATTGGATATCCCCTGTAACTTGAAGAATGGTTGCCTAGAGAGATTTCGCTTTTTGTTCTCTTTCCATGGGACAATTTTAAGTTCCATTCTTGCCTTTGCATTTAAAACAAGCAAACTCGCGATTGCAGTATTTTTGTGTAGCCCAAAAGCTTGACAGCACTTACATTATGGAACAATTTTTATTTTCGCATGACAATTTTGACAAAGCCTTTTTGTATAAAGTCTTCGACAATATCTTTGGCAACACATCAAGAGTAAAGGCCTCTGTCTACTACTTTTATCGATCTTTTAGCTTTATTTTCGTACGAGTGCCACTGAATTTTCTATTTGTTGAATTCTCCAGTGATAGATCTATATGCATCGACGTCTTCAATAATGACTTTATGTATGTTTACCTGCCTTATTAGTACATGTTTTTCTACTGCTTTTAAGCTCGCCAAACATTGTCAATCTGGAAATCATGATTGGAGGTGGTGCAGTTGGCAAGTTGGCATAGCACCTTTAGCATACGAATTATGGAGTTACGTAACTAAAATAAATCTCTTTTGGGTGACCGTTAATTAGTTTCGCCGCTTCATTATACATTTCTCACTGGCTTGCTGCCTGAATTGTTTGACCCGTGCTTAAGTTTAGCAAAAAATAGATATTTCTAGATTATGCCCTTTTTTGAACAGAAAAAACTTTTCTTGGGTAGCACGCGACCAGTCTTACTTTTATTAATACTCAGTGGATCGTCCTGGTGCTCGTTTCAATACGTGTTTTATATTTCAAGTCTTTAGAGGACATAAACGGACCTTGCTTTCGTTACCAATGTTCTTTTACCTTAGTAGTCACTTTTAATGGGTATTTTTTGGTTCCAAGAACTTTTCTTGCTTTAAATGAGTTGATTATCGAAGAGTTTTCAATAGCTTTCGCAATGTTTCGTATAAATTTAACCCCTTTTTCGTAAGACAGAAAGTCTTTGACTTTGAGTTCCATCGAAATATTTTTTTTGTTCATAATGTAGTTAAACATTTGTATAACCAATATATAATAGAATATCAGATCACTATTATTTACCAAAATTTAATCTGTCATACGATCAAAAAGTCGTTTTAATAAAATTTACTTTGAGTGTTTCTATTTTTTTGTCCTTCAGAAAAATCAATCACTTAAGGCGTAGTAATTGTAACTAATATTTAGTTTTTACCCATGGCTTCCACTTCACTCAAACGAAATAGTCGCTTAATACTGTGATGCTTTCACTTTACAACTGGGGTAAGCTGCGGCGGTGTCCAGGATTCTTCCCCAAGAAGCAACGAAACTTAGGGTTGGGAGGATCTAATCTCCAAATAAAACGGCTTTAATTCCTTTATATATTTATTTATAAACAAAAGCTGCTCCTTTATATATAATCTTTCAAATTAGGAACTAACAAGTTATTTCGTATAAATTATAATTTTAATTTCTTGAGACAAATAACACGGTATTTTATATAATTGGCCATGTTCTTACTGACTTTAAAATAACTAACACGGTATTTCATATAATATGTCCCTAGCAAGCAAACCTAGGGAACAAAACGGTCGGAACCCTCGAAGGAAAATCGAAGGAAAGAAATGGTCAGGAATCCTTATCGGAAACCCTTTGTCCTCGACAAATAAGGAACACAGCGGTCGGAACCCAGGAATGAGAACCTTGTCCAATGGGGCTTCTGGAAGGGTAGCCCAAAGGAACAAAACGATTTTCCCTGGCACACAACCCAAGAAAAGAAACAATTGGAACTCTCGAAGGAGAACCTTTTCCCCTGAGCTTCTTGAAGAGGAGCTCTGACAAACAAACGGGGTCAGGGATCCTTATCGGAACCCTATGTCCTTAGCAAATAAGGAACAAAGCAATCGGAAACATCGAAGGGGAACCTTGTCCAATGAACTTCTGAGTAGCGCAAAGGAACAAAACGATTGTCCCTGGCACACAACATAGGGAAAGAAACGGTCGGAATCCTTAAAGGAGAACCTTGTCCAGCGAACTTCTAGAAGAGGAGTCCAAAGGAACAAAACGGCTGTCCCTGGCACACAAACCAGGGAAAGAAACGGTCGGAACTCTCAAAGGAGAAAACCTTGGTCAGTAAACTTCTAGAAGAGGAGTCCAAAGGAACAAAGCGGCTGTCCCTGGCACACAAACCAGGAAAGAAACGGTCGGAATTCTCAAAGGAGAACGTTGTCCAATTCTTATGGAAATACCTCTACACTTATATTATAAGCCTCTTTAAAATGCCTATTCTATTCACCCTACCTAAATAATAATTATAAACAAGCAAAAGATAATTTCATAAAAAAAGTTAGATTAGGCTCTACGTTAGCAATGCCTGTCTGTCACCGAAACGCCTTGCAAAAAGGTCAGTGTTATGGCCCGATCTTTAATTCTCTATATTTTTTATTGGTAGCCACAACTGGACGAGAAGAAAAGATAATTTTGACGTTTTTCTTACTTCACCTTATTACATTTGCTGGAGTAAGCCAATGTGAATTGTAAGAATGAAATTCAAATTTATATGTGTTTTTCTGATTCTTATTTTTATTCATGATAAATGAATTAACTAAAGGTGGGTGTCATACGATGTATTCACGAAATAATATCAGTATATGATATAAAAATTAAGGTATTGTAGGAGTTGTAACGCTTCATTACAAAACAATATCGTTTGAAAGTAATGAGTGCTCCAATTTTTTTGACACAAGCTTTATGTACTATATGTTCAACACCGATTGCAGTAAGTCCCTTATCAACACTTAAAATAAAAACTTATTGCAAACTCAAATATTCTTCTTTTTTATTGGAACCCCGTAGAACTATAACAGAATTATTTTTTCACTTAGTTGATAAATACTTTGAATTATGTCATTAAAATGTAATTTACTCCTTGTTCAATAGAAATCAAAAGTCATAATTCTTTTTGCATCCTTAAAAATGCTTGAGAGGATAAAACATGCTGAACACCTAAGGAGAAAAAATAAGGAAGCTTACGCCATGGCACAATGCACCGGTACAAAATCTTTGTTTTCAAATTCCTCTAACCTAAGCTCGTTTTATTTTTCTCTCAAATTGACCTATCTTCTTTTGAGTCAATTCAACGTCAATATTCCTTTCTGCTGTAATAATAGCATTAAGTTCAAACATTATTGTCATTGATCCTGATCCGATTATAACTACTTTCTTTTCCGTTTCCGGGAAAGTTTCTTCTTATGCTCTTCTTTTGATTCTTTTTTTCTATCATTGTCAAGTCGGTTCAGGGGTGGTTGGTGGCGGCAATGGTGGTTCTTGTTCGTCAATTTCACTTAATTTGTCAATTTAAGTTTTCCATAATAATGGAGATCAATAGTTCAATAGATTTTGATCCTGTTGCTGCCACGAGACGAGCGTATTATCCTACTTTGGCACAGATTTCCTTATTTCCCTATATTTCCGGTTCTTGTAGCAAGATACAAATTGAAATTGACTGGCAGCAGCATTGGCTGTCAATTATTTTTGCTCAAATGCCATTGGCCGCCATTCTATTACTCTCTTTAGCTCACTGATGCTACCGATAGAAGTGCACACTTTTTTTTAACGCGATTCGTTGTCGAAGAGTCACTGTGAAGAAAATGCATTTAATTTTCTTTCTTGTGTGTTTTTTTTTTTTTAAACGAACTTAACTCGATTTCCTGTGCATCTGTATATAAGGCTTCCATGAAGGGCGATGCTGAGGACGACGACTAGGACGACACAGAATGGCAAAGAGCGTAGACGGACAGCTTCTAACGCCCGGCAACATAAAAATATGTTTTTCTTTGATAAGACATTTTGCCACCAAATGGACTGATAGACAGAATGAGGAAAAGAAAAGCTGATTTTGCTATGAAGAAATTGAAAATCAATGGAAATTCTATTTTCGAAAGAGTATGAAGGGTAATGGTTAACAAAAGATGTTACAATCAACCATCATATTATACTGTATACAAAAGCCCAAGGAAATGGTTTTTCCTTCTTCGGTTGTCTGCGCGAAAATATACATAGTTAGAGACCTGACATTTTTTTCAATAAATGCATGAAGCTGCAATAAGTCGGTTCATGTTTTTCTTTTGGTGATGCAACTTTGAAATTTAGTTGAGAAGTTTTTTTGGAAAAGTTTTCTTTATAACTGCCTGGTTTTATGGGAATTTGTGTATTATTTTTAAATTGTTAAACTAGAAATAAATTGAGGTAAGAAAATACAAAATTGTTTGGCTGTACCTGTAATTGTTTGCTCTAGTAAAACCTTAAGGGTCATGCAGTGGAAATTAAGTCTCGTTGCAGAGGATCATAGAGGAAGGAATTTACTTCTCTCAACTCTTTACTTAACCATACACCTCTTTCTACAACCACAACAACTTTACATTGTAGCACTGTATATTTTCATTGTGCTTTTTAAATTTGACAGTTTGACATCTGTGGGTATAGTAAGGAAATTATTCAATTTGACTATAGGCCCGCAGCCAATATTTCACAGGATAGTGCAAGAAAAATAAAATTCGAGATTTTAAGGAAACTGTTTTGCTCATTTTTGTTTCAAATATTTATTTGCCATAAATATGAAGAAACAATCAACGGATTTGAAAAAAAAAATCAATTTTATGAGCTTCCTGAATTTTGTTTGAATATTTTAGTTTAGGGTTTGAATTAAAAGAAAAAATTACAAATACGAGTAATTACTTTGCGGATTAAATTGCAGATTTAAATTAAATAGTTTGAAATATAGTTATGAACAAAAAATCAAAGCCGTTTTAAAATCACCTAATATCGTTTATAAATTGTCTAATACTACATTTCTTACTTACCTACTAAACCCCTTTTTTATCCTATTTTCTATCCTCTGTTTTTTCTTTGAAAATGTCTTAAGAAAAAGAAATTCAATCGATGCCATCGAATAATATTCCATTACTCTTCAAAAATTTCCCTTGGTTTTCATTGGAAAAGAATAAGACATTTATTGGAAAATATAAGTGACACTAAGTGCAGTTTCGATTGTCATCGAAAATTTTTTGTTCTTCGCTTTGCATTATGATTAATGGCTGAAAATTATTATCGTCCCTAAGGACCATCAGCACAATATTCCATAAAAAGAAGAAAAAACCGAATAAGAAAGAATTCTAAGGAAAAATTGTAGAAAAGAACTTGTATATTTACTTATATAGCTATAAAGTAGTTTGATAAACGAGGTAATCAAAAGATGTTTTGTTTTTATTTTATTTATTTTTTTATCAGTTTTTTGTTTCTTCAATTCAAAAGCTTGGTTTTATTGAGAAAAATTTTAACTCATCCTTATTGTTTCGAAAAATTTATAAAAGGTATTTATTTTTTGGGTATTAGGAATTATAATTTTTTAAAGGAAATTGTTAAAATATAAAAATTGAGTAACATCTTTTATAAGGTATCTTTCTGAGACAAAAAGTTCCATTTTCTGACCAAACTATCACACAAAATTAAAGAGACAATTAAAAAGTTAAAAAAAACTCTTTCGAAGGAAAAAAGTTTCATTTCTGTTTAGCTTAATACTCTGAGAGTGTTTTAAGCATATGTTTTCTTAGCATTTTAAGACTTGGGAATACTTAAACCAAACATTTGTTGTAAAAAAAAACTGTAAAAAAAAAAGTAGGAACAAAAATTAAAAAATACTTATACCAAACGTTTCTTATTTTAAAACATCAACAGTCGTTTTTATAAACTTTTTCTAACTTTAGACAGCCGTCCAACTCCAAAAAGTTATTAATATACTTTGTTTACTGTTGTCCTAAAGTTGTCTATTGTATAACTTGGACAACGGCATCGCTTGTCAACGATTTGTCTAACTTGACTTTTTATTTAATTAAATAAGGCTCAATATCCAACTATATAGAACCTTTAAAAAACTGTCTAACTACTCATAAACAGAGCATATAACATCGACAAACTTAAAAAGGTTCAAAGAACAGCTAGTGTTGATCTTGCCCAACGGATGCCCTTAGCGCTTTGTGCACCCTTTACCACTTGATCTGCACATTAAATATCTACTATCTTGTAGTGCATTAAGACTCAAAGAATCAAATTGTTGGGTTGCCAAGCCCTAAGGTCACAGCAATATCACAAATTTGATTCCCACTGAAATGTTTTCAACTCCTACTGACTACCGCACGCCTACAATGAAACTCAGTAAAGATTTTAAAGTCTTATTCCCATCCAGAAAGGACTGGGATGATGACGTCGTGACGAGTGACTTCGACACAACTATCTATACTAATGGCTCAAAGATGGAGTGTGGTGTTGGTCCAAGAATCTTTTCTGAGTCTCTTAATATCTGAAGGTCCTTTCGCTTACGCGATTATTCTAGTGTGTTTCAAGCTGAAGTACTTGCAATTAGAGAGGCATGCAGGATACTTAAACTAGATCCAAACCAAAATCGTAATATAGCTATCCTCACAGACAGTCGGGGAGCTGTCAAAGCCATATTGATTCGGCTACACCATCCTCTAAGCCGGTCCAGCAATGCCGGGAGGAGCTCGCAACCCTTAATATTAACTCAAGGTCACCTTTATCTGGGTTCCTGGTCATAGGGGCATTAAGAGAAATGAACGGGCAGATGAACTGGCCAGGCAAAGATCAGCCCTTCACAACTCACTTGCGGAAAGAGTCAACATTCCCCTGGGAGTTGTGAAGGGCAACTTACTGGCAATCTTCCTTAGTGAATCTAATCGTAGGTGGAATAGCTTGACAGAATGCAAAATATCCTGAAGCATCTGGCCCACCTATAATAAATCCCGAACAATTGATCTATTATGTAGAACCAGGCGAGACATAGCTAGGGTCATTGTAACCTGTACTGGACATTGGCCAGTAGGGGAACATGCAGCGAGACTGGGTATTCCCTAAATACTCACTGCCATAGCTGCCATGATCAGCAAGAAAAGGAAACAGTCCTTCACTTTCTTTGTAAATGTCCTGCTCTGGCTAGAATGATAGCACATTCGTTGGGAGTGGCTTTTTTGACGACTTCAACGAACTTTCTGAAATGAAAATCAAAAACTTGATTTCCTTTCTTAACGCGACGAAATGGATCTAAGACAAATCGGTTGCTTCTGTATCATGTTCCCCCCAGAACCCAAGACCGTGAGCAGGAATACGGAATACAGGCCTCTGCTGGGTTTCATGATGCTCAATGACAGCGATCATCGGTTGGATCCTTCGGGCTCCAGTCGTTCTGCTATCTGCTAAGCTATGGGCGAGATGCGATCCAATCGACTGAGTGTCTTAAGTCGCGCCTATTGACGTTTATGCTAGCCCTAAATATACTAAAACCATATTCCAAATCCGTTCTAATTCAAATCAAAAAACTCTGGACTCATGGTGGATGCTGATCTCCACTGGAAACCTCCGGTCATGCCGAGTGGGCATACGGAGGCCCAGGTGGCAATCTCGCATTCAATCATGTATCTGGAAGACCCCCGAAGGAATCAAGTCAAACGAGTTATGGTATCAAAACGGCGCAATTCAGCGCTAGGTGGGTACTGGGCGAGTGTTACGCCCGTGCCACCATTTCTACCTATCTACCTAACTACTCAACCGCCTAACAAATCTAATAAATAAGGCTGCAAATTTGCAACCATTTTTAAATTAAAAAAAAGTTTGCCAACTAGTTAAAATTTAAAAGGTTCTATTTTGTACGAAAAAAGCTTTATTGCTAAATAACGGAATGTTTTTAAAATGTTGTCAGCCTTTGATTAATGTACACTAATGTATGAATGAGAAGCACTTAAACAAAATCTTAATCTCGCCGAATAAGATGCTTTGTTTTTGTGTGAATTTAAATCTAAAAAAAAACACTTAAACTAAACCTTTTTCATACAAAAACTTCCCATTTAACAACCATACTTTAATCCAAACATAAAGACAGAAATGCAAAAGTTGGAAAAAAAAACGTTATTGCTGAATAGCTGAATATTCATTAAATGTTGTCATCCTTAGTTTTATATCCACTTATGCAAAGTCTAATATTTTTATAATTTTTAGTGGACGCTACAACCACCTGTGTAAGTTACCACCAAGTTTATTGGCTGAAGTTATAGCTATTTCACGATTTCCACCTTGATCTTCAGACTCCTTTAGTGGTGCTTAATCTGGCTTTGCTCCCAATTTAATTGAAGTATATAACTTTGAAATGAAAAAAAAAAAACAGAGATGATTTTTTTTCAATTGACATGGAATTTACTTTATTCGAAAGATAATCTTCTGGCATATGACAGTCATGGCTGGCTCGGACGTAGTCTAATCTGGAAGTCCTCAATACGAATAAGTAATTTTTCTTAAAAAATAAATCCAATCTTTTTTTGAGAATATTCAAGTCTGCTTAGTGACTATAGTTTTCTTAGCACTTTTTTTCAGCAAAACTTTTTATTATTTTCAAAAAATGTATGTATCGGGGTTTTCAGTAAGAGCGCTACAAAAGTTTATTTAAATAAAACAAAAACGGTTTTGGATATCAATGAAATTCTTTATTCCTGTGAAAGAACGTTTGATGCCATTATGTATGGAACTCGATTTCTTTTGAATGGCCACCACGGGCACGCTTGCAGAAATCCAGACGCTGAACCCAATTTTCGACAATTGTGACATTCGCTGTGTGGCTTGTGGCGCCGTCCTGTTGGAACCACATGTCCTCCAAGTCCATATCATTCAATTGGGGCCAAAAATATTCGGTTATCATTGAACGGATCTCCATTCACAGTAACGTGCCGGTCTTGATCATCACGGAAGAAGTACGGCCCACATAAACCACACCAAACCGTAATTTTTTTTTGGGATGCAATGATGACTCATGGAGTACGTGTGGATTGCTGCCTGGCCAATACCGCATATTTTGTTTATTGACGAAGCATTCAGCCAGAAATGAGCCTCATCGCTGAAGATGATTTTTCGATGAAAATCCGAATCATTTTCAAGTTGTTGCTCAGCCCTATTCACGAACATACGACGCTTCTGGTGGTCAAGCGGCTTCAGTTCTTGCGTCAATTTAATCTTGTAAGGATGTAGGCCAAGATCATCACAGAGATGCCCAAAGCTTGAGAACGATGTCTGAGAGACACATTTGGGCTTTCTGCAACTGAAGCCTCAGCGGCAGCAATATTCTCGACACTACGGGCACTTCTTTGTCTCACTGGCACGGGAACATTTTGTACTATGTCTGTGGATTCAAATTTTTCCACTAGACGCTCAATTGTTAATCTGCTAGGACGATTATGACGACCATAAATTGGACATAGTGCTCTTAACGTTGAGGCCACTGACTCTTTCGGTAGTAAATTTTAATAATTTCGACTCGTTGTTAGCTCGTATATCTTTTCATCATGAAATGGCAAACCTTATTGAAGAGAATTGTCAAAAGAGCGGCAAGAAATATGGCGTCGTTTGCTGTCCCTGTCGCTCTACTTTTGTAGCGTCCCTGTTGAAAAACCCTTTATATGTAGGTTAGGTACCAGCGCAAACCTTGTGCTCTGTAGAAATCATAGCCAAATTATTTATTCTTTGAACATGACAGAAGTAGACCAAAGATAGTTTATTTAGAAAGGTTTCTTGCAACTTTTACTGGTAAAGTCAAAAGGATTCTGAGAACAATACCTAAATCTTAATTTTTTTAAAATAAATTTCTAAACGACTGGGAGGAGAAAAATAATCTAAAATCTTACATAAGAATCTCAGCCCACCTTTCCATGAACAATATCAGATGAGTCCTTGTGGGTTAAAATAGCTTCATCTTTTAGTATTGCCATTAACACCCTTGTATTGGTGTGTCATTGAATTCGTTCCAAATACGTTTTAAGGTAAAAATCCTGACTCACCTCCCCCCCCCCCCCTTAAATCGAGCCCTGCTTTGAGGCCAATTCACGGGTCCGTATCGTGAAACTATGCGGTAACCAAACGTTTTATTCAATAAATCAATTGTGGCACGAGTTATGTGACATGTTCCGTCGTCTTGTTGAAACCACAGCTCCTGCACCATGGTTGTTCAATTGATGAACGAAAAAGTCAGTAATCATGGCTCTGTAGCGGTCACCATTGACCGTAACGTTCTGGCCATTATAGTTTTTTAGAGAAGTACGAACCAATTATTTCACCAACCCATAAATCACACCAAACAGTCAGTTTTTTTTGGATGTAACGGTGTCTTCTTGAGTATGGTCATCACTCCTAAGTTTTGTGATTTTGCTATACGTATTTCGAACAGAATGATTATTTTCAAAATACATTTTCACAATTTAGCAGCGTTGCTCATGCGTTAGTCTATTCATGTTAAAATGCCAAGTCACTTAAAATAAATCACTTGACAGCTCACAAAATTCTATACCTCATAAGAAAAACACCCTTTATAAACCAATCATCCCAGAAGCCGATGTTTTGCACATTGCTCCACTCAAGCCATATGGTTAGCTCAATCCCAATGCAGATTTCATTGTTTATCAATTGCAATATCGCCCGCGACTAGTTTTTTTTTATAAACACTTTAAACCTTGTTGTTATTCGGTGGGTTTCTTTCTTTTTTCCCGTACTTTGAACTCTCGTTTAACAAGTTTACTTTATTCAATCTAGAATAAATTATTAATTAAGCTTCAAATTAATTAAGTAACATTTGGACAGACTCACTTATATTTATTAATAAAATTAAAAGCCCTATTATTGAGAATTTATAAAACTGGAAACAAAACTTGTTTTAGGTAAAATTAGTTTTGTTTCGAGTTCTATAAAAATGAATTGAAACTAGTTTAAAAAAAATCTGTATTTTTCAGTTCTGGAGATAAAACTAGTTTAGGTTTTGAGATAAGTTTCTCGTTTTGACTCCGTTTTCTGGGCAGGTGCAACGAATGCTTCGTCAGCTATTACAGGGAATTCATACGAAAAACTCACCAGCTGTTAAAGATCGACGCGAGAACAAAAATAAACATTCTACCAAGATGCATTTCGAGAATAGAAATGCGCCAAATTGCTTCTGATCGACAGGCTGAGAGTGACGTCATGCCGAACTACATGCGGTACTAGCTTTTTGATCAACGCAAGTATGTATTAGTCGTTATGTTACGGTTGAACATTCGGTACAGTTTTCTAAGAAAAGCTGATACAAATAGGCTCATTTTAACTTACATTAATGTGTATTAAATTATAAATATGTATAGGTACATGATAATATAACGTTAATATTATGTAAGGTATATTTTCCGTTGCATAATGAAAAAATAAAAGTACAATGGATGTTTAGTTCATATATTTAATTCCAACAACCGATAATTTCGTTCATAGTTAAAAAGCATACTTATGCGATGTTGCACCGCTTCAATACGGAAGTGCTGCACCCTGCAACACGGGGTAAAGAGAGCGAGAACTGTAATAAAATAACTTATAAACGTAGTTCATAGTGACTTTTATCTGTTTTCTACCATCTTTGTATGATTGACACATTCGGTTTCACCAAATCAACAACAAGTTGAAAAGTGCGCTTCGCATCCATAAGCCCTGATGAATCGCCAAATAGTCTAATTATTCCAATTTTGCATATTTCCGCAATGTGTATGGGCGCCTGCAAAAAACCGTCTTCTTCTTCCAAATAGTTCTTGAAACTAATTCAACGAAATTTCCTTTTACGAGCCATCGATTAAGTTATTAAATATGCCGAAATAGTTTATGACGTTTTGAAATTTATTTATTTTTGTTGACTTTTCCGATTAAATTTTCTGATGAATAATATAAAAAAGCTTCAAAATTAGTTTTGAAGTCCTTAAAACTAGATATGTATTTCTGGTTTTATGAATTTCTAGTTTTATCCAAAACTAGTTCTATGATTTCGAGTTTTAGATGTCAATTTTTGTTTGAATTATACCAACTTGTTCAAAACTTGAAACTCGTAACCCCTATAGAACTAGTTTTACGTTAAAACTAGTTTTGAATAATAGGGTTGTAACTGTTTTTGGTACTTTTTTAATGTAAACATACAGAATTGTGTATTGAGTAACAAGATGAGATAGCCTTCCCGAGATTAAGTTAATTTTTAACTGATTTCTACAAAGCTCGTGGAGTTTTCTAAGCTAATTTTGCTTGTTGTCACTAAAACTAACGTTTTTTTTTGTAACATTAGAATAGCCTCACCGTGTTTATTGCAATTCAAATACTAACTTATCGATTTATTTTTTTTAAAGAAAACACTTTTTATTTACTTCTTGCAGCTTTTATTATTTTCAATTACCTCAAAAAATGCTAGTCTTTAAATAAATAATTTTACTTAGATTTCAATAGGTCAAATTAAATGATGCTACCAGAACACTTCGATACCTACAATTGGCTCTTATTAACTCAAGTACTGCTTCCTATCTTCTTTGCTTTGTGTTTAAGCCAACCCAATACATTTTTAATGATCCTAAATTCTAAAGAGTAGGGTAGAAAGGATAGTTACTGTCCAGTTTTGATTTCCAAAAATGTTAAAATTACACCTACTGTATGAATCGGACCATTTTTCTGCTGAAAAATGAATCGGCAAGGATGTTTCCAAAATGGTATTATAGAATCTCGTTGTTATTTTACAGTTTTAGAAAACTTAACTAATTATTCTATAAAAAGAGAATGTACCGAATACCAAAACTTGTCTTTCCTTGCTTTGATGGGAATATAAAATCAAATTTTCCTTTCTTAAGTAGTGACAATAATACTCGACCTTCCTTCTGTGACCAAAAGTTAAACTTTTGTTTACCTAAAAAATATGTTTTGCTAAATTCTTGAGTAGGATGCTGTTAAAAGTATTTCATGTAGAAAAAGCACACTGATAAATGGAAGTTTTTTCGTTAAAATTCGTTAAGTTTTCCTTAGGTGTTCAACATTTTCAACAACCCTGCTTTTAGCCTTTTTGCGCACTTTTTACACAGCTTTCAATCATGCCTTGTTCAGATAGTCAGTGTAGTTTTTCGTTTGACTTGAGATTTTCCGCTTGTCTGGTATGATAGAATAGCGGACGCGCAACCATTCCATATGAAAATACATCTTTTGATTATTTAACAACCAATTTTAAGTTTCCAATAAATTTTCCGAGCTTGAAAGCGATGAGACAATAATTTAACTGTCTTGAACTCAATTTGTCCTTATTTTGGTGCAGTTAGCGATTTTTACCAGCTTATTTCAATAATAATCATGGTCTTACCATTCTCCAATATATTTTCGATAGTAAAACTGGTAAATTTTCGCTTAAAATGGTAAAAAAGCCAAGTGAGGCTATTCTAATGTTGCTGAATTGCTGAATAATTATAAAAATTTTGTAAGCAATATTATTTGAAAAATTTAAGTTAAAATATGATATTTTTAAAGAATTGGTAATTTTTTTTTCGCTGAATGACACGTATTTTATATGTTTTATTATTTTAGTTTTAGGCAAGTGTTTCATGAAGAATATTTATTTGACTTCAAGTAAAAATGAATTTAATTTTCATTCTTGTTTAAGTACCTACCTAAGATCTCGATCTTTAACATCTATATAAACAGTTATATCAAAAAATTATAAAAAGCAGGTATAAAATAGCTAAAAGAATAGTTTTTAAAACTGTTTCATTATTCCCATCAAATTTCATTATAGATATTTGACAAATGGCATCTTAACCCACTTCTGATTCCTTGTAGAATAAAGAAATTTATACGAATAAATAGTTACATAGATATAAAAAAAATCTATCAAATTTTCAAAGAGAATTTTATCACTGCTTTTGATTGTGTTATTTACCTACGTTATTATAAGCATCAAAAATACTCATTGAATTGCTATTCAAAAGCAGTTATATGGGAGGGAGTTGATTCCACGAACACTTACACCCGAGTGATATCACTCCAGGGACTCTCAAGCTCAACTTATATGTGTAGTTTATTGGAAAATAGAAAACAAACACATGCACAAACATACCTAGTCTCATAGCTTACGCACAGTTACGAAGAGAAAGGAACCAAGTAAGATTGAAAGGGCCTTGAGAATAATATCAGATTTCCAGCTGCTTGATTTTTGCTAACTGCCTTACAGGCACTTTAGGGTGAAAGGTGGCAAATCTGCTTTACACTCTCTCTTTCTCTTTCTCCTGTGCACTCTTTGGTAATTTACTACAAACAGGATGTGTTTTGATGCTGAACAGAGCAGAGCAAAGCAGAGCTTATCCAAGTGAGATACGTAAACTGTCTTGTCTGCTTCTGCATTTGAGCTTAGCACGGTTGTGGCAATTGCCTTGGCTATGACTATGGCTATGGCATATATACACAAACATGATGGCAAAAGAGCTCATTGTTATTCCAAGAGGAATAAAGACTTAATTACTGGCAAAATATATGCTGATATTTTGGGGATAGCTATGATGCAAGACTAAATGTGGAAAATGTATGTGGTATTGGTTTGGTTGTTGTGTTGCTGCTGCTGCTGCTGCTGCTCCTGCTGCAGCACTTTAATGCAAATTAATTTGATTTCTTCTCATGATTAGGATGCAACATAAATTCAAGACAAAAGGTGTTTATGTGTTCGTATGCGTGTGTTTGGTGTTGTGCCTGGGCGTTGATAATTTGCTAGGTCAAGAATGATGAAATCAGTTGTCACTGAGGTTTGGTATTTACTCAATGTGATAAATAAATGTTTATTAAAGCAATATCAGCATTATAAACAGAAACACTAAGTCATTTTATCGTAAAGTGTTGCTGACGACCTGTCTGTTTTATAACCAAAGTTTTGCTGTATCTTAGTATTTCAATAGGTATGGAGTCAATCTGTGCACTGAGGTACAAATTTATACCTATAAAGGCTGATACTGAATCGAAATTGGCACCTTAAGTGATTTCTTAATTAACTATTGAATCAATAAAAAATCTAATATTTTTAACATTGTTATCTACGTCTCTGGGAGGATATATCAGACATTAACGATTTGTATGTTTATAAAAAAATTATCATTGGCCAAAAACTCTTTTTGAAATAAAAAGATCCGTTGCGTCATAGAGTAAAACAAAAACTACTAGTCTCTTCGTCCCCATCTCCCATGACGTTCACGAGAACGAACAATTGAAAATTTTGTATATATCTATCTTTGACTTGCTGTCAAACCACGTAGGTACATTTTTAAAAATTGATTATAAAGACGTGTCCACTTAAAGAAACATTTAAAAAATATGTAAGAAACAGAAAAACATTTCTGAAATGTTTGTAAAATGCTTCTAAAATGTTTTTGAAATGTATGTATACTTTAGTCTGGACGCTCGCGAAATATTTCTGAAATGCTTATAAAATGTTTCTCTGTTTCCCATTCCGAATGGAAAACTTTATTTATTACCGAAGCATTTCCAAAGGTAGATAGTACGTGAGTGGTTTTTCATATAAATATTCAAATGTCTTGAAAAGTGTAGAGCAACGAGAATGTTATCAAATTGATCAACATTTATGAAATGAAAAAGTTTACGAAAATTTAAAAAAATAAATATCAAAAAAGCCGGTGACTTGTCTGATATATCCGAAAATATAAATTGTGAAAAAGATAAGGTAGAACAAAATATTTATGAGCTTAAAGTTCAACACAGGCGAGTAAAAATGCAGACTACTCAATCTGGTATGGGCACAATATGTACAAGATATGCTTTGTTCTGAAATTTTGAATAAATACAATATAACGGGTGATCTTTTAGCTGGTTTGGTTTTGGCAACACTGGTTTTGACAGCTGACGTGTGTTTAGTACCTTGTGTCACTGTCAAACAGCTTCAGTTTGGTTTGCAATTTAACCATGGATCGTCTTACAAATGAACAACGCTTGCAAATTATTGAATTTTACTATCAAAATTCGGAAGATCAGCCATAAGCATTGCAACAGCTACCAATGCATCCCGAAAAAGCCACTGTTTGGTGCGGTTTATGGACCGGCGGCATTATTGGGCCATATTTCTTCAAAGATGATGCGAATCGCAGCGTTACTGTCAATGGTGAACGCTACCGAGCGATGATAACAAACTTTTTTTTGCCCGAAATGGAAGTTCTTGACTTGCATGATATGTGGTTTCAACAAGACGGTGCCACATGCCACACAGCACGCGAAACAATGGCGCAATTGCGAGGCGAGTTTGGTGAACAGTTAATTTCACGTTTCTGGCCGGTCAATTGGCCGCCTAGATCGTGCGATTTGACACCATTAGATTATTTTTTGTGGGGGTATGTCAAGGCTAATGTTTATAGGGACAAGCCCGCTTCGATTGACGCACTGGAAGCCAACATCCATGCATTCATTCGTGAGATACCGGCCGATATGTGTGAAAGAGTATGCCAAAATTGGACTCAGCGGATGGGCTACCTGAGACGCAGCCGCGGTCAACATTTGCATGAAATTATCTTTAAACATTAAATTGCAAGGTTCAAACTATCGATTCAAATAAATATTTCATTCATTTTTTTGAATTTTCTATGTTTTTTTTTTTTAAGTTATAAACCTCTTAAAAAATCACCCTTTATAAGAATATAAGAATCACCAGTGGCCAAAAATCGAAGAGTCACTGCTTAACGTTCTTTAAAATGTATGCTCGATCTGAAGTTTGAATTTTGTTTTCTAATTTTAGACCAATCAAATTAACCAGATACTCGAAATCCTCACAGAACATCCTATAGTGAATCGTGTATATCCACTTAAAATATCTATACATATTTTGAGTTTTCTAATAACATTAAGTCAACAGAATTATTTCTTGTTTTTAGAATATTTCTTTGCCATTGTCTGGTTTTTTAAAATTTTGTTCATGATGATAAAATACGACGCTATCAGTGCTACTTCCTTACAATCCATTTTCACGCACAGAACTGGATACATACCCGCAAATGGGATACAAAGAAACATATCGGAAATGTTTCTGAAGTATTTCGAAAATATTTTTTTTAACAAATGGAACACATTTCAGAAACGTTTTTTAAACAATGTTTCCTGAAATGTTTCTTAAGTGTGGACTGGACCTAAAGACACAAAAAACAGATTTTAATTAAAATAAATGGAATTCTTAGATCCTAAAAGTTTTCAAAATTGACTGATCGATCCAAAAGGAACCATAATACAGTTAGGAGTTATTGATATTTGAATTCAGTGATTTGTTTTGATTTCAAATATACATAAAAATGTCATTAAAAACTAACGAGGTCCTTACAAAAAGCCAACGATAGTGATTTCAATTCTAGCTAGGCTTCAGCATAATCTATATAAATCTAATTTTGAAGATTAGCCGTTGATTTTAAATAATTTTGTTTTATATTTTAAATAAATTTTTTTAAGAAAATTTGTCCACGTGACATAAGAAAGGAAATAACTTCCTCATCTCGTACGATTTTTTCTTGTTTGAACTTAACATACACATTCTTTTGTTTACACTATCAGATTTTTGCCGAGGAGAGCTTTGTAAAGGGTTGTTAAAAAGGGCCGATGTTGATTTTGAATAAAACACAAATTATTTAGGAAATTACTATAATTTCTTTTTATTATGATAATATTGGTATGGTTGAAACACTAACAACAAAATGGTCCAAATTTTCGATGACGCTGAGGCATAATTGATGTTCTATGTCGTTAATGAGCCGAATTATCTCGGTTGTCTTTTTGGAAGGATGTGGGGTTTTGGTGGCTTCTAGCCAAGGTGGTAGTTCAACGCTGCATCTCATAAAACTCGTCTTCATTGATAGGAATGATTTCTTCGTCCAGTAGTTATGTAACAGCCGAATTATCTCATCCTTTAGCTCTTGAATGGTTGCTGGCTTATCGACGTACACCTTTTCTTTCAAATAACCCCAAAGAAAGAAGTCCAACGGTGTCAAATCGCATGATCTTGGCGGCCAATTGACATCGCCACCACGTGAGATAACACGGCCATTGAATTTGTCGCGCAAAAGAGCCATTTTCGTTAGCTGTGTAGCAAGTGGCACCGTCCTGTTAACCACATATCGTCCACATCCATATCTTCCAATTCGGGCCATAAGAAGTTCGTTTTCATCTCACGATAGCGAACACCATTCACAGTAACTGCCTGACCGGCCTCATTTTGGAAAAAATACCGCCCCATGATGCCGCCAGCCCATAAACCGCACCAAATAGTCACTCTTTGTAGGTGCATTGGTTTTTCGACAATCACTCTTGGATTATCATTGGCCCAAATGCGGCAATTCTGCTTATTGACGAATCCACTGAGGTGAAAATGTGCCTCATCACTAAAAATGATTTTATTCGCATATCGTGCTATGCATTTTGATTTTAACGTCCATTTTCATAATAAGCCTGAATAACTTTAACGCTTTGCTCCATTGTGTATCTTTCCATGGTTTGAATTGAGTTAGTCTGAAATTGAGAAATGTGAAATGAAATGCAGAAAAAAACTAGACGTTTAGGCCCTTAAAATTCAACCACCCCTTACAAGCGACATCTTGCGAGCAAAGAACTGCCAACACAAATTAAGTGCTCATCACTTAGTGTAGTGTTAGCAGCTAGTAAGCAACAAACTATACTTAAGACTTACACTTTACAAAATAAAATTAAAAACAATAATTATAAAATAGCAAATACAATGAAAATGAAATGATTATAAATTACACTGGTACATTGGTCTTCAATGTAGCTTTGAGATTATTTTTGTTTATATTAAAATCGAATAGGTTTGAGTTCAAATTTAGAAGTTTACACATGCGGGTAAAGGGCTCCTGCTCCTGCATTCCATAGTTAGAATGGTGTATGTGAGATGTATGCACTAGTTCTAGACCACGAGTGTTGTGACCTCCCCCACGATTATTAAGGCTAGTACAAGACAATAAATAGGGTGCATCACTAACACCCGATAAAAGTTAATGAATAAATACAATATCATTATTGATTCTCCTTTGTGCCAAAGGTTAAATCTGAAGAAGCCTAATCCGATGTTCGTATGGTGGAAGATTACAACGATCAGACCACGGTAGCCCTTTCAAGGCAAAACGTATAAAATAAGCTTGCATTGCTTCCAATCTATTTTTATGGACCTCATAAAAAGGAGTCCATGTCTGTGATGCGTATTCAAGATGGGGGCGAAAAAGGCAGTTGTAGAGAGCGAAGGTAACCTAGGAATCCTGAAATTTCTTAGATCACCGTTTAACAAACCCTAACATAGATTTTGCCTTGTTGCCGAATAAATTGATATTCTTCGTTAAATCAAGATTAAAAGTAAAATTAACTTCTAGGTCTTTGAAACTATCAATACTACGCAATGTGTACTGCGATATTTCATAATCAAGTGAACTAGGAACTCTTTCACAGAAAAAATAATCGCCTGACATTTAAAAGGATTGAAATTTAAATCGTTTTTATAACACCAAATAACGAATCTGTTCTGTCAACTGTAAATCTGAAACTGTAAATCAAAGTAAACAATCACTTACAGATTTGACGCTTTTGAAAATTTTCATATCATCCACTATAACGTATACAGATACAGAGAGATGAGTCATTGTTAGCAAAGATAAAAAGAAGTGGGCCTAAATGACTACCCTGGGGAACTCCAGATTTGGTTGGAGATAGAACTTCTAAATCTAACCTGATACCCAAGAAACAATTTTAGCTGTTTAATTGCTCTAAAAGCGTTTGTAGAGCTAATCTTAGAGCTCGTTGATTTCAAAAGAAGCTCTAGATACACTTCTAAAGCAAGTGCAGAGCTTGCCTACAGCGAATTCATTGAGTTTGAGAGCTAATATTTGCTCGAAACCAGCTCTTATCAGTGGCTTGTAAGGCCTTGCAGCTCTTAGGTATATTATTTAGAAATCTTTAAAGCAACATTTTTGACAGCACTTTGTTTGTATTAGTTTGGATTTGTGTAATACAAATTACAAAGTAAAATAATATGGGAACGATGTATTATATGTGTGATAGTAACATTTGAGAACTTTATGTGTTGTGATGTCGCAAATTAGTAAAATATTCCTATAGAAAATATAAGTGAGAAATGAAATTAATTATTTAACTGTTGCATCTTAGTGAATTTTTAGTGCGCGCTTAGATTTATCAAACATGTACTGAATGTACTTCGCAAAATTACAACGCGCCTTCGAAATTCTTTATATTACGCAGTGAAATGTTTAAAAAATTAACTTAAGCAACACAGAAATCTGTTACAAAAATTAATTTAAATATCTGAAATAAAATATTTTTGTTTTCATAGCAATATTTGCAATATTTAGTGTTTTTATATTGAAAATAAAGGTTTTTTATTCGTTTCAAATAAAATAAGGAAAATTGTTTCAATGTTTTTTTTCTGTCACCATATTTTTATCGTGAAAATAGTTTGTCTTCAATAGAACTGCAATATGGATATTGTAGAGCTATTTCCCACAAAATGAGAGTTTTGTGTTCAAGGCTAAAAAAGAAGGGTGTTTCGAAAATTGAGAGTTTTGAATAATTTTAAATCGTGGAAAAAATTTCTTATTTATTTATTAACAATTGAAGTGCATTATGGTTTCTCAGCAAGCAAACGCTTGTGCGACTCAACCGTTGATTTAATTTTATTTTGAAATATTTTATTAAACTGTTCAATTGATTTTAATAAAATTTTTTTAGAAATTTCGGATCTCTAATTCGACAATTACGGTGCATACTTGGTATTGCTTAGAAATATAAAGGAACTTATTTATTTTCTAGTTTTGGTTTGACTTTTCTCGGTGAAATTATCTTTATTGTATTTTATTGTGAAACACCCTACTAATATGAGAGAGGTTTAGTATTAAGCTCTATAATCGTTTTGTTGTAGCTTTGTTCAGCCTTCAAATTTCACAATTCTCAGAGAAATTTAATAATGCTCAGAGAGATATCCAATGCGCATGCGTTTGTGTGAATGTATTAGTCATTTAGCTCTACAGCCGCATTCTGTGTAGCTATTTTTTGACATTTCTATAGAATCATGCAATAGTATTTTAAATATGAGTTTTAAGAAGCTCTATAACGCTTCTTTATATCCTCATATTAATAATTTGCTCGTTTAAAGAACGTTGAACGTTATTAAAGAGCATATTTTTAAATCTTGGGACGTTATAAAAATAATGGAGCTTAATGTGTATTGGAAACTCGATTATGGAACAAAATTTTTAAATAAATGTTGGGAGCTGTGAAATAATCTGTCTTAGAACTATGGTATCAGATTTCACTGCTTACAAGCTGCTAAAGAACAGTTTCGCTTCTATTAGCTCCAACGATGTTACTTGGGTAGGATCTATTTTGGAGATAAGAAGAAACCCAAGTAATGAGCTTAGGAGGAAACCCAAATACCTTCAATTTAAATGTGATGATATTATGAAAAAGTTGATCAAAAGCATTAGAATAAACTGTATACCATAGATACAGTCGAGTGGAGTTCTAACGCAGCTGAGCACTTCTGCAAAAATGCAAGTAAATTGGTTGACGTCGATCGATTTTACATGAATCCATGTTGTTGATTGCAGATTATATTTATACAGTTGAATGTCAATCAATCACACATTACCTGCTTAAATGCTTGGGAATGCAACATAGTTTGGAGATAGGCCTGTTTATGCATTATATCAGATCTGTTACCTTTTTTAAAAACTGTTGTAATAAATTCTTTTTTCCAAATACTTGGAAATTTACCCTAGCTAAGTGATAGGTTAAACAAATTAAGAAGAGGGGGTGCTTATGCAGTTTTACATTTTTTCAAGAATATTGGAGAGATACCATCAGGTCCAGATGAGTAATCATCAAGTGCCCTAGCGCTTTGATGAATCTTATGAAAAATACCATGTATTTGCATGTAAAAATGATTCGTAATAAATTTCCTTTTTTTTTTTGAAAATGTTTATATAATAAATCAACTTAATTTCAAAACTAGTATACCAGGGGCCTATTTCTGCGCTACTTCATTAACTACAATGTAGTAGTATAACAGTTGTATTACATCATTTCTGTTTCTAACATACTTTGGCTTTTTAGGTGTCGTACATCAGTGTAGCTTTGGAGAATCGATCGGAAATATTGGAAAAATGTATGATTCTGTTTCACAGCTTTTAATCTACATTATTGTAGTACAACTAAATGTAAATTCTTATTACATTCTCACAATCAAAATATTTGCTGTGATTCCTGTAGCAGGATAATAAATGGTTGTGTACAAAAGTAAATATCCAAATTTAAGTATTTTTTTTTTTATCTAGGCTGAGTTTACAGTTCTTTTGAATTGAAATAAATTTTGTGGTGAATAAAAAACCGTGAAAGACAAAATATCCGTGGTGTAAAAGAATTTTTATTCGATCAACAGTTTGAAAAAAATTAAAATGAGACTGTTCTATGCAAAAGCAAACAAAACTTCCAAACGCAATTTTTTCCGCTCAGTGACATTAGCCCTCTTTCATTGAGCATTTTTATTTTCGCTTAAAAAAAGGAGCATGTTAAATAGAACAACAGTTTGGTATAGCTCGGTATTGTTGTTCTATTTAACAAGCTACTTCTTTTAAGCGGAGATAAAAATGCACTAAAAAACAAGGCTTTTGTTCTGCCCCAAAAAAAATGATCATGGTGCATACAAAATTTACTAACTTTGGGCTAGTTCCTAACTCGATTTATAAAATTTAAAACGTTAAATTTTGTTTTGGAAAAAAACCATTTCCATTAGAAATGTATGTATGTCGTATTTTTAACCTCTGTCTAACTTTAGAAAGCCGACCAACTGCAAAAAGTAATTAAAACACTTTGTTTACTGTTGTCCAAAAGTTGTCTAACTCGGACAACGTCATTGACTGTCTAAGATTTGTCTAACTTGATATTTTAATTAATTAATTAAAGCATGTTTCCAACTATAAGGACATTGAAAAAACTGTCAAACTAAAAACTCTAAAATAAAAATGCTAGCTTTTTTCGGTGAGAAACTCTATTTCCAAGCGTGAGTGAGTGTTAACAAAAATCATCGTCTAAAATATTTATGTATGTCACAATCAATTTATTGTTAATCTATTTTCATTCATTGGTTCATTTCGAAAAAATAATACATACGAGGGCGGGTCAATAAGTCCGTGACTTTTGGAATAAAACACAGATTTTTTGATAAAAAAATAATTTAATTTTTCAACGTAGTCTCCCTTGAGCTCTATACACTTTGTCAAACGCTTCTCCAATTTTTTTATCCCTTCCAAAAAAAATGATTTGTCGAGGTCCTCAAAATAGGCCTTTGTTTGCGAGATGACTTCATCATTGGAGTCAAATCTTTTTCCACCAAGCCATTTCTTCAGGTTTGGGAACAAGAAGTAGTCGCTCGGAGCCAAATCTGGAGAATAGGGTGGATGAGGGAGCAATTCATAGCCCAATTCATGGATTTTTGCCATGGCAACTGCACATGTGTGCACTCTTGCATTGTCTTGGTGGAAAAGAACTCTTTTTTTGGCCAAATGAGGTCGGTTTTTTTTCAAATCGTCATTGAATCGGTCCAATAAGTTGGCATTATATTCCCCATTGATTGTTCTTCCCTTTTGAAGGTAGTCAATGTGGATTATCCCGCGTGCATCCCAAAAAACAGTCGCCATAACTTTATTGGCTGACAAACCCACCTTGGCCTTCTTTGGACCCGATTCACCCTTAGAAATCCACTGTTTTGACTGTTGTTTGGTCTCTGGTGTATTGTGATGGATCCATGTTTCGTCCACGGTTACAAAACGGCGCAAAAACTCCTCCATATTGCGATTAAGCAACGCCAAACCTTCCTGTGAAGTTGTTACACGATTGCGTTTGTGGTCGACTGTGAGCAAACGCGGCACCCATCTTGCGGAAAGCTTTCTCATGCCCAAGTGATCATTCAAAATCCCTACGGCTTCCACAATCTCTCGCACTTTCAATCTTCGGTCGGCCAACACCATATCGTGAATTTTTTCGATTGTTTCGGGTGTAGAGACCTCAACTGGGCATCCAGGACGTTCGGCATCTTCAGTGCTTGTACGGCCACAACGAAATTCAGTAAACCACTTTTTTACCATTGAAATCGATGGTGCAGAGTCCCCATAGTATTTATCAAGCCTAGCCTTGGTCTCGGTAATGGTTTTTTTTCGCAAGAAATAATGCTTAATAAGCACACGAAATTCACTTTTTTCCATTTTCTCCTCAAATAAGTTAGTAGTCTGATAAAAATAGCTGTCAAACACAAACTAACTGACGCAGCAAGTTTAAATTTTGACAGGAGTCAACTGACAGATGCTTGTTGACAGGACCAGTGTTGCTGTTTCAGTAAAGAGGAAATTCAAAAAGTCACGGACTTATTGACCCACCCTCGTATTTCAAACAAACGAAACCCATTTGATCAAGGAACTACATCATACAACGAGCTACACATCTACTACATCAACGAGCTAAATCATACAACATTTCCAGTTGTAGTTCTGAAACAAAAAAATGTAGTTGATGTAATTGTAGAATGTAGATGTAAGTTGTATTTGATGTAGCTGCTGTAGTAGCGCAGAAATAGGCCCCAGTTTTTTTTTTATCAAAATTCCTGATACGAGCTTTTTTTGACTTGTGTTTTTTTTTTTCTTATAAACTCTGAACACCAGGTGTTGAAATTCTTTCACACTTTTTCTATAATCACATCAAGCATATTTGTATTAATTTAATCTTTAAGAAATTCAAAACAACTTAACAACCAAATTGAATATTTTTGCTGCTTTATTCCTTCAAAATAACCAAACACACTATCAGAACTATTTTATCTCTTTTATCTCCACAGCCTTTGTCATATTTCCCTTATACCTCGAGAACAATATCCTACATAAAGTTCCAATATCCACTACTTTTGTATAGAAATTAAAAAAAAAAGAAAACTAAGGTGAAACATAAACTATTTACAAAGCTTATGAAAATTAAGTGTTGGAACACTATGATAGCTTTTGGTTCACTTAGTGTATAAGGATATAATATATCTACGTAAAAGTAAAAACTTTGTCGCATAATAATATGATGGCGAAAATAGGATTAAAAAAGTTAAGTATTTTGCGGAGGAAATATATATTTTTTTTGTCTCCTTGTTGTGGTTTTCTTTTAGAGTTTTTCTTTCATAATTTTTTGTTGCTGTCCTGGCTTTTTTTTTAAATTCACATCCTGTTGTGGTCAAAAATGCAAAAATGGATAATGTCAGTGGATGAAAAGCAAATGGTACCATGCAAAAGTTTTCTCTTTAATATTAGAGTAGATATTTTTTTTTTTGTATTTTTTTTATAAAACATACAATATGAGGAAAGTTCACTGTTTTTTTTTTTTGAAGGGTAATTAAGTTTAGTTTGAATTTGAAAGTTTTTCTTAAATAAAAAATATGGGAAAATAAATAAAAATTTAATGAAAAACAATATTATTGTGAGAGTAAATATACACACAACAGTACAATAATTGTTAAAAAACCTTCATTAGGATAGATCTGAGCCTTTTTCTAGTTGTATTGGCTTCCATATCTTGTCATAGCTTAAGCTTGTTTTTGTAGCATACAAAATTAGGTAAAAAATAAACATACTAAGAAAAATTTGTGGTAGCACCAGTTGTAGTTCTTTCATTAAATATTTTTTTTTTTTTCAAAAGAATCCAAAAAGTTTTGATTTGAAAAAGACAATAAGCCTCTTCGACTTATGTGTGCCATATAATCTCTAAAAAGCTATTTTAGTTACTGATGCAATAAGTTTCTGAAGTTAGTGTTTGCTTTGCTTAAAGTCTCCTTCCAATACTACTAATAAGTTGCTATAAAATCAACAACTTACTCTAATTTTCTTACTTTAATTATATTTTCCTCATCCTCTGTTGCTAAACGAACCATCACACACAAACCTCTTTAACAGGCCATAAAATCTTCTGGTTAATATACAACATCAAAAACATCTCCGTATTTTAGTATATCCTGTCAAACTGATATAATTATCGATGTGTAACTAATTATCATGGTTCTTTTTCCTTCTTTTTTCCACATCATCACAATCCTATTGACCATTTTTCGCATTAACACCACATTTAACCACCCGATAAATACTATAAGCACCTTTGATGGTTACCAAGCGCTGCTATTCTATATATCTCATCCGGTGTTGGAATGGATAGAATAGCAAAAATCCTTCTCTCCTACGAATGGTGGTACTGTGGGTGATGGGGACGAGGAGCGTATAGAAATGAGAAGATAACAAACAACAAGGATATAAAAGTTAATGTCAATGGTCAGCTTTGATTGACTCTGATTGGAAATGTGTAGTGCTTAGCAGATATAGAGAACTATGTATGAGAGGACAGACAAGGATAGAAAACGAAACTTCATCTTATTGTCATTTCATTGTCAGGAAATGTTTGCTTGGCAAAACCATGGCAATAAGTAATTTATGACATTTTATTATCAGGAGGACTCTTGGGGGATCGTGTACTTGGACGACCAAGAGAGATATGAAAGACAAATAAAAAAAAACAAATAATAATTGGACATAAAGAAAGCATCGAGTTGTCTTACAAATAGGTAGTTAAGTGGTGTGCAAAATTGTATTAGAGGAACAAGCTGAGGGATAGGGTCCTTCTGACAATGGGATTAAACAAGTCTTCAGTCAATTATTTTTTGGTTATGAGAGGGACACGCTAAGACCCTGATGGGATAATGATATCCCTCAAGTAGCCACATGAGTTGTCAATGAATAACAACTGACACTTGATAATTGCGGCATTCAATTCTGTTTTTATACAAAATTGGAGTCAGATTTGTCGTGGGAAATTGGATAAGGTGTAAAGTGATTGAATTTTAACTAAAAAACGAGTTCATTTTTTCATCGATTTCAAATCTGCATACAATTTATCATTAGAAGTTGTTTATGGTGAAACCTTAGTTGTGGATCCCAGGAAACCTGATGCAATGTAACTTCATAGTAAACCTTTGAAACTATGTAATACCTCATCAATTTTCCTATTCATTTAGTTTTATACTTCAAAGCATTGGTCAGCATCACTATCAGCATACTTGAAGACTTTTCCTAGAAAATTACAAAGACTGCTCTCGTTGACTACGACTCAAAAGCAGCTACTATCTTTCTAGTTTAGCATTTCAAAAGCTTCAAATATTTGTGATGGTCAAAAAAATTGTCTATTGACCTTGCTACCATCTACTACGTGTGCCTAGTAGCTCTATTACACATTTGAGTTGATTAGTCAGAATTTTTAACTGAGCCCTTAGACTTATAAGTGAAACAGCCATTACGGAAACTTTTGTAGACACCGTTGAGTCGTAAAGTCTCCTGGGTCACACTATTCATTGTTTTTCTTAGCAACAATGCTCAGAGAGAATATCCAGTTGCATTACTCGTCATCTTATAAATGCTCATCACTCACCAGTTTACCGCTGAGCCAAACTTCTAACATACTGTCAAATATAGAGTTGCTTTCTTTAGCTACACTCCTCGAATGTGGATGTGGAATTCTCTGTCTTACACAATTTTTCCCCTTCAATAATAGAAAAAGAGTCTTTGTGAATCAATATTAAGGACACTTTGTGTCGCATGCGTTCAAGCTTAAGTTTTTCTTCATGTAGCTATGTATAATTTTTTAACCTTTTTTCTGCTCCTTGCGTATTTTTCATTTTTTTTTTAACTTACTTTACTTTAGATGGCGCTCACAGTCCAGGATGGACTACGGCCTCAACCAACAAGCCTCTCCAGCCAGCTCGGTCCCTAGCTAACTGCCTCCAGTTACGCACTCCAAGTTGGTTGAGGTCGCTCTCCACTTGTGTGCGCCACCTTAGGTGGGGTCTTCCTCTGCTGCGCAGACCATCAGGGGTGGATTCGAAGACTCGTCGGGCTGGTGCGTAGGTGTCCATTCGCTCCACGTGACCCAGCCATCTCAGCCGCTGTATTTTCAGCTTTTAGACCAGGTCGACGTCGCTGTATAGCCCGTATAGCTCATTATTAAATCTTCTCCTCCATACTTCATCGATACAGACTGGACCGAAGATCACCCGAAGAATTTTCCTTTCAAAGCACCCAAGCAGACTCTCATCCGTTTTTGACAGAGTCCATGCTTCTGCCCTGTACAGCAGGACCGGGATGATAAGGGTCTTATATAAAGTCTCCTTGGTTCTTTGAGAGAGGGCTTTACTACTCAGATGCCTTCTTAGCCCGAAGAAACAGCGATTGGCCAGAGTAATTCTTCGTTTGATTTCTGCACTGATGTCATTTTGCGATGTAATAGTGGAGCCCAGGTAGACAAAGTCCTTGACAACTTCGAAGTTGTACCTATCCATCGTGACGTTTTGCCCGAGTCGCCGATGTTGAGATTCCTTTCTCGATGATAGCATATACTTCGTCTTGTCCTCATTAACAGCCAAACCCATTTTCGCCGCCTCCGATTCAATACTTGCAAACGCGCCGGTAACAGCTCGCTTCGTTCTTCCCATGATTTTTTTTTAAATATTATTTTAAAATTAAGCTTTTGATGAAATCTGTTAAATATTTTTCTTCGCCGATTTCCTTATAATTTTAATTTCTTATACCACTGCGGCTTCCCCCTGGCAACAGATTATTAATACCTACATTAACATTTTTATATTGATTTACTTTTGGATAGTTAAATATTAACAACATACAAAAATTCATCAAAATCGTCAGAGTCAAATGAAAACTCAAAGCTCGTTGGTGTCTTCTACTTGGGCACCTGAGTTTAGATGAAGGAATCATTAAGGTGGGTGCGTATTAACTTGAGAGTAGAAAGACTGTGAGCTACTTTTAAGCAGTAAGTGCAAGTGCAGAAATTATCAGATTTTTTTGTATTTCTTATGCATTTTTATTCGGTATACAGTTCAGCAAATAGTGGGTGTAATCCACTGTACTAAAACAATCCTTTTCTTGATAACGAAGATAGCTAGAATATTGCCAAATATGCAGTTTTTTATGTACTTCAAGAAAAAACTCAGTTCAAATTTGATTAAAAAAATTTTGCACTGTAAATTTCATAGTGGAGTTAACAGTCCAAAATTTGTTTTTTGTTTTTTTTTCAAATTTGGACTCCAGAATTTGAACATAATTTTTTCTCGACGTACAAAAAAAAACCGAAGTTAACAGTTTTTTTCAAATAAGGACTTGAAAATTCGGATCTTCATTTTTCTTGAAGTGCATAAAAACTGCTAATTTGAAGCCTTATTGCAAATTTCTAGCTACTGAGAAAAAGACTGTGCTGCTAACTGCACAGTAATGTTAACAATGAAAAATTTATTTATTCGATTTTTTTTTCAAATAAGGACTTCAAAATTTGGTCTTTAATTTTTCTTGAAATGCAAATTAAACTGCTTTGGAGCCTACCTGCAAGTTCAGAGCTAGATCCGTTGCTGAGAAAAATTCTAAAAAAAAAAAACTGCAAATTCCTGCCATGGTCCTATTTGGTCTAGCTTTACATTGTTTTGCTAACTTCGCAGAGGTGAAATGTCTGGCTTTCTGCTTTTAGATATTACTAAAAAATTATAAAAATTTGTTGAAAATAAAACTTATTGGTATTTTTCTGTTATAAATGTCATGTCCACAGGAAAATGAAACATTTTCTACGAACTCAGCTGCCAAAAGGCAAATTGGAGAAATAAGAGAGAACGTACTATATTACTTATAGAAATAAGGACATTGACAACACAACCCTTTTACAATAAAACAATATCAAAAACACTTCGGTACATATGTTTTCGCTATCGGAGTGTAAAGCAATCTAATTACGGAGTAAACATAACAAAAAATTACTGCAGTACCCAAAGAGCAAACATTTTCCTCCGTAGGCTATATATACAATATAAATATATCTTCCGTTAAAGATTTATTATTTGATGCAATTAATTTCCTTCTCTTACTTAACACACAGTCTAACACGAGTTAAAAATAACTCTTTTATGTCATTTAACAAGCATAAGCAACTCTGAACAGGATATACCCAAGAATACTCACCAATTCGCCGAACCAACCAAGTCCTTCGGTCGGGGTCCAGTATACCAGTTTCCTGTATTTATATCTACTCTTTAAGTTTTAAGCAAATTGAATTTGTCGCCTCTCTAATGGATTCTTCTTTATGCTTAAGTTATGTTCAGTCCTTACTTTCGCTTCTGTCCAGCTAAACATCACTACGAGTATGTACCTATGGCAGAGAGTGTTAGAGGAAATAAGATAAAGGATTAAAAGGGATACATGATAAAGCAAACAAATCACGTTATCCTTTTATCTAGTTTTTTTTATTTTAAAAATATTAGAGAAATGACATTTACAGCTTTTAAGAGATTACATTTTGTAGGTAAAGTTGAATACACATAAGAGACATCCAAATAAACTAGGACTTGGTAAAAAAAATTACTATCATTGAATATCGTTAATATGCGCGTTCTGCAAAATTGTCAAAAATCTTCTTAGTGCGAATTTCTTCGAGAAGAAAAGCAATTTTTTAAGAACAACACAAATGGATTCTGTAGTGAAAAACAAGTAATTTTTGGTTCCTTAAAGATTTTTGTGTAAAAAAATTATAAAAATTTTCTCAATGGAAAGTGAAAGAATTCAAAAATTACTCACAAAATTTAACACGCAGAATTTCTCAAAACTCCCCTTAAATCTTCCTCAAAAAAGAAAATGGTTTTCGAAAGTCCTTTAGCTCAACTTAGAAAAGCACTTTCGTGTCATAGTAATAATCATGAAAATAATGAACACTTTTGTGAACAAAACAAAAAAAAATTACGAAACATCTTTATGGGACAACAATGTACCTCTAAGTTGTTAAACTGCATTAAAATAATGCTTCTTTCTTGTCCTATATAATTTTTCAAGAAAATAGAACAACACTCAATTTCGCGCCAAGATAAGAGGACACGCTGCTACGATGGTAGTGAGGGAGAGTGGATTTTGATATAAGGATATCATTTTATTCATTTTCACCTACTTTAGTATGGAAATAAAAAAAGAACGACGCAAATTGTTTCAATTCAAAAGCATTAAAAAGTGATGCAGATGTTTTAAAGGACAAACCAAAATCGTTTTATATTTTCCCCAACCCCAACCAAATCATGAAATTAATTTAATATTTTTTTTTTTTTTTGAAAATAAATTGAAATCTCATTTTTGTGACATGAATTTTCTCCTGGTGATGGTGTGGTGGTGTTAACTGTTCCAAAGCTTGACAAACTGAAAAACAAGCAGAACACCTGCAAAAATAAAAAATCACGAACAAAATCATTTCCAGAATCGAGTAACAAAAGCAAATTTGTTTCAAACACCATTTAACAATCGGTGATAGGAATACAAGATGTCTGTCACGTGCATCTCTGAGATGTGCAAATCGAATTCTACATTTTGAGTCGTCATTTAGAGTTTCAAACGCAAACAGGAGCGCATCCAACCATTTAAAATGTAACAAAATTAAAGTGAAAATGATTAAACATTCAAAATTAGGAAAACCGTGTGTGAACTGGATTCAAATCGACGCTAATTTGTTGATCCCAGGCTTAATTTTTGACACTTTAAAGCCTGATGAGGTGGTGGAAATGTCAAAAATGCGATGTGATAGTAAATTAACTGAACAAAATTAAACATTTTAGGTACTTCACCATTCATTAAACAGAAAAAAAAGTTAAAGAAAACTGGCACTGTGTGCCAAATTCCTTATAGTTTTATTTCGCCATTTTGATTTTCGCTGCAAGCTGTCAGTCCACTTTCGACGGCAAAAGTTAACGAAGACAAGACAATAAGTATTAAATCGCAATAATGGGTGCATCATATGAGTTCCTTGACTGCTTATACGACCACTTGAGTGGCCTTCCGACTTTTATGTTTTTACATCTTAATTTTCTCAAAATTGTATCCATTTGACACATGGCCTTAGACTTTAAATCACATGACGGTGTTCACATTGGACTGAAAAACTGGATTTTTTTTTGACGTTTCAGTATTTACATCTTACTTTACTGAAGAAGTGGGAGCGAGATGTGAATACTGAAACGTCAAAAAAAATCCAGTTTTTCAATCCAATGTGAACACCGTACATAGGGCAATATTTTTAATAGGACCAGTCAGATGTAATTTGCCTTTTTTGATTTTAGAAAATTACTAGTGCCGTGTGTTATCTAGATTAGGAATGCGTTAAATTTGATCCCTAGCTTAGACTGTGTGACACTTGTGGTTAAATCCGTAGAATGACAGTTTTTATTCTGAAAAAAAAGATAAAATATTTCTGGATTTGAATTCCGAATCGAAACCCAGAAGCGTTTATACTATCGAATTATTGTTCCAAATTTACAAACCAAACTGACAGTTTTCTTTTTAGTTATTGACGTTTGCATGCAACTTTTGCTTGGTCTACTTTGTTAGTGTTAACATTGAGCCTGATTACACGATGCGTTTTTTCGGACGTTTCGTGTTTCATCTTTTTGACACATTGGGTGAGGGGTGTAGAAATGTAGTGGGAATGAAGAAACGAAAGCACGCATGAAAATTTTAAGATTTTTTCTGGTTGAACTTTGACGTTAATGATTTGATAAACGAGTAGATGCTTATAAACGTTAAACAATTAACTTAAAAATTGTTTTTCGTGATTAAATAGTTATAAATTTGAATAAGAACTGATTTAATTTTAAATTTGTATTACTGTCTATTTTCCAATAAATGAACCTCATATATTTTGAACGTCAGAAAAACCAAGGGGCTTTTTTGGTTGTGTGTAATCACGAAGGTACGTTCCTGTCAAAAAGACGAAACGAACGAAAAAACTAATCAAGCTCATTGAATTGAAAACCAGATTTTTTTTTGACATTTCAGTATTCACTGCTCGCTCCCACTCCTTCAGTGAAGTAAGATGTGAATACTGACAAAAATTCAGTTTTTCAGTCCAAGATGGTGTTCACATTGGAATGACTCCTCCCACTTATTTTGGCGTATCTGTACTTTATCTCCCTCCCACATAATTGTGAGAAAGCAATAGCAAATTCTGGCAGGATTTTAAATTTTTTTGAAAATGTGTTTGTGACACCTGCTTTCCTCTTTGTATTTTTTCTTTGGCAAACAAATTCTACAGGATTCAAGATAAGATTTTAAATAAAGGAAACTTTAGTTTTAGAATGGAAATAAAAATTAATTAATCCCTTAATAAGCTCAGATTTGTGTTTTCTTTAAATGACTTTTCAACGTCAATTTGAGTCTTTTGTGTTCACATTACTTTTTGTCTGAACAAAAGAAGTTGGATGAATGTCAAAATAAGTCGGAACAGACAATCCAATGTGAACACCGTCCAATGTGAACGAGGTCTTATGGTATCCAATTTTTGAAGATTGAAAATTCGAAAAAAGATTCATTGTACCACTTGAAACTGGTATTTTCAAATAAAGTTCGGTCCTGAACACACCCACATATACATACACACAAATTTACGTAGGTAAACTTTTGATGAAAGCAAACCAAAAAAAAAAAGAACTAAATTCTGCAACTATGTCTATTGTGGTAGTGGCATCAAATGGCGCTGCTGCTGTTGCCGGTCTACCTCGAGCGAAAAGACCAAGTTCGAACAATATAGGTTTGTGAAACTTATCCCAGTATCCGGATACGGATACGAAGCTTCAAGGCGCAAAAACTGAATAAGGTATTCGTGTGTAACTATATAGGTAACGTCATCTCTCTTTAGCCCTCGCCTTTCAGCCCACAAAAACACGTTCCGATTAACTTCATTTATTATGCTGTGGGAATAATCAGTGTGCGGAAAATTTCAACAAAAATGAAATCGATTCATAGCTTAAATTTTCTCAACAAATTTGCTTGCTGCTATTGAGAACAATTTTCGGGTTGACGGTGTTTTTTTCTGTGTTCCTTTTGAGGGAATGCGAAGAGGAATTGCCGATGTGGATTAGAAGAAATATTCTGAAAGCAATAAAATGCTCAAAGGCATTTGAATCGCATTTCACTATGGTTTTTGATAGGTTTAGTTTGCTAGTCACGTCTGAGTGTCTGTCAAAACAGTTCAAAATAATATATTTTTTTTTTATAAAAAAAGAGAATTTTGCTATGCTGCTGTGGCAGTTTGTGGTGCAAAATTATAGTTAAGGTGACGGTTGCAGTAAAAAGTTGACAGTTAGTTTTTTATTTTGGTTTTTTTTGTCATTTGGGTTGAGAATGCAGCAGTTGGTGATTATGTGGTAGAAGCAGTAGGAGGAGAACACTAATTGGCGTCAAAGATTTCAAAAAAGATTGTGTGTCATAATTGCGCTTAAATAGTGATTAAATTTGAATCCTCATTGTTATTTCTGACCTTTGACTTTTACACGTGTTATGATATGTCATCAAAATTTAACTGGATCTCAAATTTGAGGCAATTTTGTAACCAAATTAGTAAATTGGCAAATGGCCTTAATAACGATATAATCATTTAAAAAAATTTAATGTTTTTAATATCAAGTTAGAACTACCCTTAAACTCCGAGATTGAAATTACCTTCTATTTACTATGGCTATATTCGTCAACTTGGTAAAGAAGGTTTTATAAAAGTATATGTACTGTCTTTGGGCTTCTAGCAATCAGATTTAAGCGTCTTACAGTTACAGCTTAAGCCCCGCTGCGTTAGTTAATTAATAATTTAGTTCAATAATTCATATAGAAGGAACCGTACAACACTGTGTAACACTTTAAAGTAACATTTTTAACTGCAAATGGATATAAATCACGAAAGCAAGTTTCAAATAATTTGTTTAGTCACCTCAACTTGACAAACAAGTTTGAAGTCTATTTTTATAAGTAATCACTAAAATAACGAAAGCAGTGAAGTGAAATATTTTTATTTAAAAAAATTCTTTTTCAAAATTATTTAATTTGAACACGCGGAAAGGTAAAATATTAAAACACTTTTAAAAAATATCTAATATCTACTTTAAGAATTACTTTGAATAAAAAACTCTTCTGTTAAAATATATGAGCGTTTTGTTTTTATTCTCAATTTGCTTGAAAGCAGTAAAACTAAAAAATAAATAAAATAAAATTAGGAGCGCAATAGCTCGCTCGTGGAGAACCAAGGCCCTGTTGTTGGCAGGGATGGAGGGGACCTACAATTTTTGCCGAGTCCCAACGGCTAGATGGGAAGCACATATTTATGACAAGTATATTTTTGAAGGAGGCAAAAGCAGTACCTCGGAGAAAAAACATTTCTGTTTTAAGGTTGCAGCGGCTGGGAATCTAACTCAGACTTAGCATTCATTTTTTTTATAAATTCATTTTTATATCCATTTTCTTAAAACTATCTTAAAGCTAGACAAAAATTCATAAAAACTAGTCTACTTATCAATATCTTGTAACTAACATACTGGCCCCAGTCGGGCGCTCTAAGTTAAACTATAATAACTCAATGCTAATGCCTTTCGACTTTAAGCCCACCAAAACGGATTTTGATAATACTTACACAAAAACTATTAACACTATCCAAGAAATATTTTATTTCTGCCTTTTTAATATTTTTTTTTTTTTGCGACAAAGCTGATTGTTTTGGTAACTAAGGTTTTGCAACATTTTTATAAATACATAAAAATAAAAATAAAAGATATTTTACTTTTCTAAACCTACCATACAAATTTTAAAATTTTGTTTGGCAAAATTTAAGTTTTCTCAAAAACAACAATTTTGATGAAATTATTTCTAGGTGCTGAAACTAGTGCGGTCTACATTAAAATAAAACCATTTGCAATAAGCAACTAACTATTAACAGTACCTTTCGTAGGAAGGTATTTTTTTTTTGAATTGTCTTCTTTTTGGTCGAACGAATTTGAATAAAATTCTGTAAATAAAAATTCCAAAAAGTTTAAATAATATCTCTGTATGAATGCATATTAGGGTGGTCTTTAAACTGAACATAGTCTTACATAGCCCTCATACGATTCAAAACATTGAAACACGATTTCCCTAATATTTCAGATTTGTATGTCACCCCCTTCATTTCCCTCTTTTCACTTTAAGGTACCTACTAATTATGGTTTTGGGGTTATCCTTATAACATGCGAAAAAATATGGAGTTAGATTAGATTCAGACGAGAAAAAAATATGGGTACCGTTCAAGTGGTTGGGGTAACTTTCTAGGAATTTGGCTCAAAACAAAAAAAAATTAAGTAAAAAAAAACGGGAATACTTAAAATGCCGCGCTATAATATTTTAAAGTCACAAATCAATTCTATAATATGCTTCCTAAAAAAAGTTTGTTTGTAAATGATTTTTGAAAAAATCAATTTTCAAACTTAAAATTAAAAAGAAATTTTAATTTTTTAACACTTCCAAAAACTATTAATAATAAAAACTTTATTTAAAAGCATCCGAAAAGCATGGCCCCATCTCGAGAAAACAGCGCTATACACTCATTTCTTTTTTCTTTTGGTTCACCACATGAAACATATAAGGCCTGTCTCTTTTACTAACACTGATGACTATTGTTGACAAAACGCTGGACATCATTCACAATGGTAAATAGCCGTCTGCGACTGCCGGTCAGAGTGAAAACTTGTACCTGGGTTATTGGAATTAACCTCGATGGAAACCTGGATCCTATGTTGTTTTTGTAATACGTGTAAAAAGATTACCTCGACCCAGACCCGGAGATAATAAAACGCAGCTACAGTTAATCCTTAACTGAAAGACTGTTTCTGAGTTAACTTCGGGTTAGTTAATTTTCAGGACTAGCTATCTCTGGTTTAACTCAGAATTAACCTTCAACTTAAAAACTGGGTTCCAAATCAACGCAAGGTGTTTTATTTTAATAACAAGGTGATTTTTTAAAAAAATTCCTTATGTAGATTTGAAAAGCAAGATTATAAAAACGGGAATTCAAAAAACAACAATCCTATCGCGTATAAATTGAGACGGATTAAAAGATAGTGATTGTGTGGAATTTTTCAGCACGAGTTAGGGCTATGACAGTACGCTGATAGTTCTTTTTTAATTACATGTTCTACATCGTTTAAAGTTGCAGTTATTCTTCCTTTGCATGAATTGATTTCCTTTGTGAAAAGCTCCATCGAAACACAGATGACATGTTGTCTGTCATTTGTGTTAAACTATTTTTATATTTTTATTTGTTTACGATTGCATAAAGTCACTATAAATGCAGTCCGATGAAATAAAATAGACAGCTGGCAATTGCGTAGATAACTCGCCTAATACTCAACGATGTTGATCAACACAATTCAACATAATGTGGACGCGGCTTACGGCCAGAACAGAATGTGAATGGAAGACGGAACTGTAAAAGATGTCAAAAACGCTGCAGTGAAAGTTAAAATTTGTTCAACTCTTGCAGCTGCTGCAGCATTTTTGACATCTATTCCAGCTCCGTCTGACATTCTGTTCAAGCAGTAAGCCATCCACAAATAACTAACGGTCACCTTTATTTGATTTTATTTCAACAATTTCACTCATTGCGCTCACTTATAAGAACTTGCACTTTTTCGGCTTTATCAAACACTAAATATTTCATTAGGTTAGAAAACGAATCTAGTTTTTGCAGAAAATGCAAGTAGAAAAACCGTTATCCATTTTTTGTTGATATATCTATCCCAGCTTCTCTGTATTATGTATAAATTGATAAAAACAATGTTTAAATAAACCACAAAGTACTTTATTATTCAACCTAACTTTTCACATTGGGGAACTGCTATTAGGTACCAATTTCTATTGAGTTATATATATCCAATTTCCAAACGTACTTAGATCTTCGGAATTAAACGAGATTTTAAAAGCAGGCCCTTCAGGGACGGGACCGGACCCGTTTACTTCTTAGCACGGGCAGTGAGATTTGCTTCTAAGTATGTTTTTGGATGCCGAATATAATTCCGTCATTGGTTTTGGACATCAGCAAAATGTTAATTATTTTATAAATATGTAACATCAATCGAAAAATTCATTACTATTAACAACAAAATATCTCCATGATACATTTGCCATCCATAAAGCTTTCTCTTTTATTTTTGAGTCAAACTTACAAAGTTGACTAAAATCATAAATAAATGTTTTTATAATAATTACTACTAACCGTCCCACTTTTAAAGAAACACAAAGATTATAACCCTTCATTAAAGTTTCAAACTTAACTCCCATTTCTATCATTTATCTATTACCTTACTACGAGTACATTTATGTATGTAACAACTCTGACAAACTCTGGGTTATAGAAAGTGTCTTAACATCCCAGAGCACTTAAGCAGGTTTATACAACTAGATAATTTTCAAACCGAAAGGGCTTATACCTTTAATAGCTGGCAATTTCCTTCAAGATCTTCCGGATGGCATTAATTGAAACCTTCGTGACAGTTGTGTGTGTTGTGTGTAGTGTGCGGCAAATAGATGCGAAAGTGAATTTGCTATCCTTATAATTGCCACACTGATGGTTCTGATTATATGCCGGTAACTTTGCATACAAATTGTGTAAAAAGGATGTAAAGGTGTTTTCATTAAGTTTGTTGCCGATAAAACTTCAATGATTATTAATTGAGTTTGGGAAAAATGCAAATTTTGGAAATGTGTTAGGGGATTTTATTTCCTAAGCTTTATTGACAATTTTCCCAGAAATTTCTGAAAATTCTGTTTTTTCAACAAAAAAAAATGCATCAGTCTCTATTTGGATTGTGATTTTTCATTTATTTCCAACATTTCTTTAAATTGTTTGATTATTTTTGTTGTTGTATGTGAAAAGTTAATTTTAACCTGAGAAGTCTTTGATTTGTGAACGTTTTTCAAAAGTTAACGAATGACAAATGTTTCTCTTCGAGTCTCTGAATGTTCTTCAAAAAAGCAATCAAAAGGAAAATTGATTTGTGGTTTATGGATTAAAGCAAAACCAAATTCCTTTTGATACTTTCTCATTCACTTCGAACTGTTTCGGTCGTATAAAAGGTTTCTCTTAGTTTCATTTTCAATATTCCCTTTAAAGTTAATGTCCTGAATTTAAAATTCAAAACACTTTACCCATTGAGTACTGCACTATAAGTATAGGTTAGGTATCTCTGTTACTATTGATATCCCAAAGATTTCATTTGTGTCCTTTTACATCTCTTTCTGGCAATTCTAAAAATAAAGAAAAAAAAAACATTTTAATACTTTTTTTTTCTTAGTTGAGTGACTTCGTAAGTTTCATTGGATTTTATCTAATTCAAATGCAAACGAAGTTCTAAGCTAAGAGCAGTAAAACGCTCTGCTGCTACCCCCTCTATAACATTCGATTGCACGCAAGAGTTTCATTGCCACTACCATTCTCCATTGGATTGAAATGGTCTCCACAAACTACGTGCATATATAAGTACTCGTAATGTAGAAATGTGGAAATCGTAATTTGCCTTGCCATTGTGTGGTAGTAACAGTGTCTTACATACCACAAAACTTTGTGGCAAAAGCTTAAAATGTAGAAAGGACGATGACGACTATGACGACGTGACGTACTTTTACCGCCTGTGATGGTTCAGGTTTAAGACTCAGAAATGAACGTTGTAGAGACTGACTTCCAGTTTTGAAATACGAGAGAAAGAATCCCTTTGTACATATTATGTACTATTACGTTTATTATTATTGAAATAGAGATACTTACACACATTTATTCACATCATTTTGGCATTAAATAAAAAAGACACTTAGGGCCAGTTTTTCAGGTCAGGGGTAACTTTGAGTTAAACCACAGTTAGTTAACTCTGAAAATAAATTAACCCCAAGTTAATTTAGAAACATTTTTTCAGTTGAGAATTAACTTTTTCTTTCAGCTGTCAAAAATAAATGTTATCCTTCTACGTTATATACGCATGAGAATAACACAACAGAATTGCACTGATAATAACTTTCACTATCGAAATTGAGATGCCGGCCGCCACTGTTGAAAAGGCACTCAGTTTGGTCCATGAGTTAACTCACCAAAGTAGATGAGTTAACTCGGAGTTAGCTTAAACCTAAACATGTTTCTGGAGTTAGCTCAAGTTAAACCCTGAGACTGGGGTGATCTCGCACTGAAAAAATGGCCCTTAGTGTAATAATTTTTAGAGAATAATTTTTGTTTGTTTTATTTAATGTGATAATGTCTAGAATTGGTCAAGGGAATTAGATATCATATTTGTTATTTATGTAAATCCTTAAAAATTTTTGAGAAATTAAAAAAAAATTAAACTGAAAGAAAAGATTGATTTTGTTGAGATTAAATGTAAAATATTTAAAAGTTATAACTTATATTGCAGATAAAGAATATCAATTAAAATTAAAAACTTATTTTTTAAAAGATTTTCAACTTAATTCTAAGAAAAAAAGTCAATTTTTTATTTCAACGTAATTGGAAGCAACTGACGAAAATTAAAAAAAAAAAGAACAATTGGAAAAAAAGTAAGCCCATGTCAATCAATATTATTTTAAAATTTATTTCATTAAAATCAATATAGCAGTTTGTTAGATCATTACGAACACATTTTAAAGTCATGATGGGATTAAATTTCATTTTTTTTTAACAGATAGTTAGAAGAAAACTGAAATATGTATCTGATATTGTATCTTAGGGGCTTTAACTGAATGCAATTTATCTTTTTTAAGAGTTTCAATGAAAGTAATAAAACTACCCTTTGAACATTTCTAAAAATTCCGCGTTATCATTTTGAACTTTTTTTTAGTCACTGACATTGCAAAGAATATTGGAATTTACAAGAGCAAGCGATGAGAAAATGGAAAGAAATTGGCCGTTTTCGAAAACTTCAAATGGAATTCAATTCGACTGGTGAAGTGATCGTCATTTTTATCGTCAAATATGCAATCATCCTGAATGCACAAATTCGGTTTGATCAACGCCAGTCAATTTATTTGCAAACACACTCTCTAGTTGTTTAAAAAAAAAAATCGTCAAATCGATTTTTATTGCACCGCAGATGATGTTTTCGAACACGTGACTCAAGAAAACTTTATAAAACTTGTGTTCGATCAGAAGACTTTTGCAGTTTGCGTTTAAGAACATTCTACAAATGCCTTTGTGACGCAGATTAAATTTAAGATAACCGCCTTCACTTTGTGATCTGCACTGTTTGTTAATTTGTACAATTTTTTAACTAAGGAAAATGTTGAATTAAATTAAAGAGGAAAATACGTTTTGAACATAAAACTTAGTTACTAGAACATATCTTTTATTTGCTAGCTTAAGCTAAAAATGCAAGTTTTAGCTTTAACTTTTTTCACAAGATCCATCGTTTGACAAAGAAAAGTCTAAAGGTTAACTTGAAACCCGATTCATAACAAAAAAAGGATAAAATCACATTTTTACTATCATTTTTACTATAATGCCATGAGCGTGCCACGTGAAAAACGCAGATTGCATTCATCTAGGTCAGGGATGGCGAATCTTTTAGAGACTGCTGCTATTTTTAAAAATAAATAACCTCAAATGCCTTCGGAGTGAAAACATAACGGCCGTTTTAGAAAATTTCACACCAAATTCAATTTCATAGTCTGACCTTAATTTGTAGGGGCAGTAGTGAAACAATGTGCTAAAGATTGAATGAGGACTTGGTTGTTAATATGAGGAAAAATTTCGAAAAACACTTATTTTTTGAGGAGAATACGAAAGCTTAACACCGCACTTTAATGATTGTTCAACGTTGCTCTTCGACTCCAATGCAGATGTCAAACTGATGCTTCAAAGACTACAAAACAGGATAATGAGGATTATCTTGAAGCTGAGTTTTTACAATCCTACTTGAATTATGCTCGAATGTTTAAATTGGATGAATGTCAAACAGAGACTGATCTTTGATGGAATGATTTTTATTTTCAAGATGAATATTGGAAGTATCTGAAGTTCAACCATTTACTTATGAACCTGTTGGTTCTAAGCTTCACTACCGTATTTCGTTTGCATTCAATCGCTTTCAATCATGACAAAGGGTCATATCGAAAATCGTATTGTCCTAAATTGCTTCTCAAATTTAATATTGAAATAGTGATATATTTCGGACCTTGGAATCACACGTTGTTTGGGGTATCGTATGGTGAAGTTCTTCGAGGATACTGGCGGAGTGTGTGGCGTGACTACCAAAAAAAAAAAACGAAAGCTCTACTATGCCAGTTCGCAGAAAATAGTCACAAAGAAACTCTCTTCACTGATGAGGAAATCCTTAAAATCAGTTTAATGGACAAAATAATCAATGCTTCTCTCAAACATGAGAGAAGCATCTGAACTCATTTCGAGGATTGATAGAAGCCACCATACCAGAAATTAAATGGCTTAGTTTGGAGTGACTTAGGGGTTATCTACCTTGACTTTGTGAGAATGCAGTCAAAATGTAGGTGAATTTTCTTCAAACAACTGTTTTGGAGACGTTGTGAAGCTTCTCAACCACACAAAATTCTCTCAAATACAATGCTCCGAATTTCATAAATGGGGTGACTGAGCAGCTAGCATATCTAGACCTCAACCGAATAAATTACAAGCTGTAGTTCATTTAAGAGGGAATAGTCTGTTGTACTCAACGCCGAAAAATTGAGCCACCAGATGTCATTGTCTATGCAGTGGACAATTTACTAATGAATGAGCCGCGTGCTGCGATCGATGACTAGCCAGGGTGTCCCAAGTTGTTTCTTATAGATAATGGTGGTAGTTTCGAATGATGGGTTTCTATAAAATATAGCTAATAGCTTGACCAATAACATGTATACACAATTTTTTTTTCAAATATCAGCACATTATTTTTAAATATTAGGTTTTTCGTGTATCAGTTCTTATGACGAAACTATTTTAAAGATAGCAAATGCCGACTTTTTAAACAAAGTTATTATATTTCTACCAAGCACCCCATGTATAAAATGCTCTGAATTTGCTTTAAGGTGGCAAACTTTTCGTGTTGCGAAAGAATTTTCTTTACTTATTAAATCTTTCTTTTTGATTTTAATATCTCACAAGTCTGTCACTTTTGGTGTGCTTTTCCTTCTTTTTTCAACAAAAAGAAATACATATATTTTTCAAAAAAATGATTAACACCGTTTTTGCACTCATAACCTCAATTTAAGTAACAAATCTTTCCTTTTACCTTAGAACAATTTAAAATAGTTCTTCGTATCATAATAGTTAGCGCGTTGAAGTGTCATGCCGAATGAAGTGTCGGTCTGAATTCGATTCACAGCCGATACAACCTAAAAAGAGAAATATTTTATTCGAGGTACTGCCTCCTACAAGGAACTGGCAAATCATCTTGGATACTTGTCATGAATAAGTGCCTCTCATATAGCCGTTCGGGCTCCGCAAAAAATTGTAGGTCCCCTCCATTCCTGCCAACAACACGCACACTAAAATGGTTGAGAGTTGTAAGTCACTAGGCCTGGGTTCTCCACGAGCTGTTGCGCCTACAAATTCATTTGTGTAAAACAATTTGAAGCGCTAAAATTCATCAATATAAAAAGAATTTTATAGTTCAACACGACAGATTCCACAATATGATGATTTTGGCATTTTTTAATAGACGAAAAAGCCGTTTGCTGCTATTTATACAGCTCTATAGAGCTCTCTCGTTCATTCACAAACGTCAAAACCGTGGATTTTTTATCATCGATTACAGAATCCCACGAATGAGCTGCTGATGGAATCAGGTTTAATTTTGACATTTTTACTATGAGATATATGTCAAAATCGAATCTGTCTCCCTCTCAGAATTGAAATTGAAAGTTTCATAAAATTCTCTGTTTACCAGTTCATTTCCAGCCGTGTCTTTAATAAGTAAAATAGCGTTTGTCTTAAAAATTACACTATAGGTGTTTTGACAAACCTTTTGTAACCATATAATAACCTTTCCAAATACTTATTTGAATACTATATGAAGAACTCACAATCTTACGGCCTTGAAAAACTCTAAAAAATTAATTTAAACAAATCTATGGCTGATCAATTAATTAAACCGTCTGACATTAAGTCACCAATGACTGACCTGTCAGTTTGTTTTAATTTTGTTTTGGAAAATCCAATAGGTATTTGCCGGTTTCTTTTAAAGAAAAATTAAATATCTAAGCACACAAAAAATATCGGCTTCGCATATCTGAGTACATTTTGTATCCTTTAAGCCTTGACGATACTTAAAACTCATAACTTTTTACTGGTGTCCATTGTTCAATATTATTATCAAATTCCTACCATGGCCAAGTTTATTGCTCAAATTACCAAATAACTCAAATTCCTTATTTTCGTTTCCGTGTAAGTATATACCCCGACAGACTTTAATGTGGGGACAAAAGAGGAAGGTATTTAAATTCCATACTCAACAATATATAATTGTGTGTCAACTTAACACCCACTTCACAATAATACCACCACATTGAATCATAAATTCCCTTGTTCTTGTTATTGCTGTTGATATACACCTTCCTATACATCATACCTTCTCATTGTTTAAGTCAAGTAATATGTTCAAAAAAGAACAAAAAGTTACCTTGGCAAAGAATTCCGGTTTGGGTTTCGTAAAATAACGGTACTCAATATTGCATTGCAACAACTGCAAGAGTGACCCAAACTTCACTTTTGCCATAAATATCCGGCCAAGTAATTTCTATGTTCTCAATTTCAAGCAGGAAAGTATTTTATGATCCACCACGAGAAATAATGAAAATAATCCTTCCACCTTGTGTGATGGTCGAAGTACCCTTGATATGGAAACTTCCTTTGAAAAATAGGAAAAAAGAAAACACCAAGAATACAACAATTTTGGAACAATAACCAACTTCGTGTGGTACTATTCCAGCAGTTTTGTTAGCTCTTCCTTTTTTACAGCTAACTTGTTTATGCCAGATCGGCCAACTGGCCAAGCATAAAAAAAGGAACTTAAGAGTTTGTATAGCGCACGAAAACCATTCAACCAAAGCACGGACAGCCGATATACCATCATGGACAACAAGAACGGGGAAGACAACCGACGACGATGACTGTGGCTACGACCAAAACAAAGGAGAAAGACGACTCAAAACTTCAACTTGACCACCTCATTCCTTGAGTAATAACTTAGTTTTAAGGATAATTTATTCGAAACAATGGGCCACTTAAAAATGTTACCGCCTGGACAAATGAATGCGATATTTCATTATAAACTACACACCGCTATAGTACGACTACCTAACTGATACTCTAGGACCATCGGAAGCGGAACTGCTCTTCGTTCCTGGTCCCGTTATAGGAGAAACTTTCAACATTTATCGGTATTAAAATTATTTATATCTGCGGCGCGAGCTGGATATTTTTTTGTGTTTCATAAATAAAGTAAAAGTATTCTGCCTGAGAATCCCTCTAAAGTTAAACTGCTGCTGGTAAAAGTTAAACAAGATAATAAATTTAAGTTTTCATTTATGACTGCAGGGAGAGAAACAGAAGATAGAGAGAGTGAAAGAGAGACAAACAGTCTATAAAGTATGTCTATTTTGTAGAATTTGGAAATTCCTTTCCTTAGTCGTTTTGGGGCTTCAGTTTGTTGGAGATCTGAAATGCTTATAAGATCTGGCTCATGTCGTTATGATTTATGGATAATGGTTGTGTGTGTGCTCTAGACTAGAGCAGACTCTTAGATATAATATAGATGGCATATGTACCTACTTGCAAACGGCTGATAAGCTTCTTGTGAATGAGTGAGCAGTTACTGCTTCTCCTGTAGTCATTGGATTTAATAGTAGTCATTAAAAAGTAATTGGGTGGAAATTTAGATATTATATGTACCTTTGTATGTATGTACATTATGTAGTTGTAAATTAAATCAAAAGCTGGGAAAGCAACTTAATATAAGTCGTCCCCCTAGTATATGTATGTTCCTATATACTTTGGTAGATATAGCTAAACCTATCAAAGGCTGTCGCTCTGGTTTCACCCAGTGGACTAACAGGGTTGATACTCCTACTGACAAATCGAATCTGTTAACATGAAGAGTATGACAGCCATGATTGTCATGAAATTGACAGATGTAAAATTCCAAACCGGAGTTAAGATGCGTTGCTATCTTAAATGAAGTTTTTGCTCAGTTTTAATATTAAAGGCGTTAGTTTTTGTAACAATTCCACTTAATGGCACTTAGTGCCATTTTCTTTGCTTTTAATAATAAATACTATAAAAGTCAGCTTCATCAATATGAAGACCTTAATGTTTTCTTAAATCTAAACCTTAAAACAGAAATGTTTTGTCAGAGGTGCTGGCTCTTGCGAGGAACTGGCAAATCCTCCAAGAGTTTGTCATGAAAAAGTGCTTCTCATTTAGACTCTCGGACTCGGCAAAAAATTGTAGGTCCCCTCTTTTTTGCTGCCAACAACACGCACACAGGAATAGTTGAGAGTTGTAATTATAGGTCAGTTTATAGGCCCCGGTTCTCCACGAACTGTTGCGCCAACAAATTTGATGTTTGTGAATACCCGCATTTCATACCAAGAAATAGTAAGAAATCAATAAAAAAATCCGTCGGGTCTCAAAAAATTGCTGAAACCCTAAACAAATTTCCCATAATTCAGTTAAATTAATTCATAAAGCATTAAGCAGCTGTCGCATATCTATTATAATAATGCAGCTTCAAACACTAACAAACATTAAAATAATACAACCAAGATGTTCAATTACTTTTTTTTTTTAAATCCTAACACTTTTCAACAACTAATGTTGTGCTAAACCATTTTTTTTAATAGGCTGCACCTGCAAAGGAACACACCTTAAATACTGACAGTTGTTGAAAATTTGAACCACTTTTCTACAAATGGGTTTTATGTGTTGACGGCAACAAAACCAAAGTGATGTACGCCCGCCAAAACATTCAACAGCAGACTATTTTTAGGCAGAGGACCTAAAACTCCTAAAAGGAGATCAAGCAGCTTAATTATCTGGGTAGTTGTGTAGCAGCAATTTGATGGTGAAACAGATCTGGATACCATAATACTCGTAGCTGAATAAGATAGGTGTGCCGCGCATTTGCAATCCCCTCTACTCTCTGGAGCTCGAGTAAAATATCACTACGCACCAAATTGGAACTCTTTGACTCTAACGTAAAATTCGTGCTGAGAAACATGGAAGCGCGCTTCTAACATCTTGAGCAAGTTGTGGACTTTCGTTAACAATTATCTATTATACATTTCGAATATCCACTGGCAGCACACCATATATCGTCGAATTTCCAATCGAATTTTATTTTTTTTAGGTGTACTTTGGGCTGAATTCGTAGAAATTCGTAGTTTTGGGAGGCACGCGAACAGACATATTGTTTTCACTTCTCGACAAACTGAATAAACGCTCCAATCTAGATTTTCAAATAGAAAACACGGCATGAAATTAGTATAAACTGTTAAATTTAGCATTTTTATATTTTTTATATGGCCAACGAGATATTTTCTGCGAACTGTGAAACACTTATTCGCAAATCGCAATCCTCAACATCAGGATGCATTCCACATATGTATCTGTGAATGAAAAATTCGCTTGAATTTAACCTCAATTTTGTCTATTCTAATTTCAAAGAAATAGTGGATGGGGTACCACAAGGAAGTGTATTAGGTCCAGTTCTGTACCTTTTATTTACACGTGATATACTCGTACCTCAAACAGAAGACACTATCGTAGCCACGTTTGCTGATGACACTGCAATACTAGCAGTAGGCAAAACGATTAGCGAAGCTACAATTAAATTACAAAATGCTCTTAATAATGTCAATGAGTGGACAAAAACATGGCAAATAACGTTCAATGAATAAAAGTCAGTCCACTTGGACTTTACGTATAAAAAAAAATAAATAGATTACCCGTCTTTCTTAATACCGCTTTTGTTCCATTTGCAAATGAGGCAAAGTATCTGGGAATTACTCTAGATGCGAAATTAAAATAGAAGTCGCACTTAAAACGAAATGCGAAGAACTAAAAAGTAAATCAAGAGATATGAACTGGTTACTCGGTAAATATTCAAAGCTTATTGAAAATAAATTGATTTTATACCGACAGGTTCTTGAACCTGTTTGGACTTATGGTATACAACTTTGGGGTTGTAGCTGCGATACAAACTTAAATAACTTACAAACGTTTGAAAATAAATTGCTTAGGTCATTTGCAAATGCTCCCTGGTATATAAGAAATGAAGATCTTCACAGGGATCTCGGGATTCCTACAGTCCGAGGCGAAATAAAAAGTTTCTCACGAAAACATAGAAATGGAATATTAGAACACGCTAATTCAACGATTATTGACATTCTTGACGAGTCGAATTTAGTTCACCGCCTGCGAAGAACAAAACCTTCCGACTTGGTGCGGTGAACAGAAAACCGCTTTAAAATCGCGGATTAAGCCGGAACTTTCACCGGAAAGTAACCTGCAACACGTTACTTAACTTCGTTAAAAATAAATTGCTATATAAGTTTCTACTTGGTTGTAATCGGGAATTGGAGGTGGTTTTAGTGTAGTAAGAATCTCAGTGTAAATTAATTAACGTCAAATGTTTCCGCATCACTGCTTTTTTGCTATGCTGATGCATGACGCAGCTGATGCTGATGCAATTGCATCAGCAACAATGCATCAAGTAATTTTTCCCATGGAATCCTCAGGGTCAAAGACGGGTTGGAAGACAAAAACAACCTGGAGTTCAACTGTACTGGTGGAAGCTATTCGTTTGTGGCCACAGCTTAAACCGTTTGCTTTGATTCGATACAGGTGGAGGGGCCTTGTTGTTGCCTCTGTTCCAGATGGAGTTGAAGTGCTATTCATGTTGCCAGAAGCTATGTATTTATTGGACACAAAAAGGAAATTAATTGAGAATTTCCAAATTCTCTAAATAAATTGAGATATATTTAAGGTAGGTTTTCTTACAAAGTAAATTAAATAAATTTAGCGGCGCAACTGCTCGTGGAGTACCAGGGCCTAGTGACTTACAACTCTCAACCATTCTTGTGTGCGTGTTGTTAACAGAATGGAGGGGACGTAAAATTTGTTTTTCCTAGTCGGAACGGCTAGATGAGAACCACTTATTTATGACAAGTATACTCCTGGAAGATTTGTCAGTTCCTCGCAAAAGGCAGTACCTCGGGAAAAACATTTCTGTTTTTAGGTGGTAGCGGTTGGGAATTGAACCCAGACCTTCCGCATGACAGTCCAACGCACCATCATGCCACGAGGTATTTCTTCTTCTTACATTGTGTGAAACAAAAATTTTTAAATGGCGTCGATAAAAAAGATTCAGCGATTTGTTTCCACATGTGTTTGCCAGTCATATGGGTACAATGTACCAGAAACCCCGTTCTAGTAAGCAATATGTCATGCCTGTTCAAATATTTTACTTATTTTCTCTACGATCGATGATATCAATTTATTGCTTTTCATTCTGTTGGTTAACTAAACCATCTATCTTTGTATCGGCTTCAAACCCACAAGTTAACTCTCCTCACGCTCATCAATTCTTTCATCAAGACCTTTTTACGATCCAACACATATTTCAAAAGCCCGAACTCTTTCATGAAAATTCATAAATTCCAAATACTGTTCGCTTCGCGTTTACCGACAAAATAATATAACTTGTTTCTGTTGTTAGATATAAAAATGAATAGAAATTTTGTTTTCCAATTCTATTTTTGGCAGTCTGGTATATATTGGTGATGGTGGTTAATATTATAGAATTTGATGCAACAACTCTGGTCAAAAGTTTTGCATTTAAAAAAAAAACCTAGTTTACCTCCCCGCGAAAAGCATGCCACCCATAAATCATATTTGTTAAGCCAAAGAGGATATTTTAGCGAAATATCCTGCCATCGAAAATCTTTTTATGAAACATAAAAAAAAACAAACAAACACCTATAATACAAATAAATTGCTTTCGTTGGGGTTTTCTTCTATGTGAGTATTCAAAATGCTATAAGCATTCAACTGTGAAATACAATGAAGTTTTTCTAAATTTGTTTTTGTATATTCAAGTTGCTAGTTCTATCTTTTAAAAAAGGATTCACTTTATCATCGAATTTTTTAGTCAAAAGTGTTTGTGAAATGGAAATATAAACGAGTTTCAATTGTTTTATGTTTGGAAAGGAGATTATGTGCATAGCAAAATATAGATATTGGTAGTTTGTTCTAAAACTGGAATTTTTTAGACGTAAATAGGTAGGTAGGTATTGAAAAAAAAGGATTATTGTAGGTTAGAGGTAGTCGCAACTTTGTATAGTTAGTCCATCTAACTACTGTGTAAGAGCTTAGTCTATTTGTCCAAGCTCTTTTTACATAAAGGAAAACGAAACAAAATCAATCTATGGTTTGAAAAGAATAAAGAAAAAAATTTTTCAGATATACCAAGAAAAATTTGACTTTCATTTCGTACAAATTCAGACACAGCTTAATTTCGGTGGAGAGCTTTGTTTGGACATCTTAAGCATTTCCTGAAAAGTTCCGTAAATTTGGACTGGGATAATTTTTTTAGAGGGGGGGGAGAAGGGGTGAAATTTGTTCTTAAATTCCCGAAAAATAACAGGTTTTTGTTTTAAACTGTGATGGTACAAACTGTAGCTTCTGTAATCCTACACAAAAAAAATTTAAATACTTGTTTTCATAGAATCAATAGATTCAGAGATAATCATGCAAGAACTTAAAGGTAAGGCAAATTTTGTCAATAATTTTATCATGATTTCACCCTCTTCTATCCCCCCTACAAAATAAAGCCCGGCCCAAATTTACGGAACTTTTAGGAAATGCTTAGGACGTCAAAACAAAAATTTGTATTTATATGAAATTTGGCTCGAATAAAAAATAATTCATAGTGTCATGGAACTATGCCACAGGCTATAGGTCCTATATGTTTTGCTAGATAAAGCGCAGCTCGCTGTATAATTTGGCTAATGAGCCGCAATTAAGAATAGAAATACATGTTGATAGTTTTTAGAACTCCCTTCTTATTATACCATATTTCACCGCCATTTATACTACTTAAAAATCATTGGGTTATCCCCACTTATGCTTAAGAACTATATTACAAATACTTTTGTGCTGCATCAGCATTCTATTTTTCAATATATATACTATATGTTTGGGCAGTCTAATTATGACTCAATGAAATTATGAATCTGGAACATAGTGTAACAAAATACTTCTACGACACTTCATATGCATAGTCACCCAAGTGGTGGAAATGCCCTGAGCACAACACTCAGTTTCGTTTGACAAAAACAAACAAATAAATTAATTTGATTTTAAACTTTATAGTTTCGAATATCAATGAAATTACTATTTCAATGATGTCGATCGAATACTACATGTGGCTTTGTTTACGTTTGAGAAATGAGAAATGATTTTACGTTAATGAAATGAAAGAATGCTTTTATTACACTACAATAGATTTTTCGAAAATATTAGAAAATTCAGGAAAAAAGGGTTTTCAGTTTTAAATAAAAATTATATCCACGACTCAAGTTGCTTGACATTAAGCTATCTTTAGCTTAGAGAAAATCTGAAACCTTGTTCACAAGAATTGAATCCGAATCGAATCAGGATTTAGGTCCATGTAGACCTGGATCGGATTGAATCCGGATTACTCGATCCAATCCACCTCATTTTCATAAAGCTGGTTCGAAATTTAGATCCAGATTGAATCCAATCCTTCGATCCGCTCATGTAAACGTCGTATGAGCTACTTATTATTATTTTCTGCAGCACTGAACACAGCCATCAGATACTCCACTTATCTTTCCAGTCAGTGCTGGAAAATTTATTGGCTGGTGGGTGGAAAAAATCGATACGTCACATCTAGGTTACGACCAATAAAAACAAATAATTGCTCGGTCTCGCTCTCGCTCTTGCTCGAACTTGTTACGCAATTTTATTTTATTTTTTTTTTTATTTTTGTAGTGTAATTATTTAATAAATGTTTTCATTCTGCACTTCTGTGAAAAAAAAACAGTTCCAACGATATATAATTTATATGCCGTCAGCTTTTGTAGACCGCGTGAATTATACCACAGAATTTGTGTTTGCCGTTTTATTATATGATACATTTATGAACTTTGTTTCAAAAATATTCCCTGACCCGTTTTAGAAATATTGAATTTTCAAAAAAATTGTACGGCAAGTACCGTTATTCTTAGACCTAACAAAAATTCAAATTTCCCCTCTGGAGAGTTACAAGAAAATGTTCAAAATTTGAAGAAAATCGGTGTTGGTCGAGGTACAGGCCGACAGCCAGGTGGACAGACAGATTTTGTTTCGAGTTCTCTGGCATCGTAATGTCATATATTTGATTGTCATCTCGAAATTATTTTGCACGAAACCAAAACTTGTATTATGTGTTCCATGAGTAACAATCTTGCCCCAACTGTTCTATGTTCTGTAAATTTGTGTTTCATGAATTTTTCCAGGACACTTGAGTACAATATTGCCTAATTTTGAGGTGGAGTAAGGCCAGATCCACACTATTTTGCCGATACCGATACACTCTCGCTACGATAAAATATTTTTACATTAGAAAAAATGAGAGGATCGATGACGTATCAGGTATCGATTATGTGAATATACTCATTGCTTCTTGTATTAGAATATTTTATCGTATCGAGACTTTATCGATATTAGAACTATAATGTGAATCTAGCTTAAAGTGCCTTTTATATGAGCTGTGAAGTGCGAATCCAAATGAATTTGTTTAGGCAATTCCAAGCGCAAATATCATCAAATTCTTGGTTTTATTTTTGTTTTCACTTTTCGACAAACAGTTTTAAAAAGAAAACACAGCCTGAAATTTGTTTAAATTGCTTAACTTAGCATTTTTGTAGTTCCTCTACGACCAACGATATATTTTCTGAACTCTGTCAAACACTTATTCTCAATCTAAAGGACGCATTCCAGATATCTGCATATATAACCTCAAATGTTGTTGCACCCACATGTGAAAGAAATGTCAAAATTCAAGACCATTCGCTATTCGTAGCTCAAGTGAAAGTCCCTTAAGTAGTTTTGTTTCCAAGCGACTTTCAATTTTCTTCTTCTTCGCCAATTTCAGTCAGTGAGAGAAATTTTGTAACTTAACTCTGAACAAGTTTTTTATATCAGTATTTTTTCTTATAAACAGTTTTCTTATATAAGATTCATTTTACAAGTAACTTCAAGAGAATGTGCATGGTATTTTAAAATGTCTGTCTTATAACCGAGTTTTTCTTAGCGTACATCACACACACACATTGTATGATTTTGACAGTTCCGTTGTATGATTTCTGTTTCTCAGATTTGTTGTATCATCCACTGTTATAAATACAACAATGTATGACTGGAAATTACACTGGAAATATTGGGATATTGTGTGATTCTGGTGGATTTACATGTATCTTGATCTTGATCTTCAAGAAAAGTAGAGCGGGTCAGATATAGTGACAAAATGTGAACGTGTGAAAGAGTACAAGAGTGGTAACTCTTTTTTTAATTACTATAATATGCTATAATCTGTTTGGCTGTCAAAAACATATGTTTTTGTTTTTTTCATATTTTATTTATAGATTAAGATTCAGTCGATAAAATTTTGTATTTTCATTCAATACCTAATTTAATTTAACAAAATTTTTTGGTTTTTTAACGTTTGTTCAATAATTGCTTTGCATCACGGACATCTAAAAGTCTTTAAACAAATTTATTTACACTTTTATATATCTATTGTTTTTTTTTTTTGTCTTTGACGCTTCACTTTTTGTTTCTTTTATTTTTTTAATCAGGCCAAAAACTTATAGCAAAACATGTACACATACACAACATGAGCATGTCCACACAAATACAGACGAAGATGCCATAATCAAGATGAACATGTTCGTCTTTAGTATAATCTTGATCTTGATTTCTATGTTTTACCATAATCTTGATTTTATCAAGATGCTCTTGATATTATCAAGATGCTCTTGATTTTGGTCTTACCTCTCTATCCAACAAATGAAACTTTTATATTTTACATCTTTTTCTTTTTCAAGAAATGAAATCAGATACATGTAAATCATACACATCATACAGCAAATAAACCTAAAAAAAAATTCAATTCTAAATGGAGTGAATCTGCCAGAAAATAAAATCGAAACGACATTAATTTGTCACAAGTCAAAATTTCATAATTAAATAACATTCCATTTTATTTTCTGTGAAATAAATAAAAAAAAATACACCCTTTTGTTTTGTATTTAGAAAAAGCTCTTCGGTTGCAGCTTTCTCTCTAGTGTCATCTTGTGCCCCCTGTAACTCAAATATAACAACATTTCAAAGTTCCTTATGTCAAAAATAGCCAAACTCAAAAAGAAAAACAAATAAAATCAACAAGCTCTCTCCACAAAGTCACCACATAAAAATTCGCATTAAACACGAAAGCATTAAAATAATTTTAATTTAAAGTGAGTGTTCTACAAATAAATATTTAATACTTCAACAACCATTTTATAATCCACAAGTAATTAAATATCAATTGCATGTGACTCGAAAGGGATTTTCGTCTTAATGTGTATCTGTGACCCCTTCACTTATGAATTAATTAAACCAAAAATAATCTTGGAATGTGAAGCGAGACTATTAATTAAAATATTGTTTTCAATTTTTCACAGAATAACCACTTATCATGTCCCAACCGGTTGCTTTTTTAACTCGTAAAGAAATTTTCAGTGCTTGTCATCGTTTGAACAGGTAATTTCCAAAAATCCAATATTCTCTTGTTCCTAGTTAATATATTTTGTGATTCCCTTTTAGTAATTATGTACTTCTTTTTCGTATAGCAATCAACTTACAGCTGAAGAAAATCTAGAAACCTATGGAAAATGCAATAATCCCAATGGCCATGGCCACAACTACATTGGTAAGCGATAAATTTTTGTTACAGACAAGTCTAAAGTTTCATTTGATTTCTTCTGGTTGAGGTCATAAAACCACAAAGCCACAAAACTCAAATACAACAATAGCTTAGCATTGGCTCGATAATCATCGATGCATTAATTTTAATTACCTTATTCAAGGGTCAATTAAATCACGCTTAGCTAAAATGATAATTTTAACGCGTTTTTTTTTCACGCAATAAACCATTGAGTGGTGATGATTGTAGTAGGAGCGTAGAAAGATAATCTTCTCGTTACCACTTTCGGTGGTTTTTGTGCACAGGCTGTGTAGGTTCTATACGTCGCTTTCTGATGATAAGATGAATCCAACTCCAAAGTGCAATATTGTTGATTAAAAAAGTTGAACATTCTCAGTTGTAATCTTGTAGAATAGAAGAAGCTGATGATATTTTGCTTTCACTTCTTCTAGTTGTACAATTTTTTAAAGAGAGAATCATAAGATATTTGTGCCCAACAAGCTGTATAAATCCTACACTATTTCAGTTAAGAATCAATTTGGCTTAACCGGTATCATCTCAATAGTATTCACTCTGGGCTTAAAAGTTAAGCCACCTGATTTCATTAAATAAGTAAAGAAGATTATCTTCTTCATAATTTTCAATGATTCATAGCCCTTTCATACCACAATACACAAATCTTATAAAAATAATATGTGTACTATGCTTCCAAATTATCTCACAGTATACAAAAACACATGTCTAAAATATTTGAACAAAACGAGAGTATAAATGTGACAACTGTTCTCACACAATTTGACAATTCTTGTCACACATTTCGATGCTTGTACGGAAGCAGATTATTAAAATCAATGAATGATTTGACGTGTGTCGTGTGGAAGGTCTTTCAGAACATAAATGCAAGTCAAAATAAGTGCAGATGTCGTTGGCGATTTTTCATTACAACAATTCCTCTTTTTTGAACATTTCACAAGAACAAGTCTTTTCATATTTATACCTGAGACATTTTTGGGAACGTACTACTGTAAAGAGTCACACTTACGACAACAAATATTCAAAACTGTAGGCTGAATATTTTTTAATATTTTTTGATCATACACTTTTTATCTTTGACCAATAGTTAAACTAATCAAAATGGAGAAAGCGCTGAGAGCGAAATACTTTGAACTTTAATGTACAATAAAATGACAAGTCCAGCGCGGTACAAATGTTTTTGATTGACCTTTCACTATAAGTTTATATATGTGATGCCAACACATATAAGTTTTGAAGCTGCCAACTGCTATTAACGACCCGAGCAACACTGATTGCTGTTCCAAGCGCTGCTCTAACATAAACACTAATATGAAAACCAATGTTAATATCACACCTCCTACATCTACATTAATGCCCCTAAAACGCAAAATTTCCTTAGATGGATACATTTTCCTGACTAAGCTATGATGTTCCAGATTGCAAAGATTTAACATTTTATGCTGAGTACACTTCGTTTCCTGGTTATTTTATTTCAAAGTTATTTTATAGAAGTCCATAAATTAACCGTTTTGAAATAAAGCCAAGTGTATCCATATATCCTAAAAAATCTCGGACCCTTATGTTTTAAAGCTTCTATAGGATCAACTAAAATACTCTGCGGTTTTTTTTAATAAAGTATTGAATATTGTACATACTAACCAGTATGCGTCTAATGGGACATTGTATGTTGCTATACATATATCTACTTATCTACGGAAAATTAAATTTAGAATTTATCACTTCCAGATTTATGAAAGAATTTAATTGCATTTAATGATGTTTATTTGTTATTAGAAATTGATACTATTAAATCTTCTAAAAATTTATAGTAAAAAGTATCTTTAAAATTTGTAACTTTTGAATTAAAGTGGGTAGTTAAATCTTTATTTAAATGGCCTTAAATAAATCTAGTGGTACTATTTTTTCGAAAAGTATTCAACCGATTTGGATAAATTGTATATAACCATAACCACGGGAAGTGTGCACATCATAAAATTAAACCCTATTGGTCCACATTTAAAAATATTTAATTAAAAAAATTGTTACTAGATTCTGAGTAGTGTCCAATTTCGACACAGGAGGGGAGACTAGTTTATAGAATTTTATTAATTTAGATTCTTGATTTGTTAAAAGTAATAGTATACCTTACATACCTCTAAAGCTTATGCATTAATTTACTCTTTTTTTGGTTCTTCTGCAACCCACTTATTATTGAATTCGGAACCAGTTGTGATAACTCGAATTAAAAAAAAAATAGATTTGTATTTTGTTTTGACAAATTTCACGGACTTTCCCTTACAGATTAAAAGTTACAAATTAAATTAAAATTAACTTTGTGATTTGATATTAAGAAAAACCAAAAAACATAAATTTTCAATTCAGTAGAACATATCGTCTGTAAAACGTAAAACTCACTAACTAACAAACTACACTTTTAAAGGAAATTAGATTGAAACATACTTTTTGAAGTTGAAAAGTCAAGTTCCCGGGCATATCTTTGAATGTTTATATAAAACCGTGCAAAATGAAACTTTGTAGATTAAAAAAATGCATTTCATTCTCATTTTTTTCTGCACTTAGTGAGTTTTACCTTTGGACCGACGATATACAAGGCAGTCGCTATAACTTAAACAGTCAAAAACGTCAGCACACGCTTGCGAAGTTATTCACATTTATGAATTTTGAATTAAAAAAAAAACTCACCATTGACAGTAGTTTTAGAACTTATCACTAAAAGTATATAAGAACTAGTTTCCTCTTGCTACAGGCCAAGTAGAAAAAATTTAAAACCAGAAGATATTTTCAATGACACTCTAAAATGTGAACAGTATGTTCGTTTATTTCGCATTTTAAAGAATTCAATGTAGCAAAATAAGTGTTCACGCTAACGCGAGTGACTGTACACTATACTATGCAAGAAACTCTCATTTCACTTATCACAATTTTTATTTTGAATGTAAAATAGATAGATAGATAAGTATTTTATTACCATATTAAAAAGTTTTTGGTTACAGTTATCACTTTTATTTCAGCTTCACAAATTCCCCAATTCTTATTTTAAACAATATTATAATTTAAATTAGTTTCGGATTTAACATGGTTAGGCATTAGATCTAAAATTTTAAAATATGACTGTTATTAATTTTAGCAATCTAAAACCATTCATATTTGAATATAAAAATGAAAGAAATTTTTTTATAATTTATAATTTTTTGTTTATTTATTACTGTTATCACAACTTATTTAATTTATATTTAATTGCTACGCGTTTCGGAAATTAAATTTCCATCTTCAGGCGAATTTTTGTTTTGATTAATTGATTTTGTTGTAGCCACTTTTTGTTGTTGGATTTTCTGTCGTCTTTTATTAGATTTGTACACCGGTATTCATACACGCAAATGGAGCACGAATTATCTTTAGTCAGTGAGTTTAGTGTCAAATCTGATCAATAAATTAAAATTCAAGGTAATAAACTAATTCACCAAAATAGGTAAATTAAACGAGTAATTAAGTTAAAAATACTTCTGTCATTGTTGCCAAAAACTAGAGATAAAAGCAAACAGGCTAGTGACACACAACATGCTTCTTACAACTTCAAATGAGAAAGTGTATGTGCAAAAGTTCACATTCTGTGAGAAAGTATATGTGCGTTCAAAAAATAGTCTTTAGTAACAGCAGAATTCTTGTTGATTGTAGTAGATTTTCGTTAAGATTTTGAACTTAACGTGGATAAGCAGTTTATATGTTTATTGATATGAAATTTTAATTCATGAACTAACCCCTAATGGACGTTTTAGTTACATAATTTGTGAATTAAAAGATATCTAAGCAATTTTTATTGTTGGGCTGATAATGTTTTGTTTTTTTTTTTTCATTCTATCACATTTTAAAATAGCTCGTATCATTTCATTTTGCAATAGTTGTAGTCTAGCAATTAAACCGTTATTATCATTACACAAAAACAAAACAAAATAGTTAAACAGTATTTAAAATTATGTTTCACAAGAGCATTGTAAATATTTATTGCCACTTTCATAATTACCTCTCTTTTTATTCTTTTTAAAAAGTCAATTTTTATTTGGAAATCTTTTTACTACATAATTTAAACGTAGGTTTTCTATCAATCACAATGCCAAATGTATTATTTTTCAACATCTTATATTGTTATTATTTCATTGTCTATTAATAGGTTTAAATTTAAAGTGAGACTATTTGTACGAATTATAATTTATTGACTAATAAAGAATTAATTATATGAGTGGAAGTGATTAGAAATCTTTTCATCGGCTTTTTGGTCATTGTAGTTTTGTCAATAAAACCAGTAATCTTCATTAGATTTCTCAACGTTTCAGCAGAGGAAGCTGGCTTATGTAGGAGAACATTTGTGTTTAATAACAATTAAAACGATAAGAAATGCCGGTTTTTGAATTACCAACATTCAGTTACTCATCAGTAAATTAAATAAGAATAAATGTGTTCACTTTATGCCGCACATGTTTTGCTTAGCACGAAGCGCCGTCCTCTTTGAACCACATGTCTTTGGTAGGTTGCAAGTCGCCGTTGACGGTTAGTGTCATTTTGGAATAAAACATAGGATTCTGTCAGACCAATAGCAAGGCGTGACTTGATTTCGGGATCCATTTGGTGCTGGTTTATCTTGAGTAGATAGGTTAAAAAATTAACTTCTTAGCTAAATATGATTTCTTATTGGCGAAATTTGCGTGAAGCGAGTCTCAAACGTAGAGATTGGTTTTGAAAATGAGATTGGAAGACTTGCATACGCTATTCATTATGATTTGTAAGAACATTGCGACTTATTTTATATTGAAAGTTTAGCTGGAAATATAATATACAAGAAAGAATTAAGAAAGAGGCCTTCAACCTCGTATCACTATTTGGCTAAACAACTCGGTGATTAGACCGATTCTCACTTACGGGGTGCAATCCAACGTTCCGCTCTACATTTTGTGGTCTATCAGACATCTTTCGATTGATTGATTCAGATTAATACGAAGTCACACTGATTACACCATCTCAAAACTACTGTTCGGATTGCTGTGCCAATGGAATGATTTCAGAAGACTTCTGGACGCTTCGGAATGCTTCTAGATGTCCAATAGAAAACGACAAAAGTATCTCCTTCCGTTTCTTCCTAATCATTGTAGCGTATTTCTAGCGGAACTTATGGCAACCAAAGAAGCCTAGTTTTCGTTGAAAGAAAACTTTAAATCAACCACAGATATCCGCATATCCTCAGTTAGTAAAGCAGCTTTCAAAGCTCTGAAATCGGTCTCTTCTCGCTTTTTAAAGTCCTGAAATTGTCCTTCATAACTGCTGGAGTCGGCACAGCATATCTGTGTAGAGGGCCGGGGCATAAGGGCATTCCAGAAAATTGTGAGGCCGACGATCTCGCTAAAAGTGGTACAACTCTACCTAATCTACCTTATGTTGAAGCCAGATGGTTAAGAGAGAACAAACTTTATGTGGAACAACATCACCACTTGTTTGACAACCAAAAATACCGACCAATAATAAATTTAAAGCGAAGTGTTTGATATCTCTAAGTAGATTACACATTAGCTCCATTATTGTCATAACCGGATATTTTCTTTTAGGCAAGCACTCAACATGGCCAAGATTATGGACGAAGAAGAAACAGAATTGATTCGTTATCTTCTATGCACTTGATTCCTTTTTAATGATCCCAATGATTTAATAAACAAAGAAATATGTGTAAAAGTCTTACCCTTCATAAAAGCCAAATAGTTCACCGTTAGGGAAAAGGATTTTCTAGATCCATGTAGCAAAATGTAATAATTTATAGTTTAAGTATGTCAGTCTTACGACTGGCATAGTTCTCAATAATTAAAAAAAAAAAAAATAACGGGTGTCATAACCTAACAACAGTCGAACGAGGATTCTCATATACTTTTTCCTTATGAACAGATTTGCCGATATTTTCTTGAGGTATTCGTAATAGAATCCGTTTTCGATGCAATTCGTGATGAGGTTGATTATTTTTAGCGGCGCGTCGTTTTAAATATTTGGCGATGATTGTGTTAACCCGAGTGTCACCTTTTACTTGTATTTAATAAATTTTGCAAATTGAAAAAACAGCAAGATAAGGAGACGGCAGATAACACACTAGCAAATTAGCTTCCTGCTTAGTAATAAAAGGGTACTTAAAACAAAATAAAAAATAAAGGAAAACGATATGTAATTGCAAAATTATCAGATGGCGAGATTATTATAGTTTCTTTCGAAACGTGTACCATAGCAGAGTGTAACATAAATGCAAAAGCATAGTTTTTTGGCGGCATTGACGTTCAAAAAAGACATATATGTCGATACCTCACGTTTTTTTCTTTTTATTCCATAAAACTCTATTAGTGACTATTATTAATCAAACGCAGATGTTAACACAAAAAAACGTTAATTTCAAAATCAAGACTTAAATCATGCGGTAATATTCATCCTTACTCTTCAATGCTATTTTTATTTCAAATCTGTACTTTATTTTTCTTTTAGTTGAAGTAACTGTTCGTGGTCCTATTGATGTTCGTACTGGAATGGTTATGAATATAAATGATCTGAAAGTTGCAATGGATGCTGTAATTTTCAAAAACTTAGATCATAAAAACCTGGATAAAGATGTGGAGTTCTTTAAACAAATTGTAATTTTTTTTTTCTTCAAATATCTTTTCATAAATTTTGTTTTGATGTTGTCTAATTATGTATTTTAAATAGCCAAGTACAACGGAAAATGTCTCAGTATATATTTGGGATAATCTACGTCAGAAACTTAAGAAACCAGAGCTCTTGTATGAAGTTAAAATCTATGAAACTGACAAAAACTCTGTTATATATCGTGGACCATATTTCCAAAATTATATATTCGCTAATGGAAAACGTAGCGAAAAAGATTCCTGTGCTAATATATCTTCTGACTCGGACTAATACGAATCAACTTTCTTCAGCTATACTGGAGATGCTGACATTCCTTAACTGACCAGCCCAACGAATTTGATAAAAAAATATTTCGACAGAAAAAAATATAAATTAAAACATAATTATCCTATTGTATCTAGTTTGTGATTGCGTGAGTGAAGTTGTTTTGGATTTTTATAATTTGAACGACAATTTTTTTTTAATCCTTCATTGAGGAGAAAATCTATAATAGTCAGTTGTGTTATATCCATTATTACGGACCAAAAAGATGACAATATTATTATGAAAACTACATTATTATGTTAACCTTAAATACTAAACACTTACTGTGAATTTTTTATTTTAATAATTATTGTTTGGAATTGTAATAAAGCATCATAAATTTATGTACAATGTTTATTAATTTTATAATAATTTGGTGACTAATTGTTATTACTCTAAATAAACAACAATGAAGACCTATTTTTTTTCTTTCAATTCATTTGAGAGCTAGCAACTTTTAATTCACTAAGGGCCAGTTGTACAATTATTTAACTCATGGGTCAGCAATTTTAACTCACAGACTTGAGCAAACCTACTGAGGTTCAAAGATAGTTTATTCATTAAATTGGCTCCTACACTTTAACCTTGAACCATCGTTGAACCTGAGTAATTGCGCCGAGATCAGCAAATAAATATTTTTGGAACACGTTTGTACAACTGGTCCTAAGACCGCAGGAATTAAAACAAAAAGATGCAATGATAAATACTGAAGCACATATACGAAATCCAACGTTATACGTAAAAATTGTAAAATTGTCAAAAGTGGATATATAACTATAAATTATTGTAACAGACTGGACTTTTCATATTATTGTGTCTCAATATCTAACAGAAAAAAAGAACGACAGACAAATTTGCGTATTCCCCCTCCCACTGCTGCCTGCATTTCACCCAGTCTATTTTTTAAATCCACTTCCTTCAAGATCTTTTTGGACGGATGGAAAAGTTTGTATGATAGAGACCGACAACGTTTCCGAAAACCACTCAGGCAAATGCACTTATATTTAGAAATTTCTTTTCTTTCTTCGTACGAAGTTCTAGAGTGAAATTAGCAACTGCAGCAGATTTTATGGAGAAGTATTTTTTCGCACAGAAATAGTTGTCAAGAAAAATTACTTTTGAGTGTATATTTTTGTCTTTGAGCATTTCGCTGTCCTATGGAAACCAAATAAAAACACCAGAAGCGTACTAGGCTTTACTAATTAAAATAATAGTTTAAATGACTATACACTCCGCGTCGCTTGAATAGACAACACATATTTGTTCTAATTATCAGTTGTATATCGAGCGCAAAAATTTGTGTTTATTTAAGCTCAGATCAACCAGAATAAAATAACTCAACAGACAGAGTTAAATGCTGAACACATATGTACATAAGTGTTCAGACTTGTTTCGAAAATAATAATAACAATCATATACTCATCGATCCATCTAGTCGTATATTTTTTCCAAAATACTAAGGTCCGGGGAGTACATCAACTATTCAAGCAACTTTACATTTTGCTCGGATATACAGCTTTGAATGATCCTTACTTCATGGATTAGCGCAATATATTACTATTATAAAAGGAATGCAACGAAATAAGCCCCAACTACACCAACAAAATGTTGAAGCAGTCCTTAATGGTCTTGAATCAGTTAAAAGATGAAATATGAATCCTCTGCAAATACAAAACCAGATTTCGATATGCGTTTACTTACAACAATTCAAACTACCGTTTTCACTGTGGGATGAAATTATTACTTTATTTTGTTTTGTTTTCCTTTTAATATAGTTTTTAAAATGTGCGATGTTTTTAAAAAGGAAACATTTATTTTGAATAGAGTTAGTATTTTTGTTCATACAATACTCTACTAAAAATAAATTTTTCATTTAAAATGATTTCCTAAAGTTTTTCAAAGAAAAATAATTGATTTGATTTTCACTGCGACACCCACCACATTTTCATCGATTTTAGAATAATGTTAAGTTTTGGTATCATCGATACTTTTGATACAAAAAAGCTTTAAGACAAGGCGAATCACTGCCATGTTCAACACTCTTGTTGAAAAAATAGTGCAAAACTCTCACGTCAACCCTAGTCTCAGAAAATTTTTCAAAAGTCCGTCCTCAAATTTGAAATTAACGTAACGCACCACTTAGGTGCGTGAGTATTGGATAGATGCTAAGAAAGATGGGTTTAACGGTGAAAGAAGGCAAGTCCAATAAAAAAAAACACCCAACACTGACGTCTCGGAAAAAAACGTAGACAGCTATAATTTTGGAGTGGTCAGAAACTTTGTCTACCTAGGCATAGATGAGGAATGGAGAAGAAGGTGCAACAACGAATTGTCAGGCCAACCTAACCACAGAAGTGAAAAGCTCACGGCTGAGGCGGTTGGGTCAAGTGCTCAAGTCGGAAGTCTGTTAATCCAACCACGTAGGAAAATGTAGCCTAGGAAGTCAGAATAGCAGGTGGTCTTACAAGGACCTTCCCAAGTACATACATATAGTAGATAGGAGCTAAAAACAAGGCTTCAAAAGATGAACCTTCGGAAACCTTTCACTACAGATACTGCAACGGGTATAATAACCCTTCCTCATTATTGCACTGAGTATGAACACAATCATAATAATGTTAAAACAATTGTGAAGGAATCATGTGGGTATAAGAGTTGGGGAATACATAACTAGCGCAATTAAATAACCATCAGTAACCAACCACAAATCCACTTTATTAATGGCTTAGTAAATTGAAAAAATCAATTGAATTACATGTAATTGAAAACTCAACAATTTGCAATTCAACTACATTAATACAATCAAAATCAAAAGTAATTATCGTAAAGCAGTATTGAAGGAATAATTCAGTAATCATTACACGATTTATTTCTTTTGTCAATTACATTTTACGCGTGATTTTCAATTAATAAAAACACGCATTGAATAACAATCAAAGAAAATCTTCTACCTTGTAGGTATAGTTTCAAAACTCTTCTTTTTTGAAAATTTGGAGTAAAACGAAGAAACTGTTACAAGTTGCTTAATATTAGCGATAAGTTTGTTTAAATATACTCGTCAAGAAAATTTAATTTTTGTTAGTGTTTTTTTTTTTTGAAAAGCTGTGTCTTTATGAAAAGTGTCCGTATTGAGTTGAAGCAAAAACCATTATAGAGCTTCATGTTTTTTGTTTTGAGATTTGTTTGGAAAAAAGTCTTTTTGCTGTACCGTTATTGCAAGAAATAACATACAAAAAAAAATTGTTTTGAATGAACTCATTTCCATGGATAATTTTTTGAGTCAATCAAATTTAATGGTCAGATAACTTGTTTATTTCATTTCAATCCAATTTTTTTTTTGGTAAAATTTTGTTTTACATGCTTCATCTGACTTTAAATGAAAAAGCATACGTTTCGCTTTGATTACCAATATCTCAGCAAATAATGACGTCATACAAAAAAAAATCACGGACAGTTTAGGAGAATTTGACTAAGATTTTTACATGATTTCTTAAAGATTTTGTAGCAATGAATATTTTTTACTCTTCACCGTTAGCTTAGAAGAAATACTAAAAAGTTTAGGAAAAGTACTTTTGTTGCTTATCAAATTTTAGGTAAAAACGTAGGTTGGGGACCTTAAAAAACATACTTCTTCATACTAAACTTTTTGAAAAAAGTGGAATAGAAGAGTTTTGAAACTATACCCCTCATATGCAATAACAAGTAGTTTGTAAGTAAATTTATTAATTGAAATGTATATTTTTTCAAATACAATTACAATTACAACAAATACAATTATTGTGAAATTCGATTATTAATTATGTGAAATTGAAATGAAAGTTAGAAATTATTAAGAAAGTAATCATTGCCAGCACTGGTAGAGAGAGATACTTAAACCAAAATTTAAATCAATGAATCCACTGTTTTAGTTTTTAATCATTGAAATCACTAATTAGCAGAGTTTGGTCTGATAAGTGCCATATACTATATATACATAATCAGGACCTTTGATCATATTACAGATCTAACCCAGTTTGATCAAACTTATTTGACATGAAATTTATTATCAACCCATTATTTACTTTCAAATATCTTGTTTATGCTATAAATTGACATGTCTCTTGTGTCGTCCTTTATTTATGTATCACATATGTATATTGCTCTTTGCCAATGTTTGTTGTTAATTAAGACTAGCCTTGAAATAAATATAAAGCGAATTCAATTATATGTGCTTTGGCAGCATTTCATGGACAGTATAACAGTTTTGTAAGTAGTCGTTTCATCTTTTCTCCGCAAAATGGAACTTCCGCATTTGAATTTAGAAAAAGTCGTTACACTCTTATATTCTAATCTATAGTCAACAGTTCTCCGCCTCTAACAACAAGCTTGCTTCACATCATCTTCATAAATAAATACACATTTAACTCGACAGCATTTAACTAAATATTTCGCAAGTTTTTTGTTTGAAATTATTTAAAAAAATCTTTTTGTACATTTCAAATAATAAATCATCAAGTTCACGTGTTTCCAAGTGGACTTTGATCAATTGTGAAATAAATGTATTTAAACCCGAAACTATGTAAATCATGAAAATTATAGATAATACAAATATTTTTCTTAAATTTATTTACAGCATCAGCATGTCCCAACCAATAGCATTTTTAACCCGTAAAGAAATTTTCTGTGCCTGCCATCGTTTGAACAGGTAAAATCAAAGGATTTTGTTAATGTCTTATTTTGTTTATATTGTTTGCATGTTGTTAATAACTCATTTTATTTTTCAGTAATTACTTGAGTGTTGAAGAAAATCAAGAAACCTATGGAAAATGTAATAATATTAATGGTCATGGACACAATTATATTGGTAAGTGATAATCTAAGAAAAGTTAAAAGTTTCATGTTCTTTCATCGTGTTAATTTAGCATTTAAAGCGCGTTACCTTCAACTTCATTTTCTATGGGAAATATTTCATAACTTATTGTAAATAATATTTGAGTTTCTAAACTTGAGAAAGCTCTTTAGATTTTTTTTTCATAATAACTGAACCAATCAAATTTGTCTTGGTCGAATTGACGCGACGTAGATGAACCTTGTAGAGTAAGGTCATTGAAATCAAAGATTCTAATTTTAATTGCAGCACGCAGCAAAGTCGTTATCATCAATGAATTAAATTTAAATGTCTTTATTGGAGCGGCAATAGTTGATCATCTCATAACCATTAGGTTTAGCTTAACTAGTAAGATTGTCAAATTATTTCTCTAATTACAAACGGAGGGATTGATGACGGTGATTTTTTTTTACATAAAAAATAATGGCTGAATGGTAACCAATTTAGGTGGTCTTTTTCCGAGTCGTTAGGGTTAAATCATTTGCTTTTTTTCATTCAAAAACTTGAGATTTGGGGTTCAGATATTTTGTAGCAAATAGGTCACGAAGCGAGATAAGAGTATTCGTTCCATAATAGGGTGAGTGCTATTTTGCTCTCGAAAGTAAACAATAACTTTGTTTCAGAGATTTTTAGGCGAAAATTGGCAGTCTTAAAATTCAAACTTTTACGCTAAGAATAATGTCAATTTTTGCATGTTTTCACGGATAAAAAATCGATATTGTTTGTTGAATGAATGCGAAATTGTATGTTAATCGAAAAAGAATTTAAAAAATCGTTGCGAAATTTTTGTCGATTTTTACGATATTAAGAAAGATGTTGATTGGGCACTCTAATTGGCCAACCTATTAAGAGACTTGTTGCTATAATTTTATCACAAATCTCTCTGAGCCCTCTTTTTCAATTGTACGTAGATGCAATCTAGCAAAACTCTCCGCTTAGTTGTAAAAATGCAAACGTGTTATAATTCTCGCACTAAACTTCTGAAAACAAAACTGAATGACTCTTAGAAACTCTAGTAAAAAATCAGTGCTCAGGGAAGATTTTGTATTCCACTTCAAAAATCTTTAAGCGCTCACAGATTTTTACACATTTACATATTTTTGGTCTGCTAATAAACGGTTTGATCGATTTCCTTAAAACTGTTACATAGCAACACCTTTTTTGTATATTTAGCTTACCAAATATAACGGTACTTCCCATACAATTTTGTTTGGCGATAGGAGTTTTTCGAAAAATGGTTATTGTGCCTCCAACATAATCATTTTTCTTAAATTTTCTTGAAGAACGATATAACTGATTTTGATCTTTTTGTAGAAAAAGCCAAAAAGCTTAAATAATAATGTGAACAAAAAATTTCACACAAATATTTTTATTAATTAAGAATCAAAATATTTCGAGATTTAGAAACTCAATATACCTGTGTATTCTGAAAGCGACAGGGTCTTTTTTTAAACTTGGTTCCCAGAGCTATTTTAATACTCTATAACAGTGTTTTTCAAACTGTATGTCGCGACCCTCTGGGGTTTCGCGGTCGTAATCCGGTTCGATTAAAAAGCAAAGGTTTTAAGTCCTGGACCGCTTATTATTCAAAACTTTAAAACCATTTTTGAGGTTATTGTCGACATAAAGTGTACTTTTTTTTTTGGGGGTTTGCCTTGTTTTCGTCACTCTACTTGTTCCGGATATACAAGGCCGCGGAAATCTTTTGAGATATTTTCCGGCAGGTTATACCTCAACACTTAAATTTTTGATCAACATTTTGATACTTGAAAAAAATGTAACGAAAATTCTAATACGCTTGTAATACTACGTTTTCATTTGGCCAAATATGGTTATTTAGTTGAAAATTTCCAAAATATATATAAAAGTGATGTTTTTCCTTAAATTAAAAAAGTTTTTCGGGTCGAATATCTTAAGAACAAACAATGATATTGGCTTCGGGTTAATTTTATTCTATACATTATTTTATAATAAATAATTGAATACATTTGGACAAATATTTAATCAACAGTTCTTTTTTAAATTAAAAAAAAAAAACTAAAAGAAATTTTACCAAAAATCTTCGAAGTTTTCTTTTTGTCTCAAATATCTTAAAAAAAACAATGATTTCGGCTTTGAGTTAATTTACACACTATTTCATAAATGATAATTAGTGCATAGTTGATCATTGATAAGATTTATAAGAAAATTCAATTTAAACCGAAAAAAACTACAAGAAACTTTACCGAAAATTGCCAAACAAATTTTTGTTTTGTTCCCAAATAATTCTTCTCACTAATATGTGATGTTTTGGTCACTGTCCTTGGTCTTCACTTGATTACATATCGTCGGCTTTCTGTCTGTCAAAACCTCGCAAGCCTTAAAATGCCATTTAAACGTATTTTAGATCAAAACAAATCACTTAATGAAAATATTAATGTCTCGTAACTGTATCATGGTTCCTTTTGTTTCCATCAACCGGTTTCAAAACCTTCTAATCAATTTTTTCAAAACTGACTTACGAGGTTTTGACAGAAAGCCGACAATATTGAACCACAGTACACAAATAGAAGGTATTTTATTCCGGAGGTTGTCAAAATTGGAATTATCAGAAATACAAATATGGCTGTGAGCGTGAAGACGAAAATACACGTAAACACAAGAACAAATTGAAATTGTAAAAAAAATAAAAAAAGGCTGTGAAGAAAAAAAAAACACGTAAGAACAACAACAAATACTGACTGAACTAAAATAAAAATGCGAATGATATTACCTCAAATATGTTTACTGTGATATTGAACACCTCAAAACATTTTCGAAGATCTTATTGATTTGATTTGATTTGACGATTTTTTAATAATAAAATAACATCGGCGCTCTAGCTTTCGATGGAAAGTTATCAGTGTGGGTCGAACCCAGCCTCTTTTTTGATTTTAAAATTATATTTTGAAAATCTAAAGATGTCTAATTTTCAAAAAATTTGTTCGAAATTATGGCTCCAACGTTTAACATCTTTTTGACCAATCACTGTTTTGGAAAAAAAAATCATGAAATTAAAATTAAATTATGTTTGTATAATTTACTTAATAATTGTGCTACACAAAATAATTTTTTTTTCTTGATTATTTTGTGTTTTAATGTAGCGGTAATAATAAACTTGGTAATAAACTTAACTATTCATTTTTTTCGGGTTGAAGCGGTTTTGTTTTTGTTAGGTATGAGATATTTGTAATGGAAAACAAGAACCTCACGAATATTCAACAAAGTTATCATCGTCTAGATTACCCTTACGGAAAGATTTGTATGGTCTTGTTTAAACTTGTCGTTTTTTCGGACGAGTCTGTTAAACAATTTTACACCACTCAACATTTAACAGCACCGACCTCCCATTGAACTTTATTTTTTTAATTTTCTTGTTATTGACTTGGATTTAAATGGCATTTTTTAAACAAAAACTTCTATAAAGTTCAATAATATTGAATTTTAAAAAATTTCAAAAACAAACAAATTTCTCTTAAAATTTTAATGTCTCAAAAACGGGTTGGTAATACTATTTTTATTTTATTTTTTTAAGTACATACATTTTTGTTAATTTTTCTTAAAAATGATTTAAAACCCAATTTTACACTTAAAAAAAAAAACATGAAAAGCCTCTCCAAAAATTTAATTTTGTTTGCATAAAATCATATTTGATCTTGAATTTAGATGGCAATCTTTCTTTTTCTTCTCAAGCTAGTAAAGAAGTTGTTTTAACAATTTAAAATACAAATATGCACATTGTAAATACATACATGTGTATGTATATAATTAATACAATTTTAAAATTACAAGCCTCTCGGACATAAGAGCGAGTATATACGTGCCACCTAGTCGTGCATTTTATTCTGTAAGATACATCGACTGAATAAAAACAACTTTTCGTATAAAAATAAAATAATAAAAATGCTTATCATTGTTTGCAATCGATTCAATTGCTTGCTAAATTTTTTCGGGCATGGCGGTGAAATATCTATCACAAATTCCATGATGCACAAACTTCAAAACCAATTAAGGTTATTGTGGTGAAATGCCTTGCAGATTACCAACCCAACGAGCCATTTCATTTTGATTAAATTTGCAACTATGAGTCAATCAGCTGTCAAAATCCATTAAATGAACAGCTGAAATTTCAATGGATTTCTATTTTGTGGTTATCTTTTGCTTACTTATCTGTAGTTATTTAGATTAAGTACCTTTTATATTTATTTTGGTAATTATTTTTTTTTAAATAGCATTTTTTTTAAAATTAGTAATTTTGAAATAATTGTTTCTACTCTGTTCGGTTAATTGAATATTTTGATTTAGTCCGTAAAATTTGTAATTAACTAAAATAGATTGTTTACTTTGAAAAGTGCTCTTAAATACACCTGTACAGACAATTTACGACTCTTGTCCCCAAGTTCATAAATCAATTTGCGATCAAAGTACTTGCCAATATATACCCTTAGATAAGATTTCAAGTTTTGCATCATATTTTTGAGGTGTTTACACGATTTGCGGCAAAATTTTTAATCATTTCCAGTTTTGCAAGCTTGACGTCATAGCTAATCTTAAAATATTATATATTGTGTGCATTACATATTTACATAAAACAAAAGTCATTGCAAATGGCTGCATTTGTAGTATTTTATTTTTGTATTTCGCAAATGGCTGGGACGATCGGCAAACACTTCCATAATAAATAATTTTTTTGCGTATTCACATGTTCTGCGAAAAATTTGCAAATGCATATGCGATTTCGGTCTTACATATCATCCGCAAATGACTAACGTGCATTTGCGATTTCGGTCTAACAAATCATCCGCAAATGATTAACGAGCATTTGCAGGATATGTATAGACGATATGCGACCAAGGACCGCAATTTATGTCGTAAAAATGACGTCATACCTTCGCAAATCGCATTATTAATCTTTAAAATATAAATATTGCTGGATTTAAAAGATGACTTGGATAATTTTGACTTTGAGAGTATCGGTCGCTTGTGACTTATTGGCATAAAAGCCTGAGAAAAGAAATGAGGTCAAATCACATCCTTTTAGAGGCCAATTGATGTCACATCTGTGAGACATGTATAAACACCCCCCTTAAATTTTTCATGTAGAATGTCCTTTGTAACATGAGCTATGTGAATTGTAGTGCAATGTTGAAACAACATTCACATATATGTACATATATCACCTTATTTTGGTAAAATTGTTTATCACCGATCGGTAAAAATTTCCGTTGACTTAATTGACCAACACACTCTTTTGGGCAGCGGTGATGTTTTCGACAGATCCTGCATTTCATTGTTTTACCGGGTGTGCTGATTTTTCATTGAACCAGAACCGGCTGACTTGAATTTGATCACAAATCGTTCAATAGTCGTTTCTACAAAGATAATAAAGATTTTTTTATTTATAAATGTTGCTTAAATGTTTTACTTTTCATGATGATTCAGTATCAGTGAGTATTAAACAACAGAGCCCGAACAACCGCTTCAGTTATCGATCGATACGTGACCGAAAAATGTGAGTTTGGCACTACCACTCAATCGAGCAATGTAGTACCCCAAACTTTGAAATGGTAACTGGTTCATTCGATCACTGACGGCACTCACTCCCTCAGCCACTGACGCAGCAATTCGGATCAAGATTTAACATATGCCGCCAAAACAACATAGCCAGCATAAACCGTTCTGATTGGAAAAGCCTTTACAACGATCCTCAAATCAAGAATAACTGTACACTGCGCATATTTTCATTAAAATAGTGTTTCTTCATTTAACATTAAGTATATCTATAATAATATAAAATCATTCATCAGTTTATCAATCAAAAATTTAGATTCACAAAAAAAAAATATTAATTTCATAACTCAGGATGAAAATCATGAGGTAATGTTTACGCTTACTTTGTATCCTATTTACATATAATACAATTATATTCTTGTTTTTCTTTCAGTTAAAGTTACTGTACGTGGTCCTATCGATCGACGTACTGGAATGGTTATGAACATTAATGATCTCAAAAGTGCAATGAATGCTGTAATTTTCAAAACCTTAGACCACAAAAACCTGGATAAAGATGTTGAACTGTTTAAACATATTGTAACATATTTTTAAATTTTATTTCCTCAAAGCGACTTATTTATACACTTTTTTTTAATTTTAACAGCCCAGTTCAATGGAAAATATCTCAGTTTATATTTGGGATAATATTTATCAGAAACTAAAGCAACCCGAGCTTCTGTACGAAATTGAAATTCATGAAACTGAGAAAAACTCTGTAATCTATCGTGGACCTGGACCATACTTACAAAATGGTATATTAGCTAATGGAAATGGAAAACGATGTGAAAAAATTTCCTGCGGAAATTTATCTTCTGACTCGGAATAGATCAAATATACTTTTTTAAGTTGAAATGGAGATGTTGAAATGTTAAAAAAATGCATGCGCAAAACAAAACTGACTAACCCAACGAATGTTATGCAAAATTATTTCGAAAAAAATTAAGTCATTATCATCATAACAACAATTATATACAGTCCGTAATATTTGTATAGTCTCACTTCTATTTATTATTATAATTATTTTTTTGGCACTTCTTTAATGCAAACATATGGAATTGTGCATAGAGTCACAAGATGAGATAGTCTTTCTGACATTAAAGTAAAGTTTTAGCTGCTTTCTACTAGCTAGTAGAGTTTTATAAGTCAATATGTTTTGCTTTCACTAAAATCAGCGTTTTTTTGCAACATTAGTATAGCTTCACTATGTTTATTGCTGTTAAAATAATAGCATCGATTTATTTTTTGTAGAAAATACTTTTTATTTATTTTTTGTAGTTGAACAAATATTATTTGTGCTATTTATTGATTCCATTTCTTAGTAACCTCAAAAACACGAGTTCTTATTTGTTGTTGATTTCAATAGGTCTGATGAAATGATGCTCTAGGACACTTTGACGCCTACAATTGGCTCTTATTTACTTGAGTACTACTTCTCATCTGCATAATCTTTTTGGTTTACCCAACTTAATACATTTTCAATGATCCTCTAATCTAGAGAGTAGAGTTGAAGGGAGAGTTACTGCCTAGTTTTGCTTTCCAACCAAGTCTTTTAGCTTTGAAGGAAATGTAAAATCAACTTTTCCTTTCTTAACTGTCACTCGTTAATCGGCCTTCTGCGTCCAAAAGTTGAACTTTTGTTTACCCGGTATGATATGAGCGGGGCGAACCGCTTGTCTGGTATGATACTCGTAGAATAACGGCCGCACAACCATTCCCTAAATTAATGGATTTTTTTAATTAATTAATAACAAAATTAGGACTTTCAATAAATTTTCTCAGCTTTAAAGTAATAAGAGAGTAAGTAATTTATCGTTGTAGAACTCAATTTTACCGAATTTCGGTACATTTTGTGATTTTTGTTTGCTTATTTCGAAAATTAAATTTTAAAAACCACGAATCATGAAGGTCTTATCACTCTCCAATATATGTTTGTTAATACAGCAAATTTTTGCTTTAAATGGCAAAAGAAGCCAAAATGGGCTCTTCTAATGTTACAAAAACAACGTTTGTTTTAGTAACAGCAATCCAAATTAGCTTAAACTCCACCAGCTTTTAGAAATTAGTAAAAACTTAACTTAATCTCAGAAAGGCTATCTCATTTTGGCACACAATATACAATTCCGTTTGCTTCCATTAAAATAAGTGCCAAAAACAGTTGATTTTAATACAAAATATAAGTGAGGCTATCCATATGTTACGGATTGTATAATCAAAATTATGTACATACAGACATTATTTTTTTTATTATTTTACCCTTCAATCTTAAACAATTACTGTGAAATGTTTTGTATTCAAATAATTTCTTGAAGCTTGTAGAGCACCATTAATGTGTGTATAAAAGTTAAGTACTTGTTTTATATTTTATATTTAATTTTTTTTTTATTATTATTATTTTATATTTGTATATTTTTAGTTTTTACTTGTATAAATATATGTACATTGATTTATATATATTTTATTTATTTATCTATTTACAAAGGAGGAAATAAAATTAATTTACAAACTCTTTAAGTGGTAAGGCTTAGGGTGACAAGACCATATAACACCATGTAAGATTGCTTGGACTTTGGGCATAAGAATATGGCCTTAACACAATAGTCTGCAAACCGCTATTCAAAACCTATCGTCCTTACCACAGGCGCCAAAAAAATCCTGCAAGACTTTTGAATTTGATGTCAAGATGCAGGCATCTACAGACCCCCATACTCAATTGTTGGTTGTTTTTTTTTAACCCAAATATATGCTGCCAGCTCTTTGACTAAAACAAACAACAGAAAATTAAAAAATAAAATGATAATTTCATCTCACATTCAAAATGGCCGAGTTGATTTTAGTTGTTAAAATTTATGTTGTCTTGAAATGAATTAGGGTGCATGCTCAGCAGCTGAAATCAACATTTCGATATTCCGAAAATCAATTTAAAATTGAAATAGTCTTTATTTCTATCAAGACAATAATCTGCAGCACTCGCGGTTGAGGGATGATCAAGATCCCCCACAGTTACCGGATCTTAACAAAATTGACAATTTTTGTCAGAAATTGGAAATTGAAATTCAGAAACATGAGATTTTGAATGAAACTGATTTGAATGGATTTTTACTGGAGAAATGGATAGAAAAAAACAGGCCCAAATTACGCCAGCAGTCCCAAATAGTCTTAAATTAGTTATAACACAAAAACAATTTTCTACAATTAATAAAACAAGAATTCAAAACGCGTTTACTAACATTTTTACAACTAAAATGTATCTGGGCCATTTTTACTGTGAGATGAAATTATCATTTTACATATTTTGTTATTTTCTGTTATTTGTTTGATAATTTTAAAACAAAAATACAATACTCTATTAAAAATCATTTTTTCTTTTTTATTAAACTTCATTTCGTTCAATTTGTCAAAGAAGTATATTTTCACTTTGAGTCACTGAACATTCAAAAATTTCAAGTAGAAGCTTTGTATAAGTATAGCATAAATTAATATTTTGAAAGAAAATTTAAATCAACCCTTTTGCCACTTTCTTGTGATAATTTTGAAAATATTTTTTTATCATTAATTGTCTCCTGGCCTTGCACCCAAACTCTCCTTCAATTTTGTATCCTCTTGCTGTTTCCTGACTTTGACCATGAAAACACTTTGAAAGCAAATCAATTATTTTGAAAATTTTGAATCTATAGTACACTGTGGCGTATGCGTACTTTTTTTTTAGTATTGTTATTTGGGTATTTCCATTGTTATAGGTGTTAGAATGATACTCTTGGCTTGTTTATTATTCCCATTGTATTCTTCGTAATTAATTTATATATTTGAATTTTTATATGTATTTGAATATTTATAATTTGAATAGTCTTTAAGATATCTGATTTCTTTTAGAAAAATAAGAACATTTACCGAATTTAAACAAATTAGGGATTAGTTTTGTGTTCACTTTATGTAATTTCATTATTTGTTTGTTTAACAATATCAGTCTCATATATTAGATTTTTGGGACAGCTGACCAGTTAGACAGTTTTTTAATAGTCTCTAATAGTTAGAAATATTCTTTATTTAATTAAATTAAATGTCAAGTTAGACAAATATTTGACAACCGATGCCGTTGTCAGTTGTAAGTCAACTTTAGGACAACAGTAAATAAAGTTTATTATACACTTTTTGAAGTTAGACGGCTGTAATGTGTTGAATTATAAGTCCTTGGGCAAATAGGCGTATTCAAAAAGATGAGTTTTCTGAATGCTAACCTTTTACGAGTGTAGCATAAGACAAATATGCCTAGGGAAGGGGTAGTGGGGCAAATGTCCAAGGCGCCTAGCCATGAAAGGCGCTGTGCTTCAACAAGGTGCCGAAACAAGGCGCCGTGAAAGGCGCCATCATATCGTGAAGGCCGAACTATGCGAACCTTCGTAGGAAAAGTTGATAAATTATTATTGCTATTAAAATGACCAAGCTGAAATGGAATGAGCACGATTTGTTCGAAAGCATCATGTTCTTTCTAGCTGAGCAGTACAAACATCTAGTTGATGAATAAAAAATTTAAAAAGAGCGTGAATGTAAACGTCAACATCGTTTGCAAGTAAATTGACTGACGTCAATCTAACCAATTTTCAGCTAACAAGACGATTACATACTTGACGATAGCAATATCTGAGTCAAAAAAACAACGATCAATTGACGATTCAATTGACTTTTATTTGGCCTTTTCAAAAATGGTCGTTATTTGTATGTGTTCATAGTTTGGGGCACAATATTTAAATGCGCGCTTAACTTGCTTCAGATTGTCATCAATCAAATTTAGCGATCGATGAAAATGTGTCCCAAACAAAATCTTAAGTTTTCCATAGCATCATCAGACTCAAACAAACATGTATTGGCATTTTTCTTTTTTAATTCAGAGTAGATCACGGAACTGTAATAAAAATTCTGTTTTTTTTAGCTCAGACATATCAGAGCATAAAAAGTGTGTTTATTTTTTCTATCGGAGCTTTCTCAATCAGCTCAGAATAAAATGACCGAGCAAATCAAGCGAAACGTTGATCAAAGCCAACTTCACTTATTTTTTCAATAATTTTTTCCAAACTTTTTTTTTCTTATGTGTTTTGACAGCAAATTGTAAAAAATTCACACTACCAAACACCTATATGATACGACAGCTCAGTGATCAAGTGTGTTTCATAATTTAGACTGAGGGCTCTGATCATAATCTGTTCTGATCGCTCAGCCTCTGCTGATAGCTTTGCTCAGAGCCAAAAAAGAAAAACGCCACATGATTCGAGCTTGTGCTGGTTCCGTCTTAAAATTCCAGACAGGGCTTTTTAAACTTCGTCAGAATGAACGACAGAAAAAATGTTGAACTGTAAAAATACAATTTTTTATCAACTTTTTGATAATGTACAAAGTGCTGGGAAAAATATTCGCCGGTCGATATGGCAACTGACTAGTTGAGTCAAGATTTCGAAATGTCAAAATTTAATGAATCAGTAGGTAATTTAGCTTACAAGACAGTCAATATAAACTTTTATTTTCAGTGTTTCGTTTTGCGGATCATTCAAACGTAACCTACTGAAATATGTTGGTACTGGTTTGGAGTCAGTGTAAATTACAGTCGAAGTGATACAATTTATATTATTTGATTTTTGTATTAACTCTGTATACAAATTTTACAGCGAAAAAGGCGGCTTCTCTGAGTCTTGCCCCAGGTGCTCTAAGGGCTTAGAAACGGCCGATGACAAATACACTAAAATATTAAAATTTTCTCAATTTTACACCAAAGCTGATGAGCTTACATCAAATTATATATAAGTGTTTTTATTTCCTATTTCGTCTTATTAAAATAAAGGGTGTCCGCCTAATCTTTAATTAAACGAAAGTGAATAGATCTTATATTGATAAGTGTTTTATTTAATGTGGGCGATTATGTATGGAATACAATATCAGGTAAATGTCCGCCTCTGTTAGTCTCACAAATGCGAGCCCTTTTGAGCATATTTTTCATTACATTCTCACACTTTTCACGCGGTATTTCATTAATTTCATTGCGAATATTTTGTTTGAGTTGCTCAAGCGTTTCTGGTTTGTTTGCATAAACCTTGCTTTTCAGATATCCCCACAAAAAGAAGTCCGGAGCAGTCAAATCAGGCGATAGTGAAGGCCAATCAACATCACCATTTCTTGAAATAACTTGTTGTGAAAAGAGGTCTCGTAGTAATTCCATTGTAATCCTGGCTGTATGCAATGTGGCACCGTCTTGTTGATACCACATGTTAATCAAGCCCATCAAAGCTTGCAGTTGTGGTGTCAATTAATCAATCATATTACTATATCGCTCCCCATTCACAGTTACCGTTACGCCGTTTTCATTTTCAAAGAAGTAAGGTCCAATGATTCCTCCTGACCAAATTGCACACCAGACTGTAACTTTTAATGGATGCAAAGGCGACTGATGAATAATTTGAGGGTTTTCCATTGCCCAGAACCGACTGTTTTGTTTATTCACATAAATTTCGCGTACCTTTCTTATCGTCACAGTAAACGAAGATTTATTTTGATAAAATGTTTTAACGATTAAAACACATTGGTTTATTCAATATTTTTCCATAATAAATTTGCCACGATTTTACTTCAAACCTGCCAAATACGAACTGTCAAGACTAATTTTTACCAAAATGGCGGCAAAATAAAGTAGTATACCTTTCCTGCGGACACCCTGTATTAAGTTTCTTCTTTTGAATACAAACATTTATTGTACATAATTTGAATGTTTGTCTTTTCAATAAAATTAAAACAATTTTTTACGATTCCTATAATTTTTTTCATATATATTTCAATAAATTTTGTTAACAATTCACCTAAAGTCTAGTACTAATTTATAATTCAACATAAACCGATTAATTTCCTTACATTAAAATAAATTTAATATATTTATAAAATATTTTTCAACATGAACTAAACACAAACAAAATCAAATCTTTTAATTTAACTTTTTTTATTTTAATAGAATAATAGAACTTAAATCTGAATTGATTAATAACTTTAATTTAAAAAAAAATATTATTAACAAAAAACTATAAATTATCATTTTGCAAAGAGAATATTTATGAAAAAGGCATGATTAATAAAAAAAAAAGCATGATTAAATAACAAATTAAATAATAATTCTTATTCATATACATTTAATTTTTAAATTTATCACGAGCACTACAGATGGCAGGTTTCATTAATAAAATATAATACAAAATATACATTCATATACATATTTATGACTTTTTCCAAATAATTACAGACCATTTAATATTTATTCAATCTTAACAAAGCAAATATCTGAATTAGTAAAATTTTGTATGTAAAATAAAAACTTAAATTTCTAATTATGAAACAGGATATGTTTATGAATATAATAACAATTTAGTTAAGAGCAGTATTCTTTGTAAATTTACACCAAGTATGTACTTTTGAGTTTTTTTTTACACTGGTCTTTTACTCTCGTCTAAATAATAAAGCATTTGTTCATTTTATTTTTTTATATTTTTGGAAGCATTTATAATTTTCTTTCATATCATATCGTCTTAGTATATTATGTAAATAACTTTTTAATTATATTTTTTTTTTCATTTTGAGCTTAAAACTAAGATATATTATATTTTTTTTTAATTTAACTTTAAGCGCTCAAAAGAGTGTCTTTTTTCTGACTGAGTTTTTTTTAATGTGTAAATGTGCAATTTTTTTTATTTTGAGGTGTTTGACATTTTGCTTTAAAATTAGTTCTCACTCAATAAAATAAACAATACATATTAATTTCAAACTTTTAATTAATAATTATTATATTATATTTCTTTATGGAAATACTTTGGTATTTTTTTTTAACTACTGTATGTATTTTGGTCTATTTGGATATTTTGTTTCTATTATAGTTTTGAGCTTTATATGGCACTCTTTTGAACTGGATTAAGATTTCTAAACGATATAAACGGTATTCCAAGCTCAAATTCATTTTTGGGCCAATATCTTAATACTGGCTGCCGTTGTGGTAGCTCAGTGTCTACATAGAAATATGCATATAGGACTAGTACGGTGTAGGAGGCTATAAATATGAAGACATGCCATAGGCCATGGAGATATGGAAAATTAATGGCTGACCATGCATCACAGAACATTCGATCGTTGACCCAACAGAATACTGCTATTAACCACACAGCACACGAACGAAGACCAAGTCGATAAACTCGTTGATCACGAACTCTGAAATTAAAAGAAGAATATAATTAATATTTTTGTTTAAAAGTTTTTTTTTTCAAGAAGTCGTGCATCCTGCTTGCAATTTACTAGCAGCAAGTTTAGAGTTAATCACAATTAAAAGCAACTCTCAGCAACAAGTTCACGTTCACGTTTTTTTGGTGCTGAAAAAGTTGCTGATAATAAATTACAGTGTTGACACGATCTTACTAATAAAACAATATTCAATTTCATTGAAACTATGTAAAGTCGTGTTCTTTTAAAAGTTGCCAATGAAAATTAATTTGTTTTGAAATTTTTATCTAAAAATCGTGTTAAAACCAATTGAAGAATTTCTTGCTCAAAAGTATACTGAAATCTTGCGGTGCTTGGAAGAAACTGAAGTAATTCTGATTTTATGAAAGCCACCAACCAAATTGTAGTGCCGACAGTTTCGGCAGTTTTAAAATCGAGGTATAAGTCAAACATGCTTTAGCGATTGCTTTTACCATTATCTACTATTATCTACCATTATTGACATCATTTTTTAAAATATGCCTTACTACAAAAATAATTGACTTTGTTCATTACTTATATTCAAGTATCTTCAGATTGGCATTATCTGCCTTTGTGCAGTACAAGATTTAACTTAAGCCATTTTTCCCTGGACCCTTCGATTCCTTTTGTCCCAAATTGATTTGAATTTGGGGTTAAGCTGGCCATACATGACATAGCCAAATGGCCCTGTGCCGATCTAAATTCGGTCGTGTGTGTGTGAGGTGGATCGGCTACCGATCCATTTGGATTTTCAGCCTATCTGAAATCCAATCAAGACAAATGGATAGAATGGCACGGCTGTTTTTGGCCAACTTTAGGGTTACCTCTCTCAGAGGTGATGTGAACTGGTCACTAAGATCGTGCAATTTGATCCCTTTAGATGGACTTTTTCTTGTGGGGTTTTCTGAAGTCGCATGTCTAGCCGCAATTTAGCGATCGTCCCAAAGTCAATATTACCCAGGCCATCGTCCTTATTTATCTGGATCTATGTGCCACAGTTATTGAAAATTAAGCCTCTGGAATTCATGTCATCGATATCTTATTCAAGACATAATGGCATACATACCATGAGTCTTTTAAATAAAAAAAGAACTTCGTTAATTACCTCTCTCACCGCTTGTTTTATTTCACTTCCAAATTCACCCGCTCTTATTGAAAAACCCTTTATATTCTCTGGTGCCAAGGAAGATATTGGTCGTTTTCAAAAGCGTCAATTTAATCTTTAAATTATCGTCATTTTTTGATTGTGGATATATAATCAAGTATGCAATCGTTCTGCTTGCACATATTCTGATTGGCAAATGTAAGTCAATTTTATTTCAAACATATTTTACTTTAACCAGAGCAAGCTCTCTTCCTTTTTAATATCGTTAATGTCAACTCATTTACTACAGAGTTGGCAACTGATGTTATCGATCATATGACTTAAGCAAAATGCGTTATCGAAAACAATGCTTTTGCATAATAATTTCATTTTGGGTTTTCGAGCAGTCAACTTTCACAGTTTATGTTAGAGAACATCTTCCAATTGTATTTTTGACGCAAATAACGTCTTCTCTTGTCATTGACTGAAATTCGTATGAAAATGTAAATTAGAATGATCTTTCCAAAATTAGTAAATAATTAAAATAAATTGACATTTTCGACATTTTCTATAATTTTCCTCAATGACCTTAAATCCAGGACATGATTCTTAATTTCACCAAATTGGTAACTGACATTTTTTCTTCGAGGAGATTGCTTACCAACACAAACATCTAAGTCCCAAAGAAAAACATCGTCCTGGCATGTAGTGAAAACTTACAACTTAAACATGGGCCTAATATCATTGAGTCAAAGTCACTTTATATAAAATCTTATACACAAACACAATAAATAAAAATGTCTGATATTTTTTCCACCATCGAATGACGCTATGACAAATATAAATCACACTAAACCCAAATGTCAAATAATGCTTTACCTAACAACCTTGCACGACATGTTCTTCAATTTGTGTCAAATGAATTTTGTGTGCAAAGCAAAGGAGTTTAGGATGAAACATGCATACATATGTATGTATATATGTAGTACATAATACATATGCTGACTTAGAAACCTAATTACCGACATTTGGTAAAGGTGCTTCACACGTGTTTGTATATTAGGGTTTATATTTATCTTCATCATATATTCTTATATGTATTTGTATGCAGTCAAGGATATGCCTTTCCTTCCCTGTTCAATCGGCCTCTTGGGGATGACACTGTTTCTCTTGGCAATACAAAATACTTTGTTGGCATTAGATTTAGTATTTGAAATCGATAAGAAAAATTTACTGTGTTAAAATAATTGTGGGAATTGATAAGCCTGTCAGGATTCTTTCATTTAAATTTATGTATAGCAAACCATTTTAAGACAAAAATTTAAATATAACAAATAACAAATTATATAATGTAAATAAAATGCACGACTGGCTAGCACTTACTTGCTCTTATGTTCAAGGCGCTCGCTGAGGATTTAAGAAAATTATATGAACACACATGGAAACTATGAGTGAAAAATGACTAAAAGCATGAAATACGATATCTAAAATAGCTAATACAACTTCTTTAAGATTAAAAAAAAAACGCCATCTTAATTCTGGATTGAATATGATTTTATGAACAAATGAAATACAGGACTGGATTGCACGTACTTGCTCTTATGTTCAAGTAGCTTTTAATCAAGAACTTTTAAAATATGAGAGTAATTATAAAAAAAATAATAAAAAAAATAATAATTTCTTTAAAAAAAATAAAAATGCATCTACTCATTTTTGAAATATTGAATATACGGACAGACAGACAGACAATTGTGCCACCCACTTTATTCGTCCTCTTTATCATCGTAATGTCATGTTTGATTGTTATCTCAAAATTTTTTTTTGCACGAATCTAAAACTTGCCCTATAGTCCCTTTATCGCAAGTAAAAATGGTTATTTGAGAGGTACCATTAAAACCATTTTCTATGAAGAATGATTTCCTGTCCAAAGGAATCTTTTACCAAAAGAAATTTATTGAATTTTTTTTAGAAAAGTTATTGTCGTTTTTGAAAAAAATAAGATTTTGTAAAATTGCTTAAAAAATTGTACGGCAGGTGCCACTATTTTTAGTTCTAAAAAAAATAAAAACGTGTGGACAGAATCACCAAAAACCCCTATGTACCAAAATTAAAGTAAATCGATCCAGGCTGTAGCCGAACAGACAGACAGGATTAAGAGACCCACTTTTGTCATCTTCCCTATCATAGTATTGACAGGCCGGATCAAAATCTCGAGTTAAATTATTTTCCGAATGTATAACTTGCCATATAATACCTATATATATCCCAAGTAAAAAACACTCAACTAGGCTTTCTTCAACAGCCACGTGTAAGTTGATCCCTAATCTCATAGAAAGGAAAATTTGGGTGAGAAGTGTCCCGTGCAATCGGAAGGTCAAAAACGTTAGTATTAAATGCCCGTCAGCCCCCAAAATCTCATGCAAAAACAGGTCGATTGCAAAAATGATAACTTGATGATGACGGATAAGGCTTAATTAAAGGTTTGTCCAAAAAAGACACATTTAAGGCAACTGCCAACATTAAACTGGATCTTGACTAAACTATCTTGTCTATACTTGAAAAATTCGAGGAACATCATTTCTTTACAAGAAATCCAAGCAATGTAGCACTTTTTATCAAAATACACCGGAAAAATCGGATTCAATTTGCCGCAGAACAAAATTTTGTGGCTACTACAACACGATTTTCCGTGGTCTTTTGGTTCAGCAATTTTTTTTTTGTTTACTCTATAGGCCTTGGGCTTGAGAAAAATAAAGAAAAGTCACCTGGTCTTATTGTTTTGTTTACACGCCATAGGAGCTTCTTTAAGTTCTTTTATTTATTATTTTTTTATTATAATATGAACTGTTTAATCAAAATTTTCTTTGCTTGGAGAATGTACCGGTATCAACGTTGACAAACATCAAAAAAAGACATTTTTATATTTTTATAACTTTTATTTATATTTTTAAAAAGAAAGACATAATTGTTAGGTTTTTTCGACGGTCAAAACGTCAATATATGTACATATAATAAGCAGTGCAAATAACTTTCGAATGGATTCGAAAGTAGAATAAAGTTAAGGTACCCTGAACTCAGAAGTGCTTAGAGACTCTTGATTTAAACACGTCTGATTGCGATTGCCGGGTTTTTATTTAAAATATAGACCTTATCAGCATCAAATTTACCAATCTCAACAGAAAGCCGTGTTAGCTAGCGCTGTGGTAATTTAAAATAAGCGTGTTTTGTTGGTGTGAACATTAAGAAATATTTCACATTAAGAAAAACTTTCAATTGTAAATTCCAAAAAATTCCAACAACAACAATTAACTTCACATTGGAATTTCAGTAACTCTATGGCTGAATGTTTAGGAGGTCAACAAAACACGCGTAATATTACTTGTACATTTACCTAATGGCCAGTTTCACAGTCTCGTTTAAACCTTGAACTAAGTTCAACTGTTCTGGTGAAGTTAAGTTTAAACCAAAAGTGGAGTTTAAACTTTCACTGTGAAACTGCTAAGACAATATAACGAATAATATAATCCGTGTAGATTGTGTAATCATTTTTGTCTCTAACTTCATTTTTGATCAATCTTATTCTTGTCAGCCCAATGAACAACATTAAAAAGAACACACTTATTTTGTTTTATACATTCAATATCATCGTGTTAATTTGAACGGCATTTAACCCCAGACAAACTTAATGCTTTACGTTTTCCTTGAACTAATTTAGAAAAAAATTTAATTTTTGTTTATGATTATCATTTCCTTGATTATAATATTTATTATTGTTGTTCTGAATTTTAATAAATAATTGTAAGAGTTATCGTTTTATTACTTATTATTTTATTGCATATTATTGCAATAATTTTAATAGCTTAATTCGGCTCAGTTTGTTAATTTTTATTATCAATTTCGATGAATCCTTCTTTTGTATCTTATCTTTTTATTAACTTAATGAATGAACCTAGCAAAAAATTGCAAGATAGCTTTTATTTTCTATGAGATTTATTTGGTAAAAAAATAGTCAATTAAATTAGACACAACCCAATAATAAATTAAAGCCCTCAAAAAAGTTATAATTAGAAAAGTTACATAGGCTAAGTATATATTTAGAGAACTTAAATATTTATGTTTGCTTGCACTAAAATATTCAAATTTTAAAGTTCAATGAAATTGAAAACAAACCCTTTATCATAAATTATTATCGATCAAAAGTACATTCGTACGTAACAAGACAAAATTGAATTTGAACCTTTGACATTGTTCGCACTTGCTGGTCCAATGTGTGCAAATTCAATTGAAGCTAATTTAGCAAAACAAATATTTTAAATGAAAATATATGTATCATCATTTTCATATTTATAACTGAATAATAAAGAGTTTTTAAGTAACTGAATGCAATTAGAAGTTTTAGCAAACATTAAGTACAAAACTATTTATTTTTATTGTTTTTAATTTGCATATTGTTTTTACTTAGCATATTCTTATAAAATGCGCAATTTCTAGGTCTGAGACTATACCTATATTTGTTTTTAAGGCTTAGAACGCTGCTGAGGCGAAACAATAAATTCCATAAAAAATGCCACATCAAAATCGTAAACGAAAAATTTCGTTGTGCTGGTCATTCTGCAGTTCGCAGTTCGATGAGTGAAATTTACAAATTTATAAATTAATTACATACAACTGATGAAACACACATTTTTGCGTCATTTTACAAAATGACAAGTGAAACTACTTAAAAATTAGTTGTCTTTGAGTTGACAAATACTGTTTGTTAATGACAAAGAAAATTGTTTGGCAACGTGTGTTAATTCTATGTCAACGAAAAACACTAATTTGACAGCTGATCCAATGCAAATTGAATGTGATTTTAAAAACCCGTCCGATTTTAATATCAAAAGTAAAGAAAAAAAAGTGGCTGTAAAATGAGTGACCACAACACATAAGCTATCTTCCATCCATATTAGGGAATGATAATATTCTTGAAACAAAAATCTAAAAATTCAGAAAATCAACTCTGAAGTGAATAATGGAAATCATCCAAATTCGCTCATACAAAAAGTACCAAAATTCGATAATATCTAGGATTCAAAACAAAAACTATAAAAAAAACAAAAATAATATTTTGTCATTAACGATGAGCGTCAGTTCATAAAAGATGAAGCAAATGGAAATAGTTGTCAATGAACTGACAAAGGCGTTAATCAAAATTTGTTTGTCTTTGAAAACACCCACGATTTTGTATCAATAAAAGAGAATAAAAAGTGGAAATGAACTGGCAGTTTTGTCGTTCAAAGACCGGATCATGATCTGGCAAAGTGTGCCAATTCAAAGACAAGTGCAAACCTAGTAGCATTAATTTTATCCTTTTTTTTTCATTCAGTAGGGCATGGTTTTATGTGATTTTATTTTCATTTGTTTAAATTTAATTTTTTTCACGATGTGACAGTTTGATTGTAAAGCCAGGTTTATACATTAATGTTTAGTGTAGTTTTCATATAAAAACATATTTTTTTCCTAGGCGTAAAAATTGTCAAAAACTAAATGCATATGGCGAAATGAAAGAACAAATTTGTCTTGAAACAAATTCAACTCAATGAGCATTTCCAAACCAAATTTTTTGACGAAAACAATTTTTTTTTGTAAACCCTTTGGTGCATGAATTATTGATGTTTCATTTCAAATTTGATTTCACTTCGCTTTGAAGTATAAACAAGGCTTAAGTTATAATTTTTCTACGAGAGTTTTGTTTTGCTTTCACTTTATGTATGTAAGAAGAAAGAAAACAAATCTGGTTGAGAGAATTAGAGAATTTTTTTCTGTTATTTGTGTATGGGATTTTTATTTCCCATTTCTCAATCCAACAGCTATAATAACTGAAACCTTTCTTTATCAAAATAATAAAAATCTCTTAAATGATCTCTGACTCCTAGAAAAATGCTTTATATTTTTTTAAGAGACTTTTATGATCTACATATAAACATTGTAGAACTAACTTTCAAATACTTGTAATGGAAAGATTTTTGACATTTGACTATTTTAGAATTCGCAATATCTTGCAACGGATTGCTCTTCTACCTTTTTGGTAGATCATATTACTATTTAAGCAAAAATTTGATAAACTCGATTTATGAGTAAAGAGCAAAAATACCGTGTTATTTTAATTTTTACCATATTTCAAAATAATTCTATATTTTGAATGATTGTTCTAAAAAAACCAATACAAATTTTTACAGCTTTGATGACTTTTTAGACAGCATCAAAATAGTTCTTAAAAGTTGGAACTTGGAACTAATTTTTAAATAAAATCTCAGTTATGTCTAGGCTTAGACAACCGATTCCACTGCCTAAGTTATACAACATAAAGATAACAGCTAAAACAGTTTATTAATAACTTTTTGCAGTTAGACGGCTGCTTTTTTGTATTCTCAAAAATATCTCTTGATGTTATATGGTGCGGTAAAATAGAAATCCGTGGGCTTAGAAAAAATGAAATAGCACTATTCTCCATACTTAATAAATGAATTCAAGTAATTTTCCCCCAACACAGGAATTGAAATACCGGTATTTTCAACCCACCCCACCATCCCCCACCAAGAGATGCCAAGATGCATGCACCTTGTTATTGTACTCATATGTTTTATTTGGCTATGCGCTCATCCCAGCTCTCAGTCTATACTTTTCGACAGTATTCACTTCACGTGATTAAGCAATATTTTCAACATATCTAAGCCTTTTGTATTCGCGGTAGGATTAGTGTGGTTAATTCGTCAAGATCTCGAAAAAAATCTTAAAACTCATTTTAGTTTCAATCACTTAGGAAATCACAGTCGAATTCTTGTGCTGCTGTGAATCACATTCAAATGCATTATACCAAATATGAAGCCAATTTATCCATACGTTTATTAGGATCTAGCTTAATTTTTAATAGGTATACAGGGAAACGCTATAACGAAACTAGATTTGTTGTAACGTTAAACGTAATTCAATTTACCCACATTTTATTACAAGAAACCAACACACTTGCCATTAAAATAGGATAAAAGGAAGGAAAAATGACAGATATCAAAGGGTACCAAAACAATGAAAAAAAATTTGAACTAAGGGTTTACAACAAAATGTTTTAGAAGCACTTTATCTGCTGTGCTAGTATCGCCTTCGCCATTTATATCAAATTTAACAAGCGACATTTTCATTGTTATGATAAAAAAGTCTGTCACTTATATCATGATGTCGCACATATGTAGGTAGTCATATTGATTAAACTCGGTTGTCAATCCAAACGAGTTTTTAAATAAAATTATTTTGTTCATTGTTCTTTGTTAATCATGATTCATGACTTATATTTCTTGTGTTGCCTTAAATAAGTAAATGACTTTTTTATTTTGGACGTGTTACTCACCATTCAATTAAATAAAGAACGTGTCTTTCATCCCATAAATTTGTAACTCCTTTTAGTAATTTTTTTATTATTACCTGTTTTAATAAGCCAATGCCATATTCACAAAATTGTTGCCCCCTCAATTCAAACTTGAATTTTGTATCTTCTGCATCGCAATTATAAATAAGGTAGCAATAATTTGCCGAAATATGACTAATTAAATGTAGTAAAAGCGTTTGACTTTTCACTTCTTAGCCCAGTTTCACAGTCTTGTCTCGTTTAAACCTTGAACTGAGTTCAATTATTGTTCTGTTGAACTTAAGTTTAAACCAAAACTTTTAGGGATTATTAACATTTTTATATTTACTTCTCATGGTGTTGTTTATTTTAATTTCTTTTTTCATTAGTAATCCAGAAAAACTCTTGGATACAATTTTTTTACCTTCAATTCTGGAATCAAATTCAAAAGAATTTTCTATTCATTAAAAAAAAAAAAACTGTCAGACCAATCAAAAACGCTATAGTTTATAATCGAAATCTCAAAACACTTTTTTAATCACTTTTAAATGTAATTAAATAAATGCAATTAATTACTATTATGTAATTGAAAAATGTTAATTAATTATTAATTCAATAAAAATAATTGTTTTCAGTAGTTATTACACTGGATATCATTAATTTATTGCTAATGTCAATTACATTTAACGTTATTTGTATTGGTAAAAACATGCAATGAAATAAAAATCCAGAAATCAATTACCTTTAATGTAATTAACACAACGCTTTCCTTCAATAAATTGCAAAAACTCATTACTATTTTTAATCACATATAATTTGCAAGTGAATTTATTTCAATTATTTGTACATGTAATTGGTTAGTGAATTTTTTCAATTCCAATTACAATGAAAACGTTTGTCTTTTTCAATTACAATTTTGTGTTATTGTAATAACAATAATTACTAATAACAAGTAATTAAAATGAAAAATTATATAAACTACGACTAATAATCATTGATTCCCAACTCTAGTTCATTTTTATATTTTGAATTTGAACTTTTTGTTCAGAAACCTGTTGATTTGTGTTTTCATATTAACGAAATCATTTCTAAAAAAGTAAGTACTCGTTCATATCATGCCTACGTTGTGAACTTTAAATTTTAATGATTAAAAACAATTTAAAAACCTGCGTCCATACTAATAAATAACAAGTTGATGTAACAGTTAATAACCATATTAAACTGGTGACATTCTCATCAACAACTATTTGTGTAGAGCACTTGCACTCAAGTTATTGTTGTTCATTCAAAATGTTCAAATACGAATATCTACGCTCTCAAGCTCAAATTCCAAACAAACAATAAATTAAAAATAAAGCTAATTGTTTAAATCTTAATTTGTTATATTAATAGTAACACTCAATACTCACCGTTGTAATTCGCTATATAACATGACCATAGTAGGCACCGATAAGGCCATCAGAACAAAGGCATTAATGAATGGTTTCCACAATGATAGACCAGTCGCCAATAGGGCTGAGTAGAACATAAATTTGCTGAATGTTTTTCTGTGTGACAAAAAAGTAAACAAAAACAAAAGAAAGATAAGTATGAGAGAAAACAAAGGAAAGTGAATTAAAGTTTGTTTTCATTTATTGACATTTTGTGTTTAATCATTTGTATCGCTCTGCAATACATTTGATAGCGTGGGAGTAAAGGGGGGGAGGGCAAAAGATTTATCAGTCGCAAGAAATAATTCTAAGAAATCAAAGCAATCGCAAAGAGATTTCTAAGAAAATTTAATTTTGAATAAACAACAAGTTTTTGTCTCAAAGAAAAAACAAAATTTTAATTGATTCCATTTATCAACGAAACGTGTGTATGAATGTTTTCAGAAATTTTTATAGTTATTGTGGAATAATTCTAATTCTCTTAGATAATCTGAAAACTGGCAAATCAAGTAGGGGCTCTGGGATCTAAGCGGAATATTTGCAAAATAATTATAATCTTTAAGGTCAGTAACGGTTTAAAAAAAGTCAACCAGTTTTAGAAATCGCTTAAGGAAAGGTAGCCCTAAACGACGAACATACTCACCGATGTTGTTCGTGTTCGCTATGTTTTTCTCGTCTAGGGGATGGTTCATGAACTTATTGCTGTTCGCAAAAAATTTCCATTTTTTTCGTGTTCGTTGGCTTTGATGTTCGCCATGTTCGTGAGCAAACCTCATTTTTGCTAAGTCATTTGCCTTTTACATAAATAATCACTTGCGCTTCTTTATCGTTCATGTTTTTGCTTTGAAGAATCAACTCGAAATGAATGTTCGCCAAATGTGTTCGCCGTGTAGGGAATAAGGCAAATGAACAAGTTTGGCGAGCATGTTCGTCGTTTAAAGCTACCTTTAGCCTTACAAAATTGGAATCAATGGTAGAACAAAAATCCAAAGAACACGTGCTATTTTTGGTACTTCGTTTGTAGGATTCTCGCAAAAAAAATATTCTATCTGAAAAGCTACTTTATTGATTTTTAAAGTTTCTTTTCAAGGTCACGCTTGATTTTTGAAACCTCATTTGTCTAATTTAAAAAAAAATACGTGCATTCTGGTTGGTTACAAGATCGTCAAGTTTCTGTTATTTTGATCATTAATTTCTTATATTTTTTTTAAGGTAAAATACGATTTGTTAACAATTACTACTGTGACCTTGAAAAAAACTTAAGTAATTCATACAAAATTCTATGGCTGACGAATTACTGAAACTAGCAAATCTTTAAGGACTATCTAGCAACCTATTAGAAAAAATTGATTATTTTTTTGAAAATTCGACAAATGAGGTGCCAAAAATTCATCGTGACTTTAAAAAAAAACACTTTAAAATTTGCTTAAACAGGTTAAACTCTTTAATGGCGATTATGTGGCATCTAGTATGATATAATTTATTCGAATATCCCACACTTAGTGGGTGTCATAAAATCCAGATCCCAGAGCAAGTGTTAAGGGGCGTTCATGAAAATTTTGTCGTAAATTTAACAATTTTACGCAGTGAAAAAGCTTATGACATTGCATGATTAACCTAAGTGTTAAACAACGACAAGCTGCGTTGTGAGTTTGTTTATTTTTCTCATTTCAGAGAATTTAGAGAGCTGGGAAATTTATGGAATACTAAGCTTTACTACTATCAAAATATTTGGTGAGGAGTTTTCGAATTCCCCAGTCATAATTTTTATTCAAAATGGGTATCGTGGATCTTGTTAAGGATTTAAAAGGAGTAATTCTTATTTTGGGACATTTGCCAAAGTTGAATTTTGAGACCCCGCCGCCGGTTTTAGTTAAAAAATTACACTTCGAAAAAGTGGTCAGAAAAACAATTTAAATTTGCGTTGATTTGTAATCACAGTTACATAAAGTGATTTTGTTTACTTTTGTAACCTCCTGCTAAGAAAATAGAATAAAAAACTGCTCCTTAAAATGTCTTAAAATAATTTTTTCCTTCAATCTTTATAAATTGCCCAAAAAGTCTATCGATTTTCTAGGCGTTTTTGGATAATTTTTTCTTAATGAAATGCTCGAATTGGCCCATTAACAGTCAATACAAATGAGTAAAGAAATCCAAAATAAAACATAATAAGTAATTTTGACCACATATCGACGCAAATAAAAATGGTTTTTCTGACCACTTTTTCGAATAGCAGTTTTTTTACCTTATAACGGCCGCGGGTTATCAAAGTTCCATTTTGGAAAATGTCCCAGAACAAAAATTACTTCTTTCTAAATCCTTTACAAGATCCATGATACCCATTTTGAATATAAAAATTTAAAAAAAAATTCCGACATCCGACACCCTTAATGTACATATATTGTTATAGTATAATAATTTTTCTATATTAAGACTTACCTATCATTATGACAAAACCTTGGATAATGTCGCTTCGGGAAGAACAAAGAATATGCTGCCATAAATACCCATAAAATTGCCAACTCATCTAGCAGTTGTCCAATTAGGCTAAGGGTTGCATGAAAGTACATAGAACTTAAGCCCACAACAATTAAAAGCACCCATAATATATGTATTCCACGTGTAACAAATCTGCCATATTCTTTGAATAGGTAAATTAACACAGGCGGGAATAGCAAGAATAAGAAATTGCTTATCTGAAATGAAAAAAAAAAATATACAAACAATGTAGTAGCAGTTGAATTAAAATGTAAATATAGGTTTGTTATGTACGTTAAGTCATATCATATGTACCTAAAATAATTATTTACTAAGCTTAGGTGTAAGCAAAAAAAATTACCATCTTAAGTGGGTATTAAAAGCAAAGAGCTTAAGTCGGCTTTGTCGTGTCTTTGTGTCGGGTGGCGGTGTCAATTCCCAGATATATGGAAAAATGAGGTTTTAATAGAAGCGAAAGAAGCACACATGGTGAAAGAGTTATGAGGGCTATAGTCTAAGAGCCGACAGAAAATTTTTGGAGTGGATGTATACATAACCAAATTATGAGTATGAGGATCTATAGGTAGATGCTTTAAATATTGAATACAGTACAGAAGTCTCTTACGCAATTGATGAGGACAAGGATCTATACATAGCGATTTTCTGATTTTGTGTCCAAGTTGCAATCATCACTTATTTAAACATGAAATGATGCTCCAGCATGGGGCAACTTAATCCATTTTAACTTGTCATCGCAATGATAGTTCAAAAATAGTATGAATTTAAAATGACATACATTTTTGAACCATGAACCATAATTTTTGAGACCATCAGATGCTTAAACGTGAGTGATTTCATAATATCTTGCAAGAACTAGGTAACTCAATTTTCAATTTTTGAATTATCTTTTTGATATTTGTGAAGTTTAAGAATCATTAATATATTAAAATTTCCTTCGTTCTCTAGAAGCCAAGTATCTATTAATGTTGCTTTCTCCAAAATGTATAAAATCAAGTAACCTAGTTCTAGCAAACAATAAAATTACAGGACATCTTTCATACGTTTCTTAATTAGTCGTTTTGACAGACCTTACGCTACCTCTTGTCAATTACTGATTTGACATTAATACTTTTTGTCAATTATTTATTTAATTTCTTAACAAGAAACGTCAAAGATCAACTGTAATTTGCATTTCACCATTTATTACTTTGTTCAGTGTTCTCTACAATATGTCAACCAATTATGCATATAAACATATGTCAAAACAGCAAACGACGAAACATATTCAAAAATTAATCATATCATCATAATTTTCAATAAATGGACTTTGTATTTCAGCTCTTTTAAAAATAAACAGTGCTTGTTGAAATTAATCGCCAATCAGTCACATCGGTAGATTAATTACTGATTTAAGAAACGATAAATATTTTGTTTCATTTTTTTTTAATAAATATTTTGCACTTAGCGAGAATTTGTTTACGTAATACAAACACAAAGAGTCAATAAATTGATTTATTGTATAGAAACATCTGATTTCAATGTAAACATATGCATCCATTCTATTTCAGGCTGCTGCATGAGAGCACATGTACCTACTTGTATGTGAGATGATTTTAATTCAATTAATTTTCGTTATGAACTCAATACGAGACCCAATTAAAAAGCGAAGTACAATGACCACTTCCACTTGGCTTATTAATTACCACAATATGAAATACACAACATGTCACTTGATTGATGTCATATTTTCTTAGCTATTGGTGTTGTATCATAACATTTTCGATTTGGCTCAAAGCAGATATTTTAAATTCAATCATTTTTTTATACAGAAGATTCTAAATAATAGTTTTTCTAATTAAAATTTTCCTACAAAAATTTGTTTGAATGTAAAAAAATGTTAAAAAATATTTTTTTTGAAAATCAAATATGTATGTACTATGAAAACTTAATGGTGGATTTTTATAAAACTCGCTATTTGAGGGTTTTTATACTCTAAAGTATTTTAAGAATTTTTTTTACTTATATGAAAAAATACAAATTTTTAAAACCCGTTAGGTAAGGAAAATATTTGTTCTTAATAACGGGCTCCTACGATTTATATAAAACTTTTACTGTATACTTAAATTGGTCCGATATATTACTAAAATTGAATAGCTCGAAAAGTACTCGAGCTACAAATTTTTGGCTTGAGCAACAAATTAGCATTTAATTAGCTACAAATTCAGATATAAACATTTCTTGATTCCGCCATAAAGTGTCCGCCAAGATAAGGGACTTTACGAAAAGTAAGAAAAATTTACAAATAGCAACTATTAATAGTACTTCTCGTAGAACTTTTTTTTTAAACTTTGAATTTTCTCACTATTACGATTTGCATACCAAAAATTTGCCTTAAATACGTTTTAAGAATTGAATACATAAAAATTATTTTTTTAAGAAAACAGATCCAACGATTTAAATTTTTTTTTTCAATACAATCGTATTCAATCTAAAAAAAAGATGGCTCTGAACCTTTGGCACCTCATATATGGGAAATTTGATATTTTAGAATGTCATCTAATTGGTCAGTAATTGGTCAAGAAAGGTCAACTAGTCCTAGAAATTGGTCAGCCCTTGATAACTAGTTATAAAGACTTAAAGTTTCTCAAGGTCACTCAAGGTCACGCGTGATTTTTGGCACCTCATTTATGGGAAATTTACAAAAAAAAGATGCCATCTGAAAGATTTGTGGATAGTGATAAAAGGTCAACTATTTTCTGTAATTGGTCAGCTATAGTTTTTTTTCTATGAATTTTCAAAAATCGTTTCAAGGTCACAAAAAAAACTTTTGGCACCTCATTTGGGTCATTTCAAATAAACAGGTATGCCATTTGAAAGGCCATTTCACGGTCATAAAAGGTCAGCTATTTTCAGAAATTGGTCAGGCATAGTTTTTTTTTAATGAATTTTTAATTTATTTAAAAAAAAATTTCAAGGTCATAGCGATTTTTGGCACCTCATTTATGGGAAATTTGCAAAAAAAATATACCATCTGAAGGATCTCTAGATCTATATAAAAGGTCAGCTATTTTCAATAATTGGTCAGCGATAGATTTTTTTTAATAATTTTTTTTTTAAATTTCAAGGTCATAGCGATTTTTGGCACCTCATTTATGGGAAATTTGGGAAAATTGCATACATTCTGAAGGATCTCTTGATCTATATAAAAGGTCAGCTAGTTTTAGTAATTGGTCAGCCATAGATTTTTTTTAATGAATTTTTGAATTTTTGTTCAAGGTCATAGCGATTTTTGGCACCTCATTTATGGGAAATTTGGGAAAATTGCATGCCATCTGAAACATCTCTAGATCTATATAAAAGGTCAGCTAGTTTCAGTAATTGGTCAGCGATAGATTATTTTTTACGATTTAAACAAAAAAAAAAAAATTCAAGGTCACGAACGATTTTTGGCACCTCATTTGGGTAATTTTCCAAAAAAAAATATACTATGTGATAGGTTACTCGGTCATCATAAAAGGTCAGTTAGATTCAGTAATTGGTCAGTCATATTTTTTTTTTAATTAATTCTTAAAGTATTTGTATGTAGGTCACAGTATAGATAGATTCGGGTAATTTAAAAATTTTTTAAATAGATATAGATCCAATAGATTCTGAGAAAATCATGGTGGATTAAATTTTGTCAAAAAATTTATTAAAATTTCCATAATCGATGGGTACGATTTGAGTTTGGCTGCATCTCTTCTTTAAGAAACCAAGTTTTTGAGGTGCCGGGGTAAGGGAATGACCGCCATCTTGAAAAAGAAAGTGTTTGGTTTAATCCACCATGATTTTCTCAGAATCTATTGGATCTATATCTATTTAAAAAATTTTTAAATTACCCGAATCTATCTATACTGTGACCTACATACAAATACTTTAAGAATTAATTAAAAAAAAAATATGACTGACCAATTACTGAATCTAACTGACCTTTTATGATGACCGAGTAACCTATCACATAGTATATTTTTTTTTGGAAAATTACCCAAATGAGGTGCCAAAAATCGTTCGTGACCTTGAATTTTTTTTTTTGTTTAAATCGTAAAAAATAATCTATCGCTGACCAATTACTGAAACTAGCTGACCTTTTATATAGATCTAGAGATGTTTCAGATGGCATGCAATTTTCCCAAATTTCCCATAAATGAGGTGCCAAAAATCGCTATGACCTTGAACAAAAATTCAAAAATTCATTAAAAAAAATCTATGGCTGACCAATTACTAAAACTAGCTGACCTTTTATATAGATCAAGAGATCCTTCAGAATGTATGCAATTTTCCCAAATTTCCCATAAATGAGGTGCCAAAAATCGCTATGACCTTGAAATTTAAAAAAAAATTATTAAAAAAAATCTATCGCTGACCAATTATTGAAAATAGCTGACCTTTTATATAGATCTAGAGATCCTTCAGATGGTATATATTTTTTGCAAATTTCCCATAAATGAGGTGCCAAAAATCGCTATGACCTTGAAATTTTTTTTTAAATAAATTAAAAATTCATTAAAAAAAAACTATGCCTGACCAATTTCTGAAAATAGCTGACCTTTTATGACCGTGAAATGGCCTTTCAAATGGCATACCTGTTTATTTGAAATGACCCAAATGAGGTGCCAAAAGTTTTTTTTGTGACCTTGAAACGATTTTTGAAAATTCATAGAAAAAAAACTATAGCTGACCAATTACTGAAAATAGTTGACCTTTTATCACTATCCACAAATCTTTCAGATGGCATCTTTTTTTTGTAAATTTCCCATAAATGAGGTGCCAAAAATCACGCGTGACCTTGAGTGACCTTGAGAAACTTTAAGTCTTTATAACTAGTTATCAAGGGCTGACCAATTTCTAGGACTAGTTGACCTTTCTTGACCAATTACTGACCAATTAGATGACATTCTAAGATATCAAATTTCCCATATATGAGGTGCCAAAGGTTCAGAGCCAAAAAAGATGGTGTTCTTTTTTCATTTACAACTCTCAAAGGAGTTATTTTAGCTGATTTAAATATCATATTTCATGCTTTTTAACATTTTTCTCTCATATTTTCCATGTATTTACATATAATGTTCCTCAACACTCAGCGTCTTGAACATAAGAGCAAGTACGTGTGACCCAGTCGTGCATTTTATTTTGATTTGTCATACTATGTGATTCGCGTTTAATCTGCCAAAAATTTGCAATTCCTTGCCACTTTAAAAAATAAGAGCAAGTACTTCTGACTTAGTCGTACATTTTAACAATGATAACTCAGTTACTTTTTTTTTGATTTTTTGAATGTTTTCTCTTCTATAATTTAAATTCTGAATATAAATAATGGTTTAATTTCTATTTCAAAAAGTTGATACCTTAAAAAAAAAATTAATTGAAATTTCAATCAATTGACCCTGAGTGTATACATAATATCCCAGTGCTTATACGTATTATTATTCATCAAAATGAATAAACAATAACTGCGTCCAAAGTTGACTATACAAATGAGGATGATGACTAAGTGCCTTGGTATACACAACTCAGCTTTTTGTTGGACCCGAATACACAAGATGGGTTCTTTCTTTGTGCCCCTGACTATTTCGTAGAACCATAACCATATATCTTAGATTCACTTAGATTTAAATTGAGAATTTTTCATTTTTTATTTACGTTGATCACAGACTGTGGGACTAATATATTTTCAGAAAAGTAGAAAGTTTTGTTTGTATGTTTTTTTGTTAAATACAAATATATGGCGACTTAAGCATTTAAGTAGAAACATTAAAATTTTAATTTAATGAAAACACAATCACTAGGTATGCTTGAAGTGATTCAAGTTTACTTTTATAAGCTTGCACTTTAAATCGGTATCTACAAAGTGCCTATGGTTAATACTACATTTCACGATTTACAAAAAAAAAAGAAGTATTTATTGACAATGCTTAAAATTATAGAGATTCAAAGTTTTGTTAAAAAAGGAATACAAAAATGCAAATAAAATTTAATTTTACTTTATGACAATTATTATTTGTAATCTATGTATCTGTATTTATAATTTTTAAGAGATCTATTAAAATTCATAAAATTATGAGCAATCAACTATTTCTGGCAAAATCTTAATTTTATAAAAATGGTACTTTTCTTCTTAAAAAGACATTCCTTTAGTATTTTTGAATCACTTTGATAAATACGAATTATGTCTCACAGATTAACATATCTTCCTTATAAAATAGAAACCAATTAATTTTGTTAACAGAAAAAAAAATTAGATTCAACGAATTTGGCTGATTAATTGCAAATATTGAAACCAATGCTTCAAATTTTAATCAAAACGATTTAAACGTTTCGCTTACTGTATTTAGCTTAACATTTAAAGTACCATTTAAATTTTATTGGAAGATTGATGGAAAATCTATAATGATGTACATACTCCCACTCAAAACATATCGCATGTATGCACTCTTCATATTCTTAATTTATTTTCCCCCGACACTTAAAGTTTTATTCCGATTCCGACGCCCACACAATGTTTTCTCTTTATTTTTTTTTTTTGTTATTCTCTAGAGAAAACGTATGTGGATAAGGTCAAGTTTCTCATAAAAAATAAATTTGAACTCAAAAAAGAAAGACAAAACAATTAAAAATGTGTAATAAAATGACCATAATATTCAACCTTTCCCATATGCCTATGTTATAATTTAAACAGTGTAATATTCGAATTATTATTGTGCGTAAATGGTGCCCAAAAAAATTAAAAAAAAAATTATTCACTAAAAACTCTATCTTCGTTACAGCTGTTTTTTTAATGCTAAAATTACATTTATGAACCTAGTTAAACTACATTATAAATATATAATATAGACACAAAACAAGATAACCAAGTACAAACAAAATTTTATTTTCCCCCTTTTTATAGTTCTGCAATTTCCATTACCAAGCATTGCCTTCGCCTCCGTAGAAAATGAGAAGCAAAACAAAATCAAACCCATTATACAACAAAGAACTATACATATGATAAAGAAATGGTAGAAACCTTATACTCAGGTGCCAAGTGAACCTATTACTATTTTTGTGTGCTAAGTTAAGCTTAGTTTATACTTCAAAGCGAAGTGAAATCAAATTTGAAATGAATTATAGTTAATTTATGCACCAAAAGGTTTCAAAAAATAGTTTTCATCATAAAATTTGGTTTCAAAAAGTCCATTGAGTGCAATTTTTTCGAGATAAATTTGTTCCTACTTGTCACATGCATTTAGTTTTTGACAGTTTTCCACGCCTAGGAAAAAAAGAATTTTTGCATATGAAAATCACACTTCGCATGGATGTATAAACTAGGTTTCAAATTAACGAATAGGTCCATGGAGAATTTTATTTGCTCAAAAGCAAACCAGATTCTTTTCTTCTATGCTTTTTCAAAAAATTAAATATGTGACCGATAACAATTTATAAGGTCTTGACAACTCTCAACGTATCTTTGCCACATTCCAAAATTATTCAACAAGTGTCAGTCAAAGTAAAATATTTGTTCTGTTAAGTCACTAAAAACGAATCCAATTTGCGAAGAATCTTATTTAAAAACACATAAAATGAGATATGTTTATAAATTATTTTGACGCACTTCAAAAACCCTCGAGAGTAAATTTTTTGCCCAAATCCTTTAAGTTTAGTAAAAAAAATTAATAAAAACGGTCTTTCGATTTCCTACTTTTACGCTTTTTTAACACGTAAAATGGTTGGCTGTTTTTTTTGCACTTAAGTGCAGCTAATATACCATTTTTTCAAGTTCACGCAATGCGCAACAATGGAAATTGAGTACATATGAACCTAGATGAAACTTGACACACATTTGGAATAATTCAAAATCCACGCGTACCAAAACATTTATGACGTCTCCCTAAAGTTTTAGTCCCTCTTATACACTTACCGTATTGACAAACTCAGCTATATTTGATGATATTAAATAATTTCCTTCACACCAATCAACGGGCGAACTGCCCGGCTTCAGGTGCTCCCAAGCCATCTGATAGAAATCAAAACTATCACTTCCGGTGATACTCAGATTTGTGGTTGCAATTTTTCACCTTTTCGCAGAAAAAAAAAACCCTTAAGGAAGGGGTTTGACGGAATGAGGTAGGAGTTGATAAATGAGTGGACTTGAATTCACGTGAGAGGGTTATTGCTTTCTGTTTACACACACTCGGCACGGATTTGTGACAGCAATTTATTAAAGAGAGAGTGCGAGAGAACGACTGCACGTTACCGACCGACAAACGTCAATCCACACGCGAGAGAGCACGTCCCTGACTGATGCGGCAGCAGTGAAGTGACAAGTGCAATGTAACCACAACGAAATCAAAGAAAAAAAGTCCCAAGATTTTCTGCTAAGGGTGGTGGGTGATGGAAGAGCAGCAGAGCAGTAAGGTAATAAGTAAAATTTTAAATAAACCAAAAAACTGAGCCAGGTTCTTTGTGAGAAGAACTTATTATGTAAGTCGCAATTTATCACACTTCTCTTTGCACAAAATTATAGAATTTTTCACACACGGAAATGGAAGCGGATATACTATCAATGTATAATTGCATTTGAGTGAGATTCCGATAGATTACCGCAATTGATAGCGATAGAAATGGATGCAAAAATGGTTAAGAATCAGATTTTCATTTAGCTCGGGAGTCTTTTTATTTATATACAATAACACATAACAAAGTAAAACTAGAACAATCTGATAGATACATAGCGCACAACCGTTATGATGTAGTGTCTCTGTTCGACTAGCTTTCGGTTGTCTGGCGAAAAAGGAATTTGCAGGAAAGGACCGTGCATGAAACGCCACGAAGAACAATGAAAGAAGAAACAGCACATTTTACTCTCGCACTCACTCATTCAACCTGCAAGCCAGCCAGCCAGTCAGTCTCGGTGCAGTTGTTGTGTCTTGAAATATCATCATTAATGAATATGGGGTTTGGGTGGAGAGGTTGATTGACTCAAAAGGCTCTTCGCCTTTATTATGTTATCAAGTAAAAAAATAAACAGCTGTTTTTGCCATTTACATTCGTATGACATTCGCACACAGTGCTTTGTTTACTTTATTGAGTGCAAACTTGAGTGCGATGTTTTGTTGAAAATCTTGGGAAATAGGGTGAAACTGGTTTATTCTTTGTTTAATTTTGCTTGGTTCAGTAGACACACAAATATTACGTATACGCCACAGTGTACATCTTAATACGAAATAATAATCGTATAGCAATCATGTCATATATTTCTGCGGCTTATTTTAATTATTTTGAAGCTTTGAGTATATGAAAACATTTTAACATTATAAGCTTTTGTACAGAGCTGTGCAGAATTATAATTGTGCTAATAATATTACTTATTCGTTTTTTTTGTTTTTTTTATATTAAAAGCCTATTTTTCAATAAAACTATGTTTCTTACCAGCTCTCATATCAAATCTTTTCAATATTTTAAGTATAACTCGGAAAATAAGCCAAATTTGAGAATTTGATATAGAAACTTTTTGTTCAATAATAAATTTTCTATTAAAGAGGATAATTTTAAAAATTTTATAAAAAAATTAAAACAAGAAAGTTACCAAAGATTTTAGATTTTTTTTGGAGCAAAGTAAGACTCAAGACACGTTTTAACAAAAAAAAAATAAGAACCCCAATCTTTAATATGGAATGTTCGAAAAGTATCTGGTCCTTAGTTCCTCAGTTAACACTTTTTTGGGTTATGAAATGAGACGCTTAAAGTAATAATGGGGTTAGTCCACAAATAAATTATTGTGAATCTGTGTTTTTGGAATTAAAGTCATATGTATTTGAATGAAAAATAGTTTCAAAATAAAGTATTTTTCCCCTGAATTTTATTGTTCTCATTTTGTTAGCAAAAATTTAGTACTACAGCCAAGGGAGCTCATTCTGAACGCCTCATATCTTTCAATAGGTAAAGGCTTTTCGATTTAAAGGGCCCCAGTAACCTCTGTTTTTCTTTCGGTCGCCGTCAAAAAATTAGTGACAAATTAAGCTTTTAATTACGATACTCTCCGCCCGAAATAAGTACTCAGAAAAAAGGGAACTTTCGTTTTTTCGAATGTTAATTTCTCCGCGGAGTGTGGTTCACGTGGAACTCACAATATACGTTTAATGTTTCATGTCTCTCATAAATTTATTTTGTCCTTCGATTTTGATATTCAGAGCTTTATAACTATTGTCAATAGGTATATCTTCTTTCAATTCCTTCCCTTTTTTCCCACAGTCCCACACGCATTGTGTTTAATCGTTTCAAAGGTAGTTAAAGTAATTTTTATTAGTACAATAATAATTTAAAAAAAAAGTAATAGTAAACCCTAGCTCACACTGCAATTCACCCCAAGTTTTTTGCTGTGTAAACCCTTGCGAATGGGCAGTGGCGTATACATTTTACATAGAACCTTCCACACGACATTTGTACGTTTGTCAGTTAGATTTATACTGCAAAAAAACATGCGGTGCATTACCGTGTGAACCAGGCCTTAGACTTTATCAATAAAATTTTGTAACCGCCTTTTTAACTTAAAAAAATATTAAAATATTTCAAATCGAGTGCACTCTGAGGGTATCTCATGGATGTTACAAGCCCCCTCCCCTTCTATCCTGTTTGAGTTCAAATATAATAAAATAAAGGTTCAAAAAAACTTTATTCCTTCTACCAGCAATAGAAAAAAAAAACTTTAGGGAGGATTTTTCATACTTTGAACATACAAAAAAGTGTACAACGATTTTAACTTAATTCAAATCATAATAAATTTTATTAAAACTAGCAAAATTTTCTTCCAAGCCCAACACCATACTACAATAGTTTATATTCTACTTAAATTTTGCGTCAGTTGTATATTTACTTCATTCCATAAATTTACCTTTATAAAGGGTGATTTTTTAGCTGGTTTGGTTTTGGCAACACTGGTTTTGACAGCTGACGTGTGTTTAGTACCTTGTGTCACTGTCAAACAGCTTCAGTTTGGTTTGCAATTTAACCATGGATCGTCTTACAAATGAACAACGCTTGCAAATTATTGAATTTTACTATCAAAATTCGTGCTCGGTTCGAAATGTTCATCGCGCGAAAAATTGTGTTCAGCGATGAGGCTCATTTTTGGTTGAATGGGTACGTAAATAAGCATAATTGCCGCATTTGGAGTGAAGATCAGCCAGAAGCATTGCAACAGCTACCAATGCATCCCGAAAAAGCCACTGTTTGGTGCGGTTTATGGGCCGGCGGCATTATTGGGCCATATTTCTTCAAAGATGATGCGAATCGCAGCGTTACTCTCAATGGTGAACGCTACCGAGCGATGATAACAAACTTTTTTTTGCCCGAAATGGAAGTTCTTGACTTGCATGATATGTGGTTTCAACAAGACGGTGCCACATGCCAAACAGCACGCGAAACAATGGCGCAATTGCGAGGCGAGTTTGGTGAACAGTTAGTTTCACGTTTCGGGCCGGTCAATTGGCCGCCTAGATCGTGCGATTTGACACCATTAGATTATTTTTTGTGGGGGTATGTCAAGGCTAATGTCTATAGGGACAAGCCCGCTTAGATTGACGCACTGGAAGCCAACATCCATGCATTCATTCGTGAGATACCGGCCGATATGTGTGAAAGAGTATGCCAAAATTGGACTCAACGGATGGGCTACCTGAGACGCAGCCGCGGTCAACATTTGCATGAAATTATCTTTAAACATTAAATTGCAAGGTTCAAACTATCGATTCAAATAAATATTTCATTAATTTTTTCGAATTTTTTGTGTTTTTTTTTTTTAAAGTTCTAAACCTCTTAAAAAATCACCCGTTATTTTTAAAGAGAGATTAATTCACTGAATTGTGTTTCAATATTTATATGTAAGTTAACCTATTTCTTATTTTTTATATTAAAGGAGACCGAGGCATATGCAGCTGGACTGTCCACTGAATACGTGGTTGTCATTAAGAACCAAGTATGTAAGTCAAAATTTAAAACAATTTAGAAGTTTGGTTTCTATTTTAACATCTTCACAAAATTTAACTAATTTAGAAAAAAAATATTTCATCGCAAATTTGTTGACCTATTAGGAAAGTATTTTACAAGGCCAAAATTTCGTAAAATATTCATAAATATTTTTGGTTTTAATTATTATAAATCGGTTTAGAACAATTTTTTTTTAATAACATCGCCGCATTCATTTTCGTTTAAAATAAGATACGTAAACAAACGCATGACATTTTATGGACAAGTGAAGAGATAGAGCATTTTGGTGGAGAAGTAAAATTTCCAAACCTTTTTTACTTTCCATTTCTGTCATGGTAAAAATTACTCTTTATATTCGGCAATATATCCAATTACAAAGGTCATGTGGTCCCGTTTTGTAACTAACGTCCCTCCCTTTTTTTCTACATGAGTAGTCATTCATTTTGTTTAAAATGAATAGTTACAATCGCGAATATTAAAGTTTAAAATCTGAAATATATGAGTAGTATTCAGATATGATCTTACCCAATCCATAAGCATTATTGCTTTTAAGTAAAAAAAAAAATTCCTTATTTTTTATTATATAGATTAATAATAGCCATAGTCAATATTATTATGAAAATATCCTAGATTGCTCATCAGCTAAGTTCCCAATATGGGATACTAAAACTCAGTTAGTTTTGCAATGCATACTTATCTGAAAAAGTGGCACTTAAGTATCTTATATTGTCCACTTTATTATCACTTACTCTGTTTTTAATGACTTATGTTCTAATATGAGAAACTTAAGTGCCACTTATTCCGGTAAGTGTGCTCTCTAAAACTGTGGCCCTTAATCTTGTTTCTTAGTCTTAATCCTTGAATCGGCAAATCTGAATGTCATCAGACCTATTCTGCTATTCAATTCAATTAAAACTTGGGATATTTTAATCATTGCAATTTCGAGTAAAAGCGTTATCGTTGCTTATTTCTGAAATTTCTCAAGACTTTTCCCTTTGTTTAAATTTTATTTAATAGCAATCTATGCATATGTATTTTATTTTGTTTATGGAAAAATTGTTTCCCTTAGACGTTACACGTTAGATTGTGATGAAAAACAAAAATATTTTCTGTAGCATATGGGACACTCAACCGTCATAGATGCCCCACGTGCTCTCGTCGAAAGTGCCCCATTCATGCTTTGTTTTTATAGTAAATATAATTTTTACAAAATGTATATATGTACTGTACTGTACTCTACTATAGTAAACACTATCAGAAAATAAAATATCACTGTGACACTGTCGCAAATACCCCACACTCACCTTATAACAAATTGATTGATATTTTTAATATAAATCAACTAACGAAATATAGGGAGATAATAAAAAGAGCAACCCTCCATATCATAGTTTCGTCAAAATTTAATTAAAACCCCGCTTAATAAATGCTAATATTTCATTAAAACGTATTTACACATAAATAACGTTAATCAAAATAATACATGACATTTAATTTTCCAAGTACGAAACTCGAGCGTAACACCCTGCGACATTATTGTTGGTGCGATCGATTTCCAACCTTTGGCAAATCTAACTTACCCTTGCCGTTAAGACATTTATAGTCAGGTCCAATTTTCAACCACTTGGCAATACTAGTAAAAATAAAATTGCTTCCTTCTTCAAGAGTAACTCTTGTCATAACATCGTCTCCTTCATTCCTGTCGACAAAACGCATATAGAAATGGTTGAGAGTTGCAAGCCACTGCCTCTCAACAAGCTGTTGTACAATTTAATTTAGTATGGTATTCAACCATATCAATTTGGCATACCATTGCGATTTGATTAATTTTTGTACTTACATTCCTCAAACCACGTCCTTTAAATTATGAACTTATATTTCTCAAAATCCTACCTCATAATTCTTCATAAATTTAAACTAAGGAATTCTGCAAGTGGAATAAAAATATTGGAAAAATTCTGTCCCATAATATGTTTGTTCGAAGCTTCTAATTCCAAATACAATTTTATGCGAGCTTAACACACATAGCTTCAAAAAAAAATAAATTTTCTCCTTCGGCCTCTATTTTTCTGTTCAAAAAGCGAAGTATTATGGCACACAAATTTCCTAAATCAATTTTTAGAAACGTTTTCCAATTCAATTTAAAAAAAATTTTAATCATACATGATTTTTTTTAATTTTATTTAAATATAGTAATTTTTGCTTTCTTAATTGTACGTGCATAAATATAAAAAAAAATCACTTAAACAAAATTGTGTGTAAAATTAAAACAAAAATAAACGCATGCAAAATTATTTTATTTCTTCTTTCGATCTTGTGTGCATTTTGGGCAAAACCATTTGCCCTTTGGCTTTGTTGTAAGTCCAACACAGGCAAAGTGAAACCATTCGATTGGACACTAAAATAGTTGAGAAAATATAAACTCTAAATGTTAAAACGTTATAATAACAAACTTACATCTGGATTATCACATCCAATCATCTCGCCGTAGGACACTTGATGACACAAACAGTAGGTAGGTTCATTTGGATCGACTGGCATATCCAATACATCGCTGGGATGTGTTGCTGGTCCTGATTCCTTTTCTGATTCCTCAACTTCTGCATTCTTCTAGTGTGTCAAACAGATAAAACGAAAATGGGGGGAATAGAGGGAAGAAGAGGACCATAATTATAACATTTTTCAAGTTCCGTATATAATAATAATATATAATATACATATATTAAAAGGAATTGGTGTCAAAAGAAAAAAAAATTTATTGAAATACAATAACGCAACGGTAAAAAAATGGAGTGATGAACAAAATGGGAGTAATGAAATAAATCCAAAAAAATAGGAAATAAAAACTAAAGGAAGAAAGACATGCACGGCTAATTCAAAATGAAATACAAAATTTTGAAAATAGCGGTAAATTACCTGTGTCAAGCAACTCAACTAAAATAGAAAGAATTTTGTTGTAATTTCGATTCGAAATAAAAAAACATTCGTTTTTATATATTTAAGAAAACGAAAAAAGCGAGAAAAAATACATACATAATTAAAAAAAGAAGTAATTTTTTAGATGAATGTTTTTTTTAATGAACGAGATGATGATTACCTTTTGACCCTTGCGATTCTCTTTTTCTTGATTTACCTTCTGCTTTTTCTTTTTGCTAACTTGTGCTGCAGTACCACCACCACCTCGAGCTTCATCTTCTGAGGATGGCGATTGTTTCTTTTTGCCAGTTACCTTTGCATCTTTTGTTTTCTTTCGACCTTCTGTGAGATTTGTTTGGTAAGATCAGTGTTGTTTTCAATATTTCTAGAAAGGAACTTAACTAAAACTTACTCTTTACTACAGCTTCTTCGGATTTGCTTCGTGTTGACGATGCCTTCTCCTGAATTTCGCCCTCAAACCTAGCCAAGTCATTGTCTAACCTTCGAATTTGCTTGTCCACCAATTCATACGTCTGTATTGCCAACTGGACCTTGTCATCACTGTACTCCTTAGCCTTTCCAAATAGAACCTGAATTTCATGAAGCCGCTTCTTGCGTTCCTCCTCGGTCATTGCATCCTTATTGGTCACCAGATTTTTCATGTATTCTTTGGCATGAGTGTCGATACTTTTCATTGCCGTCTGAGCCCGATCATCCAGCTTCCGCATAAGCTTAAAATTTCGTTCCAGCTCTGTGGGCAGTGATTCGAGACCTAGAGACGGCAATGAATCCATATTTTGTTGGCTAGTTTGCTGATTGAATGTGTTTCTTTTTTTTTGTGTGCAGAATTTTACTTACTATCGAGGTAGTTTTCTAGATAAAGTGCAGATGTCATCGTTTTTGATTAAATTAAAAATAATAATAAATCAAAAATATAAAAATAATAAACTAACTTCAGTAATGAATAAATAAATATAAAGAAATATTTTGTTATTTTTTCCTTGAGCAGCTTTCTTTTTTCCCAACAACAGATTCTGATAACGCGTCCAAAAATTTTGTAGTCGAGTTTTCCAATTTGCATTTTTGTGACAAATGCAAATGTCATTACAAAGAGAAATGAAAAAAATCTAGTACAATTTAGTTGAAGATTTGACTTTTATTTAAGGCCATGTCACAGCTTGGCCTCTTAATTACTTTTAATTTAATAGTCACAACATAGAAGGGCCTCTAACTTATTTATAAAATAACGTTCACCAGATGTATAGATATTAAGGCTATCCCAAACCAACGCGAATGCGAAGAAACGACGATCTTTGTTGTTGTTTAAAGTGCCCCTACAGTCTTCACTATCTCACAAAGTACTACACATGTCAGAATAAAGTGAGACGACTGCCCAATTTGTGTGCTGAAAATGATTTTCATATTTTGCTTCCACACTTGTATCCAAACAAATTAGTTTCACCATAACCTAAAACCGCCAAGTGGGGTAGGAGGTGTGATGGCTATAACACCGTTCCTAAATATTTGCATGTGTTAACAAAAGTCAAATCATTCGGATGCGCTGTCAAGTTGTGTGTGATGAAATTTCATATTTTGCTTCCACATTATTATACATGATTTTCTTCAAATTTTCTTGACATGTGTTAATACTTAATGGGATAGTGTGGAATGGCTATTAGCGTTGTGTATTTGTCATATTTTGTATATTGTTTACCAACACGAATGCGGAGCGATTCGCAGCGAATCATTCACATTCATAGTAAAAAATATGACAAAGATACAATGCTAAACAACAACAAAAATTCGTTGTTGCTCCGCATTCGCGTTAGCTTGGGAGAGCCTTCACGGTCCACAAAAATACTTAATTCACAATACTCATGACTTTGTTTACTTTTTAGCCAGTTCAGTAACAGCTGTGATTTTTTTTATCCTTTTTTGTTCATGACTTTTTTTGGGTTTATTCTTTGCTCGCTTGCTTCTAAAGTCCAGTGAATATTCCAAATAGCAATTTTAAAGTCATATTTTAAAAGCCCTGACTTCTTTATTTAATTTCAAAAAAGTTGGTTATTCGATTTGTTGTATCGTACTGCTACGAAATTAAATCACAAACTATGCAATGTAAAGTCACCCTTAATTTAATTTAAAATCCGCTTCCTATTTCTTTCTTCTTCGGTTTTCATTTTTGACAGTTCTTTAAGTTATAAAGAAGCTCAACAAAAAAAGAAACAACAAACGTTTTTGTTTACAGAAAATTTTAGTTTGTTAAATAATTATTTTTAAAAAATGACTGACTACGATTCGGACGAGGAAAAATCTCAGATGGAGAAACTCCAATATGCAGATGTTAAACCGGGTATGTTTGTCAGCGGTTGGGACGATGAGAATGACCTGATAGAGGAGGACAAGGATCCTCAAGGTAGTAAATTCCGATAGCTTTTCGTAAAAAAATCGTAACTAAAAAATTCATACATAAAACCTTTAGCAAGCCTAGAACGATTGATATTATGGGCAGTAAACGAAGGTCAGATAGACAAGGTTCGCGAGATTCTCGAAATTAATCCAGGCGCAGTGAATGCTGTCGATGAAGATGGATATACACCCTTGCACAGGTAATACAGTAATATAAATCCCTTTTCTTGGTACTTTCATTCATGGAGTTGTATTTCAAGAGCTTGTTACAACAATTTCGTTGACATTGCCAAACTCCTACTTCAATACAATGCCAATTTGAATGCCCAAACCGAATTGAAATGGACTCCATTGCACTCGGCTTGCAAATGGAGTAATGCTGAGTGTGCTGCCTTGCTACTTCAGCACGGAGCCGATGTCAATGCAAAATCTGATGGCCTGCAGACTCCGCTGCATGTTGCCGCCACAGTTTCTAACTGCCGGAACACTGCAATGACGCTTCTGTTGGATAGGAATATCAATGCTCAAGCTAAGAACAACTCGGAAGAGACGGCCGCAGTTATTGCCAGGCGAACTGGAATGACTTATCCAGTCTTTGAAATTGGACTACCAGCATTTCAAGTAGAAACTGGATTAATTGATTAAGGATTTTTATATTGAAAATAATTATGTATTATGTGTTAGTAGGTTTGAGAGATTAATAAGGAAATAAAATAAATAATGCAAAGCAGTCGTACTACAAATTCAAGTGAAACAGATTATTCCGTAATCTATTTACTTTTATGTATGTAAGTACAAATGTGCTATTTCGAAGTCAAAATGCAAAATATACGAAAGTCTCATTAGTTAAATGTGTTGTCTTATCCAAAAACACCTTTAATAGTCGGTGCTTATATGTTTTATTAACGAGAGTACATAAAAAATAAAAAAAGATATTTTATTGTGATTGTTTCCGCCCGGGTTCGAACCGGGGACCTTGTGCGTGTGAAGCACACGTGATAACCACTACACTACGGAAACTGTTAAATAATAAGTAGTCAATTCTTAATTTAAATTAGGCATATGGGCAAGCTATTTCGATTTTACTCATATAGAAGGAAACGATTTTGGTGACTTAAAAAATATTGAAAATACCCTAGATTGGATCCAAAAAAAGGAATTTATTAAATTAAGAGAATATTGATGTATAACTTTACGTTAAATTTTGGTAGCAATACAATACAAATAGCTTTTTTTTGAAGTTCTCAGGTAACAGCTTTCTACACGATAGTCACTTAAAGTGCCTTAGAGAACATACCTTAATCACCTACACTTAAGTAGAAACAATCGAAAGCCATTTAAAACTCTATAGGTAGGTACATCCATTGCTTGGATTTAGAATTAAAGTCACCATTCATTGCAGCATTCATGTATTTGCTCAACAATTTAAAGTCGCCCTGATCATACATCTGATCTACGATATCCTGGCAACTTGATAGACCAAAGAATTTCTGCCCACAATTTTCTGGGCATAATTTTACAGAAAGGGGAAAGTATTTTAAGTTTTTTGTTTTACCTAAAAAAAATTTAATTTTGAAAAAAAAGGTGAAAAAAAAGGAATAAAAGGCACTAAGGAGTAAAACAAGACAAAATAATTATACATTTTTTGGAATCAGGAGAACATGAAAACTTTCATACCATATCGCACAAAAAAGGGCAAAGTTAGTATAATCCTATCCCTGCTCATAAATAGTTATTATTTTCGTCTGGATGGATTTGTTTCAAGTTCAGTGCAGACCATTTTTGTGTTGTTCCCTAGAGGAGAAAGTCGAATTTGTATTTTATCTTATACATACATATGTAAGTACATAGTAGGAGTAGCTCTCTGTCATAAATTTAAATTTTCACAAAAAGAGCTCTAAAGATTTTGATTCAGCTAGAGTAGAAGACGGATATACATCAGAAAGTCAAACAATTCATCGAATCTCTTTTTTATATCCGTGTTTTCTTATATAAAAATTGTTTATAAGAAAGAAAATTTCTTTTATCAGTTAAACTCTGTATTGAAAAGAAAATTTCGTTTAAATAGCAATAAATGATTTCAAACAAGTTTCCAAAGCAATAATTTAAAAATTGTATATGTATGTACTGTACATATGTACTAGTCTCATCCCCCTGTGTTGAAATTTGACACCACTCAGAAGCTAGCTTGTTTGAAAATTGAAATAAAAAACTTTTTTTAATTTCATATTTCCTAATGTGCACAGTTATCGACAGTATAAAATGGTACATAACTAAAATCGATCTACAATGTTTATTTTTGTGCATTCCAGCCATATACATTTTTTTTTAAGTCAGAATACAATTTTGAAAATTTTCATAAGACCAAATTTTCTATCTCCCTTTTAAATTAAATGCTTAAGGCCAATTTGGTTGCCAGTAGCAGTGACAAGGAAAGGACTGAATTAAATGAAAATCAACCTCCATGAACGGATCACAAAAATGTGTAAATAAAAGCCACGCACAAACGAGCACGCATTTTTTTTTTTTGTGATTTACGATGACATCGAGTAGGGTTTCCGAACTCAAAATCATGAAAAAACTACTGAAACGCTACTACATCCCAACGCAGGTGGGTGGGGTGTGCTAAAAAATAGTATGGATTCAATTACACATTTTAAATTAAGGCCATGGAAATACTACTCGTTTTTGGCTTGTGTTGAAGGAGTGTTTACGAAAGAAAAATCGTAAAAGCACAACTTAAACCCTCCTTGAACACATCTTAACGTGTGCGTTGCATCGTAGGAGCAATTTGTAATTCGCCGCTCTCAATGTACCAAAAAAAAGCATTAAAATAAATTAATTTCTTTCAAAATTACATTAATAGTGCAGGTAAAATTGGATAAATAAAACCAAAAAAATTAGTTCCATCATGAAACTTTGTGGAAACGTTTCATGTACCATGAATCAAATGAGTGTATGAAAATATTTCACATGGAAGGTTGTTTTTGGAGGGGGAGAAGGGGGAAGGTGTGGTGTATCAAACAGAAAAATTAGCCTTGGAAGCATGACATAAAGGTTTTAGATAAACTTAAAAAACAGTTGGTAGGCTCCACAATTTTATTTTCGTCTGTCCTGTCAATGCATCCAGGTCTAAGGACTGAAACGACTGGGTCAATTTATATAATTGGTACTAGAGTTGGAAGGAATGTGGACTTTGGGTTGTAGTACCTACCAAAGTCTTTCGAGCAAAAGAAATATTATACAGTTTGAATCTCTTGTCATTTTGAATAAACATGATTTTTGATTGTCATATAAGCCTTGAGCCTATCTTTGCTTCAAAAGAGTTATGCGCAATTTAATAAAATATTTAAAAACCTTTGATTTTTTCATTTTGTTTAAATTTTATTTTTCTTGTATAAAACTGCCCTAAGGGTATTCATAATTCATAACTGTGTCACAATTTGTTTTTGTAAAAATCTGAAATATAAATTTTTCCTTCTCGTTCTTTTCATTTCGCTCGACCTACCATTTCCTTTTATTTGAAAGGCACTGTAAGGCCTTTTCACACCGAACCCAAAACGCAGTTTTCGCGAAATTATTGGTTTTTGAGAAAAACCTAATCGAAAACAAAAGTTTTCCCATACATTTATTTATACTTCAGGTTTTCGTAAAACACAAGTTTTATATAAAACCAGTCGAAAACATGTTGGAATTCCGAGATGACCGAAACGAACGTACCTTTTAAAAAGTTCAGTGCCTAATAAAATGTCAAAAAAGAAACTGTTTGAATGCTTTCAAACAAAATTGAAAACAGCTGACAAAATTCTGTCATATCAAATATAAAATTCCATTCTGAAAATTATATAATTTATTTAAAACAGATAATAAGGGTATTCATGCAACGTCGTAAGTTTACAAATTGTGTAAAATGATAAGTTTACGCAAAGTTTGCATGAACGATCTTTTTTATACATTTTATTAAATGCTAGGTAATTCAATCACAGTAAGAGTCACAATGACGTTTAGATAAGTTTAACCAGTTTGGTTAATTTTACGCAACAAAATCCTTTGATAAGTTTAACCAAATTGTGTTAATCATTTCCCATACAAGATTTGACAGTTCATTAACCAAAAGATTACTTTATCCAATTTATAAACTTATCTAGGGTTTTACGAAGTTGTTTGAATACCCTTATTAATATTTTGCCTGTGGTAATTAAAATTATTCATATGTATCAAATTTATATAAATAATCACCATTTTACTTTCATAAAATGGAAGAAATCAACAAAAAGAAAAGAAAATTGAGTGGTTAGTTAATGAAAAACTGTAATATCAAACGAAAAGGTTTAATGTTCGGTGTGAATGGTTTTCGAATTTTTGAAAAGTTTTCGCCGAAAACCGGTTTTTTGGTTTGGTGTGAAAACCCTAGATTGTGGACCACTTCAACATGGCGGGCAAATTTGTTGTCCGCGCCGACAGCTCGCGTTATGTTTGACATTTGTGAGAGTATAAAAAAAAATCTAATCAAACAAACCTTTTTACATGCCAATCTGAAATGTCAAAATTATTTAACTTTTTTTATTTTAATAAAATAATTCATTTAATATAGAATTAAACCAACATCAAACCAAAAATGTTTCTTTGTAAAATAATCAAACAACATCGACCACTCATGCGGCAAACATTTGCCAAACTTGACAAACTCTGCATCTCTGTCACCAATCGAAACTACTCAACTGATATATCATTTCAGGACGACAAAGTTAAAATATTTTTGGATAATCTTCGCAAAGAATTCTACGACCTTCGTGTAAATAATGAAGACTATCAAAGAATCAATAAACTCTCGGAAGTAGTTCGTTCTATCGAGCAGCGTAATGTGCTTTTGGGAAACATAACATCGCTAGACGATATGAAAAACGAAAAAGACGACGATATGAGAGAGTTGATGAAGGAGGAGAACGAGGTGAGAAGTTGGATTTGCAGGGTCTGAACTAATTTTGAATGATGTTTCACTAGATCTATGCGGATCTGCTGAGCAAAACTGAAGAACAGCTCTTCAAGCAAATGCTTACCCTAGCTGATGACGAAAGCTATTCGTCTCTAATCTTCGAAGTAAACGCTGGCGCTGGTGGGCAAGAAGCTATGCTCTTTGCGGGAGAGCTCTTTGATACTTATTGGAATTTCATGCAATACAAAGGATGGGATTTTGAACCTCTGGAAGAGGATCGAACCGATATAGGAGGTATTGGTGGGGAGACTCCATAAATGCTCTGTGTTAAATTGAAAATTTTGTCCTCCAGGTCTTCGTCATGCAAATCTCATTGTCCACGGTGATGATGCCTACAACTTCCTCAAGTACGAAGCAGGAGTGCATCGTGTCCAACGCATCCCCGCCACAGAGAAAGCTGGAAGGGTCCACACCAGCACAGTGTCTATCGCTGTTATTCCTCGTCCCGATGACGTCGATTGTACAATCAATGAAAAGGACCTGAAGATAGAAACAAAGCGTGCTAGTGGAGCTGGTGGACAACATGTCAACACAACCGATTCAGCTGTGCGGATAGTTCACATTCCAACAGGAGTCGCAGTGGAAGCTCAGAGCGAACGATCGCAGCTGAAGAATAGAGAAATCGCCATAGCCCGCCTTCAAGCTAAGTTATTGCAGAAAAAACTTGAAGAGAGCGAGAACAGCAAAAGTGCGACTCGCAAGTCACAAGTTGGATCGCTAAACCGCAATGAAAAAATACGAACCTACAACTTCGCCCAGGATCGCATTACCGACCATCGAATTCAGGGAGGAACAGTACACAATCTAGCCGAGTATTTCAAGGGTAATCAACATCTGGAGTCGCTGATTGAACGATTGGCTAGGGAAAGCAGAAAAAACAAACTCCTCGAGTTGATTTCGAACGTGGAATCAAAAGATTTATTAAAAGCAGAACATAAAAAGAAATAAACTGAATTCACTTTGCAACATTACTCCAATCGCCAGCTGATCCTATTTGGGTCAGATGCTTTCTCACTTCCTTCTCCAGGATAGCCTGAATCTCCCGACAACCACCGAGCGCCTGTTCGATGACAATTGGCAGGTTATCTAAGTGGAAACGTTGCGACATATCCATGAAAGCGATTTTATTGGAACTGGGAAGCGATGCTACCGACAGAGTTGGTCCCCCTGAGAGTTCCTCAACATTTGACACGTCAGTCAGGGGGACATTGTCTTTGCTCAGTGACGCTGTACAGGCACAAACGTACTCCTTGAGGCAAATTCCAGCATCAACCAAGGCAAGAGTTGCTGCATTGACTGAGACGGCATAGTTGGCGCCATCAGATTGGAGCACCTCGATGTATACATCGATTTGCGATCGGGGATACAATTCAGTCTTGATAGCGGCCTTAAGTGCCTGCTGCAGATGTAGGGTTATTTCTTGGGACTTTCGATCACCACGAGGGCGGTTCTTTCGTTCGGCAGTTGAAAAAGTTGCCATACTGTACTGGCAATTGACGCTGACCTCTTCATGATTGCTTCTCTTCGATGAAGCCTAAAACAAAACTGCCATCAGTATTTTCGGTATCTTTAAGGTTTTTCTTAAATGAGTTACCTGATGAGGACCATAAACAGCGGCTAGAACTTTTGTGTTTCCCTGTTCAATGTAAGCACTACCATCTGGCTGGGAGAAAACTCCAAGTTTACATTTGATTCGCCGCAGTTCATGTGGTCGGCGTCCATCTAGGCGGAGTCCTTGCTCGCTGAGGAGGTTGAAACCGGACATTTGGAGAAGTTTTTCTGTGAATTTTTGAAAATTGCTTGAGGTTTCTTCAAATACTTTTACGCACATTTTTTGTTTAAGTGCAACAGAAATGGATGACAATTCTGAAACAGAAATGACAGCGGATTTGTTTTACTTAAATGAGAACATAGCTCCACTTCACGGCAAGAATTATAACTACAAATGAAAGCATTCAGATAAAACTTTGACCACACGGTCAAGGCAGGCAATTGCAACTTATACGTGGCTAATTTTGATCCTTGGTTCAAGAAAACTTTACTGGCTGATTTTGGTGGAAATTCAAATGTCATTTTCTATTCGATTTTGAATTGTTATATTCCTTTCGAATATGGAAATCCTTCTATAATACGTTTTCCAAATTCGGTAGAAATGGAACAATTCCAAAATCAAATAAAACGACATTATATTCAACAATAGTTAGCTTCAAGTATCTTATATTTACTATCCAATTTAATGCCTGAACCATCGTTGAATCTCAGTGAGCTTGTTGAAGTCAATAAGTTAAAATTACTGAACCGTGGATAAAGTATTTCTGTGGTGTTTGGGAGAAACATAATAACTCCATTTAAAAATTTGTGTTTTTACGTCCACTTTACATCGAGCTAAAGACTAAAAATTGAACCGATGATTATGTTAATCACATATTCCAAATTTGAAGAAAATCGGTAAACTCGTTTAGGCTCTATCTCGATGTAAAGTGGACATTAATGTCATTTTCGATTGGATTTAGGAATTGTTCCATTCCTATCGTATATGGAAAACCTTCTACTCCAAATTTTCCACATTCGATAGCAATGGAACAGTTAAAATGGAGTTATCATTATTAGGCGTTTTCCTTTGGAGGTGGCGAAGTACTTGCAAGTACTTTGCCAGCTTTTTTCAATGGAACACATCAAAATGCTTTCCCATGTAAAATGTATCTACTTGCCATGAAAGCATGTGCAGTTGATAGTACTAGATTAGGGTTTTCATCTACTCCCAAGTACTTCGCCACCTCCAAAGGAAAACGGCTATTTCTCCCAAACAACACAGATTTGTACAACTGGCCTTAGTGCGGACTAGTACAATTTTTCACGTGTGGAACGGGTTTGGGTGTATTCATAAAAGCATAAAATCTCCGCTAGTAGAATCGCATTTCTTTTCTGATGCATTTGTGAACGCACTCCCAATGCAGAATGTCTGCAGTAAACAAAAAGGCCTGACTTAGTCCGATTTGTATGTAATAGTGATGGGCATAATCGAATGATTTCAATAATCGAGATGTTAGTATTCGAGTGATCTGAATAATCGAATGATCATTCGAGATATGAAACTACTAACAAACTTTAACCTTTAAAGATTTTCATTGTGTGTTTTTTCCTGGTTGGTAGTAACAACAATAAAGAAAAAATGCTTGAATATTTGCTTCATAAATAATATTTCATAAAGAGTAAAAAGGAACACAAAAATTATAAGTATCAGACTTCATATACTTAGATGTAAATAAATAAATAATAAAAAAACATTTGATGTGGCATTCAGACTTTAAATGTCTTAATTGAGAATGAATATAGATACTATGTAAATTGATGTTAAAAAATAAATAAAAAATATTATTGACAGAAAAAAATAATAAAATACTTCAAAAACTTTAATAACAAACCATAACTAAAATTCTTCGTTTTGGGTGAAATAGCTGTTTAAAAATATAATTTTGTCCAAATTTTTATCCAGCAAACGATTTCGGCGGTCATTTGTCAGTTGACCTGCCTTTGAAAATACACGTTCTGATGGTACAGACGTGGCGGGTATAGCTGAATACTTCAAATACAGCTTATATAATTCCGGTAGGGAGCTTTTGTGAAGTTTCCAGAACTCAAGTGGATTTCCTGATATCTGGACATGAGGTAGTTCCATATACTGCCTCAGCATCAAAGTAACTGTTGTTTCGGGAGTTACAATTGTCTGTACCTTAGCCAGCTTTTCTTCGAAATGAATCCATAAAGAGTCTTCATCTTTTTTAACTGGTGCTTCTTCCGATAAATTAATTACTTCCGAAGAGACTGTGCTCATACTACGGCTTGAAAAAAGACCAATAAGTTCTTCTTTGAGCCATTTTTCAGCATTTTTGGCATTTTCTTCTAGACCGAAAGCTGTTTTCTTGAGTCTAGGATCCATCAGAGTTGCCTTCGCAGTTATTTTGCTGCTTTCAAAACCAATGAAGCGTTTTACCAAGGCTAGTGATAAATCAGTCTGAAGTGCACAGCCTATACTAGTTCTAGGCTTTTGATTTTTAATTTTTAATTGAAGGCCTCTGATTAAGGGGATCACCAGAGATAACGTTGGAAATTTTTCTCCTGAAAGCTCTTTTGTCAGTTTGTCCAATGGCCTTATGATTGGAATGCAATCTTGAATGATTTCCCAATCAGATGCCACCAAAAACTCGGGTGCCCTCGGCATATCAGTTATAGCCACTGACAAGGGAGCTTTTAATTCCATAAGCCTTTCTAACATTATCAGAGATGAATTCCACCTCGTTACAACATCCTGTTTTATTTTTAACTGCGGAAGTGCCATATCCGCTTGAACTTTCTTTAGTTTTTCTGTCGCCAAAGAGCTATGCTTAAAATGCCCAATAAGCGTTCTGCATTTTCTTATAAGCTCTGAGAATCCCAAGTTGGAATTTATGGCTTCGTTTACGCACAAATTAAGAGTATGGGCTACGCATGGATGATGATGTTTTTTTAAGTCATCATTTATTGCTTTTTTCACATTTGCAGCATTATCTGAAACAACGGTTACTACCTTGTGACTAATGTCCCATTCTTGGAAAACGTTATTCAATACAAAAGCAATATTGGCTCCTGTATGAGAATCATGCATTTCTCGTGTGGCAAGCACAGGTGAATACAATTTATCATTAAAATTGAAATGACAGGTTACAGTATAATAAGACTTGCTGCTGTCTGAGGTCCACATATCAGTTGTTACCGCCACATAATCTATTGAAGACAACATTTTTCTGATTTTTGCTGCGATTTCATCGTACAAATTTGGAAGTAATGTCGTTGTCAAAGATTTTCTGCTTGGTGGCTTGTATAAGGGTTGAAGCATTTTGGTATATTGGAGAAACCCCGAATTTTCAACAACTGAAAGGGGTTGGTAATCAGTGACTATCATTTTCAGCAAGCATTTGTCAATTTTATCCTTGTCACCTTGCGAAAATTCTTTTTCTTTCGCCCCATAGAGCCGCATTTGTTTGGGGTTTCTTTGACCTACCATTCTTTGAACAGCATCTGGAGCAGATCTTTTTCCGGAACCCGTTTCAGCAACAACTCCACCTGTTGAAGTTGAAGGGATATTCTGCTGTGCTAGTGCACCTAAAGAACTAGAACCAGGTACCGAATTAACATTTAAATTTTGATTTTGGCAAACTTCAGCTCCCGTTTCAATATTCCATTGCACAGGATGTACTCGCACAAGATGTTGCTTTAAATTTGTGGTATTTCCAAAAAATTTCAAGCTCTTTTTGCATATGTTGCAGTTTACAAAGTTTCCACTCGAATCTTTTTGATAGAATGTCCAAACAAGGGAAATCTTTCCACCCGGTTTCATTTCTTTTTTTTTTTTAATTCAAGTCAATGTCTATTTCAAAAGGGTTTTAAATATTATACTTTGTTATTCAAAAAAACAGTGAACAATGTAGTACATTACCATCTATAATAAAAAATATAAATTTATTCAAAATTTCTGCATCCAAATTGCAAACCCAAAAACCTTCTCGAATACCTATCGAGCCAACCAAATACAAATTTAAAATTTAACGGCTAGTAAAAAAAAAAAAAACAAAAAAACAATAGATACCTACTAACATGCAATCAGCAATCACTCGTCAAAAAGAATTTATTTTTCATGTAACTTACTCCAACGGTGTTCGAGATCCGAGTGGTTTCTTTTCTCATTCATAAAAAAAATAGAAAATAACAAAACGCATTTTGTTTGTGGCGGAGAGAAGCGAGAACTGAGATACATGAGAAATGAGACATGAGACATGAGTGATCTGATTACTATTTTCATTCGAATGAAAACATTGACATATTGGCAATGCACTGAGAACCGAGAACTGGATGAGAGAGAAGACATACACATACAGTAGGAAAAATGCCGATGAGCTAATTGAAAAATAAAGATGAGAGATTAGATTTGAGACAAAACATGAGTGAAAAAAGGTTTGGCATGTGCTGCTGTGGTACTTGTTTGCTCTCTCTTTATAGTAAAAATGTACATGTACGTGGAATAAACATGAGAAATTATGAAATGACATCAGTAAAACAGCTTTCATGTGTGTTTGTTATTTTTATGGGTTTCACTTCTAGTGCTTTGGTGTAAGACGAGTAGAGAAGTGGATATATTAAAATAGTCATTGAATATACGGTATACGTAGATACATGAACTACACAACACAAACAATCAACGTCTCGGACTCTCGATCATGTGTACTTAGTTTTCAGTTCTCGACTCTTCTCTCTGCGCTTACAGCAGTAAATAGTAGGTAGGATTAGTATGGAAAATCATTCGAATGATTCAATTAAAGAATCGAGATATCTCGAGATGTTGCCTGAATCGATTATAATCGACCAAATCATTCGAATGCGCCCATCACTAGTATGTAAACAGAGTTCATAAACGTCAGAGAAAAATGGCTGCCGAACAAATTTTGTTGAATTTGATTTGCTTACCAAAAAAGAAAAGAAAATTATAAAATAAAATATAAACTATTTGCAATTAATTACATTCTTTACGAGTCAGTGCCGCTTCGTCCTTCTTGTTGTCTTAAAAATTATTTTAATAATTCCGATCTTTCTGCCAAACAAATTCAGCTGAACCCTGAACGCACTCATTAAATCACTTTTGCCTTGTATATTCGCTGAACGCGTTTAATTTCCTTATTTTTTTGAACACACCCGCCATCAATGCCCAACGCGATTACAACAAAAACCCTTCGTTCGCCGAAAAAATCAAGTACTGTCAAAAAATTAGCTACAAATGGCGGATGTTTGTTTTTAATCAAACCGCGTTCAATAAATAATTCATTTTTCTCCTTTCCGTAAATAGTTAACATCCACATTGACCTACTATCAAAAATTTGTTTATCCATTTATCAATTAACAAGTATTTTATAAGAATTGTATATCATCACATCCCAAATATGTCTGTAACTAGCGCCAGTAAGTGATTTCTGCATCATCCACCCACGAAGAAGATGTTTCCTAATTTTTTTCTCACTTAATTTTATTTTTTCTATTTTAGGCCAATGGGTGAAATTTTTCAAGGCAGCTGGTATTCCGGGAGGTTCAGCAGCTATGTATGCACATTTATTCGTAGAGAATCGTATTCAGTTGGATATGCTGACGGATTTAAACAAAGAATACCTGCGTGAAATGGGAATCACATTGATGGGCGATATTATAGCCATTTTGAGGTAAGTGGAATAGAAAAATGTACATGAATTCGGAAGGTTAAATGAGCTTTGTGTATTTGCAGGCACTCGAAACATGTTAACGAGCAAACAGCTCGAGAAAAGGTCCTCTGCTCGGAGCTTCCCTTGCCAGTAGCGGCCGTTGTAGCAAATCCCATAGCACCCGAAGGGAAATCCACAAAAATCTCTCTAAACAGTAAGGAGACGTGGGTTTTCCAAAGATATTAAACCATACAAACAAATGTATTTTATAGATAAATTCACATCATCAGTCAACTCAGTGATTCCCCTCCCCAAAACTCCAAGACGAGTTCTGCCCGAACACGAAGGCAAGTACAAAGTTAAGCTGCCCTCTGGCACAACCGAACGCAGCAAAGAGATTCTTGCCAAAAAAGCAATGCTATATTCGGATAAAGAAACTTCAGCGAAGCCACGAATTTTTGAACGTCTCTCCCGAAGCATGAACATCGATTTCGAAGACCTGACCAAGTCAAGCAAGAAAAAATCTGCCAAAGATCAGAAGATTAGGATCACGGGAGTCAGCAGCAAACCATTCACATCCACCTCGTCAATTTTTTCCCGTCTGGGAGGCAAGTCAGAGCCTGATTATGCAACACCATCATCATCATCATCGGAGCAGCACATCAAACCGATACTCAAGAAGTCGTCCAAAATTGTAAGATTTTTCTTTCTTTTTTAGATCTCTGTGTTGGAATAATTTTTTTAATTGCAGAGTTCCTCTGAAGTTGTCGTACCCATCTCGAAGTCATCGTCTTCACAGAAAGTCCTGCTTGTCAAGAAAGTCCCTATCAAGATTGACTCAGATTACTCCTACGATTCGGACGATGATGATGTTCGAATGGACACGAGCGGGGATAAGATTGTGTCATTTGCATCAGAAGCTGAGGTACGTGAGATTGCCCCTCGTGTGGTTACTATGAAGGGCAAGTTAATAAAGAATCGATTGACCACATCTAGCATGAAGTCTCGAATGGGCTCTGGAATGCATGGTAAGATTTTTTTGATTTCTCCTTTTCTCAGTCCAATAATGATTTATCTCGTCGACTCACAGCTGATAGAATCCATCGAACAGCAAAACCTGTGAAGCTGAAGTCATCCCCGCCACAAAACAAAATTAGTCCTAGTAAGGCCCAAGCGATTCGTATGAAATCCGACGAGCTGTTGCGAACAGAAAAACCAGTCTATAGCCGATTAGGAATCAACCCCGTGGGAAGTGGAATCTCAAAGCTAACAAATCGCATTGGACGAGTGGGTCTGTCAAGTAGTTCCAAATCAGCCACTTCAACGGGATCATCTCCGTCGCCGCGTAAGAAGACTCCAATCAACAAAAGTGGAAGTGTCTTCGAGAGATTAGGATTTGCCCGTTAGATTAAGAACAATTAACAGCTCATTTAGGCCATAAGTTTTAAATTTCATGAGAGGAGGAGAACCTTACTTCTTAATGTTGCAGTTGATTTGTTGGAAGAGCGCGGAGCGATGTTTAATAATTGAAGATTTGTATCAGTGTTTTAACTAAATAATGCTTTTTGTGACTACGAAGTAGTAGAACGTAAATTAATAAGTAAAATAAATAAATTAACTCAGATTACGTTTTATTATTTTTCGGCGGAAGCCACGCCAATTTTGTTTTAGCTAAGCCACGCCTCTTTTTGGTAAAAATATGGAAAGCCACGCCCTTTTGTGTAAAATTATGGTAAGCCACACCCCTTTTGGTAAAATTATGATAAGCCACACCCCCTTTTGGTTAAAATAATGGTAAGCCACGCCCCTTTTTTGGCCACTCCCATTTAGGCCACGCCCCTTGTACATTTTTAGTAGCCTACACCCATTTTAGGCCACGCCCCTCGTCAATTTTTAGTAAGCCACACCCTTTTAGGCCACGCCCCTCGTTAATTTTTGCTAGGCCACGCCCATTTTAGGCTACGTCCCTCGGCAATTTTTAGTAGACCACGCCCATTTAGGCCACGCCCCTCGTTAATTTTTGCTAGGCCACGCCTCTCTTTAATTTTTAATAGGCCACGCCCCGCCCCCCGTTAATTTTATAGGCCACAGCCTTTCAGTTCATAATTTTCGAAACAAATACATTTTTGTTTGATTTTGATTTCTATAATGGTTTTTGAAGCTTGTGGTTAACGTAGAAAAATTTTGTATTTACCAAAATGACCGTTGGTTAGTCAAGATTATAATGATGTAGAAAATTTTTATCTTAGACTTGCTTTTATCTATCTTGGCTTATATCTTCAAAATTGTATCAGCACCTGTAAATTTTTCCTATAGTAAACCTGCGTGAGAGAATAACCTTTCTTAGGATACCTTAATTACAGAGATCGGACCAGTACTTTCCGACTTATAACTGCTTTTGTGCAGCAAAATGAATTTTTTTCAAATTTTCCTTACCCTGCATTTTGAATATAGAGGGAGTTTTGGATAAGGTGTACCAAAAGGCTATAGTTTGTAGCTAATATCCAAAGAAGAAAAAAAATCATAGAATGATGAGGGTCCATTATGCCTCTTTCAGGCGGGAGGGGAGATTTTAAAAAAAGATTGACTAAAGTAGAAAAAAAATATTTAAAAACAACGGAAACACTTGCAATGTCAAGGTGTATCTATTTTTAAACCTAAAAATCTGTCCTTTAATTTCCCTGTTAAATAAAGTTGGATTTGTTAATAGTAAATTTGAAATTTGAGTAAGTAAATGAGCAGTCCACACCTGCATTTAAGTTGCATAAATATGTCAATATTGTTGTTGCGTAAGTGAAATAAAAAATATTTCAATGAATTAAAAAAAATACATTTGTGTAAAGTAAAGTAAAGTAAACCAAATTATTTATGGTTTTATGCACTCGGTGCAGTGTTAAAAAAGCAAATATTGCAGTTCAAAATGGATTAAATTTAAAATATGTATCTTACCACAATATTCTACTATCTTTATGTATACACACTTGAACAATAAACTTATTTACAAATTTAGCATGAAAAGTTTTCTCAATTTGCTTTTTAATTAATTGTATTAGTTCTTAAAAAATATTTCATTTAAAAATAAATTGTTATTAAAAATCAATAGAAGTAATATTAGATGCCCCTTGAAGGACACAATTCTACTTACTTACGTGTATAGACTTGGCCTGTGTTGGAATATTGCAGTTTGTGTACATTTATGCCACTCTATGCAAAATAAAAACAAAAACACAAAAACCTTTTTTTATTGTTTGCTTAAAGTAATCTACGTTTGATACAAACTCAGCATCTTCCGTCACTTGAAAAACTCTTTACTTTGCTGAGCTTATACCAAAACAATGTTGGAAAAACGAATAGATGTCAATAATTATTTTCTTATTCCAATGGATATCACTGACCATCAATAGTTACTCATCTAACGTGAAGTTGTAGTCCTGAATTCTTCTATACAGCATCTTTAAGTCCATCTGTCAACAAAATATTAATTGATTTGAGTAACAGTTAAATTGAAATTAATGCATCAGAAAAAAATATTAAGTTATTATTATTTAATATTTACAAAATGTAAAGTAATTATTTTATTTTTGAAATAGAAATTCAGCTAAAACACAAATTTACTTTAATAATAATAAAAATAGAAATAGAAAATGTAAATTGTCGTTTGTTTTAATTAATTTTTAGAACAAATTAGTTTTTTTGCTTATTTCAACTCAACAACGCAATTGAAGGCCCTTTGGTATTTCTTGATTGTGTACTTATCAAAAACCCAGGTTTTTGTTTAACAATTTTTGGGGTCATCAAGCCTTGACCATTAGAAACGTAAATCTACGATCAGACGATTTGCAAGAATCGCAAATATTTGAAGGTATGAAGTTGTTTTTACCTCACAATTTGCGGTCTTTGGTCGCAAATCGTCTGAACACATATTTGAGACATTAGGGTGGTCCTTAAATTGGACATAGTCTAGAAAGCTCTCATTTGATTCAAAACATTGAAAAACAATTTCCCTAATTTATAGTTCAAGTTAAAAGTTCAAATGAGCTCAACTCCATTGCAATTCGCCCAGGTATGATAGATGGGCTCATCATTTAGATGACTATCATACCTGGGCGAAACGCAATGGAGTTGAGCTCATTTTAACTTTTAACTTGAATTAGAAATTCAGCCGCTCCACTTAAACAGAAGAATTTCCTTTTCAAATTTTCTGTATATACAATTATTTTCCTTATTTTTTTCAAATTTTTATTTCAACCCCTTAGTCTCACTCTTTTCACATCAAAGTACTAATTATGGGGTAAGGTGCCAGTTATAGCTACGAGTATCATTGAAACTCATCATTGAAAACTTCAGTGATTGATTTTGAGACGTCTAGAAATCAAAATCATTTATTTTTTGGATAGAAAAAACAAGTTTAGAACTGAATTAATATTTCTAGCCAAACTAAAATTTTGAATAGTCCTTACTTTACACATAAAATTAATTTTAAAATTTCAATGATCATTGGTAAGGTAGTTCAATCCTTGAAATAATAAAAATCATTTTATGTGGAAAGTTGTCTTTTGCTTTATTTGTCCATCAAAATAATAAACGATTTTCTTTTTAAAATGCCTTAACATAATTTTCAATGATAGCTATAACTGGCACCTAAGGGTGATTCTTTCAACACGCGGAAAATCAGAACGTTTAAACTAGAGTCAGGCAAGACAAAAATCGTAGCGGAGGGACAAAAAAATCCCACGCTATTGCTTTTTTAAAGAAAGGAATATATTTTTTTTCAATTTAAACTGAAATCATATTTCAAAAACTATCTACACCAAAAACTTTTTTTAGAAAACATGTAATAGAATGATTTCGTGGCTTCTAGGGAAGCATTGTAAGCGTTCCCGTTTTTTTCTAATAGTAGTTTTCTCTTTAGAGTAATTTTTTTAGAAAATTAACCCACCCGAACGGGAAGAAATAGAGTCTGAATATAGTCTATACGTTCTGATATTTTTAGTGTTATAGTAGTAGTAATTAGTGCATTTAATGATAAGAGGGTGACCAAAGACGTGAAATAAAAATCTAAAAACATTAAGAAAAATCTAGAAAGAGACGAGGATTTCGTGTATTACGAACAATGGGACTGTTAGTGAGACCAACCTGTCATTTTGACCTGACGAGTTGGTTGGGCTCTCATATACTAATAGTTCATGTCCTAACTGTAACATTTAAGATGTGCTGCCAAGGTTGCAACTCTGTCAGAAGAATGAAAAAAGGGTTGTCACTTGTTTAATACACTGGCCTATAAATCGAGAACCAGCGGTCGGACGATGAGGGCCCTTACTACAATTACTATTCTCGTTTAAAATCCATCGTATTGCGATTACATTTTACGATAGTTGATATAAACGATACTCGTTTTATTTTATGACAGTAATTTTTTATAGTTTAACACATGACATTATGAAGTTGTCACACATTGATTATGTTTGTTATTTGGGTTTAGATTTTTGTACTTTATTTGGCAATACTTTCAAGTATGCATTCTCGTACATCATAATCGGTTCATGTCGTGACTATCGTTTCCTTCAGTATCGTTTTTTTTGTCTTTGGTTTCGTAATACATAATACGAGCTCAGTAGTCTTGAAACCACCAGGACCACATTATTTATTTTCTTCTTCCCCTTTCCTTGCATGAAGAGGGTGGAAAAAAGACGTCTGGGAAGAGAAAATGCAAAGCCAAAAAAGATAAACAAATATTTTCATTATTAAAATTTAAAGATTGATGTCGAAGCAGAATTTCACCACCTTGGCAACACTTCTTAAAAGTTAATTTAGAACATAAACTATTAGTATACCAAAGCTCACCCCATCAGGTCAAAATGACAAGTATGCCCTCTTATCGTACACTAACGTCCCTAGAAGGGTTATAGATAAATTAAATAGAGTTTTAGAGTCAATGAATGAAGGGGATGTATGGCGTCATCTGTGTTGGAAATCTGGTGCCAAATTGCCGCATCAGTTACCGAGCAATACGTGACTGAAGTATGTGAGTTTGGCACTACCGCTCACGTTTCGAGCAATCTAGTACACCAAAATTTGAAGTGGTTATTCGTTCTTTCGATCAGTGATAGCACTCAATCACTCGTTCACTGACGCGGTAATTCGTCCCCTGGTCTTTATTGACGGTACGATGAGAAATGAAGATTACCTTAATATTTTAAGAGACAATTTGCCGTGTAGAGTTGTGAAACTGGGGGCTAACGGATTCATGGGTCTTCCAAAAAGACAACGACCTCAACCACACTTCAAAATTTGTAAAGGGAATGGTTGCTCCATGGTACCTCTAGGCAACTAGAAGACTTTCCACGAACGATTAAGGATTTATCTTGAGACATTAAGAAAGTAAAATCATTTAATTTTTTCATAGACAAATGAAGCTCTTGACATAAAAAAAATTCAAATAGGCCCGACTTTCCACATAAAATGACTTTCTTTTTTTCAATGATTGAACCTTACCAATGATCATTGAAATCTTAAGTCATTTTCTGTGGAAAGTTGCGCCTATTAGCCCAGGAAAAATGTACTTTCGCTGCGGAAAAATTGCAAATGAAGATTTTTAAATGCAATTATCTTTATTTTCGGCCAAGGAAAACGCATGCGAAAATCTACAAACGAATCTGGCTTGCGTAAAAAGTTATTCAAGGTTAAATGTCAAAAATACTGGGTTTTCGCTTATAACTTTGAAACGGTACATGGTATTAAAAAGTAGTGCATCAGAAACTTTTAGATAACATTATTTTCTACAAAGAATGTTGTGACAATTTTTTTCTCCCACTGATGGTTAAGAAGATATCGGAGTTTGAAAAAACGTAAATTGACAAAAATACCCCCTGTTTAATTATAACTCAGAAATGGTGAGTGCTATCGAAAACATTTGTAAGTACGCACTGTGTTACCTTCTATATAAAAAAATATATTTATTTTTTTCTAACATTGACAGTTTTAAAGATATAATTTTTGAAAAATTTCATCAAAAACCCAAAATTCCAGATCTTAGCTTTTAACTCTTAAATAACGACGTTTTTATAAAAAAATGTATGCTCAGTTTATAGATTAGAATGTAATCTAAAAAAATAATAACATATTTTTTTTCCATACGTAAAGTATCGAAAATAATCATTTTTCGTTAACCACTCTTAAACGGTAAATGGTAGAAGATTTAATTTAACAAAGTTTGTAGTTTATTCAACTTTCTTTTCTTTTTCTACAAGAAAATATAGTTTTATTTATTTCATTTAGCAGTTATTAAAAAGATATTATTTCTTATATAAAATGGAAAAAAGTCAAAAATTATAGTATTTGACGTTTTTCTCTTAAATGTTTTTGACAAATAATTTATACTTTTCTTATAGACAATAATATATTCTATAAGAACTGATATGTTATAAGCGAAAAACCAGTATTTTTGACATTTAACCTTGAATAACTTTTTACGCAAGCCAGATTCGTTTGTAGACTTTCGCATGCGTTTTCCTTGGCCACAAATAAAGATAATTGCATTTAAAAATCTTCACTTGGAATTTTTCTGCAGATTGGCTTTTTATTTGTGCATTTTTCGTGTGCCATATTTGAAATTTGTTTCGATTAGAAATATTCACTAAGTCTTGAGCTTTATCTGTCCATCAAAATAATAAATAATTTTAATTCTTAAATGTCTCAAAATCAATGATTAGAATGTTCAATGATGAGTTTCAATGATAGCTATAACTTGCGCCTAAGTCCCTCTGATTGCCAAAGGCACGAAAACACTAGTTTTTAACCCTGAAAAATTGTCTAGAAAGTAAATCGAGAAAAACCTCCTTAATGGTCCACTTCAAATGTTTATGCCGTTGACTAATTTTCCCTGATTCTATAATGTATTATTTTATTTATCAAGAAAAAGTGAAAACCTCTTTAATTATACTTAATAATAGAAACAAAATTGTAGATGGTTAAATTTTGTTATAGTATTATGTTGGATTGGAATTATGTAATGGACTATTGTTATTTACATGTACACATAGTTAATGCATATGTTATGTACATAATAACTATACTTTTGCGATCATTAAATGCACAAACTTTGTTTACATGAACCGGCAAAATACAAACTTTTTGTAAGTTTCTTCGGTCCAATGGATTGAAAAGCAAACTTTGATAGTTTAAAAAATCAACGAGGGCAGTAATCTGTGAATCAAGGCGATCCAGTTTATACTGTATCTAGCTATACGAATATGTTGCCATTTTACTTGCTCTATGGAGCAAGTATTGGTTGCATGTAAGAAAAAATTGTGAGTTCAAATTTAGCATAATGAATGGTGGAGAAGTTAAAAAAATGAGTTTCTTTTATGGCACCACAATTGTAAAATTTTAATTTATAAAAAGATATAAAATATTCGATAAATTAGGGATTGTATATCAAAACACGGAATGAACTTTTTAATTTTAAAATATTAATATTTTGTTTCTAAAATGGTAAGATGATTGTGCACTTCAATGTCTTGATAATTAATTTATCATTATGAAGATATAATATCTTCAATACCTAGCCATATACTTATATACTCGTAGCTTTGAATTACAAGAGCAAGTTTATGCGATACAGTCTTTCATTTAGTTTCATTCAAACATTCAATGCGGGTTTATTGACTGATTGAGCTTGACTAAATTACTCGAACTGGAAAGAGATTGATGACAAAATAGACGATGCAGTTTTTTTCTTTGATAAAAACTGCAGAGCTTAAGTCACAATAGCAATTTAACTCGTCATAATATAGGTACTTAACTTAACAAGTGCAGCTTATACGAGTAAAGTAGGGTATTTCATACTTGTATGCTGGCAAATGCAGGTTACGCAAAAAAAAAAGACTCAACGGAAAGTGAAAATAGTATGTCATGGTAGTTAAGCCCGTATTGCTACAAATGGATCTTAGATAAATTGCTTGATATAGGATTTAACTGTTGTAATCATTCAGAACAACATATACCTACTTCCGATATTTTAAGCAATATGCGATTAAGTCTCACATGGTTTTGCAAATATCTTACCACGTTGTATAAATATAGAGTTTAAACCAAATATAATACTTACAACTCCCAAATTAACCTTTGAAAAAGAGAGCAATTAACGAAATACGTTATCGAAAGGAATGAATGTTATTTAAATAAAATGCACGACTGAATCGCACGTACCTACTTGCTTTTGTGTTCAAGTTGCTTAGAATTAAAAACTTGTAAAATATGAAAGTAGTTATAAACAAAAATATTAAAAATAAAAGGCATTTAAATCGTTCTGTTGATTGTATGAATATTAAAATACATTTACAAACCTAGTTTCAAAAAACTCACTAATCCGTTTTTGAAATATTGAGTTAATAAATTTTTTTTTAAATCAAACAATCCAAATTTTTATATGCAATATTATTGACATTTTAAAGGACATTTTGCTTAAAAATTTTAACTGAAAACGTTTTAGCTATTCATGAAAAACTTGAAAATAAATATAAGTTATATGGCAGCTACCGTAAATAACAGTTTTTGGTATATTTTTTTAAGAAAAAGTACACTATAAATCTACTGATTTTTTTTTTTATCAAAGTCGTTGAAGCTGTTTTTGAGATAAATAAGATTTTCCTTAAGTTTAAAATTTGAATAACCAAACCAAGGTTTTTTTTTAGACGTGTGGTTTTCAATATGGCAATACTTTTTTTCGGAGTTGGTTTCTTGACAGCTTTCACTTGATTTACTGCCTGAACAAAATGGGAGACGGAGCTGAAATAGATGTCAAAAATGCAAATTTCAAATTTCATAATGAGAAAAGTTTTGGTGAGCGCATTATCTCGCCTCTTGGGATTATTTTTTGATGGGGTTATGTGAAGTCACTTGTCTACGAAGAGGCTTCAGACGATTGACGCCTTGGAAGAGAATATTTGGCGGCTCACCAAAAGTTTCCTTCAATAAATTGATTGTTTCGCGATGCCACGCCCGAACCGAACCATTATTTTGGTAAGAAAATGTTTACAATTTGCAAACGTTGTGACAGCTGTTAAAAAGACCAACTCCGTAAAAAGTATGTATCGGTTTTTTCAATAAGAGCGCTATAAAAGTTTTTTTTTTAAATAAAACAAAAACGGTTTTGGATATCAATCAAATTCTTTATACCTGTGAAAGTACGTTTGATGCCATTCTATATGGAACTCGATTTCTTTTGCATGCCCACCACGCGGCACACTTGCAGAAGTCCGGACGCTGAACCCAATTTTCGACGGTTTTCAAGCATAAATCGGCCGATACTGCTGCAATTTCACGTTCGATATTCGTACGAAGTTCATCAATCTTCGCTGGCTTGTTGGCTAAGACCATAGACTTGACGTAGCCCCACATGAAACGGCGCCAAATCACACGACCGAGGCGGCCAAGCGACTGGACCATTTCGTGAGATAACACGTTTTCCAAACTTGGTTTCCAATAAATTGATTTGACATTTGCTGTGTGGCTGGCTTGTGACACCGGCCGTCCTGTTGGAACCACATGTCCACCAAGTCCATATCATCCAATTGGAGCCAAAAATATTCGGTTATCATTGAACGGTAGCGATCCTCATTCACAGTAACGTGCCGGTCTTGATAATCAAGGAAGAAGTACGGCCTAATGACGCCGCCGGCCCAAAAACCACACCAAACCGTAATTTTTTCGGGATGCAATGATGACTTATGGAGTACGTGTGGATTGTTGCCTGACCAATACCGCATATTTTGTTTCTTGACGAGGCCATTCAGTCAGAAATGGGCCTCATCGCTGAAGATGTTTTTTCGATGAAAATCCGAATCATTTTCAAGTTGTTGCTCAGCCCAATTCATGAACATACGACGCATCTGGTGGTCTTCAGTTGCGCAATTTAATCTTGTAAGGATGTAGGCCAAGATCTTTTCGCAAAATTCGCCACAACGACGTCACAGAGATGCCCAACGACGTGTGAGAGACACATTTGAGCTTTCTGCAACTGAAGCCTTAGCGGCAGCAATATTCTCGACACTACGGGCACTTTTTTGTCTCACTGGCACGGGAACATTTTGTACTGTGCCTGTGGATTCAAATTTTTCCACTAGACGCTCAATTGTTGATCTGCTAGGACGATTATGACGACCATAAATTGGACGTAGCGCTCTTAACGTTGAGGCCACTGACTCTGAATTTCGGTAATAAATTTTAAAAAATTTCGACTCGTTGTTGGCTCGTATATCTTTCCATCATAAAATGGCAAATCTTATTGAAAAGAAATTTCAAAAGAGCGGCAAGAAATATGGCTCCGTTTGCTGTCCCTGTCGCTCTACTTTTGTAGCGTCCCTGTTGAAAAACCCTTTATTACCAGATTACCACACGTCTAAATAAAAACACAAAAAAATACGAATTCGTTTAGAGTGACACAAGTCAAGTGTTTTACTACCTTAGAAGGGGGGTCAATCTCTCTTTGTTTAGGGAGGAGGGGCTTTCTTATAAAAAAAACTTAAAATGCAAAAAAAAATGTTAAAAAAAAACAACAAAAAAACCTACAACAATGTTCTTGACTCGTTTGAAAGCTAGAAGTTAAGTAGGCCATTCACGTTCAAACTGTCGTTAGGACTGTCGCAAGAATCGTAGAGATTTTCTATGGAAAATTGACAATAAATCACTTTCAATTTAATGAAAAAGTAGTTTTTGCAATTTTGGACTATTTTTTTTTTTTTTTTTAATGAATGACAAATTCAATTTGCTTGAAAAATATAATTAAAGAACAAACTTCTAGCTTTCAACCGAGCTGTAAGACATTGTTGTAAGCTTTTCCGTTGTTTTCAACATTTTTTTTTTTTTGCATTTTAAGTATTTTTTTTTATAAAAAGCCCCTCGTCCTTAAGTGGTAATAGATTGAACAGTTTTCTAATGTAATAAAACACTATCTGGTGTCCCTTTACAAAAATCCGTCATTTTTTGTAGCACCGTATGAATAATAAAATCCCCTGAGGAATTATTCGCTGCGTGTTGGCAACTTTGTTACCTTGTATATGAGACATTTTTTTGATTCACATAAAATCTAGCGATACAAAAATGTAGAAAATCCATTACCTACTCTTCAAAAAACTATTTCATTATTTTCTTTGTTCAGACGAAAAAGAGGTAAGAAAAACGCTAAAAAACATTTTTTACAAACAAAATTTAACAGTTTTTCGACAATCAAGAATTTTACTTGAGCCTATGTTACAAAAAAATTCCAGTGAATTTAAATTTAAAATTAATTTATTATTAAATAGTTGCTTATATAGTATCACGATTATTGTTCAAAATTTACAAAAATAAAAACGGCTTCAATGATTTATCAATCTATTACAATATAACATCGGAAGTTGCTTCCTCAGTGAGTTTCATCAATTGCTTAAAATAAACTGCTGCTCTTATTGCACACTCTTCCATTCGTAGATGTGTCTGCTTGTAAAATTTATATTCTTCTTCAGTAGCAACTTGCTGGATTTTTTCGATTCTTCGACTCTTTCGACAAGCAAAAGTATTTTTAACACGTCTTTCCAGTTCCTTTGAGCTTCTTTCTTTCCTAGGAAACTTTCGGGCCATGTTGCTTCGATATTTACAAATATCCTCATAGGTTTCTTTAGGAATTATCGACAAATGTGATGTGTTTTTCAGCTCGAATGGGTCTTGCGAGATGTTGTGGATGGATAACGGCTCTGTTTTGATTTCGGTCACAATTGGCTGAGACTCGATTCTGATTGCGGACGAATTTCGATCAGGGATTGAATAGTCGATGGGCTCCGATTTGATGCTTATCCTGTTATCAGCGGTGAATATAGTTCCATTTATTGGCAGCAACATGCTTTTAGGAGGAGTTCTGCTGTTAGTATCCATTCTGTTGTCAAAGTTCAAGAGTTGAACCATTGATTTATAAACGTGTTGTGGATATGGGACGAAAGCTGATGTCGGTTGCTGTTGATGGACGATGTTAACTTTTCTTCGCTTTAGTGTAGAACTACTAAAAATTGGTCCGGTGGATTCCGTTGATGAAGACGTAAAAGAAATATTGCAATCAGATTCTGTTGAAAAAGAATCATCGTCTCGACTTCGCTTTCTTTGGTCGAACTTTTTGTGGTGATAATCGAATACTGCTTGTGTGGACATTTTGGTTTAGTTTTTGAAAAAAATATTTTTAATTAAACTTATTTCTGTTTAGATCTTCAAGGTGTGAACTCGAAGAAAGCTATTGCGATTCTGATAAATATTGTCAATGTCTTGGAGATTTTATACAAGAAAATCAATTTTCTACCTAAGCAATGATTTTGGTGGAAACAAAGGATTAATCCACAACACCGGAAACAGGTCACCCGCAGTTTTGCAATTTTTGCAAAAAAAAGGGATAAAATTAGGAGCCAGGTAAGCCACAATCCAAACAATTATTAATCCTTGATTATTATTATACCTACATATGTACATGAACATAATGCTATGTGTATTTATAGGTAACTGTCATAAAGTTCACAAATAAAGAAGAATTAAGTACCATATTTGTTTTGAATGAATATTTGAGAGGCATGCAATAAACAGGTAGCTGTATTAATGATGAAAATGTCGATGACGCATCTAAAGATAACGAACTTATTTGTTATTTTTCCAGAATGATTGTCTTTGAAAATTCAACATAATTATTGCTATTGCAACGATATGTTAGAAACGATCAACAATTATGAATCGAATTTAATTAATTTAAACATTTTTTTCTGAAGATTTAAAAACTAGAATTAATGAAACTGACGGAAAAACTCGACTTTGGATGTTTTATTGTAACAGATTGTCAAATTGTTAAAGTTTATTTTTATTTTTGTTAATTTTGAACATTAATCGAGATTTTTAAATTTAATACTAAATGAATTTTAAATTAAAAATTCAGTGGTATATTTTTTTGATGTGAAATTCCCCAGGCAATGTGCCTCTAAAGAAAAAATTTAAACGTTTTCAGGTGTTCAATATGCAATCAAGTGAAGACCAAAGATTGGTTTGTCTGCCAGATATAAGAGACAAAAATATTGATTGATAATAATTGCTTGTAGCTTTTTCCTAAGAAAAAAAAAACAAACATTTGAGTAGGTGGAAACCAAATCTGGTCCACATACACTTTTATATCAAAAATTAATATTTTGATGCAGATTTATTAAGCTGGGTATTAGAGTGGGTGTTTTTAGCGAATTTTTTTCAAATCACTGCGTGCATCTCACAGTTTATGCTTAGTTTTTTTTTGGAATATATCTTCATCGTTAGTTTTGAGTCGCACATGGGAAAAACAAAATCGGAAAGCAAGTGAAAAGTGCTCCTTTTTCAAAAAACTGATTATTTAGAAGAAATAAGAAATTTTTAATATGTAGTCCGCAATAAATAGTAAGCAACTTCAAGTTTGCCGACAAAATATTAATTCATTAAGTTTTAATTTTAACATTGGAAAAGACACAGAAATTCACTTTACAGCATATCTAAAGGTCCATAAATTTCCCATATTGGCTTTTTGTATAAATGCATTTAAGAGGAGGGAAGGTTGAAGTTTACAAAACTGAAATATTTGTTGTGGTAAAATTTAGTCACATGATTTAAGGGTACTTTTTTATGCTGAATCCAATGAGACGAAAATCAAAACAATACAATTATTCTATAAAAAGTGATTAGTACCTAAGTTTTATGTAATGATGACTTTTTTTTAGTACGAAACAAAAATAAACAAATGAATTTGGTGGCGCAACAGCTCGTGGAGAACCAGGGCCTAGTGACTTACAACTTTCAAACATCCCTGGAATGGACCTACAATTTTGTTTTATTTTTCCGAACGCCTAGATGAGAAGCACTTATTCATGACATGTATACTCTTGGAGGATTAATCAGTTCCTCGTTAGAGGCAGTACCTCAGGAAAAACATTTCTGTTTTTAGGTGGCAGCGGCTGGAAATCAAACCAAGACCTTAGGCAAGACAGTTTAACACACCAACCATCATGCCGCGAGGTACCACAGTTTTAAGTATAACAGGTTAAATATGAAAACCCTTTTAAAAATGTCAAAAAAAAAAAACAAAGAATCAATAAGGTCTCCAAAAATATCGGTGAAACAGTTAAAATATAATAAATTAATATTTCGTAAGCGACCTTCAAAATTCTTACAACTTTTATAGACTAGCTAGTAGCCACTTTTCAGATTTTTTTTTAAAGGGTCATTTTTCAGTGGCTTCCCGTTTTGTTTTCTCCCAAAGGTGACTCAAGATTAAGCAGGAGAATATGTTCAGAAAAATATTACGGTTACTGCGGCAAATTTCCACCTAAAAATATTGAAGGTTTCTAGGACGTATCCGTTCTGCATTATATACAAAATAAGTCAATTTTTTTGAAAAAAGAGTGTTTTTCAGTGGCATCCCGATTTTATTTTTCCCAAGAGTGACTTAAAACTAATGGATAAGAATGTGTTCAGGAAACTATTACGCATTAGCAATCAGTTTCACGCAGTTGTTTGGAAAAAATCGCTAAAAACACTTCACCCTACTGGGTATATTGAATAGTTTTAACGAAAATTTTACAGCCATGTTCTATGCTATTGACTATACCATAAATAGAGGAGAATAAAGGAACATTAACGTTGAAAGGTGATTATAAATACTGAATATACAGCGTGTCCGCCGGGAAGGTATGCTACTTTGTTTTGCCACCATTTTGGTAGACATTAGTCTTGACAGTTCATAATTGGCAGTCGTGAAGTAGACTTGTGGCAAATTTATTATGGAAAAATATTCGATAAAACATTTTATCAAAATCAATCATCGATTACTTTAAAAAAATGAAAAAATCATAATGAGTGACGAGGCACATTTTCATGTGAATGGATAAGTGAACAAACAGAAAAGTCGGTTCTGGGCAATGGAAAACCCTCAAATTATTCATCAGTCACCTTTGCATCCATTAACAGCTACAGTCTGGTGTGCAATTTGGTCAGGAGTAATCATTGGACCTTACTTTTTGAAAATGAAACTAAGAATGGGGAGCGATATCGTGATATGATTGAAAACTTTTTAACACCACAACTGCATGCTTTGATTACCATGTGGTATCAACAAGACGGTGCCACATCGCATACCGCCAGGATTACATAAGAATTACTGCGAGACCTCTTTCCACAGCAAGTTATTTCAAGAAATGGTGATGTTGATTGGCCTCCAAGGTCACCTGATTTGACTGCTCCGGACTTCTTTTTGTGGGGATGTCTGAAAAGCAAGCTTTATGCAAGCAAACCAGAAACGCATGAGCAACTCAAAAAAAATATTCGTGATGAAATTAATGAAATACCGCGTGAAATGTGTGAGAATGTAATGAAAAATGTGCTCAAAAGGGTCGCATTTGTGAGACTAACAGAGGCGGACATTTACCTGATATTGTATTCCATACATAATTGCCAATCAATCAATATAAGATCCATTCTCTTCCATTTAATCAAAAATTATAAACAAATAAAGTAGTATACCTTTTCGGCGGAATCCCTGTATTACCTTGGGGTATAAACATGCTGAGATTCTGAGAGAATTCTCACTTTTCAGACTCTGGAACTTTGGCACCTTATACATAAGAAATTTGAAAAAAGAAAATGCCATCTTATCGATTTTTGCACCTTATTTATGGCAAATTTGAACAAATTGGAAAAAATTGTTTACCGAAACTAGCTGACGATTTATATAAATTTTAGGGCCTTTTACTGGGTATTATTTTTTTGTAAATTTCCCAATTATTTAAATTGATTAAAAATCCATAAAAAATATGTATGGTTGACCAATCACTGAAAATAGTTGACCTTTAATGACGATCTAGAGATCTTTCGGATAGTACACATTTTTTGTAAATTTAACTAGTAAAGTAAGTAACTTTAAGCCTTACAAGCTATCAAGGGCTGACCAATTTCTGGGACTAGTTGATCTTTTCTGACCAATAAGATGGCATTTTCTTTTTCCAAATTTCCTATATGTATATGAGGTGCCAAATAACCAGAGCCCACTTTTCAATGTGTTTTATTTTTTGATTTAAACTCGGAAACTAAGCCAAGTTTGACTTTTATAACTTTTTGTAGAAAATTAAATTTCTTATCAAAGTAAATACTTTTAAAAAGAATATAAAAATTTAAGCAGGAAATGTTATCGAAATCTAACACTAAATCGAAAAATCAAAGATTTCTAAATTTTTACTAAACTGCGAATAACTCGACTTGCTTCGGAGCAAAGAAAGCCTCGAGAGTTAAAAGTAGAGGCCTTAAACTTGAATATGACAAGTTCAAAATGCGATTTTTATTCAAAGCAGGCTCAAACAAGTGATGCGCAGTGAATATTTAACAGGAAAAATTTAAATATATTTTATCAACGTCGATTTTTCTGTGTGTTTATATCATTGGACATTCCTGTTCTAAATTTAGTTATTTTTCTGCAAATATCCTAAATTCTATGCCTTAACTACGAGTATTATCATAATCATGAGATTATTTAAAACAAGGATCTTATAATAACTTCAAAACCCATATATAAAAAAATTTTGTTGTGTGTACTTACATATACTTCATTTTTCTAATGATCTTGTTATTGCAATAAGAGATTAACTTCTGGGCGCAAAACAATTTCCAAACATAGGATGCGTCATGTCTAATTTCATCTTTCCAATGTCGCATGCCAAGAATCTCATGTTTACCAAACAAGTCGATTACCACCGATTTCACTTTAATTTCCTTCAGGTATTACTTTTATCTGAAACAAAAAAAGAAAAACACATGTTTCAATTCGGGTGCATCATTTTATGGTCTTGTTTTTGTTTGTTTGTTGTAAAAGGGATTATGTCAGGAAAAACAATGATCCATTGAGATGGTCCTTTTTTGATTTCGACAAACTGGTATAAATTTAAAAGGAAATTGCCAATAATTTTCAGAATTGAAATAGCATTCAACGAGTACACCTTATTTATTCATAATACCTCGAAATATTTGAAAAAAAAGAATACAGAATGTCTAGTGAAACAGTTTTCGAATATCGGCATAAGAAGTTTGATCAAGGGAAACGAATTCGAGAGGAAGATTTAACTTCAACAGAACATGGAACAAATTCTATTCTATTAGACCTAAGTAAATCTTCCAAGACCCCAACTTCTTTAATTGTCATTTCAAATCCAAAGAAACAAAGAAGACAAACTAGATCTGTCCAACAAGTAACTCAGTCTCGTTTTTTCGAATCAACAGACAACGAACTTCGACAAAGGCTTCAACGAGCAAATCTTAATCAACACAACAGACCTAGCCCCATTCCATCAACAGAAATAAATTTGTCTTTGCATGGAACCGTTCTACCAACAATTGACAGCAGGGTTGTAATTAAAACAGAAGTCTTTGAACCCATTAATGAAACTACCAGTGAATCTTCTCCTTCGAAACGAAGAAGAACACAATCCCAATCAACGCCTGTGAAACTTGAACCTCAATCCTCACCCGATATCAAGATCAAAGAAGAATTAATCGAACTTAACACACATCTACCTGCGATTCCAAGAGAAGCTTACGAAAACATTTGTAAGTTTCGAAGCAATATGGTTCGAAAGTTTCCTAAAAAAGAACGTAGCGTCAAGGAACAAGAACGTCGCGATAAAAATACCTATGCCTGTCGGAAGAGTCGCAGAGTGAAGAAAATCGAACAAGTAGCCGTCGAAGAAGAATACAAGAATTTCAAAGACGCAAATCTACGAATGGCCGAATATGCCATACGAGCTGCAGCTTATTTTAAGGAATTGATGAAAATGACAACGGAAGCTGCTGCCTCGGAAGTTATTGTTGTAGATTAAGTTTTTCAAGTTTAAGTGTAAATATATTTAAGTCTATATCAAAAAAGATATTTGAAGAATTAAAAAAAAAGTTAAAGTTGCAATATTTTTACAAAATATTTAAATTTTGTATTTTATAAAATTAAAACTGTAAAATATAAATTGTATTCGATTTGATAAATGATATTAAAATAATATTTAATACAAAAACTTTCTAAAGGTATTTCTTGTTTCTTATCTCCATTCTTCTTTAACGTCAAATTTTAATTCAGCTGAATCACTTTTCTTCGTTCCATATAAACGGCTTCAGGGCTGATGAAGTTGTTAAAGTTACATTTCAAAGGAAAGATTTTTAAACTATCATCAGTTTCTAGTAGTTTGTAGTCTGTTCTTTGTGCTAATAGGATTACTTCACTTATGCGCATTTAATCTATCCCTCTTTAGACGCCATCTACTTCGATTTCCTCAATTGGTTCAATATTAGGTGAAAACGAGATCCTTTTAAACTTATAAATCGTTTCTGGTAGTTTTGTTTGGTATTTAGGGCCCTGGCTACTTGAAAACGTTGAAAGAAATGATTTTCCAACATCATTTTCAGTTGTAGATAGTGTTTTCAACAAAACCTTAAGAGACATGCTATGTTGGTTTTGTGGTTGTTGTTCATTATTTTTTTGCTGAACTTTATAAACAAGATTTTCAGTACAATATATTTGATTGGCACTTTGGAATTTCCTTTGCTTTGCCGGGTTTGAAATGTTGTAGTATCCATCTTCTTCAAGTTTTCGTTTCACTTGATTACGAGTATATTTATAGTAACAATTATTGTAATTGTAAAATGCTTGAGTTGGTGCCATTTTATTTAAGAAATTTTAATTGGCGTTTTAAGTTTCCACTAGGGTTATCGTTGTGCTTCTGACATCCTTCGCAAGAACTTTCGACAATATATAGGAACTGCTTTAATCTCTCTCATATTTTGCATATCTTACAGGTACTTATTGTACAGGTAGATGATTAAGGTTAAGCGATATAGAAAAGATTAAGACCTGTCCGTTAATACGAAACTTAAATATTTATTTTCTACTTAAAAGCTTAAATGCACCTTTTTCCTCTGTGTACCTTAAAGCGGTGTTAGGATCACTTTTTTTATAATTACATACAATTTTAACTTCGAAAAATAGGAAACCGAAATGAAAACAATTTTTACGATCGTTTTTCGCAACAAATACCTGTAAGAAATAATTTTCCTGGGAATTTTGTATACCTGGTGAGCAGGCATGTGAACATATTTTTGCATACCTCACTGTATATGCGTCGTTATGCTAGTGGCTAGCATTGTATTTATATGTATAAGGCAAGGCAAGTGTAAATAAGATTTCGAAAAATCAGTTTTAGTTTTGAGGGAATGGTAATATTTTTCCCTAGTCAACAGTGCCAGTCTGCAAATAAAACATGAGAACAAAATAAAGCCAAATTGGTCTTATTTCGTTTTCTAAAGCAAAATAAAGCCAAATCTAAAATTCGACGTTATTTTCACATTGAAAACAAAATAAGACCAAATTTTAAATGTTCTGCTTTATTTCGTTGGGCCTTATTTCACGTCACCATTCAAAATACACTTTAAGTTGAATAGACTTAAAGACTTTAAGTCGAATACAGAGTTGGAAAATTATTATTATTTTTTGTAATTTATTTCAACTACCATTTTAATTACATGTAATTAGTAATTGAACTTTTTTCAATCACAATTGCACATAATTGAAATTGAAAAATACATACATTTCCATCACTTGTATTGGTGATTGAAAAAATTTACTTACGTGTAATTGAAAATATTAATTGGTTTTTAGAAGTTATTGAAGGAAAGCACTGTGTTAATTACATTTAAGGTAATTGATTACTTGGATTGTAATTGATTACATGTTTATATTATTTAAAAATTAAAATAATAATAATGAAAGTAGAAAAAAGTATTCTTACAGCTAAGCTAATATAAATAGACAAAAACGCAACTAGAAATTTGTCCATTTTATTATTATTAATTTATTTATTTCCAAAGGGAGATTATTTAAAAGACTACAGTAAATTAAAAACCTGATGAAATTGAATAAAATATTTGTTAATGAGTTTAAAACAACATAATTACAGCGATTTATTTATAATTAATTACGTTTTGTGTAATAATTACTGAAAAAAGTAATCATTACATATTTTTTCATGATTACTTTTATTTTCAATTACATTAATGTAATTGAATTACAAGTAATTGCCATTTTTCAATTACATGTAAATAGTAATTTAGTTTCTTCAATTATATTTTAAAGTAATCGAAAGAGTGTTCGGAGATTTCAATTACAAGTAATTAAAATTGAACTTTTTTATCATTACTCCCCAACTCTGCTCGAATAGACTTATAGTCAACTATCGGTATTGTAAAAGTCTATTAGTGAACATTTTTTATTTGAGTCTTATATGTTTTTTATATGATAGAAATTTCAATTCTATTAAGAATTTCTGACCAGTTCTTTTACATTCAAATTTTTTTACACTTTTTTATCTACATATGTCTTGGAGTTTTTTGTATTTCCACTCGAAAAATCTTCATATATATTTTATTATATCGATAAACAACCATAAAATAATACTATAGCATACTCTAAATTTTGTGCAAAGAAACCCAAATAAATGTGATTGTTTAAAATTCATAAGTTTTTGATAAAGAATAAATTCAAACAAAAAATACTAAATTTGCAGTGATCCTAAGGGGAGATATTGGACTGCAATTTCCAAACTAGTAACCAAGGGTCATCACTGCTTTGGAAATATGTATACATATGTAAGTTATTCAGAGTATTTAAAACACGCTTATTTTCTTTTTTTTTAATTTTCTTGAACTCAATTATATACAAAGTCTTATACACATTTTACAATGACGAAGGCAATTTTATAATAAAATTAATCATTTTGACATAAGTACTTTGTTTTTTAAATCATATGCAAAACTAAGCTTGTATTTTTTTTTAACTAATAACACTATTTAAAACATTAGAAATAATGTGTACTTATTTATACAGTTGAAATAATCAATTAAATATTATCACAAGCTCAGGCATGGATTTTCCACAAAGCCGACGAGGCCTAGGCCTAGGGCATCAAGACAGAGGAGGCACCAACTAACATCCAATAAATGAGAAACTTCCAGTTTAATCACATTTTCGTTTTTTTAAAATAGTTCAAGAAAAATCATTTTGTAAAAAAAAGACAAAACATAAGAAAACATTTTGTCTTTTACAACACAAAATTAAAAAACTAAAAGTAAACAACAGTCATTTTGTTTTTCTGTTGTTATTTTTAACTGACAGAACACAGAATTGCCAACTTCTGCTCAAAAAAAATTCTTGGGTAGAAATCCTCTTACATTTTCAGAAAGGGGAAATTTTTACTCTCTCGAGAGAGCACTTTCATTTAACTTATTTCTTAACTGTTCAGAACACTCACTATCGCTAGCTCAAGATAAATCTTTGCTTTATTTGATCGGACTTGACTTTTAAGACAAAAGAAATAAAATTTACTTTATAGGCCTATGGCCCAAAAAAGCTAAATCTGGCCCTGCGTAAGCCCTTCAATAGTCTCATTGAATTAACTCGATTTTCATTTATCTGTTTTTTTTTTTTTTAGTTGAAACTTGTAATTCAAACAGCTTTTGTGATTCTGTATTTACAATTATAAACCTGCTTTAACCTACTACTTGAGCTTGAAGAATCTGTGTGATGCCATCTGATACAAGTATCATTAACAATATAAATTAGTTGTGATGGCTTTCATGCAAAGGTCTTTGATAACTTGACAGGAGTTATATGGCAGTTTTTATCTTTTATGAATACTAATTTAGTCTTGAGGAATACAGGATGTTTGAGTGTGGTTTAGAATATTTCTCTAAGCAAATCACTAAATGGTTGAACACACATGATAAAAATGTAGAATATTAAATTTGCTGAAAACTCAAATCGAAAGTTATTATACATTTTAAAATACTGTTCAACGTTAATTTTGAACAACAATAAAATAGAAATTCCTTTTTTAAATTTATATATTTTTTTTTATGAAAGTTTTAAAAACTCTGCTTTTTCTTAGATGAATGTTATTCATTTGAAGTGAGCAATTTTTTCCATTGAACTAATTGGCACAAATCTCGAATCTTTTTTTTGCCTTCAAATATTTTTTTGAAATTATGAAGGATTTTATTTTTTTTTATCTAAATCTGATTTCAGACAAATTTTATCACGTACAATTTTTTTGAATTAATTTGTGAAGTTTCCCCCGTTTTATAAGATTCACCCTAACCCCATAATTAGTATCTTAAAGTGAAAATAGGAGACCAGGGGGATGAAATAAAAATCTGAAAAAATGAGGAAAAATTTTATTTTCTATGTAGAGCCATTTGATGCCTTTCCTTCTCAGAATTTAAAAAAAAAAAACAATATAAGGACCACCCTAATATACATACATATAAGTTGTAAGACTCATGACGTGAGCGCTAGCAAAATTGAGCATATACTCATATTTTTCATTCGAGGATAACGCTTCTCAGTGAAGTCTCTACAGATTACTTATGCAGGTACTTTCCAATTCGCTTTCTAAATTTAATTCTATTTATATCGAAGAAAAAAACATAAATTGATCGCAATATAAGCATAAACTGAAAATAACAGAAATGAAAAGGATTTCACACAATTAGCGTTATTAACTTTACTAATTAGCTAGTTCCATATTTTATTCAGAATTCCTAAACCCATTTTATGATGGATCTGTGAAGAATCTACCCATGCCAATAAAACTTTCTTAGAAAATCTCGATTCGTCTTGGCAAAAACTTCTGCGTGGAAAACAATAATTTACTAATTATCTACCTGTGAAAGAAAACTTACCCACAAAAAGGAAGCTTATCCTTTAACAACCAATAAGTCACAATTGTCCATATTTCTGACATATCCATCCCTTGCTTGTATTTGATTTTTGCATACGAACTCTTAGTTAGGTAAATTTATAGTTCAGTCTATAAATACCTGATGATTTTTGAATCAGGACATCAGAAGTAACTAAGTCATATCCCAGTGAACACATGAAATACATCAAGTATTATTAGTCCTCAAATAAAATGGCAACTCAAGAACAATTAGCTTATCGTCATAAGAAGTACAGCCAAAGGAAACGCAGTCGTGATGATGGAAGTACTGCATATTCAACCGACAGCGATTCATCCTTGGAACCGGACCAAGAAAATTTCAATTCAAATCTACCAAAACAAAGAAGAGTCCAATCCACCAAGCTTACACCGAAGCAGAAATTCAAAGCCGAAAAAGCTATTAATGAACTTCGTATAAGGATTCAGCAGATTAGCTTGAATGACAATGAACCAGAGACTATTGGTCTGACCAAAGATGACAGCGAAGTTAAATTTGTTCGAATAGAAACAACACCTTCTGCTGCTTTGAGAGCACCATCTGCTACAAAAACTAATACTACTGATTCCAATGGAAACCTCCTGAATAATTTTCTTGCTAAACGAGGAAGACCTCAAATCAGTACAAATACTCCCGAAATCGAAAAAGAATCCTTATCAGATGATGAAATCAACGAAAAACTTATCAAGCTTGAAATGCCACTTCCAATGGGACCTCCACCAAATCGTCGAGTAACATTTGGTGGATTTTCTCATTCTTCCGAAAGTCCAAAGAAAACAAAACTAGTGACATTTGGGGCATGTGAACGGTCTGCTGAATCAACAAAGAACACAGAACATAATGATAATGATAAGGAAAGGATTAAGTTTTCATCAAAAAAAATGGGCAGAAGTAAGACAATTAAGCAAATTAACATCGAGGATGAATGGAAAAGTTACAAGAACGCCAATTTGAGTTGGAGTGAATTTGCTACTAGGACATCATCATTTGGAACAAAATAGTATTAAGTTTAAGATGCTATTATTATATTAGATTAAGATTTTGAACCATTCTTGTGATTTTTACTTAGTTTTAATAAAAACAAATTATTTTAATTGTTTGTATTTTTATGCATAAGGAATTGAAGTTTCTTTTAACTAAATATGACATAATATGATGATAGCGAAGTGTCTATCCTTTCTGCTTTGGTATTCCTGAGCTGATGATGGTTCCATTTTCATTAATCATTGGAACTTCTTGGGTATGTGAGGTTGCAAGAATAAAGAAAACGATCTGAAAAATTACTTTTGCCTGGAGTCAAAATTAAAGAAGGCTTATGATGAAGTTACACAAATTAGGACAGTTGGTAAGAAAATCAACCTAAAAGCAACTGAGCTTGCGACTATTCGTACGGTATATGCATCTCTGGCGTTGATTGGGCGGCTATTAAATCACACGATCGATGTGCCATATCCTGGAAAAAGAGTACAACAGCAACAATTACAAATACACTTTCAGGTTCTACAGAATAAATGTTGAAATTAAGTTGGGAAATCTGATCCTGGCGTGATTTTCATTTATGTTTTAAGCATAAGAATGATGAAAATGATTTTTTTCAGAAGAATTTTCTAGAGTCAAATATAGAAAATTGAAACAGATAAACATTAAAACTGATTCAAACAAATAGAAATGTCTTCGATTTTCAATGCCACTAACTTTTTAGTTAGAGTTTAGTGAAATATTGAGCCTAATCGAATTTCAGTCCTTTAGATTAATATTTAGAGGTCACTCATTGCTACTTTCTGTTTTCCATACAAATTGTATTAGAACTTTTCTCCCATTTTCTTCTTTATTTTATAACTTTAAAGCGGTTATCATACAGCAAAGATCGAGGTAGAACCTTAAAGAAGATTAGATATTCTTCAAAAATATACTTTTCTCCTGATGTATGCAGTTTTTGTTTTTACATACATATTTAAAATTTTTTTGTTGAAAAATAAAAACAATACCTATCAACTTTCTTTTCAATAATATAAATTAAATAATAATTTTTACATAATATAACTAGCTCATCAAAGCCAAGTACGTTGTTGAAGTGAAACGAAGCTTTTCAGTGGTCTCCACATTGGCAACGAAATAATACAGGAACCGATTGCCGAAAAATATGTATGGAGAGTTTAATCAGATTATGTCAAAATAAATTTAAAAAAACAAAACAAAATCATAAGTCAATTTTTTTCTCGTATGATGTGAATTGTTTTTTTGTTTTTCTCTTCGTTTTTGGTATTAAGGGTTCCAAACAATAGTGTGATCTATGTTTTTCATTGGCTTTCTTGGTCCCTTTTCCATTTTAAAATAAAACTCAACTGCAAGATAAGACAGACTGTCAAATTTTCGTTAAGAATATTGTGTCGGGCAATTAATTGTATGTGGAAAAAAGTGGAGACTTGGATATAATAATCGACTACCGTTTTCTGTTTTATTGACATTTCACTATCGAACTGCGTACTACATACGGAAAATCACAACGAAATTTTTCGCTTATGATTTCGTTGTTTCAATGTCTGTATTAAAATGTTCGTTTCGCTTCAGCTGTGTACTACACTTAAATGATAAACTAAAATCGAAATTAAAACATAAAAATGTTTAAATCACTAAAATTTATTCAAATTTCTACATATGTATGTACGTTTTCTGGTTTTTTCTGCTCTAATTTAAATGTTGACATTTTATGCAAAACAATTCTTATTCGATATTTGAACTCTCTCGATTTTGAATTTTTTACGAGACACGATATTTATACCTATTTTCTATTTCCGACATTTGCAATTTTTCAGCTTTCGGAATTTGTTCTTGTGTTAACGTAAATTTAACGAATAATCATTTCTTATTTCTGAAACTTGTTTGTTTACTGAACTTATCTTAGCCCAAAAAATTTTCGAAACTTAACTCTGAAAACTGTGTTTCTGGCGCAAAAATAACTTTGGCATCGATAGCTTGCACGGAAACGTCAAAATATTTTCCAGCTCTGCAATCGATTAATATTTGTTTATTATTATCAGTGTCTTCAAAATTGAATCTAATTGCTTTTATTTCAGATTGTTATTTGGCCAGCCAAAGATATTTCGATAAACAACTTCATAGACTGCTTAGTCTTCACGCCTAAGTGATGTATTACACGGCGCGTGAATTTAAGGCGTAGCTCTTGGTTATTTTCTTTTGAACAGTCATTCCGTGACGCCCGTATTATTACAAGAAGCCTTTTCCTCATTTCAGTGCTGCGCGTTTACTTGACAGGTTTTTTCATTTTATCTTCTTTGTCCAGTATTAGATTCAACAAAAAATTAATTTTGTTAGCAAAAATGGAAGCCGAAAATCTAACAAATTTACTATAGAGAATGGGGTGCATTTCATATTTCAAAATGAGCTCAGATATGACTTCTTTGCTCCATTTGAATTCCTTAACCATTTTGTTTTGTGCTCATTCATCAACAAAGAAAGAGTAAAAAGAGAAATGTCAAAAAAATGCAAGAAAATTTCTAGATAGATTTATTTCTGTTTCACCTTTTTGTTATTTCTTTCGCTTTTGCACTTCTTCACGCGAGCTTAAACACGCGCCGTGTAATACCGGACTAATCATTATTTTTGAATATACCATTCCAAAGTAACGGAGAAGACAATAGTACACTTGTAGTGAGGTTTTTCTTGTTCAGAAAGTAATTTTTTTTTATGAAACCCAGTGGTTTTTAAGAATTCATCACAAAGTTCACGACAAATAATAAAAAAAATCAGTTAGTTTATACAAAAAAAAAAAAATGGACCATAACGGAAAAAACATACGATTCAGAAACTTCCGGGTTTTGAACTTAAAGTTTAAGGCTTTTCCGAGCTATTAAGACGTGAAGTTGATTTTCTTTGTAGACTTACATACATAAAGACAACATAAACCAAAAACTATTCTTGGTTTAATGCCAAGTTTTATTTTACGATCACAAAAAAAAAACATGAAAGATGGTAACGGAAAAGACATTCAATTATATTGTAAATTGCATTTTTAAATAATTGTCTGTAATGGTAAAAGTGATCAAGGTTATTGAAAAAAATATGTGCAAAATTTTATTGAAATCGTTTAGTGCCCTTTTACTCGATGACTTATGTATGAGTCATGACTTTTTTTCAAAATTAAATGAGTGCGAAGGTAATATTAGATGTTCTTTCTCGTTCATACTCATTGAATTTCGAAAAAAAGTCATGACTCAAAAGTCGTCGCGTAATAAGGCACTTAACGTTAACACGTCCTAGCGGGCACTTCAAATTTCTCACACAAAATATATGGGGTTTTTACAGTTTTTTACTCAAAATATTAGGACATTTGTAAAAGTTGATGTAAATTTTTTAAACTTGGCACGTAGAATTAAAACAAAAAAGTCTAAGTCTTCTACTTGGCTGACTTATTTCAGTAGTATATAGAATTTGTATCATAAAAAAACCTTATAGAAACTATGCCAGGCCCCAAGCAAAAAAAAAAAAAATTCCAGCTTAATGATTAGCAATTCAAATCTTGTTGGATACAGTTAACAGTGGATTTTTGTAAAAGAATTCATGTAAGTTGAACTGAACTGTATACAAATTGCGTATGACAAGGACCTCACTACGTCACTGATGAGTCCAAGTGAGTAAGCCGGGGGACGAAACGCCAATTTGTAGGACTAAAGGCCATACAAAGCTATTTTGAATTAATAATTCAACAAGTCCAATCCTTAATGCTAAGTCTTCTACTTGGCTAGTTTATTTTAGTAGTATATAGAATTTGTATTATAAAAAAACCTTCTTAAAAAAAATATTTTCAATAATTTTCTTTGTATAATATTTGCCCCATTTAAAGTAACATTAAATATCGTTGTTTTTGCTCTTTTCTTGCTATTTTAAATGAAGTAACTATTGTTTTGAAATAAAAAATACTTGTAACGGGTGATTTTTTTAGAGGTTTAGAACTTTAAAAAAAAAACACAAAAAGTTCGAAAAAATGAATGAAATATTTATTTGAATCGATAGTTTGAACCTTGCAATTTAATGTTTAAAGATAATTTCATGCAAATGTTGACCGCGGCTGCATCTCAGGTAGCCCATCCGCTGAGTCCAATTTTGGCATACTCTTTCACACATATCGGCCGGTATCTCACGAATGAATGCATGGATGTTGGCTTCCAGTGCGTCAATCGAAGCGGGCTTGTCCCTATAGACATTAGCCTTGACATACCCCCACAAAAAATAATCTAATGGTGTCAAATCGCACGATCTAGGCGGCCAATTGACCGGCCCGAAACGTGAAATTAACTGTTCACCAAACTCGCCTCGCAATTGCGCCATTGTTTCGCGTGCTGTGTGGCATGTGGCACCGTCTTGTTGAAACCACATATCATGCAAGTCAAAAACTTCCATTTCGGGCAAAAAAAAGTTTGTTATCATCGCTCGGTAGCGTTTATCATTGACAGTAACGCTGCGATTCGCATCATCTTTGAAGAAATATGGCCCAATAATGCCGCCGGCCCATAAACCGCACCAAACAGTGGCTTTTTCGGGATGCATTGGTAGCTGTTGCAATGCTTCTGGCTGATCTTCACTCCAAATGCGGCAATTATGCTTATTTACGTACCCATTCAACCAAAAATGAGCCTCATCGCTGAACACAATTTTTCGATAAAAAAGCGGATCCTCGGCCAGCTTTCCAAGAGCCCATTCACCAAAAATTCGGCGTTGTGGTAGGTCGGCTGGCTTTAGTTCTTGCACCAGCTGTATCTTAAAAGGCTTTACGCCCAAATCCTTCCGCAAAATTTTCCACGTAGTGCTGTAACAAAGGCCTAACTGCTGGGAACGGCGCCGAATCGACATTTCGCGGTCTTCTGTCACACTAGCTGATACGGCCGCAATATTTTCTTCACTACGCACAGTACGTAAACGTGTTGGTGGTTTAATGTCCAACAAAGTAAATTTGGTGCGAAATTTGGTCACAATCTTCCGAATAGACTGCTCAGAAGGTCGGGAATGCCGACCATAAAATGGAAGCAGCGCGCGATGAACATTTCGAACCGAGCACGAATTTTGATAGTAAAATTCAATAATTTGCAAGCGTTGTTCATTTGTAAGACGATCCATGGTTAAATTGCAAACCAAACTGAAGCTGTTTGACAGTGACACAAGGTACTAAACACACGTCAGCTGTCAAAACCAGTGTTGCCAAAACCAAACCAGCTAAAAAATCACCCGTTATACTTTCTTTTACTTGGTATATGCGCCATCAACGTTTTTACTTTTAGCGGCACTTTGAATAAAAGACTGTGAAATCACTATGTATTTTTTTTGTATAAAAAAAAACTGAAGTGCTTGCTAGCACGTGTTAACGTTAACTGCCTTTACAGAATGGTGAGGGTGACAGAGCTGGAACTGGAATAGCTGTCAAAATGTTGAATTCACAAATGCAATGATATGAAAAGAACACGACGCAGCGGTACAAGTTGGCCAACTTTCAACTTTTGCATGCAGTTTTTTTGACGTTTCAAAATAATGAGCGCAACCAAATGTTTATATGGGGGTTGAAGAGAGTTTCAAACTCTTTTTAATCTCTTAAGACGTTGAATAATTTTGGCTTCGATTTCATCATTTTCCATTTTTATTTGTGTTGAATTCAATTCGCACAGCTGACTTCAAATAACAAAAATGTCAGAACGCTGTACAACACATTGTGGGCGAGTAAAAAAAAATCACGTACGACGTTTTTTGACAGCTATTCCAGATGGAGCTCAGGTTGCAGTACTCAATTCTAGTCAGGCAGTAACTTTTTTCAATAAAATTTTACACATAGTTTTTATGAATTACCTAGATCACTTTTAGAGGTGCAGATCAAAGAAATTCAAATCTTTTAAAAAAAGTGCATTAAGTCGTTGAAATTTGGGAGAGAAAAATGCAATTTGTCTTCTCTGTTATCGTGTTTTAGTCAATTAGACATACAAAAATACTATGTTACCACCAAAGCGAAATCTGAGCTTTCGAATATTCAAACAGCAAGATTTCGTCTCATATAAACACAAACAACTACCTTTGTGAGGCAATGTGTTTGTATTTCTCTCTGCCCAAAAGTCAAATACAATATCATACTTTCTCTTTTGGTCTGCTTGGCGTTGTTGGAGTGAAAGATCGTAAATTATATCAAAAAACTTTTCACCTGTGCATGGTGAAAACTATAAATGGATCTATTTATAAAGATATTTTCACATCGACACAGGATTTAATTAAGATTTCAACAAAACCTTGCATTTCGAAATCTCAAAACTGAATGGGGAAACGTGAAAATTTTCCTGAAATATCTGAAATTCGAGATTTCGCTACGGTGGGAATTCAACGTTTTTTCAAGTCTAACTTTATATTCGGAACAATAATACATATTTAACTTATATAATTCACCATTTATGCCAACTTTTTTCGGTAACGGAGAAGACATGAAATGTCCAGTGATTTCGACGCCCACTACCGTCAAGAAAACTGTCCCGAAATTAAGTAGTGTATTGAAAATACTTTTGAAAATCTCACTGCACATCTCGATGAGCATCATAATTTATAGAGAACTGATAGCAGCAAAGATACTGGAAAATGAGTATTTACGAAAGATCACGTACATATGAGATATTTGATCATTTCCCTATTTGAAACAACAAGTAGAATTTTGTATCAATAGATTTTTCGTTAGCCTAAATATATTTTTTTTCCATAATTTTAAATTAAGTCGCTTGATTTCGTTTTTTTTTTTTTGGAATGTCTGCACTGTGCGAAAATTGCTAAAATACTGCCTGAACTGCCCGATAAAAAATGTAGTCGAAAATTTGACATTTGTATTGCGCTTAATTGCAGTAAACTGAGATTCTAAAATCAGTCAGAAAATCAGAACCAACATTTTTAAAAATGTTTTTTCATTTTTATGTTTAAAACTGCCTTAAACAATGGATAGCAGCTTTGATTTTAAACCCATAAATAAAGTGTGAATTTATATTCTCTAAAGTTCCGAAAATCACTTGAATGATGGCAAGATCTGTCTGTAGTTAATAAATAAATAAATAAATAAGATCTTAAGAAAAGGATACCTTTAATTATATAGCCTTGGAAAACATAAAATACAGTTCGAAATAACCACCCAAACGTAGGTAACTAGCTTATGTCTTACTTCATAAAACTGCAAGCAATTATTGTTTATGATTACATATTTAAGTCACAAAAGCATTTATGATCAACAAAATCAACCAAAGTATAATAAAATAAAATGTCTTGAAAAACCGTATTTTACTAGAGTGCCATATATTAATTACCTCATAATCAGAAAAAATAACTGCCTACCTAGGAACTCGGTTAATCCTTTTACACTAATAAGTCAGAAAGCCCTTTCTGTCCCGCTTATTATCTATAACCCTTCTATTTATGGCTGTTTGCATGAAAAATAACACAGGTAGACTAAAATTTCACCTATAAATTGTCAAAGTATTTTGAAAACGATGTCACTAGTGCGCGAGACATTTCAAAAGACACACTTCTTGAAATTAACATAAATCTCAGATTCATAAAACAAAATGGCTACTCAAGTGTATTGCGATAATCAGTATAAGAAATTCATTCAACAGAAACGAAATCGTGAAGAAGATGGATATTCTACTCTTCCAAGTCGCGTAAAGCAAGTAAAGTTCCACAACTCATACCATACAGGAATGCAGAAATTCAACAAGGGAAAACTTTCTAACCGTTTGCTCTTAAAAGCTAGGCAAGGAAATCAAAATAGACTAGAAAATCCATCACAAATCCGACAGAGCCTGCCTTTCCCTGCTTTTATCAAAACATCACAAATTGCAACTGATAGAAAGGCTGATGATATTCTAAAATCATTTCTTTCAAACGGAACAGCAAAAACAACGTTGGAGCCAGCAAGTTGTCAATCTGCAAGAACACAGTTTCCATCAGAAACAGAAGCAAATTATAATAAATCTTCCTGTCGAAATGTGGACCGAAGCGAGGCATCAGCTAGAGAAAATGTCGATGTCCAAGATGAATGGAAAAAATATAAGGCTGCCAATCCACCTTTGGGAGGCTATCCTATTCGAACTGCACCATCAAAAATCAGAAACTAAGGATACTTAAGAGTCATTGTATGAAGGGAGGGGCTTAGCTTTAAGAATTTTAAACCTTGAACCGTAACTGTGATTTTGATAAAATAAAATAAATAAAATAAAAATTATAATTCCATAAAATAAAAAATGGTTTTCATTAAGTTTAAACAAATGGAAATTAAAAGCAGAACTTGAATAGACATTACATATTCTGTACCGGGTGTTTCAGGCGTCATTTTCTAAAATGGCGGACACCCAGTGGATGATTTTGCATGGGAGAGCGAAAAAAACTCCATAAGAACATAACCAACCAACCAACCAGAAAACCGATTTTGGTGAAATTTTTAGGTTTGATAATTTACGAGATGAAAAATAAAGAACATCAATAAGTTTCAACCATTACCACACCTACTTTTTTAAAGCAATATTTTCAACATCAAGCAGTATCGAAACAAATCCGGGTGCTGTGTATATGATTAAAAATATTTTTAAGTAAAAGACTATGTAGGTTTTTTTCCATGTCCACTTGGTGTTTTTTTTCGTTTTTTAAGCAAATCTCAGTTTTTAAAACCATCCTATTCATTGGAATCAAATTTCCATACATGGTAAAGAATACTTAAATGTGAAGGGATCTTAGCCTGACGCACTGGCAACTTTCAATCCTACTCTTTTTTCTAGAGAGCCAAGTGTCAGGTTTATTTTCTGCTTTTTGTCCAAGTGTAGAATAAAGAAGGAGTTGGTTACAAACTGAATTAAAAATAAAAATGAAAAGATTAACCTATAATTATTTGTCTAATTCTTCAATGGATCTCCACTTAGTTGTCATTCGTGGAGTTAAAGATTTACTCCAAGGCAAACGAACTCCTAAACTAGCTCTAAGAAGAGCTTTCAATTATGTTGTATAATTTTCTTATTAGGTTGTGGGTATAAGCTTATTTTTTTGTTGATGGACATTGCGGGTCCAAGAAGGACGATGGTCTTGGTCCTGCCTCGATTACTTCAAGACTGGCATGTTTAACTTGAACTCTGTAATGGCACGATGTGAGTGGCCGATATTGTCGATACCGTCCGGGTACCCTTGTAATTGGACAGGCCTGTTGAAGCTAGTTCGTTTCTTAGTAAAAAAAAATATGAAACAAGTCAAATCCATTCGAAAGCTATTCCCAAGGTTCACATTGCACCTTTTGTTTTTTAATGTAATGGCACTTGACGTAGCTGCATCAATATTTGTTTCGAATGTTTAGCTTTTGTCACATTGTTAAACAAGTCTATGCCTCCATAGCTTTTGGAGGGCATAGGATCACCTTTCTTGTAGATGGGGCATATAGAGTTAGAAGCCCAGTCTTTTGTAGCCAAATGTGATGCGAACCCTCTTTCAAAACATGCCCTCTTTATATTTGCAGAGCTCCAAACTATTAGAATTGACGTCATTCTCTTAAGTTTTATAAACAGGGTGTCTGACAGTCACCACCATCGCAGAAAAAAACCATGGGTTCTTGAGTTAATTTTAAGTCAAAAAACTTGAGAGGTAATTTTCTCCTTTTCTAGTCGTTTTGATGTTATAATGGTTTTATTATTATTTTAGTGTCCGTTTCTTTCAGGTGGCTTTATCTTCGCCAAATAATGCCCGATTCTAAAAATTTTGTATTCAAACACAAATTTTTAAACGTTCAAACCTAACTTTTACAACTATTTCTTGTGCGAAAACACGATGATCTGCGATACGCGCATTCATCACCATACCTGCTCCGGGTTCTTTATCTGGGGTGTATGTTTTTGTCTAACACGCCACACCGGTTGAAATGGCTAGGACACGTGGAACGTATGAACACCAACGCAATAGGCCGACGAGTCTTCATCTAGCTCAGATCGTCTGCGCAGTAGAGGAAGACCTCACCTTAGCGCAAACAAGTTGAGAACGACCTCAACCAACTTGGAGTGCATGACTGGATACAGCTAGCTAGGGACCGAGGTGGCTGGAGGGGCTTGTTGGTTGAGGACCTAGTCTACACTGGACCATGAGTGCCATCTTAAATAAAGTAAGTAATGACATCGGCGGAGTTGACGTTTTGCTCTTCCAAATGCAGTCATGTTTACGATGTTGGATACGTGCATTTATTAGCCTATGGTCGGTTTGGTTATTGGTTCTATCGTCCAAAGGACAACAAACTTTGTGTGGATCTTTAGCATTGAAAACCTAGAGCTACATTTTACGAGCGAGAATTGTGTGCGGGTGCAGTCAGTGGGGGGATACTTTCTGTGTTCTTTTGTTAAAAATTTTGTACACTATGTTTGAAAATATCACTCCAATAGGTTAGATTTTTATAATGTTTTTAACTGTTGCACCTACAAAAAGGAGAAAAAAGTCCTTCAAAATGGGAGTGTTTACTAAAAGATATTTTTGTAATCATCCAAAGAAAACTCAAAATTTGAATGATTTTTACGAAAATATTACTTAAAAAAAGTGGACATGACAATGGATGAAAATTAATGTTGTTAGTTTTTCATTATCAGCCTGAAATGTTCAACAAAATCGGTTAAGTGGTTGAGTTTTGTCCCGCTCTCCCATACAAATTCAATCTTGTGTTCGACATTTTGGGGTATGGCTTCTAAAACACACGATCCTGAATATGAAGATGTCTACTCAAGTCTTTTTGACTTTCCAATATGTACAGTTTACATACTAAGAATATATGAATATGAACTTCAATCCATTCTGGTAGGTAGATAAATCAATACTTCAATTTCTATGAAACTTCAGGATAGGGACTGCATTAGATGCAAGGACTGCAACTAGTGAAATTTGACTGTAATTTGTATACTGAAGGAATTCATCAGAGGCGTTATTCGCGAAATACAGTCCAATTTTGTGAAAACCTGATTCAAAATTTCATTATAAGAATCGCGTTTTATAGACGAAGCGTTTTTAGGCTGCAGATATTGTGTTTCATCAGACTTTTTTAGACTATGGAGAAGAGCTCGAGCTATCAGAATTAGCTCTGAGCAGAGTACGTTTAAAGCTCTCCCGATATAATTTTGAAATACATCTTAGTCTGAGCACCGAACTGTCAAAAGATTGCGATGCGTTCAACGCACAAAAATCAATTACTGACTTTTAATTTTCATCTAATAGCTGGCAAAACAAAAACTCGAAAAATGTCAAAAATGTGAACTGAAATTGATGTGTCGAACATGCACATTTAAAATGAGTGCAAAAAAGAGTGAACTTGGCTGCGCTCAGCTATTTGCTCCATTTTCTCAGTCTTTTTATTCTGAGCTCATGGAGCGTACTCCGAGCTAGCTCTTATTTTAAAAAGAAACACAATTTGAGCACTGTGAGTGCTCCGAGCTAAAAAAAAAGAAACGCAGATTTTTTTTGACAGCTCAGTGCTTTGCTCGGAACTAAAAAAGAAAAATGCCTATTATGATTAACCAGAGAGTTTATACATCGTGAGCTGGTAGCAAATATTATGGGTGAGGGTATAACCAAAATACGAACTTGTGTGTTCCGGCGCTTGATTTCGAATCCAGTCGTCTGACAGGATTTATCACGGCTATGGAAAAAGGGGATTAAAAACTATAATTATCCGAGTTTTTGGGTAGGGATAACAAACGCTTTTATATAAATTTATAGTACATAAGGAACTTAAATTTGACTTTGAATATTGAAAATTAGACAAAATTAGATCTCACCTCTTAGGCAATAACTTTTACTTAAAAATAGTATTTGGCTTAAACTGTTAGGTTGGTCCTATTAAATGTTTTTGTTTTTGGTTAACACTACAATTTGTCCTATTATTCTGGGCGCCTTTAAATGTTGGTCAAAAGCAAAGTAATTACACATTTTCTGAGGGCTAAGATAGTTAACTATTATTAATTAAAATTATAATTACTCAATGATTAATGCCAATTTTCTGTCTGACCTATTGAACACGCAAACTAAAACACCCTAACCTATATAAGCTAATTATGACAAATATGTAAATTAATATCAATACCTATGCAAAATTTACAATTAAAAGTTTTTATCTTTGGCAATAAATTAATTAATAAGCTATTTTGTTAGTAGATAAGGTAAATTTTCAATTTATTGTCTTTTTCATACAAAAATTAATTCGTTTAGTCAATCGTTCCATTACAATAAATATACATAAGTATCTAAATATCAAATAAGAATCCATCAAATCGCTTTAAAACTATCTGCTACAGTGTTTTCTTTTTTTTTTTGCAAACAGGTAAGTAGTAAAAAAAAATCACGAAACACATGATTGGTGTTGTAAAAAAAAAACTATCTGATATCCAAAGTGGAGGGAGAGGTCTTCAAGTTTTTGATTTGTTTTACTAGTTGCAAGCAATTCAACTTTTTGTTTATAGATATACCTACATATAATTAATTCGATGACGGTGAATGGGAGAAGAAATATATACAACAACAATTATAATAAAAATCCAATATATACAAGGTCTTCGGTCGAAGTATCTTTTAGATACTCTCTGATCTTTGTGCAGTGATATACACAGTTGTTTTCGTGTGTGTTTTACACTGCTTGGTTTTGTTTTTCAATTGTTAAGTTTTTTGTTTAGTTGTGTTTAATTTATTTTCTAAGAAAAGTGTGGTTTATTTTTGGTTAAAGTTAAGCTTAATAGAAATATGAAATTAATAATTTTCCAAATTGCACTATTTTGTGCTGTAGCTTATGGTGCGGACGACAAGTCATCAGAGGGAACGGAATTTGTTTTGCGTGAGTGTTGTGATTTTTTTTTTTTTAAGTCTTAAAATTTGTTTAAATTTATGTCTTCAGGGAATATGTCTTAATTATTACAAATATTTATTTTTGAACGAACTTCGGTCTCGTTCTTTTTTTTTTGTTTGAGTATCCTCAATCAGAATATGGGTCATTTAAAATAATAACTTAATTACCTTAATTAATTACCTTAATTACTTAAGGACTGCAACTAGTGAAATTTGACTGTAATTTGTATACTGAAGGAATTCATCAGAGGCGTTATTCGCGAAATACAGTCCAATTTTGTGAAAACCTGATTCAAAATTTCATTATAAGAATCGCGTTTTATAGACGAAGCGTTTTTAGGCTGCAGATATTGTGTTTCATCAGACTTTTTTAGACTATGGAGAAGAGCTCGAGCTATCAGAATTAGCTCTGAGCAGAGTACGTTTAAAGCTCTCCCGATATAATTTTGAAATACATCTTAGTCTGAGCACCGAACTGTCAAAAGATTGCGATGCGTTCAACGCACAAAAATCAATTACTGACTTTTAATTTTCATCTAATAGCTGGCAAAACAAAAACTCGAAAAATGTCAAAAATGTGAACTGAAATTGATGTGTCGAACATGCACATTTAAAATGAGTGCAAAAAAGAGTGAACTTGGCTGCGCTCAGCTATTTGCTCCATTTTCTCAGTCTTTTTATTCTGAGCTCATGGAGCGTACTCCGAGCTAGCTCTTATTTTAAAAAGAAACACAATTTGAGCACTGTGAGTGCTCCGAGCTAAAAAAAAAGAAACGCAGATTTTTTTTGACAGCTCAGTGCTTTGCTCGGAACTAAAAAAGAAAAATGCCTATTATGATTAACCAGAGAGTTTATACATCGTGAGCTGGTAGCAAATATTATGGGTGAGGGTATAACCAAAATACGAACTTGTGTGTTCCGGCGCTTGATTTCGAATCCAGTCGTCTGACAGGATTTATCACGGCTATGGAAAAAGGGGATTAAAAACTATAATTATCCGAGTTTTTGGGTAGGGATAACAAACGCTTTTATATAAATTTATAGTACATAAGGAACTTAAATTTGACTTTGAATATTGAAAATTAGACAAAATTAGATCTCACCTCTTAGGCAATAACTTTTACTTAAAAATAGTATTTGGCTTAAACTGTTAGGTTGGTCCTATTAAATGTTTTTGTTTTTGGTTAACACTACAATTTGTCCTATTATTCTGGGCGCCTTTAAATGTTGGTCAAAAGCAAAGTAATTACACATTTTCTGAGGGCTAAGATAGTTAACTATTATTAATTAAAATTATAATTACTCAATGATTAATGCCAATTTTCTGTCTGACCTATTGAACACGCAAACTAAAACACCCTAACCTATATAAGCTAATTATGACAAATATGTAAATTAATATCAATACCTATGCAAAATTTACAATTAAAAGTTTTTATCTTTGGCAATAAATTAATTAATAAGCTATTTTGTTAGTAGATAAGGTAAATTTTCAATTTATTGTCTTTTTCATACAAAAATTAATTCGTTTAGTCAATCGTTCCATTACAATAAATATACATAAGTATCTAAATATCAAATAAGAATCCATCAAATCGCTTTAAAACTATCTGCTACAGTGTTTTCTTTTTTTTTTTGCAAACAGGTAAGTAGTAAAAAAAAATCACGAAACACATGATTGGTGTTGTAAAAAAAAAACTATCTGATATCCAAAGTGGAGGGAGAGGTCTTCAAGTTTTTGATTTGTTTTACTAGTTGCAAGCAATTCAACTTTTTGTTTATAGATATACCTACATATAATTAATTCGATGACGGTGAATGGGAGAAGAAATATATACAACAACAATTATAATAAAAATCCAATATATACAAGGTCTTCGGTCGAAGTATCTTTTAGCATTGACAACCGGGAATGAACACCCTGAGGACGATTAAGTCAGCCGACTTTTAATTTAAAAATTAATTTTGACATGTAATTTATATTCCTATAATTTGTTAAACTTAAGACATTGTATAACGTTAGGCCCCCTATGTGCCAACAAATGTAAAATTATCATAGATCATAGTAATAATATTAGTTATAAGCCAAATTGTAAATATTATGTTCAATAAAAGAAATTGAATTGAATTGAATTGAAGTATCTTTTAGATACTCTCTGATCTTTGTGCAGTGATATACACAGTTGTTTTCGTGTGTGTTTTACACTGCTTGGTTTTGTTTTTCAATTGTTAAGTTTTTTGTTTAGTTGTGTTTAATTTATTTTCTAAGAAAAGTGTGGTTTATTTTTGGTTAAAGTTAAGCTTAATAGAAATATGAAATTAATAATTTTCCAAATTGCACTATTTTGTGCTGTAGCTTATGGTGCGGACGACAAGTCATCAGAGGGAACGGAATTTGTTTTGCGTGAGTGTTGTGATTTTTTTTTTTTTAAGTCTTAAAATTTGTTTAAATTTATGTCTTCAGGGAATATGTCTTAATTATTACAAATATTTATTTTTGAACGAACTTCGGTCTCGTTCTTTTTTTTTTGTTTGAGTATCCTCAATCAGAATATGGGTCATTTAAAATAATAACTTAATTACCGGCTTTTTTAATCGACCAATTTACTATAGATAAAAGGACTAACTATTACTATAGTTAAGCTTATTTTATTAAAAGAGCATGAATTTTTGGAAGAAAACTCTACATAAATAAAAATATTAATTTTTCTAAAAAGGATAACAAAATGAAAGTGATTATGATAGAGAACTACCATCATACCGTCCAGCAGTCGATTTATTCGTCTTTTCGTTTGAGCATCTAAGCATCTTTGGGTGTCTGTTGACCGATTTGCTTCAGTTTTGGTTGAGACACTTTTTATGCCATTTTTCAGAAGAGAAATTCAAGTATCGTTGTAAGGCAAAGTTTCAGCCATCTGTTTGTGTCTTTTTATAAAGGATGTTCAAAAACACAGTTCAAAGCCTTTTGTTTGCTTTATTAAGAACAAACTTTTTTGATTTATTAAAATATATAATTTCATTTAAATTATGTTATTTGAGCAAAATTGTCTTATTGGGAAATAAAGCTTAAACAGAGAAGCAATAACGAAGAGGCTTTCGCTGTTTGAAAAATGCTCCTTAAGTTGGTGCCATTGATGTGCAGTTGCAAAGATTTTTGACTCGAGGAGGCTCTTAAGTTTAAAAGAATTCTTTTGGCAACAGCTGAAATATTTTCCATTGACTATACTGGAGAAATACTGGAATATGCATCAATCAGCAAAGCAGCAGACTTGTGAACTTTCTTTGCAAACTTGCGTTCACCAGGTTGAGTTAGTACATTAATTGTCAACCAATTTTTATTCAAAATTCACACTGTTTCGACAACACAGCATATTTAATCTGAACTTGTTTTTGCGTTATTTCGATAAAGGTGAGTTTTTGCCAATTTTTTGAGAGCATACCATAAGTGATAGAAAAAAATATCAAAAGAGCCAAAAATGATTTATATCGCTAAATATGATTTTTCACTGATATTCGGTATTTTTGTAGAACACAATCGAAGAAGTTTCAGGACTTCGCACGATCAAGAGATTTCATTTCTTGAACTCATTTGAGTTTGTAACAGTAAGACCTCGTTCATCCGGCAATGCACCGCACATTTCATCGCAGTTTAAATCCGTTTGGCGTGTACGTTCTTCATAGAACGTCTTCACACGACGCACGTTTGTGCGTTTTCCGTTTGGATTTATTCAACTGTTTAGATTTATTCTTCCGTTTGGATTTATACTGCAAAAAAACGTGCAAAAACATTGCCGAGTAAACCAAGCCTCAAGGTGCATGCAAAATTTGCCACAATGTGGACTCAAAAATTATCATCTCAAGTGAGAGGCATGGAATTTGATTAATTTTGGTCATTTTGAAATGAAGCATTTATTACTGCTATGCAATCAATATTTTCACAGGTGCGCTGTCTCAATTGAACGGGGACATCAAAAAGTAAATGTTTTGACTCCATTTAAGCACGCACTAACACAGCTGACTCTTGCTCTACGACCGAAAATTGCTAAATAAGCGTTCTAAGGCCTTTATTATGACTTGCGATTCGCCGAATCTATCGTTCGTCTCAACTCGAACGTTCGACTTTTCAAAAATAAAACTGCGATTTTGTTCAAAATCACCAAGAATTACAGTTCGACATCGAAGAAATAGGCTAATGTTTGCCTAAAATATCCTGTAACATTCAAGCTTTCCAAATTTCAGTCATTTACGGCGAATTTAATTTAGGCGAGTCGCAAATGGTAATTCCAAATAGTCACATTTGAACGTTCGACTTGGCGAATCTTAAGTCATAATAGGTGCCTAAATGTTGTAACCACCGATTAAGAATTTCACAAGTAATTTTTACTTATTTTCAAACGCTACTAGCTAATTTTAGCAAATCACTATTCAATATTGTTAATAACAAAATGCCAAAACTTTTTACTCTTTTTGAAAGGGCGATGTAGGTAATCAAAACAATATTGATAGTTTAAATAATTAATTACTAACCCTTAGTGAGCGTTTAAACTTCACTTTTGGTTTAAGCTTTAGTTCAGCAGAACAATTGAACTCATTTCTAAAATTAACAATCATTCACAATTTTATGAACATTTTTAACAAAAGACGCTTATTAAAACTCATAAACCAGAGAATTTCTAAGTGCAGCCATATGAATTATTTCAAAAAGGAGTTAATGGGAGTAAATAATTTTTAAAAATAAAATTTGGACGAGTTTTTGATTTTCAAAACCCAAGTTTGTCTTCCAAAATTTTTAATTTAAAAAAAAATGGACATGTTCAGGAAAATAATATCTCGGAGGCCTCAGCAAATTTTATACGTCAAAAAGTTAGCAAGCAAATTCAATATTTTCTTTCCTCTGTAATTTGACAGAAATTTTTCTGATGAATTCTGTTTACAAGACTGAGATTGCTGAGGGCTCTGAGATCTCATTTTCTTGAACATGCGTTTAATAAAACGCTCCCACAGCTTAATCCTACATCTATTAAGCCGGCTATTCACGTTGGAACTATCGCAAGGACTGTCGCAAGAATCATAGAGATTTTCTATGGAAAATTGACAAGTTCTATTGTGAATAGACCAGGTTTGTACTGAAGTTCGTTGAAAATCCTTACGAACCTTGCGACCGTCCCTACAACTGCCTCAACGTGAATGCCCAGCTTTATTTTTATTGATATAATATTTTATTGTGTTTAATGTTGTCAAGAAACTGTGCATTTAAGACACAATATTCAATTTAATCCGAAAATCAAATATTGGTCGAAAGTCCGAACTCTTTAGATTGAAATTTACGTTAAAATAAAAACAAAATACTTCGTCATTTTCAATGAATTCTCCAGCTTTTTCCCCTTTGAGCTTCTGTTATAAAAAAAATCAGATTGCAAAATGCTATGAAAAACAAGATGATTACTAGGCTTAAACAAAAACAAATAAAAACACAAGTTCATTCATAAACCGAACGAGGACAGAAGTACGATGTAATGTTGTTAAAAAAAAGTCGTAGGGTAACCTTCACTTTCAGCCTGTAGAAGAACAAAAGCAGGCCACAATACTTATTTTGTTTTATTTTGAAATAAGTTGTTTTTCTTAATTTGGCCATCTGGCCTGACCTTGGAGTAGTACAATCGTGTTCTTCTCTTAACCAGTATTCTTTTTACTACGAGTTCAACAAAGTAGTTTAAATAAATGCCTCCCAAAGTCCGATTTTTAGACTAAGTGGTTCTGTGTTCTTAGTATGTAATTTATGTTAAATGAAATTTAAATAATATTATATTAATGTTATTAAAATACTCAAACTATAAAATTAATGTTTGTATTGTTTTTTTAACCTCATAATTAGATACTTTTGTAATTGAAATTTATTGAAAATATCTACATACATACATAAGTCAACTTACCCACATTAAACAGCTTGTTCAAAGGTCACTGGAAAAAAGTGTTGAGAAAGATAAAAATTAGTATGTTTCAATATGGCTAGTACAAAAAGAAAAATAAGTGTTCTTTAGACACACTAGAAAAGAAAAATCAATTAATAGAGAAGAAATTCTATATATTTAACAACCAAAAACATCAACAATGTAATCTGATGATTATTGCAGTATGATTTGAACAATTTCCAACGATTTCCTACTACAACTACGAACTTTTTGTTCATACACTTGACGCGCATTCAGTGCGAGTGCTTAGGAAGTAGAAAGAGAATGAAGTAGGAGATGACGACGTACTAATTATTTGTTCTAAATGTCTGGTCATTGTGATGGGAAAGAAAAATAAAATAGGGCAAGGAACTTCAAAATTTTGTGGTACTAGAAGCATATCTAAAATTCATGAATGAAAAATGAGTAGTAATTCTCATGTAGGCGGGAGAAAAATATTAAAAAATAACGGCAACACTAATGTTATACAAATTCGAATATCGAAAAAATCTTGGGCTGAATTACCGCTTCAGTGACCGAGTGAACGAGTTACCGCTTTAATTTAAAGTGTGCCTACTTAATTGCTCGAAACGTGACCGGTAATGCCAAACTCACATAATTCAGTCACGTTTGAGTATTACTTTTCAACTGAATTCATGAGGCAAATATGTTCGAATTGTTTTTACACTTTCCGACCACATCAAATCAATTTTTTTTTACGGGAAAATAAAAAAACCTTTGAGTATTGCTCGAAAACTGATGCGACTTTTTGGCCCATGTTTTTACATTTTTACTTGTGATTTAGGTACTAAAGGGCAACTTTTGGATTCGTAAAAAAAAATTGTCAAGATAACAATCAAACATGATATTATGATGATATAGAGAACAGCTATAAAGTGAGCGGCAAAATTCTGTTTTTCTGTCTGTCTGCCTATCTGTTTGTATCTGGATCAATAAGATATTAAATCAAAGATGAGTTCTTCTTCAAATTTTGAACCTAAAGCTTTTTGTTGATTGTCCAGAGAGGAAATTCTTTTTTTTTTAGAACCAAAAATATCTTATTACTTATCTTTGTTATCTCAAAAACGGCTGCAAAGATTTTGATAAAAACAAATTAGTACATTATTGCTTTTTGGTTAAAAAAAAAATCATTAAAAACTATTATTAATGCCTGCCTTATAACGTTTTTTTTTAACTATGGATGATCTTATTGACGACTTAACTGATTTCAATCAATATTTTTATGAAGAAAACTTTAAAATTTTTTTTTTTGAAAATTCAATATTTCAAAAACAGGTCGATGAATATCTTTGAAACAAGGTTTATAAATGTATATAAGTAAATACTCAAAACTGGCATACCAAATTATTTTTGTTAATGTTAACAAAATTGTATACAGACAAAATTAGTTTTTAAGAATACCGCTCCAACGATTTATTTTTGTTTGTTTTTTTTTTGCAGGTATATGATTTTGTTTTGCTTATTCTATAATCACTTAAATATTTCAAAAGTTTTTAAGTTTCAAGCAACTTAATCTTAACATAATATCATGTACGTGTGATCCAGTCGTGCATTTTATTTTTAAATCAAGTTGTTCTGAGATATTTTTTTTAATTTGATTTCAAAACTTTTCTTTTTTTCAAATTGATATTCCTACCTTAAATAAAGTACCTACTACTTTTGTTTTTAATGTTTTATGTTCTAATCAATTTTTAGTCAAATACTTAAACTGTGATGATTCTAGACGTTTTAAGTTTTTATAACGTACGTCAAAAAAATAAAACACTAATATTTTAAATAAAAATCCGCTGGACTTTGTATTTTACATAAGTAGATATTCCATCGAAGTTTTCGCTAAGAAGATGTAGAGGGTGCAATAGTGTCCAAAAACAACTCAGGTAAACACGTGAGACAGATTTTTTGATGGAACTAAAAACTAAGCCAAAAATGTTTGTTCTCTTATATTTTTCTACTTGAGAAATTGTATGGAATCGTCTAGCTCTGATTTCAATTTTTTGTACTGACGTTGGATGGTCCACATCGTTGCACTCAAAGAAAATAAATGAAGTTATTTAATACACATGCAATTGCAAATTCTTCGAGGCTAAATAATTTTGTTTGATCTCAAGGTACCTAAATTTTCATCAGCTCATTGTAAAAATAACCATACATCACACACATGATGTTTCACTTTGAAAAAATGCAAAAAAAACGATTACAAATGCAAAGTTGATTTTGATTTCCAAAAATGTCTGAACGTACTTGTCACATCAATGTAAAAATCGACCTTAAATCAGTCACTTTATCAACATTATCAATCAAATACTGACACAGTTGTCAATTTTACAATTTTTTTTGTTGAATAAGAAAATTATAAAACTAAATTATATTGACAATTCTTGACAATTAATTGGTCATGGCAATTTCGTAAAATGCAAAAAAAGATGGCGTCTATAAAATAATTGATAATTTTTAAATATGATAAAATTATTTATAAAATTATACCTTGCTCAGTATTTTTAAGTTTGGTTTTATATTTTATTTTCATTTGCAACATTTATTGAAATTTAAACGAAGATTTATTTGTAGAAATAAAAGAAGTATACGATCAATTTAATTATTAATTCAACATCGTGCTTCATTATACACTTGTTACATACAAATGAATAATTTGTATTTTAAAATTATTGAAATCATAATGGTTCTTTATTGTATAAGCCTTGTGCCAGTTTTGTGCAGACATTATATGCACACTATTAGCCTTTGGTTAGATCATCAAAAGCCGCAAAAAAAAAACAATAAAACAAAAAATTGGCATATTCAAAATGAAAGTCCGTCGTTAAATTACCATCAAATTGGCTTTGATTGCAACAACATTTTTTTCAAAATGTATAAATGCATACATTTATGCATGCTAAAGTTATGCTATTATAACTCGTAATAAAATATTCAACAGTTAAATTATAAAAAATACATTGATTTGTATGCTTGATAGATCTCATAGTTGTTAAGTTTGCTATTAAATTAGATTTATAACTTGAAGAAACTTCAAATTTAGCATATTGTTGTTTTCCTAAGACCTTACATAATATTTAAATTCATTCAGGTAGTGAATTAAATTTTCTTTTAAATTATAAATAAACAATTTTATTAGCATATTTAAAATACATTTTTCGAAGTAAAGAATCACCGCTTTATTTGATTTCTTAAGTCATTAATTTAAGTACATCCAATTTTCTAAAAATAGTTCAATGTCCAATGAAATTTTCATTGATAAGAAGACAGAAACACTAACGCCAAATACTATAAGTTCTTAAAAAAAAGTCAGTGCTAAATTTAGACAAAATTTCTAGTTAATTGTGAATTTGTATTCATGTTATTTAATGACAGTGAATATATTTGGCATATCTCCTATTCACTTATTATAATTCCAGTATTGTTCTTTCAGTTTCTTTTTATTCGTAATTAAATTCAATATGATTTTCGCCAACGAAAACAAGAGTTACCGACACACTGTCAGAATAAATTAGCATACAAATTATTCTGATTGCCACCTGAGTTGTTGACGTCAGTTGTAAATTGAAATATTTTGTTTATCTCAACGTGGTTTGTCGGGTGCCTGATGCTTTTTTTTTTAATTTGATTTGATTTGTTTTAATTGAAAATATTTTCCTTTAACCGGTTCAATTGACAATGTAAATTTGTTAATTTTTTGCAATTACACATCTACATTTAAGTCAGTTTAAAAAACTAACATGTAATTATTAATGAATGAATAAACTATTGATCAAAAATTAAATTAACAAATAGTTTTGTTCATCAAGTAATTACAATACAAAATCAATTGTCATCAGTTAATTTTTTTTTTATTTTAAAACTTTTTTTCTGCATGATTTGATCTAAGTTTTTCTTTTTCATCATAAATAATTACCTAATTATTATTAAAGATACCATCAACACAATTATGTTGGTAATAATTGGCCACAATAAAAGCAAATGAAAAATGATTAACTTGTCCTTCAAATCGATCAATGATTTGCAAGATATGTATTTAAAATTGCTCAATAACATTTATTATTATTTTTTTGTAAAGAATTTTTCTAATATAAAAAACAAATTCTGTATACATTTTACTAAAAAAAATGAGAAGAGTACTTAGCACATTTATTATTATATGTTTATTTCTACTGAACAAATATCATTGCTATTAATTATTATTTATTATTTGTGCAAATAGAATTTCTAGCTGGGATTTTTGTTTAACTTAAGCAAACTAACCGCTTGTTTAAAGCAATGCTTTGAATATTTTTCAATGATGGGAACCTAAGCCGGTTATTATTTTGATTTTGATTACAATCTTACATGTTCTTATGTAAATAATATTTAATATGGCATCAATTTATTGAAAGTAAATGAGGAAGATAAAAGTGAGACAATAGATGGTTTGGTTTTGATATATGCTGTGATTAAAAATATGGAATTAATTCATTATGGGTGACCTTTATGACAGGCGTCAAGTACAAACATAAACAATTGAAGTTATGTAGTCATTTACTACACAACAGGCAACAATTTATTATTTTCCTTACAAGAACAATTAAGTAAATGAGTGTTTATTGCAGTCACATTGAGCTTAAGCAATGCAAATTGTGAGTTAGTTTTGATTTTATTCCTGTTTAATGTTTTCGGGGGTACTGAATAAGAATCAGAAGTTTGCAAAAATGCATTTATGCATTCTCAAATTAGCTAGTTTAAAACAAAAACTAACAACTAATTGATAATTTCTCAAAGATGAATTGAGAAACATCTATCCCCGATTTTTTATAGAAAGAAAAAATGTGTTTTTCGGAGTACTGCTTCTTACAAGGAAGTGACAAATGAATATTGAAAGATTGTTTTTCATCTTTGCAGTTTGGACTCGCCAAACGGTTGTAAGTCAACTTTTGTTCTAGCGAATTAAGGCAAACAGGTTTAATAACCCCTGGTTCTCGAACAGCTGTCATGCCATCAAATTTATTTTATTTATGAAGAGGTAGAGTTTCTGATCGACCTTAATCGAATAGACTTCCGAAAAAAGGTTATGTTTTAAAACATCTGAACCCCTTAGTCGATTTATATTAAATTTCTATAATTAATAAAAGGTTGTAAGAAATATTATACAAAATTTTCGCGCATCGCTAAGGGGTATAATACTAAGTTTCTTTGTAAAAAGAAACCTTTTCACGGAAAAACGTTTGGCCAATGATTGATTTTAGAGTTACCACTTGTTTTTTTTTTACAGTTTGTCTTGCCACTCAGATTAGTTAGAACTACGGCGATATTTTTAGAAAAAATCTTATGTTTAATATTAATTATATTTTAAAAGAGTCTAGTCTGAAAATAAACATAAAAGTTGTCAATCAGACAGACGGCAAATAGCCATGCTTTGTTATTGTCAAATATTTATGTAAATGCTATAATTTATAGAAATAAAATCTAAATCTAAATCTAATCTATTTTAAAAGAGCCGTTGCATAAACTTTTTTTTTTTTAATTGGTAGAGTCGTGATGGAGAAAATCGAAATGAAGAGGAATAAGTCTGTTCCGCTACAGCCCAAAGGTTTTTTTGCTTTTTATTACAACCAAATATACCAGTACCTGCCGAACAATTTTCTTGACAATTTTACAAAATCGTATGTTTCTCAACAACTCTTCTTAAAAAAAATCAATAAACAACATTAAGAAAAAAAGGAAAATTATTTCACAAAAAATGGTACCTCCCAACGAACCATCTTTTTGAGTTTCGATTTCTTTGAAATTGGTGACACTAATTTAAATCATTTTTTGAAGCTCTCAAAAAGTTTAAAAATTACTACGGACCTACAAAATTTTCCAAAATGTATGCTTTAGACTTTTTTTCAAAACTCAATACATAATTAAAAAATTACCTAATTGATTTTGCAAAATCTTGGTACCTACTAAACGGTTTTCTTTTAAACGGCTTAGCATATTAAATAAAAATTTATTTTATGCTAAACTAACGGTACTTTCTATACACTAAACAAAAAACCATTGATGAACATTTCATTGTTTTTGAAAATGACTCGTGGGATAAAATTTGTTCAGTGTTCTAGAACGGTTTACTATAAAATATTTATAAAAAAAATTCGCTTAGCCACGAGTATATCTATCGCTAAGAACGTGTTTTAAAAAATTAAGAAAGCATAGCAAATTTAATGCATTTAGCTTTTTATGTTATACGCGATTTTCGTTTTCTGTTTTTGAGACGAATTTAATAAGTAATTTTTTATATCAAGGAAGATTAAAAGTATGTGTTTTTTTTTTTGGAAATGAGTTTAAAACGGGAGTGGGTTTGAATTCTGGTTCTCAAAATTCTGTTTGGTCTAAATTCAGCTTTTTTTTGTAAATTCTGTCTGGTCAAAATTCTGTATTTCAAAAATCTGTAAATGCAAAAATCCGTATTTTAGAATTCCACCTGGTCAAATTTTTTTACTGTATTCACCTACGCCTTATCCAAAAGAAGATCATTTTTAACTTTTTAGCCGCGGTAACTCAAAACATCGACAATGTTTTATGTTCTCATAAAGATACTATTTGGTAAATTTAAAATCGTTTCAATTATGTGTGTATGTTTCAACCTAGTTTAGTTTCATTAAAAGAGATTTCTAAGAACCTGTTTTAAAAAATTCTGTAAATATGTTGTAAAAGAGAAATTGTTTGATAATGTAAAAAAGTGTTAAATACAGAATTTTGAAAAAGTGAATTTTCAAATACAGAATTTTGAACAAACAGAATTTTGAAAAGCAGAATTTTGGTCAAGCAGAATTTTGTACAACCAGAAATTTGACATGCAGAATTTTGAAAGCAGGATTATGATCCTACAGAATTTCAACCCCAACCCGTTCAAAACGTAGAGTTTTTTACAATTGGAGAAAAATTAACAGTATTTTTAAGACTCGAAACAGGTGATTCAAATGAAAAATTTTTCAAAAATTTTTATTTTCCACTTTTTAGTAAAATCTTAAAATTTGTATAGCAAAATTTGTTCTTAAAATGTTTTAAAAATTATAAAAATTATTATTTTTTTTTAAGCTTCTTCAATTATTTTCAAAATTACAATTTCAATTACAAGTACAAAATTAAAAGTCATTAAGTGAAACTCATTCCAAGTCGAATTGTCGTCTAACTCGAATATTTTCCCCATATATTTTGTACTCCCCTAAAATGACAAGTCAAGGTGCAGATATACCGACAAAATTGTGGCACCTACTTATTTCGAGTTCTCTTTCATCGTAAATTATTTTTAATTATTAAATCGATTTTTTTTTGCACGAATCCAAAACTTGACTTATAGCAACCTTCACCGCAAATAAAAGCTTAATTTATTTTCAATTCCAATACTTTTTGAATTATATTAATTTTAAATTATAAAATTTGTTCTTTTTTGCAGCAAGTGGTATACCAACCTGCAGTGCAGATGAAGACAAGTTGAATGAATGTCTTAGGGATGTTTTCCAACAAATGCTTCCTACACTACACGTAAGTATTGTACATTTCAGAATGCTGGAGCAAAATATTTATTTTTGTTTATTTGTCTTTTTCAGCATGGAAACAAAGAACTGAACATTCCACCAATTGATCCATTTGCATTAAAAAATACTAAATACGATTATTCAAATGGAGTTCTTTCTGGACGTATTGCTCTCAAAGATGCTAAAATCTATGGAGTAAGTCGTTCAGAAGTTAGAGATGTTCGTTTTAAGCTCGACGAAGAGGGAACTCACATGGAAGTTGATACATTCACACCACGACTTTATGTCGAAGGAAATTACAAGGCTGATATGAAAATCAATGAAGTGAGAATGAATCCAAAGGGATTCTTCAATGTCACAATGAGTAAGTATAAAAGTTATTAACAAATAAAAAACCTTATTTATTTCCTGTTTACTTTCTTCTAGCTGGTGTTAACTTCACTCAAATGATGGATGGAAAATTTGAAATTAAAGATGGCAAAAGATATCTGAGAGTTGTTAAATTCGACATGGATGTCGATATTGAAGACATGAAAATCTATGCCAACGGATTGTTCCCAGATCCAACTTTGAGTAAGTATTCTTTTATTAAATTGTCACTGATTTTTCAACAAAATTTATTTTACAGACGCTGTTGTCTTGGACTTCATCAACCAATACTGGCGTGAGATCTACAAAGTCATTATTCCCGAAACTCGATCCTACTGGGAACCTCTTGCATTAAGTGCAATGAATGAATTCTTGTTGCATGTTCCATTCGATAAGCTAATTACAAAAACCAAAAACTAGATTTAATTTATTTATTTTGTACTCTTAGGTGTTCTGTTTTTTATAAAATAACAAACAAAAAATGTGATAAACCACAATGAAAAAAAAAAACTATAAAATTGGGGTTATTTAATTTGTTATGTTGGTAGTTTTTTTTCTCGTCTGACGTAATATTACAAACAGGTTAAGGTTGAAACAAATGAATATATTTTCAACAAACATATACAACATGCCATGATCTCAAGTGCATAAGTGAATAAACCAAAATTAGGTGAACGACTGTGAAAAAAAAAAAAATAGTTTTAAAAAAATATCACGCATACGCCATAGTGAACAATAGAGTTATGCCAAAAGCAATTATTATTATTTTACTCTGTGATAGGCTTTCAAACGTGGACAGAGGTAAAGGCTTAATGATTGCATGACAAGACTATGTAATCAATACTTTTGGCTTGATGTTCAATGACAATGTTGTGTTGTGGACGTCACGCTCGATGCTTTAATGGATGGGAGAGTGTGTAAGTGCTTTACTTAAGATGGAATTTTTCGAATATAGTTTGTTTTTAGTGCTTAAATTAAGAGGCACTTGGATTAAATTTGAAGAATAGTTTATGAAAGTATAAACATATAATAAGCCCTTGAGAGCCATACATTTTTCATTATTTTTAGAAGAGCATTAATAAGAAACCAGTTATTTTCAAACACTTGAAGTTTTAAATAAAGAAAGATTTATGTAGTTTTAATAACTGATAAGAGAAGCCACTCTTGCAGTTCAGCTTTTAATTTATTTGTGGTTGGTCTCTAAGTGCAAAAAGTCTTGCAACTAAAAAATGTTTGCAGAAATATTGTTAACATACGCACAAACTCAATTTCAATTAAATTGTATTTAGGCCACCATGGATCTCACGGCATTAAATGTCAATAACTGGATTTTTAAAACTTATAAATTTCGAAAATTTCTTCGTTTACCTTTCATATTTTTTGATTGATTTTGAAACCATATACAAATTAAAGCTAACTTTTTTGAATATTATTTCAATTCTACAGAAGAGATTATAATTAATTTTTCAAGATAGTTTTTTATGACTAATTGACATTTCGTTCGTCTTACTCGATTGGACTCATCAGTGACATAGTGAGGGCTTCTGTCATACGCAATTTGTATTAAGTTCAGATTTACTGAATTTAGGTCAGCTGACTTGACTGCTCCACACTTTTTTAATGGGGTTATGTCAAGCAGGAGGTGTTAAAACGAAACTTAGGAAATTGAAGCAGTCTATTAAGACAAAAATTGAGGCGATTCCAACTTCGACCTTTCAGGCCACAATGAACAATTTTCTGCCACATATGCGTGGGTGAGCGTAGAGGCCATTTGCGGTCAATCATCTTTAAAAACAATTAATTATTTAAAATAAAATTTAATTTTCAAACCAATACAAAAAAAAATGAAATACACCGATTAAAAAAAAGAGTTATTTGAATTTCTTATTGTAGCCCAATTGTGGCATCACCCTGTAGTCTGAGGTGAAAAGAATGGTAGGTATGTAAATCTTAAGAGTTTATCTATTGGCTTATGAAAAACAAAATGTCAAATAGAATTGTCATTTTTAAGACATTTAATTTCAAAAAAGTTGAAAAATTTCTCTTTTCAAAATTATGATTACGCAAAAGTATTTCAACTTATTAGAAAACTTTTAAATCAGTTTAATCTTTTTAGTAAGAAAATTCCAAATTGAAAATTAGTTTGATGCGAGCTACTATCAATTATAGTTGCTAAATGGATAATATTTTGTAGTAGATCGCACTAGTGTTGGCATACCGAACAAAAATTACCAAATTTGTAGGAAACGTTTTACTAACATTTGTAATTTGTATAAAAAGTGTCGTTATTTGTTCATAACAATAAAATATTTTTCTAAAATATTCTTAAAAATTTTTTTAAAAATATCAAGTTTTCAAAAAAAAAATGAAATTGGAATATTTTTTTAAATATACAAAAAAATATTAGTTTGGAAAATTTTTGAAGTTTTTGTATAAAAATTGGTAAAATCATTCATACCGTTTTCAAGAAAAATAAAAAATGCTTTTTAATGAGGGAAGGCTAATATCCATTTTTTGAAAAATGTTTTCCACCTTAAGTTCGCTTTTACTAAAAGTAATTTTTTAAAAAGTTGTGAACTTGTTTTTAGGGGAAAAAAACCATTTCGTTAAACTGTCAATAAAAATTGTATGACAGGTAGGTACTGTTATTTTTGGTTCTGAATTCAAATATCAATGGGATTTTTTGTACGATATGTGTTTGGCTACATCTCCCTTTTTTACCTTCTTAATTAGCCAAGGCCACAGTTTTCAGAATTTTTAAACAATGCAAAAACATAAAACTATATCAGCTGTTTTGTGCTTTATCTCAAATGCAGCGAGTCTTCACCTTTTTAGGTTATTATAATATGCGCTCAATTTTTTTTTTTTTAAAATGTGTGACTCAGAAATGCTTGCATCGTTTTTATTTAATTTAAACAGAAATAGCAAATCAATTTTTTTTATACAAACAAATATTTCTTGCATAAGTCTTTTTTATTTGAAATTTTTCTTTTAATTTTAAACCCTAAGACTTTACAATTGTTGCTTCCTTCTAGAAAGATTTTCACTGACCAAATTGTTTGCGAAATCTTATCATTTGGAGACCATGTTTAAAAGCAAAAAAGGACTAGCGCCTCGGTCAAAGGACCTAACTTAAGATATACAATAAATTCAAGGTCTGATGCCGTGACCACGAAGAGTGAAATTTTTTCAAAACGTCGGAAAGAAGAATTTATTAATATTTTTATTAATTAACCCGGTAAGTTCCAAAAAGTTTAATAACTTTAAAATTCAAGGTCATCGCGGTTATTTGGACATTATTTGTGGGATATTCAGAAAGAAAAATTATACAATCTGAAAGGCCACTAGATCATAATAAAAACTCAAAAAGTTTTAGTAATAGGTTACCCTCATATCAAAGTGGTTTCGAGCATATAAAAACATAAAACTTTTAGTATGTTCCTACTTTGAACTTCAAAGCTTAAAATTTGGTTTTATTATTTGTATCCCTTGTGCGCTTATACTCGTAGGTTGATTTAAGGAAGGAAAAATATCATCCATCAAACGGCAAATGGTTGCTATTTTTGCTTCCTTAAATCAACCTACGACTATAAGCGCACAAGGGATGAAAATAATAAAATAAAATTTAAAACCATTTGACATGACAAGAAAACCATACTTTATTTGGGACTTTGTTGTTTTAAAAATTTAAAGGAAAAAACCCAAAGTGTAGAATCTTGGTATTAAAAAAAAAAAATCAAGTGAGAAATGAACACGGAATACTATCACCCATTTTTAAAAAGACGAAAACTAATATTTGTTATAAGCTGGGCTATACATGCATCACAAATAAAAAACCTGTAACTCTTAATGTTTGTGACTAATATTTATTTTAAAGATTACCATTATGCATTCCGATTAACATTTATTCATCAATTTAGAATGTATAACTAAAAGCGTTTCTAAACTTCCCTCAACAAAACACAAAAGTGAGTGGATCCCAATATAGAAACTCCTATGAATATACTACAAAATAAGTGTTTTTTTTTTAACTGTATTTGTTGAGGATTTGAATATTCTATTTAGAAGACTGTAACGGAAATATCTTGTACAGAATCCATTTTTCTTTTATATAAAACTATTAATTTTAAGTTATTCAATTACAAATCATAATCATTTAACTATGCAAAAAAACTTCCATAAGGAACTCTAATCTTGTTCGATATAAGTTGTTGTGCCATATGTTGTGTTGCAAACGTTTCATAGTTTATATTTCCTAAGAATTTGCTTGCAATCACTTGTTATAAAATTTATCATAAATAATGAACAATAAGCTTAAAAATAGGCCCTAATTAGAATTTTAATTCATTGCATTTAACAGTGCACAGAACGTCAAAGATCAAAGAGGAACTAGTAAAGAAAACTCATCAAGTCAGGAATGTCGAATTCGTTAACTTAAAAGCTCTTAAATCTCTATTTGTATAAGTCGTTTATTCGAATGGGTTCAGGAAAACTTTCTCGAAGACAAAAAAGCCTTGAAAGTAGATCCAAAAGGGTGTAGATACAGGCAGGGTGGTGAGAACAGTGGTGGCTCGTAATCGAAGAAAACCCTTGCGGCAGTTTAAACTTATAGCAAGGGAGATAAGAATAAGCCAAAGATCGATATTATGACTCATTAAAAATGACCGTGGGATGAGAGCCTTCCATCAAACAACAAGGTATTAATTAAAAATTTGTTCTAAGAAAAATAAGCCTATGATGGTCAAAAACTTTACTTTCTCGTTACGCTAAGAAAAAACATGGAAAAATTTTTTTCCGATGAAACAATTTTTTTCGGTTGAGGAAAAATACAACAAATAAAATGACAAAGCACACGCAACGGACTCTTAAGAAGCTTAGAATAAGATTGCTAAAGTCTAGAGAAGCCATCATCACCTTTTTTGATGGTTGAATAGGATATGAACCATAACCATAAGTGCCAAAAAAACTAATTTTTGCGAATAGGAGGTCAACTCAAAGTCCAAACAGAATTAAAGGACATTCTGGAGAAAGAAGTAAGGCTCAAAAATGACGGCCTATGCACTGGGTACTTAAAACGAACTAAGCTCCAGCCCACAAAGCAAAAGTTCAATAAAAAGTGGTTTAAGAACATGCTTTTGGGTTAATCACGAATGAGGAATGGTTGTATATCGACTCCCAAATGACTGCGTGACAGAAAATTATTCATTTGAAAGTTCTTGATGTTTGGTTTCAGATTTTCACAGAACGGGAATAGGAATTATTTTGAAAGCGTGAAAAGTTTTTCCGATTCACTTTTACATACAAACAGTATCGGCCCTGAAAGCTAAAATTTAATATCGTAAAAAAAAGTTTTTCAGAACATGCTTTTGGGTTAATCACGAATGACGAATGGCCCCCCGGTTGGTCGTAAAATTTCCTTTAAATGAAATTTAAATTTTCGGTTGGCGTATTTATTTTTTTAAAGGACTATGAAGCATTTTTGTTTAATTAACTTAAATACATTTTTAAAAAGTATAGGATCTTCAAGCCCTTAAGAATTGAAAAAGAGATTCAGGGCGCGAAGGTCACAAAAAACTTTGTGTTAATACCTCAAATATTATTCTAGTTCATTGGGACTCAATAAGTCCATTTACATAATTTTTTAATGACAAGAATTTAAGAACTTCTAGATAGTTTTAGTGTTTTTAAATTATTTTTGATGATAATGATTGAAAATGAAAATAAGTAACAAAGGAATTACAATATAAGAAATGGTCAACGTACAACCTATTTAAATTTACTTTTTATTCTTGTTTAAACGTTAAGTGTTCTTTTTATCTAGAAAACTAAATAATTATTCATAACATGCTTTTTCTGAATATAAGTATTCACGCGTGTTGTTTACCAACTACTAATTCAATTAAAGTTTCGCGTGTGGTGTTTTGCTTATTTTTATTTGCTTTGCTAATTTATATCTATTATATTTAAATATAAAACGTACAAAATTGCAATTAAAGCTAACATAGATTTATTTATTTTGTATTCATTCCAACAAACTTGCAATAAACCAGATTAAAAAGTTTTCCTAATGTAAATAGTCTAAGTGAATAGTTAACTTTGATCTTAAAAAAAATTCCATTCCATCGCAAAATATGTCTCCAAAGCAATTAGAAAAATTATACAAGTACTTTGTATTCCAAGCACAATGTGATTTTATATTCCTTCTTTTTTTCCGCTACAAAGGATTTATTAATGATTCTTGAATTTCTTAGCAAACAAAAAGAAAAAAACTGAAAAAGAAACAATTTCACAACAACAATGCAAACTGAATTGCACAGCACACACATCAATGTCTTCGCTTTGAGTGCACTTATTTCCGTTATAACATTATCATCAGTTACGCTAAGTAAACTCTTTAGAAATCCTAAAAAAAACAGAAAAAAAAAGACTCACTTTAATGGTGCAATATTGTGTACGAATAGTATAGTTCCGATAGGAAGCCCACTGACTCAACTTAACTTCCAGGAAAAAAATAACATAACAAACTGCGTCTTCATTAACTACAGCTTTGAGCCAAAACAAAAGAGTTGAGCAGCAAACTTGTTTTTTTTTTTATTTAACTATTAATAATTATTGGGGTGGTTAAGGAAACGTAAGGCATATACAAGTTATCTGACACTGAGCGCAATTAAAATATAGTGAAATACCATGGTTATGATGTAAAATTAAAAATTTGGATTCAAGCAATGTCAAAGTTATCATAAAAAAAATTGCTATATGTAAATAGATTGTAGTAATTTGGCAATGTTGACCGTGAAGATTTCTGTACCCACATCTAAGTTGGTTCACATCAGTGAGATTGTCATTGAGATGAGGAACTCTGTTAAAAGATAATTATAAATGAAATAGGGTAGACATTGTCACTGAAGTCACTGAACTGATGTAAAGTTAGCCTATTTTGTACTTGACAAAACCCAAGGAGATGGTTTTTCATAATGAAAATTTAATACAAATACAAAAATTTTGCCTTGACCTTGTCAATAATCTTTTGAATAAAATTCTTGTTCATATTGAAAATACAAAACTGCAGAAAGCATACAACTATTTATTTATCAAACACAAAACATAAAATATTACTACGCCTTGAAATGAACATATCTTACTTGAAAAAACGAAAATTAAGAAAACTAATTGGAAGCAATTTTACTGAACTACTTATAAAATTTATAAACATACATATATAGTAGATCAGGTAAGGAATTAATGAATGTAAGTCATGAGCATACAACACGGATGTAATCAATATTATTGCATGTTTTTTTTTCAACCTCGCACTAGTGCCCATTTTGAACCAACAAAAATAAAACTTTGAAATATATGGCCTTTCAATGATTTCATATTGAACTATTTCAAATCACTTGCATTTGAAATTAGTTTGTATATATGTACTGATAAATGTGCTATAAATTGCTTTCAGTTTTGTTTAAAGTAAATCATTCGAAAGGTTATTAACTAGCTGAAAAAAAAACACCACAAAATTTTGCAAATAAAATTAATTTGAAGAAACGAAATTTTAATTCACGTTAACGATATGAAGTTAGTTATGGAGTCAGTTAAATAATGTCATGCTTTAGGACACTTGGAAGTTAGGAACATTAAAAACGAAATCAGCAGAATTCAAAAGAACACATATGTAAATTGAAAATTAAACTAAAAAATTGTTGAGTTATTTACGAGATAAGTTTAGCTGTTAACCTCAAGCTCCAAATGCTTTTCAGAACCTAGTTTTTGAAAAAAATATATCTTCTTCTTCTAACTCAGAAATTGTTAGTACTATTTTGATTTTCTTTGGGAGTTTGAAAGATTGAATAAGAAGATCAGACGTACTTTAACTAAAAATGTATGTCTTAAAAAAATATTTGACTAACAAAATTCTTTTTTGAACCCGAGACTATACTTTTTATCCAAATTTGTATGCGAGTTTTTCTCTATAAACGTTAAATTATTATTTTTTTGATTTCCTTCAGTTATTGGTTTTTTTAATTAATAAAAAAAAAACAATTTTTCTAGCTCAAGATATTACCAAGGGTATCCCAATATAAAAACACCATTCGGATATTGGTGTAGAGGATTTTTCGTTAAATTTTGGAAGAATTTTTATGAAGTCTTTTAAAAGGATTATTATAAAACAAAAATAATGCAAAATTAAGTATAGCTGAACCTCCTGAGATCCAGCGTAAAGCTGTTAGAATTGGAACAAGAATAATTTAGAAAATAGCTTAAAAATGTCTTCCCGTCCCAAAAGTGTTAATATGAGAAGTATAGGTGATTATCTTGGTCTCAATTTAAATGAAAACTTTCGGGAAATACTTTTTAATGAAAGAAATTAATTTAAAAAACAGCCCCGATTTGTATTAATAAGTATAAAATGAAAATACATTTAGGTACGTAGTATTACATCTCATGAAGACAACTGATTGCAACAGCTCATTCGACTCTTTAGCCTTTTCGTTTGTTTGGTTTTGACACATAATGAAAGTGTTTCTTATCTTCGAGTCTTTGGGCCAAGTCAAAAATGGGCCCTATTACTCTACGTTTTCTAATAAAAGGGATCTACATCTAAATTTTTGTTGAAATTCGCATTTGACTTTTTAAGAATCTATCCATTCAGTTGCAGAGTTATTTTTGACGGTATCTTTGATTTAAGTTCTTGGCCCAACCGAAGATATCAAGCTTCACCCGGAATTTAAAAATTTAATTTCAGAAACCGTAAAATGTTCATTCTTTTTTTATTTCACAAACATATTTTGACAACTGCTTTTTTTGAAAATGTAAGATTCATGTTGAAACTACCAAATAACGAGAATTTTCACGATTTTTTTTCGATTTTCACATGATTGCATTCGGGACTAGATACTAGATAACGATAACATCTTTCGCATAGATATGATCGGAGACACCATTCTGGTAGAATGCGCTGATGGCATCGCCAAGTTAGTTAGTGGCAAAAGACACGGAAAGCACGCAATGGTCAGGTCATGCAAATTCAGGTTGGACGAACATAGTCTTAGCTAGGTAACTGAGACAACTGAGATAGATTTCTACTGACGAAGAATAAGAACCCTACACAAATCGACCTCTCCATTGTTAATAAAGTCATACGAAGTAAGGATGCGGTGAAGTACCTGAGTACTTCGTGAAGCTCGACACAAAGATTACCTTCTGGCAATAGATAAAATAGCAGCGGGACGAGATTCAAAAGTGACTGAGAATGTAGGAGGACCAAAAGCCAGTAAGAGAAGATTGCGTATTCTTTTTTTCTATATGGAAGTGAGATTTGGGCAGATACACTGAAAAAGGACAAGAACTAAAAATATGTAGATGGCGGAAGTGCAAAAAGCACTATCTGCAGCTGCCTCTTACCAAATGGTTCAGGAGTAACTCCCATCAAGCAAAACTTGAGTCTAGGTTGCTTTGGTTTCCGAGACGAAATTCTGTAGGGTCATTATTCTGCTTTCAAAATTCTGCATGTCAAAATTCTGTTTTTCAAAATTCTGGCTGTACAAAATTCTGAATGACGAAAATTCTATTCTTTCAAAATTCTGTATTCCAAAGTTCTGATTGTTCGAAATTCTGTTTTTCAAAATTATGTATTTAAAAATTCTGTACTAAAAAATTCTGTAAATATGCTGTACATATTTACAGAATTTTTAAATATAGAAGTTTGAGAAATAGATTTCTTGGAATAGAACTAAATTAAGCGTGGTAAGAACACATACATGCATAATTGAAACGATTTTAAATTGAATAAACACATACTATCTTAAGGCAGAGTTTTGGTTTATTTTTGATGATGAAAAGTCAAATACGGGAGTTTTTCCAAGAACATGAAACAGTGTCGATGCTTTGAGTCGCTGACTAAAAAGCTTGGTTGGAATATGAAATGCGGGTTATATAAGCTCATAAACAACCTGAAAATTTTACTTCTTTTCATAAAAGCGCAGGTGAATATAGTAAAAAATGGCGAGCAAATTAAAAAAACAGAAAGTTTTCTAAACAATAAGCAAATAGCGCGAGTCATAAAAAACGACTTGAATGCTATATTAAGAGTATTGATACAACAGCTGAAAGCCGAAGTAATCGTAGTAAAATCTTTAACTTCATAAATATGTCACAATTATTGTGTGAGTGATAGCAAAAACTAAAGTATAGGTAGGTGTCAAAAGGTTTAGTCAAGGTTATTCCCAAAATCAAAGTCTTGCAGTCCATAACCGGCAATGAACTCCATGACTTTGATTTTTGGAATAGCCTTTACTCATGTTTTTGACGCCTATACTTCTTTTTTTGCTATCACAAACATCCAAAATTTGATGTGGGCCTTGGGTCATTATAGAATCAAAAAAAAAAAATGTTTTATGTTATGAGAATTTTTTTGAATTATAGTTTTCATAAGCAAAATTTGGGAAAACAAAATTTTGACCAGAGACAGAATTTTGAAATACCAAATTTTGCACATACAGAAATTTGATATACAAAATTCTGCATTCACAGAATTTTAGCCAAACAGAATTTTGACCAGGCAGAATTTACAAAAAAAGCAGAATTTTGACCAAACAGAATTTTGAAAACCAGACCTCCTCCCGTCTGCTTTTATACACAAACAATTCTCAAAAAAAAAAAACAGAAGACAAATACTGTGGAATACATAGATTGAGCTTAAAAGTGGTTATGATTGCAGCCCCCTGAGGTAGTGCAGAGACCGGTTCGGACTGAGGAGTGGGTCAAAAATTGAATAAAAGGAGTTTTTTATAAAATTGGTATATAGATCCAAATATTTGACTTCAGTAGAATTTAAAATACATTAAAATGTCATTTAAAGACGAACGGAGTCTTAACAGGAAGACGAATATGTTTTCGTTTGAGAATAAAAAGACTCAAAGTAGCTCTCGAGGCTTAAAGTCAGAGGGATTTATTTTAGTGGGAGGGCTTATTTAAAAATTTTTTAAAGATTTTTTTTAGATTTTAGAACAAAATAATTCAACGACACTTTTAACGTCATTCTAAATTTTTTTAAGAGTTTTCAAACCAAAAACTCATCCAACGTGGATGGAAACACTTAAAAAGCTTGGCCAACAAGGTTTCGTTTTTTAAAGATATGAGCTTTTTAAGCTTTAGACATTTTTCAATTCTGTTTGGCATGAATTAAAGGCATGAGAAAAGGTGACTTAAGCTCTTAAAAGCAATCTAGTTATTTTTAAACATAAAATGTGTAAAATCAATACCGTCGGCTTAGAGTGTAAAGCAGCTAACTCACATTTTCCATTTTTTACAAACAAATATTTTAAACAAAGTGTTCGCATTATTTGAATAAAACCAAAATTACATTAAATATTTTTCAACACTCCTCCTAATTGCCAAATTCAGTGAAATTGAAAAGATTTGACAGATTTTTGTATTTCTTAGCAATTTTTGAAGTGGTCTATAAATGGTAAAAAAAAATGTGGAGTTAGGTGCTTTACACTCTAAGCCGACGATATGCTTAAGTCCACTTAAGCTCTTAATACCAAGCCACTTTAAAAAAGTTTTACTTAAACCGTTTGTACAAAATAATTTCTATAGAAAGAAGTACGACTAACGCTGTTAAAACCAAACGATAACGAATACAAAAACTGAACTAGTAACAATTTGAAACAGGAATTTATGACTTAACCACTTTCTACCAGGGACGAGAGAAATTACTCGCACTTATTAAAAAATGCCATTCTTCAAAATTAAAAAAAAAAACAAACTTTTTTGATAAGTTGGTGTAGTTTTAAAGGGTAGTGATTTTGGATAATCAATTATTTAGAAATAGCCATTTAAAAAAAAAAAAGTTGAAAGGAAAAGAAAAAGAACAATTCAATAAATTAAAAAAAAATATTTCTGGTATCGTTAGAAAAAGTTAGAGGATGTTCACAAGAAGACCTATCGAAAATATTGATAACATTTGAAAAAATCGGTTTTGGGGCAACATTCTTTTGTTTCACCATTTTTTAAAACCGAAAACTGTGGATGCTCAAAAAAATTTAAAGGGTGTTCAAAACTGGTCATCTTTTTAAAAAGAAAAAAACTGAAAATATTGCTGGCCAAGTGAACACACCTCACGTTAGGCTGCTTTAAAATAAAAATTCTCTCTATTCCATAAACAGTGGGTGGAGGAGAAGATACAACAATGAACTGTTCTCTAGTGACATTGATCTTAGTAAAATCACAAAGTCTTTACGACTGGAATGTCTCCAGGCATACAGATGGACAGCGGCACCAATACTCTTGTTCTAGGTTCAACCCCGAAGGACTTTGCAGTTGAGAAAGACTGAAACTTTCATAGGAAAGAGCAAGAAAATTTCAACCAAATTTACCTTAAAAATTGGTGATGGATAGCCTTATGCATCAATAATACATATATATAGTCTAAGCTTGTAAGAAGCTTGCGCAATGGAGTTTCCTTTTACATCACTAAGGCGTACTTGCTGAAACAAAAGTATAAAAGCTACAATCTTGTAAATTCATCCAAGGTAGAAGCAGTAATGCATTTGCAGCTCAGAATTGACCATGGTAATATTATTATAATGCAGTTAAACCCAATAAAAAAACCCTCTAGTGCAATGGAAAATTTTCCAAAAAATATTCTCAAACTTGTCAATCGACAGGTAGTTCTGCATTTAATTAAATAAAAAATATAAATACGAAGCCTTTTGCACGGTTTTCATATTCATTCTTTACTTAACATGAGGGCCATTAACATTTAAAAAAAAATTTAATATTGCAAAATTTTTGCCAATTGTTCATACATACCTTATAGCCTGAAGCAATCCACGCCACACCATCGCGTCGGTCGTCGAATCGGTTGCTTGAAAATTTAAATCCAACCACAAAAAATTGCATACACCAACTAATTGCATTAGTCTCTTCGTCTATTCATTGTTCTGCAATACAAAAAAAGCACAAAGATTAAACTGTTGTTGGTAACAAAAGATTTAGTTTTTGCTTTATTCAAAGGAATAAAAATAAAAAAACAAAACAACATCTCATAAAATCAGATAAACCAACTTCGTCTAGTAGTGTATATGCGCGTCACTGTCATTGCAAACAAATGAATACCCATCTCACACCCTAACTTGTAAAATATGTTGATTAAGAATTCCTCCTGCATACAAAAAGCAGAAAAGTTATAAAAATCAATTACATACGAAAATAATAAAAATAAGAGACTCAAAAAAAGTAAACAAAAAATCAATTAAAACCAAACAAAAAAATCATCCGAAATTCTTTTCAAGGTTAACATGTGAACTCTCCACACTCCATTACAATTTCTTTATGCAATATCTTCGACAACAAACTAAAGCTTCTACACACTCTTGGGGTGGGGAGGGATAGGTATACTTCAAACAACTTTTATTTATCTCACAGATAAATAACAAAAGATACGAGTGCAAAATTTTAATTCACTCTCTAGCTTCAACTCAGACTTAACGAAACCTCCCTATACACTCGAATTTGCACGTTAAGTCCACTACACTACACTTGATGTGATGTTGAAAATTGTATTCCATTCGAACATATAAATTGATTGAAATATAGAAAAAAATCCACAGCCTTAGCAATTTTTCTGTATAAAAACTATAAATAAAAGTTTTTCGGGCGCATTAAAAGATTTTACTTCGACGAAGAAGGGGAACAAAAAAAAATCTGTTCATACTTCGACTGTGGCTGAGTTCGTACCGGGCGCGGAAAACATTCGAAAGCGAAAGGAATTTCGTGTAATTTTTTTGTTTTACTTTTAATTTCCGCATCGAGAAGGAAAAGATATTCCCAAAAAAAAAATGCATTCAAGTTTGGTAATCACGTTGTTAATTGTATGCGGGTGTGCTGCTATTGGATTTGCTGCTACTATACCAGAGGAGGAATATAATTCACGTGAGTGGAGCAGATTTTATAAGAAAAAGAAACAAAAAAAAAACACAATCTAGCACAGGTGAAAGATACTCAGCTACAAATAAAAAGTGCATAAGATACTCCAAGTTGCTTTGAGCGCAGTGAAAAGTTGCATAACACCTTCTCTCGACTTGTGAACTATGAACGGTGTATTTGTTTGATTTTTATTGAGAAAGGTCGTGTGTTATTTGTGATTTACTTTGAATTTTTGTTCTTCAGAAAAAAAAATGTGTGAAAACCGAAAGTATGCTGCAAGGCATAACTCTTCTTGGGTCAACATAATTAATAATAACACTAAATATTTGTGGTTTTAATATCTTGAGTCATAAGAGTGGTATTGCAATATTATTTTGTGTCTTATGCTAATTGATCACAAATCAATATTTATTTTAGAAAAAAAAACCAAGACAGAAATTTAAAATACACTGGAAGCTATTATTTACATCTTTACATAAACAAAAATATTTTTTTGTTCAACATAATTCTCAAAAATAATATTTTGTTTTTGTTCAACTCCGTTATCTAAGAGTGAAGTGTAGTGGATTCGATTGGGTTCACATGTTTATGAAAAGAAAAAAACCAAATTGATTTTGCAATTTTACGTTTACTTGTTTGTCCACCTTGTTTAGTTATAGCTATTGATATAGATTCATATAGAAACGATTTATGCAGCAATTTTGTTTTGTGATTTTATATTAACGGTTTTTTTGCTTGAATTTTGTGCATTGGGAAAAACCATGAAGTGAAATCGATATGGCATTCTTTTTAGTTGGATTTTTGGGGAAAATGGATGAAACAAATTATCTTTCAAAATAACAAATTTCAATTAAAGGCAATACACTGAAACGTTTGTACTTTTTCATTTGAACTTTGGCTGACATTTAAATCATAAAACAGGAGTTTTGTTTATGAAATCGTTTTTTTCAATGTCCATTTATTGTACACTAAGAATTTGTAAGTGAACAAAAGAGCTGATTAGCAAACCTCAATTAAGAAAAGGATTTTTAAAATTTATTCTTTTGATCTGATTGATTAAGCAATGGGTGATATGAATAAAACATAGTTAATGCATTTATTAGAGAATCTTTAAGTATATGATATTTTTGATATGCATACAAATTCAGTACATGCCGACATTTAAGTATTTACTTCAGGTCATATTGGATGAATTCTACTAGTAAATTCTATATTTCGTATGCATGCAAACTAGTAAGTCCTTATTTTATCTAGTAAGTACTTGATTTTTTCAAAGTTGCAGAATAGCAACATGAAAATTTCATACTAGGTACATATTTTTTAGGTTTTAGTTAGCAGTTAAGGAGTCGTAAATCCAAACATTAATAGCTTTGAGTCTGATTTTAAGGCAAATTCAGGTCTCAGCATTCTTTTCTTTTGTATTAGGTTTGTGTTAATAGAAACTGAAACGGCAAAATCTGTCCATATTAATTTTTAAAGAGTCCATAAAAGTAAAAGATCGTGTTCAGAGTCTTTTCAACGACTTAATCGTTCTAGGGTCTTTTTTACTTGGATCGAATTCACGTTTAAATTGATTTCAAGTTTTATTATAAATGTTTTGATTTAGACTAAAGATCAAATTTAAAAGAAATATTAACCCAATTGATAATATTGACCTTCCCTTATCGTCAAAGGAAAAGGGAAACACATAATCCATACAATTGAAAACAATCTTCCATTACTTGATTTTATTATTTTATATGAATGTAAATTTAGCTCTGCAGCCTCAGTTACTCGCATTCTAGTAAAAAGAACAAAACTAGCCGAAATATAACAATCTGCTATTTTACACGGTTATTTTAATGGATAATAATTTCAAATAAATTTAATTTAAGTTCAGATGAATTTAAATATTTACTCGGATGAATCTACTATCTTCTGAAAGTATTTTTAAGCTAGTATTTATAAGCTAATTTTTATACATACCAAATTCAGTAAATATATCAAATTTTACCTTCTACTAAGAAGTTATAATAAATACTTTAACTTTTTACTTCGAGTAAGTACTTTCATTTTATGCATATCACCCAAGGCTTTAGAAGACTTTCATTTCAAATCAAAAATGCATTTGGTTTGAAACAAAAGAGCTTATGTTAAAACTTTATTTTCAAAAAATTATTTGATATAAAGATCTATTATTTGTGAATATTTATATTTGATTTAACCTTACATTACAAAAATAAGTAATGCTCAATATTGTTGATAATTTTGCCGCTTGAAGTACTATCTAGTACCAATCACATATTTTTTTTATAATTATTTCTGATTTTGAGCGAATTATTACTTAACATAACTAGAAGACACTTTTAATTTAAAATTTTATGATACCCAAAAACTATTCCATTTGCTTAAGTAAAATCGAGTTTTTGCTTGAAATTCTTAGGACTTTTGAGTTTATTCTATTTTTGATTTTTTTTTCCAGAAACTATTCAATTTGCTTTAGTAAAATCGAGCTTTTGCTTGAAATTTTAAGCACTTATGAGTTAATTCTATTTTTTTAATTTTTTCCAAAAATTATTCAATTTGTGTAAGTAAAATCGCTTGAATTTATAACATTTTTGAGTAAATTATCTTTCTTGACTTTTTTCCACTTTGCACAATTGTTGATTTTTTAAATCATGTGTTGACTGAAAGTAAAAAGCAGCTAACTCTTATTTTTGCATTTTTTATAAGAAAAATATTTCTAAAAAAAAGTGTTTGCATTACTTATATAAAAACAAAATTACATAATGTATTTTTCTAAATTCAGTGAAATTGAAAACATTTGATAGATTTTTTGTATTTTTTTTAGCTATTTTTGAAGTGGCCTATAATGGTATAAAAAAAAGTTAGGGTTAAAGTTTTGCATTTTCACATGAAAATTAATTTTTAATGATATAATACAAAAAAGGCAAAAACGGTACAACGGTTTATATATTAAATGTTCTACTTAGGGCACTCAGTTATTCATGTAGCTTATGAAATTTGAAGGTGAGTAGAGTATTGTACTCATTATATACTTATATGGTGAGTGAATTTTGAAAGTAAATGGAAAATGAAAGAGTAGAACAAGAAATAAATACAAGTAATGTATTCAAGCGGTCTCCAAAAGCGGACATCCTTAGCAAGAATATATTATTATAAGACTCCAAATTTGTATGACTTCTACCGAAGACTCGGGCCTCTATCAAATCAAATATTACCTTAGTCTTTTAGATTAAGATCTGGCATAATGATGTCTTATTCTTATATGAAACGATTTTTGAGAAAAACTATGCCCCAATAACACAGCGAGCCTGAATTCCACCAACATGTAAGTCGTCGTTATTGCTAAATAGAATATTCCACTACAAAATTTTTTAACAACTATAGAGTGCAATGGAGTTTCCAAGCATTATGTGTTTATGTGGTGGTTTTTGGAAAATGTGCACCTTTTTATCTTCTTAGGGACTAAAAACAGAGAGTTTGACCCATGACGACAATTTTTCAAGTGGGTTATAAAAACAACACAAAACAAAATTATTTTGTTGTATTCGTTCTAAAACAAAAATTTAAACTCTTTAAATTTTGAATTCGATTTCGAATGATTGTCTTAGACGAAACAATAAAATGCTCCCACTGAACTTAGTCAAATAAAATGGATTCTTCTCCTTGACTTTGATAAATTCAATGGGCACAAATATTTCCCTATTTTTTTTTAAATTTTTTTTTATTTTCTCAAAGGAAGAATTTGTCAAAATTAAATCGTAAATAATGTGACAAACAACTATTCATTTTATTTTATTTTGAGACATCTGTACTTTTTTTGGATTTTTACTGTCAAGAATTTGAAAATGTGTGAAACAAAGAAATTTGTCCCTTATAGATAGGCCAACATAAGATTTAGAGGCCAAAAAGCTTTTTGGAGTTATAGACGGCTGCTGTCTACAGTTAGAGAAAATTTATAAATACGACTGAGAGTGTTTAACATAAATTGAGTAGCTATCAGCTGAAATTTTTATAGGACCATAACTTTAACTATTTGATTTTATAAAAAATACTAATGTAACTTTTCAAAAAACAATGAAATAAGTTCTCTCACTAAAAATCACTGCTTTATCAATAATCAGTATAAAATCGAATTTCTGTCTTTACTTTCTTTTCAAACATCTAAAATTTAAATAATTAGCATTCTCTCTTGATTTGTTCAAATTATTTCTCAACCTTCAATTTTGAAATAGTCATGCTTAAAGTACCTCGTTTATAACCTCATACAAAGGAAAAGTACATAGAATTGAGGAAATCTCAAAACATTACCAATAGGTTATTGCATATACCGAACAATTAGGAGCATAAAAGAACAATTGAATCAATGAGTGCGGAAGAACAGTACAAGCGCCATTGCAAGAAAATTTAAAAAAATTGTTTTCTTGTTTAAATATTTTTTTTAAATAAAAATTTGTATGACTTCTTCAGTCATGAACAATCCCAAAAAATGGTATTCGTCTGTTCGTTGCCCGCAAGCCAGCATTTTTTTTTTAATATCCGTCATATTTTTAGAAATACGGTATTTCAATGTTGCTGATATAACTTCCGACCGAAACTACGTAATATCATCAATCATTCTGAAAGGCTAGGGTGAAATCAGCTAACTCAGCTAAGGTGATTTGTGATAGTTAAGCTGAATAGAAAGCATAATGGGTTGTGACTGCCAACTATCACATTTCACCCTACCCGGTTCCACCCCAACAGGTATCAAACAAAATGTAAACAATTTTGAATGAACAACAACAATTTGTGTGTTTTACCACCAAGTGTATAAGTTGGAGTTATAGCTACTCGTATTTCACGAGTGCCACCTTGATCATCAGACTCCTTTAGTGGTTCTTAATCTGGCCATGCTCGTATTAATTGAAAAACTCCTTGCCGTCACCTGAGAGCTAGCCATGAACCTTGCAATTTAGAGGCCAATGCACTACATACCGTGCCACTGAAGCCACATGATGAGCTCAGTTCCAATGCAGGGTTTCGTTGTTTATCAATTGCAACAGCGACTAGCATTTTTATAAACACACATAAGCTTGCTTTTGTTCAGTCGGTTATTTTCTTTTTTCCCGTGGGTTCCGCGAGACAGTCTTCAGAGTTCCGCAAAATTTTAGAAGAAGAAAATATTTTTTAAAAATAATTTCAAAATAAAAACTTTCAAGGAACGACTGGCGAAAGTTCCATTATGTAAAATCACTGCACTATTGCACTGCATTGAAGTAAAACAGCCAGTCATTGTAATTTGTATCGTTATGCACTATTGCACTTGTTGAAAGATAAGTGATTTGATAAAAGTTCTTCATTAGGATGTGAAGATTGTAAATTTCGTAAAAAGGCGTCCTCTCCAGCCAGGATTGGCCATTAAAGTGTGCAAAAACTTGGGAAGTCAGTAGGAACCATTTCCACTTTAAACTTAAATGACTTTCTTGGGAAAAAGATGTAGTCATCAGGTTATCTTAATTTATGATGTGGGGAAAGTTTTTTAATTATTTTAATAATAATAATAATAATAATAATAACAGTGACGGCTGTATCGCGGGATGAGCAATGAATTGCAAAATTATCTTACTGACAATTTTTAAAACATTCAACAGAACTGCTATGGGAAATCAATTAAAAAAAACTGGAAGTGTTAAAAAATGAATATCTAATTCTAGAAAGATTACAATGTTGAATATATCTTCCTATTTAATACGAATTTTGCTAGGAAACATGCTAGAGAGCCGAGCTGATATTCGCAATGAGATCGCCAAACAATTGGTAAGCGTAGAAAGATCTTTGCTGGATGGCTTTCCATTTATAATGAAAACTCAGCCTACCTTAGGTACGAGTACCTACTAAATATATAGGAATACTTAATACTGATATTTCTTTTTCATCATACTCGTAATACAAGTATGTTTTTGATTCTGTGTGATAAAAAATTTTGGGTTGGCATTAAGAGTTAAAACCCTGGGTTTCCCAAAACTGCTACATATGTATATGTATACTTATTTTGCTCCCTTTTGTCGCAACGTATCGCTGAAAAATCGTGCTTATCAGCATTGGCTTATGCAAAAACTAAATGTGGATGCTGTCTCAGGTATGCGGATTTGAAAGCAAATATCAATCAAATTCATACCGTGATGGAATTTCGAAAAACATGATTTTAAAATGTTTTTTCTTTGATTTTTTATTATCGTTTCGTTTTGGGGTTCCGAAATATATTTGGGTCTTTTTTAGGGTTCTACATTATAAAAATTTTAGGAGCCGCTGGTCTATACGATAGTCATGAACGATATCGTGAATACCTTGCTTCACGTGATACTACTGCTCTCGTATCGTCTACCGTTTTGCAGAGCATTTGTATGGTTTTTATTTCATGAACATAATTTATTGGTTTTGTGAGTTATAAATTTATTATATTATTTGATTAAAAATGCAATATTTGTTTTGAATAAGTATTTAATGTTAGTAATATTGTTTCAACTTTATTGTTCAAAAAAAAAAGTTGTGTACCCTTGGATTCGTACCCAGAACCCTTCGGTTCGATCCTGACGCAATTCCAATCCATAAAATACCATCAAAATGTTGCAAAGAAACCTTTTTTTTTTTAATTTTAAACACTATAAACTAGCAAACTATAGTTACAATGAACGATTTTAAACGAAAATAAACCGTTCTAATTGTAGATTCTATTGACATTTATTATGGAGAGTTCCAAGTTCTCTTCTTATTCTTATTATTCGAAGTTTTTTTGTCGGAGATCTGTAAAGGTATTATTAAAATGTTAAAGAGGGAAACTTGTGTTCAGATATTTAACACAATAAACTAACAATATACATCCAAGACGATAGTTAAGTGTCGATATCGTTTAGACGATAAAGATTTCTTAAGCTAACGTGAAACATAGCTATCGATGTCGCCTTACATGATGAGGACCTTGATTCGTAAGCCAACAAGGAGGGGAGGGATGAGTTGAAGGAGTTTTGACGCTGGCCAAGAATTAGTTTACAAATTGTTCAATATAAAATAATGTAATATTCGCACCATGCACTGCACTTGTGTTGATTTCCATTTACACACAAAAATACCACTTAAAGTAATACTATCGTTCGCATTGAAAAAGTGTCTAGCTTAAAGCATAGTATGCAGCTGAAGCGAAACCATTTCATTCAAAAATTGACACAACGGAATCAGAAACAAAAAATTTCGTTGTTGCTCGATAGTGGAATGTCAATAAAATAGAAAATCGTAGTAGATTACTAGATCCAAGTCTCCACTTATTTTTCGTACACGATTGACTAACCGTAACATAAATGTCAAATTTTCTGTCAAATAATAAATAAATTAACTGTCAAATTTTCATCCAGAATGACAGTTAATTGTGTGTAAAAAATAAGTGGAGACTTGTTATAGGAAACTGCTACAATTTTAATTGACATTTCACTATCGAACTCCGTACCACATAAAACAAATCACAACGAAATTTTTCCTTTATGATTTAGTTGTGTCAATTTCTGTAAGAAGCTTTACGTTTCGCTTCAGCTGCGTACTATTTTTAACAACTATAAAAAATTAATAAAACAAATGTTGCTTGCCACACCGTAAGTTAAGTTCAAAAAGTGAAGGTTTATCAAAATGAACCTTACTCATTCATAACTTTCAAGATTAAATAAATGAACCAATTCTTTTGTTAACTCCCATAAATAGTTCATAATGTCAATTGTCAAGTGTTGTTATTACATCTTACACAATCATTTTTGTAGTTATTTAATTGAACTCGATATAAGTAGGTATAGGTACACACATGTGCAATGGGTTATACCCGAAAATTATGGCGGCACATTCAATTGATAACTTTAACAACCTTGATGTGGACAATTTATTATTTTAATTATAAACAATTTGTATGCTACAGTCTACAAATAATAATTTTGTGAGCTGGTTAGTTGAATTGAAAGTTATTTATTTAATGACACGTTCGATTTTTTTGTATTTTTCAAATCAATTGAACAAACAAACAAAAATGTTGAAATATTTTGGGAATGAGATAAATTCAATTGAAAATTCTTGAACTAGGTAGGAAAGGTATTAATTTTATTGTATGCCACAAAGAAAGAACGAACAACTTTATTGAATTATTATTTGACTGTTTTGCAAACAAAAATCTATAAGTAAACACACTCAAATCTTGCAAAGATAAATAAACAAAAAATAATAATATTATTTGCAATAGGCAGTGATGCATTACAAATAACAGACTTGAGCTACAAACCTTTTTTTTTATTTTTTGCACATTTTTTTTCTATTTGCGTGAGATTGTAATTATTTACACTTTGCAGCTTGAATGCGTATTGTTTGTTTATATTTTGATTTATTTTCTGGCAGATGATATCAGTAACTGTTACATCATAGTAATTTTTTAAATGAGGACTAAGGCATGAGCTTTGGATGAGTAGTTAGAAGAAATAAGGTCATCTGTAATACGAATATTTTTATAAAAAAATATGTACTACCAATATCGTGTGTAAAATAAAATGGCTATTATTGGTACTGCCCCGAAGAACCATTTTTTTAATTTTTTATACAGAGGCTTCTAAAAACTATAAATATTTGTATGTACTTAAATTGTACTTAATGTTTCAAATTTTTTTGGAAAATCAAATATTTTGATAATGACATAATCGACATTTTTGAAACTCGATACCTAAGAGTTTTTAGTACTCTCTAAAATATTTTTAGAAAAAATTCTACAAATCGTCCCCTGATTACAAGAACTAGGTAACTCAATTTTAAATTTGTACAATATCTCGACAAAAACGGTATTATTTTGTGCAATTTTCAAGGTTTTTGGTCTACCATAGAAAACATAAGATATTTATGAAGTGTGAGAAACATAAAAATTAAGCTTTCACTCGTTCTCTGGTAGCTAGGTACCTAGGAACCTTACTATTTGCTATTTTTTTTTAAATTGATTTACCTAGTTCTTGCAATCAGGGGACGATATATGAAAAAGTTAAAAAAAAAAACCGGAAAGGAAAATATTCTTTTCTCAAAAATAACTCCAACGATTTTGATTAAACTTTTTTAATTAATTATTAATAAAATCTACTACAAAAAATTAAACAATTTCGCACTTAGCAACTATTAATATAGTACCCGTCATAGAACGTGTTTTTAAATTTGGAATTTTCTCATTATCGGCAGAACGGATTTAGATAAATTTTTTATATACAAATTTCAAATAAGATTAAATAATATTGCATATTTAAATTTTCAAAAAAAAAAGTTTTTCAAATTTTAAAAAAAGTTAAACATTTTTTTTTTTTGAAAATTCGATATTTCAAAACGGGTTGACAAATTTTTTCCAATTTTATTTTTATATACACATAAATAAATACTTAACATTTGCATACCAAAAGTTTCCCTTAAAAATCTTTTAAGAATTTAATATGTAAAAAATTACTTTTTAAGAAAACCGCTCAACGATTTAAATTTTTTTGACCCTAAAATATTATTCAGTAAAGAATTAAGATGGCGTTCTTTTTTTCATCTCGAACTCTCAACGAAGTTTTTTTTTACATAATTTAAATATCGTAATTCATGCTTTTGAACATTTTTCTCTCATAATATATATGTCTTTACACATATTTTTTTTAAAACCCTCAGCAACTTGAACATAAGGGCCAGTACGTGCGACAAAGTCGTGCACATTTAAATAAAATTTTGACTTTTTCTATAAAAAAAATTGTCTTATTTTTGGGTTATTTCTATATATTTTGTTAATGATTCAATAAATTTTGCTGACACATAAAACATTTATGTACGTTTTTGACACTTACTATGCAAATAATGTTAACAGTAAGTAATTGCTTAAAAGAACTTATTCTGTATATCTTCAAGCATAACCACAATATAACCTTGAACTAGAAGAGCAAGTTCGTGCGAGATCTAGTTGTGTATATTTTTTTTTTCTAAATAATGAGTGCAAAATATTTTTTTTTTTCAAATTAAATTTGTATAATATTGAAGACAAAATGTTTATTGAGATTGAACCACGCATTTATAAGAGTGACTCTACGTAAATTAGCAGCCTTGATCGCAAAACATAGAAGACTAACAGAAAATGATAATTACATATACTTTGCACTAATATTATATTTTTTTTAAGATATTTAAATTTTTCAAGGTATTGTTATAATAACTTTATATAATATTTATTTCTTTATAATGATATACCCACTCGTACATGTTTATGTAACTATTGAATCTAAACGATGGTCAGGTAAATGTTATTTTTGACCCTGAACAAATAGTTATTAGATCCAAAATCAGTTATCGTGGATAATAATCGCTTTAGTACCTACTATGTTTAGTGCTAGTTTGCATCTGGACCTGAGATCTAAAAATGTTCTTTTATAAACCCGGGCTTATGATAAGTGGATCTATGTTTATAATAATCTTTATATTCTTATACCAAATTTTTAGGATGAAAATTTTAAGGAGAAAACCCAGGTAGATTAGATAGGAAATGGACAAACTTCAGACGAATGCCTACGAAAATGAAGTAAGGAATAAAATTTTATTTTGACTTCTTATGTGTTTTCTTAAGTTTGAAGGCTTTTAACTTTAAAAGTAAAATTGTTGATGCGAAATCCTAAAACTTGAAAATGAGTAAGTACTAGAAGTATACTAAAAATATACATAAAATATCTACAGACATGATAGTAGTTTCTTATTAAATAGAAAAATTAACTATTAAAAAAAAGAGAGAACAAAATGTTTTTTTCAATTTTTTTAATGTTATTTTAAGAGTTGTATATCTCTGTGACAAGCATTCTCCAGCTTCAAATTTCTAGTTCTAAGATATATTTGCAAATAATTGTTGTTTAAGGAACCGTTATTACACAATTTAAGAGGTGCGTGTCCATTTGAGAGTACTTTTACAAAAAAAAAAACTCTCGAGAGCTCTCAAACCCTCTATTAGCTACTTTTACTGTGTGAACTTGCTAATTTAACTCTCCAAAGCTCTTTGCAGTCTCTTTACTCTCAATCAGACACATACCTTAAAAAATAATAAGAGATAAACATTTAATATTTTTTTTTAAGATTTTCATCTTCCTGAAATTTGTTTTTTTGGGGAATCAATGTTTTGGTCAAATAACTTATTTACTCAGCTTTAATTTATTTTTTGATGTTATTTTACAATTTATATTGCCTGAGATATCTGGCCTTTAAAGAAAAAGAGTATCTTTATTTTGATCACCAATGTCTGAGTAAATAATGGCGACATTGGCGAGAGTAGTTTTGAAAACTCGTACAAGACTTTTTGAGATTATTTTTCTTAACATTCATAGTTACTTTAAAAAAAGATTAAAAACAACTTTTTTTCAGTGGTATTTTTCTAAATATTTTCCTGCTTTAAGAATATTGAATTCATGACTAAAGTTGGTATGCAGATTTCCAAATTAATGTACCTACTCTCATTATTTTTATAAATTTGCATATTCAAACTCATCAAAATGTTTTACACACCAAATCAATGTTGTGTTGTACAAAAAGACACCCAGGAATAAAAGAAAAAATAAACACAATTGGCAACACTTAAGGTTTTAGATCCCTTGTTTGTGGGTTTTGAAATTTTATTTCCAATTTCCTATGAAATAAAAATAAAACAATGTATATGAAATTCAACATTAATTACCATTGCTTTATAGGCTTCATGTGGTACGTGTGTCCATTTTTCCAAACTAAGGCACCTTTCCGGCAACTGAACATACCCTAAGGGCCAGTTTTCAGTTCAGGGCTAACTCTGAGTTAAATCAGAGTTCTGAAATAAATTAACCCAGGATTACCTTAGGGACGGTTTTTCAGTTGATCTGTACGCGGTTCACGTATCAAAATAGAGATGGCGCCACAACGAAATGGCACCATTAATTACTTTCAACGTAAAAATCGAGATGGCACCGCAACGGAAAAAACTATTGGTCACTCAGATTACACGCAAAAACACGTTCTGGAGTTAACTCAGGTCTTACCTCGAGACTACGATGATCTCGCACTGGAAAATGAGCTCTTAGTGGAGCAACAGAGAGAGGACCCGTGAGCTCCGTGAAATTATACCCAAAGAGATAAGGCTTAAAATAATAATTTTAATTAAGGCCCCAAAGGATGGATGTTAATTTCAATAGGGCCTAATTTCTAGTTTTTAGTTCTACTGTTTGTTCTGCAGTACGCTGTTCGATGAGCGAAATTGTAGATTATTTGTAGAAGTGTCTACAATCTTTTTTCGTTCACATTTAATTACCCAGACCATTTGTTGTGTGCGAAAAAATGACAGTTGTTGTGGTTTTTTGGGATTATTTTTTATTTTCTTTTTCATTATAGCATGGCTGCCTGTGATTTTTTTTGGATTTGCAATTGTTTTAATTTTTTAAAATTGTGCAACCGTCAAAAAATATTTTGCCACTTCGGTTTCGTAAGCATTTCGTTGTCTTGTTGGAGTCCATCTAAATATTTCGTTTCGCATCAGCAGCGTACTAGGCTTAAATAAAGCCCGAATGAAATAGGATACCAATACTAATTGTTTGGTTATCTTTTGAAAAATTATTTGGGGCCGTAATTTATTTTGCATAATTCACTTAAAGATGCCAAAAAAACTAAAATAATTCTTGTGAACATTTTGCTGACTCATGTGTAAACCTTTTTTTTTTACTCTAAATTTAAAAAACGCACTTTTGTACTTAAGTTGTCATGTTTTTGCACCGTACGTAAAAAAAATTGAAAATGCATACCTACACTTATTGTTTGAGATACCGAATCTTTGGAGATTCGACTCTCAAACCGTGCTTCAACTTGCAAATTAATATTCAATTGAGAAACAATATTTGGTGCAATGGTTTATAGGTGTATGATGAAAACGATGGGATCATTTATTTTCAAAAAAAAAAAAAACCGAACAAAAACCAGACAAATTAATTTATTTTTAATGGAAAATTCACTTTTAAAAAATTATACTTATTCAACTTGTTTTTCTTTTGTCTTTCGAAGAAAAATTGAGTTTTTGAGAATATTTTGTTTTGTTTTTTTTTTTTTTTTAAAGCAGTTTCTTGTATTTTTCAAAAATTCAAAATTATGAAATTCAAAAAACATGAAAATTTTAATTTTCTTTCAGAACCAATTCCAACACTGGTAGCACCATGCAATGTAAATGATGAAAGTCGAGATGAATGTATAAAAAATGAATTTCTTACCATCATTCCCCTCTTGAATGTTAGTTTAATCAACTCATTTAAAAACAGTTTTTAAAACAAATATTTATGTACTTAATATTTCAGAGAGGAATACCTGAGTTAAATATGGAAACTGTCGATCCATACTTCTTCAAAAAAGGTATTTTCCGTTATGCTAATGATGGAGTACAAGGTGGCTTGTTGGTGAAAAACATGAATATCTATGGAATCAGTCGAATTCTCGTTAGAGATTTTCTAAGCAACTTTACTGAAAATAATTTCGTAGTCAAAATGAATGCAACATTGCCAAAAATCCAAGCTAGCGGTCAGTTTAAGGCTGATGTTAAGTTTGGAGGCCTAAGATTGGTTCCGAAAGGACTTTTCAACATAACTATTGGTAAGAAAAGATTGATAGGTAGTGGTTAATAATTTTTAATCAAAATAACTTGTTTCCATTTTAGAAAATATCAAAGCGAGTATTTTGACAGACGGAGGAATTCAAGACACCGAAGTTGGACGTCGAGTTCAGTTAAATAAACTTGATGCTGATATCAGTGTGGGACATGCTCAAATTGCAGCTAATGGAATATTCTCTGACACAAATTTGAGTAGGACTAAATTTTATTTTGCATCAGACTTAAAATATTTATTTAATCATTCTTTTTTTTTTTTGTTACTAGATGCTATGATCCTGAATTTGGTAAATGAAAATCTCCCAGAAATTATTAAAGTTGGAATACCTGCAACCCGCGATCAATGGGCTCCAATAATTGTAGAACATTTAAATGGATTCTTTGCGAAAGTACCAATTGACAAACTCATCTCATTGGCATAGTGTGAAGAAGAAAACAAAAATATTTTCTCATAGTTACATGTAAAAACAGTATTTCGTTTTAAGCCTTCATCTTTACACAAATTAATTAATTTATTTATACCATTATCTTAGCTTAAGGAAATAGAATTAAATGTATGTTTTTTTTTTATTAAATCAAATGACACAAAAAAGTTGCAGTTTTGTATTTCACAAAAAAAAATCAATAAGTTTTGTTAATTAATAAAACTTTAATTTTGTTTATGATTATTCATAATAATAATTGCAAATCATTTTCAAGTATTCAACTTGATTATAAAGATTATTTAGATAGCTTGTCATGAAATTAGAACCCAACAGTTAATATCGGAGTCGGAAAAACAGTTAACGGTTTTAAAGTAGTTAGGAGGCACGCATAATAATTCTGAACTTTAGACACTCTTCCTGATTGTAGTAAGAAACGTTTTTGGAAAAGTATTTATCATACTTTCTTTAAATCAAACCATTGACTATTGAATGTCTCGACAAAGCGCTGTTTACTGACTAAACAAATTATGAAAAAACGACATACGTTATGATTGCACATTCTATATACTTTAAACAGGAAAAGTTAACAAAACCATACAAAAATAAAACTTTTTTAATTAAAAATAAAAACACCAAATTGCACATATTTTTTTTCGGAGCAAAGATAGGCTGAAGACATACATTAACAAAAATAGAGGCTGAAATCTGTAATATGACATGTTCAAAAAAAGTTTTTATTTAAAATTGACAGATATAGCCATTTAAACTCAAACATTTTTTTAAAACATTTTTCACATTTTTTGCCCGAAATATCGTTTTTTTATTTGTTTTTTTTTACAATCCTTGCATCAGGTATCAAGTCTTTTATTTATCGGACAAGCCATTCAGTTTGTACGATGAGAAGTATTTATGAAGAACCGGAAAACAAAATTGCTCGCTTACATGCTTTTTAAATATTCTCAATAATCGTAATGTCATTGTTCGAATATTTTCAAGATTGTGGAGGGACCCTTGGGTTAAAACTACGAAAAATTAAAAGAAATGGTTCGGTTTCAATGAGGATATATCTGTCATTTTTGAATAAAAATTACTTTTTTAACATATGCCATTATTGTAGGGCCTTAAACCTCTTCTTTATTTTGTCGAAGCATGTTTTGAGTCTTTCTTCCTGAAAAATAAAGCTAAGCGCGAGTTATTAAAAAATTTAGAAATTTTTGATTTTTCCATTTTTATCGGTTGGTTTATGTAAATCTTTCGTACAAATTTTTTTGTATAAATATTGTAAACTATCGATTTCGGTAGGAAATTTAATTTTGAACAAAAAGTTTTATAAGTTAAATTTTAATATTTTTACTCGACTAAAAACAGTGAAATTAATCAGGTTAATTTCAGTTATATCAAAAACTAGAAGACATTTCAGCATTTGGTTTTCAGTATTTGAATAAAAATTAATGTGGGCATTTAATTTTTTAACCTAAAATAACACTTAATACCAAAAAAAATACATCAAAATTTGAGTTTGAAAGTAAATTTTTCACAAACTATCAGTTAAAATAACTTTATTTAAAAAAAAAAATTAAGAATGGATTTCTGGCTTTGAGATAGGCTAAAGGATTTTTGTCCAGATATTACCATTGTTTCTGAAAAGTAATTTTTTTTTTATTTGAAGTCAACTTTTCTTAAAATTGCCCCTCCTGCCTAAGCGGGGGGATATACACTCCCTATCCTATACTATGGTGTTTTTATGCACCATATGTCAAAGACCTTGTATTTGTTATTATGCACTTTAATATACTACTTGTTGTTTTAAATTTATTATTGCTATATTTTAGAAAGCCTAAGTCTAAGGAGACGGTTTTGAACTCAAATTGAAGTAAATTTAGCAGGGTTTAAATCGTAGAACAAGGTTTTACTCTGAAATTAAGGCGTATTGGTTAAAATTGCCAATTACTCGAAAAACCGCGGAAATTTCGCGGTTTTTTAGATTTTTACCAAGGTTGCGTTCCAGGCTCGAGGTCGAAAAATTGGATTTATTACTAGGCCAAAATCATAAACAACTCAGCAAATCAGAACTACCGGATTTGACGCAAGGTCTAATGTATATAGTTACTGGATTATAGGTTCTTTCCATAAAATTGAAGAAACAATGAACCGTTTCAAATATACCTTCTTGGGATACTCAAAAATGGAGTCTGGGCCGTAGTACACATATCTGAGGTATTATCTTGCGCATGTTGTGAGAAATGAGAACTGTCAGATGAAATTCAAGACAGCCGTTCCTGTGACCCCATCCACTGTATTACAACAACAACAAAGGACACAAACACGAAATGATTATTTAAAAGAACACTACAAACCGGGAAGAAATGTTGCTTGCATAGTAAAATAATATTGATGAACACTTAAAAGCTTGAAAAATTAAAAAATGAACACAGAACAAATTTCGGTGTTTAGTAAGTGGGAATCACCGGGTTCACTATTATCCACTGATTTTGTCTGATGCGCAGAACTTAACAAAAACGAAAACGCTAGTGATATTATCTTTAATATGTGTAGGTACTGTGTTCCTGGGTAACGTATCTGAAATAAAATGGAGCTTCTGAATATTTTACGGGGAAAATGGGAAAACAAATTTCGCCAAATTTTTCGCCAGGAGAGATATGTTTCCTTTCAAAACGGTTCCAAAAACTGAAAAAATCTTGGTGTTCGTGTTCCGCAGACGAAAACTTGTATTATATCACATATGTAAGTATAATAATAGTCAAAAATGTGAAATTGTGACCTTGGCTGTGGGTCTTTTTCATCTTTCTTAAAGTTAACAGTCTCTGCAAGATTTGCATTCTCAAAAGCAACTGTCGTTATTTCAATCAGATTTCAAACTTTTGTAGAATTTTGTTTGCATAGTTTTGGTATTGTTTTTGTTTCATTTATCACCAACACTCTACCATTACCTCAATTAAAAATGATCATGTCATTGGTGTTTACAACTGTATATTTTTTGTTGCCGATTTTTAGGCAAAAATTGAATTGTGTAACAGTTTGAGAATATCTGCTGTTTTTTATTAAAAAAAAATGCTTGTATCAACAAGTGAATAAAAAAAAGAGTTGTTCCATGCTTTAAAAGAAGTATCTGTCACTTTCTGTCAAAAGGACTTCCGTTTTGAAAATTTGATGATTTGAGAGGATTGAAGAGAAGTCCTTCGTGTCGAAATGTAATAGAAGAAATAATTAGTTGAAACGTTTTTGCTACTAAATACGAGTATGATTACTTGAGCCATTAGGTTTCTTAAAACCGAAAATGCTACTAAATTTACCCTTGATTGCCTGAGAGATGGGCCAAACTGGCCACTTTTCAATATATTTTGGTACAACTCGGAAACCGAGTTAAATTTGACAATTGTACACAAAATCAAACTTCCTTCAAAATATTTATAAAAAAAAATTTTAGTATCAAAGCTAACAAAAACCAAATAAAAATTTGAAAAATTAAAGATTTTTACTTTCTTAATAAAGTGCGCATAACTTTTTTTGGTGCAAAGATACGCTCAAGATATGTATAAGGGAGGAGCTAAATACTCCTCCTAGTGTAGTCGGATGTTTGGAGGTGCCCCCGACAAACGACCAAGTTTTGAACAAAACTCTTAAAACATGCTTCATCAAAAGCAATCTAATCACATCCATGTTTTTAAATTAGTTTATTTTTTATTTAATAAGCTTTCAAAAAAAAAAAAACAAAAAAAAACAAAAAAAAAACAAAAAAAAACAAAAAACAAAATTCAATTCTAAAGTTCAGGGAATTAAAAGCTGTATTTAAAAAAATGAATGAGAACAGAAGTATTTTGATGAAATAAGACAGGCGTGTAAATACTGCTTAGCATTTAGGTAGGGCCAGAAACGGATATTTCTTTTATCATCTTTTTTAGCCATCAGGGACCTTTAACACAATATATAAAGTGTTTGTTGAACAAGTGAAATTTAATAACTTTTAAAAATTTGTATAACACGGAAAAACAAGTCCAGGAGACTTCAAACAATTATTTTGGCTTCTTTCAACAAGTGGAAAATTTCATAGATCCGACTTTTCTGTAACTGAAAACAACAAGAGTTCAAAGAACAGAGAATACACTTGTTGAATCGTTGATATATTTCAACTCACGTTTGCGTACTTGTTTGAAGTCAACAAGTTAGAAATAAAAACTTGCAGTAGTGTTTATCCACTGATGGAATTAGTAAAGATTGTTAAGAATTTATAAAGTGGCAATGATTTTGGTTTACAAAATATTTAAATTTTTTTATTCTGAATCGAATAGTGATAATGAGAATCAAAAATACACAAATATATAATTCAAGGAAATAATCCTTTGATCTAGTTACTTGGAACTAATGCCAGTAATTATGGAAAAAAAATATAAGAAAAGCCTTTAAATTGTTCTGTAAATAGTACATTTAATAACTAGAAAAATATAAATTTATGCAAACAAAATTTTTAAATCGTTGAAGCTGTTTTCTTAAAAACTAATTTTTCATGTATAAAATTTTTGTACCATTTGAACAAAAATTTCTATGCCTAAGCCTAGGTTCAAAAAAAATTCACTGACCAGTATTTGACTTATTTAATTTTCAAAAACAATAGTATTTTATTAAAAATCCAAAATACATTTTTTTTTTTTAATTTTGTTGTGCCAATTTTCAAAATATTGATCATCTAACTGAAAGTCCATACTGCAAATAACGTTCATCCACTAATAAAAGCAAAGTGCTGATTGACTGCCTGACCAGAATAGAGTGCTGCAACAGGAGCTGCAGCTACAACTGGAATAGCTGTCAAATAATGCTGTACGTGCTTTTTTTTACTCGCCTACAATGTGCTGTACAGCTTTCTGATATTTTGGGCATTTGAAGTCAGCTGTGCGAATTTATTCAACACAAAAATAGAAAAAAATGACGAAATGGAAGCTAAAATTACCTTACGTCCTTATCAGAGACTAAAAAGAGTTTGAAATTCTCTTCAAACCACATGTAAGAACTTGGTTGCGCTCACAATTTTGAAACGTCAAAAAAGCTGCATGCAAAAGTTAAAAGTTGGCCAACTTGTCCAGCTGCGTCTGCAGCTACGTCGCGTTCTGTTCGAATCTATGGATTTGTGTGTATTCAACATTTTGACAGCTATTCCAGTTGCAGCTCCGTCTCCATTCTGTTCAGGCAGTTAGATAGAATTCCGGAAACTCAACCTTCTCAATATCTCAAAACCAGAGCTGGTGGTAAAAAAGAATGATAGATTTGAATTTGACGCCCAAAAATATGCTAAGAAAAATGTTTGTTTGTCCGTAGAAAAAAGCAAACAGGCTGTTGTAAGCCTTTTCATTTTTGTCAGAATAATTGTGTACTTCATAATTTTTTAAATATAATTTTCAATTTCAAAACTTTACTTTTGTTTTTACTTTTGTATGTTTTATATTTTTTATTTTTTTTTTCATTAATTAGATAAAGATATAGTCAAAATGGTGCAGGGAAATAATGCCACGGGCATCTCCTCCACAGGGGAATTTATTCCATCTTAAGTGGGAATCTGTTCCACGATACCAGAAACCCGAGACCAAACCGTGCTTTTGGGACCGAGATCTACCAATACTCTCGGTGGTATCGGTCAAAAAAAATTAATTTTGAGTTATATAATTAATTTCTTACAAATACAAATTTCTTCTAATTGACTTCTCGGAAACGGTTTTTTTTAATCTTTATTAAGGAGAAGGTTTTAGCAAATATTTATATTAGAAGAACCCGTATCCACGCCCATTTTTTCTTTCTCTTTGATCCTCTGAAACCAATCGTTTGGATGGCATTTTCAGCCATGGTTCTTTTAAGCTAGAGGAAGTGACTTTAGTGAAATCCACAAACTGCCTCTCATATTTTTTCTTATTACTCGGTTTCTCAGAAACGACTCCAATGATTTTGTAACAGCATTGTTTTCCTGCTATGATATTTTGACAAAGAATTTATGTTTTGGATAAATAATCGAAACTTTACTTAGACATTGTGAAACAAGCTCTTTAATTTTTTAAGACAATAAATGAACTTTAGTTAAAAACATAAGCGTTCGTTTATTATATATTTTATTTAATGAATTTTTATTAAATCTTAAAAATTTTAAGCGAGTTCAACTACAACATCAAGAACATGTAACCAAGTCGTGCATTTTATTTTTATTTGTGACTGAGACCAGACCGACACCAGACGATACAGATATTGAGACGAAACTTTTTATACGAGACCAAACGAGACTGAGTTATACGAAACCGATACCAATACCGAGACGATACTAAAAGTTTTCGATTTTGACGATACTGAGACGATACTTACATAAGCATCGTTTGGTTTGATATTGTGGCCAGCCCTACTTCCACAGTTAATAAGGAATAAAAAAAATGAATTTTTGTCGAAGGTACTATAAATTAAAGTAAGTGGAGAAGAAGAGAAGGGAGTACGCAGTACAGTAAGGTGAGCTTAAATACTCCCTTAGTAGTCATTTCCTTCTCTCGCATAAACTAAAGATAATGAATAAAATTTAAAATTAGTTATAATTTGTGATGAATAATGGTAAAAATGATAAACGAGGGGTGGGAGCCCAATTCAATATGAATCTAGTTTTTGTTCCTGTTTTTTTTGTTGTTCCTGTCTTTTCTTGAAATTCCAAGAACCACTGTGTTTTATCCACTTTTAAAACACCATTGCATTGTTCGCAAATTCATTTAGATCCAGTCAGTGGAGTTGGATTGAAAAACAAATACATAATATCTTACTTAATATCATAATAGCTACTTCTCTTCATTTTAAAATATTTATAAAATAAAATTTGTGGTTTGGGCTAAATAAAAGAGCTTAAAAAATAATAATTGATCACTTACCTCATAACTAGCAGCCTCATTACACAATCTTGCATTTGGTATTTCATTAATGAAGATCAAAAATGCATCTCTTAACATTTTCCTGTAAAAATATTACAAATTTTTATAGAACGTTATGTCATGCTTTTTGCATTAAAATTTGTATTATGATTATAATTTTATTGTTAATTTTCTGATTTAAAATTTAATATGTTTTGAAATATGGTATTTTGTCGAATTGCTATTTGTCAAACTCACTCAAAATCTGACCTATTTTCATGTTAATACTTTAACCTTGAAGATAGACCCAATAAAACTTAGTGAAAGGTTTTAACAGGAAATCATATTTACTTCTCCCCATCCCTAACTGGGCAAGCGTCAAAATTTTTATTTTAAAAGGTCTATTGATACAAAGAAAAATGCATTTATATTTAGTGACCAACAAGTTTTGGCTTTCGCATGATCAATCATCCATCAACATCACAATGGACAACCACTTGTATGATCAATCATGTTTATTATCATCAGCTTTAAATTTGTAAAGACTGTAAATATCTTTTAATAAATCCAGGAAATTTATTTGGTTAAATCTATGAGTTTGACCGTAAAATCGCGCTGTCATTTCCTTATACTTCTTTCTTCATAAGTACTCCATTTTCAGACTAAACTACAAACAAGTTCAAGTGTCAAAATCGACTAAATAAAAGCCTTGGGATATTTCTTTAAGCAGAGCTTAACAAAGATCAATCAAAAATACGGAATCCTTTTCAAAAAAAAAAAAAAAAAAAAAAAACCTTCACTACCTTCCTCAATTGATATTTCAATAATAGACTCTTCAGATATCTTGTCAAACAAGACAATAATTGGAAACTTAGCCATGGTCAACCTCAACAAATTGTAATTAATTGTCAACTGCGAACTTATTTAGAACGGGTTCTAAATTACTGAAAATCACAAACAAAACAAAAAACACCTAAATTTAAACTCATAAGTAACTTCGCCGAATGAAAGGTAGTTGTGGCGGCACGGCGATGATTGTGATCTGTCATTTCAGTGACAGGTTCTGATCGAATTATAAATTTGTGCCTTGTGCCCCGCGGACCTGAATACAATATGACAATTTCACAATAATTGAGCAACCAACAATAAATGGCAACCTTCTTTTTACCACAATTAAATCTAAATCGTTCAGGAATTATAATTTGTTTATAGCTCGAGGCAGGGGTTTCAAAAACAACAACAAGAAACACACGAAATTAGTTAGAAAATTCAATGAAGGATGTGGGAGTCTCTTTTGTTTAAAAATACATATTTGTAAGTTGTTTTTCTTCAGAAGTGATAATTGACTAATGATGATGATGATGGCTTAGAAAAAATAAGTAGGCTGAAGTTCATAGAACCATAATGTGTCGCAATTTATAAACTTAGACATTTTTTTTTTAACAAAATGATTGACTGAAGTGTGCCAGCTTGAGTTATTTGTCTAGCAATTACAGAGAAATCTTTTGTGTGTTCTTTGAACAAAGGACTAGAAAACGAGAGAAATTAAGTGTCCTAATTTTTGTTTTTCAAATATTATAGTCCACTCATTCAATAAACACTTTTGAATTGATTTTCATATACAATAGTAATTCTTAGTGCGAAACTGGACCTTGGAGACTTCTTAATTAAATTAAATTAACTAAATAAAATAAAATAAATTTTTAGATTGATTGTAAAACATCATAATTTTTATATGAAATATAATTTCTCATTTAATAAGATTCAGAACTTCAGAAAGAAAAATTTTTTAAAAGATCTATTCAATTTCGACATTTTTCAATCTTCGATATATTTCTGTGATCTTTGATTCTTATTGGACTCTAATATTCAAGATACTAATAAAACTTTAAAATAAAATACTTACTGCATGTCTATTAATAATTTAACCAAATTGAGTCCATATTGGCCAAACATTTCAATTCAACTTCATATTTAAACAAAATTATTTGTGAAAACAAAAGAGCTTTGCAGCAAACTTTAATTTGACTTCTAGAAGCTACACACACACAGAACACACTTTATAAAAAAGGAACAATTACGTACAAATGTGAACCATAGTACCGATTTTTATGAAATTCTCAGGACGAAGAAAACTTTTATGATAAATCATCGGACAAAATGTCCATCTACTTACACGCCCACTATTTTGTTTAAAGGAGCCAGTTCAAATCACCAATATATAACAAAATTTGGACACTGGTATCTACTGTATTTTTGGCGCCAAGAAATTCTCGTAGGGGAAATAAATTTAAGTTTTTTTTTTATAAAATTGCTTCAAAAAAATAATTTAATAGTTGTGAAAAAATACAAACGAACCTACCTATACAGATTTTTTCGAAATGCTAGGTACTGAATTGGTTTATATATCGGGTTTTTCAATAAGGGCGGTACAAAAGTTTTTTCTAAATAAAACAAGAACGGTTTTGGATATCAATTAGATTCTTTATTCCTGTGAAAGTACGTATGATGCCATTATGTATGGAACTCAATTTCTTTTGCATGGCCACCACGGGCACGCTTGCAGAAGTCCAGACGCTGAACCCAATTTTCGACGGTTTTCAAGCATAAATCGGCCGATACTGCTGCAATTTCACGTTCGATATTCGTACGAAGTTCATCAATAGTCGCTGGCTTGTTGGCATAGACTTGACGTAGCTCCACAGGAAACAGTCTAACGGCGTCAAATCGCACCACCGTTCTCCAAATTGGTTTCCAATAAATTGATTGTGACATACGCTGTGTGGCTTGTGGCGCCGTCTTGTTGGAACCACATGTCCTCCAAGTCCATATCATCCAATTGGGGCCAAAAATATTCGGTTATAATTGAACGGTAGCGATCCCCATTCACAGTAACGTGCCGGTCTTGATCATCACGGAAGAAGTACGGCCCAATGACGCCGCCGGCCCATAAACCACACCAAACCGTAATTTTTTCGGGATGCAATGACGACTCATGGAGTACGTGTGGATTGCTGCCTGACCAATGCCGCATATTTTGTTTATTGACGAAGCCATTCAGCCAGAAATGAGCCTCATCGCTCAATTGGACGTAGCGCTCTTAACGTTTAGGCCACTGACTCCGAATTTCGGTAGTAAATTTTAATAATTTCGACTCGTTCTTGGCTCGTATATCTTTTTATCATAAAATGGCAAGCCTTACTGAAAAGAAATGTCAAAAGAACGGCAAGAAATATGGCGTCGTTTGCTGTCCCTGTCGCTCTACTTTTGTAGCTTAAAATACTTCTCTATCTAAATCCCAGATGTTTATCTAATTCCTTTTTCTTTCGATAATATTGGAAGTTCAAAACTGTTTAAGATGTTATATTTTCGATTGATTTTAATGAGAAGAGAATTTTTACAATTTAAATGGCTTTATTTTAAACATAAGGTATCATATCCTTTTTTTATACATCAGAAAATAATTAGCTTACAATGTATTTTTTACTATTTAGATTTTTCTGAAATACATGTTTACATGTTAACTGAAAAAATAATTTTATTTAGAATTTGAAAATAGTGTGATCTTTTTAATATTTTATTCTAAAAAAAATTTGTGTAAGAGATTCTCATATTATGAAAATAAATTTAAGAAAACTCCTTTAAATGGCTCTGGAAAAAATTTTGTGGATTATTTGTTGGAAAAAAAATTATCCTAACATTTTTAAAGAACAGAACTGAAATCAGCTGACAACTTTATTCGGTACTTTCAACATTTATACCGACAAAAATGTAATGAAAAAGTGGCTTTAGTATTTTTCTATTTTTTTTTGCAAACAAAATTGTAAAAAGTCTTAAGTGCATGATAATATAATGTAGACAGTGAATAGATAAATCCAATTCAGTACATAACATAACAAAGCGCCAAAGATATCGTACTCGTGCCCAAGTTCTTATAAATATTTGTGATTTGAAGTAATTTAAAAAAAAACTGGGCGGAATTTTTGTTTGATGATTTTCTATAAAAATATTTATCGTCTTAGGAAATTTTATTAAAATCGGCAAAACGGTTTACATTCTATGAACCTATTACCACCTCACTGTCCAACTGGAAAAACTGTAAGTTGAAAGGGGAAAGAAGAGCCCATCGTTTCTAACGCTTCTTGTCGCAACTTGTTGCAGCTAGATGTTATTGTTTTTGAAACAAGAAATCAATATCAATATTTGCATGACTTTTCATGACTTTGTAGTTAAAAGTCTCGTTAAATTAGAGAAAAAAAGACAAACAAGAACCAATTTTAGCCTCTCTTTGTGGGGGCTTTTTCTTGGTTTTAAAATGGTTAAAATAAAAATACAAAATTTAAAGACATAGTAAACACCTTCAATTTGAGTATCCATTGCCAAAAACTATAATAAAATTATATAATTATTTTAAAATATTTTTAAAGAAATGAGACTTAGAACTTAGTAGAAATAGAAAGCCGTGATTTTGATAACGAACACTAATTTCGTTTGTTCCACTTCGGAAGCATACAATTTTAAGTTCTGTTCGTGGATTTGAATTTTTGTTTAGGCTTCAAGTAGTATGGTTATTAATAAATACTATATAGGGAAATATTAGGCCGTAAATCCAACACCAAAATTTTAACCTATGTCCTACTACGGTCCCACTGTGCACTTAATTTGTTTCGTATATCTTGGAAATTAAACCAAATTTAACAATTTCACACTCAAAACTTTTTGTGGGAAATTAAATTTCCTATCGAAATGGAAGGTTAAAAAATTATTAAAAAAAATCTCAGCAGTGGTCCGTTTCTTTTCTCTACAATGTTAACAATTTTAAATGTGTCAAATTAAAAATGTTGAAATGTCATTGTTAAGAATATTACACTTTGTAACATTTTATTTGGGAAAAATAAATGTTGAAGAAGGTGGAAAAAAATGTATTTGGCATGAATAATCAAGAAAACAGGAATTGCAATGAATTTATTGAAAAAAAAAATACATTTAATTTAAAAATTAAATTTTTATTAACTTTAACTAACTATGAGCACAAATTTACTTAACAAAAATACAATATGTCGAAAGAAAGTAAATTCATCACTAAATAATTCAAAACTCAAAAGCAACACTAACATCAATTAAATTGCAAGAACCACATTTACAAAAAATGGAAATAATTTCAAATTAAAAGAACGAAAAGCAAACAAAAAATAATCACAAAATGAAAACATTGCAATTTCAATGTTGTCACAGATTAACACTTTCAATTTATGTCGAGAAGATGAGTTGGAAATTGTTACAAAGTGTTATATTCTGACAATTCGACATTGAGCTTAGGAACGATTATGTTACAAAGTGTATTTAACAATAGCCTTGTATGGAACTATATCAGTTTTTTGTTGTAATTAACAAGCTACTTTTTTTTAAACGAGGATAAAAATGCATTTAAAAACAGGGCTAATATCATTTTTACTTATTTCAAACCAAAAACACGTTTTAAAACTATAGCCAGTTTGTCAATGCAGAGTTAGCTTTGAGTTAAGTCAGAGTTAAGTTTAATCATAAGTTCAGGATTAACTTTATCTTTTGTTACACTTTTTCTTCTTAACAATGGGGTGGGTGGGTATTCAACACCTTTTATTATGATATAATTGGTTTTTCGAAATGATAAACCAAGTAAACGATCGTGAACAAATTATTAAGAAAAATTATTAAATGTACTGCGAACCACGATTAAATTATTACCTACGACTTATGACTTTTGGTTCTTTTGACAGAAGTGTCAAACCAACCGAAAAAGACAACGAAAGAAGAGAAGATAAAGAGACACGAAAAAGTGTAAACAGTAGCTCATTTATAAAAGCTACCACCACGGCTGCTCAGCTGGGCTGGGTTCAGCGAAGGAAAAAAAAGACGATGATAAAAAAAAGGATCGTTGATTTTATTAATCAAGATAAACGACAGTGGGGTGCTTGAAATAAATAATGGGCACCAGGAATTTTAATTAGGCCAAATTAGGAAAATTCCAAATCTAATTATAATACGAAATAAAAACGAAAACGAAATGAAACACAATGTTTTATATTCCCAGATGGGGATTTTAAATTATTTTTATTTGGGAAACCTTGGATAAACCAGGATAAGAACCCAAAATTTTTTTCGATTATACAAAGAGAACAAGTAAGTATTTTATAACTGCTCACGGGGAACCGTTGAGCAAAAAAAAAAAAGAACAAAGAAAATGAAACGCAAAATGGCTGTTAACGCACAATAAAAAAAGAAATACCGCGTCCAAAAAACAAAAAAAACTAATAGGGATAAAAGCGCAATTATTAAAAGATAAAACTAACAATTTAAATCAAACCGAATAAGGTCCTATGGAATTCCTTATTCCAAAAATTCCTTAAAAAAAAGCACCACTCTACTTATCTTTCTTTCCTGGTAGTTTTCCTCGATAAATTTTTTCCTCTATCACTCACACATTTATACATTCAGCCATACGTTTTCGTGATCATCGATCACGGGACATCGGCTTCCTGGAAGGCTTTTTCGCTCCCCAGAAAACCACCGTTGTTGAATCTCCACGAAACTCTCACAAACACAAGATCAACAAGTTGTTGGATGTCTGTCCAAAACTTGCTGAATCTCAATCTCAAACAAACACTTGTTCAACGAGTTGTTGGATGTCTTTCTTTCCAAAACTTGACGAAACTAAATGGCCGACACCTATTCAAAACCCATTTATTTCGAGACGAGAGAGTGAGGCATAGTTTAAAAATTACAAACTTTATCCTTTTTTTTCAGTTCCGATAGACCTTAGTAATTAAAAATAAAGATACGATTTTAAAATGAAAGAATTAAAGAAAATGCGTTAACTACCCAAAATGTCTACAATAAGTTATTTAAGTTAAGTTTAGTTAAGTTAAGATGAAATTTAAGTATAGATGTTATGTTTTTCGTTTGGAAAAAAGTAAGAGTCCCCCTGACTCGTTACTTCTTCAGCTCATGCGCTGGCATATTGTCATAAGACATTCTTCTGTATGACACATATTTTTATGGATTTCGGAACCGACCGTCGACAATGAATCGTACACCTGTATTTGTTGCTTTTGCAAAATGCTAGCGAAGTACGCCACTGGTTGATGATACCATGGTTGCCCTCAACTTCACCAGTATTTTGCAGCCACAACGGAAAAATAAAAAAGAGGATAAAGGATTCGAAGGCTGATCATTGTTGCAACTTGATTTATTGGTAAAGTGCCCAATTTATACATGCGAATTCCAAGACAACTACAAGTTAACAATAAATTTAATCTTCTTTAAACTCTATGCTCTAGGGCTAATTGGTGCTAGTTGTACAAATGAAGTGGTCAAAATTTTGATCCGGGGGCCAGCAATTTTAATTTACCGATTTAACTGAAATTCAACAATGGTTCAAGTATATACTTGGCACTTTTCACATACCAACTATAATCAATCTGTTCTCTTTGATTTCGGTAGATTGTCTTAGGTTCAAGGTTCAGTTATGTGATAAGAGCCAATTACGTTAAACCTCATTTGGGACCAGTTGTACAAACATGGTTCAAATTTACTGGACTGGTTTCAGTGGGATTACTGAGGTTCAACGCTGGTTCAAGGCTCAAATGTCTTATAGTAGCCAATTTAATGCGTGAACCATCGTTGAACCTCCGTAAGTTCACCGAAGTCGGTGAGTTAAAATTGCTGAGCTCGGATTAAATATTTGTACAACGAAAACTTTACTCTCCGAAATCGGTGAATTAAAATTCCTGCGTTCTCAAAAACAAATTTTTAGTTTTTTTTTCGATTATCTGTATTTTTGGGAAAATTGTACTACTAAATTCATATGAAGTTAGCAGGACACCAATTTTTTTTGTAAACCAAAAATGCAATCCAATTTTGTAACTAATCCGCAATTAATTAGTTCTTAACAAACAATTCTTTTTCGGATCGCTTATGTTCATTTTCAAGAAATTCATCCTGCAAAGTTCATAAGTTTTCCATGGGGGAAATTTCCCAAAAATTTCCCTTTCCAAAGCTTTCATTCTGACGTTTAGTATTGGAAAATCTAAAACCCACCGTGACCAAAGCTCCGGAATTTGGTGTTAGCAGGACACCCATTTTTTCCCAATAAATTAGTTCTCAAAAATTTATTTTTAGTTTTTTTGTGTTAATCTGTTTTTGAGAAAGGTGAGCTGCTAAGTTCATATGAAGTCAACAGGACGACTATTTTCTCGCAAAGCATAAAAGTATTTATTTTGTTTGAGCAACTATTTCGCAAATGAGTAGCAACTAATGATAGGATACTTTTTGATCGTAATTTCAAAAAGTGTCCTGATGCTAACTACAGATACATCTAAGAATCCAATCAAAGACTTTGATAGTACTTTCACCACAAAACACTTGTGAGTTTTATCCTCGAGGTCTGTTAAAGAGTTTTTCGCAGTCTTTTTATTCTCAAATGGATACGCACCTTTACAAATCTACTTGTTGATTTCTACTTAAATTCAAATAAAATTAATTTGCTTTATTTTAGTAAAAAATTCGTTTTAAATACAAATTTTAAATTAATTCTTCGTGAAATATTGTTGAAATAATTTTTTTTTTAAACTAAGTAGGTGACAACATCCGATACCAAAGCTAGTTTCCTGTTTAAATTGTTTTACAAAAGTTTATTCCCATTCAATTTGTCACTGAATGCGCTGGACAATTTGCACCTTATTAAAAAAAAAAAGAATTCCTCCGCCCATTGGGTAAATTGAGACGAATATAATTTAGTTCAGACACCGAAAACAAAATCTAGGAAATCACACAAATTCAATAAATTTTCCAGTTTCCTTAATAAGTATCCGCAGAATTAATAGTAACTTCACTTTTTGTACCACCCAGAATTTACCTTGATTTATCGTCATGGATATACCATAAATCTTTCTAAACAGGGTGATTCAGAAAAATCATTAAATAATCAAAAATAAAAAAAAAACGGAATGGGATCTCAGTTGGAGGGATTATATAATGGTGCCTCAAGGTTTTATTTTATCTACATACATATATGGCTAAATGCTTGTAAGGACTAAAGTTTTTTTAATGACAACCTTTTGGATCATAAAATCATTATATCCTTGATGAATCCATAGTTAAAGAAGATATTTCAACTTGATTCCAACCAGTATAAGCACTGAAAAGATTACTGGTTTCTTTTTCCTTTAATATGGGTGTTTAAGGTTAATTTAACTGCTGGTGGAGTATCCAGGGATTCGAAAAAAAATAGCTTTTAGGCCATTTTTCTAAAACCCTGCGAGTATATTCCAAAACTTCAAACCAATAAATCTATTCATCTGAACCACCCTGTTTATAATTAAAAATAAAACCTTGCCATTGGCCAAGGTGACAGATCAGTAGAGTTAAAAAAGTATCCGCGCACGATTTCCATTACGAAATATATCTGTCGCATTTTAAAATTGGCGATACTCACGCACTACGAACAAAAAAAAAAGCCACACTCAACCCACAAAGGTATCAGGCCTCCAGGGAATACCTAAGTAATGGGTTACCTGCCATTGCACGCAGCCTGATCGAATTATTGAATCTTTCTCTTGGTTTATCGATGACAACGACACAGAGACTACGAAGCCGAAGACGACGATGATGATGACAGCAACAGCAAACAGGAGAATCTAAGAGCAACCATACAAGAAGCTCCGTTGTATATCGGGGGCCAGATTCAAGTTCATTATAGTTCCATCCACGAACGCTGACGGATCGCAATATACCTACATATCAAAAGTACCAGAATACTCCTCGTCGTTATCTATCCGAGTAGAGTTGTAGGCTGCATGTTGGAAGTACTTACATATTGTAATTATGTCCACCTCGTAGAACGACCTTCACCTTACACAGAGATTGTTGACTCAAGAACAAATTGTATACAACAACAAGAAACAAGCAAATTAAACGTTCTATAACTACCAAGTCAGGTACCTACTACCTTCCTATACTCTCGTCCATCAGAAGCTCAGCAAATTTTAATATCGAATTGAAAGTGTTTTTTTTTTGTTTCGTTGGTTTTCATTTTTCGTCGGCAGTGGTTCTTGAGAAATTGCGTTAAAGCCAATGGAATAGTTATTATCCGTGTGGGGAGCCAATTTGTTCGATTACGATTTTTACGGTTTGTCAATATCGATGGAGAATTTAATGTTTTAATTTAAATAAATTGATGATTGAATTTTTTGTTGTTGTTCGTTTCGATAAATTCGGGAGCAATAAAACTTGCAAGAAGTGTACTTTACTTTGTTCTAGTACCCACTTAACTGTTGGATCAATGAACTGCTAATATAAACTTGCGTGGATGATAATTATTGAAACTTGAATTTTAGAAATACTCGTACGCACTTAAAAAAAAACAACTTTTCGATACTTGTGTGGTGGATGCATAGTTCAAATCGGTTTTTATTTATGAACACGAAAAATCAGTGAAAATGGATAGTTTCAAAAAGTGGTTAAGTTTTGTGATAGTTTTGACTCTTGTCTTGGATGTGGGTTTTTGTTTAAGCAATACTACACAATTGGACGACGATGATGATACAGTTGTTGTAGAAGGTGAGTGAAACAAAAGTACTCTAATAAACTTTGAATTTAAAAGTGCTTGGTAAAAAATGTTAAGAATCAAAAGAATGACTATTATTCCCAGGCTTACTTTGAACTCTATGAACAAGAACATTATCAACTTGTGGTTAAAATTTGTTTGTGTACGGAAAGTCTGTTCTTTGATTTTTTTAGTTTTATTATTTTACTAGCTGTCAGTTCAGTACATCGCACCCTGCTTGCTTTATGAAACGTTTTTCTACTTTTTTTAAATTTTAAATTTGCTTGATTTTTTTAATGAAGTTTGGCACCGCATTTTTCATTTGAGTGTTTTTCACGATATACTGCAAGAGATAATTTTTTGAAAAGCCGACATTATCTACCCGAAATGCATTCGGTATTTATTTTATAATTTTTGTCGAGTAAAATTTAATTTTGGGAACAAAGTTACTTTTAGTCTTATTAAATTTTAATTTATTTTATAGGATTAATATTTTTTTTTTATTAAAACTTTATGGTGCGAAAAGGAACTTTTTTGGCAAATAAAACATATAACTTTACACCACAAGTTTGAGTGAACTTTAAATTATGAAAGTTAAAACCATTTTTATGATGGAATATGAAGATATTTAGAAAAGTAAAAAGAAAGCAGAACCAAGTGCATTCAAAAACCTCATATCAAATATTTTTTGTCTATTGCACTAGGCTTAACCTGGCAAAACAAAAATATCAAGACTTCGGAAAGTCTTCAAATCCAATTCGAATGGTAAAATCTATTTAAGAAAATGCAAACAAAATTTACGTCGAAAAACCAGAGATAATGGTGGAAAATTAATGATGAGCTTGAAATGAGTGTTCAAAATTATGTTAAGAAACATTTTTTTCTTGTCGTGTTAAATATTTAATGTTTTTTTTTCAAATTCTCACGAAAACGGCTCTAATGATTTCGACTGAAGTTTGTACACGTTTGAGGCTTTTATGATCAACCTGCTTTGAACTAAAAGATTTTTAAAATATGCAAGTAATTGTGCGTAGAAAAAAATTAGAAAAAAGCATTCAAATCATTTTTAATTGTACAGGGTGTCCGCCGGGAACGTATACTACTTTGCTTTGCCGCCATTTTGGTGAAAATTAGTCTTGACAGTTCATATTTTTCAGTCGTGAAGTAGACTCGTGGCAAATTTAATATGGAAAATCTTTTAATCGTTAAAACATTTTATAAAAATCATTAATCGATTACTGTGACGATGAGAAAGTTACGTGAGATTTTTGGGAGAATTAACGTGCCAACAAAACGCACTATTTATCGTGTAGTGAATGATTTCGAAGAAAGAGAGTCTGTAGGTGATAGGCCCAAGCATGGACCTCAACGTACTGCAAGATCGGCTGAAAACATTACTGCTGCTCAAGGAAGTGTTCAAAACAATCCATCAACCTCAATTCGACGCCATGCTCAGGTAACTGTGAATGGGGAGCGATATCGTGATATAATTGAAAGCTTTTAAACGCCACAACTGCATGCTTTGGGCTTGATTAACATGTGGTATCAACAAGACGGTGCCACATCGCATACAGCCCAGACTACAATGGAATTACTGCGAGTAATATACCTTCCCGGCAGACACCCTGTATAAACAACTCGTAGGATAGTTTAAAGCTCAAAAACAAGTACATATCGTCAACTTAGAGTTTAAAGCGACTAACTTCTCATTTTTGTACCATTATAGAGCCCTTCAAAAATCGCTAAAAAAAAATTTTAAACTTATCAAATCATTTCAATTTCACTGAATTTAACAATAACAAGTATTGAAAAATATTTTATGTAATTTTTGTTTTAATCAAGTAATGCAAACACTATTTTAAATATTATTTTTTTTGTAAAAAAATTGACAAATAGGAGTTACCTGTTTTTCACTCAAAGCCGACGATAGGCCATTTCATTACATAAAAAAACATGAATATTTAAAAAATGCAACACAAGAATTTTAAATCGTTGGAGCGGTTTTTTTAAAAACTATTTAATTTCTTATATATTGAATTAAAAAAAATGGATTTAGTTATAATTTTCTTGGACATTTTTGTTTGCACTTACCGGCGTTGGACCGACGATATAATAAAATTATGTTAACGTTAAAAAACAAATAGCATGCCAATTTTGAGTATTGTAGTAATGTCGATATACCATTTTTAAAATATTGAATTTTCAATAAAATTATATTATTTAAAGAAATCCAAAAACAATTTTCAATGTTTTCCAATGCAATATTTTTAAAATTTTAAAGGAGCTTTCGTATACAAATTTTGATAGAAGTCAGTTGAGATGTAATAACAAAATCGAAAGTCAAAACACATAGAATATGGCAGGTATCATCAATAACAATTTTTAATAAATTTTATCAAAATCTTATTATTATTATTATTATTTTTTTTTTTATTTTATCAGAACTACAATAATATATTTTTTCATCAAAATTAGTAGAGTCGTTATTGAGAAAAATATAAAGCTTGTCCTTAACACTTGTATGGCAAGTATCGTTATTTTTGGATTAAGAAAAATTCAATTTTTCCTCGCAGGAGTTAAAACTATTTGACTAACTGTGAAACGGGCTTAAGACTAAGTAGTCGTCAATGAAAGAACTGTGTGTACCTTAGGCAAAGAAAGGGCAAGTTTTGGATTTGTGCAAAAAAAAATGTTTAGTTAACAATCAGACATGACATAACGATCATTGAGAACACAAAAAATGTGGGTGGAATAATTCTGTCTGTCCGTCTGCCTGCACCATGACCTACAGCCTAAGCCACTGAAGCGATTTTCTTCAAATTTTGAACTTAAGGTTTTTTGTAACTCTTCACAGGGGAAATTAAATTAATATTTTACAGCTTCAAAAATAACGGTACTTGCCATATAACCACTGAGGAAAAGATTATTTATATCAAAAATAGGCCCAACGATATTGATAAAAAAAATGCAAGACTGGGTGGCACGTATATTTGCTCTTATGTTGAAGACGCTGAGAGTCTAAGAAAATTATGTGTTAGGACATGGAAATTATTTGAGAAAAATGTTTAAAAGCATGAAAACGATATTTAAATTAGCTTAAACAATTTTTTTGTGAGTTGGAAAAAACGCCATCTTAATTATTCATTGAATATGATTGTAAACAAAAATGTTTGATCCTTGCAGCGGGTTTTCTTAAAAAATAATTTCTTATGTATCAAATTCTAAAAACATTTCAACTTTTGCTATGCAAATCTTAAGTATTTATTTATGTGCATGTAAAAATAAAATTTCAAAAAAAATTGCCAGCTCGTTTTTGAAATATTGAATTTTCAAAAAAAAAATTGAAACTTTCTTAAATAGATATTTAAAAACTTTTTTTTTAAATTTTGATATTTAATATTTGTATATAAAAAAATTAATCTAGATCAAATTATAATGAGAATTAAAAAAAATTGTTGTTATTTGTAAATTTTTGTAATTTTGTAGTATATTGCACTAATTTGAGCATACAGGTAAAATTTAATAAATATTGTAGAAACTGTTTTTAAGAAAAAAAAAACTTTGCGGTTTTCCAAATTTGCATAGAAGAAGTTTTAAAAACTAAAATTGTTTCTTAAAATACTTTAAAATAAAAAGTTTAAGAAAAATTGTGAATATCGATTTTAATTTTCCAACAAAATTTGTTGAATATTTTTTAAAAATTCGAAACAAGTACTCTTTTGAAAAATTTTGGTAAGAAATATTACTCATATTGCTAAGAAGTTTCTGAATAAAAAAATATTGAAATCAAAGTTACCGTTTTAAAGGATATCGAAAAAAATTGTTCTTTGGTAGGTACCATTAATAAACATTTTTTGAAAAATGGTGTCCAATTCAAAAATTGCCTTTTTCGAATGAAAATTATTGAATTTTTTAAGAAAAGTTGTGGATCCGTTTTTGAAAAAAAATAAGATTTTGTTAAAATGCTAAAAAAAATGTATCACAGGTACCGATATTTTTAGTTAAAAATAAAACGTGTGTGCAGAATCACCAAAGATAATTGATCCAGTGGTTTAGGCCATAGCTGAACAGACAGACAGACGGAATTGTGAGACCTTCCTTTTTTCGTCTTCCCCAACATCTTAATTAAGACTCAAACAATTTCAATCAAAATTTGTAAGCAAATTTCCTTTAAAATATCATAACAAAATTCAAAAAAAAATATTTTAGATTTAAAACAAAACTTATTTTTATTTTTGAAAATTCAGTTTTTCAAAAACGGGTTGATATTTTTTTTTGAGACTACATAGGTTGATACCAGAGTTGGAAAGTTATGATAACAAAAGTTCAATTTCAATTACTTGTAATTGAAATCTCAGAAAACTTTTTCTTTTTTAAAAAAAATCAATTACTAATTATATTTAATTGAAAAGTGTCAAATTCTTATAATTCAATTACATTGATATAATTGAAAACAAAAGTAATCATCAAAAAATAAATTACTATACTTATGTAATGATTACTTTTTTCAGTGATCATTCCATAAAATGTAATTAATTGTGTTAAGTGTGTTGAATTTCTCGTTGAATTTTTGTTCTGGACATTTTTCAAAATTAAATTTTGAGACCGCTGCGGCCGGTTTTAGGTAAAAAACGACAACTCGAAAAAGTGGTAAAAAAACATTTAAATTTACGTCGATGTGTGGTCGCAATAACTTAAAGTGATTATTTGTTGCTTTTAACATGCTGCTACTAAGTAAATAAAATAAAAACTGCTCCTAAAAATGTCATAAGATAACTTTTTACCTTTAAGCCAGATTCATATTATAGTTCTAATATAGATAAAGTCTCGATACGATAAAATATTCTTACACAAGAAAAAAAAAATGAGTATATTCACAACATCTATACCTGATACGATTTCGAACCTCTCATTGATACTTATGCAAAAATATTTTATCGTAGCGAGAGTGTATCGGTATTGGCACGATAGTGTGGATCTGACCTAAATATCATGAAAGTCCCCAAAAAACCCATCGATTTTCTAGCTGTTTTCGATTATTTTTTCTTAATGGAATGCTCGAATTGGGCCAACAACATACATTAAACAGCATACTTAAATTGAGTATACAGTCAATACAAATGAGGGAAGACATCCAAAATAAAACATTATAAGTAATTGTGACCACATATCGACATAAATTTAAATGGATTTTCTGACCACTTTTTCGAATTTAAGTTTTTTTTTACCTAAAACCGGCCTCAGAACAAAAATTACTTCTTTCTAAATCCTTTACAATATCCACAATCCCCTTTTTGAATATAAAAAATAAAAAAAAATTGCACGTAATGTATAAGAAATTAGTTTGTAATAAAACCACTCCAACAATTTGAATTTTTGTGTGCATATAATACTTTTTTTAAGTAATAAAAGTATACCTGGTTTTGAGTTATAATTTCTATAATATCTTGCATATTTAAAAAGTTCTTAAGTTCCAAGCAATTTGAACATAAGAGCAAGTACGTGCGAATCAGCCGTGCATTTTATTAACTTAATTACCTCTTTAATGTACCGACTTTGGTGAGTTAGTTTATCAACTTGAATTTTGATTTATTGATAAGATTTGACACTTGACTCACTGACTACATATAATTCGAGTTTTATTTGCGTTTATGCATACCTGGGTATTTTTTTGATTTTCCGAAAAACTGATAAATCTTTTAAGAATATTTATTTCCATCAGTGTTCCTCATTTAAGCCGTTCGGATGCAGCCACAAAATGTAGGTCTCCTGCTTAAGTAGGCAGGAATATTTATTTATTTATAATTTTTGGGTACCTACATAATGTGTATATGGAATATTCACAAAAAATATGTCGTCTGGTTGGTTAAAAGAGGTAGACTTGTTTAAGAAATTGGTCAGCCATAGAAAATTGTTAATCAACGGTCAAAGCTTATCAACCAATGGAATTTTCATCCAATCTTGACAGGGTTCTATAGGAACTCATTGGTTCCTTCAAAGCAGACCTGTAAGCTTTCAAGTACAAGTACAAGTCAAGTACCCAGTACCTTGTACTTGTACTTGTATTTGAAAAAAAAAAAACAAAGCACTACGTACTTGGTACTTGAAAAGCACCAAGACAAAAAATTGAATGAATTGTTTGAAAATTGTGCAAATTGTGCAAATTTACTACCAAATTCAAAATAATGGTTCAGTTTGCCCGACACGACGCGACACAATCAATTTATTGAAGGAAACTTTTAATGAAGCGCCGAATATTCTTTTTCAAGTCGTCAATCGTCTCGGGCTTATCTGCGTAGACAAGCGAGTTCACATAACCCCACAAAAAATTACCCCACGACGCGAGATAATGCACTCACCAAAAGTTTCCTTCAATAAATTGATTGTTTCGCGATGCGTCGCGCGAACCGAACCATTATTTTGGTAGTAAATGCTCACAATTAGCAAACGTTGTTCAAAACTAAGTCTATTTATTATAAAATGGGCAACCAAACTTAGCATAAATCAAGTGACAGCTGTCAAAAAGACCAACTCCAAAAAAAGTATTGCCAGATTAAGCAGATTGTATTTGGAACAAAGTACTTGTACTTTGCTATTTTTAAGTTCGCATTCCCAAGTACATGGTATTTTTTTTTTCAAATACCAGTACACAAGTAGAATGTATTGGGTACTTACAAAATACTTAAGTACTTTACAAGTCTGCTTAATAGAAGGTTTTACCATACATAAAGGCCTTCTTAGCCCGAAACATTTGTGACTGCGATTGGCAAAAGTGATTCTTATAGTTTGAATTCTGAACTTGATTTCATATTGCGAAACTATGGTATAGCCGTAGTAGACAGAGTATTTGAATACTTTGAAATTTGTCCAGTTTATATTTCTTGAGCGCTCAGTATTTTTCCTCAATTTTTTGACAGAGCAGGAGAGTAAAATATAAACAGTATTCCTCACATAGAAGTCAAAACAACTCACTTTTTCTTTTCTTCTTATAGAATTTACTGAGACAAAAAATAATTAAGCAAGGGAATCCAAAAAATTTCAGTCTCAGTTTTTAAGGGGAAAAGTGAGGAATTTTTGTTTATATTTCTGAGCGCTCTGAGTCCTCTGAGATCTCAGAAATATAAACTGGCAAATTATATGGATCCATATCGTGACGTTTAGTCAGTGAGAGTCAATGATGTTGAATTTACTTTCTGACGACAGCATAATATTGTCGTTTTATCCCCAAATGAATAATGTTTCTTTAATTTTAAATGTCTCTTTAAATTGGGCTTCGTTTTGTTTTCAAAAAGAAAGAATGGCGGTTTTGTTTAATAAGAGATTTTTATTTTATTTTGTTAATCATCAGCATCACAATGGATGCAATTTTAAGGAAAAATGGATGCATCACTACATGCACGTTTGAGGTTCATGGATCTTATGTTAAGCATACATCGAAAGGATTTAAATGTTTTTTTTTTTAACATTAAACAACATGTACTCAAAAGCTAAGTTTGGTTTAAAAATAAATCAGTAATCACAATATGAATATCGCTCAAAACATCATCAATAACTTCTCATTGAAAAACGAAAACCTGACCACATAACAATAAAATTCAATAGCTTCTATTTTAAGCATCAAGATTGTTAAGGTCTACAATACTTCATCAGATTTAAAAGGAGTTCCATAGTAATTGCACTCAAAATACAGGCCTCAATGAATAATAGCTTTTGTAACACCCTTCTGAGAATCTTGTTTAGCAGGATCATATATTGATGCATTAACATCATTATGCATCTTCTTGTCAAAGTTAATTGGACCACTGATTGCAGGTTTTCATTGAGTTGATGATTTATTTCAGAATACTCCTATTAATTATTGAGCAAGTGAGAAGCAGTTAATAGGAGGAGGAAACTGATTATCACTTCTTGTTATTAAAGTTTACAATTCAGATCTTTTATCCTAGCAGAAGTTTTTCATGAAGGAAATCAAGTTAAAGTTGAAAAAATAAAAACCAAACTCACTCAAGTTTTTTCATTCAAATATCATATTTTTTTTAAATTGTTCACCGATTTTTATAAAATAGCTTTCTATAAGCTCATTTCATCTATTCCGTCCAACTTAGAGCATCCATGTTTGCATGTCAATTTCAATTGTTGCGCTGAAATTAATTTTATTTACTTTTCTACGTTCTTTTCAGGTTAATCCCTTTCAAACTCAAGTAGTTCTTCGGTATGTTCTTAAAGTGGGATTTGTTTGTTGACCATTTATGTCGGCTCATTTTTACTTTTTTCTAAGAAGCGATTGTTATGCTCCTTGAGTTTATTCTTTTTATTGTTCACAAACAATTTATCTTATTGACACGCGATAAATACGAGTATGTACGTTCTATTGTAGAATGAAAAAAAAAAAACCGAAAAACGGTTCGTCGTTTTGTTTCAATGACCAACCCGGAAATATTTTTTGTTTTCATATTTTTATGATTTATTATGGTTAACACTGGATATCTCTTATCTTGCTCTACACGTAACATTAATATTTATGACAAACAAATAAGCTGCCCCCAATGGGAGTAAAACAGAAACAAAAAAATAAAATACCAAAGTTTGTTCGTGAAAGTACTGTCAAAATATTAGGGTGATGAGGTTTGTTTTTGCACACAAAATTATTAACAGTATTTCAGATGAAAACAAAAAGATATATTCGGTTAGGAGGTAGTTTATGTACACATATCTGTAACAGAGAATTGCTCTTTGTTCAAATCAGGTCAAAGTTGTCAGAAATTATTGACTTCTCATGTTGTGCTCGTCTGTATGTGGGTTGGGCAATGAGTATTGTTTGCTTTTGTTATAAGTGCCGCTTAACTGATGGATTACTTTAAAATAAGAATGGCTAGAGAACTCAGCATACATTATTAAACCATAAGCCTCAAAGTTCATTATTATTGGTCCAAATTCAAACAAATGAGACATTCGTACATATTTTACTAATGGAGTCTTTTATAACGAGAAGTGACTCATTTTAGAATCATTAACAAATGACATATTTTACATAAGTTTCTTCATGAAATATGTTAATTCATTGTTGACTTTTAACGGCCAAGTTTTAATATGATTTTTGTTTGTTTTTTAGAGCACCAACTTTTAGTAAATTTTTTTCAAGATAAACTACAAACAGAAACAACAAGTGATAATCACTATCCTCCTCCTTCTTCACACAGGATCGATTAATAGGAGTGCTCTGAAATAAATCATCAACGCAATGAATACCTCCAATCAGGGTTTCCAATTAACTTTGACAAGGAGATGCATAATAATGTTAATGAACGCATTAATCAATATGATGCTGCTAAACAAGAATCTCAGAAGGGTGTTACAAAAGTTATTTATCATTGAGGATTGTATTTCGAGTGCAATTACGACTCCTTCAGATTCTCATGAAATATTAAGTAGGTACTTTAATAAGCGTAGATTCTCAAAAGAGAAACTATTGAAATTTATTGTATAATGAAACTGTGTGAGAAATGTATTCTCTTTTGTGATGATGAGTTATTTATGATTTTTTGAACGAGTGAAAAGTGGCTGACTTCACATTTAGTTAAAATAAAAAATCATTAAATGCATGAATTCAATTTTCAAATGTCACAAATTGTTTGCTCCTTTCGGTAAATTTTCTGTTAGCTTTACTCATTCTAACATCCGAAACCAGTAAGATCGTAAGTTTTTGGCACCCTATTTAGCATATTTTCGGGAATTTAAGTTAGGCTTAAATAAACAAAATTTCCACATGATATTTATATTACGTATACGCCGGGTATACCCTCCTCTTTTTACGAATAATGCCTGTCTCCTTGTGACCTAAGCGAATAAAATGTTTTGTGTATATTTGTTTGTAGAAATTAAAAATACAAGACAAAAGCTTTTTGACCACTTGCTTATGTAGATCTATAAACCAACTATTTTTAAAACGAACTATTCCCTGCATCTAACGATAGCTTCCCTAAATCTTGTTAAGTTCCTATTTTGAGTCAGCAGTCAAAGTAATACACCCAATAAGTTTTGATAAAATGGCCAAATAGTCTATGAAAGCCCTATCATGAATTGCATGCAAATGAGAAATTTCCTACAAGCCCCGGAAGCAAAACTTTCACAGAAACCATCGTGGTGGAAATTCAAAATGAAGAATTTTGTTATTTTTGAAGCTAAAAGCAAATTGGAATTTTCAAGCTAATCATAGTCACCCATAAAACTCAAATTTAAAATTTGATGCGGAAATCGCTTCAGTGGTTTAGTCCGTAGGTCGGGGTACAGGCAGATAGATGAAATTTTGGAACACAATTCCAACCCCATAGCCCTTCAAAAGTGAAACATAATCGCTTATGTGACAGTTTACTATCGTCTGCGTAAGTAGAACATAAACTTTTAAGCAGAACATAAATTCTTAAGTTTCGTATCAGCAAACGGGTCTAAACGTTTAAAAAATTATATAAAATAAAATTTTGATATGTAATGTTATTATATAAATAAAAATAAATTTGGTGGCACAACAGATCGTGGAGAACCAAGGCCTAGTGACTTACAACTCTCAACCATTCCTGTGTGCGTGTTATTGGCAGGAATGGAGGGGGGACCTACAATTTTTTGCCGAGTCCGAACGGCTAGATGAGAAGCACTTATTCATGACAAGTATACTCTTGGAGAATTTGTCAGTTCCTCGCAAGAGGCAGTACCTCGGAAAAAAACATTTCTGTTTTTAGGTGGCAGCGGCTGGGAATCGAACCCAGACCTTTGGCATGACAGTCCTACGCACTAACCATCATGCCACGAGGTACTACTATGTAATGTTATTAGATCTTATTAAAAATTAATATTAATCCCCTCAGCCGATAGTGTAACAATTTAAAATAAAAAAATCGTTTCATAAGAGGTGCCTACTATTAATAGTTGCTAAGTGTTAATTTTCATAATTTTTGCACTAATTTTAGTAAACACACAAAGTTTTATCAAATTGACCGTTTTCGTTAAAAAATATATTTTTCTTGACTAATTTTTAACATTTGTATGGAATGTACCGTTCCTTTATCATTGATGTAAAATTTTGTTCTTCAGATATTCAAAAAAATAACCCATGTCGTTTTCGAAATATTTGATTTTCCAATAAAAAATAAATATTTTTTAAGGACTTCTTCGACAAATAAGGAATTATCATTGTTGTTTTTCTAACTGATGAGCCAATTGAACGCAATTGGACTTAAGGTCACAAAAACTATTTTTGAAAATCTAAAATAATTTTTTTTTAATATTTTGACATACAAATATTTTTTATAAGCTTCTGTATAAAAAAAGTTATAAAAAGTTAAACCGTTTTGGCGAAAATCAAAGACAAGAAAATCGATTTTCTTAAAACTTAAATAATTTTAATTTCGAATATTTTTTATAATTTAAATAGTTTTTCTTACTTAAATTTACAAACAAATATATTTTGCATCTTTAAAAATGTAATTTTTTTTTGAAAATCAAATACATATTATATCGTCCCCTCATTGCAAGAACTAGGTAACTCAATTTTCAATTTTTTTCAATATCTCGGTGAAAACGGTGTTGTTAAGTAAAGTTTTAAAGATTTTTCGTCAAATTTTTTTCTATTATACAGCCCTATTCTGTTATTCATCGGGGGGAATTTTCTTGAAGTATTCACCAATCATCATTCTGTTAACATTCGCAGGAAATCTGATTCACTTGTCGGTAATGTTGGATATACTTTGCGGTATTCTAACTATTCACATGAACCATTTGTTGCCATACAACTCCGATCCGCATACAAAAATATGCGGATTTGTTCTTTTTGGTTGCAAATTAACAGACCTATTCTGCTTTTCACGTGAATCAAAGATTCGATTCACCGAAACGATTCCCTTCCGAACTACCTCTACATTCTGCTATCCGTCGGGCGAACTGCACTATCAAAACCCGAAAAATCATGTGTTGTATTCAATTAATTTATAGTTTTAGTTAATTGTTGCTAATAAAACCTTGTTGTTTTCAGTTCATTAATAGTTTTGGTGTATCATTTTAAATAATTTATTGAAAAAATAATAAATGTATGGTGCTACGACTTTTTATCAGTTTCACAAAGGAAGGGTTATGACTGGGTTTAATTTCAATGTAAAAATAAAAGTGATATATCGTTCTCAAATTTATTGTTTTGAGTGAAAAAACGTAAATAAACACAGTGTTTGTAGCAAATAGCTGCCAAAAATTTAGTTTTTACTTATATTTTAAGCACAGTTATAATCACATTATATGATATTTGTGAAGGGTTAGAAACGTAAGAATTAAACTTTCCTCCATTCTCTTGTAGCGGCTCCAACTTTTTTTATTAAACTTTTTCTATATACTAAAACTAGTGCGATAAACTACCAAAAATTATAAAAATTGAAAAATAGCAAAAGTACTTCTCATAGAGCATTTTTCTAAGTTTTGAATTTTCTTAAAGTCTAAACAGATAAACATTATATATTTATTTACAAATTTCAAATAAGATAAAAAAAAAAATTGTATATCAAAATTTTCAAAAAAAAAACCTGAACTTTTAAAAAAAGTTTCATTTTTTTTTTTTTTTGAAAATTCGATATCTCAAGGACGGGTTGACAATTTTTTTCAAGTTTATTTCTATACCTACGATTTGCATCATCAATCAATACATAAAATTTACCTTAAAAATGTTTTAAGAATGTAAGAATTTGATAAGAAAACCGCTTCAAAAACCGGTCAAAAAAGTTCCCAGCTTAATCCCACCTGGAAAAACAATCTAGCAAGGGTAACACTCGATTTTGTATCGGGCCTCACCCGTTAAATAACCCTTTGCCTTGACAAACGAACTAAATTAATAAAAAGCTGTCTGGTTGGGATTCGATCCTATGATATTCAGGTAACCAGTCAAATACGCCGACTACTGAGCTATTTCGCAATACAATTGTGTGATATTGAGAAAATGAAAAAGTATTTAGGTACTATAATTTTTCTTACTATGTATGATGTGTAATCATTTTGTTTGTTCAGTTTTTTTTATAATTGGGGTATTTGTGATGGGATAAAACGATTTATCCAACAGGTTTTTTTCTAGCGAAGGCCTTACTAGTATTTGACAAGTTTTCCTTGTCTAGATTACCCCTACCGAAGCCTTTTTAGGGCCTTGACCAAACTTGACATTTTTCCAGGTAGGATGATTGGAATTCTAATCGTGTTGGACACAGTCTACAGTTGTGTTTTGTCAAAAAATCCACGTAAGTTAAACTGATCTTAATACATTCTGCGTATGCCAAAGGCCCTCCCTATGACACTCATGATTTCAAGTGAATAAAGGTCATTAAAAGCTATTTTGAATAAAAACAATTTTTGTTTTTTTTTTTCATTTAATGGGAATAGCAACGCGTCGTTTATTTTTTAATTTGCCACAGTATTAAGGGGGTGCTAATACTTTCTAATATTAATTTCCACACAAAAAGCTAAAATTTGTTTTTTTACAGACTGAAGCTGTTATAAAATTTCATTAAGCTTTTGATGAATTTAATCTTAAAAGGATTTAAGGAATGCTAAATCAACACAATATATCTTCATGCATTGTTGATTATAATTAAATCATTAAGCTCATTAGTTTTGTATGTACTCGTATCAAAGCTGTATGTTTAAAAATGTGATATAATTTCATTTGGTCACCATAACAGTAACAAGAAAAATAAATTGATTATATTTATACCATTTTGAATGCTTCGCCTTTGCCTTAGCATTGAAATTGACAGCACCCCTAGCTGTTTGTTGTTGTCATAATTGGCATTCATTTATGAATTCTTCCTGATCTCCAAGGTGTTGTTGCAAATGCGACTTAAGACCACTTTAGACAAAAAGATAAACTCGACCACGTTTGGAAGCGCTTTTGAAAGTGGATCATTCATGTTTTTGTGTCTTTAAAAAGTTGTGGCAAATTTAATATAAAAAAAAATTCATATGGTTTGGGGAAGAGCTTATTTTACTACGTTCATTTCTCTACTTCATCATTTATTTATGTTTTTAATGAGGAAAAAAGACATAGCAAAACACATTTTCATCTATTGATGCGATAATAAAATTGTGAGGTGAGTTTACCATAAAAAAAAATAAATGTATAGTTGACTTCCTGGCAAGTTGTTTTTTGAACATAATAATATATTAGTTTTAAACTGGGTTTGTTAACCATAACTATGTCAATTTGTCTTAACCAAATAAAACAAATCTAGATTTATTGAAGGAGGAACCGCCGCCGCCGCGCCACTGCAGTCGATCTATGAAAACATACACTTTAAAAAAAAATCGAAAAAGTTTTATTAGTAGGTTTTTTTTAATACAAATTCTGAATGCTACTGAAATAACTTAGCCTTGTAGAAGATTTAACATATTTAATTCGACTTGTTTCAATATTGATTTAAAATAGATTTTAAGATCTTCAAGTCGACAAAAATTGAGATGAAATAGCGGAGATCTAAGTTTGCATACTTATGGACTAGTGAGGGCCTCGTCAAGTACAACTTTTGTTGCGTTAATTTTATGTCTACTTAAAAAAAAGGCCAATTAGAACGGATAAAAATTCTTATCATAAGGTCTTGAAGATCTTACTACTAGGTTTTACATCTTAATGCCGACAGCAAATTTTGGGAGTGGATGTCTAACCAAAATTTGGGTATGAGAGTTTACAGGTGCATGTATAAAAATTAAAGTTTTGCCGGTTTCTTCCTCAGTCTTTGGGAAGGGTGGGAGGTTGAAACCCGCTGAGTCTGGGTCATAAGCACTTCAATTCACATTTAAAAAATAGAAAGTGCTTTGTCATTTTTCCGAAGTTTAAAGACTTTTATCTTGATGATACCACCAATAGAGGCCATGATTTTAGCCTTTTAAGAAAACCTTATGGGACTTTTTTTGGAGACTTAATTTTTGTTGATTTTTTGTGTGTTTCAAATCTCAAAAAAAGGGATGATAAGTTCCGTATAAAATGGCTATATCTTGAGTTCCTTTAATCGGACCGTAACGACTAAGTTGTTTATACTTAGGAGAAGTGACGGAGCATCATTTACAATATTTTTGTGAGTATTAAAATGGTTGTAACCCTGACAATTAAATAGAATAACTTTCTCTTTTTAAGTCCTTACCCCTCCCATAGGCTGAAAAAATACTTGCCGGACCTTGGTATTTGATATCACGATTAAAACAACTATAAACCCTCATACTCATATTTTCGTTACATATCCACTCCCAAAATTTGTTGTCGGCTCTTAGACTATTAGCACTTATTGCTCCTTATGTTACACCCACGAAACTGAGTGATATTAATTTCAGTAATCTGTTCAATGGAACTTCTAAGGAACTGCCAGTTTCCTAAAAGTTTATTAGAAGTTTTATAGAAGTTCATTCGAAACGAAACATATTGGTTCTGAAACTAATTTGAACTTCTTTTTATTGCAATAGTCACAACGACCTCAAAGAAGTCTCTGGCAAGAGGAGGGTTTCCCTTGGAAATTTAAAATAAGATAGATAGATAGATAAATGCTCTATAGAAACTCTATAGAGCATTTATAGAAGTCACAACTAGCCTTAAGGGTCTCGATGAAGACAAAAATAGAGGATTATTTCAGCTTGATATTTATTTATGGGCACTTTTTTGATAAAAGGGTAAGATGGATAAAATGGATATTGCAAAAAGTCTACTTGACAACCTCAAAAATCTTCAACATACTCCAGGTTTTATAGAACTACGCATCTTGGGTTGTTCTCAATCAAATTTTATGATTTTTTTTTTTTGCTTCAATTTAAAACCTAAATCAAGCTATTGACATAACATCCAAATTATTTGTATTCTGTTTTATATTGTTGTCGAAGAATTTTTTCGCAAACCCCAATATCTGACGAAAATTTAATTTCATATATGTACCTACCTCACATCTATGATTAAGACACCAGAAATGCCCGATTGAAAAACGTGCCTCGAATTGAGTCTCTCTACCAACCAAAACACCCATTCGACGATTGTTTGTTTTCGTCTCAGAATTTGAACGTGCGTGGACATTGTAGTCCACGGACTGCCTGGCCTCCCCGTCCCAGTTGAAATAAAGCAAATTGTTGAAAAAAAAACAAAACAACTCAAATCAAGGAATCAATAAAAGACAAATAAAACGATCAAATTCCAGTCGACTATGTTAGTAGGTAGGGAAGGTAAATTATTTTGTAATCACGTATTTTTGTTGTTGTTTGTTTTTGTTGTAATTCTTTGGAATCCTTGTCCTCAATTTATTTACCGTTCGTAAGATGACAGTTTCAGCTTAATATAACGGTGTTGAATTCCAATTTTTTTTTTCTTTTTAATCAGAGACCTTGAAATCATAAAATTGGATCAAAATGTCAGACTTGATGCAAAAAGAAAGGATTTGTGTTGCAAAACAACAACTCTTTGTGTCAAATTGTAAGCCATTTAACAATAAAGACAAGATTAATTGTCAAAAAAAAACACAATGTCTGGATCTGTTCGCTCTGAGTATTTTTTATTTTTTTAACAGACGCTGTCGTCTTTTTTGATTTGCATAATTAAGTTTACGTGATTGGAATTTTAAGCCAGATAAAGCTGGAAATTAAAGCAAAGTAATGGTACTTGATCAAAATAATTTAAGTATCAATTGCGAAGCATGGAGTTGAGTGACTGGCAGTAGAATCACAAGTATTGGAATTCAAAACGTTGTTTTTTAGTCAAAACAGTTGAGTTTAAATGAGAAGATACAAAATATGAAAGCAAAAAAAAAAAAAGAATAGTTCACATACATAAGATTGTAGACTAAAACTAATTTGATACATTAGAGGGTAGATAATCAATTCTATCCTACGAACAACATCTATGAATAAGCCTCAGGGTGTTTAATATTTTCGTTTTCCTGCCGGAAGTCTGAGTTCAATTCCCAGCCACTGCCACCTAAAAACAGAAGTTATTTTTCCGAGGAACTGACAAATCCTCCAAGAGTATACTTGTCATGAAAAAGTGCTTCTCCGTTCGGACTCGGCAAAAAATTGTGTGGGTTGAGAATTGTAAGTCACTAGGCCCTGGTTCTTCACAAGCTCTTGTGCTACCAAATTTATTGACGTTTGGATAAGTTTAACCAGTTTGATTAATTTTCCGCAGCAAAATCCTTGGATAAGTTTAACCAAATTGTGTAAATCATTTCCCATACAAAATTTGACAGTACATTAACCAAAAGATAAACTTAACCAATCTGTAAACTTATCTAGGGTGTAACGAAGTTGCATGAAAACCCATATTATAATACTTGTATATACAAGGTTTACAGAAATCCAGTTTTAAAAAAAATTTCCTCCGAGCCATTCGAAATGCATTTTGTATAATCGCTTTGGACTTTCAGAAGTGTATTTTTAATTAACACGGAAAAGAGAGCTAATAGCTAGCTTCCATTTGGAATACATATTAACAAAATAATAAACAGAGAGATAAGCTTTCGAGTACCCTTTGGGGTTATAAAAAGTGCATTGGACTGTCGTGGTGAAGATCTGGGGAGGTGGTATTGAGTCCCAGTCTACCGCAACCATAAAACACAAAAATTTTCAGGGTTACTAGAGATCTAGATCATAAAATAGTGTTTCTCATTTTAGCTGTTCGGATCCGGTAGAAAGTTGTAGCTACCCTCCATTTCTGTCGACATATAAAACGCATACAGGGACGGTTGAGAGTTGTTAGTCAATAGACTATGGCTCTCCAGGGGCTGTTTTTTAAGTTATATTATGTATTCTCTACTCTTATCAGTAAATTTAATGTTTTCATCAATAATATTTTTCGAAGCTTTATTGAGGCTGAAAAGCCATTTTTTCTAAACTTGCAACTTAGCTAAATTAGATTTTAATTAATGAATGAGTCTCTTTCTTTGAGTCAAACAAGATACAATACATTTCGAGGTACGCCCTTCCCATGGAATTACAAAATTTTAGAAGGAACGAGCTTCTATTATTTTGTTGAAAGCACAGACTTGTAAGGTAGATCTTCGCGAAATGTAAAGCTTTTATTATTTGGAACTTGCTTCCCACTTAATAATATCACATATGCTTGGTCTTTGGAGAAAGATCATCTCTAGTTAAAAAAAAATATAAGATATCTTCGCAATTTAATTATTTTCTTGACTTAGTTATTTAAACATTTTTTAAACATCCAATCAAACCCAAAAACTAAAGACTTAAAGCACCTTCTATTCTTTCTTTTAGCATTGATCTCACCTGATGCCAGTTTCCGACAAGGTCGACAATTTCCAAATTTTCGTATGCTCTACCAACCATTCCAACCATTTCGTCAAGGAAGTACGTGCATAAGTTCCACAGGAGCATTTGGTTTATGCGTTAAATTTAACAGTTGTAGTCCACATACACGAAACGTTAATTACTTTCTCCGGCAATCACCAGAACTAGGCAATCCATGGTTCTTGCAAGGTGAAGCAATTTGCAGCTTCTTCGACAATTATGGGCGACAGGTGACGGGAATCTGTTGTAATTCAGCAGATCAATCACCAAATCCAAACCGAGAGCAAGATAGTGGTGAAATTGAAATCTCTGACAAAAAAGACGATGATAACAATATCAATTATGATCGTGAAGAAATCGATGAAACAGTACAACCATACCAATTCAACTGGCCACCACGACCAGCATTTCCATCACCGGTGCCAGCTCAATGGCCTCCACCATTGCCAACGCATGGACCGACCATAAGCCAATGGCCACCACCACTGCCTACCCATCCACCTAACCATCACTACCCAACTCATCCACCTCATCCTGGTTTGCCAATGAAACCACAAACAACATCATCTCGTCCCGTTTACCCATCATACCGTCCAACTCAGAGACCCACGCAGCGGCCAACCTATCCATCATATCCAACGACGACTCCAAGGCCTCCAAGTACAACCGAGCAAGTGACATCTACAGCAAATGGTAAGTGTGGAGCAAAGAACGGTGTATCCGCTGATCAGGAGCGGATAGTCGGAGGACAAAACTCCAGTCCAAATGAATGGCCCTGGATAGTTGTTCTCTTCAACAAGGGAAAACAGTTTTGTGGGGGATCAATGATTGACAATGTACACGTTCTGACAGCAGCTCACTGTGTAGCAAGGTAGGATTGACATTAAAGATTTGTATAAGTCTAATGGATTCCCATTTCAGAATGACCTCTTGGGATGTCGCTGGTTTGACAGCTCATTTGGGAGATCATAATATTCGAACGAGCTTCGAGGTTCAACATGTTGAAAGGCGAATCAAGCGACTTGTGCGACACAAGGGTTTTGAATTTAGTACACTCGTAAGTAAATGCTTCTATATTTTTTCTTAACACAGTTCTAATCCCAAATCGAATTTCAGCACAATGACGTAGCTATCCTAACTTTAGACAAACCGGTTACATTTACAAGGGAAATTCGTCCAATATGTCTGCCATATGGTTCTTTCCGAAAGTCCTACATCGGACAAGTAGCAACTGTTGCTGGTTGGGGAAGCTTAAGAGAAAGTTTGTAAAAATTAGATACGCTATTTCAGGCTTTTATTGAAAAAATTAACTATTTCACCAGATGGTCCTCAACCATCAGTATTGCAAAAGGTCAGCATTCCAATTTGGTCGAATCACGATTGTGCCCGTAAATATGGACGAGCTGCTCCGGGAGGTATTATTGATTCTATGCTTTGTGCTGGTCAAGCTGCAAGGGATTCATGTAGTGTAGGTTTTTTTTAAATTATCTGAAGTAACTATTGATTTTATCTAAGGCTTGTTTTATTTTTTTAAGGGTGACTCTGGTGGTCCATTGATGATCAATGAAGGTGGCTCCTGGACCCAAGTCGGTATTGTATCATGGGGCATTGGATGTGGTAAGGGACAATATCCAGGTGTCTATTCAAGAGTATCAGCTTTTCTACCATGGATTTTGAAGAATCTCAAATGAACTATTTGAGACAACGACAAATTTTAGGAACGACACGAACCGATATTTATTTCAATTGCACAGAATCGTGATATTTTTTTTTTATTTTTATAAATTGGAAAGACAGTAAATTGCAGTGCGATGGAATAAAATAATGAGATTAATAAAGTAAAAATGCTAATTTAATTAATAAGTTTCATTTTGTCTTTATTTGTAATTGTTATTCCTTTGAAGATTTTTTAAAATCTTTTTACTTTACTTTCACCATGGACTAGTTTGGAGCTAATTTAAGAACACCCTAACCAGCATATATTTCGAATACAAGTACGAGAAAAAGTGCTCCTAAAATATTTGTCTCCAATTTCCCAAGGCCTTTACACACATTTATTTAACTTGACAAAAACTTGCCAGTTTTCCAGGCAGGTATCTGTTTTTAAAATAGATTTGAAGAATTAAAAAAAAAACACATTATTTAATTACATTTTTATTCTTCCTACTTTTCAATAAAATCATACAAAAAAGAAGAAAAGACTTTGTTCATCAACAAAGTAGTAATAACATAATATTTTATAAATAGTTAATTAGTTTTTTTTTCTTTTTTTTTTAATTTAAATAGATTAAATATTATAGTATTAATATTAGACATAACGTGTCGAATTTATGAAGGAAAAATGATGTAAACAAAAAAACATAATAATTAAAAATTAAGAAAAGTTCGTCGTTAGTTTATGTGTATTTCGTCAAAATCACACACGAGAGAAATGAAATTCGTTTTTTTTTATTTTTATCATTAATAAATAATATTGAATATTTTCTTTTGTTTATTTGAAATAAAATCCAATTAATTGTTAAGTTCAAATTAAAAAATAAATTAAATTTTTCCATGTCGCTATTAATTTCGATTAGTGTTTTTTTTTTTGTGTAATTTTCAATAAATTTTCAAATTTCAATTCGTTACCGTAAACCTGATTTTTTTGTTTTTTTAAATATTTTATTTGTTAATATAATTTTTTTAAAATTATTTCGAATAAATTAACATCAAACAAGAATTTTTTTCTAAATTTAAATGCCACCAAGTAGATTCTCTTGATATTTTCGTTTTAGTAAGCATTTTTGTCCCCATAAGAAGTATTTTTTTTTGTTGCAATATTTAAAGAAATAAAATTGTTTCAAACTTTTTTGTTTCTTAAAAAGTAAAATAAAATAAATCTTGGACTTATTATAAATAAATATTTTGGTCTATAATTGATTTCTATTAAAGTGAGAAATAATTATAGATCTGATTGTCCAGGACCTGGAAATAAATAAAAAAAAAACAAGAAAAACAAAAAAAATTAGATTTATTTTATTTTGAATTATAATCAATTAATAAAAAATATATATTTATAAGTAATTAAATAAAGATGAAAAAGAGTCAATGGTGATATGTATTTAAAAATAAAATGTATGTCAAAATTATGGATTTTAAAACTTTATTCGTATTTATACTAAACGAACAAAATCTTTCATTTTTAAAATTTGTATCAACCATGACCAAAAAAAAAAAAATAAACTAATTAAAATATTATGAGAAAATTATACATTTAAAGCTTTTAAACGATATATTCTTCCATTTAAGCTTAGATAATAGTTTATTTTTGGTTATTTTGTATAACAAAAAAAAAAACATAAATAAAAAACAAACTAACAAAAAACAAAAAGAAATTATAAAAAATAAAACCCAATCAAAAAATGCATGTTTGTTTTTATTATATACAAGAGGAATATTAAAAATGCAAAACATTTTAATAAATTAATAGACAAGAGAGAAAACTTCACCTTTTTTTCTTTTTTTTTTTTTAAATAAAAATTGTTTAACAACAGAACAATAAACAAATTTTGGCTTTTTTCATTGACTAGCTAGTTTGAAAAAAAATATTTTGTTAAATAAAAACCGAAATAACAAAATGATGTTAAAGAGAAAATTAATAAAAATTCGCGTTTAAAGAAGAAAAGTATAAAAGTAAAGTTATTTAACAATACAAATTTGTGTTGATTAAGAATTGCAATTTGTTTTTAATACATAATATATAAGCCAAAGGTGGAGTTTGCTCCATTATTTTGACTGGAAGAATTAAATCGAAAATTTCATTATTACAAAAAATATATATTTTAATATAATAAGTTCTGATATTAAATTTTAAAATAATGAGATATACCTACGTGTTATTATGTATTGCCTGGATTTTAACTCAAGTAAATGATACTTAAAAATATGATAAATTAGTTGTATGAATGATTTAATTTAAAGTGACGTGATTTTGATTTTAAAATTTTTATTTTTTAGACGAAAGTCAAGAACAAATTTTGAAGTAAGAAAAAAAATCATAAATGAACGCCTGCCAAACGCTTACAGAATTCACAAAGAAAAAGCTTTTTGTATTTAAATTCAGAAGTTCTTTTTTTTTTTGCTTTAAAATTCGAATGACTTTTATATTACTGATTATAACAGACCTGTAAACTTTCAAGTACAATTATTAGTCAAGTATCCAGTACCTTGAACTAGTACTTGTACTTAACAAGTATGTACAATGTACTTGACACTTGAAAAGCACCAAATCTAAATATATTGACTTGTAAATACATTAAAAGTTCTTGAAATGGGCTTATACTCGAAAAGTACTTTAAATGGACTTGTACTTCAAAATTTACTGGGGAGTATTACAGTACCAACTACAGGTGCTTGGAAAAGAACCTGAACTTGGTGGTTTTCAAGTACCAAGTACATTGTACTTATTTTATTTTTTTTTTTTTCAAGTAATAGTACAAGCACAAGATACCGGGTACTTACAAAGTACTTAAGTACCTACAATTGTACTTAAGGTCTTTACAACTCTAACCATAAATATAACAAATACTCATAAAGTTCGTATTAAGCACAATTGTATAGAGCACATTTTACAACTTTTAAATTTCAATTGTAAGGTTTCAATTTGAAATAAAGAATAAAAAGCACAATAAAGCTTACTGTGCCTACAAATGTATGTAAAAATATTGCCAAAAACCTTTAAGACTGAGAGCCAATGAAATATAAATTAAATTTTGTGCGTAATGTTTGGAGGTCATAACAGTAAAAATAGCCTTTTGAGAAACAGATGTCTGCCTACCTGAACATGTGCCCAAAAGGTGCAAAATTTGATGTGAAAATGTGCAAAAATAAGGCAGGTCAAGTAATTTGCTTGACGATGTTATACTTTATTCTCAAACAAAACCAAAAATGACACATTTTAAGGACATTATTACAAAACAGACCACGGACCTTAGTCAAATATAAATAAAAAAATAAATAAATTTGGTGGCACAACAGCTCGTGGAGAACCAAGGCCTAGTGACTTACAACTCTCAACCATTCCTGTGTGCGTGTTGTTGGCAGGAATGGAGGGGACCTACAATTTTTTGCCGAGTCCGAACGGCTAATGAGAAGCACTTATTCATGACAAGTTTACTCTTGGAGGATTTGTCAGTCCCTCGCAAGAGGCAGTACCTCGGTAAAAAACATTTCTGTTCTTAGGTGGCAGTGGCCGGGAATCGAACCCAGACCTTTGGCATGACAGTCCTACGCACTAACCATTATGCCACGAGGTACTACGACCTTAGTCAAATACCTTATCAAATTTCTAAATCTCGACATTTTTCTAAATCTTAAAAAATAAACATGAGTGAAATAGGGAATAAACAGGGAAGTGAAGTTATTTAAAGTGTTTTGAATTGTTTAAACTTAAATAGGGATGCTATCAAATTCAGAAATTTAATTGATAAAATTAAAGAAATAAAATTGAGAATTTGAGAAAAATTTATAAAATCGCAGAAATGTCAACCTGTTAATTTATTTATCAATTCTCACTGAAACTCTAAGGGCCAAATTTTCAGTGCAGAGTTAATTCTAAGATAAATCAGAAAATAAAAGCCTGAAAGCCTGAGTAAACTCAGAAGCAGTTTTTCAGTTATCTTTGTCAGAATGCACCGAATTCATCACAACAGAACAAAAGGTGAATTGACAAACAAAAATATTTACAGGAATTCTTACACATTTACTTTAACCACCAAATGAACAATTCTGAAGTATATTTATGAGTCTGAAAATTTTTTTGTCAAATAAGCTTTAGACTTATTTTCCAGTGGATGCCTTATTTGAGAAATAAATATTCATATTCTTAAGAACTGTTTTTCAAAAGCCGCTGGATACATTTAATGCGTTGGAGTTCACATACAAAATGTTTACGTTCAAAACATTTGTTACTGTCTGCCATCAGTATTTATGCACTCTTGAACAAACTCAAACGAATTGAAAAGAAGAATCTCTTCTAACGACACGTGTCGGGCGGATTCTGACGTATAGTTTTGTGTTACCCCGACTCCACACGGCCAGGCAGGCTTGCCAGATTGGGCTATTTATCGGAAATTGGGCTATTTTTTCCGTAATTGCAGACAACAATTTCTGTATGACAGCCCCATCATAATTGGGCTACTAATAGCCCAAATCTTATCTCGGGCGATATATTTTTTCTTATAACTCTTTAAGCATTCTACAATTTGGCACCACTTTTTATTCACCGAATAGTCCCCATTTTTGTATGCAAAAACAATTGTTTTCCATTTTTAGTTTATTAATTACGGATAAATTATTGACTTAACGGGTAATTTAGGCAAAAGCAAACATTTTTTGGCTTGAATATTAGTCAATATTATCCAAAGAACAGGTGGAAATTGTTTATGAAAATTTAAATTTTGTCAAAGCATTGAACTTTACTTTTCTACTTCGTGAGCAAAAAATGTATTTTATTTTCCGTTGTTTTTAAAATAAAAATAAATTTTGATTGAAGTTATGAGAACACTTTTTTTTATTGTTTTGGGCTATTATTTGGGCTACTTTTTCGGCTTCGATATTGGGCTATAAAAAATTATAAATTGGGCTATCGAACTTGTTCAAGACATGGCAACCCTGCGGGTAGGTACTAGCAAGCAAGTTGCAATACACACACTTGTTCACTAACTCATACAAATCCAAGCAAATTGCTCATCAACTGGCATGGAATTTTTGAAGCTAGTAGTGAAGCAAGTTGGGAGACAAGCAAGGGGAATTCAAGCGGAAAACAAGTGGAATGCAAGTGGAAGGTAATTGAGAGGCAAGTGGAGTGCAAATTACGAATTTGACAGGCAGTGCATGACGCCAACTGGCTTGTCAGTAGTTGCCCGTGTGGCCTCGGGATTATTCACCCCGATTACAGAATCCGACAAATGACGTGTTTAGAGAATCAGACTCTATTTTGACATTTTGACTATGTCCCTCCTCAGCTATTTCGTTGGATTTTGTCACCGGAGAGAATATCTCGAAAGCATTTCCATACTACTTTGTTTGAACATTGAGAGTTATGCTAGATTTCCACTTTCATTTACCAACTGACGAAAGACACATTTTAGCGTAGTTTCACAAAATGACAAATGTAGGTTCTCCAAAATTTATTATTTTTGAACTGCCAAACACTGTTTGACAATGAACGACAGTATATTTGAAAGAAAAGGGGAAATGGCTCAATTGACAAACGAAATGTCAATTTTGTCTTTGACTGGCCAAAACAGTTTTTGAATATTTTTTTTTTTTTGTTTGTTTTGTTTTTGTGCATTTTAAAATTTTGGCAATGAAAGATACCAATTTGACAGCTGAGGAGTTTTTAAAGCTGCCAGATGAAAAAAAGACCAATGCTATTAACAAAAAGCTGAGCATTAATACATACAAAATGTGAGGTTATACGAAAATTGTATATAGGGATTTTGAGATTTCGTATTTCCTATGGTTTTTGTCGGTTTATTCAGGGTGTCGGTAAAGAATGAAAATAATATTTGTTTCGCAAGTAGAACAAAAGATATTACATTTCAGGCTCATTCAGTCTCCAAAAAAAAACACTATTTTTGGTGAATTTCTCATTAACAGTGGCATTTTAAGAAAAAATTTTCAGTTTACAGTTTAACAGTTTTTAACAGTTTTTTTATTGTTATTTTGAATTGTTTAGAATTTCAATGATATTTTTCAGTAATTAATAAATATTCTCATTATTTTAACACCAGAACTATATTATTGAAATGCGACAAAGCGATATCTTTAAATATATTTAATTTTAAAGTCGCAAAAAATATAAAATAAAACTAAATAAATTGGCACACAAACAACTAATTAAAAAATTAAAAAAAAATTAAACAAAATACTTAAAATAAATGTACCTTAATATTTTTTTATCGAAATTGATTTTGTTTTAAATGCAATCAATGATTGGGGATGATAAAGAATTGTCATTCTTGTTCTTCAGGTTTTTTTTTTTTGTAACGAATTTTTCCAAAAGTAGGAGTATTTTTTTTTTTTTTATAAACTTTATTCGGATGAGTTTTCTCTCGATTTCTAATTATGAGTGGATATCATAGGACAGGAGTAGGAAATTTTTATGTGGCTGAGGTATAAAGATATAATTATAATATAATTATTAAATAAATAATGAAACAATGATAAATGATTCGACAAAATTGTAAAAAAAAATATATATTCTTAAATTCTTAAATTAATACGTTTTATGTAGCTTTTTTTATTTTACAATTATAAATATTTACATTTTTATTTTTAATTATTTTTTTTATTAAAAAAAATAGAAAAATAGTAATTAAAAGGCAAACAAATGCATGCTTATAATAGGCAGTGATTGTTTGAGGTAGGTGATTATTATTTAATTTTATTTTTAATTTGTTTTAATGTGTTTTCTGGCATATTCTTTTGTTGCTATTTTTTGGGAACTAGATTATGTTTTTGTTTAAATTAATGAAATGGGATTTTATATTATTGAAAACTACCAAATTTTTGAAAATTTATCAGGAAATTTTTTTAAATGAATTTTAAGAATTATTTTGTGGGTTTCTTAAAAACGGTTTGTTTTTCTTTAAATTTATAACTTGAGGAACAAATTTTTTTAAGGAATAAATTTTTCTCTTTATCTTAAGAGTTTTTGCATTCGCCATGTTGTATTATTCAAAATTGAAACAAAGTTTTAATCAAACGTCGAAAATGGCGGTTTTGACCTACCTGGATTGTTGAAAATTTACTTTTCTAGCCCAAATGACGGCAAATGAATGATAATTTTGCTTGGAGAGCCTAAATTTCAATAAACAAATCAAAATTATACTTTTAATAAAAATGTTTTAAAAACAACAATATTATCTGATCAGTCTTTAGGGATCAGATTTCAGAAATTAGATTTTAGAAAACTGCCAAATTTTAGCAAACCAAAAGAGATCTTTTTTTCTAGACTTTTCTAGTCCCTCGATAGGGCAACCCTTGGGGTTTTGTAAAAAAAAAGTATACATACAACCAATCTGACTGGCCTACAAATAAATGCATTGGAAGAGGACTTTAACAGGTCCATCAGTCATAGAATTTTCTTAGTTTTATTTTTTTTTTTAGTGTTTTTGTTAAACTTTTTTCCATCTACCAACTGAGCCTGCTCGATCCGAGCTAAACATTTCAGGTGATCGACTACTTCGGCTGACAATTTCGGGAGATTCTGTTACCCGAGATAAGTCTCTATTCACAGTTTTTGAACTCAAAACTCGAGGACAACGAACCGCCCATGGTTTTCGTTTGGCTGAACCTGTTGTTTCTTGAAGAACTTTAAATGCCTTCGATGGCAATATTTCGAAGCTCCCATTCGTCGTCGAGCTATCAGAGTCCATTTTTGTGGAACTCCATGTGTCATAGTAATCGGCATAGGATTCATTTTTGAATTCTTGAGGTGTCAGTGCAGGTGTAGAATCAAGTGAGGTATTTTCTAGAGAATCAAGTTCTTCTTCAAGAACCCTCTTTGCAGCAGCTTGAAGCTTTTCCATGGGAAGATTCTTCAGTGAGGTGCTACTCTTCTTCAAAAGCAAACTCTGAATGAGTTCGTTAACAAGTTTATCACTAATTGGCTGGGATTGTTGGCCATGAATTGGCGAAGCTGGAGAGTTTGGTGAAGAAGGGTTATCGGCATCGATACTTTGATTTTTTCTCAGTGGCAATGAGAGTCGCTGCCGACGTTGAGATACAGTTTCAGCTTCTTGTAGTGCTTTGGGATTCTGCTTTCGAGTTATCGAAACGTTGTGTACAATTTTCTTGCGAGGTTTCAATTCAACTTCAAGAGCTTCTTCTTCGCCAGGTTGCTCTTCTTCGATAACATCTCCGTCATCTTGGAGAAGTTTAAAAAGTCTGGAATGTGTGGAGGCACGTTGATAACGCGACATTTTACGAAGTTCCGGGAAGCTTTCAGATTCTGTATCAGTCTCGGAAAGTGGTTTGTTCATGTCGGTGACTCCGGAGTCGTCTTCTTCGATTTCGGACTCAGAGCGCTGAGAACTATTTCGACTAAGGTTACCCTTTGGCGATGCACTATCAACAATAAGGGAAGTCTTTGCTGTTGCCTTGGCTGATGATGGTGGCAGTTCAACCGCACCACTTTCAAACGCGAAGATTCGATCTTTAACCGATATCTTGGATTCTTCAGAAGCTGTATTCGAGATCAGTTCGGCTGGTTCCTCTTTTGGTTTGAAAGGTTCTGGCTCAGGTTTTGGATAAAGATGTTCTATTTGGAAGTGATTTGGTGTCGAATCACTTACACTCTCTGAACTTTGGGACTCTTCTTCTTCATTTCGTTCTTGTTCATAGTTGTAACTATCTTCGAAATTTTCGATCAAGGTTTCTGGTTCATCTTCAGTTGTTTCATTATCTTCAACTACTAGAGTAACATCATCTAACTCAGGCTGCTCATGAATCTCCAAATCGGGTTCAACTGAAGGTCTCCACAACCATGATGGTGGCTCTTCTTCTGGCAGAGAAATTATTTTCTTTGGTTCTATCTTCTTTTCAACATTTACGGTACTTGTGAAGAATGCCATTGCTTTCTTATAATTATTTCTACGAAGTTCACAATCATCATCATCATTCTGAAGAGGTTCTTCAGCGACATCTTCATTGGGACCTTTAATTTCGGCCCAGAAATCAACTTCTTCAGTTTGGTCTTCGATCTTTGGTGGTGTTGGTTCTTTAACAAACTTTGCTTCGAATTTTCTTTGAGTAACCCAGAAATCTATTTTACCTGTGTCTACTTCTGAATTGCCTTGGATTTCATTGCATGCCCAAAAATCAGTTTCCTTTTCTTCTTCAATCTGGCGATCTTCTTCAATATAGCTCACGGTTGCCCAAAAGCTTATTCCAGTTTCTGGTTCTGAGACTATCGGGTAAAATATTGGTTCTGGGTCTGCATGAATCAGTTCAATGTCATAATCACTATAAATTGGAAGATTACAAGATGTGGAAGATGATGGCTTGGAAGAAGACCACAAAGTTGTCTCTTCTTCTTGAGAAAGAGAATGTTTCTTCTTAGATTTTGACTTGATAGATAAACGTTTCTCTCCTTTCTCGGTCCTTGATTTCTTTTTTGTTTTGATCTTCAATTCAGCTTCAATATCTGGTTGAGTTAACTCTTCATCGGGTGTTGAGATCTTCTTTTTAGTTTTTGGTTTTGGGTGCTCACATTGTGCTATTACTTCAGTCAAATCTTCCTTATGTATGGAACTCTTTCTCTTCTTTGTTTTGAGTCTCAGGGAGTCTTCATTTTCTGAAAGACTTTTCTCTGAAATGATGGAAGACTCCCCATTGATTTCTTCTTTAAGCAAAGAGCTCTTTTCCTTTGTTTTGGACTTTGTTAGTTCTGTAGTAATTTCTGCTTCTGTTTCCATGTCAGTAATTGAGATGGATTTCTTCGATTTCATTTTAGGTTTGAGTTCTTCAGTTTCAATCGATTTGAGTATATTTGAAGAAGACATATTAATATTTGTTTTTGAAATTTCTTTATCACTTGAAAACTCTTTACTTTCATTTTTCTTTACTTTGGTTGGCTCAATTTCAAGCCAGAAACCAGGTCCTCTGTTATCTTCTTCTTTCAGAACTGGCTCTTCAATTTGTTCTGCCCAGTAGTTACGACATCCATTCATGCTACTTGGTGTCTTTATTTCAGTCTTCTTTACATCCTGAGCTTCACACAAATCTATATTAAACCATTCCAAAGATTGAAGTTGTTCCGCTAATACTTTCTGTTCAGTCTTGACCTTTGAAGACTCAACAAAAGTTTGCTGCTTGGTTTTAGTTTTAACCAAGTCAATTTCTGCCCAAAAGTCTGGTTCTTCATCAAACGATTTTGGTTTGGCTAGATTTTTAGCTGTGACAGACTCAATTTGATCCCACACATCTGTTTCCTGGGTGTTGATTATAGATGTTTCTTCACACAACTCTTCAGTTTCTTTAGAAATTTGTCCAATGGCCCAAGGATCTGTTGCTATTGGTTCATCTTCTCTTTGTTTACAAAGGCTATCTTGACTTTTTGAATATTCAATTTCTGCCCAAAAGTCTGGCTCTTCGCATTTTTCTTCAACAATAATTGAAGGTGAATTCGTTTTTTCTTCAACAATCTCTTCAACTATTTCCTTAGTTTCTCCGGATATTATTTCAGAAACAACGATTTTATCTTCAATTTCCTTAATTTCTTCAATTTTAATATCACTATTTGTAGTATCTTCCTTCTTCTTTTTAATTTTCTTCGGTTCTTTTGTAGACTTTTTCACTGTCTTCTTTGTTGGTGGTTTCAAAGTATTAACATCACATTCATCTTCCTCTGTTTTTATTTTGGATATTTTCTTCTTCGCCAGCTTCTTTGGTTCTTCTATCACATTTACATTTGCTGGATTTTCTGCGGCTTGAGAAACAAGCACTTTAGGTATACTGCTTTTGCTTTCTTCACCTTTTATGTCATAAGTTGAAACTAAAACTTCATTTACAACAGCCTTCGTTTCGCCAGACTCAACTGTCATTTTTGAGATCGATTCTTTACTCTCTACTCCATTCACATTCCCTTTATTACAAACAGACTTTTGATGATGATTTAAAAACGGTACCTCAAACTCTGCTTCAATTAGAACTGCCTTCATTAGAGGAGGCTTATTCGGAATAACAAAGGCTTTTGCGAACTTTTGGTTCAAAATTTGTGTCTTCAATTCTGCCTTTTCCTTAACAAACTTTATCTTTTTATGCTCTTCGTCATCTTTTTCAACAATTACTTCTTCGATCTTCGATGGTTCATCAATTGATTTTGCATTACAAAGCGATGCTCTTCTGTTTTTAGCTTCTTCAATCAATTTTCTTTCTTCTTCAACTGTTTTGGTTATTTGAACAATCTCATTTTCCATTGCTGCTTTAACAACTTTAACTTCTTCTTTACTTACTTGTTTTACCAATTTCTTTGGTTTCTTTGTTTTTTCTTGTATCATTTGAATAGCAGATTCAACAACTTTTGATTTATTGTTAGCATTGGGCAGTTTAATTATAGTCAACTTTATTTCTGGTTCAGGTTCTGGTTCTTTCACAGGAGCTTTGATAATCTTTTTCTTCTTTTTCATTTTTGGAGTCTTTGGTTTTGGTTCCTTCTTTTCTTCGGGTTCTTTTTTAATTCGTATATTTGACCAGAAATCTTCTTCTTTTTCTTCTTCTTGAGGTTTTAGAATCTCATTGGCAATGGGTTGTGGCTTTTCCTTTCCATCAACTGACTTGCCCCAGTACCCAGCAGTTTTCTCGAGAAAGAGTTGTGCTTCCTTTCGTGTTGCCTGCAAAGTTGCCCAAAAGTCTAATTCTTCATCTAATTTGGAAACACTTTCTTCTTTTGCATATTCTTCTTTTTTCATAGAAGATTCATCTGAGGTTACAGTAAAGTTGTCTTGTTTCTTCGTTTCATCAATTTTGTCGATGTGTGATTCATTTGAAGATACTTCTTCAAGAATATCTCCATTCTGTTTTCTTTCAAGAATGTCTGTCTCATGGGTATCTTCATTTGTTTTTTGGTTTGTGTTATTGAAAGATTTCTCTTCTTCTGGTATTCTTATTTTGTCTTCACATTCCTCAAAGAGACAATTATTTTTTCTCCAAATTTCTACTGATGTTTCTTCTTTCTTTTCTTCTTTGGCATCTTCTTTCCCCTGTTCATCAATCATAGATATATTATTTGTAAGATCCCCACTCCAAGTCTGATCCATAAATTTATTCCTCATTGGCAATGAAAATGACACAGAAACATCTTCATCATCAGACTCCCAGATGGTATCTTTTTTAATATCCTCCTTAATTGATTCCCCAGCTGAATATGAAAGCGGCGATGATGGACTCAATACTTTTTTATCCACCGATTCGCTGGAACGACTCAAACTTATTGTTACACTTACATCACAATCCTGCGAATCATCTTCATAGTCTTCCGGTTCTGCTTCAACTGATGCAATACTAAATGATCTACCTCTATCTTCAATCTGACTGGTATTTCCAACTTCAACTGTTGCAATGTTTTCATCGTTTGACGAACGACTAAAGGAAAATTTTAATGGTAATCGCACAGTTACTGAATTGGAGTTATCTTCTTCGTCGTTTTCTTTATTGATAACATCTTCTTCTTCTTCAGCTTCACATTCTTCATTTGCTAGAGTAGATGTCTCACTTACACTCGAACTGATACGACTCGTTGGTCTTGGACTAATTTGATCTTCTTCATTTTCTTCGTAGATCACACTGAGATCGTCCATTATTATAATTTCATCATGTTCGAAGATCTCCTCTTCTTCTTCTTCCACTTCTTCTTCTTCTGAGTCCATTTCTTCAATCAGAACTTCTTCTTCATCATACTCAAGCTCTTCGCAGATGATCTCTTCTTCTTCTTCTTCTTCATCAAAAACCATACTTTCGTCACCAGCAATGGTACGATCGTCATCTTCAATTTCAGACATCTTTTCCTTGTTATAAAACTGAATATTCGTTACCGATTTGATGGCTTGAAGTCCATCATTAGAAAGCTCTTCGACACATTCTTCAGAGCTCGATTGTGTTGTTGGTTCTGATGAAGATGAAAGAAGATCATCCGAACTATCATCGGAAGATATCTTACTATTATCGCACCCCGTACTTTTTGGCGAAGGGGAATTTTCTAACTCTTTACCGTTGTCACCAAGAAATTCCTTATCGTCCTCTTTGCTCAAATTAAGTTCTTTGCTGTCAGAACTGGAGATCTCGCTGAGTCTCTGAGATAGAATATCAATTACTGAGCCTTCTCTGTCATTTCGGGCCATTCGTTCGCAATTAACTTCTTCTGGAACATCATCACTACTTGGCGTTATAATTATGTTCGGAAGATCCTGTGACTGAGACCTGCCCCTGCTATATGAACTACGAGAGCTAAAGGAACTACGCGAGCTACAATTTTGCGAATCATAATCATTGGGGTGGAGGTTATAATAGTAACATGGACATGGAGGAGGATATGGATATGCAGGATGTTGATGCGGATGTGGATAAGGATGTTGATGGGGATGTGGATGGTGTTGATGTGGATGGTGTTGGGGATAAGGATGGTGATGGTGATGATGATGATGCGGATGAGGATGAGGATGATATGGTATAGGATATTGCCAATTATTAACATCACCGCCAGATGAAGAAGTTGATGGTTGTTGTGGTGGTGGATGAGCACAACATGGCGGTAAATAAGGATAGGGATATGGATAGGGTGGTGGAGGTTGTTGTTGTTGATAAGGACATTCACTAATGGATGTATCTGTTTCAACAACATCCGAGCCATCACTCTCGGCTACAAAAAAAATAATAATAAAATAAAAAAATAATGCGGAAGAGAAGAAGAAAAAAAATATGACAAAATATGAAAAACAAATTTTTGTTGAGGAAATAATTTTTTTGAAAATGCAGGATGAAAGCGATGGATGAAAGGATTTCTTTTTTTTTTAATTAAAAATTTATTAATAAATTCTGTTTGGAAGCCAACGTCAGAATATGCCATCTGAATTAGTTTCCAAATTGTTCGTTATATAAAATCAATCTTTCTCGCTCTTTCTCTCTTTCTTTCTCTCTCAATCTTTCAATCAGTAAAGTTTAAAATTAAAAAAAAAAACATTCTTTTTCAACACAAACTTGAAATGCCAAATGGATCAAAAAATAAAAATATAAAATAATAAATAATAAATTAAATAATGCACTAAAGGGATTTTTTGCAAAATAAAATCTACGTGAAAATTCTCAATGGAGGGAAACAAATCAGTGTGTTTTAAAAAAAATCAACTTTGGATGCATTTTGTTTGTGTGTATGTGTGTGCTGATGGATGGGATGCAGTGAAATGTATTTACATAATGATGTATTTATGATTTTTTGGTGGTCATTCGAATATAAAGAAGTACTTATATAGTAACGAAGGGTAACATATAAATTATACTATTCGGTATCTTTTCCTATACGACAGCACTGTCTTTATGGGATAGTAGCAGTTTTTTATTTTTCAGTACAAGTCGTAGTCGTAGCACCAATTTGTTTTTAGTATGGATTTGGCTAAGATTTTTCTTTTTTTTTTTAGATTTCCCCTATAGATTAGGAAGGCTTAAAATTAGTGTAGCAATTTAATGCTGATTACCTCCTGCTCAGCTGGAAGCTGCAAAAGCATCACCCTAACACTCCCAGATGGTACCAGATTACCAGCCAAACGCAGCGCAAAGTACCTAGGCATCAATTTTAACGAGCTTCTGAGATTCAACCCACATTCACGTTCTGTACTCAAAAAGGCCAACTTTGCTTCCCATTCGCCTCTACCCGCTGATGAAAAAGAGAACTGGGCTAAGCCAGCAGACAAAAGTTTTAATCTACAAGCTACTTTTAAAGACCAGTTATCAGTTACAGCTTCCCAGTTTGGCTCAAGGAAATCCTGGATATAACTACAACAATCAACGATTTAGCAGGACACTTCTACACTGATCCAGGGTCAGCTCATTATCGGGGCTAAGCAACAATCCTATCCCAACCCTAAACTAATACTGACATTTGACAACCCCGGACTGAACAACCCGAGTACGACAAAGTCACCCCACTTTTATATTAAGTTTTCAAAAATTATAAATCTTATTTGTTTTTCAATGTATAACGTTAGGCCCCTTATGTGCCAACAAAATCCTTTTATTTATCAATGTATCTTAGAGTTAAAAATTATTTTGAAGCCAATTTTAAATAGAAATGTTCAATAAAGCAAAATTGAAAATTGCTGATTACCTCCTAAAGTTGTGATAATTTTACCAAGGAATGTGGTAGCGAACACATGCTTTTTTGAAGCTATCAAGAGTCGAAAACTCGCGAATTCTGCTATTTTGAATACAAGCAGCTTTATAAAATTGAATACAACTAGGGCAAAGCAGCTGCCTGACCTAGAATACGATAAAAAAGTTCCAAAGGCAAACAAGACTTACAGACCTAATAGTTTATCATCATTCTTTTTTATAAATGATTGATTGATTTCTTCTTACAAACAAACATTGATACGAAGCTTTTATGAACTGCTCAACATGATTATTGCAACGAGAAATCGGTGGGGGTACAGCTCTGCACACACTAGTGCGAACTATCGTTATCGAATATTCCGTGTAATGAGAAAACCATGGTAGATATAAGGAGCGCTTTTAACAATGTCGAAACATCTAAAATCGCATCTGCACTAAATTTTGGTAGAAGGTCTATCAGTAGAGTTACGCCGCTAGGCGTTGTTCTCTCTTTCTTTTTCCGGAACTTGATAGCAAACAACTGTCCAAATGCCTGGACCTACAGAGTGTTTGAATGATTGAAATGAAGGGAGCCTACAATTTTCGCTGAGTACAAATGGGTTAGATGAGAGGAACTTACAAATAATAAGAAATACTTTTATAATATTCGTCAAGATTCAGTATCTCTGGAACAAAAAAATCGCTTTAAGGTGGTTTTAGGTCGCGATATCATCCCAGACATTTGGCGTAAAAGTCCAATGTAAAAAAACCACTGCAACACTCAACGCATCACTCCAACTATTCAGAACGAAAGTTTACATACAGAGAAGAACAATATTTGAGACCTTGATTATTTATATCATTGTCGAGGTTATTCGCAACAGAACCAGTTTGAATTTCATGAATTGCTTCTTTGTATTATTAACCGAAGCCTTTTCAGACCAAACTCGATTGAATGACAAACTAGTGACACGACATTGAGATTGAGATCGAGATTGATAATTTAAGTTCGTTTAAATAAGCATTTAATTTTTATTTAATAAGCACTTCAAAATGTACCAAGTGTAAGAAGTAGCATGTCTGGAGCCTTACTGCAAATTCATAGCTTCCCCGGTTGCTGAGATAACTTCACAGTAACAAAAACGCAAAATAATGTAGGTGAAATTTGCTATGCCAACTTCAAAGACGGCATTGAGAAACAATTCTAAAAAAAGGTCTACTATTGTTGCGTTCAGAGACTGCATGGATTTTTCTTTTTAAATTTTCTAGAATTCTGGTAAAATACAAAATTAAATATGGTGGCGCAACAGCTCGTACCACCCGAGAACCAGGGCCTAGTGTGACTTACAACTCTCAACCATTCCTGTGTGCGTGTTTTATGCAGGAATGGATAGGATCTAAAATTTTTACCGAGTTCAAACGGCTAGATGAGAGGCACTTATTCATTCATGACAAGTATACTCTTAGAGGATTTGTCAGTTCCTCGCAAGAGGCAGTAACTCGGAAAAAGTATTTCTGTTTGTAGGTGGCAGCGGCTGGGAATCGAAACCCCAGACCCTTGGCATGGCAGTCCAACGGACTAACAATTATGCCACCAGGTATATTCTCGTAACATTGTTTAAAATCTTTACAGTGTCTTACAGTTTAAAAGAAAAAACTTAACTGAATCCCTTTAGGGTATCATTCTCAGTATTCTGATGTAGGAAATTGTCAGAACTAATTTCATTTGAATATGAGTCCTTCAATATATCAAAAAAACCACCAGATGATTGTGTATGTAAACAAAATAAAAATGATAATAAAAACTTTTTTCTGAATCGGTGAGTGGAAGAACAGAATAAGCGGCAAATTAAACTTCTTAGAAAAATTCATGTCCTCGTAAGTAAAAATTTGGCAAAACAATAATTTGTTTACTTGTATGATAACGTAAAAGGCTTACGGCTGGATAGTGAATAGTTGAATTTGACGGTTTCAACTTACATTAAAGTTTTCAAATATAACTAAATTTTTTTCCTCTCACCGATCCAATAGTATTATTTAAATTTTTGTACTTAAAATAAGAAAAATAATTCAATTATTGATGTATATGCATAGGCGTTTATACTATTACTAAACACTGTTTATAAGTGTTTTTTTTTTCGCTTGTCTTGTTAAATTTAAACTCTAAAACTTACCAGCATTTTCTGGTGTTGTCATTGCTTGTAGAATTTTAAAAGATCGACTTGGTATAGCACTGCCAGTATATATTTTCGGTTCTGGTACATGTTGTTCACTTGGATGAACGTATTGTTGAGAATGTTCTTTAAAAAATAAGAAATAAATATTAAATTGGATCTTTTGAGGAAACACAAAAATAAATAACAATTTAAAAACATACCATCTGGGCTGTAAACTGGTCTTTGACTGACGTACCTATTGGGTTGAGGTTGTTTCATAACAGGAGGAGTGCCTAAAAAATAATTTTTCATAATTATAATAAAAAAATGATTTAAAATTTGATTCGATTAAAAAAAAACACAGCGAGTAAATTGCAGCTCCAGTGAAAAAAAAAGTTTTGTTGTTAAGCTACAAACTAGACAAAATTAAAGCTTAGCTACAACTCTTTGGACTTTCCAGATTTCCATTACAACATCAACTGAGTTCAGTTTCTTTTGAAAATTAAAACGTTTTTTCAAGCAAAAACTACACCGAAAGGAAGTGCTTCTGAATAAAAATCACATTTTTTGGGGAGATTTTAACAGCAGAATTTTGAAAACTGTCAATTTTTGCAGGCTTTGAAGCATTTTAATAAAAAAAGAAAATAAACTGCATTGCTTCAAGCAAATTCAGCATAATTTTTGTTTGAAAACTTTAAAAAGTTTTTTTTTCATACCGCTTTTATCGGTTTTGCATGGAGAACAACGTTCAACAGCCCCTTGTAATTTCTTAAAAGTTTTCGAAGGATTTGAAGGTCCACGATATCGAGGATCTTCCTCACTAGCTGATTTCTTATCTTCGTCTTAATATAATATAAAATATTTCTTTTGTAATACATTTCTAAACTCTACTAAGTGTAATATTTTTAATATTTATTATGTTAACTAACCTTGATTCCTGGCCCGATTTGCAAAACCCTGTTCGTTTTGTAACTGCATTCGTTTCATTTGTTCCGCATTGGGACTATTTATTTGACCAGTTGAAGTCATTTGACGAGCAAAAGTTGGCCGTTGTAGCTGTGGCTCTTGATCGCCCCCACTACCACCACCATCAGATTCGATAGCTTTATTTTCTAAAGCACTATCATCTGAGGTGTCGGTGATTTTTTGCAAAATTCTAAATGACTTCGATTGAGTTGGAGTTGCACTGCCGCTACCCCATGTATTTTGATTGCGTGGATCACTATGAGAAAGAAAAATTATTTTAAGATTAAAAATTTGTGTTTTAAGAATAGTTGTGAACTTATGAATAAACATTTAAATTTTGTGCAAAAAACAAATATTTTGATTTGAATAAAGAGAAAAATATTTCAAAAATAAGGACAGAAATACAGTTGAAATATGTATGGACTTCTTACAAATAGGAAGAAGACCCTATTTTTGTGTTTTTTTTTTTTGTGAAGTTTCTGCTAAAAAAAAAATTAAAAAATCCTATAAGATATTTACATAATGTATTCATATTTTTGCTAGGAGCATTATGTAGAGACTAGGGAAGCCCCCTTTTCATTTTGGAAAAAGTGAAAGTAATGATGTGTAATGACTCATCGAGAAATAACAGAAACAGTTGGGGAGCTTTTATTTTTATTTGTGAATGCATACCTCGGCAAAGTAATTTCATTCATCCATGCTCTAGTGCACTTCATAACACCGATATTGCTTAAAAAAGTGTGTTGGTGCATTAGTATGTGGGTTTTTTTATGCGGCAGTGACGCAAATGGGGTAGCAGCATGTTGATTTTCGAGTATTATAATACAAATGCGTTTTTGACAAATTGTTTCGACGCTTCAGTTAAACAACATGGGAACAGAAGGAAGGTACTTGAAATAAATAAAAACTAAATTTTGATACCGCGATATATGGTCGGGAGCCAGAGCGTAGTGATTAACAACTCTTGGATGGAATGGAAGGGCCTACAATTACCTGCCAAATTCAAACGGCTAGGATGAGACGCATGACGCATGAGGTATCAGCGTGACAGACATATGCACTAACCATTACGCCAAAAGGAACTTGGTGTTAATAAAACTAAGTTTCTGATTTCAAGCTCAATTGCCTTCGGACGGCATCTTGATAGAACTGTTCCGAAAAAGATTTTGCTTTCATGATGATAATTATCATATTCGCCACACAAAATATTGAATACTGATTTTTTAAAAGTCTCTTTGTAAAAAAAAACCAACAGATGATTTAGAAAAATAGTTGATTAAAAGCCAATAAATTATTAAAACAAGTTCTAATTTATCAAAAAATAGTTAATTAGAAGTTATCAAAATATTAATGAACTTCGATTCAAAGTGCTCAAAGTCAATTTAAAAATATAAAGCGCCCCCTCGTCGAAGATTTCCTTGATGGATGTGGTTCTTAAACCAATTAAGGTTTTTTTTTTTTTAACTTTAATGGCCGCACAACTATTTTTGTACATTTTATATACATATATGTTTAAAATTTAACAAAAGGACGTAATAAACTGAATGCACTTTTGAATATTTACAAATAATTTGTATGGACAATAGTTTGTTTACTTTTTGCCTCAAAGCTACTGTGTGTGTATTACAAAATACCACGAGAAAAATTTGATTTTTTGTGTTTTCCTTGCAACTAAAACAAAATTGATTTGAAATGCTTGTAAGGAGTTCAACATAGAAAAATAATTTCAGAATTTTTAAATTGTAGAAAAATTTAATTCTCCAAAACAAAAGGTCTCAATAAAACACTAACAAAACTTTTTTTAAGTTGAGTTTTCACATTTTCTAAAGATAAATGCAATAATCAGTAAGGCCAGAAGTATTCTCAAGGCCTAAATTAGCCAATACAAAAGGCAAATTGTATTGGCTAATAAACAACTTTTTAAATAATGCATTTAGTTTTCTTATTAAATTTAGTGTTCAATTTTTATATTTTGTGATAAAACCTTTGTATTTTATCTTCTTGGAACAGGGGAACCTGGTTTACTATTCCAAGCCTGCACGACCAAAACAAGAGATCATTCCTATTTCTGCAATTTTCTTGAACAATTTTTTGATGGTTTTCATGGGTTTCACACCAGGGCACTGTGCTGGCCACTTGATATCATCAGGGTTTTTTTTACGGGGAAGTAAACATTTTCCATGATGTTCTTGAATACGTTCCGGTTCATAATTCCACATATTATATGAATCGGACCCACTCCATGCCTAGAGAAATATACCCAAACATCCACAAACCATTCAATTTCACTCCCCAGTTCTAGTTATAGACCAGAGTTTTATTTCCTGAAAAAGTTGTTTAACTGTAGGTTTTTTAGTTTTAAAATTTGGATGAGCCTTAACCAGCTCCAAATGAAGAAACAAAAATTCCTCAATTTTTTTCAGATTTTTATTTTCATACCCTAAAGTCACTATAGGGATTACCTCTCTGTATATTTTTGCTAGCTAGATGATTCAAGCGAAATCTGCCAAAACTGAGCATGAAGGTAGGTAGACAAGAAAAACTCCTATGGGGGGAGGGTTATTATATTTCACTCCACTTGTACAGGAGGAGCAAGTAAAAATATTTGGAAAATTTCACTATACCTATTAAGCAAAAAAAAAAAAAATAGGCAGTTAACTTAGAACCTATAGCGACTATAGGGGATGAAAATAAAAATCTGAAAATAATTAGGGAATTTGTGTTTCTTCATTTGGTTTAGGCCCATCCAAGATTACCTTTTATTTAACGACCAACCTAATGCATACATATAAATATTTACATAGGTATGATTTGGATATATTTTTTTTTGAAAATTTTTTGCACAAAATTAAACAAAATTGTACAGACAACAGTGACACTAACGATGACGACTAGGACAAATACTTTCAGCGTTAATTTTGTTTTAACATTGGACAAATTCAAAATATTAGGCGTGAACAATTGAACTGATTTTTTTTTAACATTTTTTTACAGACTGATAATTCGAATACCTGAGACGATTTTTTCGAAATTGCAATTCAGCATCTAGAGGGCAGTCATGAACAAACAGGTTATAGTTTTCACTTAAAAAAGTTAACAAATCAAGGAATAAATATTTTTTAATAAAAATTAAAAATTTAATTAAATTAAATAAAGTACAATGAAAAAGAACTGTTATCATGGAATTCTTCGGAAAATCGAAATATCGTTACGAAACCGAAAAACAAATGAAGAAAAAAATTCAATACGAATTGACTTTTTGAAAATGTATTCTAAAATCTTAGTGAAATTCTGATAACTTTTCAAAGAAGTCTAAAAACATTCAAAACTAACTTTAAGTAAAGCATGTTTTACTGAGTAAGTTGCCAAGTTAGACTAAGTTAGCTCTAGCACAACAATGAAAAAATGAATTAATGATTTTTTTTAAATTGAACGGCTGTCGATGATTGGAAATGGTTTATAAATATGACTCGCTTTTGGTAAGCTTGCTCAATAAAACATAATTTTTTAGTTGTATCATGTATCTTGGTCAAACTTACTTTTGAATAACAATCGGTTGCTGAGAAATGGGTCCACGTGCATTGTTCGGACTCAGTGGCCCATCTGGTTGGGATTCCAAAGCAATCGGTATAATGCGAGTCATAACACCGCCGGCGGTATTTGTTTGTTGAATAATTCTCGATGATTGTTGTTGTATTGGTGGCGATGTCACTCTAGATGGATAATCTTGAACTCCTGGATATTGATTGTAGCCTTGATCTACAAATTGATTTGGCGAACGCACAACATAGTTTGGTGAATTTTGTCCTAAAATATAAAAAAAGAAAACGTTCTCATTAGAAAAATGATTATTCTTTTTTTAAGATATCAAGTTTAAAATAATTATTATCTCTAGTCAAAACTTCCTCTTACGTTTCTTTACAAAAAATATTTTACTTTTCTCCATAAGAAAAAATCAATATGAGTCTTTATTGGGGAAATGCAATTTTTCTACTGATTGTCATTTTATTTAATTTACGGAATCTTTCATCTTAGAAAATAAATCATTGATTTTATTTGGATAGATGACTTAAAAATAACAACAACAACAACAAATTCACTGCCAGTATTCAATTTAGTCTCAAATCAATTAAAAGTAACATTACCAATAAACTGGATTGACGATCTATGACCATAACTATAAATAACCAATATTCAATGCGTTAAGTGTATACGTCTAAGAGTGAATATAAAACTTTGTTGCTACTTTTCGTAGATGCTTGGAACAATTAAGAGCCTAGGAGAGGTATCTTAATAAAACAGCTTAAATCTTTATGGACTCTAATTTTTATTGAATATTAAATTATAGAAAATTTATTATTTTAATTTTATTTATGTTAGTTAGCTTACAAATATTCAATTAAAAAATTCCAAACTACAATAAAATGTATTTGAAATCATACAATATTTCAATCATGAAATTTTTAATATGCAAATGCCAAACACAATTCTTTGTTGGAATTGGAAAATTTGTTGTGTCTGAAGCAAAATGCTTACAGCTGCGTCATTATTATCAATTTTCAGGGACGACATACAATTAGTCTCAATTATTTGCGTTTTTTCTTTTTCTTATTTTGTTGTTGTTGTTGTTTTTTTAATATATTTTCTCCCATTTTAAGTTGGGAGAAAATTTAACCTCCTCCCTTCATTTTCTGAATTTTGGCAAATTTAATAACGCGAATCATCTAGTGTGCAAGAAAAGATGCACCGTTAAATTAACCTCCACAATTATTTAATATGAAATGGCACTTTCAGGCCAAACAAAAATCTTACAATTACAATTTATGTATATTTATTGAATTTTGTTTTTGGGAAAAAGTTATGAATGACGTCGATTTTTTCTTGATAACTTGTAAATTTTAAAATGAAATACATACATATGCCTTTTGGTTCTATCACAGTTTAAAAAGTTTCAGTTTCTTACAGCCTTTTTTTTCACTCAATAAATCAGGTTTTAAGTTTAAACCTTCGTTTAAAATGAGTTAAATATCAATAGTTCAACCATAAGTGCATAATATCCGATTCAATTTTAACTGGCCTCAGAGCTGTGAAAGTAGTTCGACCCGAGTTTAAACTAAATTTTCAAAACATTAACTCATTTAGATTTCAAACACAAACAAAAATTGTGTAAACCGTAAGCTAAGATTTTTTTAAAGTAAAAATTCTGCATACTACTGAAATAAATGAGACAAATGGAAGACCTAGCATTAAGGATTGTACTTGTTGAATTATTGATTCAAATTTTGTCTAAAAATCCATTTGAACTGAATTTAATACAAATTGCATTTGACAAAGGCCCTCGCTATGTCACTTATGAGTCCATGTGAGATCGCCGGAAGAAACGCTAAATTGTAGGACTAAAGGCCATTTAAAGATTTTTAGTCCAAACTTATGTCAAAATAATTTTAATTTTAAAATTTAGGATATTTTTGTTTGCAATTGTTAAGATTTAGTAATTTTTGACAAAAAAAAAAATATGTATAAATAAGAAATACAACAAGCAACATACCATTATTTGATGTCCCCTGCGTCATAGGAGGAGATGGCACACTACTATACTGCTGCTGCTGAGCACTATTGTAAAAAGGTTGTGGCCCAAATCCTGGTGCTGATGGTGTACGTGTTGGAGTTGGTGTTTGTTCTAATTGAATTGGAATAATTCTTTCCTAAAATATTAAAATAAAAAAATAATTGTTTAAAGTTTTATTTGAAATTTATTAAGATAAACAAACCTTTGCATTAGAACTTGTATTATTAATCTGCAATCGCAAGCCTGTATTATTATTGCTCCCAAATCCATTATTCGAAGCAGTTGATGGAGGTGGTGGTGATTTAATGCGATTCAAAGTCTGAGACTCCACTGGCTGACCTTGGGCATTCATCCATCGATTAGTTGGAGCCTGTCTGGGAGTTTGTTGTAATTGTTGTTGTTGTTGCTGTATTGCACCTTGAGAGTCTTGATAAGGTGAAAATTGTTGCTGTTGTTGTTGTTGGTTAGCAACTGGAGGGATATAGATTGATCCCACTTGAGCCTGGAAAGAGAAATTATAACCAAATAATATTAAAAAAAAATATATATATAAAATGATGGCTGGCTATATTCAAACCAATGCTATTTTAAATTGGCATGTTTATTAAAACTTCCGCCTTAACAGAGTTTATTTTATTTGGTATAAGAATCAAAATTAAATTTATTTTTCCTCAATCAAAAAAAAATTAACAGCACGCGTATTTGCTGCATATTTTTACTTGCCAAAAGCTAAACACATAAACTTTGGCAGAAGGACAACATTTATTTATGCAAATTTTTTAGATTTTTTGTTTAATCAGCCTTTTCCCAGTCAATGTACGAAAATTATACAAAAAAATCAATGAGGAAATTGCAAAAAAAAAAAATGTAGAATGGCAGGTTCGACAAAAAAAAAAATACAAATCAACCATATATTACGGTTTATTTTTAAGAATAAACTTTGCGTGTGCGGATTTCTCTAAAAATATATTTTTATTTTACAAGAAAAAGAAGACATGATCTGGCTGATGGGGTATTTTTTTTTTAAATCATTGATTTACCCAAACATTGTTTTATAACGCTATCGAAGTTTATTTTATTTTGATTATGTCATCTCGGGATTTAATACACTATATACAGAGGAGCACACGGGATACGCTTAAACGCTACGCAATGAGTTAAACGTGTATAAATTTATTTTTTCCGACAGAAAATTAATTTGCAAAACGATGTACATTTTTTGTTTAAACAAATCGTTTTCGAAGAACTGAAGCAAATTGAGTACACATGCGATTGATTTGTTTTTACCGAAATGATCTGGGGATTTATGGTTTAAACGAATTCAATTTTCTTTACTTTTTCAGTTTTTAAAATTTATACTTTTTGTTGATGAGTTAAACAATTTAGAGCAAAAATAAAATTGCGTAAAAAATCACACGAATTAATACTTTTTATAAAAATCTTTCAGTTCTTTACTTATTCTAATAAAGAGGTTTAAATCACTTTCATCATCGAAATTTTAAAATGGTTGGAAAACTTCAAATAACTGTTAAATGTTTAGATCATAAAAAAAATTTCCAAGAGTAGATGAATTTTCAAGAAATGTCGAATTTATGATAAACCTCTAAGCGCAGCTTCTACAAGCTTAAAAACAAATCGGATAAATTATGTATGCACTTACTTACCAAAACTAACAGGACATTGCACCATCAAAGTTTAAATCCATAAAAAAGCTTTATTTATTTAAATTTAATTAATTTTGGGAAATTAAATAAACAGACTGAATGTGGCAACTGTCAAGCTCACAAATTAAAAAAATGGCAGAGTTCAGCGTGACATAAGACGTTTTATTTTCAGGTAAGAGCGGTGTTTTCACTTGACGTCTCTTGTTTTCACTCCTATTAGTTCTGTTTCTCTGCATTGAATTTATTTGATTTTCCGTGCATTTCTGCGCATTTTAGTATAAGTTTAGTCAAAATTCATATACAAAAATTTTGATTTTTGGACTAAAAATTCCAAAAAAGGAGCACACATATTGATATCCTATTAAAAGATTGGTGATAAATAAAATGCACGACTGGGTCGGACGTACTTGCCCTTATGATCAAGTTGCTTGGAACTTATGCTTTTTTTCCATCTAAGGTTTATCTCAGTTCAAATTTAATTAATCAATTTGGTGTTTCTACCGCACAGAAAGATTTAAAAAAGATTTATTTTGACAGCAATTTTAAAAATGCAAATGATGTTTAATTTTTTTTTACGACGTTGAAGTGAGATAGAATACTTTATTTATAAAGAACTGAATGCAGCCAAGAATGAATCCTTCAGCGCCATATAAGAGAATAGGATGGTTCGATTTGTAAAAGTATTTGCCCTAGGAAGATTTAACTAGAATAATCTCTTATCTTCAAGATTTACAAAATAAATGTGTATGGAAAATCTTCGATATTTGAAGAAGATTTGAGGTAAATCTTATTTAATCTCAGATGATTGTTAGGTGGACATGTGGTATAAAAGAGTAAAAGTATACAAGCATGAGTCATTTAATTTTCTAGAAATAACGAACTTAAGCATTTAATATTATATTTCCAACTAACACTAATTTGAGATTTAATAAGATTCTTCTTTAATAAGAAATCTTTTCCAAATCTCGAAGATTCTTCAGGTTTTCCTGAAACTTCAGGTTTTCCTAAAACACAAGTTTTATATAAAACTAGTCGAAAACTCTAGAAGAGGTTTCTAGCTTTGCCAAAAGGTACAGCATAGTATTGGAAGTTTTACCCCTGTTTTTAAATAATTTTTTAGGCCAATATTTTAGAAAATTGCCCCTGCCGCCGAAACGTCTTAACCCAACCTACTCCTTCTAGGTTTCTGGTGCACCTTATACCGATCACCATATGCCTGTATTTAAACAAAAAAATAAATATAGACCTTGTTAGAATTAAAAAAGGGAGGGGGAGGATAGACATCGAAAAAACTGACATTTGGCGAAAAAAGAAAGGGTATTCCTTCTACATAAGGGCATTATGATCTGTGTTTACGCTTGAAGTATTGTTTGTTTTTAGTGAGCTTACAGTTCTACTTTTAGTGACAAAAGAAGCGTTTTATTGAAAGTTATAACTAGCGCAGTAATGCAAACACAAATAAAACGCAAATACTCACTTTTATATTCACTTTCTTCTCTACCTTGCTATCTCTCTCTTTTCAAGAAATAGAAATAAGATTATAAAATAAACTTCAAAATGATTCGCCTCACATGCAACTGGTGAAGCTCTTTCATTACAACTTATTAAAACTAAAATTTTAAAGCTCTGATTTTGTATAAATATAAGGCTAAAAACACAACGGACTAGGCAAAACGTTTTTGTGAGGCAAAACGTTTTTGTGAGGCAAAAAACATGAAGGAAGATTATATGTTTTGTTTCACCTATTTGGTGTGTGTTGGCTAATAATAATGAAATAATCAATGTATTGTTGTTCGGTAAATACAGAACAAGCATACATAAAAAAACACAAAGTACTCACGTTCTTTTGTAGATATGGCTGAGACATTTGGGGTGATTGTTGTTCTGGAGCTGGACTGAGTGCCTCACGAGATCTCAAATAAGCTGGATACTGCTGCTGTTGTTGTTGTTGTTGACCTTGAGGTTGAGGTTTGGGCGATTCAGCTGGAGCTGGGCTCATAACGTCCCTTGGTCGAGAAACATTATTTTGAATGCTCAATGGCACTTGCTTTTGCTGACGCCATGGCACTGATTGTTGTTGTGTTGGTGAAGTTTGTTGCTGTGGCTGCTGTTGTTGTTGTTGTTGTTTATATTGAGGCGAAGTTGGGCTTTGATACTGTGATTGCGGGACAGTTTGTTGTCGTTGAATTGATGGCGATTGTTGTGGAGAGCTTTGTTGTTGATATTGTGGTGGCGTCGGGATAGATTGTTGTCGTTGAACTTGTGGAGACAACTGTGGAGAGTTTTGATATTGCTGTGATGGTTGTCGTTGGATCGTTGGTGATTGTTGCTGAGGTTGTGGTGAGCTTTGCTTTTGATACTGTGGCGAGGCGTACTGTGAAGTTTGTCTCTGAATTGATGGCGATTGTTGTTGTTGCTGTGAATATTGGGGGGTCCTTGGTGGACTTGGTTGTTTCTGATTGTGAAATTCTCCTTGTTGTTGTTGTTGACGTATCGGCTGCGGTGATTGTGGAGCGCGATATTGATTCTGTTGAGGCTGATAGTCATTTTGTTCACTATTGTTATTGGTGTATGAGTACTGATTCGTTTCAGGTTTTGGGTTATTCGGTGAGGATCTGTTGTTATCTGCAAAGATTAACCGTTACTTTCGGTGATAAAAACAAAAATTAGAAATGTCTTACCGTTTTCGTCATTACCAACCATGGGGCTCTTTGAGCGCTCCTTACGGTACTCCTCCACCCAGAAGTTGTTCTTCTCCTGTGGCGGTGTTATTTTCTTCAAAGTGGCCATCGGATTGGGAGGAATTTTAATCTCTGGACGGAAGCCCATGGGTGGGGGTTCGAAATTTTGTGGAGTTGGGGATCTGCGTGGGGCATTCCCATTCGATTGTGGAGCTAATTTGTTCTGAGGTGCAGGTGGTGGTGGTGGTGGAGGTGCCCCAACTTTGCCGGGTTGTGGTGGTGGGGGTGGTGGACCAGTTGGGAGCACTTGGAATGGCATTCCCATTGCTGTGGCACCGAGTTGGGAAGCAGCCACACCTGGTGCTATTCCACCATTGCTTTGCTGTTGTGGCAATTGTGTCGGCCGATGCAGCTGTTGTTGGCCTGTCGCACCTTCAATTTGGGCATTCCGTGCCAATCTCTTGGCCATTCTCTGGCTCTTGATCTGTGACAAGTCAATACCACCAGGGGTATAGGTGAAGGGCTTCTTATCTTTTGTCATCATGGCATTTTGGACGCACGCTGGTGCTTCTGCGACATTATATTGGGGTGTTTGTGTTGACAGCCGCTGTGATGGTATCGAGCCGGCAGATAGAGGTGGTGGAGCTGGGGGTGTGCCATATCTAAAAAAAAAAGAGAAAAAAAAACAATGAGCATTCAATTGTGGTAACCTTGTATAGAGTTTGATGACATAAAAGTCACCCTCGCAGCAACACAAAATCGTTGGACGTTAGCCCAAAATGTATTTCTTGAGCTTTGACAGCTTTTCTATGTTTTTGGCAAACAGTTCTATTTGTTTATCGTTAATTGACCCCACATCATACAATCTCACCATATTTCTATTGTTTGTATCTTCGAAGAAAAAAAAATTAAATAAAAAAGAGAAGTTAGCTATTGCTCACGCAGTAATTACGTGCTGCTTTGATGGGAATAAATAAAAGATACACCCAGATACTACACTACACAGTCTCGTCGTCAGATTTGTCTAATTGATTTCAGTGGACAATGATAGATACTGACGTAAATAAAAACAAGATAGATGGGGAAAATTTTTTGGAACGTTTGAAATAGATTTGTCTAAATATTTCGGAACAGATGCGTTTAACACGCGTTGCCAAATTTTTTGTGTTGATATTTTTAGATCAAAATTTGAAAAAAAAGTCTATGGGTTTCTAAGAGAAAATATTTTTACGATTTAATACTTTGATAATAATAATTTTAAGATTATTGACTTTATGGAAAATATATGCAATTAAGTGGTCGCTGACCTAGTTACAATTTATTGAGAAACAATAAGGAAGGAGATAATTTTTTTCATATTAAGATAATGAAGAACTATTCAAAACATTTTGACAGTTTTAGTTCAAAATGTTGCTAACTAAAATTAGATGATTGAAAATATGTACCTAAATAAAATAAGCCTATTGAGCCTGTACTCATTTCCGTGAAATAACTCAGACAGGGGTTGGAAAATTCTTTGGATCTTTGTTTCAAGTAGCCACGTGCGATATTGGTTTTTAGAAGTGAATAAAGGAAGAGTGCTGTGTGTATATAGGAATGTTCAATGGCCATTGTAATGTCGTTTATAGAAAGATTAAGAGGAGTGGACCTAAAAGGATGCTTTGTGGGACACCAAGTTGATTTAATATATGTTGTTTGAGAAGCAATTAGTCGTGGTAGAATAATGTTTAAGGGCACTCGATGAACCAACAAATTGAAAACAAGAATAATTCAGGCAGAAATATACCCAATCCTTCCCTGTTTTATTTTTTATCATACAAGTATTCAAAAAGCTATTGACACCACTTTAAATACAAATCGGACATGTTCTCATTAATACACAAAATTTTAATTATCATGTTAAACATCCATAACAAACCACAATTTCATGCTAATTTATAATAAAAAAAAACTAATCCACTTCTTTATTGTGTCATCGTTACATCAAAGCGCCAGAGAAATAAAATGTTTATCAATTAAATAATGTGGTTTACATTTTTGATCTTGTTTACTTCAACGTAATGATTATATGTAAAAAAAAAAAACTATAAATCAGAAAATGCATAGACGGAAAGGCCAACGCAATAAACTTTATTGTAACTACTACTTCCATTACAATTTGCATAATACAGTCATACCCATAATTATTGGGACTTTAAAAATGTATTTAAATGTCTAAAGCTTTAAATTTTGTTTTTTTTTTTCAATATCAATAAGTATTTTCAGTTTAATTTCTCTACTGTCTTACTAATTAATGACTTCACTGTATTGTAATTTCTGTTTACCAATATCTCTTTAACGATGTTGTTTCTAATGATGATGACGATAACGATGAACTTGATGATTATGACGATGATGATAATAAATAAATATGCAAGCGCTCTATTGATTATTATTTCATTGAACATTGAAAGAACCATTTAAGGCTTTCCATCGATTGCACTTTGTTAGGAAAGATACATTTTTATTGATTTCCACTGCCAAACATAGACATCAAAACGACACACATTAGAAGATAGAGCACATGTACCAGAAAAAATAAAACAATATGACGGAAGTTGTTGATCGAGACAAATTAATAACTTTAAAACGTGAGATACCTTTTTCAGATTGAATATGAGAGGAAAAAATAAAAATGCTTGCCTTCAATAATGTTTATGAGAGAAAATAAATTTTTATAAGTTTGCCTTCAACGGAAAAATTAAATCCTTGATTCAATATTACAATCGGGTCAGAGGTTCTCTCTGATCGATCAAAGTGAAAAGGCTTAATTTTTATCTGCGAAATAATATTATGATCAATGCCTGAAAAATGATCGTTGGTGAATTTGAATTTGTATAGCAATCATTGATGGTGTCAATGTGTCATGGTTTGGATTTGGATTACCAAACTGAGTTAGGTATATTGTTGGGCGAATTGGCACTGCCAATTCAGATATATCGATCAAGATTGAGATACATTTTGCATTAAAAGAAAATGATTACCGTATGTATGTAAAATGTATTATTAAATTTAGGGAAATTTTCTTGAGGAAGTTTTAGTCGAGGTCCTAGAAAGTTTTTCTTAACGAAAATCCTGAAGAGGAAAACTTGTCATATGCTCGTGAGGCCCCTTTTAGGAAAAATTTGTCGGACAAGTACAGAAATCGCATCCCACATACCACATATATAACAAAAAACTAAAACTCTATACCCATTATAAATAGTATGACAAAATTTAGGTATGAAATACTAGTAGTTATTCATTTTCAACATTGAATTACGAATTATCCCAGTAGTACATAAGTGTATTAGATTGGCGAACAAAAGATCCCAGAGTCGAATCCCTGATAAAACCCTCGCTAGCATCAATGTTAAACTTTTTATAGCCCTGTTAAAAACTAGATTATTCTTCCAGACGAGTATTGCTGACGATTTATGAAAACTAAATAAATTAAAGTTTTACTAGAAAGGGCCTCATTAGTTTTTTAAAAGTTTTTCGTGACTAGTTTTTTTTACGGAAAACTTTCTACAACCTTGCCTTAACTTAAAAAAAAATCTACCATTTTTCCATGCCATAATTTAAAAACCATTAGGTATGTTCTCTCAGAATGTTATGACTTATCTCCGGAAGTGCTTATGCAAATATTTTAAAAAAAGCTACTTCTTAAAAATTGTTTAAACTTTATTATATCATATATCTGTGAAACTGACACATTTAACCTACATTTCTCGACAGTGAGCACATAAATTTGTCGCAACAAATTTGCCTATCAATCATCTGTGAAATTTAATCCATATGATATGTAGATTTTTTTGTTTCTTATACGAGTACATAAGGGTACCCTTAATGCTTATTCACCTAATTTTTCATAGCCACAAACTGTGGTATCTATTAGTCAAATCTCAAAGTCATAATCCACACCATAAGCATCAGCATCAGCACCTAATATTTTAAGTTGATTTATTTGGTTTGTGCTTACTACAAATATACTTTAAAGGGAATGTTATGTATTCGAAAAAAAAAAAAATACATTTACTGTGATAGAAAAATATTTTCAAGCTTTGAGTATCATTTAAAGAAAAAAAAAACTATACAATTTTACAGAACGATGTTTGTTGAATTGAGTTCATGAGATAAATAAGCTAACGACTTTTACACACACAGAACATGAAAAATATTGAAAATAACACTGTTCTAGCAGTTAATATTTCCTTAATAAATTAGCCCCCATAACACAATTTTCCAACTCTGCAACTCAACTCAGATTGCATACATGTTTTAAATTCTTTTGATGAATAGCACAACAACATAAACCTACTTTCAATAATGTTCTTTCCAAGTCCATGTAGTTAGTAGTCCCTCATTAACCTATCAAAGAATTCTTCCATGCGGCGTCGTCTATGTTCAGGTTTATATAAATTTTTTCTACAATCTTTGACGGCTATAGTTAAAGTCGCTGATGGAGGAAATACTCACACCTCGTAGTTTTTCTTCCATAAGGAACAAAATTGTTATAAGTCTAAGACTGGATTTGTATATTCTCGAGTAGACTGACCTTAATTTTATTCTCATTGATGGATATGACGACGAATGTGTTTTCATTGCCCCGCATTTGTTATAGTATGTTGGAACCGGCTGATTTTTATTGTCCATTAGACAACTTTTTTGTTTTATTATTTGTTTTCTAACTGTGAACCTGACTCATTGTCCATTTCATAAAGCTGCATCTGTCGCAATTGTAAAGAAATCTCTAATAAAAAGTCACGTTTGGCAAATTGCAAGTGGTAATCTGCTAAATTTGTGGTTTAATGTAAAATTAACTAAAAATAGAAAACATTTTATAGTTTTATATGAAAATTAGTCATTTCCCTGTTGGTCATTGTGGACATTGTGACATAAACAAGATACAAGTTCCAAGTGAGATATCACTGGTGATTTGTTTGACCATTATTTCCGATTTGAGTTAGTCAGAATCAAGAAAAGCTGAAATTGGTACACATTTAACAGTTGGGTATGACTGGTAAATAAAAACACTTACTGTCTACGAAACAAATTGCAACCAAAAGACATTGGTTTGATTGTTTTTGTCTGCATCAAGCAGTCTTATTTATTAAAAATTAAATCCTTCTAGTTTATGTAAATTATTGACTGACTGGTATAAATTAATGGATAAAGTGGTTATTAAAATGCAGTTAACTTATGGTTGTTAGGAAAAAAAATAAATTAGTCTATTTTCCGTATTGAATCAGCTATTTTCATTTGAAATAATTATACCATTCAGCAGGAATATAAATTCAATAAATTCATTAATTACTGCATTGATTGTTAACAAAACCAGTTCAGGATGTGAGAATTAAAAACATTGAAACATGTGTTTCGTTAATAGATTCGAAGGCAGTTATTTTGCTTGTTTATACCAGTCAAATAATCTCAGAAATTGAAAACAAAAATGTATAATTAAGAGAATAAAATTTGATTTATTAAAAACCTGCGGAAAATATACATACTGCGAAATAAATATATTTCAAATATTCAATTTATTATGCTCGCAGCACTAAATTCATATCTGATTGGTATAAATAATTAATTAATTACTTCCACTAACTCAAAATAAATAATTTTTGGACATATTTTTTGTGGCACTATTTAGTGAATAAAATTCAAAACAACAACGTATATTTTTGTATTTGTATTTGCTGCTTGGTATAATCTGATCTAGATTATTCATAGCGAATATTTTAAAGACTATTAACCATGAGAAAAGTTTACAAATTATTGAATAGAAAATGTATTTAAAAAGATTATCTGATTTACATAATTCTTATGTGTTTTGTAAATTTATACCAGTTGGAGAAAAAATATCCAAAATCATTCACGATTCTAAATATTGTAGAGTGAGCAGCTTGGTAAATTATCTGCAAAAAGTATTCATTTTTGATACTCGTGAGGCTTATTAGTTTTTTTTTTTAAATTTATACCAGTCAGGTTCATAAAGCAATTAAAACAAAAAAGATTTATTTATGATTTAAATACTTGAAAATTCGACATTTTACTTGAAACTATTGTAGGAACTCTGGCCAGTGAAATGAGCGTTATTATTGGTATAAATAAAACAAAACTTACTTCATGCACCACATCAGCAGAAGATCAATTGCTTTGAGTTAAAAGTGGTCTCAAAAAAAACGAAGGGAAAACATTTGCTACACAAAATCGGTTCTCTTGTATCGTCTAATTGGTATAAACTGGTGGAAAGCACATAGCCAATATTAAAAAGATGTTTATTTGAGATGAAAGTTCACAATTTAGTCAATATCGAACAAAATTTGCTAAGATTGTCTAATTTATTAATTTCTAATATTCATTGAACTATTTTATACCAATTAGAGAAAAAATAATCAAATGTATTTCTTGCTTTTTTCCGAAAAATAAATAGCCAAATTATTTATAATGTATGCGTATGAGCTCCGTAGTTTTTTTTTTGTGTATACCAGTAAGTTACTCAAAGCGAATAAATAAAATAAAAAGAAATAAAGATAGATTTTGTTACGAAGGAAAACAAATAAAGAAAAAAGGATATTCCGCCCCAAATCTATAAAAACTTTTCCCAGTGAACTTAGCAAGTCACTCATTATAGGCAGATTGGTATAAACTGGTCTAACACACACATAAACTGACTGTTTTTAAATGTCAAAATGACACGAATCAATCTCGTCTCATCTTTTGACACTTCTCAACCAATTTAAAACCGTCTGCGTCATTAGCTTTATGATCAAAGCAATTTTTTAGTCCCATCACACCGTCACTGACAATGTTGCAATTATTATCCATCGTTGTCAGTATTGCCCACCCACTTTGCAATCACAAGAAATTGTCCACTTGATTTTCAAATTTTTTCACGGTTGACATATTTCAATGTCAACAACGTACCTTGCGTTGGCATTGATTTGAAAATTAGCTTATTAATATGTCAACAACTTGCAATATTCCGTTCTGCATTAATTATTTTGATGGTTGATTTTGCTTCTCCTTCGGAAGATTTCTTCAAGAAGAAAAGGAGGATCTCTCAGTCTCAGCTATGCCAGAGTGAACATAAGAAGTATTCTATTTTTAGAATAAAAAAACACAAAAAAAGAGATACTGCAACTTTGTTTATATATTTTTTTCTCTTTTTTAACTTTTTTTGTATCTGTAAGTTCGTTTGGCTTGTAATAGCATTGATCAGAGGGTACCAGAGGTTCCATATACGTAGAGAGGAAGAAAAGGCAAACGGATGTGAGCTCTGGCTAGGTTCTTCATCTCAAAGACGAAGCCATTGCCAAGCCCCATAACCCACGGATTTAGATACTTATTGAACTCCTAGTACCAGTCCAGTCTTACATCTTCGCATCGATATCGATATACATGCAATTTCTGTATTTATGGGAAGAAAAAAAGATACTTTTGTATCCAAGCAGTCAAGTTCTTTCGTGCATCACACTTCCACTACCGCACTGTATCTATCTTTAGCACTTAAGCTGGATGAAATAGTAAATATTGCTTAATGTTGGAAATTTTATGGATTAACTATTCGGGATCAAGGGCGAATTTCATGCATTATATACGAAAATGAAGGTATTATGTGACCAAAGAAAAATGAGAAGATCTTCTTTTTTTTGTTACGAGTATTTTGATATTTGAATGATTACACAACATACAAACATTATAAATGGATTTTCCTTGTTTATAATGTTTTCACTATTAATTTTGTCTTTTATTTTGTCAAGAAGAAGGAAAGTGTGTTTTTGAGTTTATATATATAATGTGTAGGTGGATCATAGGAGCTGTGGATAGTATTTTTTTTTCCGACACAAATTAATAGTTTTCAAAAAAAAAAAATATTATTTATCCTATTTTTACATTTCAAAAAATAAATTGTGAAATTTTTGCATTTGATTTTATTCTCACACATGTGTTTAAGTTTTAATAAACACATGTATCTGTCTTTGTTTGAAATTAATTAGCTTCGAGTTTCGATGTTTGACAGTAAATTTGTCATCAAAATCATTTTAAGTCTACAATAGTCGATGATATCAAATCAAAATAGTATTCTAAGGTCCGATTACACCAATCATTTGAACTATTGGCGAATGGACGTTAGATTAGCATACATAAATAAAACTGTGGTGCCAAATTTGCTTTTTTCGTTGAAAACAAAAAATAAAATTTTGAAAGATTAAAGATATCATAACAATTTTTTTTCCTGATTAAAATAAATGTTGTAATTTTAGTTGAGAAATATTTTCAGAATTTTTTAGACTTTTTTTAATAAGGAATAAACAAAACATTTTATTTTAAAAATAACCAGAAATGAATATCGCCATTTGAGCACAACAGGGAACGATAAGAGAAATAAACAATTTCTGACAACAGTGGGATGATGAAAGAAACGTACCATTTCGGAGATTATTTTTTTTAAATTTATTTAAACTGGTAGGTAGTTTTTTATATTTTATTAGCACAAACAGTTTTTATTATTTTTTTAAATTATTATTTTACATTATTTCACTAATTCAAAGTCATAATTGACGTCAAACAGTGGGGGTAGAAAATAAACAGACACATAAATTAATTTAAACTGCCAGGTATTTTGACTATATTTTGTTAGCAAAAACATTAGTTATTATTTTTTTCAAATTTTTATTTAATATTATTTCACTATTTAAAAGTCATAATTGACGTCAAACAGTGGGGGGTTAAAATAAATAGACAAAAATAAAATATTTTAGATTTTAAATTTTCAGACATAAGTAGCAGTAAAGTCCGGTTATTTTCGATATTCTTAACCCCAGTTGCACAGTCTCATTTAAACTCTGAACTGAGTTAAATTTTTCTGCCTAACTAAAGTTTAAAACAAAAGTGGAGTTTAAAGCCTCACTGTGAAACTGGGAATTAGAATATCAAATTTCAAGTTCTAGGTCGGAGTGTTTTACAGTGTGAGAATTTTAGCCCGGTCAAATTAGGAATTTAAATAGCATTTTTCGATGAACAACATGGAATCTGTTGGTGTACACCTACTCACCTTAAAACGGATTTTCAGGCTTAGGGAAGAGCCGCCATTTTGAAAAGAGATTGGTTTCGTATTTATTAAACAACTCTTTGGTATTTCATTTTACAACAAAGTGTTCGACTTAAATCTTATAGAAGATAGATTTATCTACAAAATAAGCTATTACCGAGTTCTGTAAGTTTTTCCGTCTTTATGTTATAGTGGGTGTCAAAGTTCACCTGCGAGTCATGTGTTGGGGGTGGTATGACGTTTCTTGTAATATCTTGCTTTCCTTTGACTTTTTTGGACAATGATCCCAGAATAATTTGTAGTCATTTTAATTACCTATTAAATGAGCTCTCGACTGCTATTATTGTTCACGTTTTGTGGGACCAATCTAACGCCAAAGTACAAACTTTTTTCAGAATCATGGGTGAACTTTGACCAACTATAATGTAAAGGAAAAAAAACTTACAGATTGACTGGGCTACTTATGAATTTCAAAATTTAACTTGAATTGACTTTCCACATTTAATGAATTTAGTTGAATTCATTCCTCCTACTTACAACAGGAGCACAGCAATGCTCCCACTTTCACTCTCTAATACTTAAAATAGAGTAAACATACCCAACTTGCAATTTAATTCACTATGAAGTCGAACTATAATTTGTAAGAAGAAATTGTATTTGGACCACTACGGACGGTGACAACATCCGTGGAGGCAGTTGATGAAACTTCCGTTACCCCTTGACCTTACTTACACGAAATAAAATCTTTACCTCCGAAAGTAAAGGGTATGTCCAAGATTTTAATTTGCCGCCATTTGTATAGTACAATGTTGGCAATTCCGAAAAAGAGGGAATTCAACAACTGACAGTTTAGCGTTATTGTTTTTATTGTCTAACAATACTTCAATGTCATGAGAAATTTTTACTAAAAAGTGCGTATGCGTAATCTCATTACTTTATTTGGTTTTGAGTGTTTCAAATATTTTGCATACTTTTGAAAAGCTCGCAAATGAAAAGCTGAAACCATTTCCTTAATTGGTCTCTTCGTCATTTTAAGAAACTTCTTATTTCAGTGGTTGAATTCCATATTTCCTCTTCTCTAAAAATATCACTTAGCATTCATTTGTGCTTACTCGATATTCGAATGACTAATTTGGGTATTTTCAACTCAAAATTTCAGTAATTTCCATAGATTACATACAAATGAGGAAACAAAGCGTCAAGCTAATTCAAGACCTGCCACAATCATGCATAGTTGTGCAGCAAATGCATGCGTGCTCTACTCGTATTAAATCACTTTATAAGTGAGTCACTGGCACTTCTCACCCACGGTGTTTTGTTTTCTTTTTAATCTTTTTATTTGATATTTGTAAATTTAAAGTTGTTCAGAAAAATAAAAACAAAAAAGATGACTATCATCAAATTAAAAATAGAAACAACTCAAGACATGACAGACCGTTCGACCCACCACCGTGCATATTGGACGCTCGCAGAAAGTTTCGCTGGCGCAGTCAGTTTTTAAAAATAAAATTATGAATGTAATTTTAACACACAAAGTGGGTGTTCGTTCGTTCGAAAATTTAGGATGAAAATAAGGATGAACCAAAAAGATTGCAACAACTTTTGGTTATGGTCTTGTTAATTGGAAACATCTTGTGGAAGTCCATATTGATATTGATGGAACAAGGCAATTATTAGTAACAAACACGAGTAATAATTATTATTATTATATGTTTCCATCTGGAAGAGAATGCATTTTTTTTTTTTTTTTAATCGATGATTTTGTTGACGTTACTAATTTTTACTTGTAATCAAGCGATTGCATTTTTTTTGTTTTTGTTCTATAAAATAATATTCAATGACAACTTATGGTTTGCTTAGCTGTTTTAAATAATTCTTTAGTGGTTTTGTGGTAGTTTTTTTTTACTTTTTTAATTTACATAAATTATGTACTTAAAGTTGACAGGTGTTTCAGATGACTTCAATGCAATATTGCTAAATAAATATAAAGCAAAGAATGTGCGGTTAGTTTGTTGTACTCGAAATACTGTCTTGTCTCGTTTCATTTTGTTCAATGATTTTTTTTTCTAATCAACAATAATTGACTTATTTATTTTAAGTTATAGATTGATAAAAAAAATTAAAGGTTACTATGATATTTGATAATGTTGAAAGGCATCGGATAACTTTATTATGGCTTAAATTAAAAAGTGTTTACATATTTTATGGGAAGTTCTTTTTTACAAGCCCACTTTCGGTCTCTAAACGAAGGGATAAATTTCCTTCCAAATTGGTTTAGACTTTTAAAGTATATGGATTTTTGAATGTTTTGGATGGTTGTACCGGTTGTTTTTTTTTTATGGCGGAGAACTTTAAATTGGCAGCACTGTATTCAGTGAGAGCCGATTTGACAGTTCTTTGTTGTATAGAGATTGAAGTTTTGTTATGGTTATAGCAGGAATTGCAGCCACACGGTCATTGTTCCCGCCGTACATTTTGTAATGGGCCGTACTCTTCATCCAAAATATCAATTTAAAAATTTTGTTCTGTAACGAGAACACTTTTTGGTTAAATGTCAATAAACAGAACTGCGAAATTGGAGCGATGACAATCAATTATGTCGAAATGCCATTTAGAAAAGTCACCGTGGTCTTATTGTTCAATATGTCAGCTAAAATGTTGATGATCAGAACGTGAGCTATACCGAGACACAATTATTAGCTTTTTCGTGTCTGAATTGGAGGACATTAATGTTGCAGACATGTGATTTCAACAGAGGAAAACATGTGATAGAAGATTAATTTCACAAAATGCACCTGTAAATTGATGGCAAGCTACTTCGTGCGGTTTTAGGCCGCACAAAGGCGGCATAATTGACTTTTTTGGTTGCGAAAACCATAGCTTTTAAACGAATAAAATTTAAAAAAAATAAAATTGGGATAATTTGGTTTACTACTTGAACAAAATTTCCACGCCAAACGGATTTACATAAATTTTTATATACAAATTTCAGATAATAAATAATATTGCATATCAAAATTTGCAAAAAAAAAAAAATATATGCGGTTTTCAGTGCTGAGTAAAGTGCAACATAAGCTCTCTTCCATATAACTGTAGGACGAATTCTTGAGAGAACCTCTAGTTTGTATATAAAGTTTGCAAATTTTAAGAAAAAATATAAACAGGGTGTTTCAGAATCTTCTGCTGAAATACGACGAAAATTAAAAAAAAAATATTTTTTCTTTGATTTTAAAAATAAGGACACTTTGACTACCCATATCATCCGAATCCAACGACTGATTTTAAAATTTCTTTTGGCTTTTGAAGCTTCTTATATTTTCTAATCCAGGAAACAAATTAATTTTGGATTTAAAGCACACACGAAAATTGATTTTTGCAAGAACTTTTACAAAAAGGCGCTACAGTGCGCTGTTAGATTATTTTCTTTCGCGACATGTTAGAAAATCTCGCAAAATTTGCATTCGCATTGCAAAAATTAAATGTATTTAAAAAAAAATCTCGCAAATTCAAATCTTGCACGAGATTTCGAACAAAAAAATGCATTTGTTGTAATCCAAATAAGTTTTGTGAGATTTTAATTTGCGAGTTTTAAGTTTTGGTCAAAGGATGCATGTACATTGGTGCGACAAAGCGATGCGATAGAGAAGCGATTTGACAAGCAATTCGAAATGCGATTATTAGATGCGACATAGTGCGCACAGTAAAAGCAATTTTATGGGGTTGTGTTGCTCGATTGTTAAGTGTCACAAAAATTTTAATTCGTCATTAGAAGATGAATTAACAAAAAAAAAAATTAAATATTTTAAGTTCTTAAGAGCCAGAAAAATTTACTTGAGAAGAAGACTTTAAAAGACAAAACAAACAACATGAAGCTTCTAGCACAAACTCGATCAAAAAAGTGGTCAGAAGAGTTCGTGAACGAGATGCTAGCGATAAATATGCGAGAAACTCGCATCAACTCGTTTCGTTTTCAAGAAGTTATTTTAGTATGGGTTCCTAAATTCGCGTGGGGCAAAAATTGTTTAGTAAATAAAATACACTACTGAGTCGCACGTACTTGCTCTAATGGTGGAGAGAATGAAAATGTAAAAACATGGAAATTATGAGAGCAAAATGTTTTAAAGCATATTGCTATTAAATTACCTAAAAAAATGTTTGAGAGTTTGAGATGAAAAAAAAGAACGCAATCTTAATTCTTGATTAAATATGATTATTTTGAAAAAAAGTTTGTTTTTAAATAATTTTTTATATATCAAATTCTCAAAACTATTTTAAGCAAAACGTTTGGTATGAAAATCTTAAGTATTTATTAATGTGCATATAAAAATAAAATCTCAAAAAAAATTAACCACTTTTCGAGATATCGAATTTTCAAAAAAGAAATTGAAACTTTTTTAAAAAAATCAAACTTTTTATTTTTGAAAATTTTGGTATGCAATATTTTTCAATCCTAGTTGAAATTTGTATAAAAAAATTTGTCAAAATCTGTTCAGCCGATGATGAGAAAAATCAACATAGTACAGGTGAAATAGTACAGAATAGCCTTCGAATAAGAAAAAATTGGTACCACCATGAAACTTGGTGAAAACGTTTCATGTACCATGAGAATGAAGAATCAAAGAGTCTATAAAAATATTTTACATGGAAGGTTGTTTTTTTGAGGGAGAGAGGGGCGGAAGTTGTGGTGAATGAAACAATAAAATGTACCTTAGTACAACCTTGGCAAATGACACAAATTTTTTGGGAGGGTGAGTTTATAGTGGGATTGTTACCATAAAACAAATTTAAAAAAATGGTATGGAAAAGGTTTTATAAATATCGTAGAAGCCTTTTTTAAGAAAAGAAAACATTTTCCTTAACAATTTTCTAACATTTGTATGGAAGTTATCGTGTTTTCTTCAGAAAACAGATTTTTTTTATTTAAAAATTGATTAAATAATTAAAAAAAAAATACCTAAAATAGCGAGTTTTGTAAAAATCGACCAAAAGGTTTCAAAATTTTTGATTTTTAAAAAAATGTTCAATTTTTTAAATATTTATTTTGAAATTTTTCGTTTGGCATTTTGAATTGTCTGCGGCAGAAATTTGACGGTCGTGTGGTGTAAATTTAGCATAAGATTGATTGTGTCATAGCTCAGAATCAAAAGTTTTGATTGATTCGGCCTTCAACTTCCTGTGGTATCTCCAAAAACAAAAACTTTAAAGAGAATAAAAACGATGCCGTTACTGTAAAGCTAACAGTTAGAATGAATGAGTATTCAAAATGTTTTGCTTCTACTAAAAAATTGTTTTCTTATTTTTCTGTGATGTTATTTTTTCAACGAGTGATATATCAAAACCGAACTTGTACCCATTCAAGTTTCTACGTGTGGGTAGTGTTGTCACAAACAAAACAAACAATTTAAACCACAATTCAGCCTAGATTTAATAAGATTATGCAACAAGCCTAGTTCACTAATCCAATTACAAATTTGATTATTAGTTTAAACCGCAATTTGTAGAAAAAAAACTATAATAAGCAAAACAAATAAAACCACGCACAATTATTTCTGAGTGTGTCACCTTTTAATTCAATAGCAGTGATGAACTAAAAAAAATATTAATGTGATTATGAATAGACCTTGCATCGTGCGTCGCTCGTTGCCGGTTTTATTTTGTTCAAATTTAATTTAATGAAACATTTTCTGTCTTTTGAAAAAATCTTGTGGGTCGCATTTACTTGTTCTTGTATTTTTTTACTTGCGATATAAATACAATAGATCAAGTCTTTTGGATTTAATAATAACGAAGAACGGAATGACAAAGTTTTGAAAAGACAAAATTCTTAAAAGACATTTATGTTTACCTTCGAAAAGAAATTTTTAGATTTTCAAAAAAAAATGAATATTTTTTTTTGAAAATTTAACATTTAAAAACTGAAACTGATAATGATAAAATAACAGACCAACACAAAATACCTAAGGTATGGACGCTGCCCTTTGGAATTCTCTATTTCATATCGATTATACGGTTTGTAATATTTGAAGTGCCGCTGGGAATAACGATCAGTCATATTTTTACGTTTCTGTAGAATTCAAATTATATACTATCAAGCCATATATTTTGAACTCAGGTGTAATGATTTTTGTTCAAAACAATTTGATTTGAATGCTACTATTGAGGGACAAATACAAAATACTGAATATAGATAGGTGAAGTTAAGTTTTGTGATCTCGATTGTTTTAAGCCGTCATCGCATCGTTGTTTCGCGGCATTTATATTTTGTCCCTAAGAAACCTACAAGATGGCATCATAATATCATTTTCCACAAAAATTGACTTTGATCGTTCTTTCCCGCAGTCCTTTATTTGTCCCCCATGATCTCAGAAAATTGACAACTTATTTGAAAAATATATATCTAAAAATATTCTGTACATTTGTGAGGATGTTATAGGCTAATTACCGTACTTTATTCATTACTCTAATGTATCATTGAAAATTTATTTTAAAAAAAACTCAATTTTTTATCGAAATATAAACCATGTATAACATCATCTTCCTCATCCTCTGAGCTTCAGACGCATACTCAATTCTGAAAAAAATTCTTGCTGGCATCTTAAAATTCACTTCTTCAAACAACATGTTTCGGAAAACACAATAAGTATACTATAATACTTCCTCCGCATTATTCTAACTGAGATTACAACACCTACGCTAAATATATCATCTAAAAAACACAATAGATCTCTCCTCTTATCCAGAAAAAAAACACAAACCCTCGCAAAAAACACAGAAATTCGCCATCACCTTCATTAAATATTTCATTTGCTAACATTGAATAATTATTTACCCAAAAAAGATAAAGCTACCCAAACAAAAACACAAATAATCCCTCATATAAAATAATTTCAAATTTACTGCTTCGCTTATCAGAAATTCCTCAACTGATTATGGCAATACAACAACCTTTTTTTCAAAAAAAAAAAAACAACAAAATTACAAACATCCAAAAAACAACATGACCCAAAAGTACCTATCTGTTTTACAAGCAAACTTTAGTATCTATAAAAAAAAATCAAAAAGAAACGGAAAAAAAAATAAACAAACTTACACAACATTATCGACATCGTTAATAATTTGCGGGTCGAAATGGAATCCTCGATCCTCCTTAACCATGTAAGCCGGCAGGGAATCAATAATCGCATTCGCCTTATCATTGTACGAGCCCAACAATTCACGATACTTTGAGTAAACGATTCTTTTCAGTTGCGGATTCGTAACCGATTTATTGTTGTTCAACAACGATTGCGGTTGTTGTTGTTGCGTGGGTTGTGTTTGAATTGTTGCCGCCATTGTTATGCAACGTTTTTTTTCTTTTTATAAATATTCAAAAAAATCGAACAGAACAATAAATCACAATTCAATAATAAAAAAAAATGCTAATTGATTATGATCATTTGAAGTTGATCACACACAGTTGGTTGAATGAGTCACTTTCGTCACAAAAGATATCACAACTTTAATTGGAATCCCAAAGTGTGAGATGCTGATGATATGCCTTGATCTGGCTTGGCTTCTCTTCGCTTGACTTGTGCGGTCAATAAAGATTCATTAAAATATCTTCGTGTGTTGTCAGTTGGCATCCGAAAACCCGAGAGACCTTCAAAACCAAATTCTTATTTAATTCCGTAATCCGATTAGGGTCAAGACGGCCAGCCAGCCGGTGTCCACAGTGCGGAGTGGTGATATGGTGGCGCAGCCGCTTAATACTCGTAGTTTTGACGTTCAGATTGAGTCAAAGTGGCGCAGAAGTACATTTGTTCTGCCTGCCGCCGCCGACAACTTAGAGAAGCCGCACAGTTGGTCCGTTTTGGTTTAGTTTGTTTTTTGTTTATGTTTTTTTTTGGACACAGACGAAATTGTTGCGCCACACGCTGCTGGCTGATGTATGAGTCACAAAATAGGACGAGGGGCAAGAAAATTTCAAATTAATATCGCCGATGACGGTTAACGAAATTCCGAACGACTCTTTCACATGGGTAGTTGGTTCTTTGTTTTGGTCACACAATAAAACATTCGAACAATTCCGTGAGAGAATGGACTAAGTACTAAGCCTTTTATAGGAGCAAGTCTTATATTTTTTTTAAATTTTAATTTTTACTTTCTTGGAAGTAAATACTAATATGAAGAGGAGAACTGTTCGTTGCGACGATACTATAACGAATGACCATCGTTGGGGAACATTAAATGGCTGGTATACTGGCAAAGTGTATCTACTACCATATCTGATGTATCCATCCGTACCGCGTGCATCTACTATATAGACTTGGTGGTTTTCAATAAAAGCCCCAGTGGGGCTGTAGGGTGTTAAAAGAGGCATTTTTTGCTGTAAGGTTTTATATAAATGATTTTATTAAACGCTGAAGGGAAACTGAAAGGTTTTTGTAAGGTTGAACAGTGGACGCACAAACATACATACAGATGTACAGATGTACAAACGCCCAGACCGACGCTAGGACGACAACCCGTTTCAGTTGACGATAGATTTGATTAAGACTTCGTAATTTTTTAGATACAATTATAAATCTACCCTGTGAAAAGGGCGATTTCCATAATGTCGAATTTCGATTTCAGTACATTTTTGCAACGTATTTGTTACAAAGATCTGGGCACTTAGATTCAAGACCTAAATTTTTTGAGTTAATTGCAAGTTAATTCAAGGTCAATTCAAGGCTTATTTAAAGTTAATTCAAAGTAAATTTGAAGCTTGTTTGAAGTTAATTCGAAATCAATTAATTCGAAGACAATTCTTGGTCAATTTGGAGACTATTCGAAATTGATTTCATGCGCTTAATCCTTCCTGGCAGATAAGTTCTCAACAGTAAGAATAAAAAAAGCTAAAAGTTTGGGTAAATTTTAGCCTGGCTAAATTTTTGAGAGAATTTTGTTTATGGAAGCGAAATTTTAGCGCACCTGCGTACTAGACTTTAGCCTCGCTCATTCATCGGATTCTTTAATAGGAGTGACTGTTGATCATTTTGTTACTGTAAGATTTACCGCAGCAAAAACTCCCTTTTATTGGGTTATAATAAGCTTCTTTAGATTCAGATGTTGTATCTTTTCCTTCTCCCATCTGATCTGATCGGTAAATTTTGCTTTTCATATCCAAATTCTATTTTTGGAAATACGTTTCATTGTAGAGAAAATAATATTTTCTATAAGAACTATTATGAGGACTTTTTCGATACGTTGCCTAAATAAAAAAGATATTTAAATTTGAAAAATGATCAATTTTAGAAAAGACTTGTTTTTTTCGGGACTCACTGCGCGACACAAAATAATAATAGAGTTTTTTAAAGAAAGGTAGTAGAAATATTTTTGATGTTTCTATCTTCTCTCATTCAAGCGGGAAGGAAAATAACACTAAATTAAAAAAAAAAATTAAAAAAAAAACAAATGGCAACACTCACAATAAAGTCGTATACTTTTTTCTAGACCTTGAAGTTTGTTTTCTAATATTTTTTTGAACTAAGTTATTCCTGTTAATAGTTTTCAAAAAAAACTTTTAAACACAAAATTTTAGAAAAATAAAATGCACGACTGGGTCGCACGTATCAGCTCTCATGACGCTGAGGGTTAAAGAACAGAACAATATAAATATGTTAAGACATGGAAATTATGAGAGAATAATGTTAAAAAACATGAAATACGACATTTTAAGTAGCTAAAATAACTTCTTTGAGAGTTTTAAATGAAATAAATGAACGACATCTTAATTCTTTATTGACTATGACTGGAGGGGAAAAAATTATTTAAAATCCTTGGAGCGATTTTATTTAAAAAATTATTTTTTGTGCATCAAATTCTTAAAATCTTTTTAGGGAAAAATGTTGGTATGCAAATCATACTCCATTCTTGCCAACACGCACACAGGAATGGTCGATAGTTGTAAGTCACTAGGCCCTGGTTCTCCACGGCCACCAAATCTATTTTTATTTTATTTTGTTCATACGTTTTTATTTATGGGCATATAAGAATAAAATTTAATAAAAAATTGTTAACCCGTTTTTGAGATATTGAATTTTCAAGTAAATTGAAACTTTTTTTAAAAATTCAAAAACCTTTTTTTTATTTAGATATGCAATGATTTTTAATATTATTTGAAATTTGCAATGAGAAAATTCAAATTTAAGAAAAAAAAACCTATGAAATTATGTACTATTAAAAGTTAGTATGTATTTGTAAATTTTTATGATTTTTGGTAGTATATCGCACTAATCTGAGCATCAGAAAAAGTTAAAAAAAAAATCGTAGGAACCGTTTTGAGAAAAAAAAAACTGTTTCCATAACGGTTTTTTAACATTTGTATGGAAGGTACCGTTATTTTTTAATAAAAATAAAACTTTTTCCTAAAATACTTTGCAGAGTATAAAACACCCTTTAATACTGAGTTTTATAAAAATCAAGTATTAAGTTTCATAATATTTGATTTTCAAACAAAATTTTTTTTAACATTTTTTTAAAATCCAAAAAATATTTTTTTGAGAATTTTAGTAAGAAAAACTATTTACATTGTTTAGAAGGTTCTGTATAAAAAAACATTGAAATCAAAATAACCGGTGTAGCAAATTGAAAATAAAAAAAATGGTTCTTTGGGGGAGGTAGTGGTCTTCCATACAAAGGAAGCTTTTATCGAGTGAAATGTATTCACTTTTTTTAAGAAAAATAAGATTTTGTAATATTGCTAAAAAAAAATTGTATGGCAGGTACCGTTATTTTTTGTCCCAAGAAAAATGAAAAAAAAAGTTAACGTAGGCAGAAAAAATCACTATGTACCAAATTTTCGACTTCGAAAATTGATACAGATTAAGGCTGTAACAGAACAAACAGAATTTTGCCACCCACTTTTTGGTGTTCTCTGTCATCGTGATGTCATGTTTGATTGTTATCTAGACTTTTTTTGCACGAATCCAAAACTTGCCTTATAGTACCTACATATATCGCGAGTAAAAAATGATAAAGAAAACTAACCCAACTGGCTTTTTTTAAAAATGTCGATTTGACATTTGGTCAATTCATAATTCAGTTCCATAATTTAATTTAATTATGTAATTCTTTTTTATAATTGGATTCATACAACTCAAAGTAGTAGAAGAAGTATTAGTCATCTTAATTTTCCTAATCATCATAAATTCGGGTAAAAATATTTCAACAATTCTATTTTAATTGTTGTTCTTTTTTAATAGGTACGTATATTATCTTGTTGGTATATTTTTTTACCACACAATTCATATTTCATATTAATTAATTCCTCACATATTCTACCAGACCCCACTGTGTCACACAAGACAAAGTGACTGACTGACTAAGTGATTGTCTGTTTGCGTGTGTGTGACTGGTTTTTCAGTTTTGTTGTTTTCGTTATTTATTTTTCCCTTTTTTATTATTTTTTTTTTTAAGGTATAAAACACTTTTCGCACTGTGAGTGCATTTTTAAGGTTTAAATGCATAAACTCTTAAGATTCTAATGGAACGCCAGACAGTACAGAGTAGATGTGTCTTTGTGAATCAATCTTCAGTCAAAGATTAATGTCCAGTCTTTTATATTTTTCTTTTTTTTTATAAAAACCACAGACATCTCGAATTTTCATAATATTTTCTGTTAATTTATTTATTAGAAATAAGTTTTATAATTTATTGCTGGTTTTTTAATATTTTTTTTGTTTAGAAATTATAATCAAAATTTTAAATCGCATTTTAGCCGACTGTCGTCGGTCGCCGAATCCCGCCATCACGAAATTAGTTAATAAATCTATTTTAAATTAAATTTTTATATAAAAACGTACGTGATCTTGTCACCTGAGATTATAATGATTGAGGAAATTTAATTAATTGCACTTCTCACTTCTTTGAGGTTTTGTTGTTTATAGTGTTTTTTTTTTTTTTTGTGCACTGACTTGGGAGTGTCAACCATACGGAATTAAAAAAATGCTGTAATATTTATATGAATAAAAAAAAAAACAAAGGATTTTAGTGTCTGACTGAGAGTTAAGTTCAAGTTCTTGTTTTCGGTTGAATATCCTTGAAATCAACATTACACTGAAATTGTTTAAATATTTACTCAAGATGGAATGAACCTTCGAAGTAAATTATTCAAAATAAATAGAATGACATTTTGCAAATTGGGATTTTTTGTCCTTGTTTTGATTCGCAAATTAGGTTCTACTTGTACTCGTTGAAAGGTGTTTTTTTGTGAAGAATGTAAGTTGTCTATGAATATCTTAAGTTTGAACTACTCCTTGGTAGTTAAAAAAAAAATTATTTCAATTTAGGTTTATAAACAAAAATTAAATTTTTGTTCCACAATAGTAGCAAATTTTGCAAATGCTCGATCACTAGTGAAATTTTCATCCCGGAGTTGCCCAGTAAAAAAAAATACTCATTTTTTTGGGATTCTAATTCGACAAATTCTTATAACAAATCTTATAGCAGTCTTATTTAAAAAAAATAAATAAAAAAAAAATAAATTCGATATCTTAAACGCTAACCAAAAATACGCGTCTGTCTTTCCTGTCAATAAGTCTATAGAAAAATTTCTCTCTTATCTCTCAAGCTTGTTTTTTTGTTAATAATACCTTACCAACTTATCTGTATTTTAATATATCTTTAACTTGCACTAAGTAAGTGATATTTTTTTATGTATTTATGAAGTTTGTAATCTGCGACTCGATTAATAATAAATACAAAAAAATTGGCATGAAGCTGTAGATGGATCTCAATTGGGTGCATGAAATCGAAGGCCTTAAGGCTAATAACTATTACTGTGACTGTGTAACTACTACTATTTCTGCAATCAGTGGTATTTCATAGTTTCCATTTTTGAAGATGATGATTTATGGTACCGTGTATGCGGTACCGGGATATGTATACATCTGTTAAGGGGTTGGATAATATAATTAATAGCATTTTTAGATATATTTGAACGCACTGTCCATACACTAGAGTGCCGTGGTTGGTTTTGTAAGCGAATTACATAGTCGCACGTGTATAAAAGAGGATACTTTCATATTTTTTTTTTTTGAAGTCCAGAGAAATTATGGTTATTTTTCGCTTGTGGATAGTTGAAAGCAAGGTTAAATAGTGAGAGCACATTTCAAAAACAAATATATTTAATCAGTTTATACCACTCAGGGGATATTTAATAAAAGCTTGCATAGAGGTTTTGTTTACTTTTCACTAGACCAATAAGTTTTATATTTTGAATATGTGATTACTCTTTATACCATTCAAACACACATACCTAAAAGATTAGCCAAATGAACACAAGCTTTGTGAATGTTTTCCAATGGAAAAATTCCAGCTAAATATTCTACTTATCATTATCGGGATCTTAAAGTTGTCACTTAATGCACCCTAAGGTGACAACTTTAAACTAGGTTAGCCTAGGTTTTAATTATATCCATTAGTTGGTATAAACTTGTTAAACGCTCTCAACAAATAGAATTATATATGGACGAGCACATTTTTTTTTTAAAGAAATTTTACACCAATCTTATAGTCAAAACTACAACAACATACTCATTATACCAGTTTATACCACTCAGTGGATGAGGGATAAAACCTTTAGTGTTTTGATTGATATTCATATCATAACGTTGTGTTGGTTGAAATATGAAACTGAGCAAATAAGCCAAATTAGCCAGTTTTCATGGCTTTTGTGATTACTTTTTATACCATTCAATAAGCAGATTTCAACCAAATGAACACAAACTTTTTTTAATAAGTTTGTCTGCAGATGAATTCAAGCAAAGTTTTACTTTTGATTCTAAAGATGTGACATAAGGGGGTAGTTTTTTTTACAATATCTGTTGGATGGTATAAACTTGTTTTAATATGTTCATAACAAATAGCATATAGATATTGATGCATTGGAACACAGATGCCCTAAGATGATTTTTTTAATATTATTAAGAAATTTGTAAGTCAATTTCAAAGTCAAAACTACACGAAATTGAAAATTATACCAATTTATACTACTCAGTGAATAATTAATAAAAACCCCATGTTGTGTTTTCTTTGGTGTACTGGTTGAAACATGGAACTAATTAGATTATTAAATAAAAGATATTAATTTAAAACACGTTGAAAATCTCGACTGTCAAATCAATGCAGATTATTAAAGCCAAAATTTCTATTTTCAAGACTTAAAGTTAAGCCAAAGGAGCACAAGATATTTTAATAAATTTGTCATGATATGAATTCTAGCAATCGTTTTTTTTTTTTTTTATATAAAGTAATGACGTTAAGGGTTTATTGACATAGTTTCAACATTTTCCAGTAGTTGGTATCATCTGGTAAAGTGGTCACAAGGAAAAGAATTTCGGTACTAAGGCTTTAGAGAAAAAATATTTCGAACATATTTTTGTTAAAAAAAAAACATTTCAAGAATATTAACATCAACCTCATAGTTAGAAGTAAACTATTTTGTGCATTATACCAGTTTATACCATCTGGCAAATGATAATTAAAAACCTGTGTATATTCAAAAATCACCCTATTACGCATAGAAATAAGGCCTAGTGTTTATTTTCAAGATTTATGGTTTAATAAGCTATAGTTTTTATACGATTTAAACGAATAGTGTTCAGCTAATCATCGCAGAAATTTATTCTACTTTCAAAGTGCTTTGGGAAGCATATTTTCCTATTCAAATGATTGCTTGTGCCAAATTTTCTCTCTCACAAACACTATCGAAAATTGCCACAAAATTCCTTGAACTAAAAAACTTGTGTTTCAAAATACTTTCACAAATCATTTTCGAATTACATAAAATCTTTTGAAGAACATTTTCAAATCTCAAGCACATCTCTTGTTATCTCAGTGGCAGCACATTTTCACCTTGAATGGATTACTGCCTACAATTGAACAACAACAAAATTCCTCTTGATTGCAATTAACCAGACATCAATGTGCGCCATCATGCCCGACCGGCATATTGCTATATTACCTCATAAGTCCAAGAGTGAGATTTTAATTTGTGTGCGGTATCTGTATCTTTTTGCCTGCCCCATCCCATCATATCAAGAGGTGCCTCTCTGTTATTGTGGCATTGAGTCTGAATGTTGTGTTATGATGATGATGACTCTTTGAGAAGATTTACGATGACAAAACAACCACTTTCGATCAATGATCCTAGAGATACATTTGTGAACCCAAAACTACCACCACAAATGGAGTGAGTACCTCTTTGTACCGCACTCGCACATAGCCTATCATTGCCTGGCAAACTGGTTGGTTAATGATAATGTCCCAGAGCTAACATAAGGCATGTGCTTTTGGGGATTGATGGCCACTTTAATACCAATATCAAGATCGACCAAGTGTTCGAGTATAGTCTCTTCGTGAAAGAGTGAAAGTTCAAAACCTTTTTTTCTCACATTTGGGCATTGATTCGCAGAGTAGGTTTTGATGTCCGGCATCCGAGTTGCAAACACTCGCCTAACCCAACACACAACACACAGTCAGTCGTCCCACAAACCGGACCAATAACTAAAAGGATTTTAATCGATTTTTAGTCTGGCGGCCTGTTATGCTTGGGCAGTATAATGATGATGGCAGGAAGGTACACAGCAAGTATTTGTAAGATTGCAATTCCTTTTTTAAGAGTTTTTTTTTTAATTTTTGTTGGTTGTTGCACTTGAAAGTTTGAAGGAGATATTTTGCATAAATTTTAATGGATTCCATTTTATGGATGCATAAAATACATTTCCTGTATTTATTTTTGCTTATTAGTCTAAAGTGTAATGGATATGTTTTTTTGGAGATTCAAATCTAAATGATACGATAAAACTGTTGATGAAAATGATGATGATGGAGGACCTGTTCTTTTTACCAATATTTATATGAGTGGACCACGATGGCCAGTGACTCCACTCGACACAACGAGTAAAGGTAGGTTTTGTTTTCTTTTTTGTTTTTTGTTAAGTTTACTTTCTAAAATCGCACTTTTATTTTGTTCGGGTTTTGGGTTACAAACAAATTGTATACGCACTTTTGTGCGAAATAAAAGATTAAGTGTTGTGTGTGGAAAAATTGACAAGCAAAGTGGTAGTATTTAGCATTTCCTTATCCGGATGTCATTTTAGAGATACTGTTGCAATTTAAATACAATTGCACATGCGATAACAAAACATTTATTTCTCATTTAAGAAAATTTATTTAAAAAGCGAATTGAAAAAAAAAAGAAAGGTAATCAGAGCCTTAATTTTATGAAAATTGACAAGTGTCATGTCAATTGACAGGTGACATATGACATCTTAACAAATTGCTCAGTTTATGTATATTGCCGAGCATGACCAAAACATCGGCAGAAAAAAAATTGATATGCTGAACAGGGGTTTTTGTTGGATTTTGCGACAAAAATCATTTCCCACACCAATTAAGGTCGGCAATTGATGAAATATGGTACACTTGATGGTTTGACAACAGTAAATTCCATGTCACTATTAAATGTCTCTTGGAAGTAGGTAGAAATTTGGCTCAGGCGTATGGAAAGAAACTAAAAAACTGAAGTCAGCAACTTAGTCTTATGAAATGGTGTGTCAAAACGTATTTTTTGTGAATGTATACGGTTGAAAAAAAATGATTGTAATGCAGATTTGTACTAAATTTAGTAGTAAGTTCCCAAAAAGTTCCCAAATGTTTGTACATAAGGGTGGTCCTTACATTGGATTTTTTGTAATTTCAAGATGGATAGGCATCAAATGGCTTTACATGGGAAACAAATATTTTCTTAATTTTTTCAGATCTTTATTTTACCCGCCTGGTCTACCCATTTCACTTTAAGGTAGGTACTAATTTTGGGGCTAGGGTGATTTTTATAAACGCGAAAAAAAAACAATCTGAGGGTATAGATTAGATTTAGACGAGAAAATAGCCGTATCGTAGGGGGTCTATTTCTCCTGTTTAGGAAGGAGGGGTAATTTTCTAAAAATTTGGCTCAAAATAGAAAAATGTTCTTTCAAAAAACGGGAGCACTTTAAATATCTTAGCTGTTTTAAAGCCACGATTACATTCTAAATAAAGTATTTATTTTAAATATTTTTTGAAAAAATCTAATCCTAAAAACTTATATATTTTTTTTTAAGTTTGAAAATTATTTTTTCAAAGACTATTTGCAATAAAAATTTTATTTAGATCGCACATTATATTATGACTTTAAGAGAAGTTATAGCGTGGCATTGTAAGTGTTCCCGTTTTTCAAAATATTTTTTTTTCTGTTGAGGCAAACTTCTTGAAAATTACCCCTCCTGAACGCGAGGAAATAGACCCCTCCTCCAATACAATTTTTGTCTTATCTGAACCTGATCTACATATTCTGATTTTTTTTCGCGTGGTATAAGAATAACTCTTATTCCATAATTAGTGCATTAAAGTGAAAAAAAGGAGACCAGGGGCCTACTTCATAAAACTACAAGGCTAATAATTATGTGCGAATTATAGTCTTGGAGGCGATCGGACTAGAAGCAAAAACCTTCAGAAGTCTGTCTGACTATCAGTAAAGTACAGAGGGCAGTCTTAGCATTCATTTGATATCCAATTAATAAAAGTTCCTTATGTGAAAGGTATACTTAGTCGAAAATGCCACCCGAAAACCGCATTTTTTACCTTAGCAACCAAGAAATCTTATCCGACCAGCGGTTTTGTAAATATTTTGAATAAAGCTCTGGGCTGGTATCCTGTTTTTCAAGAGCCGTCATGAGATAAGAAATCTTAAGGTCGTCTCTCCAACTATAATTCACAAATAATTATTTGTCTTGTAGTTTTATGAAAAAGGCCCCAGGGAGTGAAATAAAAATCTGAAAAATTAGAGAAATGGTTTTTTAATGTTTTGAAGGCTATGCTATAGTGGTAGAGGATATCCTAAAATAAAGCATTCCCACACAAAAATAACGTTCTTCAGTACGCTAGGGCTGTTGGATGAGCGAAATTAGTTATTGTAGTAGATTATTTTTTAGAAGCCTCCAATCTTTTTTTTGCACAGATAATTTCCTTGATGGCAACATGAGTCTTGTTGGAAACCAACAAAGTCAAATTTTACATCGCATCCGTAGCTTAAACAAGTAATTTTCTTATGTTTATACAGGGTGTCCTAAGAGGTCTGTATTTTTTCATCGTCTCAAAGCAATAACTGTCTAAGTCAGCGGGGAGTGGGCCACATCAGCATTGAGTGGATGACTTCAGAAGCAATAGATACTTTTATTCGATTTTTTTGAAAAAATTGTGAAAATACTGATTCATTACAAATTTTGTATTTAATAGCTAAAATTATTGTTTTCTATGAGAAGTGTTTCTTGTGCAAAAGGCTAGACGTAGACGAATCGGCTCGCTAAATAACCTTGAAAATTAATTCTCAAATATTGTGTACTCTCCACAATTTTTGGGAATTAATTTGTATTTTAATTAAATAGAAACATAAGAACAACACTTGAAAAAAAAACTATGAAAAATGCTTATAAAACCTCCCATGAAGATATACATTAATTTAAGTGTAATTTTTTTTATACAAGCTCATTTATTTTAACATTCAAGTAATGTAAACAAAATCAAAACTATAACTCTACGTAGACTACTTAGAGAAAAAGTTTCAAGTGGTAGGTACTTAAATTAATTAATTAATCAGTATTTAAAATTTCAATATTGAGATATTTATGTACATATGTCTAGAATTACTAAACCCGCAAAAATATGTTAAGTTCTCAAAGCAATTTCGAACCTCGTATATAGAGCAACAAAATTAGAGATTAAATAAAAAAGTTTTTACGAGTAGATGTATGCCTTCAGAAATAAAGAACCTGAAAGACTTGTTACGAAGCGTTTTATGTATTCTCTTCCCTTTCATCTAATAGAAGACACCAATGACTTAATGGAAATGTAAAGGGTGTGTCGAATTGTTTCGGGCTTATCGGCGTAAACTTCACATATGCCCAAAGAAAATAGTCAAGCGGCGTTAAATCGCATGATCTTGGAGGCCAATTCAAGGTTCCGTAACCTGAAAATGTTAACAAAACCATCAAAAGGTTAGACTTTACTAAAAGGAAAAGTCTGCCATTTGTTTAAGCAAAAGATTCTTATCCACAAAATATCTAACAGATTTTCGAGTTTCAACTCTTTTTTTCAAATTATTCAAAATTTTTGAATGAAAGTATTGACATAACCAAAACTTGTAAAAAGTTCTGGTTTACTGTTTGGTATACTTATGTACTGTTTTAATATTTCAACATTTTGGACAAAATTTAAAAAATATTTTTTTTAATTCTCCCATTGCTCGTTTTTCGGCGATGCGCAGATTCTCTTAAATTAAAACCTACTAAAATAAAAAAAACAAGAAAATATTTAAAAACCGGCAAATGACTTGTTTTTTTCATTTTTTTTTTTTTTTTTTTTTTTTGTAAAACTACGTCAGAAGTAATTTTCAAATTTTCAAAACGTATTTGTGTAGATTTCTATAGAAAATAATAATAAATTTATTAGACAAATTGCTTTTAGGTTCCCGTCAAGAGCAATGGCCATTTTTAAAAGCGTAGGTGTCAGCATAGTAATTGGCAGGTAACCCAATTACAGTTCCGCATTTCATTATTTTGTTTTTTTGAATTGATGCTCATTGTTTTAAAAATAAAATCATTCATAAAAAAAAATTAAAAATGATTAAGCACAAAAACGCAAAACATCGATTTATTTTCTATAGAAGAAATCCCTAAGTCCAACGAATTTTCAGTACAATATTTGTCTAGACGTGTGTCGATTGTTTTTATTTATTTTTTTTTAAGAAAAATTCATTTGCAAATGAACAAAAAAAAAATGCAAATGACGATGATGCATGAATAATGAAGAAAATCTATTCCTTTCATTAAGAACTGACATTTATTTGAATGAATTAATTTTTTAAATCCCACAAGAAAATTAAATCTTCTAATTTTAAAAGATAAAAACATCAACAAAACTGCATCAGGAAGTATTTTGTTATTTATTTATTTATTTATTTAATACAATTTGAATCAGACAAATTAATTGCATCATCCATTTTTATTATGATTCCACATTTTTGTTTAGAATCGCAGGAAAGTATGTAAAATCATTTTTGCTTGAATGAGTGAAACACATTTTGCAAAAATTTAAAAATTTTAAATTCAATTTGAGTTATTAGGAAAATACACGAGAACCTAATAGCGTTTTTAATTGAATTGCGCACGAAATCCATTTTTGCATTATATTTTTGGGTTTGATGATTAATTCGAATACAGAATGATGCGATGCGACGCGACTAGATGAATATTTTTATTTGTATGTATTCATTTTCAGTTTTCATAATTTTCGTTTTTCATTCTAAAAACACAATATGTAAAACTTTCAATCTTTCGTAATTTTTTTTAAATTTATTTCTTTTAATTTGAGTGAAATTAAAAGAAAATTGTAGGCGTTTTTTATATTTATTTACGTTGTGGTATTGGTTTTTTGCGTGTGGCTTTTAAGAGATTATGAAAAACAAATGAAAATCATTGTTACAACACTCCTTTTATTTTAAAGTGAAATGTTAACAAAAGTTGGTCAAGATCAAAGCATGTAATAAGTAGGAAGACGACAAAACTTAATTTTAGAATTTGAACACCTAGAGAAAATCTGTACAAAGTTAAGTGGATAGTTTTTTTTTTTTAATTAATATTAAGTGAGAGATTGTCTCAGTTTTTTTTTTTGAGAAATTTATGGAATTGAAAAATCTCATAATTTTTGTTGTTAATGTGTTTTCATCATCATCAGGAAAAGTGTTAGCATTAATTTAATATAAATTAAATTGTAGTCATGTTGTCATTTGCACACGAGCTGTTACAAGCTCGAAAAAGTAATGATTTTGACTTGATTTGAACACCTGGTTTTGCGAATTTACGTTAAAGAAATATCACAGTTATAGCAATATAAAATTAAACTATTATAACGCTAACGAACCATTTCTTGTTTCTGCTCCAACAATAATAGACTAAGAGTCCAGAGCTGATTTTGGGTGTATGAACGATAGCAAAAAATGAAGTATACCTAGGCGTCCAAAGCTTCATTTTAAAGCTATTTAAAAATTCGAAGTCTTCCAGTCCGCAACTGGGGCCTTTATGAATAAACAGTGCATCAAACAAAATTTGAATGTAACTTCGAAGGTAATTGAGTTAGCCAAAATTGTTTTTTCCCCTTTCTAGATAAGCTCCTCGGATCACATGTCACGAAATCTGAAACCATTTGAGTGTATATAGTTCACCCTGTCCGACTGTTTAAAAAAACCGTTTTCACTTTGAATTTTTAAACGGTCTGGCAGGGCGAGCTATGCACTAAAATGGTCTTGGATTCCGTGATATGTGATCCGAGGAGCTTATCTAGAACGGGGTGAAAACTAATGTTGGCTAGCTCGATTGCCTTCGAAGTTGCATTCATATTTTTTTTTGATGCACTGTTTATTCACAAAGGCCCCAGTTGTAGACTACCACTGCCCATAATCTCGTAAAGACCCCAACTACAATTTTCGAACTTCTGAGTTATAAAGGAAAACACTAAATTGCTAACCGCAACCTGAATATAAAACGCAAAAAATTCCAAAAAATATTTTATTTTAAAGCGTAATGTGCGCTTTATTTTTTACAATTGCCTAATATTAAAAATTTTAGAGAATTTATAAAATAGCGTATATAGGGTTTTTTTTGTTTCAAAAAATATATGAAAAGGCCCTATGTACACCAATTTGCAACCTTTTTGTATTAAAATTCCTTATTTTAAATAAATTTAAAATGAAAAATAAACATAAACATATAAAAAGGTAAAACATATTAATTTCTGTAAAAATCTTTACTGTTTTTTATAAAACAGAAATGACTCTAGAAAATTTGTAAAAAGCCCTAACTGCCATATAGGGCTTTATAAAACAATATAGTGGGTCTGTTTTCAGTATGCAGCAGTTTATAAAACGCGCTATGCGGTTAGTTAGGGCTTTTTAAAATTTTAGTCCATATGATTTGCAGTTAGGGCTTTTAGAAATTGCCATTTTCTGTCTTATTTGAAGATCTAGTGTCAAGAAATATATACGAATAAATCAGACAATTCCTTGGCTCCAAATTTGAGAAAAACTAAAAATCGGAAAATTTGTAGATAAGGCCTTTACGAGATAATGGGCAGTTACAAGACTTCGATTTTTTTAATAGCTTTAAATGAAGCTTTCGATTGCTATATTTCTATTTTTTGCTATCATTCACACCCAAAATTTTCTGTGGGCTCTCGGTCTATAACTAACTCGCTTATTTATTTAGTACTTTCTTGCACTCTCGACACCTGTGTTGGTTCAATATCGTAATATACTTCACTGCCGACATTTTCCGGGAGAAAAACTATCGAAAGTATTTTTAAAAGAACTATCGATAGCATTTCCCAAGTTTTGGGGTCGTGAACCCCCCTCCGAGAACTCCAATAGATACGCAACAAATTATAAGAAAAACAAGAAATATTTCATCTTTAAAATATAATTTAAAAAAAAATGTCTGTTTATATTCGTAGCTTTGGTATAGACTATTCATTATTTTTATATAGTATCTACCTTTAGGCTATTGATTATGTCATTTAAAAAACTAAGACGTTCATGGGTTTTTATTATAAAAATCAATAATTGGGATATTGAATTTGTATTTTTTTTAACCTGCTTCAAAGCTTTCAACTTTGTTTAACGCTTAAATAATTGTGAAAACAGTCACGCATCGAACAAACTGTACATTTTTTATCAAATTCATCTTTAGAAAACCTTTTTAAATCCCTCTCGAAAAAGTGAATAATCTTGAAAGAGTGAACAGGCCTGGTTTTTATTACTTCACTAAATCGAGCGTCTGCTGTATTTTATATTTGAATTTAAAGATGATAAGCAAAGGTGATTGGAAGAGGAAGAAAATAAAGAACGCTCTTTTGTATATTTTCCAAATCTTCTATTTATCATTGTTAGAATTATGTAAACGGAATTTGAAAAATCAGAATTTTTAGAAACAAAATTTCGAAAGAAAAATTTTGCTAAAGGAATTTTTACCTTGCCAAAATTTCGACCCCAACTTTTAAAATAAAAAAAAAATGGTAACATCTCTGGGACAAGCAGAACCTAATTTAAAAAAAAAATCCCAACAGGCGAAAAATATTAAATTCGTGGACCAGTGCTTTAATTGATTAAATTTCTAAGTGCTCATTTGGGTTATTTGTTGAAATCGTCCCAGATCATCTTAAATCAGTTATAAGACTTGCCAGGATTCTCTTCAATACAAAACAAGATTTCAATACGAATTTACTAACCTTTTTAAAACTAAAATGTAACTGGATGATTTTTGTTAAATACATACATATATACACTAGTAATTTTTTTTTAATTAAACTTGCCATGTATATCGAACACATGATCTACTAGCTAATAGAGTAGTAAGAAGTTAAAAAAAAAACTTTGTAAATATCTAAAATCGCCGAGGTTTGCTGAGAATCATCAACTTTGGTTTTAATAAAATCAAATAAATTTTTAAATTAAATAACAAAGAGAATAACATTAACCTTGACTCATGATATTTAATTTTATAAAGTTGTAATTTTTCATTTTAATTGCGCTCTAAATGCATTCAACAAAAGATTTCACCAAAATTAAATTATTTATTTCATTAGATGTACATATCAATCATAAATGTTTTGTTTATTTTTTGTATACGAGTATAATATCTATAAAGAAAATCGTAAATAACATTTGCATTTGATTTAATAAATCAATTTTATTTAAATGATAAATTTGTTTCTTGGACGACATATTGAAAAAAATATGACATGTCTTAAATCTTTTATGATATGTTCCCTATAAAGTAAAGAAACTCAAATCTTTTAAATTTATTTTACTAAATAAATAAAGGCGTCAATATTAAATATTTACTTATTTTGTATTAAATAAAATATAATAAATAGAAAAATAATAAAATTAATTTAAACCAATGGTAGAAGATAAAACAACCCCGATGCCCATAACCTTTACTTTTTGTATATATGTATTATGATTCATGATTATTTTTAAACTCTCATTCTTAAATCACAAACAAAAATAAAAAAAAATAATTCTTGAAATAATATATGAAAGTTAAGAGTTTTTAAAATCAAACAAAACCATTTTTTTTTTTTTTTTTTTTTTTGAAAATTAAAACCATTCAAAAAATAAAACTTGACTGCATTCAACAATATTTCATTGAAATAAAAACATTTATTCCAATATATCAATCATCACATCAAATAAAAAAAAATGTTTTCTTTTGTGTTTAAAAAAGAGATAATTTTTATTATAGAGGCGTGTTTTTGAATATAAAATTTGGTTTATAATTAACGAAAAACATCTGCTTTTTATTTTTTTAAATTTTAAATTGAAAAGTGCATAAATTTAAATTTTGCGTGTCAAATTTATTGGGGAAAATTGGTACGTTTATTAAATTTACGCACACAAATGATGTATGTACTAATATTGCCCTTGATAGGTCAAAATTATAATTAAAAAACAAATATTAAAAATCTCACCGATTTTAGACAGTAGAAACAAAATATTCCCTCCAGGTACGTTAGCAATATTAAAACTGTATGAACCCAAGAAGGATACTTCATTATTAAAGATAGAGAAATATTTGCAGAAGTTAAAGGCCATTTACCAGACTATTTCAGCCAGTTTTGAAGAAAATCATTGAAAAAAATTGTTTTGCAGTTTCGTTTGTGCAACGCTATATGAAGCCTTTGTTTTCTGCAAAGCTATGTTTAGATACATCAAAATAAGCGTTTAGTTATGAATTATCAAAATTAAGTTAATTCACTCCAATCCGTTGACAAAATAAAAAGTTCTCAAAGGTTTTTGCGAACAACGAAATTGTAAAAAAAAAAAGTTTAATTTTAAGAATTTTATAGTTTTTATTCTGCAATATTTCATCATCAATGAATCAACTCTCTTGTATGATTTTTTTTTTTGACATATGCAATAATTTTCAAATTTTGTCAAGACCTTATTTTTAAAAATCCGACCAATAGGAAATTTTTTTATAATTTTTTAAGAAGGTTGTGAATGAACTAAGGCAATTTTAGTATCATTTTTTCTCAAATTTTACCATTATGTTTAAAAATTCTGACGCTTGTATAGCACTGAGAGTAACGTATCGTATATATAAAAATAACTGTCATTCTATTAACTTGTAAATTAAGAAAAACACTAATTTATTTATGTGTATATTCAAAAGTTATAGGGTGATTTGACACATAAAAGCATATTGCAAAAGATTTTTTGATTGCACAACTTTTTAAAGTAAAGTTAACAAGATCATTTTAAAAATAAAATTTGAAGAAAAAAATATATATAACCTTGAGTATGGTTTTTATTAAGCATACAACACACACACACACACGCAAAAATGCGTAGGTGTACTTGAAAACCAACTCTTCTCTATCAAAATAATTATAATTTGTTCAAATAACCTTGGCAGCTGCAAGTTTTCATAATAAACAAACATTTTATTTCAAAAAATTGTTTAGTTTTTATAGAAAACCCCTGATGTTAGCGATATGTTTTGTGAATCTTTAAAAATATAACTTCATAAAAAATTGATTAAAAAAAAACAGATAGAAAAATTATTTATTCTAGACTTACAAATTATATAGGTACATACATAAATACGTACATTTTTTAATATAAAATAAATAATTCCTAATTTGTCTGCATCTTTTAATTACCCCATAATGTTTGCTTAATATAATAATCTAATTTTGTATTATAATTTTTGTTTTATTATTTTTTTTCCCGAAAATTTTCAAATGAAAATTTGTGCCAAAACAAATATTACGATTATTTCCTCTTCTTTTTTTATTGCATTTCATAGAACATGAATAATAATTTATATTAAACATTTGTCTAGTTGGCAATGTGTGTTATTAAGAGAGAACAAAAAAAAAAAACAGAAATTCCCATTTGAAAAATGAGTGCAAATCTATTTTAAGTTTCCTATTTCCTATTGGAAAGATTTATTTGTTTTTAATAATAATTAAGCAAAACCAAAACAAGAAAATATATAAATAAAATAAAAATAATTTTATTGAATCGAATAATTTATAAATATTAAAGTTCAACATTAAATTTCAAGGCTTATGTTTTAAGTGAGGATTCGTCTGAGATTGCGTTGGTTGACTTTCGAGGAATAAAAATAGATAACAAAAATGATGATAAACTGAACAGGTGTTTTTGTCAGATTTTTAAATAGAAATCAAAAACGCTTAGACTACAAAAATATCCGGCATTGTATTTAAAAGTAACAATTAACTTGCGGAAAGTCACAGTGTCTGAGTTTTACAAAAATCTCACATCCATATAATACATTGATCGATTCGATCGATTCAGCTTTTGCCACTTAAAAAAGCGGTAGACTGCTTTTCACGAACACGACAAATCCTTCAAGAGTATCTCTTGCCCTGAAAAAATTGAAATACTCCTCAATTTCTGCCGACAACACGCACCCAGGAATGATTGAGAGTTAGTGGTCACTAGACAACGGTTCTCACTAAATATATTTATTTATTTTAAACAACACAAAATGTAGTGTAAGCGTTTTAAGTTTTTGAATCGCACACTGAAAACAAAGTGGCACTAAACAAAATAGTTTACTTTCGAATGTTGTTTGATTAATTGTGAACAAAAAATTTCAAAAAAAACAATACAAAAAAACAATACAAAAAAGCAAAATGCAGTACAAAACAAAGGTGAGCAGTACGTCAGTATGCAATAGGAGAAAGCAATACAAGTATTGTAATTACAGTTCGACAGTTATGCGTTCGACAGCATTGGTCCTGATACCTTCTCTAGTTTCCACAAGTTAAAAATCGATGTCGGCAGCTGACTTTGTAGATTGCTAGGACCATTTTTATCGAAGTTTTTTATAATATTTTTTTTTTTTTTGCACTAAGTTTGTATTCGTAGCAAAGCAACAACAAATTGATTGTCAAAGGTAGAGCAGTATGTCTAACTAAAAGGTTTTCAAGAGGAACATGCCCACCAAAAAAGGTGATTTTAATTATGTCGTTAGGAACAGACTTTTAACATTCAACATGAGCTATGTTCAGTTATATTCTATTTATCAAGGTCACGTACCTATTGAATACTTTGAAGATCAAACTGAAAAACTTGATCGAAACATGTAAAAACTAAAAAATTATGTAAAGAATAACCTTACCAACATCGCTATTCGCTAGTAAGATGTAGATTTAGTAAAGGACTAGGCTCATTGGTGAAGTGGCCATGGCCATCTGTGAGCAAATGAACTAACGACAATTAAAATCACCTCGCAGTGTACATAGCCCATTTTTTGGGGACGTTCTTTTTTCTCACATATTGTTTTTTGATCAATGAAAGAAGTGCTCAAACAATACATGTCCTAAGACTCATGCAAAATATTTGGCACGCCTACCTACGAAGGGGGGATTTTAACTTAATCCTCTTTATACAATCGATTCGTAAAAAAGGTAGAATAAAATATTTTAATAACACGTCTTTTTGAATAATAAACCACCAATCCAAGGTTTTTTTTGTCATTCACTTTTTGTATTGGAGATAATCCTTCCAATATGTGTTGCTTATAACAGTCCATTAAAATTATAAATGAATCATCATTATTCAAAATATCCCAAAAAAAAGAATACCGCGTCGGTTTTTTTTATGTATCTTTAAAAGTACCTCTTGGAGAGTCTAAATCCACAAAGTTGTAAGTCATTTTGAAGAAAAGCCCTGAAAAACATAAATGTGGAAAAACTATCGACATTTTTGTTTTTCAACACTTATCTCAGCTCTTGTTCATCTGAGCGAAAATGACTTAAATAGTTTTCTGTAAAGCAAGTTATTTTCTACATTTTTGTTTATTAAGTCTTTACGTGTAACAAAAAATGTCGCAAATATAGCATTAGAAAGTTACCAATGTAAAAGATAAATTCCTTACAGAAAACTACTATTCGTACTGCGCCGAAAAATAATAGGGGATTCTTGGAGAAAGATACAATGCAAGTATTTTGAATTTTTAGAAAAATGATTCTCACACAAAATTGTTAGCCTTAAATTTTATATCATTTTGTATAATCCAATTCACGAAAAATGTTATGGAAAAATCGCAAAGTTTTCTTGTTAATTCATTTAAAAAACGGACAGTCAGAATTTTTTATAACTATTTTGTAAAGAGTCTTATAATAAATATGTTTTAGAAGCCGCGTGGGGGACATACAATTTATTTATTACCAATAAAAGCTAAATTAATTAAAATTTATCTTTAAATATTAATAAAACTTGAAAGCTAACCACATTTATTTGTAAACCATAACTCAGAATGCCAGGAAGTCATTAATTAGATTTTTATGTTCTCTTAACATTTTTCTTAAGAAGAAAATATTATTGTAAAGGTTTTAAAATAAAAAATAATATTAATTTGTCTTTGAATTCGTGGAAGACTTCTTTTGATGTTATTAAAAGATAAAAATAACATAAAACCCACAATTGAACAAAAAATATTTTTAAGAAGTTTGTAGTAATTTTTGCAGGTTCACAATTGTTAAGTACACAGCAGAAGCGAAACGAAAATTTTCATATAGAAATTGACAACGAAATCTATAGCAGTATTCAGATTGATAGTGAAATGTCAATAAAACAGAAAATCAAGAAGATTACTAGTTCCAAGTCTCCACTATTTTCCACACAAAATAAATTGGCCGCAAGACTTTTGCTGATTTTACAGTTTACTTTTTATTTTGCTGTTGTATTTAATTTGAAAATGGGAATGCAAGAAGAAACCTTCAAAAAAGATTCAGTTTTTAGACGAGGAAGCAAATGAAGAACATAGGCCACACTATTATTTGGAAGCCTTAAGATCATAAAGGACGGTTAAAAAATAAAAACCAAAAAAGAGTTCACATCAGAAATTGACTTAAACAATTTTTTTTATTTATTTGAACATCTGATAAAACTCTCCACATCGTTGTTGATTTGGAGAGCCACAAAGGCAGCCACGCTGTAATGAAAGAAACAGCAAAAAATAAACAAGAAAAAAACACAAACGTCATTTTTCCGGACGCAATGAATTACCTGCGAAAAGAGTGTAGACTTCTCCAAAAAATATGCAATAAGTATCAATTTCGTTCATCGAACAGCGTACTGCAGAACCGCGACCATTAAGATCATACGACAGCACTTCCTCCAAATTTGTTTCCTTGACGAACTTGAGTATTGGGGATGTTTTTAGGGAGGGTAGTTCGCTCTCCTTTATCGGGTGATTTCCTGATATTTGTGTCTTTGATGCGTGAGTGCATCACATCTACCTAGTATATGGTCCGGTGTCTCCTCATGAGCATTGCAGAATCTGCACGTGGCGCTGTTTTCTAAGCCAAGAATGTGGAGGTGTCTCCTAAGCTTACTGTGGCCTATGAGGAGACCCGTTATTATTCTTAGTTTGTTCCTATCTAAGCTGTTCCAGGACTGGAATCGTTCTTGGTTGTGAGACCCGAGCAGAAGTTTGGCCTGTCTTAGCTCAGGGAGTTCGTTACAGATTTTTGATCTTTTCACCTCCTCTTCTGTTTTGATTTTATGTGTTTTATCAAGTTTTCTCCTATTTTGCAATAAGGCTTGGTCCCGTTAGGGGTGTCATTGTCCCTATTTTTTGCTAAGGAGTCTGCCTCTGTAGTGCCTTGTATGCCGATTTGGCAAGGGACCCAATGGAGTGTGACAGAGTTATGTTGGCCAGTTCGTTTAGCCTACCTACACACTCCTATACCAGTTTAGAGCTGATGATATAGAGCTAAATGCTTTGAGTGCGCCCTGGCTATCCGACATGATTGCAATATTTTGGTTTTTATATTTTTTGTTTGGATTTCTTTCGGCACATTTTCCTATGGCATTTATTTCTGCCTGAAAAATACTTGTTGACTGCCCCATCGGTATTGAAAGTTTGGTTCTAGGCCCATAAAATCCAGCACCAGGCCTTTCCGAAGTTCTCGTCCATCAGGGTACCACTTGATGGCGTTTGCTTTAGAGTGTAGTTTACGGTTTCATCCACCTACTTTTTTTTGCTACTAAGCTCTACATGGAATTTTTTTTTCAAAGTTATACTTTTTAATCATACCATTTCTGGGTATGTCATGAAGGTTCGATTCTGTGGACTTGCAAATCGAGTCTCTTTACCTGAGACTTATGATTTTCCCTGTCCCAGTTCCCTCTTTTGCAAATCTCATGATGGCTCCCTTAGCAGCACTTTCTATGGCCACGTATAGTAGGGTCAAGTGAAGAATGACTTCTATTGCTGCTGTAGGGCATGTTTTCATCGCTCCAATAATGCAGATGCTAGCCTAAGACTAAGTTTTAGTTTCTGATTTAGTTGTCATTTTTGTATGGGATTTTTCGTTTCGCATCAGCAGCGTACTAGGCTTTAAATTGAAATTAAACTTGAAAACTAACAGTGTACAAAATTAAATTCCGAGCTTGTCTACTGTGATAGTAGAATAAGTATATTATTTAAACTAAATTAATCAATCACCACAAATTATTTTGTATTAATATAATTGTGCTCTTAAACTAAAACTAAGCAACGAAAAGAGAAACACTAATTCAACGAAATAAGAGATCATGAATTTAAGGGGAGCTTTTATCGAGAGCGTACTGTTTTTAATCGAATAAATTTGGGCATATCTATTGCTAGATCTTAAATTGCATTTTTGTAATTTAAAATATTTTTAGGATTTTAAATACATTACATTAAGAGTATGGGACGACTTTAGATCAAGACATTACTTATTAGAATCAGCAACTAAGAGAAAAAACACCACTACCTAAAGAATAAATAGGGCAAATTATAGCTTTCCACCGGCCGGTAGCGAAAAACTATCTGCTTTATAATCTATAAAATTGACGGAAAGTCTATTGTTGGGCACAGCTGTATCAACTCCTTGTTATTTTGGAGGTTACAACCTTAAATCACCAAGCCAAATACCCCTCCATCGGTCCTAGTAGTTTTAATGTGTAACCACCTTATCAACTGGCATTTTGAAAAGTAAAAATCAAGTTGATGAGAAACTCAATCTGCCCTCCATACTCGTAGTATGAAATTTTTTGCAACTCCTCAAATATTTTTTAATTAAAATGAGCTTTAAATTTAATTTTGTTTAAGATCCTAACTTTTACGATCCTACATTTAGAACCGAAGTTATAAAATTTTGAATTTTTCAGTTTAAAAGCAATACTGTGCCGCAGCTTCATTTCACAAAAAGTCACATCAAATCGATTTAGGATTGCAATTTTGAGCATTTAACAGATACATTTTAGAAGAAACTTATTTAAAAAAAAAAATAATATGATTTTTCCATCATTTCATCATCACCCGAAAAGAAATATTAAAAATGAGTTCTACAGAAAATTATAAGTCATTTCCCTTCTTCCCGACTAACAACACGGACACAAGAATGGTTGAATTTTTAATTCACTAGGCCCTGGCTCTTCACAAGTTATTGTCACACCACCAAATTAATATATTTAGTTATATTTGTATATTTGATTTGAATAAACTATTAAAATATTTTATTTTTGTTTTTTTTTTAGTATTAAATATAGTAAGTTATTTGATTATTTATTTTATTTGTGTTATTTTCATTTAAGTAATAAATTTTTATAAATTTTCTTTTGTTATTTTCATTTGTTTGCTTTATTTTTTATTGTATTTATTTATTTATTTATTTCCATCATAAGACAAATCAAATTAAAAATCTAGTGCAACTCTTAATAAATTTTGATTTTCCTTGACTATCATCATTTTTTTTATCTCATGACATAAATTTAATTTCAATTAATATTATATTATTCTAAAACTAACCCAAAATGCTCTTGATTTATGACAGCTTTTATTTAATTTTTATTATCACAAAAAGAACCACACCTCCTTTTTATACATCTCATAGAATTCTATTTCATTAACATGAGCTCATTTTTAGAATAATAATCTTTTTTTTTGCTTAAATCTCTTTGAGATTAATTTATGTTTAGTTAATTTAAAATTAATATTTAAATTTTGAGTTAAGCTTACCTAGCTGAATCCATGTCGTTTGGGAAAGTTGTTAAACAAAATTTAAATGTTTAATGAATATTTTTTTCTTTTTTCTGATTATTTGTCACTGATAATCCAAGAAAATTAAGTTTAAAACTTAATGGTTTTGATATTCTTTATATTTTTTTATTTTTATATAAAGAATTAAATTCATTTGAAGAAAAAAATTTGCACTTAAATTAATTTTTTCAGTAAATTATTTCAACATATTTTCTTTTCTCTTTCACTATTTCACTTTGAAAATAAAATTATATCACTCACAGAAAAAATAATTCTTGCACAATTTGTTAAGCTTAAATTATAAAAAAATATATAATATCCCATACGATGGTGTTGTAAGGATTTTTATGAAAAACCAAGTGTTTTCGAAAGAAAAAAAAAGTATCCGTATCTAACCTCTCAGCGAAAAATAAAGAAGAACAATGTAAAATGTACTCTTCATTCAACTTAAAATATATATTTAAACAAAAAAACTAAAATTAAATGAAATTATTTCATTAAATATATTATTTTGTATAATTTTCAAAACGACGCGTTCTGTAGCCCAACTCGCACTGATCGCGCAAAAAACCCGTTTCCAACATCAGTGCGCGCAATGTATAGTCTGAGTAAGTTTTTTTTTTGTTTTTAATTTGATCTTATTTTTCGGTTAAAATACTTTTGTTTTTTTTTTTTTTTTTTGGTTTTTTGAAAAATAGTGTGAGAGATACATTTGTATCTCACGGATACAAAAGCAGAAAATTTCTTCTTTTCCGTCGAGGCGAGACTTTTCATGTACGGATTTCGAAAAAAGCGTTTTGTTTAACTTTTTTCCTTTTTTTGTTATTGTATAAAGATAAATTTATCTATGTATTTTGTCTTATTTAATCTATTAGATCTTTCTGATGAATATAGGATGAGAGATAAAGAGGGTTGGATAGGAGGCGATCAGGGGAAGCAGGGAAGGGTTACGAATTGGGTTCGAAAATTTTTAAATTATGTAGTTTTTTGTTTTTTGTTTAAACAAAAATAAACAGGTTTTTGGGATTTTTTTTCTGCAGAACGGTCCCGGTCAAAAAAAGCACACTCGTGTGTGATTCTTCGATGTGTTTAGATTAAAAAAAGGCAATGCTTTTAAAGAGGAAAAAAAAAATAATGAAAAATAGTGCTCATACGCCCCCGTGAATACGAAAATTGAAAATGGTTTTTAGTTTTTGTGAAACTTCTTCATTTTGTTCAAATACTCTTCCAAACTATAAAGCAACAATGATTAATCATTGGCTGTCGTCACAGAGGGAATACCTTTTGATTGGCAGTGATTAAGAAGTATTATTTATCCGTGTGTATATCTTTTAAGAATCAATTTACTACATATTTTTATTTTTTGTAATTTTTCTCTTTTTTCCTTCTTTTGTTGTACTTACTATAAATGAACTTGCGTTATTTTTAGTATAAGGCTGCCGGCTAAAAAAGTTGTATTTTCTTTTGTAAACAATTTCGCATGGCATAAGAAACAACCAGCTATCAAAATCAGAAAATAGAAAGAGAGATTAGAATTTGTGTGTGTTTCCGATGAAGCAATGCACCATTGATGTAATAAACTTTAAAACAGAATTGTTTTATACATAATACTCGTTCAACAAAGGACAATGGGCAACATACTTTAATTTAAAGGTCAAGATTTTTTAAGTAAAATTTTTAATTGGGGAAAAGTTCAAATATATCGAGAAAATTCAAAAGCGACACAATGTACGCTGCACAAAATTATAGTTCATTTAAAATAATTATGTGTGCTTATTGATAAGGAAGAAGTATTGTATGTCTGTAAATGAAATGATAAATGAAAAAAGAAAATTGTCTGGATACAGTTTAAATATTGAGTGATTTCTGCGGAGTGATATTGGTTTAATTATTATTTTTACTATTCCTTAATTGGTCCCAAAAAAAGATGTAATTTTTAATACCGTATATAAGTGACTTTGTTTTTAAAATATAGAACGAGACATATGCTATGCAGACCGCTACACATCGATACATTCCCGTAAGAATGTTTTAAGCGACATTTGAAAAATTTTAAAAATTTTAAAAACATCAAAAAAACCTCTCGATTAGTTATTTATTTGTTTTTTAGAGGAATGAATGGATTTGGAATGGAATTTTCAACTAAAAATTTTTTTAAAAACTGTTTATTACTTCAAAATACACAATCTTAAAATTAAATGACCAATTTCGAAAAGGTCACATCTCGCATATATTGAAAAATACGTTTTTTCATACTAATGTTATCCTTAAAGTTTCTTGCAGCTAATATGCTCAAGAAAAGTTCATCTTTAGTATTAATTTGGCTGTTATTGCCATTGTTTCTACAGGTATAATTTCAAATCGGTCAAAACTCTGAGAGATGTGACCTTTTCGAATTTATTTCAATAAAAATGTTAAAAACGAAAAAACGAAAGGTAGTCTGAAAAGAAGCTTTAAAAAGAAAATCAATAACTTATGCTTGATTTATGTTTAATTAAGTTACCTTGAATAAAAGATTCACAAAATTTGTATGGTTTTTTCCCTTAAATTTTGTGTACTTAATTCTGTCAATTTCGAAAAGATCACATCTCATAAATATAAATTATCCAAAAATGTATACAAAATAAGGTTCAACAACAAATATTTCTATAATGACTGATAGTTTACTCACCACAAAATGTAATCAAAAATAAATTGCATAAATTTTGCACTACTTTAAAAATTATTTTTTTTTCTTTTATTTCCTGAACATTTTAAATTTTCAGAGATGTGTCCTTTTCAAAACTGGCCATTCAATTGAAAAAGAGGTTTTCTGAAATGTTAATTTAAATTTTTTTTAAATTTCGCTAAATACATTCTTACGGGAAGGTAATCGATATGGAGTAATTTTTACTATGGCAAAGAAAAAACAAGGGGATTTAAAAGTTACAGCCCCAAAAAATAGAGTTGGTACAAGTACAAGTAAACATAACTGCGAAAAAACGTATTTGAAATAGTTTTTATTGATAAATTTGAATATAGAAATATTACTTATTTTTTATATTCAGGAACGGGTCGTTATTCTGTATTCCAAAATTCCATTTATTGATCAAAAATTCTGTATTCCATTATTCTGCTTTTCTATTATTCTGTATTCTTAAATTCTGTAAATCCAGAATTCTGTATTTCAAAATTATGTAAATCCAAAATTCTGTAAGTGCCAGGATTCTGTAAGTGCCAAAATTCTGTATTCTGCTATAAATACTTAATTCTGTTTTCTATTCTAACATCAGGTTGTTCAATAAGAGCGCTACAAAAACTTTGGATATCAATGAAATTCTTTATTCCTGTGAAAGTACGTTCGATGCTATTGACGAAGCCATTCAGCCAGAAATGAGCCTCATCGCTGAAGATGATTTTTCGATGAAAACCGAATCATTTTCAAGTTGTTGCTCAGCCCAATTCACGAACATACTACAATTCTGGTGGTCAAGGGGCTTCAGTTCTTGCGTCAATTTAATCTTGTAAGGACGTAGGTCAAGATCTTTTCGCAAAATTCGCCACAACGACGTCACAGAGGTGCGCCTGAGGACAACGTGTGAGAGACACATTTGGGCTTTCTGCAACTGAAGCCTCAGCGGCAGCAATATTCTCGACACTACGGGCACTTCTTTGTCTCACTGGCACGGGAACATTTTGTACCGTGCTTGTGGATTAAAATTTTTCCACTAGATGCTCAATTGTTGATTTGCTAGGATGATTATGACGACCATAAATTGGACGTGGCGCTCTTAACGTTGAGGCCACTGACTCCGAATTTCGGTAGTAAATTTTAATAATTTCGACTCGTTGTTGGCTCGTATATCTTAAATGTCAAAAGAACGGCAAGAAATATGGCGTCGTTTGCTGTCCCCGTCACTCTACTTTTGTAGCGACCCGTTTGAAAAACCCTATATTTCTTCAATTTAATTTAGACTCCCCTCTCTAAAAATATTTCTTAGTTACAAATGTACAAATGTGGTTAAAATTTTGATTCGTGGTTCAGCAATTTTGTCTGACTGATTTCGGAGGAATAACTGAGGTTCAACGATGGTTCAAGGTTCAAGTATGTTTTAGAAACTAATTTAATGCCTGAACCATCAATTGTTGAACCTCAGTTAATTCGCAAGTCAGCGAGCTAAAATTGCTGAACCATAGATTAAATATTTTTACGAGTCCTTTAGTAAGCTTATTGTGGGTAAATTAACAAAATCGGTGGATTTCAAGCTACTTTTCTTTATTTTTGTTTTGCTGGAAATTCATGACTCTATTAACTAGTTTCGAAATATATTGTAATTGGCTCGTTTGTTTTTATTTCATTAATACCTACTTGAATAATAAAATAAATTTGGTAGCTTGACTGAAAACCAGGGCTAAATGACTTACTATGCTTTTAACCATTATTGTGTGGAATATGTTAGTCGGAAAAACACGAAGATAATAGGTACCTTCTTTTAATGGCTTTTGAAGGATCTCTCAATTTCTCGAAAAAAAAAGTTCCTTGAAAAAAAATGATGGCATAGATTGGGGAACCATGCCCATGTCCTTCATGCAGTGGTCCGTTGATGTTAAAGTGAATTAACAAATGTTTGGAGCTTTAGTAATCGCAGAAATTATTTCATTTGGATGAATGGTTTTTCTTGTAGACCGAGTCAAAGTTGATAAATTTTTAGTATGATTAAAGCCATAACTACATTCACCAAAATTACAAAAGTAAAAATATTTTTTTTCCCGCTAGGGCAGTTGTTTTGTGAAAAAAATATACTAATTTTTTCCTAAAACAATATCTAATATCTTTCTGCATCATTTTTGTAAGTTTTCCAGTGAAAAACACTATCCCAAAATGAGTCTGAAAGTGTTCACTTTTGTACTTTTTCACTTTTTTGCCTTACGTAGTTAGGGCTTAAGAATGTATTTTTTTTAGTTTTCATTAATATTAAGGGTATTCATGCAACGTCGTAAGTTTACAAATTGTGTTAAATGATTAGTTTACGCAAAGTTTGCATGAACGACCTTTTTTAAACATTTGATAAAATCCTACGTAATTCAATCAGAGTATGAGTCACAATGACGTTTCGATAAGTTTAACCAGTTTGGTTAATTTTACGCAACAAAATCCTTTGATAAGTTTCCCATACAAAATTTGACAGTTCATTAACCAATTGATAAACTCAACCAATTTGTAAGCTTATCTAGGGTTTTACGAAGTTGCATGAATACCCTTATTGTGTGTAAAAACCAGGAAAGAACGCACTTTTTTTATTATCAAAACAATTACTATATTCCAAAATTCTGTAAATGATAAAAGAAAAATTGTTTTTATAGTGAAAAAAGTGCTCACTTAGTTTGTACCTATTTTTGTACCTAGTTTTGTCAACAAAAAAAGACTCTAGGAGGCCTTTTCTGCTAAGTTGTTATAACTGTGAGATAAGTGACGATAAAATGAATAACCTATTAATAATTTCACTTTTAAAATGAAACGTCGAAGCTTCAAAATCGTCTTCCGGTATTTTTTTTAATTCTAAGTTATATTTTGTGTTTTTCGTAAAGAGTCGTTTGGCATGGAATCACCTATACGTAAAATTTGCTAAAAAACTAAATTTTAAGTGAGTACCTATACCATTTTTTCTGATTAAAAAAATGAAAAAAAAAACTTGTGGAATGGCCAAAAACTGCTTGGTAACAAGCTAAAATTAGATTTTAAAGTTAAAGTTATAGTTAAAGTTAAAGAGTTAAACCAAAAATATTTAAAAAGCGGCCAGTGTGACCATTCTCTTAGAAAAGTATGGATGAATTTAGTAGCATTTTCGATCTTAAGCATGCTTATTGGCCAAACAAATATATTCAAAAATAAAAACCCTTGCACGGAATTGTTCCTTCATAACCCTCATTTTCCGGTTTATTCAGTAGACTATATTACAAGTAGAACATAAGTTATAAGCTTCAAACAAGAACCAAATTAATTTTAATCGAAGATTTTGAGCTACAAAAAAAGAAAAACAAACCAAAACTGTCTTATTCCATTAAAATATTTGCTTGTGTTGAACAAACCAATGTAAAAATACATATGTGAAAGAAAAAAAATAATCTTATTGCTATTTTATAAGACGAATAAAATCGTGTTATTATCGAAGAGAGTTGTTGTTGAGCAAAGAGTCGTTTGAAAAGAGAATTTGGTGGGATTACGTGTTAACGATAAAGATGGATACACAAATCTAAGTGTATAACTTAATAATTGTGCGTTCGCACAAATACTTACGCATATCAAGGTCATTTGGTAGGGTTTGATGTGTGTGTTTGTTTGTTTTTATTTTGTTTGTTAAAAATAACACACGCTTTGTTTAAATTACTTGCTTCAAAATTTTTGAAAAAAAAGGGTAAAACTTTAGATCTATTGGTCGGGTCTTCAAGATTTAGATTTTTAAATCATAGGAGTATAGTAGATTGCTTTTTCAATACACTTACTAAAAGGGTTATGAGTATACCGTTATAAGTTTATGATAAAATACAGTGCGAGCGGTAAGAAAAAATTGAAATTTTCTAAAAGTAAACAGCCCGAGATGAGAAGACTATCGAGTGGGCAAGTAATAAGGCTTAAACCTATAGAATTCTCATTCAAAACGTAAGTTTAGATAATTTGACAAGGATCCCTTTCTGAAATTGGTTTGCCGCCATATAACAGAATGACACATATAATCATATAATCAGATTAAATCGCACGATAATTCTATACACACGGAAATCAGAATAGAACTGATAAAAAAATTTTGTAAAATATCACGCGATTGCCTTCTTTTGAACTCGCAAAAAGGGTCTTTCAATAAAGACGCTCGAAACTTGTAAGATTTTAGTGGCCATGTTGTTAAATTAAAAAAAAAAAAAATGTGTGGCACAACAGCTCGTGGAGAACCAAGGCCTAGTGACTTACAACTCTCAACCATTCCTGTGTGCGTTTTGTTGGCAGGAATGGAGGGGACCTACAATTTTTTGCCGAGTCCGAACGGCTAATGAGAAGAACTTATTCATGACAAGTATAGTCTTGGAGGATTCGTCAGTCCCTCGCAAGAGGCAGTACCTCGGAAAAAAACATTTCTGTTTTTAGGTGGCAGTAGCCAGGAATCGAACCCAGACCTTTGGCATGACAGTCCTACGCACTAACCTTTATGCCACGAGGTTGTTAAAGTAATATTTGTCAAATTTATTTTGAATTATTCATTGGAGTATTATTTATCACCATGGAACATGGTTCAGTATGGTGTGATTATATAACGAAGCGGCGGGCGACATCAACTGGTCCCTAGATAGTGCGATTTAACGCCATAACACTTCTTCTTTTATGGAGATCTTAAATCGCAAGTTTATGCGAATCAAGCGCAAACAATTGATGTCATCAAGGTCAACCTTAAGAACTCCTTCCAACAAATTTACGCAGATTTCTGCGACAAGGTCATTGAATGAACTCCAGAATATATGCCGCCAAATAAAGCCATTTTAACAACGAACATTCCATACTAAGTGCCATAAAATATTTTTTTAAATAAAAAAAAAATACAACTTTTTATAACATTTAAAATTCGAACTCTCCTTTTGAAAGACCCTTTGGTATAAAACATAAATAATTTAGAATTTCCCATGCTCTCAGTCACGCATCAATTTTTGATTCCAAGCGTTTTCTAACATAAACGAAAATAAAATACGTGCGTGTGTCTGCGAATTGCCGGATTCTATTATAAATCATAGACAATTTAGATACATAAAATTAAAATTAAAAATGAATTATACGAGTATGTATCCAAATTCGAACTTAGATTTATAAAGTAATTTTTTTTTATATCTTCAAATACCGAAAGTCCGGTTGACGTAGTTTTTCTTTTTTAGATAAAATAAAAAGACCAGGAAGAGTTGACATATAGACGGCTAACAAAAAATCATAGAATGGATCACGGGCAAATCTTTGCTTTGTTTCCCGTGTTTCGTCTACTAATATCGTTGAAGATATTTCAACAGTGGATTTCTGTTTGATTTTCAATTTTTTTTTTTGTTTTTTTTTAAGTCGGGAGAAATTTGTGGTAAATTTGGCAAAAGATCAAAAAGTGCGCCGCTGTATTTAAATGCATGTATGTGTTTTTCGATATTTAACACATTGATCCGAACAAATGTGAGGTTGGCTAAAAAAACTGTTGTTTTTTTTATTTGCATTAAACATTGTATTTATTTAAAATTAGATGAAAATGTGTAGTTTTTTTTTCTTCTTCTTTATTTTCTTTTTTACATTTTTATGTCATTTGTTTTTTTTTGTTAATTCTTAATATTATACTTAAATGTATATGAACGTATATTCATACATATGTGGGGTTGTATTTTTAAAACAAAGTGCGGAAAGTAAATTTTAGCAATATTTCCAAAATCGTAATGCGAGTATCTTAATTTTTTTTTTTTTGGCTAACAATAAAATCTCAAAATCTTATATGTTTATATTTGTCTGATGTTTTTCAGTCATATGAAAATAATGTCTTAAGAATCAAGCTCAAAAGCTTTGGGATTTATATGGAAATGCTGTGCGAGGGACCTATTAAATACATATACATAAATAAATAAGTTGGTGAAACGGCAAGATATTTTCATCCAAGCAGCGAGTCCTCAAAAGGAAATAAATAATTTGAAAAAGTCCAAGATAAGTACTTAGTCCAATAATTTTTTGCAAATAAATTTAAGAAAATTATTTTCTTATAAATTTTCAATTTAGTTAATACAAAAATTAGTGTTTTAAATTTATTTAATTTAACATTATTTTTAGTCTCACTTAAGATAAGTAATGGTGAGAATTTTAAGCAACTATTTTAATTACTTCATTCTAAACTATACTGTTTCTACACCTCAAGCATTCCATTTGGAAAAAATAAAAATAAGATCAATAGTCTAGCCAGAAAACCGAATCCCGTGAATTTTTGGTGGGGACCTTTTTTATGATAAGTACTCATTCTTTACACCGCCCTATCAATAATTCACAAATTATTTAAAATGTCGATCAAGAGTTAGTTCACGAATTTAAATTTCGTATCAATAAAAATATCCAAGTTAAGTTCAAAATCTTTACGAAAATCTACTACAATCAACAAGAATTCTGCTGTTACCATTTTTTGAACTGCACATATTCTTTGTCACAAAATTTGTACTTTTGCACATACACTCTTTTCATTTGAAGTTCTAAGAAGCATGTGTGTCACTAGCCTCTGCTTGGTTTTATCTCTAGTTTTTGGCAACAATGGGAAGTGTTTTAACTTAATAACTCGTTCAATGTACCTATTTTGGTGAGTTAATTTATTACCTTGAATTTTGATGTATTGATAAGATTTGACACTTAACTCACTGACTAAAGATAATTCGTGTTTTATTTGCGTTTATGAATACCGGTGTAGGTACATATGAAATTTAGTCGATTCATAAATTACGGGGAGAACATAAAATAAAATTTTTTTTCTTAGAATTATGTCAGAAATCAACCCCCGAAAATATCGAACATGAATTGGAGAACACCCTGCTTATACAATTTTTAAAACTCTAAGGCCCATTTGCTGATACAAAACTTAGATATTTGTTAAAACATAAACGCTCACTACAACAAAGAATTCTGAAGTGTAAAAAAAAAAACGCTTATGTGACAATTTACGCAGAGGAAAAAGTAGGATATAAAGCCTAGTACCGCTGCTCATGCGAAACGAAATATTTAGTTGGTCTCCAACAAGGCAACGAAATGCTTACGAAACCGAAGCGGAAAAATCTTCGTTAACAGTTGCACAAATTCAAAAAATCAAAACAATTGCAAATCAAATACAAAAAATCACAGGCAGCAATGCTGTAATGAAAGAAACAATAAAAATAAAGACGAAAAAACACAAATGTCATTTTTGCGCAAACATTAAATGGTCAGAGTAATTATTTGTGTGCGAAAAAAATAGTGTAGACTTCTCCAAATGATCGGGTACAATATTCAATTTCGCTCATGGAACAACGTACTGCAGAACGAAAAATAGAACTATGTAAATTATTGTTCGTTGTGTCATTTTTGTATGGGATTTTTCGTTTCGCTTCAGCAGCGTACTAGGCTGAAGAACGAAAATGCTTAAGTTTCGTATGAGCAAACGGGTCTTAGCCTCTTGAACATAGGATCAAGTTCGTGCGACCCAGTTGATCATTTTTAGTTCTTTTTTGGTTATGTCGAAAATAAACTCTACTCCAATGCTCCACCAATGATTTATCCACTTAAGGAAAAGATCAGGGCTGTTAGTGGAAAATACAGCCTCAATTATGTAAAAACGTCAAAAGAATCACTATTTGTAGGCAAGAGGCAGAGCCGAGGCGGTCCATTGGACACCACCCCCCCTCCCCCCTACCGAAACCTTGTCTTGACCAAATCTAGTCATTTTTCCATGCGGGTTGTGCTCTAACAATAATGTTGTAAACAGTAGTTAAAGAATAAGTTGAAGAAGAAATCACCAATTTGGAGCCAGATACTTTGTGACAAACAATTTAAAATGCCGTAAAACGATCTTAAGGTGGAGGTTGTCATTTGACCAATATCATTTACAAAAATTTAAAAGTCTTTAAGACAGAAAACCATACCAATCTATTAAATCTAGCATGGTTCCCGGCAAAATGTTTTGGATATTATTTTCATTGCGTCTTTTTTTTATTTTCTTATTTCCTTTCATTTCAAGTCAACTGTGGCACGAAAAAGCTTTACTAAGTTAAAAAAAAAAAACAGATAAATCATAAACTTTTCTGACATGATATTTATTTTTTGCAAATAAAAAAAATATATGGCTATGAAACTAGGCAGTTTTTCTCGGAAAGTTCTTTAATAAACAAATTTAATAGGAATAATGTGGGTTGTTTTCCATTATTGGTATAGCCTTGAACGTCAGTATCATTGACCCTATGACGAAAGGTGTGTTTTTATTTCTGACTCATTTTTTGTATTTAATTTTCACGATACAAATAGAAACCATCGAAATTTTAATTGATTTTGAAATGATTGAAATAATTGGTCTTGCATAGGGGAGGAATAATGCTAAGTTAAACAAAATTAAATTTAGTTAAAATTGGTTTAAATCCTTTTGTTTTGTTGAAAATATGAATCAATTTCATATTGGTAATGAAAACTAAACAGTATGAAATATTCATAAAAATTAGATTTAGGGGTGGATATTATTTTAAAACAAGCCTTAACACGGTCAAGTTAAATGTAATTCACGACTATATTATTATATAGAAAAGAATCAACTGCTATCAGAATTTTAAATATAACGATACAACAATAGAAATTAAAACAAAAGAAGTTCTGAATAAATAACAATTTTGCTTTTATTTTTATTTTAATTCTTGGAACTATCATTTTCGTGTATCTCCAGTGGATGAACAGTATTATTAGGATCCTTTTTCGACTTCCTCTTCTTTTTTGGATTTGGTTTCACAAGCAATTTTATAATATTTAAAGTCAAATCCCTTATTTTAGGATTAACTTGGTATTCTCGACTGTATTTCGACAAAAATGGCAACCATTCACCCAAAATTATGTTCACCTTCGCGGACTTATTGAAATTTTCTGGGCATGGTAAGTGTGGATAGACTTTTAGAATTTTCCCCAGTGTCATTTGTGGATGAACAATCAACTTCGGTAGCAAGTTATGATCTCTAACGAAGGCCTTATCGCCGGTTGGCTTTTCCAGTGTCTCAACATCTTTCATTGTTAAATTTTTTCTAATATCTTCAAATGACTTTTCAAGTGACAAGCATAATTCCGTGTCTAATCCAAAACTGCATAATTCTTCGATGATTGCCTTGCCTGGGTCCAAAGAATTGTTCAGTTTTTCTTCATTTTCTTTAAGTTGAGTATTTGGTGTTAGTTGTTCCGTTTGTGTTTCCGTTTGTGTTGAAGCCTCGGATTTCACTGGCTTAGGGGTTTGTATCTTCAAAGGTTCCAATAATGCCAAAGCAAGTGTATCGTTCTTAACATCTGCATTTGCGAAGAAATCAATTAATTCATCAGCGATGTCACGTTCCATTTTAAGAATTGATAATATTCACTTTTCAAACAATTAACTTAATAATAAAATCTCACGTTCTTTGGCAGATGCACAAGTTGTTCTGGTTCAAAAATCTAAAATCTCCTCTCTTTTATACAATACAAATATTTTAAAGGAGTATCTTTTTCTACATTCTGTTGAAGGTAGATAATTACCCTCAACATTCACGTATGTATACCTCCTATACGACTGCCTTTACCGCAATAAAATTTTCATTAATAGCAACCCTTAATTGTTTCCTAGAATTGTAACTTTTTTACTATTGGGATGAATTTTAATCCTTTATGGGTTCTGCCTTAAAATTATATAAGCACAGGTAGGTATAATGAAGTAATCTGTGGCGTAATGCGTAATGATTAATATGTCGTGTATGTCATGACGATAGGCATAGCGGGCCAATAAATCTTCTCCACCCTTTACAATCTACAGGCAGGTTTTTCAACAGTAGCCACGTTTTTCTCAGGGAGTCTGCTTCTCTTAAGACGGTCTGTTTTTATGTTGTTCTCGGTCTTCCAACCCGCAGTTCTCACATGTCTCCGCTTTGTTTTACTAAATCTCCATTGCTGCGATCCTTTCCCTACCCCCATACATGGGTCGAATGCAACTGATCCACTGAAACTGAGATGATACTTTTAGCCTTTCTCTAATATTAGCATTACTATGTATGTTCTTTAGTAAATATTATCAAAGAAGTAAACTAGTTCGAAACCACAGATACATTTAACACTATTATCTGTGGTGTATCTTACTTCTTAACATAATCTATTATCTTACGGATTGAACCATAAGGATCCATTTTTTTTATTTTTAAATTTATGAAAGAGAAAAGTTTTATTTTGTTTTTATACTTTTTTATTGAACACGTTGACAACAAATGAATGTTTTTTGTACATCATTTTAATGTTATATGCATGTATTTTGTAAAATGTTTAAGTAATAACAAATAGACTTGTAACAAGATAGTGGAAGGAATAATTGCCAACTTTTAATAGATACACATTCATTTAAAGCATTATTTTTTGTTCTAATTTGTTTCAATTCTATTATATTTTTTGATATATTTAATGTATATATATATATGTATGTAATTGTATATATATTTTATTTCTAATAAACTTTTTTTTAACTACTAGTAACAATTTTACATTATTCATTTCATCTACAGATTTATTTAATTATTATTTGTTTTAGTATAATTATTGCATATATTTTTAATAGTTTACGAGTATTATACTTATATAACAATATAAAGCTAATTTTTATATTTTATAGAAATGTACACTACCATTTTATAATTATTTAAGATACAGGCAGAAATGTTTTAAGTAATAATTTTTGTACCGAGGATGACAAGAACTTATTGAAAAAAAAAAACTTGCAACTGTTATACTATTTATAATAATTAATAATCATAACTGAAGTAATAACAAAATGGACTTGAGTGACTTAATAAAGTGTGTTTTGGTGAACTTATTCTTAAAACCCTTCATTTATTTTGACACAGAGAAGATGTTTAAAAAAAACAGCAGCACCAACAAAATATATAACAGGGTAATAGAGAAGGAATGAATATGAACAGATCTGATTTCCTTGCCCTTATTAGGACCCCTATTACACGATGATTCTTTGCGTCTGGCTCTTTTAGAAACTTCATGAGTGCGAATGAGAAAAAACATCTGATTTGAATTTTAAAAAGAGTCAGATGAAAAGAATCATCGTGTAGTAGGGGTCTAAGACAAAAACTGAGGTGATTGAAAATACAACTAAGAATATTTAAGCAGCAATATTTGGCACAAAACTCTAATTTGAGGGAAGAATTCAGGTAATTTCACTAACTCTTTCATTTGGTATGGACTTAGCTAAACTCTACAAACTTATTAGATTTATGAAATAGGTTTCTTTAGAATATATATTTCTGGTTTGGTTTTTAATTTTAAAGCAATCGTCAATTTGCAATGAATTTAGGAAGGATTTCTAAATTACACTTGGAAAACTAAATTAATAATTTTTGCAAGCAAAGATTTCTACTATTTACTTTCGCGATAAGTCTTATCGAAGTCCAATACTGGGCTTTTTTATAAACAAAACAATAATACATTTCCTGTTTTAATTTGGACTTCTGTACTTAAACAAAAAAAAACATCAAGTGTTTCTTAATTAAAACAAGAATTTTATTCAAAAATGAAGAATATTTTTCCATCGTTCAATAAAGAAAACCCCATTGGTAAATAACCAAATGTATGTTAAAGCGTTAGAGCACCCTAGAAATCCTTTGATTTTACAGTTTTGAATGGAAGATGCTTCAGCAATAAGAATTGTCATTAAGTGTGGACAGAGCTATCAAACAAAGAGGACAAATAATAATCAAGAAGGACACGAATTGTAACATCTCTAATTTATAAGCCAAAGGTTCTATAATATCTATAGTTATATTCTTAGTTTTATCTTTTTGCATAGATCATAACAACATGTCTCAAAACCATTTAAAAGTGGAAAAACAATTGAAGATACGAGTATTTCTTAAATACAGAATTGCTTAAATGGTTGACAGTACATCCTTTGAAACTAACCATTTAGGATCGAAGATGTACAATAGGGTATCCGTTATTAGCCAAAATCGTTTTAAATAGCAGACGACCCCAACAAACATTTTGTCCGAGGTCATTTACACGTGGCTCCAGGCCTATACTTTTCCCATACAGATTTGTATGGGATTTTCACTCTTTTCACGTTTTATTTTTGTCTCTCGAATTACAGCAGCTATTCTAATTTGTTTTTTCTTGATTTTTGTTCTTTAGTCATCCCTTTAAAAGACCGCATTAAAAAATGTATTTAAAAAATAAAACAAAATTCCCCGAAATATTACCAAGGGAATTACCATATAAAAAATCATAGAATAAAACGCAATTAAATTTAAAATGAATTTGTTTAATAAAGTTTTTGAATAAGGTCTTTTAGAGGGAGAATTAAGGAACAAAAATCAGCAAAAAAACAGCAACATTTAAAATAGCTGCAGTAATTCGGAAGAAAAAAATGAATTGATTGATTGCCGTTATTTTGACTGTCGTTTTTGATTATCAACTATTCTTTGCTCTGTGTAAAGTGATCACGAAAAAACGTTTGACTCTTGGTAGTATTTTGGTAGTCACCGCTGTAAGCTTTGAAATGTTTTTGTGTCAAGTAATGTAATGTCTCTTTGATATTGAGAAGGCAAGAAGTCTTGAAATAATCGCGTAGAGAAATACTGAAAGTCCCTACACGATTGAAGCAATTCCTGCATATGGGACATAAGCAGTTGAGCTCCCTTCAGTAGATTTACTTATGTAGCATTAAATATTTTGCGGTAAACACATTTTTTATGAATCGATGAAATTAAAGCATTATTTTTTTTAAAGATACTAATAAAATATATGTACCTACGGATAAACTGGAAGTAGTGAAACCTCATAGAAAACTGACGGTTCAGATAATGGAAACGACTTGGACACCTCCTATCAACGAGGGCATTTAAAGTGGATGAAAGATCACTATTCATTTGTCTGAATGGTGTACCACAAATATAAGTATTATCTAAGGGTGAACTTACGCTTTAAATTATTCTACTCCTCGGGAATTTCAATAACGTTTTATTTGGTAGTGAATATATAATGAAGTGGAAGAAGAATTAAAACACACACATTATACACTGCGTTTCATTAGTTTAAATACAGGGGTGATGGAATAGGCTAAGCTGATTTGTGATAATTGACAGTCACAACGCTATAGCATTTCTATTGTGTTGTGACTGCCAACTATCAGAAATCACCTTTGTCAATACCCCACCAGTCTTTTTCAATAAACTTTTTGTATTGTTTTTCTGACCCACCTTTTGGATTTTAACAGATGATATCAAAGACCTGAAAGTGTATTGCAATATGTGGAATCCCACAGTGGTGAAATGAGGAGGAATAAACGATAAAAAGCGATAGCGTATATACAAAATATACTTTTCTGATTGCTTCTGATGCACTGAATCTGAAGCTGGCCTCAGAATTGCTCTAAAAAGTCACGTTTTAGATATGTATATTACATTCCAAATTTTGAAAATATGCGTTTTTAGGAAAATTTGAAGTTATATTATTTTTCAAAGTAATTTTTTTTTAATCAAGTATAAATATTTAGCTTTTAAATTCTTTCTGAATCTTTCAAATACCTTCATTCATCTTGGAGAAATTATTAATTAGCTGTCGACTTTCGCCAAACACTAGCTTACTCAAAAAAAAATATACTAAACTCATAAATTTTAAGTGGGACTTCGAAGAAAGTAACACAAAATATTGATTGAAATCGTACTACTTAATTTTTTTGTATAACATAACCTCAATTTCTAATTAAAAAAAATGTTTTTTCTTAGCCTTTAGAGATATTTAAAAATGGGTTACCTCAAAAACTTGAACAATTCTGAGACCAGATTTGAATTCAGCGCACCTATCAAAATCTACAAGAAAAGTATATTTTGGATTATGTAGCAGAAACAAATAAAAATTTGAACTTAAGTTATCAAAATTTCTCCATGATTTAAAAAATTATTTTTTTGATGGCTAACTAACTTTTTATAAAATTGAAAACGATTAATACGAAAATAACAACCAAAATTTTCTAAAACGTACCATTTCAAAGTTATGGCATTGGTACAAACCTGCTTTTTCTACTATAAATAAATTGACATGAAATGGTTGACGTCATAACTCAGAAACGTGGCGTGGTGGGTACCGACATTATTCAGCAATTATAGTCTTAATTCAATAAGCAATACAACCAAGCAAAAATTATTTATGTTGGAAAAACCTTGTCACACAGTATAATCAATCCGGTCATGGTATGTCATGCAGAGGTGTGAAAGTCCTTGCGGTTATTTTAAGACAAGAACTTTGAGAATAATTTGTATCCCGTCTTCATAGATGGAGTAGAAGCTACAATAACATAATTAGGTGGCTTGGTCACCTAAGGCCAATGCATCAGCCAGGAAAATCTTTGAATCCACTTGTCAGTAGAGAAAGACCAAACGCAGGTGGCGTTCGCAAATTATATTGCATTCCTAAATATGAAACATTTCTTGTTAGTCAAATGACATTCAACAAAAAAGTGGACTTGGAAGCTTTCACTAAACGACGACGATTTGCATCAACCTTTATGAGTGTTAGTCAAAACCATAAGCTCCTTTTTAATAAAATAAGTTCGATGGAAATATCAAAGAGTATTTTAGTAAAATTATAAAATTGAAAGTAAATACTAAGCAGGAATAGAACAAAACAAGCATAATAATGGTGTTATTGTTTAAGATCCCCTTGATACCTTGATAAAGAAAAACACCGGCGTAGCAGAACTATTGTGAGTGTTATTTGGGACTAAATAATTTCGATATTTTATACAACATCCATTTAAATAAAAAGTGACCGTACATTTTGAATGAGCCCAATCAACTAACTAAAACTGGCAAACGGAGATTTTACTACCAAAAAAATATTTATCCAATTATTGCGTCTATGAAACTTTGGAATGAGAAAGAAAGAAGTTTATTTTGGTTTTTAAGTCTTTTTTCTAACTCGTAACCCTACCATCATTAAAAAGAAACCATAGAACAACATTATTGACTTGCCATAAATCTCTAAAACTTAAGACTTATTAAAGGTCGCGCCCCATATTATTTGACAACATTCAATACCATCAACAAGCATCGACTTCCTCAGGACACGAGACATCTAGCAATTCCTTAACAATTTTGTACTCATGGCAGTTTTCACAAATTAAACGTCCATTTGAAACATTAGACCTTTGCACTTTTTCGTGACACACAATATGCACCAACTTGAGGTTCTTAAGACTAAATATCTCTAGAAAATATTCCAACACACTTATGTCGACAACACGTTTTTTGTGTATGGGACACTTCTGATTGGGATTTTCAACTAAATCTCGAACATTTTGTATCAGCGATGGCAGTATCGTTCGAGATAATTCTATTTGATGATCCAAGTTCCACACTTGAAAGAGAATTAAATTCTCTCGCGAAGCATATGGATTTATACAATGATCTTTGTTGCATGGTTGATTCTCGCTGTACGGCCCTTGGCAATAAAAATCTCCCAAATCCGAACACAATGACACCGACCATTCATCGAGCAGTTCATTTTTCGTAGTGTATTCTTTAATGATTTGTTTCAAACGCTTATTTGGCAGAGGTCGGGCATCGGTTTCATCATCATTGTCATTTTTCAGGAACTCATGTTTCTTCACACAGCTACGATCGAAAATCATTGAAAAATAATCACAGCCAATCAGGAGGTAACGGAATTTCTCCAATATTCTATCGAACACTACACGAGCCTTGGCATTGCTCCGATAGAGTTTGTTGCGGGTTAATTCGTCTTTTGTTTTGTAGTAGTAGCTGCGTATGCGATCTTGCGCCCGGCGTGACATTGCTTCCTCTTTTGAATTGCAGCGTTCTTCTTGGCCCTCAAACCATTCAGAGTGTTCACTGCGCAAACTCAGGTGGGTTTTTTCTATGTCAATTTGAGGTTTCTTTTTCTCATATTCGCATATCATGCGTTTGAATTTATCCGGATTACGTTCGATGAATTCATAAATGATGTCAGCAACTTTGAGCAGAGGAGACCTTTGGCGCAACTTTTCATATTCGAAATCAGAATCTGAACAGTAAAAATTGAAATGACACCAAATTTTGTAAGTTGTAAGTTGCTTTCACTTACCAGTTGTTATTATTTCATTGGGTCCTGCAATGATGAATAACGTTTGTGGTTCCAGTGATTGAAAGTAGTCCTCATCAGAGACTTCAAAACCATCGGTGGAAAGATATATGTGACAGTCTTTTATCTGGAATTAGAGTTTTTGATTTGCTTTAACTTGAAGGCGGTTTGTTTTCAATCGTATGATGGTGAGTGGTAATGATTGTTTGTGTTGTGTTCTTGATTTGATGTCTTGATTGTTTTTTGTTGATGTGATGGAATTTATTTATTTATTTTTTATTCAAAATGTTTGTTTTTTCTTTAACCAATGTATACCATACCACATATACCACACTTCTCACGTATTTAATTCAAAGAAAACAGACATTTCTTTAACGCTTCCCGCAACTCGAGTGAAAAGTGTATTTTAAGGAAGATTTTGAGGTTCAGCAAAATTGTGCCAAAATGTGCTACCTATTCTGGCACAATGTTGTTGGTTTCGGATGTCGTTTGCGACCCAACTGAGTGAATGTCTCAAGATCCGCTTTAATTGGGATAGCTTATGCAACATGGAGGAGACCATTTAAAAGATCGTATATTTGTTTAAGCAATCAGGAAATTGCCATACTCTGTCCAACAAAAAGGGGGGACCATTTTTCAAAATGACATTGAATCACAAAAAATTTTGCTTGAAAAAATAGGAAGCCACAAATTTAACTATCGGAATGTTTTTTTTTTTTTCAATTATGCGCAAAACTATTTACACTCTACCACGACCAGCCAACTACACAGAAAGTAACATGTTGATCGTCATTGCCACTCTGAACTGAAAGCAAGGGATACAGCTTTTGAAAACTTGAAGAATGTAAGCAAATTACGGAAATCTTTTGAGAGCTGTATGTGGGACAGGTTTATGTAAGTCATTGCAACCAGACTCAGAGGCATACGTTCTTCCTTAGCGTAGCTGAACAATTTTGTTCGACAGAGTACAGATCGGCATATTCTTATCGGGCTCAAAGTGTGAAAGATGATCCTTAAGGGGGTTTTATGTTCAGTTATGATATCGAAACCATGCACACCACTAGCGAGAGATTTTGCCTACCTATAAGTTGACATTTTTTAGTAACATAAATAAAATTACCTTGTCAACTTAATATCTTAACTCTTAAGGAGTTTGTAAATTCATTTTATAAGCTTCTTTGTAAATAAATAATTAATTTAAGGTGGCACTATAGGCCGCAGTTAACCAGGACCTCAAAACCAACAAGCTTTTTCCATTCAGCTTGGCCAAGTTTCCTCTACTTTGCCGTCTCTCTGGGTGGATTTTTCAGATGTCCATTAGCTTTAAACGATTCAGCCACCTAAGGGATTGGCTTTATGGCTAATTCGGGTTTCCTGTACAACCCTTGCAGTTAATTGTCGTATATCTGCCTCCAATCATGGCCCTGCATCATAATATCGGTACCGGGATGTTTACTGTTGTATAAAAGTGCATTTTTGTAACTCGAGTGAGGGATTTTTACAGAATGACCTTCTTGAACCAAAGAAAGCGCTATTTAGCAGGAGTAACTCTTCGTTGGATCTCAGCGATTAAATTGTGTTTTTAATTTATAGCATGATCTAGGTAGACTAACTACCTGACAATTATTGCTGCCTTAAGAAACGTTTTGTTCAAAACGTCGGTACTGTGTGTACTTTCTTGTTGACTTTATACACTGGTATATAATAAAATTTTGCAGACGAGCTGGTGCATAATTTTTCCCAATTTATAGGCTGTTGCTTCGAGCAGCTCAACAGAAATAACATCAGCTTCAGCAGCTTTATTAGATTTAAGATTAGGTAAACGTCGTCTAGGGTGCGGAATTTCTAACTTGCTTGAATCATACAAACTATTCACGATAAAACTCAAGGTTTAAATGCCATAAATATAACACAAACATTACCAAGAATAATTTCCAAGACCGTTGAATAAATTTGTTTTCATGGGCGGAATCTACCCTTTTGAAATAACTTTAAATATTTTTTTCTTTTAGTCACATCTGTGAATTTCCTGTCGCCAATGTGACCTTCAATTAATCTGCCTTATATCTGTTTGCCATGAAAAGTTCTTCTTAACTTAATTGCACAATGCTTGCACACAAAAAACTTCTCCAGCCACCGCCCTCGGTTTTAATAACTGCCGTCTCACCACCTCAAGCAATGACAATTTTTTTTTTACTACCGATGTCCATGACCAAAGTCATCGCAAGTTATCATCATCTAAGCATTGTTCTATAGGAATTTCCAATACATCGTGGAAAAATAAAACTTGAATTTCCCAAATACAGAAACTGAATTGTAGTTGTTGTCACTGAGAATCACAAAACAACAATGACCCAAAAACCCAGAATCCTCTAAAATAGCAAACCAAGGTCCGGTATTAGTAGAAATGGGAGTAGGTAGCTAGTGATAAAGCAACAATTAGAACAACAACAGCAACACAAAATGTAGATAGGATAGGAAAGGGTGGTACATTTAGAAAAAAAACACCCCAAATGACCATGACCAACATTCACACACAAAATCTATCGTAGAAAAGGACATAGCCAAAGTTAAAGGTTGAATGTCCTTGCTCTACATTGTTTGTGATACACAGAAGCACATGAAATCAACCTTGACAAGGAAGAGAAAAAATACACAATGTGTGCAGGAATAAACACCAACGCCGAGAAAGCAACAGGTGGCTCCAAGTAGGTATTTCTCCTTGTCCTTTTCGAATTCCTCTTCCCTAGTGCGCAACAACAAAAGGACGAACAGGAAACAAAAAAGGGACACCGAATTCTTTGGAAAGGAAAAAAGGGAGAATTTCTCTATATACCAGATAGGCAGTGACATTGAAAGGCTAACGAGAATGGGGTGAGTTCCGGGGGAGTGTGATGGTGGTGTCCTTGCGAAAATTTCAAAAACTAAGACGCAATTTATTTGGAATTTCATTAAAACAACAATGGAAAATACTTACAGGAAACTTTAGCTTTGCTTTATCGAGTAGCATCTTCAGGGAATTTGCTCCGATTCCATATTTTTTTGTCCTGGCGTTATCAGTGACCTTGTAGCCTTTCATTTTCTTTGTTGTTCCAAATAGATTTAGCATAGCAGCAATTTAATTGGAAAAAGATAAACTTTTCGAAAGCTCCGTTATTTATTACCACTTATTTATTCTTTTCGCACCTTTTCGGTAGCACACGCACTAAATGATGGAAAGATATTTTTTGTAATACGATTAAAATGATCACGAACACGATGTCCAGGTCCACGGCCAAGACCAACCAGTACCAGATTGCTCTGGAATTCGATTTCGATTGACTTTTGCAAAGGAATGTATCCTTTTTCGTCTTATCTCTTGTGTTTATTGCTTTTTCCCCGTTACCCATGCAATGGCAAGATGTCAAATGAAATGTTGTTTTTTTGTCTGTATGTTGTCGACATGCGTGGTGGAATTTTTCGTGCAGTTTTAACGACATAAGAAGCACTGCCAGATGATAAATAAATTCGGCATTTTTTCCAAAATCCTGCCGTTAGTAATGTCGTTTTCCATTGGGTTTTGGAATTGTTTCATTCCTATCGAATATGGAAAATTAGAAGTAAAAGGTTTTCTATATTCGATAGGAATGGAACATTTCCAAAACTCAATCGAAAACGACATTAATCTAATGTCTATAACATTTTCAATAAAACGTGGCTAGTATCAATATCAATTCAAGTGGACTTAAGCCCCCAACTAACAATTTCACTTCTATACTCCTCCATAGATGCTTTTCGTTTTCATTCAACCTATAAGCATTGCATAAGACTCCATAGAGAGAAAAAGGTAAGCTTTTTCACTCCTATTGTACCTTTATAGAGTTAATTATAAGAGTCTTATAGAAGCTCACATTAAATTAAATTAAAAAAAAACTTTTTGCTTGAACCAGGAATCGAACCCGTGTCCCTCTGAACTAATTGTCTAACTCGCTAACAGCTCCACCAATCTCGATATACAGTTCAATGCATTAAATTTGAATCACTTTTACCTTGAATTATCTCGTATGAGACAAGAATCTTGCTTTAGTAAAAAAAAAATGTCTTCAAGAAAAATATAAAATAATAGATTGGTATGGCTATAACAAACACATATTTTTAATTAAATAAATAGAGATATAATAAATTAAATAATTATGTAATTAATACCAACCTTAAACATTGACAAGAATAACAAATATATGTGCTCAGGTGCTTAATTGAATATAAATATAAATATTCACTTATACAATTATTTCATATATAGAGAGATTAAAGAAACATTGGTACATCGCTTCTCATTTCTATCATTTGCACCAGAAAATATTTGAGTATTCAGCAATGCTCCAATAAGGTATTTACTTTCTATCAGAGGGCTAAATGGAGCGCTATAGAAACAAATAACACATTATTGTCTGAAATGCGAAGCAATTTTGTTAGTTGGGTCATTTTTAAATCTAACTATTTCAATCGGATTTATCAAATGTAGACATTAAAATTTAAGCCAATATTATTCATTACAAAAAAACATTTAGTCGAATAGATTAAAAGTATTGAATTTATTTGCGAATTTGACGAATGAATAATATGGAATCGGATTAAGTTTTCAGATGCTAACTACTTTAAATCTGGATTTAAAGCTTTAATCTGGATTAATCGAGTGAATAATATGGGCGTACAGAAAATTTTTTAAATTGAATTAGGAATGGAACAATTCCAAAATCCAATCGAATAAAATAACTTTGGCTAAAAAAAGAACACACTTTTGGCAGTTCTATTTCCATCATTCCTTCGTTAAAAAAATATATTCCCCTCCCATCGGAAATCCATCAAACAAACCGAACTGTCATTTTTTTGTCTAATAAGAAAAGCCAAGGTAAAAAAAATTGCATTTGCATACGAAAAATAAAATAAAAACCTTAACTCGCTTAAACCAAGAAGAAAACGATTTACAAATGCTCAACAATAACAAATAATTCTCTAATCAATCTAATTTTAATTAATTAAACTCATCGCCAAAAACTAACCATCATCTAGTTAAGTGTAAATCAAAAGACTTCAACAATTTGCTCAAATGGAAAATCATCATTTTTGCAAAAGTTATTTTCCTTTCGCATCGAAATCAGAAAAAAACGAAATTCCTATCAAAAATCAATTTGATATAAATATATGTATATAGGAACTGATAAACGAATAAAAATTACTTCGATAACTAAACGGGAGTAAACACAATTCAAACAAAAATCGAGGAAGGTGAAAAGAAGAAATAACTAACAAAATGTACTTGCGAGATTTGGATGAAATGAGTGACTCAGAGACTGAACTATTATTACACCCGTCGGCTTCTAGCGGCGGGGGTGGCAGTGGCAGTGGAGTAGGCGATGGCAATGGTTATCGAATGGCAAGTGGAATCAACAAACGTATGGACGGTGGTGGCGGCGGTAGTAGCGGCAATACCATCAGTAGACTTTTCGGTTTCGGTGGACGCAGTGGCAACAACACAAGCAGACAAACCGGACAGGTTCGTCTCAGAAATGATAGAAGTAGAGAACGTGTCACACTTGTATCATTGCCAGCGACAACAGCAGCTACAACGACGTCGGTTTCGGAATATCACGTAAACTACTCCTCCACCAGTGTTGGCGGCAATAATGAAGCAGCTGGTGGTGGAGGAGCAAGTATAACTCCATCGCATCAACAACAAACTCCAAATACAGTTTTCTATCATCGCAATCGGCGGCGAAAATCATCGTCATCATCCAGAACCCTGGCAAGTTATTGTCGAACTATATTTTGCGGGTAAGTGGACAAGTAAAGTGGTAGTGTCTTGAATTCCCGAATTTCCATATTATGTCGTTTTGAATTTCTTGTGAAATAATTTCTAGAATTACGCGTGTTTTTATTTTTTCATTCAGATTCTCGGTAAATTGAATGATTTCGTGGCAAAAGTAAAAAATGGCCATTTTCTTGTCTAGTTCTAATTTTGAAGAGTGCTTATGTGATTTTTTCTATTGATTCTTAAGTGTGACTTTGTCTGGTCTCTAGTGGATAATTCAATTAATAAGTTCCATTTAGTTTTTTTTTTCCTTCGTTTTCTTTTTTTTTGGAAAAACAATCGACCAAAAAGACATAGCAAAAGGCGTGGAACACAAATCTAAAAATAAGTCTTGAGATTTCTTGTATGCAATGATTTCATTTCTACATGATTCTCTAATTGTATTCCTAATGAATATGTAGATACTCTCTCAATTTATATTGATGAATTTCTGATCTTGTAATTTAACCACCGGTAATGTTGGATCCATATTGAAAAAAAAAACCTAAATTCAGGAAAGAAAAAAATGTGTTTGTTCAGAAACAAGTTACACGACGACAGCAGCTGACCTGTTTTGGAGGTCGTCGAGTATTATTTTGTTGTAGGTATGTGTAAGAGTTTGTTTTTCTTGTGTTTGTTGGTGTTTTTGTTTTAGTTATTTACCTTTTTCATTTATTTATTTAGCTTTTAGCTCACCTCAGCGTCACCGTCAAAGCTGTAATTATTATTGCTTCGGTTGATTGCTTTTTAAAAGTAGAGCAGGGCTGGTACTGAATTTGTAGCGCCTGCTACAAGTACCTCTGTTGAAATTGAGTTTTTGGCTGACGAATGACTTCTATTTTGTTTGAGATATGATTCTTGTTCAAGATTTAACAATAGTTTAGGTCAGAGAAAAAGTGCATAATAACAAAATTCGACATGATGTTAGTATATCTCAGGTTGGTTCAGACAAAACCAAATTTATCTCGTGTAGGAAAACAATTAAAAACATTTGTATATACAAATCTAATAGTTTACACCTATAAAATTTCTATGACCTCGAAAACAAGGATGGCATTTGTTTAGTTGGAAAAAATATGAACACATTTTGATATAAATCTGTTGAGTCGTTAATGAGAAATCGCCTCTGAATCGTCAGCTTAATGTGATAACCACTGTTTTTTCTTTCTTAACGTCTCAAAATTATACTTTATTTTTTAATTATGAGCTTCAATAATAGCTATAACTAGCGCCTTACTCAAATTAGAAAAGGAATTTTTATAGAAACACCCCTGTCTTAAAATTTCCGAGATCAGTATTAATTGAAAGAATTATTATTTTTTGTTCACTCCCTATTTCAAATATGAAATTTACAAATAAAAACCGCAGATCAAACAAAATTAATGCAGACCAAAAACGGGTTTCAAACATTCAAAAATGTGTTAAATTATGTGTATTTATACATTTTTGGAATAAAATTGATGAATTGATTGCTAATTTTAGAAATGTTAAATAAAACTAATTAATACAATTTTTGGAACTAATACAAATTTATTCCTAGCCCAAAATCTTACAGTAATATTATTCATTCCAGGTGTAAGTAAGGTTTAAGTGATTTTTTTCGTAATTTTTTTTGTATCCACTTCAAATTGACAAACATGAGCACGTGGCATGATATACCGATTATTTTTTTTTTTTTACTGGAGACAATTTCTTTCATATTTTGAACAAAATTCTCATAACAGAAATAAGTTAAACTGATTTAAATAATATTATAAATCGTTTTGGTACTAGAGAGGGTATATCTGCCGAAAACTTAGATCTACCAAATTAGTTTTAAATCAAAAAATAAATCAATTCAAAATAGATTTTTCATGGCTCTAGTCCTACGGCGTTTCGTCCGGCTTACTCACTTGGACTCATCAGACACATAATGAGGGCCTTCGTAAGCTATTTTGAATCAATAATTCAACAAGTCCAATCTTAAGCTAAGGGCTCTACTTGGCTGATTTATTTCAGTAGTATATAGAATTAGTAATTTCACCAATAAAACCCGAATAGTATGGACTGATTGCAATTTGTTTCCTTATCATGACACGTGATTTTGTCAATCGTAAAAATACGTTATGAATTGGTATGAATTAAACAATATTATTCGGTCTATGGCTTTTAAATGTTGATTTAAGCAGGTAGATACTCTACAAAAATAATGAAAAGTCTTTTCCGTAAACTCAACTTCAGAATCAAAAACTGCAGTGCTGCAACTTGTTCTTTTGGTTTGGTTCGATATAGAAAAGTCGAATAGAAAATTTGATTTATTTTGTAAACTAGTGTTTTGTTTTTGAAGTATCTATGCAATGTTACTTTTAACGGTCTTCAACATCGAGTTCAATAAAACTAGCTAAAATTGCAAAAAAGAACTCTTACAAAGTAAGGCCTATATTTCTTCATAAATCCACTACTGGCATAGTATAGAAGAAACAGAAACAACAAACAAATACCTATTTCGACATAACTTGTCCGTATGGAAGAAAATAGTTATTTTTGTTTTATATACAACAACAAAATTAAAAACCGCATTATTATTATGCGTAGAGTCTCGACTTGTGGACTGCGAGAAATGACGTTTGCGGTTGTGTATTCTTGGATTTCTTTCATTCCTTAAGGCTAAATAAAGGATTTGCTTTCGTAACTAAAAACCTATGATTTTATTAAGAAAAATATTCAAATAACCATTTTCTCCATCAACTAAATTTAGTTTATCTTTAGTTAGATTACAATTTGACTTGGATTACCTAGTGTAGTAGTAATATAATTACGTGTATATTTATTGATTTGAAAATATTGGTCTGGGAGAGTTGCGTTGTCATTTTTTTAACCTTATATTCCGCTGCTTCTTCCTGGTATTAATATCGATGTCTCACGTTTGTTAACATTATATTATTTTGTACATGCACATATACATATGTTATTTTTTTTTTTATTCCCATACAAAATAAATTCACCAAGAGATAAGAAAATGGGTGAAACTTAATATGTTTGCTTTCTACGTTACATACAAATAATAATAAATTTGTACCCCAACTCCTTCTTAGTCGATACACCTATTCATTTATTTTGTAGGGCTCCAAGTTTCACCCTTGAATGAGTCTTACAGAAAAAGAAATATTTGCAATATTTCAAAAGACTCTTTAAAGGCCAATTGAGTTATTTATCTTCATTGAATCACTTCCTTTGGTTGAGGTATGTATGAAAGTATCTACATTTATTGTGTGGATAAAATCAAATACGCAGTACAAAAATTGGGATCTATTGATATAGATTGAACTTAATTTTATCAAATTTAATTCAATACTTATGACTGATTTACAAATGTTTTTTATAAGATATATGTATACAGAGTTAATCTTGGCATGGTAATCAAAAAGAGTTGAAATAGTAATAATAGGCTGTCAGCAAAAGAAACAACAATGGCATAGGCTCTGCGGTTGTTTTTTGATCGATAAATTCAACAGCGAAAGACCAACAATCTTTAATTGAGAAATTGGTATGATACTAGATGTGGTTTTGCTTATAGAACTCATGTGAAGTGAATTGGCTGTAGGAATAACTTACTTTCATTTCTATACATCTGCTTTTTGTTAAAACCTTGTAGGGAATAAAACCATCATTAAATTTATTGATAAAATAATTAATGCAAGACTTTTAAAATAGGCAAGTAATTATAGAAACAAAATACAAAAAAAAAATCATTGAAAGCGTTCTTTTAATATAAACTCTCGACTGTAGAAGAAGTAGCACTGAACTTGGCTTTATCCCATTATTTTAGATATTCTAACCCACGAATTAAACGCAACTCATAGAATTTTTCGTCTGTCATTTGTGAGGTAGCAAATTTTTTGCATCCTTTGAAGATAATTATAGATAAAAGAGGAAATAATGTTAATTTTTTTCCGAAATTTGATGTCCCATTAGTCTTTGATAATAAAAACTATAACGCAAAGAGCTTTTCCTCAAACCAGTCTCCACTTTTTCCCAACATTTTTGTGTCATATCAAATAATCCATGATATTAAACCCAAAACTTACTTGAAAAAGTCTGACTTTCAACTAGTACCTATTCAAATGAACAAAAAAAAAAGTTACGATTTCACTATAAATTGAAAGAAATGAGTATAAAATCTGTGATGACGGTAGGTAAAAGATTTTGTCTTTTCTTAATCTCTCCTTAATTGGATGCGTTATGTAATGCCACCTACAAAAATGTTTTTAGTCAACTCAGTTCGGAGCTATAACAGTTAATCGCACTCGAAAATTTGAACCTATTCAAACGAACGGGAGTGTATGTATGTATGTAGATATAAACAACTCGATAGAAAGCTTAGAGTTCAAAAACAAGTATTCCATTTAATTACTACTTGAAAAAATATAAAAACATGCCAACAAAAATTTCAAATCGCTGGGGCGGTTTTCTTAAAAACTAATTATAATATAAATATGTATGTATAAAAAATGTTGGTAACAATAAAAAAAAAGATCTCCTTATACCAGAAGCATGAATGTGCTAAAATGAAAATATTGCAATTTCGTTTTTGAAAATTTTACTAAATGAAAAAAGAGTCTTAAATCAACTAGGTGTTAAGTTTTGTATCAGCAAATGACCCAACTTATATTTAAAATATTAAAATTACTTCGTTATAGGCACATTAACAGTACTCTGTCATGTCATGGAATACCGATACATTTCTAAAACAAGTTAACAACCTCAAACAAATTTAATTTGCATATTCATGCTTCTGACATAAGGGAGACGATATTATAAACCTAGTTTCAAAAAATCATATTCGGGGTTTTGAAATCATATATAAATGTAATATTATTTTGAAATTCAAAAATATATTGTCTTTTCGCGTACCTCCCAAAACTACGAATTTAGCCCAAAGTTCTGTCAAAGCTCATATAAAATAAATAAAATTCGTTGTTATGAGAAGTACACGAACAGATCTATATTTTCTTAAAAATGTTTGTAGATATGCAAAACTATTAACTTTTTTAAGGAGCTTTTGCAAAAGAATTTTGATGGATCGGTTAAGCCGTTAATGAGAAAATCGATAGTGAAAAACGTTTTATGGCAGGTACCGTAATAACATTTTTTTGGTAAATTTGGTAAAAGAGAAAACCAAAAAATCTTTATATGGCAGGTACCGTTATTAACAGTTTTTGGTAAATTTTGTATAAATTGGTTGTTTGTGTTTGCTAAACAAAATTTTCATTTTTGACCTACAAGGTTTTGATCGAAAGGTGACAAATATTGAAATAATTCCATCCATTACATAATAAAATCTTTGAACAAAATAGATTCTTTTCAAGCGAACAAAATAATTCACAATGGCAACTCACCTTATCATTTTCGAATAATTGTTTTTTGGCAGTAGTTTTTTTTTCAAATAAAATATATCGGCCTTTTTCATAAAAATTCAGAAATTGAACATTAATTAGAATAATTCAAGTTAAAAGTTCAAATGAGCTCAACTCCATTGCGTCGTTGCGTTTCGCCCAGGTATGATAGTTGGGCTCATCAGTTAGATGACTATCATACTATCTTTTTTTTGAGCTCATTTGAACTTTTAGCTTGAATTATAAATTCGGTAACTCCACTTAAACAGAAGAATTTTCTTTTTAAATTTTCATAATCAATTATTAATTAGAATATTTAAAAAAAATCATTTAACAAAAGGTTTTCATAAAAGCTGATTTCCTTCCTAAGAAGTAAAATCGTCAAAATTTTAAAAATATGCAATGGTTATTTTAATTTGTGTGGTGATTTCAATAATTTAGAGAAGGTTGACATTTTGAGAGATAATAGAAATTATTGATCTAATTCGTTTACAACTCTTGTGGAGAAACATTGGTAAAAAAAATTTAATCATTTTACTTTTTATTTAGATCTGTCAAAAAGTTGGTTTTGACAATTTTTGCATTCCATTGGTCGAAAAAATTATTTATTTTTTGATTAAAATTACTTTTACAGATCCAAATTTTTGTAAAAATTGTGCTCAAAATAAATAATGAAACAATTTTGTTTATAAAAAAAAAATCGGATCGGTTTATTCTTGAAGCTAAATGTCTCTACGATCTCTACGAAAAGTAAAGCAAGGGATGCAAATTTGTATGAATAATACGATAGACACGATATAACATAAATACATTGACAAATAAAAATCAATTTGAATTTGGAATCCGAATTTAACAAAGGAAAATCCCATTAGAGTACCGTTGATTTGAAATCGTTGCTACCTTAAAAACTTTTAAAAAAATGTTAGTTTCAGTGGAATATATTTTTCTCTTGGAGTTTTTCCCTTCCCCTTTATGAAATTTTTTTCTTTGGTAACAAGTTTTACCCAAATAAAAATCATAAGCAGATATTCGAACTTTATTTCCAAAGTATATACTAGTCAACCCTTTTTAGTTAAGAAAAGTGTTTGCGATAATATTTTTTTCTTCGGAATTTTTCTCCAAAAAAGTTCCCGATATCGATCTTCAAATATTAAATAAATTCCGTGTAAAAAAAGATTTCCAACAACCCAATTATTGTAAACTAGTTTCTGCATAACCTATAATAATAGTTATTCGTAAAAAAAGTAATTAAAAATTTTTTCCAAAAAAGATAGATTTTTTTTGTGTTAAAATTCTCAGAGCCTTTTTTGAAATAATTAATCAATCAAGTACCGTTGTTTTTGGAGCTAAAAAAACATTCCAATTTGCCTTACTTGGAACTACCAAAAAATGTAATGTTCAATTGCTTTTTTGTAGAACCCAACTTTTTCGAAACGTTAAATTTAATAAAATACACAAAATCTTTTCCACGCGAATTCAGAACTTTTCCTATACCTATATCGCAAGTTAAAATAAATGAATTAAGAAAAAATACAAGTTTTTTTATTCAAGTATCTACAATTTAAATTGAAGAAAACGTTAAAATTTTAAATATTTACCACATTTAGGAGATATTTTTTTTGGTTTGAAATGAAATAAAATAAAAAGTAGGTACATTTTTCCAAAAAAATTAAAAACTTAATTTTAAGTTTTTGTATGAAAAATTTTCGAATTTTTTTTAACTTTTGTACTTTTTATTTCATTTCAAACCAAAAAAAATATCTAATACAATTTGTCTCTTTTCTTGGTTTATAAGACTGAAAATTTGGTGAAGAAAAACGGTTCGGTGTAGAATTTGAAAATTTACAGAAGTATTGATGCTTTAAATACATACCAATGCAAGTCATGCAATCAAATTTTGATTTGATTTGTTTCACTCAAAAAAAATTATCTATGAAAATAAGGACCTTCAAAAAATACCAAAAACTAAATTTTTTTGTTTGGTGTCAGTTCTTACAATAACGCAGTAAAGGCACTGCAAAAAATATTATTTGCAAAACAAATATCGAAACAAAACATATAAAGCTGTATAATGCTTTTTGTGTCAACTCAATACGACCACAAAGATACAGCTCTTCAAAAAACACTCACAAAACTTGAGAAAAATGTGTTCCTTTAATAAAACATAAAAAGGACCACAATCTGTTTGCACTGTACTCATAAATATAAAGAGCCTGTTTACACGATTCGTTTTTTGGACGTTTCGTGTTTAGTCTTTTTGACACATTGGGTGAGGGGTGTAGAAACGTAGGGAGAATGAAAAAACGAAAGCACGTATGAAAATTTTAAGATTTTTCTGGTTGAACTTTGACGTTTATGATTTGACAAACGAGTAGAGGCGGGGGATGCTTATAATTTTTAAAATTGCTTTTCGTGATTAAATAGATATAAGATTGAATATTGATTTAAAAATATTTTCAATTATTAAATTAGATCTAATTATTATTACCATTGATCTACTATATATGGACTGCTAGGAGCCAACTTCACTTCTGTTCAGTCTATTACTATACGCCACTAGCGCTGCCGTCGAAAAGGCGGCAGACATGGAGTAACTTTTGACAAATGAATGGAGTGTTTCTTTTGTATTTTTATTTTATTTTGAAAAACAATAACAACAAACAAATAAATCAAGTTTTTTAAAAAGTGTTGAAAAACATTTATTAGAACATTAATCGACTTAAGTAAATATTTGATTTCTCTCTGTTCTTCTATGAACCATGATTTTGATTTATTGCAACTTCGGTGACTTGCACTTGTAATGTTTTTTTTTTTAGAAATTCGCCTTTTCTTTGGCGAAGAAAAAAAGATGGGCTTCCTTTATCCGCGGAAATTTGTTTCTTTTTATTTGATTTGCTAGTCAGTTGCCACCCCTCTGAATTCTGAAGAAAAACAAGATAGTTTGAAGGGCCTTTTATTTATATATAACTTGATTTTCGAGTTCGTTTTTGACTTACCATTTTGCAATTCCTTGCATCATGTTGATGCTTGGTGCTTGATATTAGTAGGAAGGTTAAATACCTGTCCTCTAAGTTCAAAATGCTTCATGATTGTTGTTAAGTTATTTTTTTTTAATTAAATAAAACAACACCAATTTTTTCAATCAAAATAATAATAAATTTTGACTTTGATTGACAAGTATGATAGAGTGATCGACATACAGAGACGTAAGGATAGTTGTTTTGTTCGCCGCATGTTCGACGGAAGCTCTAATGATGCTAAGGAGAAGCTGAACCCTTTTCTATTGAGCTTTTGTATGGAAAAAATATGCGACTAGCAGTCCATATATAATAAGTCAATGATTATTACTATCTATTACAATATTTTCCAAGAAATGAATTTCATATTTTTTGAACTTCAGTACAACGAATGGTTTTTTTTGGTTGTATGTAATCACGAAGGTCCGTAGCAGTTAAAAAGACGAAAAACGAAACGAACGAAAGCATGAATCGTGTAATCAAGCTCAAACTCTGTTTTGTTATCTTCTCTCTTCTATGCACAAACTGTTATATGGGGGAGAATAAATGAGTAATTGAGTGTGATTGTGATGGCAATTAGATTTTAAGAAGATTCGGTGGAAATCTACTAGATTACGAAATATTAAAATATATGGGAAATCTATGAGATCTTGGGCTTTTGGCTCGAAATCTAAATTTTCATTCGGTGTAAAAAGGCTTATTGTTGATCGAGAGCTATTTTATTGCGCTAGCTATAATACTTTCCAATAAAACACGCATGTCATTTTTTAAGGAACACAAATATAACAATCATCTTATACACCCTGTTAGTTTCGTTACAAAAAAAAACTTAACGAACTGTTTTGTTTTTGTTTCTGTTGGAGCAGGAGTTTTAAAACCAAAACTGCTGCCAACTACCAAACACAAAAACAAACTCGTATCGATTTTGACAATTCCTCGTTCGGTTTCCTATTCGTATTTCGTTATTCGTAGGCATCTCTTTCCCTCCCATCAGTGTTTTTCTGCGTTGTTTGAAGTTTCTTGTGTTTCTTGTATTGAGAACAAAGTGAAAAATTATCAATCTCGATCTTTTGTGAACTTTTAATTATTTTAATATAGACAAAAAAACAATAAAATATGTGAATTTGTTTCGATTTGTGTTATTAATATAAAGAACAATTTCAATTGGCCATCATTGAAACATTTAGCATGGATGATACATCACAAAGCTCGGCTACGACGCCGATTGTTAGAGAGAACATTCCGTTGATAAATCGACCCAGAAGTCGCTGGTGGAACATTTTCAGGTGAATCATCTTTTCATAGAAAACCAACTTGTTTTTTTTTCTATTCAACTATTGTGTTTTTGTTAAATAAATTATTGTTAAGTTATAAGTCATAAAATTTGTACTACTTTGATTGAGTTGGTTGCCCCGTGGAGCACCCATTGGGATACATTTTACAGCTGAGTGCATTAGAATTTTCTTATCGATTTTCTCTAATACAAAAATAAAAGCATTCGCAGAAGATGATTGTGAGAGTGAAAGAGAAAGGGTGTATATTATATTTTTGTTACTAATAATAATTCTGAATAAAAAATTATGGCGAAGAAAAATAAATAATAATGCATTTGCAAAAACGATATGACATCAATATTATCAGTGAGTCCCCTCCTCCTGCTAGTGGTTATTTTTTTTATTTGTCGTTCATTATTAGATGAGTGAATTAAATCGCCTACGCTGTTCTTGTTGGCCTTGTTACCTACTCTTTAAAGAAATTATCAAATTTCTTTCTTCTAAGTGAATAAATACGTATACCTAGTTGCCAACGACATGGTCATAGGCTCTATTAACCCTAAACCTTGACACATTTTTTTTCTTTAATGATCACTACTTTTAGACGAGTAATAAGAAGACCCGACGGGTTTAATATAGTTGCTATACCTATATTGTAAGAACGCCTTTCCTTAAATCTATGTAGCGTTGATTCTCCCATAATTTTGTGAGATTACTTGCAATGGTGTAGCTGTGGGCTGTGGCTCATAGCACTGCCATAAAAGTTTTCAAATATGAAACGCTACAATGTTACTGCTTGAAAACGATAGATCCACCGGAGGATGCGCGTCCTGACACGTGTAATTATTAAAACTTTAAACTTCTAGACTTGCGGCTGCGGCTGTAGCACAATAGTATTTACTGTAACAATCGGCCCTATTACGGTTTTCATTTAATAAATTTTTGATCTTTAAATCATTTTATCATGGAAAATGATGTAAACCGTTGCGAATCACAAAAAACCATTAAAATTATAAGAGTTATTTTGATAAATTAAGTTTAAAAATCCAAATTTAAAAGTTTATCAACTTTTTATTTAATAATGGACAAAAGTAATTGGGGTAAATACTTGATTGAGTTTCAATCAGGACGAGTCGACCACAAATTCTATTAAATTCTCATTTGGAGTTACCTATAATATATATGTAAGTACCTTCTATAAATGGGTGCGTGGCCGCGATGAGATAAGTAATGTAATATAACGGTCGTCTCTTGGACTAAAGGCCTTAAGGCATAGGTAATATTTAGTTTTTCTTATCTGGAAAAATAATGTTACCAATTTCGTATTGCGACTGCGCAGCAGAGAGCAATTTATGTTTAGGGACAAAAAAGAAGTCTAGTCGGTTATGCATACAATTTCTGTACTAAATTTACTAACGAATGAACTATGTCAAGGTCGTACCGAAGAAGAAGAGCGAAGCTAAGGGGATTACCAAACTTTGATTTTTCTTTTTTCTTTGGTTTTCTTATCTACAAATCAATTAGCTTGTAAGAGTTAGTATGAAATATTTTTTTGGTGGAACAATTGACGAAATACATATGCTAAAAGCTCGACTTTTTCATCTCTATAGAAAAGCAAAACAAACATAATATATTTGTTTTATATGGCTATCAGCCCCCAAAAACAAGAAAACAAATAGATCTGTTTGCACTCAACTTCTGTTTTTATTCACATTTAGGGTGATTTTTTATTTGCATGATTCATAATTAAACCAGCAGTCGTTTTTATAAAATATTTAACTTCTTATTTAAAAGAAAGTCTTATTTTAAAGCCAATCGAATGGATATCAATTAATCCTATTTGAACAAAATTAAAAGAAAACATTTAGATTTGTTAAACCTTGAAGAAAATTAAATGGAAATAGTTCGACGATATTCAACAATAAATTAAAATAAAACATTTTATGCATTTTCTTTTTATAATTAACGTGTTTTTTTTTTTTTTTGTTTGCTTTCCAGCTGTTGGGGTCGTGCGTGGCGGAAATGGTTTTCGGCCCGTGAACTTCGCGCCCGGACAGTCCATTTGGGACGTCCGACAAGCGAAAAATTCCCACCAAATGAAATTCGCAATCAGAAATACAATTTCCTAACGTTTCTGCCGTTGGTGCTCTTTGAGCAGTTTCGTTTCTTTTTGAATTTGTATTTTCTGCTAATGGCATTGAGTCAATTTATTCCGGATATACGCATTGGGTATCCCTACACATACTGGGGACCTTTGTGCTTTGTTCTAATGGTGACTATTTGTCGTGAAGCAGTTGATGACGTTCGCCGACATCAACGTGATCATGAAGTAAATTCACAGAAATATAAACGTTTGGTGTTGTTGGGCGAACATGGCTATGAAATGGTATCATCGTCCAAGCTAAAGGTTGGTGATGTTATCATTGTAGAGAAGAACGAAAGAGTGCCCGCCGATTTGATTTTATTGCGAACAAGTGACAAGAGCGGATCGGTTTTTGTACGAACTGATCAACTTGATGGTAAGATCTTTTTATTTGAGTAGACAATTGAATTATAATTAAAGTGAGATAATTTTTTGATTAGGTGAAACTGATTGGAAATTACGTCTTGCTGTGCCTCTAACACAGAAGCTCAACAAGGATTCAGACCTGTTCAGTATTGACGCAAATGTGTTTATAGAAAAGCCTCAAAAGGATATACATTCGTTTATCGGAACTTTTGCTATGGTAATTGATAGTTTTGTTATAATAAAAATAATAGAAAACCATAACTATAATGCGGCCTTCCTTTTATAGCAACATGGTTGCGAAGAAAGTAGTTTAAATGTGGAAAACACTCTGTGGGCGAATACAGTTGTAGCTGCTGGTACAGCAACTGGAATTGTCATCTACACGGGCTGTGAAACTCGCAGTGTTATGAACAATTCTCAACCACGTTCAAAAGTTGGACTTCTTGATATGGAAATCAATGGGCTTACAAAGGTGATTTGAAATCATCAAAACTCCCAATTGGAATAGAGATCTAATCTAAATTTTTTTCTATACCCCTTAGGTCCTCTTTTGTGCCGTGCTTGGTCTATCATTGGTCATGATGATATTGAAAGGATTCAATGGTCCCTGGTATCGTTACATGTTCCGTTTTGTTTTACTCTTCTCCTACATCATTCCAATTAGTTTGAGAGTGAATTTGGATATGGGTAAAGCTTTCTATTCATGGCAAATGCAAAATGACCCAGAAATCCCAGGCACTGTAGCTAGATCGACGACAATTCCCGAGGAACTTGGTCGAATATCTTATGTCCTCACTGACAAAACCGGAACATTGACCCAAAACGAAATGGTCTTCAAGAAGATCCATTTGGGGATCGTGTCGCATGATAGTGACACATTCCATCATATTGGAACAATTATACAAAGTCTATCATCGTTGATACATAACGGCCCAGATAATGCGGCACCAGCGAAGCCATTAAAGTTTGCCGGAAGCCGAATGAGACGTCCGGAGGGTTGGCGAGAATGGGAAGCAGTCAAAGCTTTGGCTCTTTGTCACAATGTCACTCCTGTCACTGATGACGATACCGGTAGCATTAGCAGTGTCAATAGCAAGGGCAGTTCTCCAACAAAATCCGTCATCAATATCGAAGATAAAGAGTCTCCTGAAGAGATCACTTATCAGGCTTCAAGTCCCGATGAGATTGCTCTAGTCAAATGGACAGAGCAGGTCGGTTTAACACTTATCGCAAGAGATGTAAATTCTATGACTCTGCAACTGAAGGCACCCAAATCAATAGAGAAGAGCGTCCCATATTTGCGCAGAGATGAACAATCTTCGTCGCCCTCGACGAGCAGTGCAAGCACTGCTTCCCTGAGCTCAATGACAGCCGGAATTAATAGCAAAGAAGGCTTGTTGCATTTCCAGATTTTGCAAATCTTTCCATTCACCAGCGAGTCCAAGCGCATGGGAATAATTGTGAAGGACAGTAATTCAGGGGAAATAACATTCTATCTGAAGGGCGCCGATGTGGTAATGGCTTCGATTGTTCAGTACAACGATTGGTTAAATGAAGAATCTGGTAATATGGCCAGGGAGGGATTACGGACTCTGGTTGTAGCTAAAAAAGTTCTCACTGAGGAACAGTATAATGATTTTGAAACAAGATACAATGCTGCTCGATTGAGTGTGTCGGATCGTGTGGCCAAAGTTGCAGCTGTGATTGAATCGCTCGAGCGTGAGCTTGAGCTTGTCTGCTTGACAGGTGTTGAAGATCGTCTGCAAGAAGGTGTTCGGCCAACTTTGGAACTTTTAAGAAATGCTGGGGTTCGTGTTTGGATGTTGACGGGAGATAAATTAGAAACTGCGTGTTGCATTGCAAAGAGTTCCCAGCTAATCGGTCGCAATCAGGGATTGCATGTTCTGAAAAGTGTCAAGACTCGTACAGATGCTCATGTGGAATTGAATCAGTTCCGTCGCAAACAAGGATGTGCACTGGTGGTTTCGGGCGAGAGTTTGGAAGTTTGTCTTCAGTACTATCGGCCCGAGTTTATGGAACTTGCTACCGCATGTCCAGCTGTTGTTTGCTGCCGATGCAGCCCTACACAAAAGGCCCAGGTAGTGTCTCTCATTCAAGATCATACAGGAAAGCGCACCTGCGCCGTTGGTGATGGAGGTAACGATGTAAGTATGATACAACAAGCCGACGCTGGAGTGGGTATAGAAGGTCGAGAAGGAAGACAGGCATCTCTCGCCGGAGATTTTAGTATCCCACAATTTTCGTTCATCGCTAAATTATTGCTGGTGCATGGAAGAAGATCCTACAAACGATCCGCAGCACTGTCACAGTTTGTTATCCATCGTGGCCTCATAATAACGACCCTGCAGGCTGTATTCTCCGCCGTATTCTACCTAAGCTCAGTGGCTCTCTATCAAGGTTTCCTTATGGTAGGTTATTCAACATTATACACAATGTTTCCAGTATTCTCGTTGGTGCTGGATCAGGATATAACATCAATAACGGCAACAACGTATCCGGAGTTATATAAAGATCTATCCAAAGGCAGAAGTTTAAGTTACAAAACGTTCTTTATTTGGATTCTGATAAGTATCTATCAGGGCGGAGTAATTATGTATGGAGCACTGATTCTGTTCGAAGATGAATTTATACACATTGTGGCAATTAGTTTTTCGGCATTGATTCTCACCGAATTAATAATGGTTGCGTTGACAATACGCACATGGCATCGGTAAGTATTTTCATCTGAGCTGAGTCAAACGTTTATTGTATATTTTTTGTTCGTTTATAGATTAATGGTTCTGGCAGAGTTATTCAGTTTAACGCTTTACTTGCTATCTTTGGCTGTGCTCCATGAATATTTTGGTAAGAAAAACTTATTGGACTAAAACTCTATTTGCTATGTTTTTTGTGTTGTGTTTGTTAATGGTAGTCAAATAATAAGGATGCTGTTGTAAGATTTTTCTCAGAGAACTTTTAAAAAGATCCGATTGCGATTGAAGTATTGCAGAACGTCTTTAGACACTCACACAGTATCTTATATACAATGCATAGGGCAAAGTATCGCTTTCGCGCTGTTCTCTTTCAGTTTATAAGTGCTTGATAAATAATTACCGAGTTGAGATTTTGCTATTTCGAACGTTTTTATTGTAGAATCGATTGGCATAGTAGGGCCCTTGAGGTGATATCTCTTGACTCTTGCAACTACAGGTATTTTAAGTCTTACAATGCTAAATTTTTTCTTCTGGACGGCTGTACCCAAATTATCAAATACTTTTAATGTCATAGAATTTATTATTTGATTGAGCATATTCAATCATTCTGCCCTAGCGAGGTATCCGTCGGAGAGGAATTTTCTCCGATTTCATACGAATCGGAGAACTTTTGCTTCCAGGTATTCTTCCGAACAGCTGTTTGTAACATTTCTCCGAAATAATTTAACGCACATCGGCGATTTGCGTTGCAGTGCGATCAAGTGCATTTTTGTGTTCTATTTTTGACAGGTTCACACAAGTTTTTCTCCGATATCCTCCGACAGTTTTTCTTCGCGGAATTTGATTTAAAATTGTTGTTGTGATAAACATTTTTAGCAATACAGAAAAAAAAACTATTTATCAATATAGTTTTATGTACTTATCGACTGGATCTGTATTTTCAGGGCAAATGCAAACGAAAAAAATGCACAAAGCGCCATCGCATATGTGTATTATTCTTTTCCGATGAAAGATACCTCGAATGTATTTTGAACCTCCGACAAAGAATGCGTTGCGGAAAACTGTCTGCTCCGACGGATACCTTGCTAGGGCAGATTTTCTCTCCTTTTTAATATTGTTCTTTGATTTCTCGTAGTTCTCGATTTTGCAATTCTTAGATCATGGTTTCGTAGATTATATTCTGACAATGAATAGGTACGTACATTTTCACATAAATATCCTGAATACATATCGACTCGACGTTGCACCTCGGTGATCCCGGTCATATTGAAGATTATAATAACCTGAGGATCCTCGTGCTTAACCGAATATTTTTTTAAATGGTATAAAAGTTAACCCAACGGCAGTACCTGTAAATCGGGAGGGCCACGTCCTTACTTAACTCTACTAGGAACCGAAGACTCTACAGTTGATTTTATATAGAGTATGTTTCCGATATCATCTTTTCGAGAGCGCTTTGGTAGGAACGCCGCTTCATTTTAAGGTACTTAGAAGTGAAATGCTACTCCACTTTAAACAATCGGCTACATCGGTGTGGCAGACTTAAGCTAAAATAAGAGCAAAGATACTCCTAACGGAGCAAGAGTCCTATTGTGTAATAGAAGAAAACTTGATTAAATTTCAATCAAATCGTTAATTGGAAGAGGAGTTTAAGTTCTTGGTAACGATTTCAAGTTCTTAATTTTTCATTCAAATATGTACTTCAATATTTCCTCATCATTTTGTATTATTACCAATTTAAAGTTCTCATCCTTACAAATTTCTTATTAATTATTATTTTTTTTACAGATTGGGAGTTCATTTGGTCGTATGATTTCCTCTGGAAGGTTTCCATCATTACCCTTATTTCATGTCTACCACTTTATATCATTAAATTCCTGCGAAAGAAATGTTCGCCACCCTCGTATCTGAAGCTCTCATAAATTTAAAAATAATTAAAACAAAATTAAACTGAATATTCTAAATTAAGCTGACATCTCTACCTTCAATTATTTCCCAACAAAACAAATAGATGGGAACGTAAGCTATTTTTTTTTTACTTCTTACTGCTTTTTGGTTATGTTTTTTATTTCCGATTCTAATTTATACCCATTTATTTTTTTTTTTACAAAACAAAAAAACAAATAAATATTAACGAACATTTCTATTTTATTTGTTGCAAAAATTTTCGTTTGAGTATCAGCTTTTAATTTATTATATACAAAAATATTTATACTTTTAAAAACCCAAACAAAGTTGTTGCGTGATATTTTCGTTTTATGTTGAAACAGTTTATATTTTTGTGTATTTCAATAGTTGTTTTGTTTTAGTGAAAATAAATTAAATATTATATTATTAAATGTTTTAAAAATTATGTTTACAAAGCACATTTAACGAAAACGAAACAAAAAACTCAGAAACTGGGCTTCTTTTTTTTGTATTTTAGTAACTCGATCTTAGAAGAAATAAATTAGAAGACAAAAACATGTTTCCAAACGACCTATGTTGTTAGTTATTTATGAAATTTAAACAAAATAAAAATGTGAAAATGAAACCAATATTATAACAAATATAATAGAATTAAAAAATAATTATGAAGATATTTTAGTTTTAATATAAAATAATACCATTTTCTTATTTGTAAGTTTAAAACAAAAATCTATATATTATATAAATAATAATTTAATTTTGTGGTGTATTTAATAAATGCTCCCAAATTTTAAAATTTAAACAAAAAGAAAATAAAAGATCTTTGCAAGCTTTACAATAAGCAAACATTCTAATTCTAATTCTTATTGGAGAACAAAAAAAAACAAAAACAAATTGTTATTAAAACAAAACTAATAAAATAATGGGGTGATCATAACACACACATACATGTGAAATAAACTATTTTCAATTAAAAAAAATCTTGACCATTGTTTTCTTTCTTTTGACATTTTCGTGTTTTAGATTTATCAAGCTTAGAATTTTAACTATTTAAAACATATAATTTGATTTTGACAGTAAAAAGGTAAATATTTAGTGAGTGGTTTGGAAGTACCTAGATATTTGATGAGTTGTGGGCAGAAAGGGGGAAGTGCGGGGCTAGATACAAAATTGAAACGTGGCATGGCCAAAAAAAGGAAAAAATAAATAAAAAGGAATGTGGTCAAAAATAGGCCTTTGGCTTTGAAAGAGCAGGGCCTGTGAAGGGAAGTGCCCTGCAAGAGAGCGAGACTTATTGCCTGCAGCTTCAATATCTATCATCCCCCAACCCTTCAAACTTTTAAACCCACCCCCTATACCTAAAAAAGATATAAAACGAAGACCAAAGAAAATTCAAGTAACTGTTATTTTTTTTTTTTTCAAATTAATCCCTTTCTGATTATTTTAATCCAAAAAAATGTGTTCCGAAAGTTTTTGTTCACGTATTTTAACATATTGATAATTAAAAAAAAAAAAAAACGTGCAAAAAAAATCGTTATTTTTTTACAGGTAAATGTAAGGAAATTTTTGAAAAAATTAATTTTAACTGCATAAAATCCCTTATAACTTGGGAACTACTATTCCGATCTTAAAAGTTGAGGTGTCTATAAAAAGCTTAATTGGATACTAATATTTTAAATATAAAATATATATATGTATTCATACGACTAACGGGATTTAGAGAGTTGGTAAGATAAAAAAGCATGTTTTTAAAAAAATGGGCAATAACATCACTATTTTCCAACCGATTTTCAAAATTCAAATTTCAGTACAATCTTGACTAATCAGTGGTCATTTTGGTATATAAAAAATTGTCCTACGTTAACCACAGGCTTCAATAAAGCGGTTTAAATATTTTTTATCTCAAAATCTTCAAAATTTCCAGTATATTCATGGTTAAAATTTTTGAAAAAAAAAAATATGAAAAAAATTACCGAAAAGGGTCCATGACATCAGAAATTCATTCCTGAACTGCAAAAATGATCAGGATATGCTTTTTCCGCTAAGAAAATTGCTAAAACACGACATCCCTACCCATGTTCAATAAAAGATTTTGGTAAAAAAAAAATAAATTTATTGTTTCCATATTTATTTATTTTTTTATTAATATTATTAAATATTCTATATTAATATTCCATACTTTTTGTTATAGCATCTTAATTGACGCTGGTAGTGAAAGATGCCGCAATACCCAAATCCGATGTGCGGTTTACTCCAGCCGAAGCTGCAGAAGGATTCTCCTTAAAATTGTTACCTCTTTTAAACTCATTACCAGTTGTTGTCATAGAAATAGTTCATGTATTAACAATATGGGTTACAGATGCTACCTGCTACTGCTGTTGGCCTAGGGAGGTGTGCATGGGACTTTATTTACAATGAACCTAGGCCGAAGTGGCGTCTTAGCACTCTCCAGTACCTACTTCTTGGTCGGCTAACTTGTTTTCCTCGCTGCGTGAGAGGGTTCCATTGCATCGCTTAGCTCGCAATGCACTAGTGACCTTTTCAAAGCGAATGTCCAATCCACTGCCACTAACGGTTTCGTATGTATAGTCAATGGTTTCCTGACTTGTCCTTGTTCACCACTGGAGATACGGTTAGGGCAAACGAACTTTTGCATCTTTCTTGTGACAGCGTTTGTTAATTTTCAAGTACTCTTTAAGTCTGTGCAGTTGATTCTATATAGCATTCCGACCGCAGCAGCTTTTCCAATTCGGCTGATTATATCTAGTTCCCATTATATCTCTTCTTTTAATGGCGCTACATAGCGTGGTGCTCCAGGGCCTTACTTGATATGCCCTTCCAGCCGGCTTGATATTTAGTCTGCCATCTCCAATATTGGACTCCAAGAGGTCTCCATTTACCTGGTTCCTCCATCGAAGCTGGCTTCTGACTCCCTCAAGAATTAAGTAAAAGACAGCTGGAGCTTAGCATGATGTCATTGTCGTAAAAAAAACCCAAAAAAATGTGTTGATTTATTGAAGATAGTGCCTGATGTACGCGCAAAGGTGTTACGTATTACTTTTTCAAGCACAGGATTTGACGTGATCGTTGTAAGATTTTCCAGTTCTGAACCCGCATTGGTAAGGACCTATCTTTTAAACGCTGGATAGGATCTTATAGCCGATCTCCTTTTTTTTTGGATCAGGGAGATGGTACTGAGATTCCAATCATCAGGCATACATTCCTCCGTTCATATTTTGCGGATAAGTTGATGGGCGCTCCTCAGGGTATCCCCAGCGTGTTCTCTTCTGGAGCCACGACCTGAGCATATTCGGAGTCAAGTCAAGTCAAGGAGTCTCTCGGGGGTGATTGTGAGAAACCCAACACTTATGACGCTACGTTTCTTTATGACAGCTGCCATTGGTCTTCCGGATTCGTGGGATTTCTGGCAAGTTCAAGAGATACGCGTTCGACATAGACTCCTTTCTTTGGGAGCTTTTCCATTCTTCAGACAAATTCTCTGTTTCTCAAGCTTTTTCAATAAGTGGGTGCAAGAACTCACTCGATGTTGTTAATGAGGCTCATAGGAGCTCTGCAAGTAAACCGTCAGGTCCAAATGCTCAGTTGCTCTTCAGTGCTCTGATTGCGGTTAAGATTTCTTCTCGGGAATACAGTGCGTATATTAGGTCATAAGTTACTACGGAAGCGTCATGCAGATATCATCATCAACCCTATTTTTAACAAAAAAAGCGGTTAGCGACAAGATTTCTAACTTCTCATTTGAATATTTACCTTACATTGTATTACTGTTCACCTGCTGACCAGAATCTTCGGTTTCATTGGTTTGCGGTCGATCAGAAATATACCAGGAAGAACAATGAAAAAGCTCTATGCATATTAATTCATAAAAAACGTTATCAGGTATTCCAATTCTTCAATTTACTAGTAGCAGTCAGCAAAAAAGCAGTTCCTGAAAGAGAGAAGAGCAAAGGTAATTTTGATTAGTGCTGAAGGAAAGACTAATATATGGAATTTTTGGATTAATCAATACACTGTCGAATGCTTACTCGATATCCGAGAAGAATCCGCTGGTGACTTGACGGTTGTTTAAGACTATGGTGATGTCGTAATGAAACTCCAGGAGCAGTGTTAAACGTTATTCTAGAAAACCGAACTGCTTGTTTTCGCGGCAGAACTTCTTCAGCTTCCTGAGCATCAGCTTTTCTAAAAGCTTACTTAAGTTGTTGAGGAGGGATATTGGCTTGTAGTTGGTGACTGTCTCTAGCACCATTCGTGAGAATCGTTACTATATTTGCAGTTTTTTATTTCTGAAACAACTACTGTTGTTGATTCAGTTGTTGAAGATGATTGGCTAAGAAGACCATTACTGTTTGTGGAGGCATTTTTGAGACGAAGTAAAAATCTCAGCTATCTCCTCTGGAAGCTGTCAACAGGATCACCGGCTCTGTCGCTAGGAAGATCGGTTGGTGGCGTATGATGCTTAGTTCAACAGCTTCATGGTTCGTGGCACTCTCGCTAAACGGAATGCTCTTCCTACGGAGAGTACGATAACTTATTAATAAAGGGAGTTCTGCCAATAATTTAATTAATATAAATTCAATAAAACACCTAATAGTCTTATTTTAAATTTTATTTTAAAGGACGCGTTTCGGTTTAACTGCCATCCGATCCGATAAAAAAAATAAAATTTAAAAATTATTGACTTTATATCAATTACGATAACTTAGATGCCAAAAAATGATAAGGGTTTTTTTTGTAGAACAGTTTAATACAAACATTTTTTACTATTGGAGGGGGTCTATCTTCCCCCGATTGGGCAGGAGCGGCAATTTCATAAAAAAAGTACTACTCCCGTAGTTAAAAGTGCTTCTATTGAACTGTTTTACAAAAAAGTTATCATTTACTGGCGTCTAAGTTATCGTACTCTTGCCTTCTTCCTTATTTATGTATATTACCGTCCCTCTTTGACCCCTTGTCCTTGTCCAATCCTGTTGATGTTGTTGCATTTTCTAACGTTTGTCTCACTGATCACGACGATGTGCGGGTTGTTGCTCTTCATGAATAAATAGAATGACGTCCTCTTCTCCAGATTGTATAGTGAATTAACATTATAGGTCAGTATGCGGAGCTGCTTCAGTTGCATGGCTGGAAGATAAAGGTGGCCACGGTGACCACGAACTTTTCTCACTCGCTCATAATTTGGTGGCGAACACAAGATCTAAAAATATGATGGAGTTCTTAATTGAGGTTCATTGATGGGGAAGCTGCTGTCCGAATGTTTTTGTTGGTTCTGTTCTCGCTGGAATGATTTTCATTTCGGTCCTTGATTACTGTTGCTGCTTTGTTACTTTAGGGTTGAAGTTGGTTTGAGTGCTGAACCGCGTTTTACTATTTTTGGGTAGCTGCAATGCTGGCTGGTGAACCTTTAGCGTTGGACAAACTGACGGGATGACCTTCCTTCTGGCAGTAAGCACACCTTGCGTCCATTTATGTTCTCTCCTTCCGCTTTCACTGTCCCAGCTCATGGTGTTCTTTGCATTTTGCATACATACAAGCGTTCGCAGTTGGTGTGACGTGTCCAATTTCGTTATTTCGGCACTTTGTGATGTTGTTGGCGCTCCAAATGCACCCTCTTTGCGTATGTGCGTGGATTGCCTTTAACAATAGGAGGTTCCTTCTGTCTTTTTTTGTGATAAAGAAATTAAACTGGATCTTCCAAGTTTTCAAGAATTTTCCAACGTACACAAGAATCTGTAACCGAGATCCTAGCAACGAGTGAGCTTATATAAGATCTTGCCCCATAAGAATAGTTTAATGGAATATTGATACTCAGCAGCAATTAAAGTCATTTCTTGAATTGCCACATCGTACTTGAGCCAAATAATATAACAAACTAGTGTCAGGCTTAGAGCGCTTTCTTTGTTGAATGGCCCGATCTGGTTCAGACGCACTTGACTATCTTTCTTCCCATAGTGCTCATATTTTTTCCCCCACTTTTTACTTTTATACTTTTGTATCCTGTGGTCGGAAATAGTTCGAAGGTGAGTTGTTTACCATATACCATGATTATTGCCTTTATTTAAAAGCAAAAAACGTTCAAAATAGACCAAATTTATTTATTTTAAATTTAAACACATTTTTGTTTTTTGCTTACCTTAATGGTTTAAAACAATAAAATGCTTTTTTTGTTATAATCATAGTTACAATAATAAATAGAATATACAGAAAAATTTTATAAAACTATGTAATATGTAATAAAAACTATTAATAATTAATTTTTTTTAAATCTAAGTTTGGTTCAGTCGCAATGATTTTCTTAAAGCCATCGGCGGCGATGGCGAACTTTTTGCTTGCGCTTGCAGGGTGCATAATCTTCTAGGTCTTGAGATAACTGTAGGTTCTTTATCCCGCTTAAGTTTGATGCAAAGATTTTTCATTTTCAATGATGGTGGTAATAATAACAAAGTATCTTTCTCTTTGTTTTTATCATCTTTTGTATTCTTTTTATCCTCGTTCTCTTGTTCTTGTTTCATTCCTGTCTTTGCCAGTGCTTTTGATTCTGCTTCTGCTTTTGCTTTTGCTTCTGCTTCTGCTTCTTTTTCTGACTCTACCTTTGCCTTAGTGTCGTCTTCCTTTTTTCTTTTTCTTTCTTTTTCTCTGTCCTTCCATTCATCTTCTGATTTTCTTTTTCCATACGAAATCGGAAATGCTGGATTTATATATTTATCAAAATTATTTCCACCCATATTATTACCAATAATCGAATTTTGTTCAATCATTATATTGTTAAACATCAACGAAACATCTGCTCCGAATGTTAATTTTTCCAATTCAAACGAATCTGGATAGAACATGGCCGGTGTTGTATCATTTGATGTGAAAGTCTTTACTATAGAAACATCATCTACGTCTGGCACTTCTTGTTTTATTCTTACGTTTGAAGAAATTGGAACATTTAGTGGATCTTCTGTAGGTGTAGGAGTTTTTCTTTCTTCTATCCATGGTGCTGAAGAAGGCAGTTGCTTTCGTTGTTGTGGTATTTCATTAGGTTGTTGAATTGTTGTCATCTGTGACTGTGAAAATGATGGTGGGGTGGGTGGTAATGGTGGTAGAATTGCCTTTGTTGGTAATGGAGCAACATGAAACTCATCAACAGTGCCCCAATATTTTCGAGGTTTTTTTAAACCCTGTTGCTGCAGTTGTTGTTGTTGTTGTTGTTGTTGTTGTTGTTGTTGTTGTTGTTGTTGTTGTTGTTGTTGTTGTTGCAGTTGCAGTAGATTATGTTGTTGGAGGATATGTTGCGATTGTTGTTGCAGTTGCGGTTGTTGAAGCAGTTTTTGTTGCGGTTGTTGCGGTTGTTGTTGCAGTTGTTTTTGCAGTTGCTGTTGTTGTTGCGGTTGTTGTTGCAGTTGTTGTTTCAGTTGCTGTTGCAGTTGCTGCTGCTGTTGCTGTTGCTGTTGCTGTTGTTGTTGTTGTTGTTGTTGCAGCTGAAGTTGTTTCTGGTATTGCTGTTGCTCTTTTTGTTGTAATTGCTGTTGTTGATGCAGATTGAGCTGATTCTGCTGTTGCTGCTGCCGCTGATGTAATGGTTGGGCTTGAAGAAATTGTTCTACCTGCTCCGAAGTCATAAGTATATTTTCTTCAGCGATGGACTGGTCATATTGTGAAATCATTAATGGTGCTTGTTCTGGAGCCATGGTTCTTGTTTGAGCAATGGACAAGCTTGGTTTCGGATTTGTCATTGTCGATGGTTGTTTTCTTGCAAGAATAGGCACATTTCCTTCAGTATTTGGATTATTATTTAAGACCATGTTGGTTGAAGGAGCTTGAGATTTTGGTCCAGTATTGACTTTTCGAATAATTGACGGTAAATCCGATTGTGTACTCAAATCAATAGGGATAAATGCCCCAGGTAAATGTGGATGTGGTTTTACAGCTACCATATTTCCATTAAGTCGAATTATTTTCATACCATCAACGGTGAAGGGAGCCGTTACCATTTCATTTGGAAGGCTCGGCAGATTCGGCAGCCCTGGTGCGTTTTCAATCGATGGTTGTTCTGGATCTATATTCAAACTTGTTTGGATTTCCGTTTCTTCATTTGGATGCTCGTCATGCTCAAGTACTTCAGATTTAATAATCGGTGCATTCCTTGGGTTAAAGTTCATCAACTGTCTTTCCGCTTCGGTTTCTGCGGTATCGTTATTAGCCGTTAAGTTTTTTTTCGGTATGCAAAAGACTGGTGGGGCATCTTCTATTGTTTCATAATCAGATATTGTAAAAATAGCAGGTTTCGTTGTTGTTGAAGGCTTTGGAGAAATTGTATTATGTGGTCCTGCTTTTGGTAGAATTTTAACGAGTTCTTTTTGTATTGTTGTTGATGTAGGATTCGGTTCAGGTTGAGGAGTGGCAGGTAACCGTTTTGTTATAGTAAAACCTCTTTTCGAGAGCATAGTTGGGTTAAGTGTTACGCTGTTACCATTGGCATGAGTTACCATGTTGTTAGTTTGTTTTGAATTGATTGTTGTAGGTGCTTGTGATGCCGGTGGTATATCCATAGTTTTCCTTGTAACAGTAACTGTTTCATTAGAGAAAACTCCATGTACTTTAGCGTGTTGAAGAGCAGCAGTTGGAATAACTTTTATGCTTGGTTGGCTATTAGCTGTTGGTTTTTGGGCACCTGATTGTAGTGAAAAAATTTCTTTGATTGCAAGTGGCGGATTTATAGGGATTACTCTTTTTCGAACACCTCCTCCCTGATTGGCATTGGTAGTTGGAATAACATCTGTTGCAGGTTTTTGTAGTGTCACTCGTTTAAATTGTCCAACTGGTGGTACTGATATCGCCGTTGCTACCTTATAATTCCGGAGGCTGTCTTGTGGAACTATTGTTGATGCTTTAGATGTTGTAATAGATGGCATTGATATTGATGCTGATACTGGTACTGTTGTTGGGATAACAGTGACCATAGGCTCACTTTGTATGGTTGCATCTGGTTGTGCTATCATTACTTGTTTGTTATTTGTTTTTTCATTTGTATTCAAATTAATATTCAAATTAACTATTTTCCCATCTTTTAATAAGGTTGGATCATACGTATTACTAATAAAATACATTGAATGTGCTTTTTTCAATTTGCACTCTGTTCGCCAAAATTTCGCATAAAAATTATTTAATTGCTGTACTTGAATTTTACAATTTTTACAAATGTAACCTGGTAAGCCATCAGTTTCATTGAACTAGAAATACAAATTTAAGAAAGAAACAATATTGATAGTACTTATTATTACGCCTTTGATAGTTTTAGAATAAACTTGTATTTATTTGATGATGAATTTGATGTGCATATGGGCTGGATGAAAAAATGTAGTGATGACAAGGACAGAAATTAAAGTTTTATAAATGTAAGAGAATGAAATTCAAGGAATTACGTTACAAAGATTTAAAATAATTAGAGAAAAAAGAAATGTTTAATAGTGATAGATTTAGGGACTTTTACTTTACGCACAGTAGAGGCATATCGATTACTTATTCGTTGCCTTTAACTTATGTTCTTGGTTATGCTAGGTTTGAAGAAATGATAATGATGATGGATCCAATATGTTCAATATGAGGAAGTATAGGTACAAGGAAGGGTAAGGGAAAGAGGAGGTAGAAAAGTCTTGGGTATGGGCTATGGGGTGCCACCTTGAACTATCCTTCACTCTGAATGGATTTCAGTATGTTTCTTAGTGGATAAAAGGAGATATTGCCCAGTCGAAAAGTATTCTCTGATGGCTGCTTTCCTTGGTCTCGCTGAGCTTTGGCATCCTCAAAGGAATTGAGATGAACCTTCCCCCAACTATTCTTGGCACCCTCTACATTAGGTCAGATGCACTGATGACCATTCTGCTTATATAAGTACCCATTGGGCGACAGTTGAGGCTTGCTAAGCTTATACCTTGAAGCCAGACAAGAGTCAATTATTTGCCATCTGTCGTTTCGCTGCTTTGAGGCATTCTAGTCAGTTCCTGCTCCAATGAAAATTCCAATCTTAATTGATTTCATCTATTCTATTCTATTGATTTCATCTATGTTTAGGCTCATTGACTGATGTTTAAATATTTTTATTTTATTTTATTTGTTTTCAGCTTGAGAAAACTATAAATCACCAAAAGCTCATATCTTGAGTTTTACTTTTAAAATCGTTAAAATTAAAGTATGTGTACTTAAAGAAAAGGACAGTGTATCTTTCCCATTTTTAATAAATTAATTGAAGTGCATGTGGCCCCAACACAAGTACAAAAACCGCTATTTTCAACCTATCTTCCGTACCAGGAGCGCAAAAAAAAAACGCTGGCAGACTTTTAAATTTAATGTCAAACTCAAGATACATCTACAGAACCTCTTACTAATTTGTTGTTATGATACTTTGCCCGTAGTACCACTTTTATGTAGCGGTGTCTCAATTTTGTCGAGGTTTTTTTTGGAATATTTCACTTTCTTGTAAACAAAACCAGTAATAGCTCAAGGGACATTAAGTCCGCATCTAATGGACCAATTACTGAGATTGTCAAGGGCCGCTAAGACAAAGTTTAACTTAGATCAGCTAGACGATCAGAAGCCAATCAGGCAGATAACTTCCATTACCCCAGCACCTTACCCCTTACACGATCTAACTTTAAACTTGTTGTCACCCATTTCTGTATTAACAATTCTAGTTTGAAGCATTCTGTCATTCCAATTTGACTGCCACGGGTCGATGCTAACAGAGGTTAGGGGTTTTTGTTAAAAATTGTTCTAAATCCCATCTGTTTGAATAAATGCCCCTAAATTTGAGTGGTGTTTTATACAAAAAATGACATCGAAGGTATGGAAGACAAACTCAATTTTTTAATTGGTGTTTTAAATAAACGTGGATTTAGGAAGGCACCTGCCCGCTGCGCTTACCACACGTTTAGAACGACTTTTTGCGTGTTAACTCTTACTACCTGAATAGAATGGGAGACGGAGCGGCAATAGATGTCAAAAATGCTGCAGTGAAACTTAAAATTTGTTGAACTCTTGCAGCTGCATCTGCAGCAGTTTTGACATCTATCTCTATAAACATTGGGTTTCAAACTATCCAGCTGCCAATTTTGAACAGTTAGATTTATAGATCCAATTATCTGTACTAATTGCTTGAAAAGATAGGAGGGAGTTTCTTAAATGACTCAAATCCAAAAATAATTGTTGTTTGGAATATAAATGAATAACTAATGAATATTAAATTTCAAGTTAATATTCGTGTTCATTATAGAGTGCATATATTACCCCGAGAAATTACAGAATAAGGAAAGGTAGGTAGATGTTTTTGCTCTTAAATTTAAAATGCAAAACAAAAAAAATTAAACACAAAAATAAACTTACTGTAACATCAGCCACATTTGTGAAAGTTTTTCTCAAATTTCTCAAATTACTATTATTATTTCCATACAAGAATTCTAAATTTGGTTGTTCTGATTCACATATACGACATGCCTTCCATTCAGATGTAGCTTTTTCTGTCAAAAAAAAAAAAAAACAAATATAAAATTGTACTTTCATGTGTAATAATAACCAACTTACTCTTCAATTGCTTCGAACAGTCAAAGCATAACGTAATCTCTTCAGCAGACGCTAATTTAATTGGGAGTAAACTTTTGGCTGTTTTAGACCAACTAGAGATTTTGTATTTAACTATGTTAGCCTCGCAAACAACATGACATATATTGCACGCTGGAAGATTACGGCATGTTTCGCAATAACCATCGATGATTAGTTCATTTCGTTGTTTGAGACATCTTATACATTTTGGAATAATTAGTTCCTAAAAATAAATAAAAATAAATAACAAGACAAAAACTTTAATTAAAAAACTTACACTATTATAGCCAAGTTCAATATTATTTCCTAGCGCTTTAGCAATACAAGCCATAGTGTCGTCCATTGACACACCGCATATTTCAAGTATTTTCATATCATCATCTGTATATTTAGAGACATCAAGCTTCGTGCCTTAAAATAAAAGGAAATCCATTAATGGACTTTGTAGTAAAAACTTACTTTTTGGAATAAACTTACCCATTGCTTTAAGCCTAGATCGAAGCATAAACCTTTGAATACCAAAATCTTGTTTCAGATCATACCAATACTTAAAACAAAAATCAATTGGTCATAATTTGACTAAAAATCAAAACAACAATTAGTTACCTTTTTCCATTCTAAAACCCCCAAGCATGCTCCGGGTTGTATTGCATTGCAGCTATATGTAATATTTGCCCAAATATTTTGACGTTCTACTAATGTTGTATCAGGTGCTAGTAATTTGGAAGTGTGAGTCAATAGCATATAGAGCAGTTCATCCTTTTGACTTGGATGTGGTTTATTGCTTGGATTAACTGGGTTTGGCTGCAATTTTTTGTTTAGATTTTTTTTAATTAGATTTTCCTTTAATATCATAGAATCAAAGTAAGCTTACAATTCGAAAGTTATTATGTAAATGAGGTTCGAATTTTTTCAGATCTTCATGATGTATCCAATTGCTTGATGGTGAGGAAAAATAAGTTTGTAGTAAAGAATTCCATTTAGCAGTGCATTCTGAAACTGGATGATAAGTTCAGTTTAATTTTATTTCTTTTTTTAAAGAAGGTGTTTATTTATTTAATAAGAGATGTGCTATTTTCCTAAACAAAGTATTTTGTTATCTACTTGACACTTTTTTAGCTAAATCGTTTGAATATTTTCCGACTATTGACACGCATTTCAAGAGGGTCTTTTAGAATCTACTATTTAAATCGATAGGTTTTTATGCGATTTCTCTTCTACAAGGTGCAGTGTTTATTCGTTATTTTGTATAATCGCAGTAAAGGCGAATATTGAACATTTTATTTAAGACGTATCAAGACAAATCTTCGAAGCTCTGTTCAATTTTGGGATAGTAAAATATTTTATCCCCAGAAATGTTACGGTTTATATACATTTTTTGTTTATTCAGAAACATTTTGCAATTTTGAAAAATACAAACAAAATTAAGTTATTAAAAAAAAAAAAAAATATTAAAATTTATTTAAACCTCCGTTCAAAATTATTCAATATAAACATTTATTAATAATTTAAATATATGCGACGCGTTTTGATTTGAAGTCACTCCTCAAATATCAATTCTCCGCACGAAGTTTGTAAATTCGCTCTCTGAAAACATCAACTCAAAGGAAGTAACTAGGCCAAAACAATTGTTGGCGATTAAAAATCACCCAATTCAAAAAATATATTCAAACAATGTACCTACTCGTAATAACATATTGTTGTATACTTCTTAAGTTCAGAAAGTTCTTTTTAGCCCAATAAAACCTCGATTTATGGTAAATTATTTGTCAAGATTACTTTTGACTTTTAAAGGTTTATATAAATATTTCTACAATAGAGGGAATTCTTCAATATCTCCGACTTGCTTGTTAATTAAAGATCTATCAAATATACAACAAAATCAATACTTTCGGTAACCGTTTGGAAAATTGTGGTTAAAATTTTGTGGAAATTTACCCTTGTTTGCCCTTTTCCACGATGACTCTTCTTCAAAGTCTACGATCTGATTTCACCTCCGCAATCATTGTATTTAGAAAAAGACGAACAAAGAAACGTTGTTTACAATAGAAGCGTTTCTGATTTCAAATAAATAAGAACACCAATTCAAAAATAAAATCTTCAGTCAAAATCATTTCTGATCATAAAGATGTTTCATTTCCTTCTGCTTTATTTAATCGACTTTAACGAAATGCTTCAAACTTAACTTTCAAAATTATAAAATAGAAGATGAAAGACCAAGGCTTTTAAAATATTTGCCCTAATCAAATGCCTTATTTTGTTGTAAATAAAAGGGAAGTATTACATACAGGAGTTTGTTTATGCCTTTCGATTGCATCTGGACATTGGTTGGCGTCGACTTCTTGTACGAGAATAATCACAGTTTGGCGAATATAAAACTGAAAAGAATGTATATAACATACAAAAAGAGATACTCGAGCGTCCCTTATCAAAAACAAGACGAAGAAATGGGTCCTGTAACGAAGTGCCCTCCAAATCCCATACTACGTTGTATTAGTATAATAGTTCAATACATCAAAACATCAGAATTTGCAATAGTGAATTTTAAATTTGTAGTTTATAAACTTACTCAGTGATGTTAATTCTTGTTTTATTTATGGATTAGATGTAAATATAAATAAAGTATAAACAACTTACATGATTTTTGACAATTATGAGCAACTCTCGCCCATGATAATCTATTCTTGGCAACATTATTAAAATCGGGATGACTATTGTCATACAGCCACCTTAAATTATACACTGTGCGGATTAGCTTTGTTTCAAATTCTCTTTCTATTTCAGTTGGGTTTTTATGATGAGCTAAATAATTTGGATAGGTCTGAGCCATATTTATATTGTTTTTTAAGAATTCTTTTCAAGTTCTTTTATTCTGTAGAAAAAATTTTTGTTGGCTTGAGAATTTTCACTTTGATTCAGAAATGTTTTGATAATGAAACAGACTTGACGTTTAAATTATTGTTCCGTTTAATGTTTCATTTTTTAATTCCCATGGAACAGGTGGAATTTAGACAGAAGGAACAGAAAAGAATTGATTTTGCTCAGGGATGTTAGGTGAAATGATAAAATCATTTTTTTATAACACAAAATTCAAAAGCGAACCATTGAATTTGAAGAAAATTGGAAAGCGTTTAAAACTTTACAACGTTTACGATGGCTTTTAGCTGTTGTTTGAATACCCCTAATATTCTTCTGAATATTGTTTTACTTTCCATAACTTCCAGTTCCAACCACTTTGTGCAAATTTTATTATTTATTCGAATAAATGAGATTTTTTTGTTATCATCAAAAACCTAGTGTTACGGCCTGTCTTAAAACCACTTTTTATAAAACTTCTGATGGTATAGCTTTCAAACAATGTTAATGTCATTTTCGTTAAGAAATAACAAACATAAAATAATTACGAAGTGCCAGAAAATATTTTTTTTGTGAAGGGGCGCGGGTGATTAAATTATATTTTAATTCAAAAACTTGGAATGATGGGTATTACACGGCGTCTGAATGAAATGCTCACAACGACTTATACAAGGGGGGGTCATGGGTTCATGACCCCTTGCGAACTCACACAGTTTAAAAATTTTTCTGTTTATAGCTTTGGAATAGACTATGCATTATTTTTATACTCCTATTACTATTGGGGTTTTATTGATGAAATGAATTCATTTCTTTTTGATTAAGGTCTTATATAAGAACATGATTTTGACTGTTTTAGCATTCCATTTTGTTTTAGAATTGATTTATTTTTAGATTTAAAATCAAGTTGGTAGATCCAAATTTTTGGCAAATGTACCCTTTCTAATGCCAAAACCAAAAATGTAATATGGGTTTTTATCGGTTTAAATTATTTTGTGAAAATTTTGTTCAAAATATTAAGGAAATCGCCTCCAATAAAAAATTAATAAGTTTAAAATGAAATTTTTAGATTAAAATTTTAGTTTACCAAAGGATTATCGGCTTCTTTTGAAATACATTTTTACAAGTCCCTAAAATATTATACATTTTTTATTTTTCAGATTTCTATAATTACCAAAACATGCGTTAACATTATTCAAAAAAAATATAAATACATCATACTAGCCAATTTCATATGTAATTGCAAAAACATCATGTGATCGTGCTTTTTATTTGGATTTATTTCAATGATCTAAAAATTAGTTTACACTCTGGGGGATTGGGTGCAATATGCTATTATGTATGTGTATCAGTAGTACCAATAAAAGAGGCAACAGACACATACAAAATAAACAAACATAAGGAAAAAAGAGTAGTACCTGGTGGCATGATGGTTAGTGCGTAGGACTGTCATGCCAAAGGTCTGGGTTCGTTTCCCAGCCGCTGCCACCTAAAAAAAACAGAAAATTTGTTTTTTTCCCGAGAAACTGACAAATCCTCCAAGAGTATACTTGTCATGAATAAGTGCTGCTCATCTAGCCGTTCGGACTCGGCAATAGAGCTTTCTGCTTCCTGCCAAAAATACGCACACAGGAATGGTTGAGAGTTGTAAGTCACTAGGCCTTGGTTCTCCACGAGCTGTTGTGCCACAAAATGTATTTATTTTTATAAGGAAAAAAGAGACAGTTAAATAAAACTCCTGTCACTAAGATCCTGTCTGTTTTATTCATCGTGATCTGATCAGATCATGAGGATAGTAAAATGCAGCTATTAATAAACGAATTTCAACTCATTTATTTTTGACCAATTTAAAAAAAGAGGAATATTGCCCCTTTTTAAAAATATTATTATAATTTTTTTTAATGCACAAAAACATCCATTTTTGGTGCACACGAGGCACGATCTCAATGTCGTATTTGAGATCGGGAGTGGATCAAAATTCTAGTTTCAAAATTCAGCATCTAAAAATTTGGGTTTTTCACGACATTGACTATTTTCTAAATGAGAGTTTTTTTTATATCGTGTAATGGGGGCTTAGCAATACCAACTGGTAGTAGAACAAATAAAAAAAAGGGCATTCATGGCTTTTTCGATTGAGTTTTGGAATTGTTTTATTCCTATTGAATATGGAAGGTTTTCCATACTCGAATGAAACAATGAAACAATTCCAAAACTCAATCGAAAACGACAATAGAAGAAGAAAGATTCTGTGAGTCTGTTCTAATACCAGAATTTGGAAGGAGTATAGTAGGAAACTTTACAAATCTGTCATATTCAAGAAGTGGCAGCTATCATAGTGGCAGAAGTGTCCACAGCAAATTTCAATATGATAACTCGCCAGTGCTGATTTTGACGTTTGTAAATGAACGAGACAATGATATATTTATTACTATTTGTTATGTCGTTTTCGATTGGGTTTTGAAATTGTTCCGTTTCTATTAAACATGGAATATTTGGAGTAGAAGGTTTTCCATACTCGACAGAAATGGAACAATTACAAAATCCAATCAAAAACGACATTAGAGAGCTCTATCCTCGGGTTACGATGTTAATCTTTTATCCCAAAGTTATTCCAAGAATCTTAAGATAACTTGAGTTGTTGTGCCAGCGGTCATTAGCTGGGATTACAATGACACAAAGCTATCCGGATAACTGAGAATAAACATCGGAACGTGGCCAACGAAACAAAACAAGTACGAGAGAAGTAAAAAATGCAAGGAAATATATTTTGTTGTTAATAGACATAATAGAGAGATGTTATGTATTAGGTTCACAACTCAGTGTGTAGCTGTGCGTAGACGGTTCTATTACATGATGTTGTTGTTGTTAGAATGCAGGTCGTTAGGAGCAGAATTCTCACTACATCATAGGGTCGTTTGAGTTTGAACTGGGATGGCGGTAAAGAATCTCGATTGAAATTTTTAATTGCCCTTTATTTCAATTTTTCTTGGGATGTAGTGAATTTTGTGAGCTAAAATTTCGCTTACTTAAAATGTAGTGTTCATCTGGATTGTTCAAGATGTACTCACAATTTGCCGATCCTCCCACTGGCACTAAAGTGCTCTTTTAATCGGGTAGCAATGCTTTTTTGTGTTTGTCCAGTCCAACATACAATGACCCACAGCTATATGGAACAGCATATACGCCCAGTGTTGGAGGGGGAAGAAGTCGTGACTTAGGGTGGGTTTTCCCGTTCTTCGGTGGTATACATATGGATTTTACCCCAAATCTCTTCAACACTTTGCCAACTCTAGCCGTTACAACCTTGAAAACCTTGTTTTCTTTTGTCCCTTTCCTGTGACATCCACCTGGTTCCACGTTCTTTGCTTTTTGGAGTCAACTAGATTCAGCTCAGTCATTAGATGGTCACTGTCACTGTGCTCTGGGTGCTCTGAAACATTTTCGAAACAACAGATCTTAAAATTGGCTGGTAGCTGGAAGCAGTATGTAAGTATCTGTTAGTGTGTTTCCTTCCGATGGACTGTGTGGCCTAATGTATTATCCATTTTCTTGTTCCTTCACAGCTAAAAATGGCAATGCTTTTTCATTGTGTACCTGATTTTTCCTGGTTGTTTTCACACATTAATTTTTTGTTTTTTTATGAATAAATGGTTCTAGTCTAAAGTGCCTTTCACATGAGCTTTGAATAGCGAACTGCGAATGGTCGCGCATTGACATTTCTTTCACATGAGTGGTCGCCAACAGACGCGAATTGTCATAAAAAATAAACCAGTTTGAGCGAATTTTACATACGCAGACTTGTAGAATGCGTCCTCTTTTATAGATTGCGAATAAGTGTTTGATAATTTGCACAAAATATCTCGTTGGTCACGTAGGAAATATAAAAATAATAAATTTTACAATTTAAACCAATTAAAGGCAGCGTTTTTGTTTTTAATTGTAGACAGGGTCTTTTTTACAGTTTGTATAAAAATAAATGGAATAATTTGTTGATATTTGAGTTTGGAGTTTGAATTCAGAGCTAAAAATTATTTTTTTGATCGTTCTGTGTGTTCTGAGCTTGTTCAGGGTATGATCTATGAGCTCAATAGAGCTCTCAGAACACACTTGGTTCAGAAAATGTTCAGAACATGATCGGACTCTGTTCAAAGCTCTATTCTGGGGCCTAATTCCGCAAGAATGAGTTTTTTCAGTGTACACAGAAAATCGTGTACAACTCAATTTTTGTGATTCCGCAAGAGTGAGTTTTAAGTATTTGACAAATATTGTTTGCACAATCAGTCAAATTTATTCACACTTGTTTTGGGTGTGAATGGAATGTGTACACAGAAAATCATTCACACTTGCGGAATTGGGCCCCTGAATGAAAAAAAGAAAAAAATCTAATATGAACATTATTCTCCAAAAAAGATGCGCAGCTTTTTCCATGCAGTGAAATTGAATTAAGCGCTTTTCACATGACATTACTTTCACATCAGTGGTAGCCAACAAACCCGAACCGTTTTTGGTACGTTACAAATTCCCCTTTGTAAACTACAACTTCAATTATGAAATCCAAACATTTTGTGAAACCAAATAAATCTTTTTTTCTACAAATTTTGTAAAAAAAACTCTTGTAAAGTGAGACATAATAAGAAATACCTGTGGTGAAAAAGGCCACAGGTATTTCTTATTATGTCTAACTTCAGCCCAATGATCGTGTAAATTAATCCCCACTTGCGACTCCATCATTAATATTTGTTCATACGCCTTATTTTTGAATATATCTATACTTGACCAAAAGGAATCCCCTATTTCCATTTTATATTTCTGTTGCTTCTTACTTTTCCTCCTATTTTTGCCAGGCCAAAGCCAAGCCACAATATAGCGTCCACCGTTTTCTTTTGATTGACTTCAAAATCGCATTGTAGACAATAGTGTAAGGCGCCTTAAGTATACATACATTAGACAAACTAGCTGACTTCGAAGCTTGCAACTTGCAGAAAAGCAAAAAAGAAATAATCTGTTATTGGAACATAATTAAATGAAATTGTTGAAAAGAGAAAGAATAAATGCGCTCTAGGAAAATGCTAAAGGGAAGGACAAAAGGAATATAGTGAAATGGAACAGCACAGGGATGATTCCTGAACAATAATGCAATGGAATTGATGAAGTGACTACGTTCAGGAAAACGGAAAGCTTGAGCCTTAACTACATTGGCCACTTTTTGCAAAATTACAAAAGTAAAAATATTTTTTTCCGTTAGAGCAATTGTTTTGTGAAAAAGAATGAACAAAACTAAATTTAAACTTTCTGCATCATTTTTATAAGTTTTCCAGTGAGAAACACTATCCCAAAATGAATCTGAAAATTTTCACTTTTGTACTTTTCCATTTTGGTTTATGTAATTAGGGTTTTTGGTATGTCGTTTTCGATGGAACTTTGGAATAGTTCGATTCCTATCGATTATGGGAAATTTGGAGTAGGTTTTCAATATTCAATAGGAATGGAACAATTCCAAAATCCAATCGAAAACGACATTAATGACAAAAGGAACATAGTGAAATAAGACATCACAGGGATGATTCCTGTAAAAAAGGTTAGAGATAGATTGGTGATTTTTCTTACCAAAATGGTTGGAAAAACTGTTTGGTGGGAAAAAATGGTGAGAAAACATTCAGTATTCGATTTATGGGTGCTTTTTTAGAGATAAATTATTGTATTTTGGTATTATAATCACAACTTCTTTTTTCTTAAATTTGTGTTGTTGGTATGTATAAGAGTTGGGTAAAAATTACTACAAAAAAAAAGTCAATTACGATTACATGTAATTTGTAATTGAAATTTTCAATTACAATAACAAGTTATCAGTAATTGAAATTTTTAATTACAATTACAAGCAATCAGTAATCAAACTTTTTAAATTACAAATTAAATGTAATTAAAAAAAGTCATCACTTGATTTGATTACATGTTATTGAAAAAAGTAATTTAAAAAAACTGTAATGATTACCTTTATTTGTTATCATTACCCACAAATGTAATAGATTAAAAAAATATCGATTACATTTGTGTTGTTAAATGTTATTGATATTGCGTGTAAAGTCCTAACTACATTCATTTCACTTTTGTACAAAAGTGCAAAGTGAAAAATACAATATGGTAGCGACATCTTCCTGCGAAAAATAAAATGAAATTTGGGTTGAATTGAATGCATTCAAACACGGAAAACTAAAAGCTAGGGACGCTTTAACTTTTACTTTTTTAAAACTTCAAATAAAAGATGGATTGAGTAGTTTACTGAAAAAAGACAAAACATTTGTTCACTTTTGTACAAAAGTGAAATGAATATAGTTTGGCCTTAATAATTTCAAAGAATTTAATCAATACACATTTTTTCAATTACTTTTTGTTCTTCAATTACTTTTTTCCATTACATGTTATTTTAAATAGAAAGTTTTCAATTATAAATTACATGTAATTAATTAAATTAACGTAGAGAAAAAGAACCTTAATGACCACAAAAAAATCAAAACATATCATGCAATTGCAGTCGAAAATTTCCAATTACAAATTATATGTACTTAATTGTAATTGGAAAAAGTGAATTACTGATTATATGTAATTGTAATCGACCCTGTAATCAATTACAAAATTTAATAATTACTACCCAACTTATATTGGTATTTATGTATGTATATTCAAAATATTGAAAAACAATTTCCCTAATTTTTTAAGATTTTTATTTCAACCCCTTTGTCTTCCTCATTTCACTTTAACGTACTAATTATGGGGTAAGGGTGGTTCCTATAAAGCGCGAAAAATAAATTGGAACGTATAGACTAGATTTAAACGACACAAAAATCATATATACAGTGTATCAATTTCATATTCGTACCCTTTATATTAAAAAGTTTAAATCTTCTCACAATCCTAAATGACTTCAGATAAAAAATAAATAAGAAATGCAATTTAAGAATATATATGGTTAGTATATTTTACCAAAATTTCATAATTGGTAACAATCATTCTACTTGGAAAATGCAAAAAGAAAAAAAACTACAGTAATACTGGGTCAATTTCATATTCGTACCCTGTTTTAATAAATTAAAAAACTTTAGTTTTAATACTTTGTAGCGTAACCCTTGGACGCTTTAACGGCTTGCAATCGTCTTGGCATGGACCTTACCAATTTTTCTGTGGTCTCAGTTGTTATTTGTGTCCACTCATAGAGGATTTTTTCTTTGAGGTCGTTTCTATTCTTCATCGTATATTTTCGGATTCTGCGGTCCAGTTCTTCCCATAAATTTTCTATCGGATTAATATCAGGTGATTGCGGGGGTGTATCCAAGACTTTCCGACAGTTATAAAGAAGCCACATTCGAGTTGCGTTAGCCTTGTGCTTTGGGTCGTTATCCTGATAAAAAGTAAAGTTGTTTTCTAAACCCATTTGTGCAGCACTATCTTTTAAATTGGTTTTCAGGATATCAATGTAGACCTTATGATCCATAATTCCTTCAATTATGTGCAGTTTTCCAACTCCAGCTGCTGAAAAACACCCCCACACCATCACCGACCCGCCACCATGTTTGACTGTTCCTTGCGTATTTTTTGGAAGGTATTCTGTATTCGGCTTACGCCAAACCATTTGTCTGCCATCCGAGCCATGAATATTTAACTTTGACTCGTCTGTGAAAATAACGGTTTTCCAGAAGTCAAAGACTTTTGATCGGTATTCTTTAGCGAATTCAAGCCGTTTAAGTCTGTTGACATGACTTATAAAAGGTTTTTTGCGTATTACTCTTCCGTTGAAACCATGTTCTCGTAAACTTTTTCACAAGGTTTCATTGCAAAATTCTTTATCGAGGGATTGACGAAGACTCTGGGCCAATTTTGGTGCACTTATTTTTGGATTTTTTTTTATTTCTCGCACAATTACCCTCTTGTCTTGGGTGTTGAAAATAATTCTCGTCGTATTACGAGGCAAGTTTTCTATTCTTTTTTCATTTACAAAACGGTTTATTATAGTTTGAATGGTTGATTTAGCTCGATTTCCTAAAGATGAAATCTCTCTATAAGATTTTCCTTCTTGATGGTTTTTTACAATAAGTTCTCGAAGCTCTTTAGAGGTTTCACTTTGTTTCCTTCCCATTGTCCTTAATTGCTTCGTAAATTGTCCAAAACGTTCTTAAAAATTTATGATGACTTCAGGATACGTTAAATAATAACAAATGAATTGACAAAACACATTTGACAGAAAATGTAACGGAAATTTGAAGTCCTTGGCTACTTAAAACTCAGCGTACGAATACGAAATTGACCTAGTTTTACAGTAGTTTTTTCTCTTTTTGCATTTTCCAAGTAAAATGATTGTTACTAATTATGAAAATTTGGTAAATTATACTAACCATATATATTCTTAAATTGCATTTCTTATTTATTTTTTATCTGAAGTCATTTAGGATTGTGAGAAGATTTAAACTTTTTAATAGAAGGGGTACGAATATGAAATTGATACACTGTAGAAGGGGGATCTATTTCCGTTATTAACGGTACCTGCCATATAACGGATTTTTATTTTAGATTTTCTCAATCAAAATTTTTAATCAAAAGCTCCTTTCAAATTTCAATAAAATTGCATATTAAAATTTAAAAAAAAAATTGTTTTGGATTTTTTTAAAATTCAGAACATATTTTGAAAACGGGTTGATGATTTTTTGAAACTAGGTTTATAAATGTATATTAATAAATACTCAAAATTGGCGCACAAACATTTTTAAAGAGGAATTTAAAAATGTTACCAACATTTTATATATACAAAATTAGTTCTTAAAAAAACCCTTCCAACGATTTCAATTTTTTATTTTGGCATACGTTTATGTCATATTTTTTTCAGGTTATCAAATGGCATACTTGTTTCTGAGCTCTAAGTATCTTACGAGTTGTTTATACCATTAAAAGGAGATTTACATGCTTTTTTTTTATTTTTCTATTTCCGTCTGTAATTACTTGCATATTTCAAAAGTTCTTAAGTTCAAAGCAACTTGAACAAAAGAGCAAATGCGTGCGATCTAGTCGTGCTCTTTGTTTTGAACAAAATAGTTAGAGCCGTTTTTGAGAAAAATAAGCCTTGAGCATATTGAGAAACAAACAGACCCCAGACAGGTAGAATGTTTCCACACACTTTTGTCGTGTTCACTATCATCGTAATGACATGTTCGATTGATATCTCGAATTTTTGCACGAATCCAATACTTGCCCTATAGATCGCAAGTAAAAATCGAAGATTTCAATTATTTTTAATAAATTAGGCATGACTTTTTTAGGAGCAAAAAAAAGCTTAATACTTAAAAAAAAAAAACATAAAAGTACGACCGAGTCGCACGTACTTCCTCTTATTTTTAAAATTAAAATAAACATTTCAATCTTTTTCTTCAAAATTCAGTTTAAACTTTTTCACTGTATTTTATATTCTCCGAGAAATCGTTTGTTTGTATATGTTTAGTGCCTATTAGACGCCGACTTTTGAGTCATGATTTTTTTTCGAAATTCAAGAGAAAGAGAAAAAACATCTGATCTCACCTTTGCATCTATTTCATCATCGTGAAATAGGGCACTTAGCATTTTACCAGTTTTATTAAATTTTGTATGGGCAGGTGAAGACTTACAACTAACAATAGGGATTTTTCGAACACCAGTCATACCTGCCCGTACCCAAAAACCTTGCAAACATGTGAAATTAAACAAAAACAAAACAAAAAATTAGATTTTTCTCTTGGGCCTAATAATATGGGAAGGTAATGCTCATGGTGTTTTCACAGTCTCTTATTAAAAGTATCGGTAAAAGTGTAAACGTTGATGGAAAATCTTTAAACTTGGCACATATAACAATAGTACCACAGAGAGTATTCAATTAATTTTTTTGTCAGTTTTTAAACAGCTATTCCATTAAAAATAGCAACAAAAACAACATCATTTAATATTATTTTTAAGTGAGTAAATATTCTAAAAAAAAAATTATTGAAAATAATTTTAAAAAATTATTGAAAATAATTTTTGTATACTCCTTACGCTACTACGTGACAATTTTAAAAATTTTCCATCAACTTTTACAAAATTTCAAGATATTTTAAATAAAAGAGTGGGAGAACCCCATGTATTTTTCTATGAAAAATTTGAAGTGCTCGCTAGCACGTGTTAACGTTAACTGATTTCACTGACATTTTTTTCATTAACCTTAAAAACTTTTGTCATTAGTGACAGTTATTTAAAAATAAGAATTACAATATAATTAAATAAAAAAGAACCTGATTTTTGGTATACATATGTTGGTTTATGTAAGTGTGCAAACAAAATCAACTTAATCTTGATAGCCCGCGCAGTTTAAACTTGAAGTTCAAGGTCCCGAAAGCTCTTTATCGTACCTCATCTCCGTTACCGTCTTACTGAATTTTATAATTTTTTTGGTGATACTGTGTCGTGAACTTTGTAATGAACTCTTAAAAACCACTGAGTTTCATGAAAAAATATTACTTTCTCAACAAGTAAAACCTCACTAAATGCCCAAAATAAAGACTTTCACGTATAACTCTTAGACGGTGAATGTTATCGAAAAGTAATTTGTGCCTAAGTTCTTAAAATAATTATATCCTTTGATGTAAATGTAAATTTTAGAAAAATATTATTTTGTAGAATGAAGTGTATCACATAATCTAGAAACTTAGTATATATAATTATACTTTTCGATAACATTTACTGTTTAAGAGTTGTACGTGAATAGCCCTTATTTTGGACATTTGGCTTTTTTAAATCGCAATATTTTTTGATCAACCAATCGTGTGGGACAAAATGCTTCTTCCAATTAGGTAGTAGATTTCAACAACTCAGCTACGAGTATTTAAAGATAAACATTCAAAAACCGTTATTTTTGACTTTTGACAAATCGCAATATTTTTTTGACCAACCACTCGTGTGGGACAAAATGCTTCTTCCTATTAGGTAGTAGATTTCAACAACTCAGCTATTTAAAGATAAAAGTTCAAAAACCGTTATTTTTGACTTTTGAAATATTTTCAAAATTCCTACTTATATACATTTTAGAAAAAAAAATCATTTTAATTTGTACAGTACTGCATATGTACCAAATGTGCATCAAGCACTTAATGATAACGGTAAATTTTTAAGAGTTGGAAGTGAAAGTTCTATATTTTCGACATTTGGCCATTTTGAATTCAAATATCTTGTAACCGACCTTTTGTACGGGAAAAATTGTCAGAACCTTTTAAGTAAAATATTTTGAAGTCTTCAAACTGAGCATATATTTATTTTGAACAACTTCATCATTAACTAGTAAAATCCAAAAACCGCTATTTTTGGCTTTTGACCAAGTTCTCAAAATAATTTTATCTTTTTAACGGGAAGTTGATGGACAACAATTTTTATATCCTCTTATCAAAAGTCAAGTGGTCTACAAACATTACTTCAAACTTTTTCCGACAACTTTTACGCGTTTAACAGTTGTACCCGAATAATCGATATTTTCGTCAATTTACCTTTTTTGAAAAAGCTTTATATCTGAAACCTTCGGTCTTACAAAAAAAAAATGGTTTGAAAGTTGTTGTTTTTTCGACACTTGAATAACTTTTTAAGAGAGTTCCGAACTGAACAAAACCAGTCATTTGCTAATTTTTTGTTTGCATATACATATATTATAAAACTTTGTATTTCGACTAAAAAAAGTATTTTGTAAATATAACTGATTTTAAATTCGAAATTTCCAAGAATTTTCTGTCAGTGAATTTTAAGAATTAAAAATTTCAATATCAAATGATACAATAAGTATGATTATATAATTAATGAAAATAGTGAATACAAAATCGAATTTATATCCACTAAAAAAAACTTGTGTGGCTTCATGATAGTTTGTTTGTATTCTATGATTGAAGGTATCAAGTCCCTCAGTTGAATCAATTTTTATTGTGAATATTTTCTTTCTAATTAAGGGGTAGGGCGTATATATGAAGTTACTTACCTTGGCGCAGCTACATATGTTACTTTCGCTTAAAATCATCCTTGATGCCTTCAAAAACATACGGAATGCTTCCCACGACAATCGAAATAATTTAATAAACCTTATTGAACAAAATTAATTAAACACATTTAAATTGTGATAAGAAAAATGCAATACTCACTCTATCTGAAGAATGTCAATGTGGGAAGGCCCACTTCCAAGCATTTTCTTGTTTATTTTCAAACTCAACATATCTTCTTCTCTTTGTTTACAAAACAATGATTGTAGAGCAAATTTTTCTATGGGAAACAGCTGACATTTAAATTAGAAGAAAGGGTGTCTTGGAAATATTTGCGATTAAATTGGAAAACTGGCAGCATAATTTTTTACAATGTTCACTTTTGGGAATGAAATATTCGCTGTTGAAAACATGTTGTTGCCATTTTAATCTTGATTTTGCTGGCATTTACGGCTTGTATCCAATTTCAGACGATCTAACCTACGAAGAGTATATACATATGTATGTAAACATCTTAAGCAGTACTTATTTATTCCACGCTGAAAGAACGTCCTGAAAGTGGAAGCTCAATCCAACTAGAGCTGGGTGCATATTAAAATATTACTTGTTTTTAGTTTGATATTTCGCCTTTTAATTTGCTTCCTGTGTTTCTATTCTTTATTGTAACTCTTTTTCAAGAATGTTTTTTTTACAAATATATTCTTATTAAAAATGAATTATTTTTTTATTAAAATTAATAGATTTTATAAAAGAACTAATGAAAAATTGATTTTTCGCTTATATTTACAATATTTATATTTATTGTGTAAGTTTAATGATTCAAATTTAAAGAGCGGCCTCCACATAATACAGTTTTCTGGACCGCAAAACTTTTCCTTAGTGATGATTTTGTAAAATAAAACAATTATAAAATAATACAATTGTACCACCCGTGTTCTGCATCCCTCACTCATTCCTGTCATTTTTGTTTTAACTTTCTGAGTTACTCTTTTTTCACTCCTTCTAATCCAAATTTTCCATATTTGATATGAATGGAAGTTTCAAAATCTAACTGAAAACGACATTATGAGTTTACACCATGAAAGTGATATTAGCTGTTCTGCAATTCAATAAAAATTATAATGTGAATTGGAACCTCGAAAATGAAAATCAGTATTCTAAATTTTGATTTAATACACATTTCATCATTATCTAATTGTTTTCCTATTCAATCCTAGAATTGTGACCAATCCGAGGTCTTTTTGGCACACAGTCATCAAGTCCATTTGTGTGCGAAAAAATGTCTTTTTGTGTTTTTTCGTGTTTATTACTTAGGTATGTTTGGAGCTGTCAGAGATTTGTGCTCTTGCGAATAGCTAACTCACGAACCTCCAACAGCCCCATACATACTTATAATTTCACTATATTATTTTGAATAAATCATATTTTAAAAATTCTAACCGCAAGTCCTAGTAGCTAGCGTTTTTTATTCTTTTTTATTAATTAAAAATGTAAATATAAAATACAAATTAATTTCTTAATATATAGCTCTAGCTTCAAAGACTTACGGCTTAAAGCGTTTTTTAAATTTCGTATTATAATGTTAATTCATTTATATTATAATAAATAATAATAATGATATGACTTACAACGTTTCGCAAATGACTTGCTTTTTAGGTCGTTGGCTGTAGGTCTATAAAACTCCTCAACTAATGTAATACACCAAATACTAAAATGTATATGAAGTAGACCGAATTTCCCCGTTCCTTTTTGATATTGGAATTTTCGAAAACTATTTAATTTAATTTCATTTGAAACTTAAAGCCCATTCAGGGTCGATTTCAGTCGAAATGCAGAACATGGTTGTTAGTTTTTCTTGATAATGTAACAAAAAACATATTGATCGCTCATTTTCTACAAGACGGCATAACTCAAAAATTGAAGAAATTGAACTTAGCATAACATTTTAATTAAGTTGTTGTTCTTCATTTTATGTAATAAATCATATCTCGATATATATTCTCAAATTCAAATAAGACCGCACTGAAGTCGCTTTTCATACTTCTTTCACGAAAACGAAAATTGCAGTTATTTCGAAAAAAAAACTAATAATTAGTTATGCCGGTTATGTAGCAGATGTTCAAAAGTGGATCTTTTTTCCACGTACTGTATGAGGCCTATTTTTTTAAGTTTCGAAGACGTCAATTGTATTCTTTTATCTCGTTTTATGTTGATGCTAAGTTTTTTCAGTTTGAACGATGATGTTAGTTTTAAATCTTTGCTTAAAGTATTATTTGTTGTATTGCTATCAGAAATTGAATTCTGGCTTTGATAAGATGCGTCCTCATACGGAAATTCCTCTTTTATTTTGATATTTGCAGGATTATGAATCGTAGGATCCTCTGAAGATGTACAATTACCACTTTTATCACCTGAACGTATTATATTCACTGTATTCACTGACGGTGGTGCAACTTGAAATCCATCAACATTGCCCCAATATCTTCTAGATTTTTTTATTCCCTGCAGTTCTGCTGTGTCTGGGATCATGGTATTTCTTGCCGGGATTTTTGGTGAAATATTGATTGGTTTTGCTATATGAATTGTATTTTTACCGGTATTGACCTTTCGAATAACTGTGGGTTTTAATTGCATCGACCCACCAGTCCCCGAAGTTTGATTTTTTTTATGATATTCAACTGGAATATAAATACCCGATAAATAAGGATGAGGCTTAATTGTTACTATTTCACCTTTAATTCTGACAATTCTAGTGTTATTGGGGTTGAGATTAGATGATTCGTTGGGATTACACTCTTCCGGTAGAGAGTTTAGGTTTTCGGTTGATTCTACAAGTGGAACATTACCAGTTGCTTTCGGAATGTCCTCAGCAGGATAGTTATCATGGTCATCATCGGGTTTTTCAATTTTGATAACTTTTGAAAGACTTGGAGTAAAATCCATCAATTGCTTATCTGCATCGGAAGGTAAATTATCTGCTTTAGTAACATATTTTGGTATACAAAATACGGGCGGTGCATCTTCTATGGTTTCATAATCAGTTGCGATTGGTGCTGCTACAGGTTTAGGTGCTGCTACAGGTTTAGGTACTGCTACAGGTTTAGGTGCTGCTACAGGTTCAGGTGATGCAAGAGGTGCATCTATAGGTATAGTAAAGATTGCTGGTTTAGATGCTGTGGCGGGCTTTAATTTCATTGTTATATTTGGTTCAGATTTTCGCATCAATGTTATCAGTTTTTGTGGTTTTCCGATTATTAAACCAGGAGACGCTAGTGTTGTTTCTTTATTTATAATTGTTCTTTTTGGAAAGATACTTAAATTTGTGGGAGGAGATAGTGAAGTATTTATTAATTTTGAGTTTAGAGGCTGTGAAACAGCACCTTGAAAATTAGGTGTGCTTCGTTGAGTTTTTTTTTGTTGGTTTCTTTGCTGCAGCGAAAAAACATTTTTGATAGCAAGTGTATCGACTATTGCTTTACATTCAAGTTTTTCATCGGGAATTATTGTATTAGCTTCAGGTTTTGGTGCATAAATTAATTTTTTTCTTTGATACTTCCTTACTACTCTTGGTTTTGCCTCTTCTGCTGGTTTATTATCAACACCGGGTTTACTTCTTTTATATGGATCTACTATCGCTGCATTAGCATTGCCTTTTTGTTGGTTCGGTTGATTGAGTAGTTTAATTTCGGGAGTACCAATGAAATTTTTCTGATGTATTAACATCAGTCGACTTTGTGTTTCCTTGAATTTCTTAATATATTGGTTTAGCCTATTTATTTGCTCTTTACAAACTATACAAATATACCCCGGTAAGCCATCTTTTTCCTGAAACTGAAAGAACAAAAAGCACAGGATTATATAAAAGAATTACACAATTCATCTTCGAAAGCTTAAGAAACGTATTGATAAAATTGCTAATGAAAAATCAATTCTTAGGCCAGTAGAGAAAGAATCAGATTTTATGTAGAACATACTTTGTATTTCAGTTAAAAACAATTTTTTCTACAACTGGTGGAACCTATCGACTCTGCAGCACGCAGCACCAGTTTTAATTTCTGACTTTACAAAGGTATAGTATGGCGTAGTAAGTATTACAGTTGTTTTAAATAGTTTTTTTTTATTTTGTCGCAATTCACCTTATATGCATATGCAATATTTGCTTTGTTAAATTTTACAAAAAAAAGTTATAACTTACTTCATATTTAAGGGTTTCCATAAAAGTTTTTCGAACAATTAAACTGGATTTACAAGAATATAAAGATTCCAAAGTTGATGCTTTATTTGATTCACAAACACGACATACCTTCCATTCTAATGACGCTTTTTCTATAAAAATTTAATAAATAATTTTTCCTGTTTTTTTTTTTCTTGTTTGTAAAATATTAATTAACTTACTATTTATTTCATCTGAACATGTTTCACAAAGAAAAATTTCCTCAAAAGATATTAATTCATTTGGAAGTAAACTTAAAGCTTGTTTACTCCAATCAGCCAACTCGTATTTTACTGATGCTCCTCCAATTTCACATCTACTACAGAATTTTGGTTTTTCACAGCATTTCGAACAGCAACCATTATATAAAATCTCATCTCTTTGAACGAGACATTTTTTACAATTAAGAAGAAGTAGTTCCTAGAAAATTGAATAAAATAAGATTATAAAAAAAATATTATAATATATTATGAAAAAGCTAATCAATTAAATAAATGGAGCTCAAATGACTTAAAACTGATGAAAACTAAAGATAAATATGCAATAATGTAATAAGAAGCATTAAGTTTAAGGTATAGTACATATTAATGTACATTTTCATAACCAATCCTGACGACATATTCTCTAATAACTGATACATCGTTAGTAAATTTAGAATAAATCTCACAAAATTTGCCTAAATCTTTTTTTTTGCCGTTAATGCCATTCATATTTTTTATTTGAAATTTAATTTTATATTTTTTATATTTATTCTATATTTATATTTTTTAATTAAAACTTTAAAAATATACATTTTACTTAAAAAATATTCTTTAATATATTTTTCCCAAAAAGTAAGGGTCAATTTTATAAACGTTGGTAAAATTTTGATCTATTATTCAATCATTTCGACGCACCGATTTCGGCGGATAAACTTTGGTTAAAGTTAGTATGTGAAAGTAGCCGATTACCAACTAAAGTGTAGTACCGAAATCGGTAAGTTAATTTTCTGAACCATGGATCAAAATTTGAACAAAGTTTGTACAACTGGCCAAAAGTATTTTTTTAACATTAGTACATCAGTAAATATTTTTATTTGTATTTTAAAAACGCAAAAAAAACATATTGTACATATTCAAATCCATAGAGCCGACAAAACTAATAAACATAATACAAGAACTGTTTTACTTGAATTGTAAAATGCCTTCGATTGCAGAATCCGATGAATGAGTCGCAGAGGTAATCAGACTCAATTCTAACATTTGTACTATGAGTGAAATGTTACAATTACTCCCTCCGCAGCTCATTAATGGGATTAGGTTATTGAGGTATTTTATAAAATTATTTACTAATGTTGGAAAAATAATTTCATAAAATGTACCGCATTTATTGCATCCCGTTTAAATCCACAGTGTGACTTACTTTGTTTATTCCTAGTTCAGAATTATTTCCCAACGCAACTACAATATCAGCTATAGGTTCCCAAGGTTGACATTGACAAATTTGTATCATCATCATTTCTTCTTCTGTATATTTTTCTGTATAACTTGTGTCTAAACAAAAATATAGTAAAAAGTTTCATAAGTTGAGCAAACATAATTTAAAAAGTATCACAGTGTTCTTAAATTGTGATTTGAAAATTTAGATCAGAACAGACAAAGCAGAAAAGGGCAACTTAAAGTTTTATATTTTTTATCAAATTGACACATACATACATAACAAACATATCGTTGCCTTATGCTTCGGTCGGTGGCATCGCTTTTTTATAGCGCTACCAATATCTGTGTCCTATTGCCGATTGCTCCTAAGCAATACCGTGCTTGGTAAGTGGTTGTAAACACACTATCGCGCGAACACGAAAGTGAATTTTTAATGTGATTTTCTATTCGAATTTTACAAAAAACCTCAATGTTGATCAGAAAATAAGGTGAGTAAACAAAATGTTTACAGCTTATCTTGAATGTAGAAGAGAGACTCTTTTTGAATACTCCAATCGTGAAATATGATGATAGCGAAGTTCAATAAATGAATGTAGAACTAAAACCAGAGCAATTTAAATTTTTAGCTCCCACATCAAATGGATTGAATCTATTTTCGTAGCACTCCCCAACATTTATCCCATATTAATAGAAATAGGATTATTAATTCAGTGAAAAGCAGCTAACTCCATATTTTTTTGTATCATTATTTACCACTTCAAAAAGTTCTATCAAATCTTTTCAATTTTACTGAATTTAGCATTATCGATTGTAGAAGTGCAGAATTGTTTAGAAAAATCAATTTTCCCTAACATCTGGAAACATTTATTCATAATTCTTAACCATAAGAAAGGATATCGTGGTGATATTTCAAAGTATACTTCTAACAAAATCTTGACTTTTCACTCCATATTGGGAAAATAGCAATGCTTGGTTTATTAAGCGTTGGAGTAAGAAATTTTCGTGTAGTCTCATAACATCTTCGTTGTAGAACTCTTTTATTCGTCCCATGCGAGTACTGTTTACTGTTTGGTCACTTCACTATTCTGTGCACATTGATCGCATCGAATTCGTCCAGAGAAAATATGTTCTTTTCACACTAAGCCATTTGAACTGGAATGATCCATATCACCTCTGAACGATGTTATGTTACCAATTATGGTCTCAATGAGCTACTGATTCGTTCAAATTCAAATAATGCTTTTTGGGTTTTATTTTATTAAAAATAAATAAATAAATTTGTGGGCGCAACAGCTCATGGAAAACCAGGGCCTAGTGACTTAAAACTCTCAACCATTCCAGTGTGTGTTGTTAGCAGGGATGGAGGGGTCCTACTATTTTTTGCCGATTCCGAACGGCTGGATGAGAAGCACTTATTCATTACAGGTATACTCTTCGAGAATTTGTCAGTTCCTCGCAAAAAACATTTCTGTTTTAAGGTGACACTTTAAGACTTACTTTTTTCAAAATGTCTTGATCGAACAACATACAATCGTTCGCCAAATTTTTGTTTCAGAAATACCCAGTACTGTAAAAGTAAAACAAAATTTATATTAATTTTTACTCCTTTGCAGCAAAAAAACAAAGATTTATAATAGAAAAATGGAAGCCAGAGAATTTCTAAAAATCTAGTTGCCAAGTTCAATTTAAATCATTGTTTTTTTTACTAGCTATATACAGCTATATACCTTTTGCCAATTAATATTGGACATAATAACTCCCGGTGTAATTGCATTACATTTGCCAATAATCTTTAACCAAATATTTTGACGTTCTTCTGGTGTGGATTCCGTTCTATGCAAATCGGTGCTGTTGATCCATAGCTCTCTAAAAAGCTGATTTCTTTGAGCTCTGCTTGGCTAATGTAAAATGTAATTTATATTGTTATAAAAATTCGTTATTTTTGATTTATACACATGTGTAAAAGACCGAGAGCCAACGACATACAAAGTCAAGTCATTTGCGTAAAATTGTAAGTCATATCAGACGGATATTGGTTTAACCCATAAAAGGCTATTATTGATATGAGTTACAATGTTTCGCAAATGACTTGACTTTTTATGTCGTTGGCTCTTAGACTATAAATACAATTAAGTAAATAGTTGACTTACAGTATGAAGTTTATGACTGGATAGATATGGTTCGAATGCAAGAAACTCTTCAATGTGTACCCAAGATATTTTTGGCGATGAGGAAAAGTAAGTACGTAGCAGAGAGTGCCATATTTTAACACATTCTGAAACTAGAATTCAGAATGGGTATATTATAATTTAACTATTTTTCTCCATTTCAGTTGCAAGTAATTATATTGACAGAAGGACTCAAGCTAGCTCTCGATTTGGTGCTAGCCCAATTAGTCACATTAGTATGGGAGTTATATCGACTGTTGAAATGGTTGACAATGTTTTAAATATGATTTGTAAAAATGACGTTTGAACAACCTGTCGGAAAAAATGTTGAATGTGGTTCGAAAACGAGATGCAGTTGCAATTAAGAACGAGTTCCTACATACATATTGTAAATGTTTTAAAAGACCAGTAAAGAGAGCATAATTCAATATTTTTTGACTACGAACTTTCATCAAATCATTTGGACAAGAATCGCCCATAGGTCGAAATTCGAACTTTCGCTATTAACAACAATATAATAAATATAAACATAAGATTCTGCCACAGCGGTTGGCTATACATTTCAAATAAAAAATATATAAAAATATGTTCGTCAGTTAGAAAGGGGTATAGAAAAGTGTTTACGTATTTAATATATAGATCCCTTATATCTAGAGGTACAATAATAGTTTAATATTACTGAACTGTTAACAAAGTTCTAAAAGACTGAGTAAACGGTTCTAACTTTTTTTTTATTACCTAGCATCTAATAGGCGCGTCTCACCAAATAAAATCTCTGAGCGCTCAGAGATTTTTTAAGTGGGACAAAAAATCTCACCTGAGCACTGAGATTTTTTGCGGAGATTACTGAGACGAAAATTTTTTGGATTCATTTCTCAATGTTCTTTCTCTGCTTAAACAGCTGTTCATTTGACAGGCAAATTGTAATTTCTCGCTGATGTGCAAATACTAAAGTCGATTTAAAATTCAAAATAAAGGTGGAATGTTAATAAAAATGAAAAGAAATTGAATTTGCTTTTATTTTTCATTCATTTGATAAAGTTTTGTGCTTTTAAATTTAAATATTTTAAGCAAAGTTGAAATTTGTTTCCAGAATTTCAGTACGAAAATTTTAACACATGTTTTTATGCAATTCAACGGAGAATCTTGTCCCACCAAAGCATTCCGCCTCCATCGACTTGACATTGAGCGCTCAGTGAGATTTTAGTTGGTAAGACGCGCCTAATGTCTTGGTTGAAATTTTTTAGAGGAGTTTACAGCTGACCTGATCAGTTGATTTTTAAACAAATGCGAAGTGGATGAATGCTTTCTTTTTAAATTTTCTTCATATTCAATACTATTACCATGACTCCCGGCGGAAGTAAAGGCAAGAAGAAGTAATTGTAGTTAGGTAGGCCTTTACGAGAATGGGCAGTATGTACTCCAGCGCGTATACTCTAGTGTTAATCTCAAATACATATTAGCCGTTTTCTTTTGGCAAAGTACTTGTGAGTAGATGACTCCAATCTAGTACTATCAACTGCACATGCTTTCATGGGCGAGTAGATACAATTTGTATGGGAAAGCAGGTTTATGTGTGTTTATGGCTGGCAAAGTACTTGCAAGTACTTCGCCACATCCAAAGGAAAACGCCTATTATAAACAGACGTTTACAGTTTTTTGAAACTAGCAAGTTAACAGGTATAGCTAACTGCCTCTAAAATTTTTAATATTAAATTATCTGTGAAACTTCATTCTCTACCTAAAAGATCAAAAACTAAAAGCTAACGGTAAAGGTAAAATGGAATATATTATGCTTTCGGTATATAAAATATAATTTATGTATGCACTTTACATTGGTTTAACATTTTTTTAAATATACATATGTACCTTGATATATATCAATATCAATTTTCAAAAACAAAAACAAAAAATATATTACCAGTTTTATTGCATTTCTCAGCTATCATCAACCATTCTAGCCTATTTTTTGCCATATTATTGTAATTGGGATCATTGCTGCAGTACAACGATTTAGCTCTTCTTACTTCGGCCAAAAGTTTCTTCTCAAACGAAACAGCGACTGATTGTTCAGTTTTTCCGCTATTTGAAGTGAAAGTTGACATAACTTTTGTTTTTATTTCGCAAGTTTTAATATATTTGTATACAATCTATTTAATTATTTATTTTATCAAAAAAATGTTTAAGCCTCCGGCCTTTAAAAAACTTTTCACTTTAAATTCAATTGGAATGTTTTTCATAGAAGAACAAACTTGACATTTTTTGACTCAAGAAAGCGGAATTACGAAAATTAAACACAAGGAACGAACAGGAAATGATTTAAAATAGCGATTTCTTTTCTGTTTTGAATGACGAATTTACACGAGTGACAAATTGTCATAATTTCTTTTATTTTCTCGCCATGAATTAATAATTCGCCATAACATTCGTCATAAAATAAATGACAGAACTAACTGGCATTTAAAATTGTCATTAAAATGAAGCCATGTAAATGCACAGGGACACCATTTTGCAAATAATGACAGTATACAATAAAGAATGAACTTGCTCTTTCTTTGTCAGTATAATGACAGTATCAGAACGCCATTATTTTGCAAATGCATGGCATTGATGATTTGATTTGACCATTATTTTGCCACTTTAAAGATCTGAATTAATGGCAATTTGTCAATCGTGTAAATCCGGCATAAGGTGTTCACAATTGCTTTTAAGGCTCCCCCAAACCAACGCGAATGCGGAGCGATTCGCAGCGAATCATCCACAATAGTACAAAATATGACAAATACACAACGCTAAACAACAACAAAAAATCGTCGTCGCTCCGCATTCGCGTTGGTTTGGGGGAGCCTTTAATCTTTCTCTTTTATCTCTTTTAATCTCACTAGTGTCGTTTTTGATTGGATGTTTGGAGTACTTCTTTTCAACTCCTTTTTCACTCCTACTACTCCAATTGTCCCGTAAGCCATAGGAATGAAACAGAACACAAAACCAAGCGAAAACGGCACTGTGCCGTTAACAAAACGGCATTACGCCGTTTTCGCTTACGGGAAAATTGGAGTAGTAGGAGTGAAAAAGGAGTAGAAAAGGAGTACTCCAAACATCCAATCAAAAACGACATTATATTCTTGGTGAGAAAGAGATAACCAAATGAGGCAGAAGTTTCAAAAATCTGACCCCACTCACTTGGCCATCTATTTTTACCAAAAGATTGGAGGGAGAAAAAAAACAGGCGCCGCCAAAATGAGTCGTGCGATAAAAAAAGAGTCGCACAGAGTGTGAACACCATCAGAAGAAATGTCATTGGTTTCAATTCCTATGCATTCCTTTGTTAATTTGGTCGTTAAATTTTGATATGTCAAACAAATTCATCAATTTTCAGTGGTGCCAAGGTAACAAGTTATATGATTTATTTGTTTGTATTCATTCGTTGCTTATTAATTTTATAATTGTTTGTTTGCTATATCTATAATCTGAGGGAGAAACATTTGGCCAGTTTATATGTCTTGAGCGCTCAGTATTTTTCCTCAATTTTTTGACAGAGCAGGAGAGTTAAATATAAACAACATTCCTCACATAAAAGTCGAAACAACTCCTTTTTTCTTTTCTTCTTAGGTGATTTACTGCGACAAAAAATAATTGAGCAAGCGAATCCAAAAAATTTCAGTCTCAGTTTTTAAGGGGAAAAATGAGGAATTTTTGAGAGGAATCCTGTTTATATTTCTGAGCGCTCTGAGTCCTCTGAGATCTCAGAAATATAAACTGGCTAATTGAATACAAATTTATAAAAGAAGTTCGAAAAAATTTAAATGTGCCCTATTAGTGCGCGCCCACATTGTCTTCTTACTGAAAGGTGGATCCAGTGAAATAAAAGAGATTTTATGTGCTAAAGAAAGAGAAAAGAGATTTTAACCAAAATCAACCGATCGGCCACTTTTATTAATAATTCTTGGCTTCAACATAAAGGATTCTTTTTTGTGCGAGTGAGAGATGTTTGAAGTTTGATTGCGTGAAAAAAGGATGGGTATATTCAACTGAAAGGACTTGTTTTGCATAACGTAGACACGCTGTTCATCAAAACGACTTTCAGTAACAAGACAAATGAAGTCAGGAATCTTACAGGACGACTTGTGAGTCATGACTTTTTTTTGAAATTCAATGCTTGCGAACGATTTAATTTTGAAAAAAGTCATGACCCATAAGTCATCGTCTAATTGGGCACAATGAATTTTAATCACATATCAAAAAAAAAATTACTTGCCATAAAAATAAAAATCCGAAGAAAAAATTTGGATCCAGTTTTTCAAGGTAGACATATGAGCCATGCTGGGACTATGAACATGTCAAGAAATAAACCATTGTAAAAGCAAAATGTTGAAGAAACCAACTTCTGAATACGACATGAACGCTGTTGAAAGCTACTTGGCCATGAGATTTGGGATTTCACGTGCGTGTGAGTTTTTTTTCTGATTTTCGTTTTATCTGGGGGTAAATATTGTTGCAAAAGAAGTTATTTACTTATGTGACCTTTTTTCATATAATTTGAGCGTAAGCATCAAAAGATACAAGTAGTGGTGAGAGAGAAATGAAACGACATGAAATAATTTGCACAGCGAGAAATCGTGGTTGCGAAGTTAGACATCTATGCCCTGTAGAGCCCTGTATATTCTCTCAAATGAATATAGACATATGTATATGAAAAAAAGACTAATACAAAATATTTAAGTAAATTTCAAAATTTAAATTAAAGATTTAATTACTATTTCTGGTCAAACCAAAATTATTTTAGTCCAGCCTTTCACATAAAATGAGTTTAATCATTATTATATTATTTCAAGGATTCAACTTATTTAACAATGATTTGAAAAATTCAAAAGTTGTGCTATTTGAAATTTTGTTTTGGCTAGAAATAATAATTAAGTCTTGAGTTTCATATTTCCAATGTTTTTGATTTCAACATGCTTAAAATTGAAGAACAAAAATTTCAATGACGGCTATAACTGGCAACTAAAAGTTCCAAAACAAACGGAACTTCTCAACTAACAAAATAATAACATCGCATTTCAGACATAAAAGTGTCATTTGTTTCTATAGCGCTCCTGTTACCTCTCCGAAGGGAATTATATATTTTACTGGAGTATTACTGATTCCTTAAATATTTTCTAGTGCAAATTATATCAGCATTATAGAAGCGATGTACCAATGTTTCTTTAATGTGCCTCTACATTATTCCACAAAGTATTAACACATGTCAGAATAAAGTGGGAAAGAATTTCATATGACCGCCAAATTTGTGTGCTGAAAATTATTTTTTTCTTTTTTTTTTCTTTTTTAATCTTGCTTCCTTTGGGCACCCCAGCATTCAGCCGGGTTACTGCACACCGACCCTGTGTCAATGCATTTGTGCTTGTGAACCTCAAACTATTTTTAAAAATGCTTCAAATTTTCCACGATATACAAGTTCCTTTATTCCTTCTTCTTTGGCAAATACGAATTTGACAGTTATGTCGTTTTCAATTGGATTTTCTGACTGTTCCACTTTTTTTGATTCCAATCGAATAATGTCGTTTTCGATTGAGTGTTCTACTCCTTTTTGATTCCAATCAAACATGAAAACATCTTGTTGTCAAATTTACATACACACACTACTGAATGACGCCATATTACAAAATGGCTTGTTCAAGTATAGTATAGTATAGTACTTTTTATTGAGATTCTTTTTGTTTTTACATTTGGATTTAGAATACATAAGTCACTTAACTTAGTTAATTTAGTTTATTTGCTGACTTTGAAGTTGCCAGGTTACACGGGTTATTTTATATTACAAGTATTATTTTTGATTTACAGATTAGGGTTTATGTAGATTTATAAATCTCTCTCAATAAGAACCATACTTGTACTGTTTGTTCAAGTATTTATCACTTTTGACAAGTAGTCCGACAAAAAACATTTTATGTATGCGTGTGTTCCAAATCTACTCCTTCTTGAAATCGGGAACAGAAAAGACTCCGAGAACAGTAATCCGAATAGCCCGTGGAAGGCTTTTGGAGTAGATTTAGTGAAAATGAAGTAGAAAAGGAGTACTTCACCCGATTTTGGGAAAAATTGTACTGGAAAAATCGATACCGAGATTTAGCTATTTCGGAGAGTGAATCGAGATGACTCACCTTACAAATTTCGACTCATCTCACTTCACTCGCAAAAGTGATTTAGCTATAAGTGAGATAAGTAAGTTCGAATTTAGTTCCGAACATGAAACAAAGACCAAACACTAAGTGCCCTATTACACGACGACTTTAGAGTCATGAATTTTTTCGAAATTCAATGAGTGTCAAGGTGAGATCAGATTTTTTTTCTCGTTTGCACTCATTGAATTTCGAATAAAGTCATGACTCTAGAGTCGTCATGTAATAGGGCACTAACGGACGCGAAAAAAATAACAAATACTACCTACATTACGGAATCTTAAAATAATGTAAACATTATGGAATCTTAGTGCCCTACACGACGACTTTAGAGTCATGACTTTTTTCGAAATTCAATGAGTGTGAACGAGAAAAGACATCTGATCTCACCTTCACATTCATTTAATTTCGAAAAAAGTCATGACTCTAGAGTCGTCGTGTAATAGGACACTTAATAATAGTGCACCTTTGAATTATTTTTTTTTTTTCATAATTAAAGTATAATGTGAGTTTTTTTCATTGAAAAATGAAATGTTTATAGGTTCAAAAGCAAATAGAATATAATTTTATTTAATAAACTTTGATATTAAAATGAGATAAGTATCAGTAAAAGGGTAGTTGTTTTCATCTAGGTTTTTTTTTTATTTTCATTTCCTATCCATGAATTGGTGTGACAAAGTTTATTGAGCAAAAGCACAAGTACTTGTCCAAAAATGTAAATTTACCAACACATACACCAAGTCACTGCTGAGATATTCGGCGAGTAATCTGACATTTCATTTCACTCGCTCACTCACTCACTTTTACTAGCTAAATCGATTTTCGTCGAAAAGTGACTCATCGCACTCACTCCTTGCGGTTTCGAATTAACTAAATCTCGGCACGGGTCATATATATGTAAATGCCGACATACTTGGCTATACCAGAAACCTATAACTATAACGGAATGTAGCTTTTCCTTGAAAACTGCTGTATTTCATTGAAATAGGAATTTATTTTAAGAGCACCTAAAAGCTCGGCAATTGTTAAGAATAAGAACGTATCATTGATAAAACGCGTCGGTTTGGTAGGGCCCTTAAATATACATTCGAAAAGCGATTGAGCCAATTATGTGCCAGCCTTAAATTTCGAAGTTCTTTCACCAAATCAGCTGGTACTGTCATCTTTTTCCATTGATCTCGTGCTGCTGCAGCTAGATAAATAAATTAATTGAAGTTTAAGTTCAAAACTATAAATTAAAACGAAAGAAAATCCAATTAATACTTCTATGGGTGTCTTGCGACAGTTCTTTCTCAATGGATTATCATCACAATTCAACGTGCCAAGGCGATTTTACGGTAATTTATTCACAATCTTTGCTCCTTCGCTATTGTTATGACACAACTTAATTTCAAAGCTGCACCAAAACGTTTCTACAAAAACACTAATGTCCTCTACAACGATGGCAAATATGAAATAACTTTAGATCATCGAAAACTGAAAACACCCAGAGGTAATCCATTCGCATTGAAAAGTGAACCCTTGGCTATTGCTGTTGCAACAGAATTTGCCAATCAAAAAGAAACCATTGTTCAGTCAGCAATGCATATATCTGCGTTGTGTTTCACATCAATGGATAACCCAAATAATTTGTCCAAACCAGAGATGGTTAATTACATGTTGAACTTCCTACCAACTGATACAATTCTTTACCATACAGAGGTTGGTTCCAGCTTCAAAGAAGATAATCTCTTTAGAATCCTAGAGTAAACTGTTTTTTTTTTTTTTAGGAAGACAAAGACTTATACGAGCTCCAAAAAAATGAATGGGATCCCGTCATTGAGTGGTTCAACAAGCGTTTTGATACAAACATCCAAAAAACACCTAGTATATCACCTCCCACTGTTTCGGATGATGACAAAATGAAGATTTCCAAATACTTCCTCTCACACAGCGAAGATGTCCTCTATGGTATGGGTTCTTCTTTATATTTTTTATTTTCATTAGGAACCTTTTTATTCAAGGATTCATATTTGCTGTGGACACTCTAAAGTCGATTATTCTTTCTTGTGCTGTGATCGAGCAACACATCACCGCAGACAAAGCCGTCACACTCGCACGTCTAGAAGAAGAATTTCAGCTGAAATTCTGGGGACGTGTAGAATGGGCTCACGATATGAACCAACAGGAGCTACAAGCTCGTTTGGCAGCAGCTATACTCTTTGTCCACTTCAACCGGTCCGAACAATTCACGAAAGAAAAGCTAATTATTTAGGAAAATAACGAGAATAAAGTTAAGAACAAAACAATAACAAATTCATTTTATTTCAAAACTTTTTTCGCAACAAATTCAATTCAAAATACTAAGCTTGTGACTATTTCTTCTGTCGGCCAAATGGGCCTTGAGAATCGCCATATATTGGGGCCTGCCGAGCAGCTTATAGGCGGGATTCAAAAGATTCTGAATAATTTCGTGCAACTCCTTGTGCCCGGAGCAGAACAAGTCTATTCCAAGTTCAAGATTCGTCCCGAAATCACACTCATCCAGTGCAATTACTGAAGCCGTTATGAAGGGTTGTAATTTCTCCATCACGCTCTCTTTGACTTCCTCCTTTGACGACTCGCCGGTTTTGTCAAGAGCGCTAATAATCTTCTTGAGATTGGCATCGCTGTCAATCAATGGGCGGTAGCCAACGGTTGTGGATCTGTTCACAGGGACAACAATTCCCACATTGTGGAATGTTTTTGCGCAGATCTTCCTAGCCCGCTCCGCCTTTGCCTCCACCAGAGACTTGCGTTCGAACTTGTTTTCTTGCACAAACGAACTTATCGCCTTCCTTATGTCACCCAGACCCTTGTGGTTGAACGGAGTGACAGGAAAGTCTTTCTCCAGATAATAAGCGAATGCGTCGAACATATTTGTGGCAACTAGTTCAAAGACGTATCCTTTGGAAGCATCATTTCGAACAATGAGCAAGTTTTCCTCATCCTTCGGATCATCCCGCCAATACCCATAATGTACTCCACTTCCTCGCTTTACAAATAGCGTTTGAAACTCTGGAGGATCATAGTAGAACCGCCAGTGACGCAAATAGTCGCCAGGACTTTTATTCTGGACATTAGCGAACTTTCCCGCCAAAAAGTCATACGGGCCCACCAGATCGGCATTGAAGCTCTTGAAGGAAGTTAAATTTTTCGGATAAGAAGCAACAAATTTCCAGAACAAATAAAAATCTTTCGGCATTTTCACAAGAAATTTCTCATGAATAAACGAGAACGAGGGTTCTTTCTCGTGTGTATCTTCGGAATGATCCCACAAACGCTTTGCGGTGTTTTTCTTTCGAACACTTACCGCGTTGTCTTCATCGTCATTGTCAGCATCAAGAGCCTCCGAAGAGCGCCTTTTCTTTGTAGATTTCTCTTCTTTTCCTGATTCATCTGCAACTGTTTCTGGAGTAGTTTTTTCAGCAACAACAAGTGAATTATCTTGTTCGTCTTGGTTTGATGGAGCTGGTAATTTATTGTTATTGGGTGTATTGTCTTCATTTTCTTCTTTTTCATCTGCCGGCTCAGTTTTAGGGTGATTGAAGGTTTTTAAATGATGTTGGTTTTTTTGATAACATTTATCCCAATATTTGCAATCTTCTTTTGGTTTATTACTCATGGTTATGACGAATAAAATAATATAAAAAATGCTAAACGAGAAATTGTTAAAAATTTGCAGCCAAATGCGAAATATGTTTAATCTTTCCAACCGGTCGGTTGTCTTATGTCTTCTTCTTCTATAAAAAATGGCATCTTTTAGCACATAAAAGCTTTGCTGCTTTCCAATTTTCCAATAAGCTTTTCTTACTTATGGGTGTGTTGGAGGATATTTGGTATATTACTGCCTGACTAGAACAGAGTGCTGCAACTGGAATAGCTGTCAAAAAATGCGGTTCGTTTTTTTTTTTACTCGCCCACAATGTGCTGTACAGCTTTCTGATATTTTGGGCATTTGAAGTCAGCTGTGCGAGTTTAATTCAACATAAAAATAGAAAATAAAACAAAAATAAAAGTGGATAATGATGAAATGGAAGCTAAAATTACTTTAAGTCTTCATCAGACATTAAAAAGAGTTTGAAATTCTCTTCAAACCCCACTTAAACACTTGGTTGCGCTCACAATTTTGAAACGTCAAAAAAGCTGAATGCAAAAGTTAAAAGTTGGCCAACTTGTCCAGCTTCATCTGCAGCTGCATCGCGTTCTGTTCGTATCTATGGATTTGTGTCTATTCAACATTTTGACAGCTATTCCAGTTTCAGCTCCAGTTGCAGCTCCGTCTCCATTCTGTTCAGCCAGTTAAAGGGTTCAGAAGTTTTGCTTTATCGGTATCTGCCTCGAGTTTTGAAGTGTTATATTATTTTTTTTTGTTCGTGGAGGGAAATAAAAATAAGGGAAAACCAATGTATTACAAAATCAAAAAAAAAAAAAAAATATCGCACTAAGCGACGCTGAACCATGCAGTAAAGTTGATAATCTAACTAATTTTGCCGTGGCCTAAAGTTCCGCTCAGTTATGTTGCCGCAGGTGCGGTACAGCAAGCGTCGCAAAACTTTGTGTTTTGGCTGTGCGCTTTGTTTTTTTCTGTGCCACGTGGGAAGTAGGGCCTACATTTTAGAAATATTTAATTTAGTGTGAACAATAAAAAAGGAGAAATTATATTGGTCAGGAGATCAAATCATTATGCAAATGGTTTTTGCATCCAAAAATAATTATCTTCAATTTGAAGGCGTATAGTTCAGTAATTTAGGGAAAATTAATAACTCAATGGGTGGTTTAGGCCGAGGCAAACATTTTTCGCCTTGAATATTATACAATTTGGTGCACAGAATAGGTGGAAAATTGTTTTGAAAATTTTGATTTATTTTTCGCATGGGAACTGTAAACTAGGCTTATGGCAAAAATAAACAATGGGGCACATTTATAGATGTTGTTTAAGCTGTTGCTATAAGACAGAACTGGAGTTTACCTGATGAAGTTTTCAATATGATAAAGTCCAGATTTGCAAACTAACAACTTTAAAAACGTGATGCAAAATGTTATCAAAAGAATCACCATTTGAAGGTAGATCCAAGGCAGTTATTCAGCAGAAATTGTGTTTCATTATTTACTGCAGAGTTTTTTAATTCAAATTATGATTTAAAAAGAAATCTTTTGTTGGAACACCCTATAACTCCTTTCATCCAATTCATATAAATTATTTCATAAAAATATGTTTCTTTCAATGAGCCTTGAGCCCTAGACTTAAAAAAAATATTTTCTTTTTTACTCAACAGAAATTTTTGACTCCGATCTTTCATTAGTTTTATTTTTTTTTATATTTCACGTTATACCGTTATATCATTATATTATTTCTTTTATAATCGGATAAAATTTACACATTTCCAAAAAATTTCACTTAAACTCACTGGTTTTGTTTTCTTAGCCACTAATAAAGCGTATAGTTCTTATTTCATAAAAAAAATTCACCAAGTTATTAATTTATTCCGCTTAATCAAATATGTGATTAACTCTATTATTACAAAATCTCTTCAAACTAAAAAAAAGAAAAGAAAAAACAAACACTCTCTCTCACGTTTATTTGTATTATTCTCAAAACTAAATTTTCCTTAAAGAGTTTTCTTGATTTCACCTTCCCAACCAAAAGAGAACATTTCTCTCCAAAAATGGTCAAAGAGATAAGCAATATTCAAACTACTACTGCGCGATCACCAAATACAGAGTTTCCTTAGTCAAAATAAATATAATGATCGTCTGCTGAAACTTCCTCTGGAAACCTTTTATAGGTGCCACATACATAGCCACCCTGAGGAGTCACCTCAATTTCTGCCGGTGAATGAAACAAAAATAAAAGACAATAACTATACTTAACTGAGGAACAATAAATTGATGATGAAAATAACTAAATCACGAATTCCACGGACCTAAAGTAAAATGCATACATCAGGTCAGGTGTGCTGTATGTGCATACAAAAAATAAACACCAATCTACCAACCTTGCTCTTTTGTAAAGACACTTTCTTTACCTGTGTAAAACGAGAAATATACGACTATATTGTAGAAGCTTCACCTGAGATTGTGGAACTGAAAGGCTTGGTAGTCTTAGTATTATTGGCTACCACGTAGGTAAGGTACTGAGTTTTTACCTTTTTCCGCTTTTACCTGTGTTTTTTTACATTCGACTTTAGTTTCTCGCTGGCTTGCTTACTCACTCTCAGTTGTGTTATAGTAGTGACACGCAAGTTGTTTCTTTTCTCTATCTATAGCTAGCTCAGGCTCAGGTGGTGAAACAGAGGTGCAAAGAGGTTTTGTAGAAGGTTGATTATTTGTTGAAGCATTCAATCGCGAATCCGATGGATACCTTTTCATGGAGTAGTGAAACGATCCGTGTTTAGTTTTCTCTTACCTGCGCTCCGTTGAAGTCGTCATCAATATTGAATCCGTGAGTTTGGAACTTTGCACCTTTTTAGAAAATATGGAAGTTTATCTAACGGAATAAAAAATATATCTATTTCTTTTTTTTATTAATAATTTACACGGTTGTATCTTTTGATAAGAATGTATCTTAAAGTTCAAATAATTTTTTATCTAAAATGAACGTAGTCAGCTGAGTTATACCGAAAGAGAAAATAGAAAAAGTTTTAATAAATCGGTGTTTGTCCAAGAAGTGAAAAATATAAAATACATATAGCAGGGAAAAAATATATATAAAAATTATATCTAGATAGATATGTACCTACGTGTATAGTTTAAACAGAAGAATTGTGAATTGTGAAAAAAGAGGAAAAAAGAGTGCATTCACCTCGTTCTTCCCATCGTTTTTCTCTTTTTAGCGCGCCGTACCGTCATCGTCGCCGTACTAGTCGTTGTTGTCGTACCACAAACCAGGTGTATTTTATATGTTTGTATCTAGTTTATCCAGTTGTAAAGTGCTAACTAAAGTACTTAAGGAATTACAACAAAAAAAGTAACTTTTTAAAAAAGCATCATCAACGAGATTGATGTACATTATTCATTCTGTAAGCAAGGATTAAATAAGAGATAACTCAAAGAATATTCGTAACGTGTAGCAATTCTGTTGGAATTTTTATCCTAACGGTATAGCGGAATTTAATCGAGTGGTGAATTCTTAAACTGCACATTTTGGATTAAAGAAAAAAATCTACAAGGAATTCGATTCGTTAATGCACAATAAAGACAGGTAAGTTTAAGGTTTTTGAAAATATGAGATTATATTTAAGAGAATCAAATATGATATTTCTTATCTAATTGTAAGTCAGGCTCATCTTTAAGGGTGAGATTACAAGTATAAGGTGTTGTTGTTGTGTTTTTTCTCGTTATTTGATCTCTGATGATGATGATATGATAATCGATGGCTTGTTGAGCTTATTTTACTCTCTTTTTGTCTCTTGCGTGTGTGGTGAGTTAGGTGTTAGTTAAATTCGTCACCTGATCTTTGAAATTCGTAATGATAAGTGAATTTGTTGGAAGCTATATTTATTGTGTAGAAATAACTTATTTTAGTATAAGAAATGATAAATATTATACAGTTGTAATCTTGAAGTATGGGATGGGATAGTAATAAAGACTGGAGGCAACAACATGAGCTGAAAAAAGAACATGACTCGACTAGGTATACAAAATAATACAAAAATAAAAGTTTTGCGGTTTTCTACACAACAGCCATGTTCAGAAAACTGAGATCTCCAATCTTAGCAATCTTATCAGTCATATGAGGCGGATCCCTTAGCAAAATTTCGTAATTCTTCTGTCAAATAGTCAGGAAAAAAATTTGCATTTACATCCTCATATATGACCGAGCAAAATTTGTGAGATCTAATTTTTCTGGACTGCCTAAATCTGGTCCAAACTATGAAGTTTAGACCAAGCTCTACTACTGTGAATTTATATTTTGTATTTGCCACATTCACGTTTGGACGAAAAACACTGAACTGATGGTTTCCCTCAAAATACCTAACTCATCGTCGCTAGCCGAAAATTGGATGCCAACTGATATCTTTAGTCCAAACATTTTCAAAACTACTGGTCGGACAAGCTTTATCTGGTTGCAATGGTTTGAAAATGCACTTTTCAGTTAGTATTTTCCGCTAAATGCATCTATACCTAATACAAGTAACTTCTATAAATGGGGTATCAAAAAATGAAAGCTATGACTACCCTCTACATGGGACAAACCTTTGTGGGCTATTGCCATCAGTCCTGTGATGTCTTACTTTTGGGGCCTTATGTCATCAAACTGAAGCTAATATCATAATTAAACGACATTCTCCTCCCAGAATTTTCAAAGAGAAACCTACCAGCAGTATATTGATCTTTCGTAATTAAGTCTTTTAAATATGCAATGCACTCGGTTTTTATACGTTAACTGCGAATAGGAGCTACTTTTAACGTGAACAAAGAAAAAACGTTAAACCACAAAAAATGTCAAATTCCACTTACTCATTAGAAATTCTTCCTCTTCAATTGACAGCTTTCATAAAAAGTTGATTAGCAATACTGGGGCCCGATTCCGTAAGATTGAGTTTTTTCTATGTACACAGAAAATCATGTACACTTCAATTTTTGCGATTCCGCAAGAGTGAGTTTTAAGTTTTTGATAAATATCGTATGCATAATCAGTCAAACTTATTCACACTTGTTTTGGGCCTGACAGAATGTGAACACAGAAAATTATTCACACCTGCGGAATTGGGCCCCTGAAAATTTTTTTAAAAAATTCACAGTTCTCTATCGAGATCCATTGAAAAAAATTATAGTTTTTCGAAGCTTGGTATAAATTCGTCAAGAAAATTGTACTTAAACGGTGATAAGGAGCTAAGAACGTAGGTTTACCAAACTCAAAAACCTGCTTTAATCACTGTGTTTGTTAACGTGAAACTTCTTGTAAATTTAAAAATTTTCACAAATTCTCACAAATTGTCACATACATGTTAACTCAAAAAAGTTGCATCGAGAAGGCGCAATGAGAGAGCAAATAATTAACCCTCCGTTGGAAAACTTGATAGACGATAAATAAATAAATAAATAAAACAAAAATGCAGTATATTAAATTTTCCTACAGAAGATCTACATATTCCAGTTCTTACTTTTATTTTGAAAATAGAAGAACAAAAGAAATTTAAAATAGAGTATTATAATTAATTATGTTATCACGATTGTTATCAAAGCAAGCAAATTAAAAAATTTGTGGACTGCATTATGATGAGACATAATTTTCTTTTCCGAAAAATAAAAGTGCAGTAGACTCGATTGAAAAGCAGAAGATTTGTTTTACAAAAAAGTACATTGGATCTATTGAAATCATGGAAAGGTGCAAACGACTTTTATACCCAAAAATTTCGTTACTTACAAAAAGTGGTGCGGTTCATGATTTAATACGTTTGAAAACTTTTTTTAAATTTCCCCAAATCTGAATTTTCCCTTTTTTTCAAAATTTGAAAGATTTTAAACATTTTTTTGGAAAATATCAAATAAACCTAATATAAATTCGACTTCACTCACTTCATTTAAGTCCAATTTTGTCAATTGACAGATCTCATAATAGGTGTGTTTGGTAATTTGAAATCCCTTGCACATTTTGACATAATATCATCAATAACAGTAGATCTAATCTAAAATTAAGGATACATATGTATGTTCTTGTACATATACATATGTATTAAAGAACATAAATATTATATCCTTTCAAATTAAAGCTTTATAAAGCACAAAGACGGTGTTCTGGTAGAAGGACTCAATCTTTTGTAACCACATCTCGCTCCCGTACTAAATGTTGCGAGAAAAAGACGACCAAGTGTGACAGCTAATCACTTTCTTATGAGTAGAAGCGAGTTGTGGATATTGAGAAGTCGAAATCAGTGTGTTCGGTAACATTAAAAACTTCCTACACATGACAAGCTGTCAAAAATTTCTAAAGATTTTGTGTGAGTTAGAACAAATTCGTACGAAGTAGCAAGTTCACAAACATACACAATAAGTTGGCGGAGTGAGTTAAATGAGAATATTTTAAAACAACAAGCATAAACATTTCTTTTCAAAATACCCGTTATATGATGTGATATTTTCATTCATGTCAGCTGTGAAATTTAAGAAACACAAATCATAATAACTTTACAGATGCAAATCAAAGCTTTCGTCAATTTTAAAATGATTTTCAGAGAAGAAAATTTTTGTTCTTTAAAAATGATAAAAACAACAAAAGTAATTATTTAAAAGAACGCGGGTGCAAACAAAAATACAATTATTGTGCATATACATTAGGGTGGCCCTTAAATTGGACGTAGTCTTGGATAGCCCCCATTCGATTCAAAACATTGAAAAACAATTTCCTTAATTTTTTCAGATTTTTATTTCAACCCCCTGGTATCCCTATTTTCACTTTAATGTGCTAACTATGGGTAAAGGATTATTCTTATAAATCGCGAAAATAAATCAGAATGTTTAGTAAAAATGAGGATAATTTTCTAGACATTTGGCCAAAAAACAGAAAAAAATGATTTAAAAAAAAAACGGGAACACTTACAATGCCACGCCCTAGCTTTTTTTAAAGCCACGATTCCTTTCTATAGTATGCTTCCTAAATAGAGTTTTTATTTTAAATAGTTTTTGAAAAAATAATTTTTATCTTAAAAAATATAATGTTTTGTTTTTTAATGTTTAATGTTTTAATGTTTTTTAAAAAAACTATTTAGGAAGCATATTATAGAATGGAAACATGGCTTTAAAAAAAGCTAAGGCTTAGCATCGTAAGTGTCCCCATTTTTTTAAAATAATTTTTTTCTGTTTTGATCCAAATTTTGAGAAAATAACCATTCCTGCCTAAAAGGGGGGAAGTAGACCCCCCCTCCGATACTATTTTTTTCTCGTCTAAATCTAATCTATACCCTCAGACTGTTTTTTTTGCGTTTTATAAGAATCACCCTAACCCCATAGTTAGTACCTTAAAGTGAAAATAGAGAGGCCAGGGGGGTGAAATAAAAATCTGAAAAAATTAGGAAAAACATTTTTTTTATGTAGAACCATTTGATGCCTATCCATCTCAGAATTTCAAAAAAACCTAATATAGGGACCACCCTTATATACATATGTATTAAATATGTGTATTTCCTGTGGACAAATATTCAGTTCAGTTTTTCAGTACGAGATCATCTGAGCTTTGGAATTTAACCTGAATGCCTCACGAGCGAATATTGGCAAGCAAATACATATATTTACTGTTCAATTACACTTGCCACTCTACTCGCATCTCAACTGCCTTCGAAAAAAAGCAACGCAGTGACAGTTGACGAGAGAGTTCCAAAAGTTGCATTATTAACTCGTAACTCGCTCTTGTTGCCTCAGGGTAACTCAAGATAGCTCCTGAAACCTATTTTCAACTAAGAGTGATCCAATCAGATTTGGTAAACCAAAATCTAGATTAACTGAATTGATTATTTTGATGTGGCTCACTGGGGCCGGTTGTATGGAAAGCGTGCTCAAAATGCAAAATTGAGATTAACGGAAATCTTATTTGAAATAGAGACGTTCAATGCTTACTCATCAGAAAATAAGATGTACTTATCTGCGTATTAGAATTTATCTTTTCACTTGCATTGCAAGTCATAATTATTTGTCCAGTCATATTCGACACTTAAATTGTTAAATTGCTAATAACAACCTCATTCTTTTAAGGTTTTCTCAAAATTAAGTGTTTTTTTTTGTAAAATGCTATGTCTATGAAATTATAATACTAGCCGAGATATATATGTATATCGTTTTATTTGTGATTCGACAAATACATTAATTTTTAAGGTTGTGTTACAGTTTCTTCTGAAAAGAAATGATCAAAAATGCAGAAGAGATAAAAATAAATACTCTTAAATTTTGAAAAAGATAACATCTCTTTATCGAGAAGCTGAAAATGATAAAAGATACACAAATATTATTTACATATATTTGTGTTGTATATTTGCACATATTGATATGTATGTTTTGTACATTATCTATGTAGGTATGTATGTATATATTTCCCTTAAATTGTCAACAAACTTAAATGATCATTTTATTTATTAGACTGACGAGACGTTAAAGTATCTATGTATACTTTTTAAAATACATGCTTCTAATTTAAAATTCAACTTTTTCGAAATCTACAAAAACTGCAGAGCATCCGGATTGCGAAAAAGAATTTCTTTTCAATTAAATTAACAACTTCATTGAAAAATTGATTACTTCATTCATTAATTTTAGCATCAAAAGTAAAAGATCTAGCAAAGCAAACAAAAAAGACACCTCATGGATGAGACATCAAAAAAATCACACTGAACAAAAATTGCTACTGAATGCTTGAAAAAAATAACGGCCACACAAATGTAATAAATAAACGAAGCAGCTTTCTGAATACCCCAAAAGGGGAGCACACCCAAAAGTGAACGAAACTAAACGAAACATCCCACTCCGCAATTGTATTCGTGTTTGTTTTTTTCGTCTAGTTGCCTTTTCGAGCATTAAATAATAACTTAACAATTGGCCTTATAATGCTCAAGAGCGCACTGCACTTCTGAAAGCAAAAGTGAGCAAAACTAGTCGTAACTACACGATAATTCAGAGTTGGGAGTTATAACAGCGTCATATGATTTCCTTGTTTTCTTCCTACCTCTTAAGTATACTTTAATGTAGACAGATCTACATAGTCGTACTACACGAATCAAATACAAGGAATTCATTTGATGGATGCCTACTTCTGGATTATTGTTTTTCGTTGAGTTGTCGTTCACTTTTGCTTTCGAAAGTGAGAAGCGCAATATAGGTGTTTACTGAAAGTTTTTCTCTGAGTGTAGACAACACCCAATAATCCGGTCGGGTTTCTTATTTCGAAATGGGACCGGTTTGCCATTACTGCAACATCTCTTCCAATATCAATTTATCAACATAGAATTTTATTTTATGTCGATGGATGTTGAAGATTTTATAGGATTGTAAGTTGCATGTTGTAATAATGTTACCGAGGAAGCTTAAGCGTATATACGTAACTTTTTAATAGAAGTTGTTAAATTGTATATTTATGTATTATGATGAAGCCACATTTTGTATGTATGGTGCAAACTCAAATTATAGAAGAAAACTTACTATAACCGATGTAATTAAATGAGTTGATTTTAGTTAGAAGTTAAGTGACCCTAATTACATTGAGTGGTTAGTAAGATACTGCAGTAAGAAAGTGTGTTGGTACTATTACATACAACTACGTGGCTGGCTTTCCTAGTCCTTTACTTTAAATCTTGCTAACCACAAGAACTAAGGCTCTTATGCAAAGTGATAAAAGTGCATACGATTTATTCGTCAGAATCCACCTACAGTCAGCCTTATTCATAAATGCATTTTAGAGACTGCGTAAAGTTCCAATGCCTCCAAACATGAAAATGTAATTCATTGAAATTATGGGACATTGAAAAGAGCCATTTTAAGCTAAAAGCCTTTAGAGACAGTGGCTTCATTTGAAAATTTAAGTATGACATCTAAACGTAATACATTAATATTTTTTCTACTTATTTGACACAAAACAAAGGAATTAAATGGGTCAGAAAATGTTTTGTAAAAAGGGATTTAGGCATCGTTGAATAGAACCTTAATATGGGCTTATACGCTGCGTTACTATTAACCCGTTTAGAAGTATTTCAGCGAATTCTAATGAAATTAATAGAAATTTGTATAAATTGGGTCTAAAACACCTATACCAGCTCGGTTCTCATAAACGCAAATACAATATGTATTATTATCTAAAGTCAGTGTGTAATGTAAGTGTCAAATCTTAACAATAAAACAAAATTCAAGATAATAAATTAGCCCATCAAAACAGGTTTAGTAACGAATAATTAAAATAAAAATACTTTCGACATTTTTGCCGAAAACTAGTTGTAAAACTAGTAACAGACATGATATTTACAACCTCAAAAAAGAGACACCGGTATTCATAAATGCAAATAAAACACGAATTATCTTTAGTCAGTGAGTTAAGTGTCAAATCTTATCAATTAATTAAAATTCAAGGTAAAAAACTAACTCACCAAAATAAGGTACATTAAACGAGCAATTAAGTTAAAAATACTTCTGTCATTGTTACCAAAAACTGTAAACAAAAGGAAACAGACGCTAGTAACACACATGCTTCCAACTTCAAATGAGAGAGTGTATGTGGAAAAGTTCACATTTTGTGAGAAAGTATATGTGCAGTTCAAAAAATAGTCTTTGGTAACAGCAGAGTTCTTGTTGATTGCAGTAGATTTTCGTTAGGATTTTGAACTTAACGTGGATTAGCAGTTTATATTTTTATTTGGAGGTGGCAAAGTACTTGTGAGTAGATGAAAGCCCAAATCTAGTTCTATCTACTGCACATGCTCTCATGTGAGAGTAGATACAGTTTGATGCGTTCCATTGGAAAAAGCTGGCAAAGTACTTCGCCACCTCCAAAGGAAAACGCCTAATATGAAATTTGAATTCGTGAACTAACTCCTGAGGGCTGTTTTAGTTAATTTGTGAATTAAAAGATATCGAAGCAATTTTTATTGATAGGGCTGAGAGTGCGCGCAAAAGTTGACATTTAGTGAGAAAGCATGTGTGCAGCGTAGTAAAAACTCTTTAGTGACAGCAGAGTTCTTGTTGATAGTAGATTTTGGATAAGATTTTAACTTAAAGTGTATTAGCTGTTAAGATTTTCATTGTTATGGAATTTTAATTCGTGAACTAACTTCTGATTAAAATCTGTGTTACATAACCACATATATGTGAGCACTTTTATTGATTAGACAAATTTTTCTTTAGGTAGGTACTTCGACAAAATATCTAACAATATAACCCAATTAAAATGTGCATATATTCACAATTTTTGTTTTCCTTAACTATACAAAGTCTCTTCCATAAATATAATAAATTAAAGACACAAGTGAAAGGATATAAATCTTAAAGAAGTGTTTTTTTTAAACAAAAAAAAACAAAGCAAAAGCAAAAAACAAACTATAAGCATATAAAACATAAAAGTGTAGGCGGATTTAACTGATTTTCATTCATAAGTGGGTTTAAGTTATGCAACAATAATACTTTGTTTAAGTTTGAAGTAAACGTACACTACTTAAACGCCATCAGAATACAAATTATATACTCACAACTTTTTGTAAGCCATCATCATCTAATTGAGTGTGGCTTAAAATTTAAAATGGTTTCGTCTTCCTTATGTTAAAAGTTTTACTTTTTTTGTTGGAAGATTTTTGAGATTCAATGTCACGTGAATTTGAAATAAATCTTTCTAAAATTGGTAAATTAAAAGCGAAAGTGTTTACAGTATTAGGGTATGGTGCAAAAACAAGAGTTCAAGAGGAGTGACATTTGGATTTGGTTGAAACGTAGGTAGGTATACTCAATTATGCATATGTGAAATTATTCAATAAGCAGTTATTCGTCAACCAAATTGTTTTGAGAGTATGTCAATTAAATTGAAATATTTATTAGGTTTGATCACTAGATTCAATTTTAACGTTTCAACGTATTGATTTACCTGTCAAAAATTTGATGCGGCTCAAATTGACTCTATTGATTCGTAGCTTAAGGCAACTAGGTCTAGTTTAATATACTTAACATTTCCCTCTATAAACAATAACCCCCTATTAATAGACGACGCATTACAATACACAGAAACAAGATAGCACTAAGATGCCTCTCTTGTTATTCTAACTACTAGCCCCCATATTAATTAGCGGTGGATAACAACGTACTAGCGTTTATACATTTGTCACGTGTGTTAACGTTAGCATAACTTTAACTCCCCAAATTTCACGTATAATGAACGGAAAATATCTTTACACATACACGCCCACATGTGATAGGACCGTTTAGTCTACACTTGATAAGACATAGTGCTTCCATGTGACACATGTATTAGAAAATCACCACAATTTGATTAAGTGGTGAATTCAGTGAAGTGAAAAATACTGGGAATATATCATACCTTTTGAAATAAGCAAAGTCAACACGTGTGTTAGTGAGTGGATACCAGTTTTTTATTAATACTGCTGTGAATGTGTAATATCTTGCTACGTGTGATAGCCAATGAACGCATAATAAACACTCGCATATATTTGACATAACCACACAAGCATACATTTTATAAGTCAGTGTATGCATGTGACTCGTGTATTAGAATGTCACCACAATTTGAAAAAAAAAAATGGTAAATTTGGAGTAATCAAAAATGGAAAGATATCATCAGATTTATTAGAAGAAAAACAAACTACTTTTTGCTTTGTAACACAATATGTAAGCTGCCACACGCAGAATCACTTTTTCTATTTGATAAACTTTTTTATTGATAAACTTTATTAATCACTTCAGAAAATTCACCACTCTGTTATAAAAACACTTTATTCTTGGCTTGTTTATCGACACTTTCCTGATTTTCTTGTTATTTACAGAGGGAAATTTTTATTGCTAAATACTTTTCAGCACGTCTTTTATGAAAATTGATTTTGATAACTTCATGAAATTTTAAAAACTTTATCAGTCACTTCCCGTGCCAAAAAAGTCTGTGCACATATTTTAGCATCCCATTATGAGGTGAAATCAAAATTATTTATTTCGTTTGCATGCGAAAAAAAGAGTGGTGAATAAAATATTTTTTTTGGATGGTTAGTTTACAATTCGAAAAAAAAATATATTCACCCCAGGCAATATTTGCATGCAAATGGTTTTTGCATCCGAAAAAATTTATTTTCCATTTTTAGGCCAATAGTTTATTAATTTAGGGTAAATTAATGACTCAATGGTTGGTTTGAGCCAAGGCAAACATTTTTCGCTTTAAATTTCATACTATTGGGTGCACAGAATAGGTGGAAAAGGGTTTTGAAAATTTTCATTTTTTTGACATGGAAACAGTTAACTAAGCTCAACTCAAAACAGTAGCATGGAGAGAGCGCAATGAGAAAGCAAATAATTTCCCCTCTGTGGAAAACTTGCAAATTCCTGCTACACAAATTTCTGTGAGCCCGAAGTGTTACAACTACTGTCAAAAATAGTATTGGTTAGTTTCTGTCCCAGCGTTGCCACTAATCCGAAAATTTTCTAGAGTAAATTAAAAAAAAAAATGCAGTATAATCAATTTTTGTACAGAAGGGTTGCATATTCCCCAATTTTCTATTGAAATCATGGCAAAGGGGCTACGCTGTTTATACACAAAAATGACGTTTCTAACAAAGAGTAGTGCATCAGTTCATGGTTTAATGCATTTGTTAACTTTTTTCAAATGTCCCCAACTCTGATATAATTTTCCCCTCTTTTCAAAGTTTGGTAGGTCTTACACATTTTTTGGAAAAATATACCAAACAAACCTAGTAGAAAAATTTTCTAACGGAGAAGAAATTATTTTCCCTCTCATTATGCTCTCTCGATGCAATTTTATTGAGTTAACAAATAGGAAATTATGTCGATTTTTGAGAATTTGTGTGGAATTTGAAAGAAATTTCACGTTAACAAACTGACCTTCTCTTTCGATGTCATTAATTGTTCTACCAATATTGCTTCACTGAGTTCAATGGAAGCATTCGGTTACCAATCCAATGCTATCCGGATAGATTTATGTTGTGGAAATACCTATCATGTGAAAAAGAACTGATGACAGCTGATTCAATAACAACCTGAACACAGGCCGAATACAAAAGTTTAAAAATTTCCTCTGAAGTGGATATCCTGTGTCTGTTAGCCATCATCATCTTTTTTGCTACATCTTGACATGATTGATGTACAACTTTGTCTAAAATCTTGTCGGGCATTCCATTACCTATACGATACGACATGCTAATTTGTTGACAGGTTTTTTTGCATCTTGAGAATGCTGTGATCGAAATCGTCTCTAGTGAAATTCTTTTGCTAAAGAAGACAGACACAAACGTCAAACGTCAGTTGTTGTCTCCAGAAATTCCAGTTTAACATAAATAAACACTTATATTTGATGACATACATTCTTTATCTTTATCTGGTACATCTTACCAGAGCGAAAAATATGTAGGTAAATGATTTGCAATTCAAGATAAAAAAATCAACAAAAAAAGATAAATAATTTATAAATCTTTTGCCCTCGTCGTGATACCCGTTTTTTGTGATAGAGTAGATAAGATGCGTTTTTTTCCTCTCGAGAGATTTAATACAACTTGCATTGATAGAGATTTAAGTTTAAATATATTGATGATCGTGGTTGGATTTTTTGGCACGAGTTGAGAAGTTTTCAAAATAAAAACTGTCATGAGGTTTAAATTTAATTAACACCTTAAATTTATGAGATCACACTTTAAGTTTTATTTGTTTGATTATGGCACACATTATGTTACCAAAAAACTGTTCATTTACATACCAGAAATACTAAAGGCAAAAAAAAAATTTGCCCCAGAGATGGCGTAGATGTATACTTCGTGCCGATCACCTATTAACTTTGATGTAACTATGGCAAACAGCTGCTTTAAGCATCCATCGAAACCAGTCTGCTGCTTTGCAATTGATTGCTGCAACTGGTAATTTTACCGTAAACTTCAACTTCACCATTTTTTTTTATTTTCTTCTTTAAGTCAGTTTTTTCTCCTCTCCACTCTATATTTTGGTTTTGTGGTTAAATGCAGTCGAGGAAGCATAAGCAAGGTGCATTTGCAGCAAAACGAAAAAAAACCTTGATCTTGTATTCGAGTTGTGGCAAGATGAAGGAATTTGTGTGGTGATTACTTTGTTCGACTTAAAATGTAACAACTTGCCATTCGATGAATGACCTACATTTTGAAAACATTTTGGTGAAAAGATTACCATCGCAAATGCATTGTGTTTGATCGTTTGATCGTTTTCAAGAGATATGAAGTTAACCATATTCAATTGAATGAAGTAATACACATGATACATAAACCTGCAAGCAGGTCATTGAAATCTATACCTTGCCTATCTACCTCTCCTCTACCTGCGGGTACCTTATCATGTTGTTTACGCATCATACATCGACTATTGAAACCATATACAATTTCTACTCTACACCTCGTGTTCTAGAGGTTCATAAGTACATACTTATACTTCTTTCTGACCAACAGTACTGTTGTAATCAATACTCAGGGAAGAAGGTTAATAACCACATCGGCTCTTGGGTTGGTGGTTGCATCATTTACTCAACAGGGGGTGTATTAACAATATTTTTGTTTGTGGTATCATATGCCAGTTTTATAAGGTTTTCTTCTCTTTTTTACTTGTTTTCCACTTTAAAGTCAAAAAAAGGAAAAGTGATTTGTGACTATGACCGTGACGTGCCGCTATAATGAGACATTTTTGGTTTCTATTTTATTCATTGTTGGGTGTAAAATTTCGTTACGGTCTTGTACATACCCCGCTACTTAATCCCTCTGTCAGAGCTTTACAATTACGAATATTTTGTAATGATAGGCATTGACATTTCAATGGAATATTGCGAGGAAATGTCCATTTGGTAGAATATGGTTGCCGAAGAGGAATAACTATTCCTCTTTTACGTGTTTTTTCATCTTTAAATTTTCTACCTGCATGGATAGCCAAAGCAGTAAAAAAAATTGTGTGCTATGTATACCTCTCAAGTGTATTATTTCCCCACTAATATTAAAAGACCAGGCAGTAACCACTTGCTGCTACCTTGCCGGTCGGTCGGTTGGTTGGTATGGTATATCACTTCTTTATATGGATGAGGTATTTGAAATTTGTTCCAAGCCAGTGGTCACTGGAATCTAGACTAGGCTTTAATTTGTATTTCATTTCTGCAGCTCAGTGGTTAAGTTGTTTATGTGACTCATGCGAGTTTATAAGCAATTATAATGAACATACGATTATGATGAAATTTTACTTCCGGCGACACGACGCGACGTATAGTAAGTAAATAACGTGACAGAAAGCTGTCAGTTTGAATATTGATATTTTGGGTGTCAGTTTTTAATAATACAATGCAGAAGTAAAATGAAAATTTTTAAAGGTGAAAAAGATTTTCTAAAAATTCTTACACGAAACAAAAAGTCTTTAAGTTGTGCCTAGTCAAAAAAAGTGAGAAAACGAAAGTTAGCTTCAAGACGTGTTGTCTGTCGGATATTGACGTTTCTTTTAATGACCTCGATTTATTGACAATGGTGTATAGCATTAATATGCAGCGGTATATTCATCTAGTTTTGAAGTGTCAGCTGAAAAGTATATATAAACTTATTTGCATATTTTATTGATTGTTTATTTTTTTTGTAGCGTAACAATGCCTGGATATTAATCTTTTTATTTTTCCAAAGAAAAATATGAATAATGAAAACACTTATGTTTAACTGATAATGTTTAGTTTATAGAAAAAAACTACACGTTTTGACGCAGATACTAAGTTAATGTCAACCGACTTCATTTTTCATTGTTGAAAAGATTGGATACTTTTGTGAAAAGGTTAACACTTTTTTCCATTTTTTCATGTTAAAAGCGTAGTTCACAGTTCCCATGCGAAAAAAATCAAAATTTTCAAAAAAAAAATTTCACATATTCTATGCACCATATTGTATAGTATTCAAGGCGAAAAATGTCACCAATTGAATCATAAATTTACTCAAAGTGAATAAACTGTAGGCGTAAAAATGGAAAAGAATAATGCATTGAGCTGAATATATGTTTTTGTTCGAAGTGTAAACCGACCATTCAAACAAATTTATTTTATTCACTACATTTGTATTTTCATGACATTCCATGACATCAATGGTTTTTCTTTTTGCATGAAACTGTAAACCAATCATGCAAACAATAATTTCTTATTTAAGTGTTTAATAATGACACTTTTGACACGCGAAAATATTTGCATGGATGTTTTTTGCGCATGGGAACTGGAAGCTAGGCTTTATTCATAAAAAGGTGAGATGTAAAGACGAAAGATGCGATCTTTCTAGTTTGAGAGATTTGATTTGCATTCACCTATACAAACAAATATTCCCTTGTCGAACGTCAGATCGGAGTTGGGCAACTTTTGTGTTTATTATTTGTGCCACTGACGTATGGCATTTTTATGTCCATGCGTGTATGTATGTAAATTGAATTTACCCAATAGCTATGTAATGAGATGTTTCATTTAAGACAGAAATTTTGGATTTTGAAATCAAATAATGACTTATGAGATGCAGATGGCAGATGTATTTGAATTTCAAATATTAGCAGTTCAAAAATTTGTTCGTTGATAAGAAAAAACAGAATCACATTCTAGTGTGTAGAGAATGGCAAAAACTAAATGAAATGAAATAAAAGGAAATATCAATGTCCCCTTATACACGATGACCTTAGAATCATGATTTTTTTTCGAAATTCAATGAGTGCAAACGAGAAAAAACATCGGATTTCACCTTTGCACTCATTTAATTTGAAGGAACTGAAAATGGAATTATTCATGAGTCGCATGTAGTGAGGTCAATCTGAACACCGTATAAACCTAAGACAATGGCTAAAGCTTGTGCAACTATTTAGACATCGACTAGCTAGACTGTCTAAGAATTTCCTACAAGTGAGATTGTAAAAGTTCTACATTTGAACTTAGATCAAACAAATACATTCAAACAGAATCATAATAGTACCTATAGATACGGTAGAAGTAAGCACTTATTATGCGCTGTTGATAGCAGCAAATATACCTACCTAATAATTAAATTACGCAACACAATAATAATGAACGAACATAAATAAATAAGTACATATAGTATTAATATTAGCGATAACATTCAAGTTTTTATCAAACAAAAGTTCAAAATTAGGTTTCAATTAGCGATAAAACTCTTGTCTTATAAAAACTTAGAACTAGGTCCTTTAAGTTGATTAGTAAATTACTGAACAATTGATTATCATATTATATAAATCAATTCTTTTATTTTTTTTTATGTTTCGCCTCAAAACATACATAAAGTTATTTGTTTAACAGATAAGATATAAGCAATACTTATCAGCTGAATTACTTAACCTTAGGTATGTTGAGAATTTTTAAAGGCGCTAGCAGCAAGTGGATCATTTTAGTTAGTTCTTAACAAACCCTGACCAAAATTGATAAGAAAAAGTTATTTATTTTTAATTTATCTAAACAAATAAAAATAAAAATGATCTTGCAACATTTTTGAGTTAGAACTATTTTTAATAAATTTTTGATGTAAGTTCGAGCTTAAATATTTCAGATCTCAGAGTTATCAATTTGACGTTTGTGATGATTGTGCAATGTGCACTGTTGCTTCTGATGGAGTTTTTGTTCGACTTTGATTTTGTTCGTTGCTTTCGTTGTACAAATCTACAACCTAGATTTTACTGTAGCATTCTCTCATCGACTGTTTTCAAATTGAACGGCATAGTATGATTCTGAGCAACACGAAAAAAACAGAACATCGCCCGCCGCAAGCTCGTGAATTGTTTGCTCAAACAAATACTACGTTTACAAGCAGTATCGAAAGCTCGGGTTGAAATAGGGTCGAATATACGACCCAGGTTTTTCGTCACTTGGGGCTGAGTGCTCCATTTAGAGTTTAGTTGAAATGGTATTGAGATTCCAGAAAAATGAACGGTATTAACGTTTTTATTTCAATGCAAAACAAATTTAATTGAACTAACATAAGGACTTACTAGCACGTATATATTATAACTAAACTATCTTAATTTTTACACAAACATGCAAATACACAGACCATAATGCAATATCTGTGAATCCAACTCCTGGACCCAGGCTTTTCATTACAAATTTTGACTCGACTCCGCTCCTCGAGTGGAGTCGAGTCGAATCAAGCTCATTTCAACTCGACCGAGGTATACAACGAGTTGTATAGCCCTAAACACGATCAATGTTCATTGGCAATAATTATTGAAGATAATTTCTGTCAAAAAACATTATCACCACACGTATCAATAAAAATTGATAGTAATTTTAGTTAAAATTGTATGAAATGGCTGCAAGAGTAGTGCATTTGGTGTATCACAAAAAAAGCAATAACAAAATTGGGTAGTTAAGCAGTTGTTGATATTAAAAAAATTCATTTGAAGTTAGCGAAAATCCACTTTTTGTTTTTCTATTTTGTTTTTTTTTTACCACCGCCTGCAAAGCTCAAACATCGACAGGACATTCACGTTGAAGAAAACTAAATCGATTTTGGTTCTCATCAATGTCGACATTTAAGAGCATACAAACGATCAATACTGAGCGAAAAAATAACTTTTTCACTGAATATTGACAATAAACATCGATCGTGTGTAGGGCTCTTAAGAAAGATGATTCTATTCAAATCGGTCAAAAATCAATTTTAGATTAACTGAAAGTACAACTAATCGCTTATGACAAAAGCCCTCACTAAGTCACTGATGAGTCGCTCGGAGAATTCGTTAATTTATTTATTTTTAATCGAATCGAAATCATTTTACCATTTTCTTTTTGATTGGACACTCGGAGAAGGTACACCTTTTGTGCTCCATTTTCACCCCTACTCTAAAAGCCTTCAACTGGCTGGTACGAGCAATGTTTTGGGGGTATTTTTCTGTTTTGTCAATCAAAAAAGACATTAGATGTAAATTGAGTATATGAATTAAAATATTTACATTTGTATCCTCAAATATGGTAGTTGACGTACCAAGCAAATCTGCAAATATTCAGCAGTCAGCATTCTCATTTATAGATTTTTTTGCGGTGTCGTCGAGTTTAGATCAAGTGATATTATTTCTTATTTAATCACCTGTCACTTTTTTGTTTGTCCATATGCTAGTGCGGCATGATTCCATTCAAACTGTCAGTGTTCTTTTTTGGTCACGTTTTCTTTTTTGAACATCTTTCATTCAAACTATTTTACTATAATATTTCACAACTTACTCCAAAAAGACAAAAGAAAATAAAAGTATTAAAAACAAAACATTACGAATGGAAAACAAAACAATACTAGACAAATCAACCCAAAACGAGGTTAAAAAAAATCTTTGCCTAACGAAAACCTACACAAAAATGTGTGAATGCATAATATGGAAATATGTGTGTGATACTTAGAAAACCATTTCTTTTAAAATAAATCGATAATACTGCTTTGAATATAATTATGGCATTCGATTTCAAGGCTTTTGTCTAAATGAATATGCTAATTATTTAAGTGTGACCTTTTTTTTCTAACACCAAGATAATTCAATGACCTCTATACGTTGATATACGTCAGAAACGAATGCTTCTGTATTTGAGAAAGTAAGAAAGACGGTTGATCTTGGTATATACGAGCATAAAGCATTCCTTTTTTTTTTGGAATTAAAAACGAATTCTTTACAGCTCTCAATTTGATTGATTTTCATAAACTCAGAGTAAAAATAACTTAAAAGTTAGATTTTCTACATGCCATACAATTATTTCATTCTAACTTTCGTTTTGCAATATCTTGTGCTGTTAAATGAATCAAATGGATAATTCCTGGCAATTTATTGGGAGAAGTCTCCACTAAGTTTTTTGCAAACAATCAACCTACCAAGAATATATATAGTGTGTCAGAAATGTGACACTTGAGTTTTTCCTTGTTTGTTTTCAGTGATTTTTTTTCACTTCATGAAATTCTCCATGAGTATTTTTGTGTTGTTTCCTTAAGCATTTCTTTGTTGGAGACCACATGTACATTTTGTATAGCATCAGCAGCGTACTTAGGTAATATTGTGGGCAGTTAATGATGTGCGGAAAAAAGTGGAGACTTCTCCAAATAGTCTTTCGCAACTTTTAAGATCGATAGTCATCTTGCACTCAAGCCTAGTACGCAGATCAAGCTAAAATTTCGCTGCCATACAAAATTCTCTCCAAAATTTAGCCAAGCATTTTAGCAGAGAGGTATGCAGTCTCAGCTAAAAAATCAAATTTTTGTTTCTTACTGTACGGCACCTATTTGTCAAAATTTAGAGCGTTAAATAATTGTTCGGCACATTAATTCTCGAGTTAGTGGAAAGTTCTTTTATTTGTGAGATTTACGTGAACATTACATTTTGAAAATGAAAATTAAGAAGGAAAAATATTCATGGACAAATCATTTATCAATGCCGAAGAGCAAAATCTATTCTAAATGATTATTTTCACTTGAAATATAAAAATAAAATTCTTTGAAATTGTTGAATGACATTTCTTTTCAGAGAACATCTGTTTTTTGCGATGTATTTTCCACAAAAATTTTACGTCAAAATTTAGCTAGAATTTAAGCTGGTGTTTGAAGAGAAAAGTGGGAGCAAAATTTTAGCTTGATCTGCGTACTAGGCTTCATTGTCAAAAGAATGATTTCGAATTTTCGTAGGAAATATAAAACCTGTAAACACCAAAACTTCTCCAAATTAACACTTCCTGTCACAAAACTTATGTCTACACAAACATTTACGATATTCTGAAGAAAATTGAACGAATAATAGAATAATAATAGAAATAGAAGACAAAAGTATTCGAGTTTCAAAATAATTTCTGATTGATTAAAGTCTTTGTACCTTATGTACATGTATCTACAGCTTAAACCTTATAAGGCTTAAAATATTTGAAAATTAACGATACAAGCAGACTTTCCCTACCTCCTTTTAGGTCTCATAATATAGTAACTAACAACTTTCTTAATGAACACAGTGCACATCACCTCAATTCAACAATGCACATGTTTCGACAGTACCTTTTCATGAGCTGTCAAGTGGTTGAGTATATACAAACGATGTCATTTACACATTCACACACATTAAACAAAGAATTTTTCCCACTTCTCTAAGTAAGGGAACTTGATTCCTCATTATACGTCCGCCAACACCATCTATCATTTTAAAAAGCCCACTAAAACTACCGGAAAATAAAATCCAATGCAAAAAAAGGAATAGTAATGAAGCGTCAAAAATGAAAAAGTTTATTTTCTCGTACATTCTACCATTTATTCTTAACGACAATATTAATTACGCGCAGACAGTAAGGTGACTTTGCTTTGGTTCTTCTTCTTCTTTACCTTCTTAACTATGGCTATCTGATTGCTATAGGCTTGGATGGACAAGAGACTCTACTTTGGGATCAGTTTAAAGGCAAAGAATAAGTGGTAGTCTTTTGGAACCACTTGAATAACCCTGTGGAATTACAACCGGCCAGTACGGTAGGCAGGCACGCAGGCAGGAACATCTAACCTATCTCCCCCGGCAGAATATGCACTACAGCTACACAACGCGTTTATTTTTTGTCCAGCAACAACAACAACTACTACTACTATCATCCAGAAGGAAGAAAAGTCTTTCAGCCTACAAAATGCTCGTTGTCGTTGGCAAGACTTGCAACTCGAATTTCAAGTTTCGACATTTTTTTTTAGATTCGACGTTTTTTTTGTTCTTTATTTTTGTTGTTGTTTTTTTGTTGAAATTTATTAGCAAGTGTCTCATATTATGAACGTTGGCTAATGTAACGTTAGGTTTATTACACGCAAGCATATATACACTGGTATACGTACGTACACACGAGTAAATTGTTGTGGAATCTTAAGTCTCCACACCGGACATGGGTATGCATTAATCTTGCTTTTCTCTTCATTTATAGAGAAGAAAATATTATTTGTCTTAACGGTTTTACGTTCAGAATGAGTGAACGTATATCTTCAACCAAGTATAGTTAGCATATGGGATGGTTAGAGTTTTTACTGTGGATAGTGTCAATTACATAATCGTGCACAGAGACAGAGTAAGTATAGAGGGAAGGAACATTTTTTGCTATCTGAATTTTGTCTGCTGTTGTGATTTAGAATTCTATTGGAAAAGAGAACTTTTAAAAGCCAGAAGCTTGAATAAGTTGGTCAAGAATTCGCTAAGAGCTAGAAACTGCATTTTCATGATTAGAGCTCCCACATTGTATGCAACTATTTTTTTGGAGAGATTAGGTACCTTTTTAATGTTTTTTGTGGAATCATTTTTCAAACTGGGTCGTTATCTTTTCCAGAAGGCTTCAATTTCATATTACATTTATAAAGATGCAAATGAAGATATAGACTAAATATGTAGGTAGGAAGTTTTAATTTTGATAAATTAGGTTTTTCTTTGCAAAGCTGTCGGGAAAAATGAGATTACTTAACTAGTTTTATGGAGAGCTTCCTGCTTTGATGCCGGCCGCCTGTTGAGAATTTTAAATAATGATGCTCATTAGATTATTTCGAGCTATTTTAAATTAATGGTAAAATACTTTTGACACAATGTTAAATGGCATTCGTTAGCCAGAAAGACATAGTATTCCTTCATTGGACATTTGGGATCAAATTAAACGTGATTTAAGGCTGTGTGTAAATTAGACGAAAACTTCAATTTGACGTTTCCACATAAAGATCGACTTTAAAATTTGATTTGAGCAAATTTAATTTAAGATAAACTCACCGAGGAATTATGTTAAAAGTATTTCAGTAATTTTTGTCAAAAACTAAACATGCTTTTTACCAACTCAAATGAGAGCGTGGGGAAAAGTTCAAAAGAGATAATATACTCTTTGGTAAGAGCCGAGTTCTTGTTGATTAATAGACTTTCGTTCACATTAGCTGCCATATTCATTAGATAATAACTCTCAATAAGTGAATTGTGTATATTTAGGCTCTATTCTATGTACTTTGCGTGTATCCTTATTTATAAAACACTATTCAACCTCTAAAGCGACTAGCTTATAATGGCTCAATCTAATGTCACATAACAAACATTTCGGCTTTTAGAGGCATTGTAACTTCACGTGGTCTTTAAAATGCGATTTTAAATAAGGCTAAAGTGTTTAAGTGGATGACCAGTTTTTATTTTTAATCAATATATGTATGTGTTAGTAGACAAAAATTATATATGCTTGCTCGATTCTTGATGGAGAAAAGTTAAGGGATCTCTTTTTGAATGGGGGAATTATTTGCATGTATATTTCTAGCAGCACTATCAAGTCTTCAAATAGTATAAATTTGTGTTATCCGTTTTTTATCTTTTGAGTAGAACGTGAACAATTGGCTCGGTCATTGCATGCTCGATTGAATAAGGCTGTATTTACATTGTCCGATTTTTCCAGTGCGATTCCTGTTTTGTATTGGTGTAGGAAAGAGTTAAAAAAAGTAGGGGAAAGCAATGTGTTAAAATAACAACGAAAAGAACGTTATTGAAACAATCTTTCAATGTAAATGCCGAGCCAACATAACACAAAGAGGTGTTATGTTCAACTTGTTATGGTCTGGACGCAGCCATTGAGCTAATTTGAGACACTTTAAAAAATTTCGTCTATTTTAAGAAAGTTGGCAATCTCGAAAAATATTCAAAAAATAACAGGTGATTTTATACTCTTTAGTTTATCAGCCAGATTTCATTGAAAGTTTAAGAATGATTCGTGATACGTGGACGGTGTTCACATTGGACTGAAAAACTGGATTTTTTACTTTTCAGTATTCACATCTATATCCCACTCTTTCATTTATGTGAGATGTGAATACTGAAACTTCAAAAGGAATCCAGTTTTTCAGTCCAATGTGAACATCGTAACGGAAAGACATATAAATTATAATAATAATTAAATTTGGTAATAAAAAATCATGCACAGTGAAAAAAGCGATTGCTCACTTGAGACAAGGTGTTTTTTTTTAAGCTCCAAGCATAGCATTTAGCTTCTGTCAAAAAAACGGTGTTTTTTTCACTCAGAATACTTAACTCGTTTTTCTTTTTTTAACCAGAGATAGCCCAGAGTAAGCTGCATGAGCTTAGAATAAAAAAACCCAGTGAAAGGAACAAAAAGCTGAGTCCAGCCAACTTAACTCTTTTTTTTTAAATTTGAAAAAACGTTCCAAAACGGCGCGTTCAATATTTTTCGGGTTTTTGATTGGCCAGCTGACAGATGAAAATTAAAAGTCAGAACATAATTTTGGTGTGTTGCAATTCGTTCGTCAACTGAGAGTGATTTGACAATAATAATGGTTCTTCCCAACTGGCTTGCCAGGACTCGCTCGTGTGGCCTCAGGTTTAATGAGTACATAAATAAGCAAAAGGCCTTGAAATTCGAGATAAACATAACTTGAAAGAGAGTGTGGAGCTTTTAATTTTCATATCACCATGCGAAGTGAGCTTTAGGCTTTCATGGGGAACGTTGTAAAGTTTATTTTGATTTTAGAACATTAACTACAAAGTAAGGTAACATATTGTTAAATTAAAAATAATTTAATAATAATAAAAAGCAAACACTTGATTTTTCAACAGTTTAAGATTTTATTTTTGCCAACGCGTTTCGTCTTATTAGGACATCTTCAGGGCACTCCTGAAACTGTGGAAATGAAATGTGAAAAATCAAGTCTTTAATGGAAGTGGAAGAGATGGATTTAACGGCTATTGACACAACAACACTAACTTCTTGGCCAGAGCGTGATGATCATTGACCCTGATAATGACCTTGATGTCAATAGAGAAAAACAAAGTGTCACTTTCTGTATTTCTATCCATGGCATCGGTTCCCTTGCCAGAATAAGTGCGAAACTATGGTTTTCCCAGTAAAAGTAAATTAAATTAAAGAGAAAAACAAAACACGTTCCACAAATAATTATATAGAAATAACGACTATATTTAAGTGCAATAATTTTTTTTCTGATGGAAAATCAAACAATTATCCACTTAACCGGTCTCAGAGACTTAAAACTTAACTCCCATGTGATGAGGTACCAAACTGCTATTTTCCTCGAAGATACTTAGGCAAATAAGCAAGATCCACATTTCAAGCCATCTACGGCTGTTAATAAATTACCCCTTTCTACAAAGAAGAAGACGAGGAAAATCTTTTAAAGTTAGTACGATTACAAAGCTACATTTTTATAGCTCGTGCGATTTTGTTTTAAACAATAGGTGAGCTTGGAACTGATTGTATGTAGACTTGACTGAGTATACTGCATACAAACATATCTTTTTCTCTTACACCATATGACGGTAATTTGTTAGCCTTCTTTTCTGGTTTACAATTATTTGGAATTTGCATAAACGTAGAAGAGTTGTCGTCACTCGTCGTTGTCGGTCAATGGCGAAGACGACGACAACGACTTCGACGTCCGTCGTCGTTTACTGTCCCATGGAAGACGCATGCCCCATTGTTGCATGAGGAATTCAGGTATATGTAGTGTAACTACTTTAAGGTTGAAATTGATAGATCACATAGTGCAGAAGAAAATGAGATATCAAGAGTAAGAATAAACTTAACATGTAGATGTATAGACGTTGATTTAAATGCATGTCGTTGAAATATTTAAATAAAGTGCGTTAGGTTCGTTTTGGATAGATTATAAGGAGTGTTTCTCAGAGATTTCAGGGCCTACTTCAGATTGTAGTTGACAGGGAACTATACATACCAGAAAAGTAGCTCTAACGGTAGCCCATGACAATTTTCCACACGTATGTAGACTGAAATTGATGAAGAGACGTTTTCTAGTTTTTGTTTGAATGAAACATGCTATAGTGATTGAAAAAAAATTTATGTTAAAATAAAATTACTAAGTGTAACTTTTTTTTGTTTTCAGAACAGATCTGGACCTCTAAGAGTTTGAAGTCAATGAAGGTCAAAAATGGTTATAGTAACACGAGTAAGTATTGTTTTTATATTTCACCATAAAATAGGTCTGTTCGGTAACTTGAAAAATTTCAAAAATTGTCCCTAATTTCTGTTTATTTTATCAAACAAATTATAACGAGAGAGTAAAATGTGAGGGAGCATTGAAAAACATGCAATATTTCTGGTAAACAAATTTATTTTAAGGGAACTTAACCAATCTGTCAACTTTAAGAGTGACATTCATCATATTTTGAGAGTTGTCAGACGCGTGCTTGCAAAAGCGAAAATAAAAGGGTGGCCGTTTTATCTTTATTGAAGTCTACTGAATTTTGATATTTCAAGCGTAGTTTTTTTATTACAAGAAACTTTTTAAGTAATTTGAAATTCTCATAAGATGATGAGTTTGACATTAGCGTGAATACACGAGGAAGAGTAGAGAAAGATATTTCTTTTTCACGAAGAGCTCTATTTATAGGTGTGTTTGGTAAATGAAATTTCTTGCAAATTTTCACAAACGTTCACAATTTGCTGTCAAACCACATAGGGAAAAAACACGAATGCCAAAAAGACATTATATCATTAGATGTAATGTTGCCATTTGCCTTAAATTGGGCAATTTTGTGAAATCAATTTCAAAACTACCCAAATTGCCCAGACCCACTGTGCGATCATTAATATAGGAGAGTATTTATTTTCCAACATGCTATAAAATATAAAATAAAATCGAATGGATCCACCACAATATTTTACTCTTTGTTCGTGAGATAGTAAAAAAATCAACACAGCCTTAGACAGTTCGTGAAAGAAAAAAAGTGACAGATGTCATAGAAGCTAATGATGACAGTTAAAAACTAAAAACAGCCTTTGAAGGTTTTAATTTTAATGCATGTGTTTAAATATAAGATGGCTTCAACAGAGTCTACAAAACACGTGTTACACTAAAAATATTTATGTAAGTGTCGAGTTAACTTCAGTATAATTTTACGCAGCTACCAACACGATTCAAAAAACAAACACAACTGCCAAATTGAAATAATTTTCAAAGGTAAATGGAAACTGGCAGCAAATATTTGCTCACATTTTCGTTAGCTATGTTTGTTTATCTAGTCGGAAAGCTGATATAAACTTTTTTGAAATGTTGTCCTTATTTTGATTATTATCAGTATCTACGGGCAACATGAAATATTATTTAATTGCAAAATTTCAAGGGAAGAGGAGAAAGAAGCTACAACATACAGCTTGGTACGTTTCTGATGATCATTGACGTAATCTGTCTGGGTAACGATTAGAATAGTCACTTTTGGTTTTTGTAGTTCCAATTTATAAAGGCAGAACTGTATTTAATTTTTACTGAGCATTTTATTCCTATCACCTTCAAAATACGTGCATACGTCATGTGTACATACCTACACATACAGGTACATATATTTACACGGTTCAGTAGCATAATTGTCTTTTCCACTTTCCCCACATATAGGCGTTAAATTCAATAAATCATCTCTGACCTACAACTGTTTTCCTAAAACCCAATTAATTGCACCATTCATCACCCGCTACCTAACATTATTTCTCTTAACAAGAAAAAATATGTTCAAGAATTCAAAAGATCACTCTCATGGCTCATCCTATTCAATTATTGCAATGTGAAGTTTTTCTATCTTTTTTTACGAAGATACAACTATGCCATGACGAAGATACTCAACCTCAAATTGAAAAATAAAAATGATGAAGTCTACCAGTCATTGTTTATTTTATATTTTTTATCCGTTTAGATCTTCTTACATTATCTTGATTTTGATGTTATGTAATTTTTTTGGGTGATTATTTTTCTTCATGTTCAGTTTTATTTTTTTGTGGTTGAAAAGTTATTTGGGATCTGATTAAAATTCTTACGATACTTAAACAAGAGATAATTTTTCTGTCAAATTTTCTATTTTCCGGCAAGTGATTTTGGAAGAAATTATTTTGTGAGCTTAGTGTTTAGATAATATGGACTGGCCTTATTAACGGGCTTTTAGATAATTTTAATAATGGTATACTTTCATGCAATCGTATATTGTCTCTATTTGTCTCGCTTTGCTTTTTCTTGAAATAATTTGCAAATGCAGAAGATAGATGTAAATTCACCATAAATAGCTTACTTTTGGTATTTAAAACGCATTTTTTTCTGAATTTGCCCTGCGGTCAAAGGTTTGAAGAGATTTTTTGACATTCCTTGATTATCTTTTGATTGATTCCTTGATTCCTTTTCAACTATGTGCGCTCATTCAAAAACCCTAGAGAACAAACAAATCCCAAAAAGCTTTTACGATTTCATTTCTTCATGTGTGCTAAAAATTTAAGCATCATATTCCTTGTGTTAAAAAAGGATTATTTGCGAAATTTTACACGCTGCTGATGCAAGACGAAATCATAAATGAAATATTTCATTTTGCTTTTCGTTTTGAAAAACGCTGTTTGATAAACTAAATGGGTAGTTGTATTATATTTTTGTAAATTTTAGTAGGTACACATGTACATATATAATGTTAACATTGTATTTATTGTTATCTAGTTTTTAAGCTCTGCTTGTACTAAGTATTGAATAAAATTAAGTAAAATTAAGTAAAATTAAGTAGCAGAGAAGTCTACACTTCTTTTTCGCTAATTGCCCATAATGTTAATTTGGTGTAGAAAATGCCATTTGAGCTGTATGTGGTTATTTGTTTCAAAACAGCATGCTTTTCTGTGATTTATTTGAGTTTTTTTTTTATATATTTTAACTAGTGAAACTCTCCATAAGTCTTTGTTCCACTGTGTTTTCTCAAAACTTTCAGTATCTTATTGAAGACAATAGAATTTTGTTTCCAGCTGATGATTCTAAACGGAATTTTCCTCTCATCTCCAATTAGTCAACAAATTTCAAAAACACACAGTGGAACAAAATTCATGGAGAGTTTCAATAATTGTAAAAATAAAAAAATAAATATAAAAATACAGAGAGCAGTGATATATTGAAAGAAACAGCTGAAACAAGCACGAAGAAGCTCAAATGATCTATTTCCGTACATAGTAAATCTGTCTGCTCATTTTATAAAAAGGCTGTAAAAAGTGGAGACTTCTTCAAATAATCTGCTATAGAAATTAATTTCGCTCATCCAACAACGTATTGCCCTGAGGAATTCAATACAAATGGTTCGTACTAAGTTTGGAGTAAATCGGGCAATCAGTTTTGGTTATAGACGTTCAGAAAAACATCCAGAATAATAGTTTGACGAAACATTTATGTACCTTTTTGAACTTCTTCATAATTTGTATTTTATTAAAACCTTGAAATTTATATTTGCCCATTTCTTTAACTCTGTTTGCTTACTTTGTTGACAAAATGTAAGAAAACTCGATTTTTTATGCAAATTCATTGAAATTTAGGAAATTGTGTAATTTCGGAAAGTACCTTGAATATAGCTTAGTTCTTCTATTGGACATCATCTTTGGCAAGACATTCTATTTGCAATAACAAATTAATTGAGTTTACTCTCCAATACACGAAGTTCTATGAAAATAAAGGCTGCCTATATTGGTGCATTAACCCTCTACAACTTGCGCGATCTTTTATGACTTACCTAAGCGTAACTAAAACATCCGCTCGCTCCCATTTCAATTTATTTTCTGAATAGAAAGATACATTTCTGAATGTTTTTTTTCCCGATTGCCACATATTGTGCCTCAGAATACATGTAACACCACGCCTTAATGATCACCGGTGTATATGTCTTCAAACTACATACAATAACAAAAACAAAACAGGTGTAATGCTGTCAAGAAGAGAGGGAGATAATCTCAAAGTTTGTTATTCAAAACAATCGAACTTATTATCCATAACTTGAGTTTCGAGGAATTATTATGTAATACACACATAGTTGGCTCGGCGTATATGACCCATTTAATCTGCCACCTGTGAAGTAGTTTAAGTTACATGATTTTGCAATAGCATCTCTATACAATATTTATTTACTGATCTATCTTACAGGGTGACTACATCTGGATCGAACCCGTATCGGGCAGGGAATTCGATGTAGCCATTGGAGCTCGTGTTATCTCAGCAGAGGGACGTCGCATTCAGGTGCGTGACGATGACGGAGATGAAGTTTGGCTGGCGCCCGAGCGACGCATCAAGGCGATGCATGCGTCCTCGGTACAGGGTGTGGAGGATATGATTTCATTAGGGGATCTTCATGAAGCTGGAATCCTTAGAAATCTATTAATTCGTTACAAGGAAAATTTAATCTACGTAAGTCTCCTCTTCATTAGAGAAGCAGTCTTAATATAAGTTTGATCATCTTTTTCTTTTTGTAGACCTACACAGGTTCTATTCTTGTAGCTGTGAATCCTTATCAAATTCTCCCAATTTACACGGGCGAACAAATTAAACTCTACAAAGAACGAAAGATCGGTGAACTACCTCCGCATATATTTGCTATCGGAGACAGTGCCTATGCACATATGAAACGCTTTCGTCAAGATCAATGCATCGTTATTTCTGGTGAATCAGGAGCGGGTAAGACTGAAAGTACTAAGCTGATATTACAATATTTAGCAGCAATAAGTGGTAAACACTCCTGGATTGAACAACAGATATTAGAAGCTAATCCAATATTGGAAGCTTTTGGTAATGCCAAGACTGTACGCAATGATAATTCATCAAGGTTTGAAATTTAACAATAAATAAGATTATTTAATTTAATTTTTTTTATTTTTTTGTTTAATGTTTATAGGTTTGGAAAATATATAGATATACATTTTAGTGGAAATGGTGTCATAGAGGGTGCTAAAATAGAACAATATTTATTAGAAAAATCTCGAATAGTCTCACAAAATCACAGTGAACGTAATTATCATATATTTTACTGTATATTAGCTGGCTTGTCAGCAGATGAAAAACGAAGGCTAGATTTGGGAGTTTCAGCAGATTATAGGTGAGTTCCATTTATGTTTATTAAGAATTCAAGTTAAAAGTTCAAATGAGCTCAACTCATAAATAATAATAAATTCGGTCACTCCACTCAAACAGAAGAATTTTCTTTTTTTAAATTTTTTTCATATTCAATTATTATGTTTATTAACGTTAATATTTAATCTATGTTGAAAATGGGTTAATTTCAATAGGACCAACTATTATTTAAGTTCATGTCAGATCAATGGGAAATGCCATTCATTTGTCAAAAAGTAAGCGAAAACTGGGCGAAATGCAGATATCTGCAATTATTGGTGTTCCATTTCTGTCAAAAAACGGAGGACAAAAAACTGAGCGCTCAAGAAATACAAACTGGCTAAATGTTTCCAACTATTAAATTGTTGTATTGGTTTAGACTAGGACCGCACTTGCGATTTTCTGTCGTTGCGACTAAAAAATTTTATCTCAACTCAGTATGATTTCTTGGCATCATGTGCGCTCATTTGCATTTAAATCATGTGTTCTATTTTTTGCGACTGAATGATCGCGTGACAGAAAATCGCAAATGTGTTCAGCCTTATTTAAATGAACGACATTTTTCTCTAACTCACACCTATGTTGCTTTATAAAAAAAAAACATTTTACGTCACTTATTGCACTTTGACAGTCGAAGTTAGGAGAAATGCAAGAAAGTTTTACTTAATATATATCCTTGTTGATTTTTGGCGAAAAATTAATTCCGAGGGAGAAAATTGTCTTGATGAAAATGAAATTTGGTATACCTACACTGCTATACTTAATAGGATGGGATGGGGATTATTTGGTAAAAGTGTGTTGGGAAATAAACAAAAAGATTCTATATCCGCTAATAATTTCAAATACAAAAAAATAAAAAGTCATATGTATGACGTTGTTAATTATTATTAGTTCAGTTTCGTTCACTTTTGCTTTCGTAGATGCTCCCACGAGCGCACCTCACTGAAATGAATCTGACATTTAGTGAGAGAGAGGTCTGAAAGAAGAGATCGGTGATTGCTTATAAGTTGATTATGGGTGACTTCTCCTTTTGAACATTCAGATAGCTAATTTTGTTGGTTTATGAATTAGGACTACGAAATTAGTTTCAATGAGTTACCGACTATAAAGTGCCTTGCATATGAGATGCGAATTGTATGTGAATTGCAAATAGTCTCGAGTTTTGAAATTTCTTTCGCATAAGTAATTTATTTGGTCGCCGACAGCAGCGAATTGTCTTAAAAAAAATAAACCAGTAAAAGTCGAGCAAATATTTCATTCGCAGCTTTGTGGAATGTGTATTGATGTTGTGGAATGTGAGTTTGACAGTTCGGAGAAAATATCTTGTTAAGCAAGTAGAAAATTGTTCAGTTTATATTTCAGGAGTGCTCACTGAGCCAAACTGGGGAAATTCTCTGAGTGCTCAGAAATATGAACTAGACAAATATAAAAATGTAAAATTTTACAATTTAAACAAATTTTAGGCTGAGTTTTTTTATTAATTGTAGATATGGTCGTTTTTTCATTTTTTCGAAAAATAAAAATAGGAACTTGTTTATATTTTTCGCTTGGAATTGCCTATACAAATTTATTCGCACATTCGAAAGTATGAAAGGAACTTAACGATTTTACACTTTAATTGTCAAAATTATTTTTTATCAAAAACAAAATATCATTTTCAAAGAGTCGCCTCTTTTCTTTAAATCAGAGCGGGCAACTTTACTTATTGAATTTTGGAAAGATTTTGTTGAAATCTTTGTGCATTTTCCGAGAAAAAAGAAACAGTTGTTATATTATTAAAAAATCACTTTGTGACAATCTTTTTGTCTTCTCTGATGGTAAGCCATTAGCGTTGGCTTCAAAATGAAATTTATGTATGTTGCATAACATTTGGGATAAATATAATTATTGCTTGTGCTTGTTGTTTGCTTATTATGTCTGACATAATTGCCTTGTTGTTTTTAACAAAAAAATGTACTTCTACCTTCACCTTAAATTCACCTTTCATTTATAGTAACTATGACTGCAATTGTAAAAAGAGACGTAATGATGACTTGATTTGCACAAACACAAGTGTTAAAGTTAAGCATCGCATCATTTAATTATTTTTAGGTAGGTATGAGAAAAAACCTTTTTATTATTATATTTTTTTTTTGCAAGTAGTTAATTATAATATTTGTTGGGATTGGAAGCTGTAAAAAATTAAATAAAAAATGTTTAACTGCAAATTTAATGACGTAATAAGTCTTTTTATGGTAGATTTTTTATAAGTAAATGCGATCTGCGAATAAGTAAATACTTTTGAATCATTCAAGTTCATTACTAATAAACTAAGTAGTTTCTTGTCAATGATGATTTTTATAACGAAAATAAATATGTATTTATTATATACGTAGATATTCAACTTTTGTAAACAAAATATTACCAAAATAAAAATGAAGACCATGTCGCTATAGCATGCAGACTTTGGTAAATTTTCTACCATGGTTAGACAAATTTTAATAAGATGTTTGGTGGAAAATTTATTTATTTATTTTATAGCCCAGAAAAATTAGACAAAAAAATCGCAAAACTTCGAAAAAATTCGGACAAAGCTGAATTTTAGTAGATAGCTTTGTTTTGACGTCTTAAGCATTTCCTGAAATTTCCGTAAATTTGGGCCGGGCCGGGGCTTAATTTTTTAGGGGGGGTTAGAGGGAGTAAAATTTAGTTTTTTCTCAATTTCTCGAAAACTATAAGTTTTTTTGAGAAAATGTGAAGGTACAAATTGTAGCTTATGTCATTCTACACAAAAAAGATTAACATACTTTTTTTCATACAAGCAATATATTCTGAGAAAATCATGCAAGAACTTCACGGTGGAGTAAATTTTGTCAAAAAATTTATTAAAATTTCCATAATCGATGGGCTAAAGTTTATGTACTGTTTGAGTTTGGCTACATCTTTTCTTTATAAAACTAAGTTTTTGGGTGCCCGGAAATACAGAATGATTTGGTTGTTGTTCAACAACTTGATTAAATTTCATTTTACAGCTAAATCTTGAAAAATTAACGAACTCTGTAGGTTTATTAATCTTGAAGATAAGCGTATCAAAGTAACACTTTTTATTTTGCACTGTAATTGCACAAAAAAAAAACAGTTTTTTTTGTTAATATCTCAGCTAATATATTTTTTTTTTAAATTAATGAGTTTATATTAAAGCTCTTAAAATCTTGAATAAAAATGATTATAACCTTTTTCTTCGTAGGAGCAATAGATTTTGAGGAAAACGCGCACAAAAGCGCTCATTACCTATATTACCAAGGCAAAATGAAAAAAAAGGTATTACAGTGAAAAGCTCCTATTATAACGTTTGTGCACGTTTTTCTTGAAGTCTGTTGCTCCTACGAAAAAAAGTGTTATACGAGTAATATTTGTTATGAGCATTAATATAAACTGATTAGTTTTTGCAACTTCAACCTACCTTTTTCAAGCCTTATTATAATACTCGTAGTTGTGAACTAAAGGGTGGTTAAATTTTAAAAGCCGATATTGATTTTGATATTGTTCTCAAGATAATTTGGACAAACAAAAAATTGACAGCTTTTGGTTAAATTTCTTGCAGTTTTTTTTCACTTAAAAAAAATATTTATTGAAAACTAGTGTATAAAATAAAATTACCAATATCATCGTTTGTTCATAAGACAAGCCAAAAAACTTTTTTCAATGATTTTCAGCATTAAAAAAAACTATAAGTTCATTGGTTCTGGAGAAATTTGAGACTATAGAAATTTAACAACGTTTTTTTAAATTTCTTTAATAAAAAAACCATTTATTGCATTTTTTTTAAGTCCTTTCTGCATGTTTCGAAACTTCTACGAATATCTCTTAAATAAAATACACCCGAAGTCGATATCGCCATTCGTTCTTGAGATATGGTGAACGAAAAAAGTGAAAGAATGCACGAACGTACGTACAAACGATCATTTTCAAATATAAGACCGAACATTGACTTACGAGTATTATGTACATGCTTTTCAAAAATTATATTTTGTTTTTTAATATTTTTAGCGCATTTATACCATAGTTGTTATATTATCAAAAATTCGAATTATTTTAATTTTTAGGTACTTAACTGGTGGTAATTGTATAACTTGTGAAGGACGTGATGACACAGCGGAGTTCTCTGACATTCGATCCGCCATGAAAGTGCTTCTCTTTTCGGACAATGAAATTTGGGAAATAATCAAACTCCTAGCCGCTTTACTCCACTGTGGCAATATAAAATACAAAGCCACAGTAGTGGATAATTTAGATGCCACAGAAATCCCCGAGCACATTAACGTAGAACGAGTAGCATCCCTTCTAGGTCTACCCATCAATCCGCTCATAGATGCCCTCACCAGAAGAACACTTTTTGCTCATGGTGAGACCGTGGTGTCTACACTTTCTAGAGATCAATCTGTCGATGTTCGAGACGCTTTTGTCAAAGGCATTTACGGTCGTCTGTTTGTTCATATAGTTAAGAAGATAAACGCAGCAATTTACAAGCCCCGAGCCACATCCCGTAATGCTATTGGAGTTTTAGATATTTTTGGTTTCGAGAATTTCGATCAGAATAGCTTTGAGCAATTCTGCATTAACTATGCCAATGAGAATTTGCAACAATTTTTCGTGCAACATATATTTAAGTTAGAACAAGAGGAGTACAATCATGAAGCTATAAATTGGCAGCACATTGAATTTGTGGACAATCAAGATGCCTTGGACTTGATTGCCATCAAGCAGTTGAATATCATGGCTTTGGTGGATGAAGAGGCACGCTTCCCCAAGGGTACCGATCAGACGATGTTGGCTAAACTGCACAAAACCCACGGCACGCACAAAAACTATTTGAAACCTAAGTCCGATATAAATACCAGCTTTGGGTTGAATCACTTTGCCGGAGTGGTATTTTACGATACACGAGGTTTCCTCGAAAAGAATCGGGACACTTTTAGTCCGGATTTATTGCATTTAGTGAGTCAGTCTTCAAATAAGTTCCTAAGGCAGATTTTCGCCAGTGACATTGACATGGGTGCTGAGACCCGTAAGAGAACACCAACTTTGTCTACACAATTTAAAAAGAGCTTGGATGCTCTAATGAAGACTTTGAGCTCGTGTCAGCCATTTTTCATTCGGTGCATCAAGCCTAACGAAGTTAAGAAACCGATGCTTTTCGATAGAGGTCTTTGCTGTCGGCAGTTGCGATACTCCGGAATGATGGAGACCATAAGGATTCGACGGGCTGGTTATCCGATTCGTCATGGCTTTAGAGAGTTTGTGGAACGCTATAGGTTCTTGATACCTGGTGTTCCACCAGCTCATCGAACAGACTGTCAGAGGGCCACGTCACGGATTTGTTCAATAGTCTTGGGGAAATCGGATTACCAACTGGGTCATACGAAGGTTTTTCTAAAAGACGCACATGATTTGTTTTTGGAACAAGAACGTGATCGAGTTTTGACTCGCAAGATCCTGATTTTGCAGCGAACGATCCGAGGTTGGGTGTACCGCCGTCGTTTCTTGCGAATGAGATATGCCGCTATCATGATCCAGAAACATTGGAAGGGTTATGCTCAACGAAGACGCTATAAGCTAATGGTGGTCGGATATATGCGTCTTCAAGCATTGATCAGATCTCGAGTGCTAAGCCATCGTTTTCGGCAACTTCGCGCTCGAGTTATTGGCCTTCAGTGTCACTGCCGTGGATTCTTGGTGCGTCGGGAATATGGGCACAAAATGTGGGCTATTATCACAATACAATCCCATGTCCGTCGGATGATAGCAATGAGGAAATATAAGAAACTTAAGGAAGAGTATAAGCAATTTGCAGAGGTCTTACACCTTCGTAAATTAGAAGAACAAAAATTGAAACATCAAGGCAACAAACATGCAAAGGAAATTGCCGAACAACATTATCGAGAAAGATTAAAGGAACTCGAACGTCATGAGATGGAAGTTGAAATGGAAGAGAGACGTAGAGTTGAAGTTAAGAAAAACATAATCAACGACGCTGCTAGAAAACAAGATGAACCAGTTGACGATGGAAAATTAGTAGAAGCCATGTTTGACTTTCTCCCAGACTCAAGCAGTGAGGCCCCAACACCTCACGGTGGCCGAGAGACTTCTGTGTTTCAAGATCTTCCTCAAGGAAATCACCTCAACAATGATGTAAGTCCTGAAATTGTATTTGTTATATTCAAAGAAGGTTGTAAACATTTTTTTTAGGATATCATCACACCAATGCATGTTTCTGAAGATGAAGACGACTTGTCAGAGTTCAAGTTTCAAAAGTTTGCGGCTACATACTTTCAAGGCAATACTAATCATCAGTATTCGAGGAAACCTCTGAAACATCCACTTCTTCCGCTTCATACCCAGGGAGATCAGTTGGCGGCCCAAGCTTTATGGATCACTATTCTTCGATTTACAGGTGATCTTCCAGAGCCAAGGTATCATACCATGGATAGGGATAACACCTCCGTAATGTCAAAAGTTACTGCTACATTAGGACGTAATTTCATCAGAAGCAAGGTTTGTTTTGTAAAGTCATTAAATTCCAGCTCTTATATATTTTTATTTTAGGAATTCCAAGAAGCCCAACTAATGGGCCTTGACCCTGAGGCATTTTTGAAACAAAAACCTCGTTCTATTCGTCACAAGTTGGTGTCACTGACACTGAAGCGGAAAAACAAACTTGGTGAAGATGTACGTCGACGTTTACAAGATGAAGAATACACAGCCGATAGCTATCAGTCATGGCTGGAGTCAAGGCCAACATCAAACTTGGAAAAACTTCACTTCATTATTGGTCATGGAATTTTAAGGGCTGAGCTACGAGATGAAATTTACTGTCAAATCTGTAAACAGCTCAGTAATAATCCCTCGAAATCTTCCCACGCTCGTGGATGGATTCTTCTCTCACTCTGCGTTGGATGCTTTGCACCGTCGGAAAAATTTGTCAACTATTTGCGGGCATTTATTCGAGAGGGTCCACCAGGATATGCGCCTTATTGTGAAGAAAGACTGAAGAGAACATTCAATAATGGAACTCGCAATCAACCTCCATCGTGGCTGGAACTTCAAGCTACGAAATCTAAAAAACCCATAATGTTGCCGATCACATTTATGGATGGCAATACTAAAACGCTCTTAGCAGACTCCGCCACAACAGCTCGAGAGCTGTGCAATCAACTCTCCGACAAAATTACTTTGTTGGATCAATTTGGGTTCTCGCTCTACATAGCGTTATTTGACAAGGTATCCTCATTGGGCTCAGGAGGTGATCATGTTATGGATGCTATATCACAATGTGAGCAATATGCTAAGGAACAGGGAGCTCAAGAGAGGAACGCTCCTTGGCGCCTTTTCTTCCGCAAAGAGATCTTCGCCCCTTGGCATGATCCAACAAGCGATCAAGTTGCAACTAACTTGATCTACCAACAAGTTGTACGTGGTGTCAAATTTGGCGAGTATCGGTGTGATAAAGAAGAAGATTTGGCCATGATAGCCGCACAACAGTATTTTATTGAATACGGGACAGATATGTCCATGGAGAGATTATTTACTCTCCTGCCGAACTTTATACCAGATTTTTGCTTGACAGGAGTGGAGAAGGCAATTGATCGATGGGCTGCTTTAGTGCTGCAAGCGTACAAAAAGAGCTACTATGTTAAGGAGAAAGTTGCATCGCTGAAGATCAAGGAAGATATTGTAAGCTATGCGAAATATAAATGGCCGTTGCTGTTTTCGAGGTTCTATGAGGCTTACAGGTAGATTTGCTTGAATTTGCACAAATGACAGATTTCTTCTATTTTATTCAATAATTTTAACTTCATAGTGTAAATTTTCTTAGATTTTCTATACTTTCTGCCATTTTCACTTGTTATTTGTTGTAGTTGTCATAACATCTGGTTTTTTAAAACAATATTTTCCCTAATTACAATTAATGATAGAAAGAATTGCGAAATATGGCAGAAATAATGAAATTTCTTGCAAAAATATGACATGAAAAATTGTCATAATTTCTGTCACTTTTATTCATTATTGGTTATAATTATTGCGACTCAAAATAAAAAAGGTGTCATTTGAGTAGTTCAGTCATAAGAAAGTACTAATAATGATTACCCCTCGGTTTATTTTAGGAATTCAGGTCCCAATCTGCCCAAGAACGACGTAATCATAGCTGTTAACTGGACTGGTGTTTACGTAGTCGATGACCAAGAACAAGTTCTTCTAGAGCTATCATTCCCTGAGATTACAGCAGTCTCAAGTCAAAAGACAAACAAAGTATTTACACAAACTTTCAGTTTGTCCACAGTTCGAGGGGAAGAGTTTACATTCCAGAGTCCAAATGCCGAAGATATTCGAGATTTGGTGGTTTATTTCCTTGATGGATTGAAAAAGAGGTAATTCTGAAATTAATTTCTTTAAAAAGAATCTTTTCAAAATCTCTGTTTTTTTTTCTGTAGATCGCGTTATGTGATTGCGATACAAGATTACCGAGCACCTTCAGATGGTTCGTCATTCTTGTCATTCCTCAAAGGTGATCTAATCATTTTGGAAGATGAATCAACAGGAGATGCGGTTCTTAATAATGGTTGGTGTATAGGACGTTGTGATCGGAGTCAAGAGCGTGGAGATTTTCCAGCAGAAACAGTTTATGTTCTCCCGACTCTTAGTAAACCACCACCAGATATTTTGGCCCTTTTCAATGTGGAAGAAGCACATCATGGGCGTCGTTTGAGTATGGTTTCGAATGGAGGAACTGATCCTCGCGATAGACCACATACACTTATGGAGTATGCTCTGGATCATTTCCGTCTTCCACCAAAGCGAACAATGTCTAAGACTTTGACACTTGGTTCGAAGCGGAGTAGTGAAGAAATCTGGCGTTATTCACGAGAACCAATAAAGTCTCCTTTGCTTCGAAAGTTACAAAGTAAGGAAGAACTTGCAGAAGAAGCCTGCTTTGCTTTTGCTGCAATTTTAAAATACATGGGTGATCTCCCATCGAAGCGTCCCAGAATGGGCAATGAGATAACTGATCATATATTCGATGCCCCGTTAAAGCATGAAATTCTGCGCGATGAGATATACTGCCAAATTATGAAACAGCTTACAGACAATCGCAATAGGACGTCCGAGGACCGTGGGTGGGAGCTCATGTGGCTTGCAACTGGTTTATTTGCTTGTAGTCAGAGTCTTCTTAAAGAACTTCTGATATTCCTTCGTTCGCGACGCCATCCAATTTCTCAGGATTCGATGCATCGACTTCAGAAGACTATTCGCAATGGACAACGCAAGTATCCACCACATCAAGTTGAAGTCGAAGCAATTCAGCACAAAACCACACAGATCTTCCACAAGGTCTATTTCCCTGATGATACAGATGAAGCTTTTGAAGTAGATTCATCGACACGCGCCAAAGATTTCTGCCACAATATATCACAACGACTAACTTTAAGAACTAGTGAAGGATTTAGTTTGTTTGTGAAGATTGCCGATAAGGTGATATCGGTGCCAGAAGGTGATTTCTTTTTTGACTTTGTTCGTCATCTGACTGATTGGATAAAGAAGGCTAGGCCAATTAGGGATGGTTCAAATCCGCAGTTTACATATCAAGTGTTCTTTATGAAGAAATTATGGACAAATACGGTGCCGGGAAAAGATAGAAATGCAGATTTGATATTCCATTATCACCAAGAACTGCCAAAATTGTTACGTGGATATCACAAGTGTTCGAGAGAGGAGGCGGCCAAGTTGGCGGCCTTAGTTTATCGAGTGAGATTTGGAGAAAACAAACAAGAGTTGCAAGCGATACCGTAAGTAAACTTGAGATTGCTCAGATGAATTAGAGATATTAGAGTGGGTTTTTGTATAGATACTAATTTGTTTGAGAAAACGGGCCTTAGTGAAGAAAAAAGCTATTATAGAATTGTATTTTTTTTTTTTATTTTATAGACAAATGCTACGTGAGCTGGTGCCTTCAGATATCACGAAAATGCAAAGCTCAAACGAATGGAAGAGATCGATTGTGGCTTCATATAATCAAGATGGAGGCATGAGTTCCGAAGATGCGAAAGTGGCGTTCTTGAAAATTGTTTATAGGTAAGTCGGGTTCCATGAAACTGAAACCTATGTCACGTCAGATTATTACTTTTACCTAGAATTGTGCTCGTTTAAGATTCTGGAGAACTTGATTGTTTCTGAAGTTCATTAACAACAGAATCGATTCTTTTGTCTAACTTTGTTTTTAAATATTAAGCAGGATATTTGGAAAACTCGAACATACCCTGACATAGAAATTTTCCATAAGAATATAAATACTTTATAAAACTTCAATTCTAGTAAAATTAGTCAAAGATTACAAAAAAGTATGCATACGCCTGCATGTACCTCTGTAAAACTCACAAACGCATATCTTGAAAAAGAACTGAGAACTTGTGTCCTAAATTGAAACAAAATCTGCTAGGTTATTACCGAGATATATAGAAATAACTCAAAAGGAACATAATTTACTCTAAAAAACTGAAAATGATATGTCTACCAAAAACGCATACACGCCACACCACACGAACAGATATACAGACCATTCATTCATAAAAAAAACTGGACAAAATTATTGTTTGTATAAATTACCCAATTTTCATTCCAAAATATGAAATAAATAAATAAAGTGTCTAATTCTCAGTCCCTGACGTTTTCTTTGTCCGTTTTCGAACAGCAAAATTCTTCTTCTTTATTTAGTTAAAAAACGAAAATGAACTTTCAATTATTAACGTTAAATAATATATCCTTTAATGATAAATGTAAATACATTTTTAGTGCAATGATATTTCATTCCAAAAAAAAATATAGAAGAAAGATTGAAACAAGCAAAATTATCTTTAATAAATATAATATTTCATTTGCTATTTCATTAAGAAATAAAAAGATTGAAGATAAGAAAACATTTGTGATTGATGAGTATTTACGGAAAACATTTCTATGCAAGCAGGCACATTTTTTAGAATTATAAGATAGGCTTAGGGAGACCTTAATATATGTTTTTGGGCTTGGGCAAAAACTATGAAAGCACTCAGTTCCCTGCACTTTAATTACAGGCGACTCAGTCGAACAAACATGCTTTTATTTTCAAGTGGCTTTGAAATAAGGGTATTTTGCATACATTTTATAAACTCGATAGAGGGCACAGGTTGGATGGAATCAAGGAAAAAAATTGTGTGCAGGGGGTATATATGTGTCCCCATTAAGGGATGGGTATGGTTTTCTAAAAAATTAAGTGTAAGTGGAATATTTGTTTTAAAAAATTACCATAGATCGTGGTTTTTATTTTTTCGACAGGCTGTTTTCAATTACATATGTGAAAGGTCGTTCTAAAATTTATATAAAGTTACCTAGTTTTTACGTCTATATGAATATTTGTTTTCTAAAGTGTTGTGTTGAAATTATCATCATTTTTTCCAATTTTTGTAGTTTTTGTATTTAAAATTCTTAAGACCCTTATAAGGAAAAATATTGGTAGTTCAGCTAATCTTAATTATTAATTAAAATGGATATACAAAATAAATTAAAAAATTGTCAACCAGTTTTTGAGATTGAAAAAAAAACTGAATTTAAAAAATTCAAAAAATATTTTTTTTTTGAAAATTTGTATAAGCATAATTTTGCAACTTTTTTGAAATAATTACATACATACAAAATTGATTTGAGCCTGCTCAGCTGATACTGAGAAAATTTAAAATAAAAAAAAATATACTAGTGGAGGTACTTTTTACATATGCTGCTAAATGTAAATATTTTAATATAAAGTAGTAGATCGCACTAGATCGCACTTATTTAAGCATACCGAAAAATATTTGATCAAAATTTGGATGAGCAGTTAAAAAATAAAATAAAATTTTTGCTTCACGGTCTTTTAACATTAACCATTAATTTGTCATAAAAGCAACATATTTTTTTTTTAATACAGTTGACTCTTTCTAATTGGAATTTTTACGAGATATCAAAATTACTTCAAGTAAGATAGAGTTTAGGAAAAAATATATTTATTGAATGCAAAAAAAAGATACAAATAAATGGATAAATAAAGGAAGATACCACCTTTCAGACAAATCAAACACAACATCGTTTTCGAAATATGTATTTGGTTAAACAAAGTTATTAAGCCGAATTTTTTTGTATAACATAAGTTTTCACGTCGCTCAAGAACCAAACCTTACTATGTATTAAGTTTTCAAAACAAAAAAAAAAGATTTAGAATATTTCTTTAAAATACAAAAAAAACATTTTTTTTTTTGAAAGTGTTGGTCACATAATTTGTTGGCTTCAAACACCATTGATATTTTTTTGAAGCTTCTGAATTAAAAAACAAAATCAATCATATCATAGGCCGTGTTCAAGTTTCAGTGGATGGCATATCTAGGATAGCTTTGTATCCATGTATGTGGAACGCCAATTAGCTGTTGTTGACATTTCTCAATGGATCTTTGTATCCGAAAATTTTTAGGATAGCTTGGGATCTCTTTTTTGCCAACACCTGTTTTCTCATCAGCTGTGTTTTAAGAAGAGATTACAATAACACAAACCAGTCCAGATCGTTTTAGGTACAACATTGAACGCGGCCAATTTTAAGAAAATACAAAACGGTTCCTAGGGAGGTACCTCCAATACCATCAATAAGCATTTTTTGAAATATGGTTTTTCACCCAGTGGTTTAGCCGTTGCTAAATTAATTTATTGGTTTCTGTTAAAGAAAAAATGTGGAGCCGAAAAACTAAGTTTTGTTAAATTGGCAGGTACGGGGAAATAGACAGAATTGTGAGACCCACCTAGAATAGCAAGTTTGATCAAAATTTTGAGTTTGTTATCTACGAATGCTAACTTAAAATGTAGCATACCTTACTTCATGTATATCGAAAGTAAAAATTACGTTCCTTTTAAATAATTTTAAAAAAAACTGCCTTTTACGATCCGAAACAACCTCTATTATGACGTAGTTTAATGTTATTTTAGTATAAAAATGAATTTTTTAATTAAATTTAATTTTTTTCAGATGGCCAACATTTGGATCAGCATTTTTCGAAGTTAAACAAACAACAGAACCAAATTATCCAGAAATGCTTTTGATAGCAATAAACAAACATGGTGTTAGTTTAATAAACCCTATAACTAAGGTAAGTAAAAAATCTTGTTTCTTTTTCAAATTAGCACAGCAGCTAAACTCCATTTTATTTCTTTTTACTTAAATACAGGACATCCTAGTAACTCATCCATTTACACGTATCTCGAATTGGTCATCTGGCAACACTTATTTCCATATGACAATAGGAAATCTAGTTCGAGGCTCGAAATTACTGTGCGAAACGTCACTTGGTTATAAAATGGATGATTTGTTAACTTCATATATTTCACTGATGCTAACTAATATGAATAAAAATCGGACAATACGAGCAAATTAGTTATTAATTTTAATTAATTTATTTTCTTTTATTAAAATGTATTATTTTAAAATATTATGTATTTTGTTAACAAAAATATCTTATTTTTAGAGTGCGCATAGTCTTTTTGTGTATTTAATATTTTATTTTTTGGGCCAACTGAACACTTTCTTAATTTTAATTGTTTAATTTTTCCTTTCATCCTATTTTGTTTTTGTCTATAAAGTATCTAACTAATTTTAATTTTATATTTTGTCTGTTATTTTTGCATGTTTTGTTTTTCTCGACCGAACTTAGTTTAGTTGTTTTTTTATTTAAATTTTGACTTGATTTATCTTTATAAAATATAGTATATAATAGTATAATCTTTAGTTATTTTATTTGATATCTTGTTTAGTGTTAAAAAGTGCAGTTTTTTTTATATATTTAATGGTTTAAAAAATAAATAAATAAATAATAAAAACAAATATATTTAAATCGAACTGAGATTTGTAATATTTATAAACAATTTTAAAATGTTTATAATGAAAAATAAAACTATTAACTACTTGAAAACTGAGTTTTATTTAAATAAACAAAAATAAAATGACAGAGCAGTATATCCATCCACACTCCATCACATCTCAAGATCAAATGAATGTTAAAATCTCGTCTCGTTTGAAATTTCCTTCAAATGCTACAAGATCACCAAAGCGGAACGTAAAGGTATGTGAGGTAGTTTTGTATCATTGGACAAACAGCGTGTCCAATCAGATATGACAATGTAGGAGAAGGAACCTCCCTCAAGAAAGCTTACATGTACATAAGCCTGAGTTAATGAGTATAATATATATATTATTTACCTTTATTTAAGATAAGTTTTTATTTTGTATTACTGGAGCCTGAAAGTATTATAAGGTTTCAGCCACCGAGTAAATGTTTAGTACATAGATGCTAATGACGAAGGAGAAAATCTCACGACGAGTATCTTTGATTTAATTTTGAGACGCAAGGCTACAATAGTATAAATTCTACTATTAGAATGAGTAAAAATTAAGTGACACGATAATTTGATGAGAAACAGAATAGTGTCCTACACTCTCAATAATTTCTGTGTGCCTCTTGAAAGTCGACAGGAATTGAGAGGACCTTAAGCTTTTTGTCCGATCCGAACGGCTTCGATAAATGTTATAAGCTTATGTACGAATGTATGATGAATGATGTATCACAAAAAATGTATACAATAATGTCAACAAAATTATAAACGAAAATTAATCCTGCAGTACGCTGTTTGATGAGCAAAATTGATAACTGTAGCGGATTATTTGGATAAGTCTCCACAATTGTTTTCGCACAGAATTAACCACGCGTACCATTAATTGTGTAGGAGAATATGAAATTTGTTTTTCACGGCTGTCCAGATATTCGGTCGGATAGAATCCATACGGAATACGGACTGAAAACGAAAAACCAAAAAGAAACCCCAATTGAAAACGTCATTCCTTCGTTTTGCCGGACGTTTATAGATGGTCAGCAAAACGAATAGACTAACAATCCGCCATGTTTGGACGTTTTCATTTCCGGTATCTTTTTGTAGGCTGTTTTCATACCGGATCAGTGTTGTCAAAAGTACTGCAATTGCAATACTTGTATTGCGTACTGTCGTACTGCTCACCTTTATTTTTAACTGCATTTTATTTATATATATTATAACAATAGTGATGGCTGTTCTTTTCATATTTTTCATTCAACATTCCATTTTCATTTTTATTTAATTGTTTTACTGTCTAAAAAGAGCAATTTTGGTGAATTTGTCAAGGAAACTCTATCCCATATTGTCTGTAAAGTATAAGAAAATGTTGTTTCTAGCTATGTATTATAAACCAAGTACCTATGCAGCAAATGGCAATCTGTGTCTCTGGGTGTCAGTGTTAGTGTGGTCTTTCCACAAAATGTGACTGCTTTTAAAGTTATATGTTAAAGGCTTTTCAAGAAATTTTTTTTCTGAGGAAATTTAATATCGGCCAAGGATTCCGAAACATCCTGTACAACAATTTTCTTCAAAATTACCAATTTTATAATTTTGGAAAATTACTTCAAGACTTCAAGCAGAAAAAAACTGAAGTGGTATCTGTATGCGTTTAAATGTAATGATTTTTGCAACAAAACAGCAATTTTGGACGCACAGTGCATCAGGTAGTCAAAAACTAAAACAAAGAAAGCGAAAATATCGCGAATAGCTTTTGTCACAAAATTATGTAAACATTTTTGGAATGAATTGATCGTTTATAAAACGACAGCAACGGTACGGATTTTTTGCAATTATTGGTGAAACCTGAAGCTCTCAATGGATGTCGTCCGTTATCTTTTTAAAATTGCAGTTCTACAAAACTTGTGGCGTTTCGTCAGAAGACACTTCAAATGCAAAAAAAAATTAATGAAATACTTCTATGTATTAGATCTTTTTTAAAACTATTTTTTCGGTATTGGTACACTGTGACATATGCGTACATTTTGTATATTTAGGGCTTGTTTCACATTCTTTGATTAAAGTTTCAATTAAGCTACTTTGAACTTATTTGTCAATTAACAACCTTACTTACGTTTCACAATATCTGAACAGTTCTAAGTAGCAAATAAAGTTCTGAATATTTTAGTGACCAGATAAAGTGCTGATTAGCATATTTATCTGGCAATTAAAGTAATCATAGCTTTCAGTCTGGCCGTTAGAAAACATTAATATAATCAACGGACAACAAAATCATACTTTTTATTTTATCTTCATTTGTTGAGAGAAATGGACTAACGTTGGGGCCATCTCAAGTTTTATACCTTTCAGCACGAATTAAAGCTGATTTTTTCTTGTTTCTCACATAAGAGCATCATACTTAATTTTTTGTGTCTTGGCATTGCGGTATTGCACTCCACTTGAAAAGTTAAAGAATCCCTCAATCTTTTTCCAACACATTTCTTCTTCTTTTCTTGCCACGTAACGGCATCACTTTTTCACTATTTTTGATAAAGCTTTTGTTATCGCTGACAAGTCTGATCAAAGTGTCGGTTTCTTCCCTTAAGAAATTGGCACTTCTCCCTCGTTCTTGTGACATTTTTAACCGATTTACCGATTTATATTTCGGAAGATACACACTCACGATTATTTTGTTAAATATTTTCAACCGTCAAAACTGTATTTTGTCTGGAAAACTGAAATAACTAACAAGTAACTAATTGACACATAATTTTATGATTTCTGAAATTGTGAAACGCAAAAGTACTTAATTGGAAGATTTAATTTGCGGATAATTTAGTTGTTGAATAACAAATCAGAACTTTACTCAGACATTGTAAACAAACAAACCCTTAGTCTACCTATTTTATGTACTTTGATATTTTAAAATTTGTATTATTTCAAAACAAATTGATGATAAAGAATTTAACAAAAGTGATATTTTATTTCTCCTATTAACAGACGCTATGCTGTTATTTTAATGCATGAACAGTACCCCACTGTTTGAGTTCGTTTCAAAGAATAACCATTTGACCTTGTTGTAAGAGTACTAGGCGGAGCTCTGGTATGGCCAACCATATATTTCTCTAGCTACCCTTGGGATTTTAATGTCAAAAATTATTAAAAGAGAGAAAAAAAAAACAAAAAAAATTAATTGTCCCGCGGGATATCACTGCGAACAAATACGCGGATCGAATGGAGAAAAACTTCCATGGGTGACGATACGTGACCAGGAGGCAGTTTTTTCGTTAAGAGAAAACCTCAAGGAAACTCGCTGAAGCCGGGCAGCTCAGGGAGGACCATTGACCATTATTCTGAGGACCAACTGAGGAAAGGACTAAGTGCTTCGGACTCACGATGGTACCTCCGGTATCTATTAGATGGGATGTCCCCACAAAGAGCCAAGGAGTAGAGAGACAAGAGGGTGAGAGGAAAAGTCAGCACATATGTATCTTCTCCCCTAAGGCAAGATACCAAGAAATATAGTACGTCAGTAACATTTGCAGCGGGTGAGGATTGCGGTTCTGCCTAGGGAGTATCCTCAGATATCTCTTAACGCCAACGAACTATCCCGCACTGGAAGAAATTATTTTTGAAAAAGTTTTCCTTGGTTGGAGATGAAAACTTAAATTCAACGGTCTTTATACTTCAGATCAAGGCTTCTTTTAGTTGGTTGTGCGGGCCAAGACGCAGCTGATTGGTTGAAAGAGAAAGTCTCAAAATTGATCACTGATGGCGTGCATGGGTGATTATCCCCACGATGTACACAATCACGCTATTATACCCCTAAACTTATTGATTCATTCAAAAGACAGCTGTTTTTTTTAAATCACGAGAATTTTTATTAAGTGTTACATTATTATGTGAGATTTTGAGCTCACGTTGCCCGAATGCATTTACAAGTGACTCTTTAACTTTGAAAAAAAGCTTATATAGGGCCCTTTTGCACCTTTTCTGGCTAGACCCTAGAACCCTGGTATGAACATTTGTCTATATGAGCTTCGTGAGTAAAATATTATCTTTAACACAAATTTCATCCAATATGTTAGCCGCAGCCATTTGTAAATCTTGAGTTACCATTTTATTTTTTCCATACAAATTGAATAGTAAACTTTTTAGAAAACTATCCCTCCCAACTGAAAGGAGGAAAGTAGACCCCTTCCATTGCGATTTTTTCTCGTCTAAGCCTTATCTGTACGTTAAGCAACTTAAAGTGAAAAGAGGGAGGTGAAGGGGGTGAAATAAAAATCTACTGTTGTTGTTGTTTTCCATACAAATCGAATGGAAAACCAAAACCTGCAAGGAGGTATGTCTAAACATGAATATTTCAGATAAAAAATGTTTGTTTCTGAAGCTGTCTTTATATGGTTTTCAAAAGTTATTCAAAATTTCATGGTTTAAATATTTTCCAGATAAAGCCAGACCCGTGCGCATGGATGGGACTAGCAGATTTTTAAGCTTAAAGTTCAAAAATGCTGATTTTTGAAATATTTCTAGTTTTGGTTGCTACATGGCTAGAAATAAAATTATTTAAAGAAGTTTTTAAAGGTTCGGATGAAAGATAATCTTTTGAAAAAATAGAGACGTTAATATTAATTTACACGATTTTATATACAAAATTTTTATTGTCTGCCTCCAATAGTTATTTCTTAGTTTCTACATTTATCCTTGGATTTTACAAACATTTGGTTCATATTTTTAAATAAAATACAGCTAAATAATTAGCTTTTATGTTAGTATATAAAAAAATAGTATAGAAAATAATTTTTGTGTATATTGTCGGTGAAACTGAAGAGCATTAAAAACTCATGGCTTTGAAGTTATTGCTATGACTTGCCTGAAATTTAATTTTCAGAAAATTTGGATTAACACATTTTTCTGGTTTCCCCGACCATATGTATTTCGAAAAAAAACTTCTTCATACAAAAATTTTCATTTTCCTTTTCAGTAACCAAAATTTATTCTAGCATTCTTAAACATTTTTTTCTACGGACCCTACCATGACACAAAATTTTGTAAAGAAATGTTGAATAAATGCATTTGTTTAAGGGCATAAGTGCACTGCAATCTTAAGATCTATTGTGTCCCCTCACTAGAGCTTGATGAGGTTACTCATTTTACAGCTTGTCCTCCAAACTAGTATCTTTAATAAACTTGAGTATTTGGAGTACCCTAAGGCCTAAGAGAGGACAGTTAGCTCCCCTCTATGTAGTGAATTCCCAAATGCCTTAGTCTTTGATGCACAAGTGCATCACATCTACTTTGTATGTGGTACGGGGTTCCCTCGAAGTCATTGCAGAATCTGCATATGGCACTGTTTTATAGGAAACAAGTGTTATCTATAATTTTTTTTGTTATATTTAATGGACTTTATAACCAAGAAATATGTGCAAATTCAGTCACTCCAAGCCCACTGATCAAGTTAAACGAAGAATCGCTTCAAACGAAAAGACAATTTTGTGTATTTTGTTACTCAATGTAATGCTAAACATGATGAACATTTTAAGTTTGATTTATAACACATGAAAAACACCCTCTTAAGCCGTTATAGCAAGTAGAACGTTCGGTCGAATGTTTTTTGGAACCAAAAATATCATGTTCTTGCCCATCAGATGCGCGTGCTTGGGGTTTCAGCTTGAGTGAACACCTAAACACCATGCGACAGAATTAAAGTCAAACTTCTCCAAGACTTCCTTAATTGACCAAGAGTTTTTGGATGCACTTCTTCTTGTTTTTTTATTGTCTTCTACATCCCTCCATTTTTGGAAAATTATTTCTCGTAGAAAATCCCAAACGAAAGAGTTAAACACAAAACTTTAATTTGTCTTATGGGGAGAATTTTTTAATCGCATCATTGTGACTTCGAAGGTATACAGCTATAATCCGATAGCTCCTAATATAAAGTGTGTGTGTTTGGAAGTAATTAAGAGTTCACCTCGACAACAGCACTAACGAATAATGGCAAAAAGGTGGATGAAATCAGTGTGAGAAATCTTATAAGAAAAAATGATAATTTATTTCCCTCCCATGATCTCCCCCTCAATTGAAGCTCTAACTCTTCTGTCCTTAAATAAAATGTATATAATTTTTATTTTACCTCAAAAGTTATGTATACAAAAAAAAGTAGAGATGGCAATGGCATAAAAATTGTAACAATGCAAATTAATGGATTGGAGTCGTTCGTTAGTTGTGAGGCTGCCGGGCGCGTAAGTGAGGTGAGTGAGTGATGAGGGAGTGAAAAACCCCAGTGTGTATATATTTAGGTAAGTTTCGTGTTGGTTTTGTTTTATTTATTTTTGGGGGGAAGTTTTAGCGTAGTCATAAGAAAATTAATGCAACCTAACCGTGAGAACGAGGAGTTGACGGATGAGAATCTTTTCTCTTGTTTTGTTGGTTGAAGATTTATTTTTTTTTTTCAAGATTACTTAGCACGGAATTGGTTAGTAGAAGGAAAATGCATTTTCCCACCCTTTCGATGCTCGGAAGTGCATTGCTAATGATGAGAACTTAATTTTTTTTTTGGGTTTTTCCTCACAGAATTAAGATGCAAACGGATTTAAAACCACTTGAAACAGGATATTTTATCTAAAATAAAAATATACAGTTAAAATTTGTTTTAAAATTAAATTCTTGGTTACGATAAAAATTGGATCAGTAAAATTTACTTGAATAAATCAAAATATCAAATTAAAAAAAACTGAATCGATTCTTTTTAGACTTGAAATCCATAAAGTACGAACAAGGAAAATGCCTTGGGTTATCCGCCATCTTTGAAAAGATGAAATATTGCACTGATGTGATTTTCTTGGCCTCCAATGGCCATAGTAGAGGTTTTTTAGGAAAAAAACATTTTCTTAAATCTTAGTTGAACATTTTCACTAAAAAGTAAATGTCGAAAAATTTTCAACAGTTTAAAAATGGCTTTTAATATTTAAAATCTGTTTGAAGATCACTGAATTTCATATATTTCTGTATTTAAGAATTTTCGGTACAACAAAACATCTTAGATTATAACATGATAAAGTTTTTCATTATTCAGCTATAAGAACTTTTATGTTTTTATATCTTTAGCTTTACTTAAAAGTGTCACATTATTAATCCCAGGAAGTATGATTAACAGTTGAATAATCTTCGCTTCTAGTCCGTTCAGTGCTCAATGTTGGCAAGGTTCATAGTAGTTTATGTTAAATATAGGGTGTTCCAACTAGAGGTTTAATTTTAAATCATTTAAGTTAAGACTTTGCTACTTTTTTGTCGATGCGACTAAAAGAAATTCTTATCCCAGTATGATGTTTTGGGACCATATGCCTTCGTTCACATTTAAACTCATGTGTTATTCTATTTTATGCGCAGAATAATCGCACGACAATATACGGAAAGTTCGTTCCTTTTCCTAAAATGAATCAAATGCACTTATCTACATGTTTGTGCTCATACTGGCGATTTTTAACACTGCTACTAAGAAATCGTTGTTGCAACTAGAAATAGATGAATAGACAAGAAATGTTACACAAATGGTTTTTAATGTGAGTGTACACATATGTATGCGACTTAAAATCGCGGCATCATATTAACCTGACCAAAACGTTCTAAACTTATCGATTAAGTTCACTTTAGCTGGACAAGACGTCTGGCGCTTGATGGCGACCAAACTCAGTTAAACTTTATGAAATGTTTTCGCAATCTTTTCACCGTTTTTGTTTTCTATTTCAACACGTTTGCATGCATGTGTAGTGTTTATATCGATCCATAATTATAATCCACCTACTTTAAACTTCACATCATAACACATCTTTTTTTTTTTTAAGCACAGTTGTACAAACGGGTTTCAGCTTGTATCAAATCATTTAGTTCTGGATAGAAACATCAATAAATCTTTTCTAGTAACCAGTTCAAAATTGAAAATGAAATTTTTTTTTTGGGGGACCCTGTAGTCAAAAAAATGTTTGAAATGAAGCAAAAGTAAGTAATTACCAAATGAGGAATAACATCAGTCGTGTTTTTTAGTTCGTAATTAAATTTTGTTGAAGAGAAGATAAAAAGTGCACTAAAGAACAAGAGCTATTGATAAATTTTTGTATTTTTTTTCCATTACCTACTTATAATTTTAAAAAAAATAACCTTTGAATGAAATGTAACTAATTGACAAAATTCATTTACAAATTACATTTAATTGAAAAAATAATGGGCTTTTGCAAGTAAATGCACTTGAAGGCAAGCATTTAAGGTAATTAATTTATTGGATTGTAGTTCATAACACTTTTTTATAAATTAAAAATTACGCAAAATTTGATTGACAAAAGCAATGAATCAATTAAATTCAATAATTACTATTTTTTGATGATTACTTTTGTTTTAATTACATTATTGATTGAATTGTAAATAGTTGGCACTTTTCAATCATTTTAATAATTGAATTTTTTCAATCACATTTAAAAGTAATTTAAAAAAGACTTCAATTACAAGTAATTATGACTACCTTAATGGCCTAATGCAGACTCTCTAAGTTCAACTACATATGTATGTTGATTCAATGCTTAAGCTTTTCGGTCTTGAACTCATCGATTCTAGCAAATGCTTCTAGTTTCGATACTGATGAAATAAATTGCAAACAAATATTCCCTTTTTTTAAAAAGAATAATTGTCATTCGATGACCACGCATTAAATGCACCTTTTTTACGTCGCCTGTTTTTACTTTAAGTTTATAGCTGTTCGATCGCAAAGAAACGTTACGTTCTTATACTACTTAGAATAATATATTAGTCATACAGTCTCTTTTTCTCGCATAACCTCATTCACATACAAAACTTGAGCATCAATATTTGCATCCAAACCTCCACAAGACCACCCATAATAATAAATCATTTCTAATCAGTGTCTATAACAATTAGCTTCAAACGACTTCTTAAATTGAAAACATGTTCGGTGGTCAATGGTGCTTGAGTTTCTTCTCGTCATTTTAATCTCTTTTATGTTATCTGTCTTAATTATTTTCGATATAAAACAACCATCAAAATTAACACCGGAAATGGTGGTAATTATTATTCAAAATATTATATATTTCTTTTTTTTCTTTTCAACCTCTTCTTCATTTCGAGCTTAATCAATTGATTTAAGGTCTGCATTTATTTGGTCGAAAATAGGGCTATTGACCCTCTTTTAACTGAGTGTGACAACATCATCATGAGTGTTGTAGTAGCAGAGAGCTTGGTGATAATTTCGCAAGGAGTCTTTTCAATCAAAAAAAAAAAAAAATCCAGCTCAATTTTTGCATCTATTTAAAAATCACAACGAACTCTAGCTTGTGGGAACTTTTGTTAATATTGTGGGAACTCTTTTGCTTTATTGAAAACATCCGGAATATAGGGCGTAATTTCCATCTCTCGCAATATAACAATCTTAAGCCTCTTATGTACCTCTATAGTCTTTTGAACATCTAGTATAGTTACGTCTATGTATGTATGAAGCTATTTTTTTAAATGTATTTTTACAATGAAGAAAATGAAATCAGCTATTTTTTTTTAAGTAGTCACTAAATTTCCCACGAAATCTAATTATTAAACTCTGAAAGATACAAAGATCTGATTTGGTTTTTATAAGAAAAAAATAAAATGATATCCTAACATCACATGCACCCACAAGTTAGAGGGTTTTTTCTTCGATATCTCTCTGCTGCTGTTAAGCTTAATTATACAACCTCCTATTTTTTATCGAGGCTGAGAATTTTTTAAGCCAAGTCCATTGTTTTATCTTTGTTGCTTTAAATAACATTGTTAGATAAAGTTAGAAAATATAAACTACCTCAAGCAAAAGGAGAGGAATAATTTGCGTGAGAATATTTAAGGTTTTTTTGTATAACATTTTAGGTTAATATACATATTTTCTTTTGTCGCACTCGATGTAGCTCAGTTAGGATAATATTCTTAAGTTTTTTAATAAATAAATACATTTAGGTTTTGAATATTCATAATTAACGGTTTTTTATTTTCCCAAAGAAAATAGAAAACATTAAAAATCCTTATAAATAAAAACAGCTTCCTTTTTTCGAAATTTGTTTTACCTGCTGAGTAGTAACCTTATGTCGTTTTCCATGTGGCATCCAGAAGACTTCCGAAGCGTCCGGTTACTTTCTAAAATAATTCCATTGGCACAAAAATCCTCTTGTGACGATTCTGAGAAGGGAATTTCGCTTCTCAATTTGAATGCTTCGGAATGCTTCTGGGTGTCCAGTAAAAACGACAAAAACGAGAAAAAGTGAGCATACAAGAAATAAACTCTCTTAGAAGATTTAGAGCGGCAACACATAAGTAGGGGCATATTCATAGATGTTGTTTAAGCTGTAACTAAACAAAAAAAATTAAATCTCAGGACAAAAGATGAGATTTTTCTAGTTTGATTTACATTCACTCATACATGCAGACATTCTCTTGTCAAATGACAAATCGAAATGAGAGAATCTACTAAAACATATGGCCAGATATTTCATTCAAGACTAAAGTTCTAGATTTGAGATCAAATCTTTCAGATTTCAATAAAAAACCATCGGCATATGTTAAAACCGACCGAAAACAACTAAAGTCACCCATAATGCACTTAAGTGGTTGAAAGTGAAAAGCATTCCTAATGTATAACGAGCATAACTTCTTCAAGAAAAGCTTTTGAGTTAATTAGAGCGAATAGACGAATGGTCCTCATGTAGTCCTGAATTTGAATCTGCCATATTTTTCATGGCCTCTGGCAAACTGCACAATAATCAAGAAAGTTTAAAAATAAGTCTGGAGAGAGCACTGGCCGATTATTCCGATTGAAGTGCAGCGTAATTCGGTACACTATTGGCCTTAGAGACTTAAGGCCTGTTTAAGGGCTGAAAGTGTTTAATTTGAATGATATTGTCAATGATTACAATTTTATATAAAGAATTGCTAGTTTTTATTGGTTTTTTTGTATTAAAAAAAATTTTAAAGTAATTATAGAAAACAAATATAAAAAGCATTTAAATTGTTGATTTTTATTGTAAAAACAACTAATAAAATAGCTTAGAAGTCAAAAATAAATATGTTATTTGATACCTTAAAAAAATAGAAAAAAATTTTACCTAAATCATTGGAGCGGTTGTATTAGAAGCTAATTTGTACCTGCATATAAAACAAAAGTTTGGGTATGCTATTTTTGAGTATATATCAAAAAACATTTACAAACCTAGTTTCGAAGAAATTCACTGACCCATTTTTGAAATATCGAATTTTCAAATTTAATATTTTTTAAAACCCAAAATTAAATTTTTCAAAATTTTGATATGCAATATTATTGAAAAATTAATGAGAAAATCGAAAGTCAAAAAACTTTTATATGGCAGATACCGTTAATATTTCCTTAAGGGTTGTATGGCAAGTACCGTTAATTTTGGAGCTAAGAAAATATTAATTTCCTCTCTGGAGAGTTACAAAGCACTTTAAGTTCAACCTTTTTTTAAAATCGCTTCGGTGCTTTAGGTTGTAGGTCAGGTACAGACAGACAGGCAGAATTGTGCCTATTTTTTGTTTGAGTTCTCTATCATGGTAATATCATGTTGGATTGTTATCTCAAATTTTTTTTGCACGACTTCAAAACTTGCCCTATAGTCCAGTCATATTGTATTTTTACCATGCAAATTGGGACGTAGTTTTGATTTTGCCCCTCTTTTACGTTTTCGCAACATGGAAAAAGTGTAAAATTGTCCCCCATTTATGTTTTTGGGGATGCTGAATCCAAATTTGAGGTTTTCGACTAAAATTTCGAGACGCAACATGGAAAAAAATGCAAAATGCTTCCATACTGCACCACGAAATTTTAGTCGCCAACCTCAGATTCAGATTCAGCACCCCGAAATCATAAAAAAGGGGCAAAATGAAAACTACCCCACAATTTGCTCGCTAAGAGCCTTTTTTTAGCACAAATTGACTGGACAACAATAGAACCAACATACAGTATCTACTAACAATTAAATTCAAATTGAAAATCAATTGTGTCTGTTTGACCTTGACAGGTGTACCTTCGTGATTACACACAACCAAAAAAGGCCATTCATTTTTCAAACGTTCAAAAAATATGAGGTTCATTTATTGGGAAATAGCCAGAATAATAATTAAAAATATTTTCAAATCACTTCTTTTTCAAATTTATATCTATTCAATCACGAAAAACAATTTTATAGCTCATTATTTAAAGTTCATAAGCATTTTCCGCCTCTACTCGTTTGTCAAATCATAAACATCAAAGTTCAACCAGAAAAAATCTTAAAATGTTCATACTTGCTTTCGTTTCTTCATCCCCTCTATATTTCTACACCCCTCACCCAATGTTTTAAAAAGACGAGACACGGAAGGTCCGAAAAAATAAATCGTGTAAACGAATTTGAACCTCATATTTTTTGAACGTCAGGAAAACGAATGGTCTTTTTTGGTTGTGTGTAAACACGAAGGTGACCTGCCAAAAAGATGAAAAACGAAACGAACGAAAACACGAATCGTGTAACCAGCTCTAATTATTATCTAAATATATTCGAATTTGAAATTTCACAGCTAAAAGGAAACGGGCAACCTTTTCTTCATATAACGCCACTTTTTTACAATTGACAACACCTGAAAAGTTGTAACGACCAATTTATGTGAGTACAATGTAGTTTTCTCGAAAAATAAACAAAGTTCTGATGAGACAGCTTTAGCTTACCCTGAGGCCACACGAGCCAGTACTGGCTAGCCAAATGGTTACATACATTGACTGTCAAGTTCCTATTCGTCTATTGGCTGTGACGTAGGCGGCATGCTGTACTGGCTTCTTTCCTGAAAGGGCTCGGATGTTAATCCAAATGGAATAAATCTACTCCGATTTCAGTGAAAAAAATAGAAGTACTATGATATTCCATTCTTGCAAAATTAAATGAACTAAAAACACACTAATGCTATGCGACAAAACTAGCAAAAGAACAGAACGTTACGAATGTTTTGCTTTAGCTCTGGTTGTTTCTGTAAAAGCTCTCTCAACCCAACGCGAAACCATCAGAAAGAAAACTAAAATTTTATTTCTCAGAATTTCCTTACATGGCGTTAAATGAGAGCAACTACACTGACGCGATGGAAAATTGATTCACTTTGGTTTGGGAAAGCCTTCTCACCGCTTAATCAATTTATTCACCAATTTTTTGGTTCTCTTCCCGAATAGTAAGGGGACCCAAAAACACACCACACGAGACCTATAGCTTATTTCAACCACTTTGAAAAATTCAATTTAAAAAACTTTGGGGAGACTATGATGAGACCCAAGCGAGATGATGGCAAAACATGCTCAATGCAAAGGTCAGCGTGTAAATGTGATGGCGAGACCATAGCGAGAAAACCATGACATAGATTCTCGTGTAAATGGGCATGGCGAAAACATAGCGAGACGAGCTTAATGACCATGGTACTGGTAAGTAGGTTTCGAAGACCACGGCGAGACATGTGAATCTTGAGTAAGCCAATTCGTTTTCCAAAACAATGCATGAAAATTATAACAAATTTTTGGTTAAACTCTGTTGAAAAATCTTAGGTTTGATATCACTTCTTGAAATAAAAATATCAAGAAAAGTGAATAATATAAAATTCAGTATTTATCTGGATTTAATAACTTAAACTGACCTCCGGAAAGCAGTTTAAATCCAATTGCATTAAATGAGTGAATAAAATGGGCATTAGCAAATTAATAAAACTTTGACTCCCCGATTCTTATTTTATTAATATTTTGTGAAATAAAATGCGAGTCAATTTTAGTTTTAAGACCTTTTTTCCAAATCTGCTCCGAAAAAGTACTGCCGAACCCTGTAACTGGCTGCTCTACTGGCTTCCCAACTGGCTACAAAAAAAGCAAGCCAGTTGACGAGCCAGTTGCTCATGTTTGTATGTGTCGGTAAAAAAGTGTGAGTGTATTGCGACTGGCAAGCCAGTACTGGCTCGTGTGGCCTCAGGGTTAACTGAACTGATGACAATTAAAACAAATTTTTATGAATTTCTTGATCCTCTGATGGAGATCAGAAATGATTGTAGGTATATTTCAAGTTAGGAACACCAAATTGAATAGACTTCTGACTCCTCGATTCTTGATGCGTTAGAAGAAAGCCTGATCTTTTTATTTTCATGATTCAGGAAATCTCTTCCAACACACAAAGTTTATCCAATAAAAACAATTTTTGTAATTAAATGTTTTACTAAACACTTACCCGTTGCAAGCAACTCTAGTTGTTTCAATCAGAATTATAGCTGATTTTATTCTTGATTTAAAGCTGAATTTAAGATTTTTTTAACTAAGCACTTTATGTTACTAATAGTATGTAATCACTTGAACACCTTTTCTTTTTGGCAGATAATGCCATCACTTTTATTATTTCAATTATATTTTCACAACCACCACAAGACTTGGTTTCTTTTCCTTAGAAATTGATATTACTTGGTTTATTAAATATATTTTTAAGCACGTTTGTATTATTTAAAACAAAAAAATAATTGTAAATATAAAAAAAACGGTAGTTAATGAAAGGATTTTATTTTTGGGTAGTTTTAATAACTGTAAAAAATTGCTTTTAACTTAATGCCTGTTGCACCTAAATCGTTTTGCAGTTTTTTAACTATGCGTGCGTTCGGGGTCGTATCCAAAGCTATACGGATTTGTTATGTCAAAGTTCGGCACTGACCACGTTCCTATGTTTATCCTCAATTATCCGGATAGCTTTGTGTTGTTGTTATCCCTTCTTAAAAACAGCTGATGGCCGCTGACAAAACAACAACTCAAATTATCTCAAGATTTTTAGGATAACTAGATAACAAATCGAATAAACATCGGAACGCGACGATTTACATAACCCGACTTTTCCAGTGACGTGTCGGTCTATTTGTTGCTGTTGTAAAAAAATTGGTTTCCTCATTGGAAAATACAAATGAGAGGTAAACCAATGTATTACAACGGTTTACATGGAACAACATATCGTTCAATATCATTTAAGAAAAACCATGTTGTCACCCTGTGTTGCATGGTTTTCAACATTTTTTGAGAACTTGTTCCGATTCCATCAAGCAATGTTGTCAACGAAGTTGATCCATATAGACCCCCCTATTGGAAAAATCGGGTCATTTAAATTCCGACTTGCTGTAGTTCCTTGTTAAAGCAGCTGGTGGCAGGTGATGCAAAACAAATCAAGGTATTAATTAATTAATTCAAAACTATAATGCTCAGACTCGGAGGGGCACTTAAGTCGTCGGAAGAAAAGAAGCTTTGTCAAGTTTCTGATGACATTTGGTTAGATAGAAAAGCCAAGTACAGTATTTGACGATACGGAAAGTTGCTTCCGACTATTATAATTCTACCTTATCTCTTTTGTATATTCATATCTCACCAAAGGAAGAACAATAACTGTCGAAAGCGCACCGACGCTTATGTCAAAAACACAACGAAAGTAGCTTTCCGTATCGTCAAAAGGAGAACACACCCATACTGTACTTATCATCTATCTCTTTTTGGCATTCCTATTTCACCAAACGTCAGTTTTACTTAAGTGAGGTTCGCTTCGGAGCGCAATTCACTTCCGTAAGGAAAGTTAAACGAAACTTCACAAAACACTATACTCCACTGTGTTTTCGACATGCAAAGCATTGAAGTTGTTGTTGTTTCTATGTGTTTTGAGCCACCTCAAATGTTCGAATGCAGACACGATGAGACTCACGAGTCCGGACTGAATATTCCTGGGTTTCGATTCTGAAATGAAATCCGGAATCGTTTTTTGCTCTTTTCAGGAGAAGAACTGTCATTCTAAATGCCAATGGAACACTTTATTTATTTATTTAATCCTTTAGTTGACAAACAATAGAAAAGCTTACAAAATAAGTTAACAAAGTATGTTTAAGTAAGTTTAAAAAGTATGACATTCGTGCCTGTAACTTAGTTTTTATCTGGGCTAGTTAAGCCCCGTAAATTCTCTGGGCTTAGCTAAGCCTGAAGGGGCTTAGTTGTGTTTGAATTTAACATGTTATTTGCTTAGCCCCAACTTCGTTTTTTTCACCCAAGCTCATTCGGACATGGAAAAAACACACCTAGCACTAATCTGAGACTTATAAGATTTACCTCAAATCCTCTTCAAATCTCGAAGATTTACCATACAAATAGAAATTAATCTTGTAAAATCTTCCTAGGGCAAATACTTTTACAGATCGAACTAACCTATTCTTATATGGCGCGGAAGGATTCAATAGGGATCTCTACCAAATTGTCACAGTCAAAGTGACAGCTAACAATTTGGCTCTTTGACAGTTGCAATTGCAAGGCAAACAAAAATTCCAAATATTAACCCTGTTCCCTAAATTTTTTCAAACAGTTTCAGACCGCCAGATTTAGTGCGGGCTAATACAAAATTTCACTTCTGGAACGGGTTTGCACTAAATCTGGCGGTTGCAAACTGTTTGAAACTCGGTGTGGAACACACTTATTTATACTCCATTTCAACTGAATAAGGACTAAATTTTTTTTAGATAGGTATATGTTAATCGAGCATTTTTTCTAAACATTGTGCATTAAATGTATCATTTGCTTATGTTATTGTTTGTTTACGATATTGGAAAAAGAAAAGAGAAAGATTAGTTCACAAAGCACTGCTATTTTTTCCCCCGGTTATCTTAAAAACTTTTAATTCGAAAAAATGCAGTTTTTTCCGTCAACTGAATAAGCACAACTATTGAAACTGGCAATACAAATTAATGGAAGGAAGTTCTAAAAATCTGTGTGCCCATTAAGTTGAAGTGGAGTGTATTTTCCACCAAAATAAAAAAAAACAAATGGATGTCATATACCAGAGCCAAATTCTTGAGTTTGACGTTTAGAAATTAACAAGATAGAGATGTATTGCCTTATGTTAAAAATCCCTATTGTGGCTGCATTCACAGACGAAGTATTCTATCTCACTTCCACTTCATAAGAAAAAATGAAACATCATTTGTATTTTTAAAGTTGCAAAATAAATCTTTTTGTTCTATGAAAACACCAAATAGATTTATTAAATCTGAACTGAGGTAAATCTTTAGTAGAAATATAGCATACAGCGTAATACACATTATCAAACCTCAGTGTCACCCGTGTTGGAGAGTAGAGGAATTTCTTTGCCTGATGGCCAAACACAACTGGTAAAGCTAGAACTATTATTCTTGGAGGTGCACTTCAGTGGTTGGAAGAAAACAAGCGAATACACGGAAAGCATATGGCGTGGCTATAATTGCGGAGTACAGCGTTTAAAAAGTTTCGTTCAACTTTCCTTACGGAAGTGCGGAAGTGAGGTGCACTCCGGAGCGCTCCCATGTAAACACTCAGTTGCATTCACAATTTTGAACCGCTAAAAAAAAGGTGCATGCAAAAGTTAAAAGTTGGCCAACTTGTCCGGCTGCGTCGTGTTGTGGTCGTATCATTGAATTCAATCAATTCATCACGTCCAATCGCTAAGCTTTTCCATTAGTCCAAAATTGTGAGTGCAACCGAGTGCTTACATAGGATTGAAGAGAGTTTCAAACTCTTTTTAATCTCTAATAAAGAAAGACATAAACTAATTTTAGCTTCCATTTCATTATTATCCCTTTTTATTTTTGTGTTGAATTATCGCACACTTGACTTCAAATGACAAAAAGTAAAAAAAAACTACGTACTATATTTTTTGACAGATATTCCAGCAGCAGCTGCAGCTCCAGTTGCAGCACTCTATTCTGTTCAGGCAGTAAAGATCCAACAACATGGTAGCTATCGTTGTAGACGTTCGATGACAAAATTGCTAAATTTTTCTTTTCGGCATCTCTAATATTGGTATCTCACTTGCACTGCTTGAAACTTTTCAATCAGAGCCGAACCGAGTCAAATCAGCTTTTAGTATATTTTGGTGAAACTGGGCATTAAGTAAGGACACAAATCAATAATTATGCCTGTTTGGTAACATGAAATTTTCACCAAGTTTCCCAAACTTGGTTTTTTTCTATGGTTTCTAACAACAAATTGTAAAAATTTGTGAAAATTTGCAAGAAATTTCACGTTAACAAACGCACCTATTATAGACAGTTAAATTATCCTAAACTAAAATGCTTTGTTAGGAAACGGTTTTTTTAATGTTTTCGGTGGGTACATTTTTCGTTTTCAAATATATACAAACCTTAGTGGTTTAGTTTATGGTTTATGATGTCGCTGAAAAAAGAAATATCAATTCCCCAAGAAAAGAAACTTGTTTTTTTAATAGATTCGTCGGTAGTTGTAAATATATTAGTGAAATACAAAAAGTGACAACGTTACCGTTTAGATAAAAAGTGTTGGAAAAATATGGGGGCATCAAAGGATATAATTTATGAGGGCATCTTTTATTAGTTCAAGTGATATTACTAATATAAGTGTTTAATTTAAAAAAATCAAAAATTTCAACTTTATAATCAGCTATAATTCTTTTTGAAGTAACGGGTGATTTTTTAAGAGGTTTAGAACTTAAAAAAAAAAAAACACAACAAATTCGAAAAAATGAATGAAATATTTATTTGAATCGATAGTTTGAACCTTGCAATTTAATGTTTAAAGATAATTTCATGCAAATGTGGACCGCGGCTGCGTCTCAGGTAGCCCATCCGCTGAGTCCAATTTTGGCATACTCTTTCACACATATCGGCCGGTATCTCACGAATGAATGCATGGATGTTGGCTTCCAGTGCGTCAATCGAAGCGGGCTTGTCCCTATAGACATTAACTTTGACATATCTTCACAAAAAATAATCTAATGGTGTCAAATCGCACGATCTAGGCGGCCAATTGACCGGCCCGAAACGTGAAATTAACTGTTCACCAAACTCGCCTCGCAATTGCGCCATTGTTTCGCGTGCTGTGTGGCATGTGGCACCGTCTTGTTGAAACCACATATCATGCAAGTCAAGAACTTCCATTTCGGGCAAAAAAAAGTTTGTTATCATCGCTCGGTAGCGTTCACCATTGACAGTAACGCTGCGATTCGCATCATCTTTGAAGAAATATGGCCCAATAATGCCGCCGGGCCATAAACCGCACCAAACAGTGGCTTTTTCGGGATGCATTGGTAGCTGTTGCAATGCTTCTGGCTGATCTTCACTCCAAATGCGGCAATTATGCTTATTTACGTACCCATTCAACCAAAAATGAGCCTCACCATAAAATGGAAGCAGCGCGCGATGAACATTTCGAACCGAGCACGAATTTTGATAGTAAAATTCAATAATTTGCAAGCGTTGTTCATTTGTAAGACGATCCATGGTTAAATTGCAAACCAAACTGAAGCTGTTTGACAGTGACACAAGGTACTAAACACACGTCAGCTGTCAAAACCAGTGTTGCCAAAACCAAACCAGCTAAAAAATCACCCGTTATATCAACTGAAGTCAATGTTTCCAATGGATAAAGTAAGTGTTGAATTTGCCATTTTATCTATTAAAACTTTTTTTATTAGCTAAACTTTATGTCGTTGAAGAGATTTTTCTAATGAAAATATGAAGAGGAATATTTTTTTCTTACGCATTAAAAATCTTTATTTCCTTTTGATATGGTCTTAAGCGCTAAATACAAAATAAGTTTATTCCTTGTACCAATTTGTGTTATATTTACAAACGGTGTCCAAATCATTATAAGGAGTACAGAGACTATTTAACCGGTCTATCCGATCGTTTCAAACAGCTAGAGACTTGCCACAATCGGTGCAATCACTGCAGTCGCCGCAACAGAAAAAATTCTCTTAAGCTGATACAGCCGTTATATTGTGTATGTCCCACTTAACTCGAAATAAGCAACCACTTTCGATCTGCATCACACGATCAAAAAACTATCAAATGCAAGCCATGAATGTTAAAATTGGCAGTCTTGAGCTTCTACTCACATTTGATTTTTCTCTGATTTATAAAATATAAATATAGTAGATTTTTGCGGTGTGGTCAAAGGCGCTCGATTTTTCCTATCTACGGACTGGCTCGAGTGCCAATTATTATAAACAAAAATTTGATCACCAAAATCAATAGGGATTTGATTTTAATCGGTGTCCGAGAGCGGGATTCGATTGTTCGCGGACTGGTTTCGTTTGTTTACACCAATAGTGTTAACAGGTTTGCCCAATGTTCAAAATTCGACAATACATAAGGCATCTTCCTTTGGAGTGAATTAAATACTTGCAAGTACTTTGCTAACTTTTTTCAATGAAACACATAAAATTGCTTTTCCATATAAAATGTATATCTACTCGCATATGAAAGCATGTACAGTTGATAGTACTAGATTATGGTTTTCATCTGCTCATAAGTACTTTGTCACCACCAAAGGACAACGGCTATAATAACAAAATAATCAAATAGACTTAACATGCCTCAAAATCTGCATATATACTTACACAAATAATTTTTTCTACACATCCACGTTTTTTTGTAATGATTCCATTATTCACAAAACTTTTTTCCGATCGCTAACAAAATTAAGTTATCATCTTCGTTTTAAGCTAAGAATAAAAAAACATACATAAATGTATAAGTTATTTCTTATGGGATTGATTTTGATAACTTTAAAATTGAACATTCTCCGCTTGACGATAAACTTCAAAACTCACTATTTAAAAAAGATACAAATCAAAAACCTCAAAAAAATCAAGATAACTTTTTCTGCCTTAGCGGAAACATATACACATGATTGTGTAGACCAGTGGAAAAAAAACTTTTCCATAGGTTAGGTAGATATATAATTTATGCCCCTTAGTTTATATAATAGGCTGAGAGGCTTTCGTTGACGTATTCAAGTGATGATAATGATCTTTTTCTAACAACATTCAGAAATTTTTAAGCATATGAACGTTGTTCATTTAGGTAGGATATCATGAGTTTCAAGGGAACCAGTTGGGAGTGTTGCCTTACATTCACGATACAGTACACTATGGGCCGGAATAGTAGTCATCACCGTATTCCACTTAACAACAACTCTATGGACATAATAATTCAAGGATTTAACTAACTGACTGAGTAGTTGACTTGCGCTATTATATTTTTTTAATAAGAGAGGTAACAAATTAAGGAAATATGTTTAGAAAAAATGTATGTATGATTACCTTGAACCATTTTTCATTGAATTTGGCATGACTGATGATTCTGTAGATAAAATTTAAAAAAAAAAACTGACCAAAAAGGCGTTTCTAGCCAGGCCCTGTTTAGAATGTTTTTAAACGTGTTAGGGCGGCTTTCAAACAATTCAAGGAATACTCACTCATTAAATGTTAAAGTTTTTCTTTGAAAAAATTTACATTGATACCTGCAACAAAAATAAAATAAAACAATAATTTTAATAAAAACTTCTTTTTTTATAAAATAATTTATTTTATAAGATTCTCTCGTTTTTATTTAGTTTTTTTTAGTTTCTTTGTTTATTCTTTAATATCTAATTTTAAAGAAACATATTAAATTTTGTTGTATAAAACTATATATACAGTTATTTTTATTTTGTTCATGTCGTTTAACATTTAAATGTCATTTAAAATTTTAAACCGCTTAAGCTACGTACATAGTTTATTTTATTTTTTGTAAAAAATATTTGTTCTTATATATTTTTTGTGTATGTTTTATATGCAAAATAGATTTCCATTTTTTGTATAATAATTTATATCAAAAAGAAAGGTATTTTTCAAATAAACACATTACATAATATTATTTTAAGCAGATACATAGAAAGTATACCTTAATACTAAAAAGAGTTTAGGTCAAAAAGTGACAATGGAATACAAAAAACCTCACAAAATGTTGTTTTTTTAGTTGTTGAAAAAAGATCGATCGATAAAAACTGCGGTGCCTATTTTAATAAACCAACAAATTGCAAAAAAACATTTTGTAGGAAAATTAGCTAAATAAAAATAAATAGATTTTTTTGTTGTTACATAATATGGAAAAAAACGAAAAATGTAAAATAATTTTCCGCCAATAAAATCAAATTCGAGATAAGAGAAAATGCCAAAGCAACACCAGCGACACCTACTACTTTTGATTGCTTAAAATTTCAAGGAAGCCCACCATGTGTATTCCATTGGACATCGGATATAGAGGGTAACGATTGATGTTGTTGCTGTTGCTGCTGTGTTTGTTGTTGATGGTGATTATTCATTGCAGCATTGTTGTTGCTCATTGTACTGATGTTATTGTTATTGTGTCGCGTACGCATAACATCTTCGGCTTGATTGCAATGAGGACGTGGCCCAGGTTCTGGAGTGTAAGTGAATGTTAGTCCAGTGGCATAGATGATGCCATCGTTGCGAACTAGGGAGATAGGCACTTGCGTTGGCTGGCGAACCTTTTAAAAGAAAATAGAAAAAAGAAACAAAAATTAACAAACAAATAAGTTAATAATTTATTAACTACGGACCAAATATTTGGCCACTTTCCGAAACATACACAAACACATTGCTCGTTAAAGCAAATGATTTGTATGCAAGAAGTTCAAAGGCACTTACCCAGAGCCATTCGCCTCTAAATTGTGAAATCTCTGGAACAACACACAAAAGTGTCTCCGTACATCGATACATTGTTTCCGCTTCAACATCACCAAACCACACTTGCAAATGTGGAGTAAAATTATCACCACTTAACTCTAACATTGCAACATCACCGCCTCCATTTAGATTGAGAGAGTTAACAATTGGCACCGGCGTCACAGGTGAACTTTTCATAAAAAACGAAATCAATTCTAGAAATTTCAAGAGATTTTTTCTATTAAACTTACGAAACAGGTCCCATCCCCTCATAGAATTGATACTCCGCTTTGTCAGTCGAAATGATTGTCCAACAGGCACCATCATTTATCATTTCCTTGTTTGGTTCTTTGGGACACGGCGTCGCCTGGAATTGTATGATTTTCTCCTGAGACAAGCACAGGTACATCCGATCTGTGTCCTTCATATAGAATGCACATTTGTGCAGTTGCGAAACGGGATCATCGGCTTCTAATAGCGCCATTTGTTTGTCCACTTTACGAATGATCAAACGAGGCAAAGCCATTCCGGTCACTGAGCACACTAGCTTAACAGTGGCACCATAATGCACATAACCATCACGAACCTAGATACAAATTTTATAACATTTTCAAAAAGAGCCTTGGGATAACCTTTTATACCTGAAATTCTTCAGATTCACTCTCATTATCATCTAACAGATGTATCGTAAATGCTCCCCATTGAGTGGAACTTGCATGGAAATGGCCATTTTCGACATGCAGATATCTCGTCGACACGGTTTGTGATCGGAGTCGATTGAATAGCGCCACATTTGTCCCACTGGCTATGCAGAGGTCGGCATTTTTAAGAGATTGCTTTTTTTTGGACGGTTTCGATATGACTTTGATTCGCTTCGAATTAAAAACTCCAATGTCGTGGCCATTTCCATAGAACATCTTTACCGAGAGCATAAAATGTTTTCGTTTGTCCGAATCAGAGATGAAGAGCGTCTTCGCTGCGCAATATTGTTTTCCATTTAGATCAAGTTGCTGCATATCCTGATCTGAGTTGCCAATGCCAATGAATGCGCACAGTTGAGCACCTTGTTCTGCTTCGCCTTTCTGTAGCATCTCTTCGTAGCGCCGTCGCCAGCCGCTTCCGAAGAGATATATACAAGGGGGAGGACAGAAGAAACGTTTTTCATTGCCATAGGATTTTTGAGCGACCTGAAAGGGAAGATATACTGATATAAGTTATGGAACAAAGGGAAGTACTAATAGAGAATGACACATTTTTAACACCCTCTTTTATCAAAATATCGTCATCTGAAATTCATTTTTTTTTTTTATTAATAAAATTACAATTGCGGACAATTTTAGAGTGCGACCAAGTGTGAAGGTTGTTAAAGTGTGTAGCATTTGAATTCGAATTAAATTTTTCAAATGCAGCAACACCACCGCTATATACAACGACAACAACATCCAAATGTATAACTAACCACAGAAATATTCAGAGGACGCAATTAAATTGCAATTCCAGGCACCAGCGTCGGTGTCGTTCAGCAACATTAATAGATTTTCTGTGGGCGAATATCGAAACTAAAACAAAAATCTAAGGAACATGTATCAGCAACCGGAGCATAGACGAAGGTTGATGGTGCTATTAAAATAAGTCCAGGGTAAGCGGTTTTGGTGGTCAAGTTAATGATTGTTTTGGGGTTGAGGGTTGATCAAGGTTGTTATGGAAAATTAATAAAAAAACTAAATCTAATTTCTTATTAGAAATTGATTATAGACGAAATGGGAAATGAATGGAATTTTTGTTTCAAATTAAATCTAATTCAGAAAATAAATTGATTGGAACTAGGAGTTAATTTGCTGCTTAATAGAGTTGATCAACCAATAAATATTCTTATGGGAAAGACATTACATAAAGAAAGACATTGTAACAATTTCTTCAAAGAAATTCAAATACCTACAATACCGTTGATTATCTGAACGCCAATGTTGATTTTTAAACAAAACATAAAATTTGTAGTCTTAACTAACGTGAAACTAATATCAATGTTATGAAATATTAATTTCACTGGGTAAGACACCCACGATATATGTTTTGGAAAGGATAACCGCATTTTAAATGTTTTGGAAAATAATAATTCATCGTTTAAAAGGCCAGCCATTGATTATTTCCACAATCAATAGGATACAAATTTAAAACTTTAAGTTTTAATTGAACAACGAACTGAAACTTTAATATGAGTATGCAGCATTCGCTATATAGTTCTGTCTCCCTATATTCCACACTACCTACTTATCACTTTTCTTCGAAAGTGCCATTTTGCTCCAAAAATTAAACAAAACGATCTTAAAAAAAAAACTTGTGTCTCTACCTAGCGTTATTTCAGATAAATAACTTTTTAAAAAATACCTTCTAAATAATTCCGCTGGAGGTCCTGTTGAAACAAATTAAGCTACAAAAATAGTCTAATTTTACGCTCGTGAAAATTATTTTATTTTCAAAAATTTCAAATGACACATTCGAGATTTCGGTTTTAACGGCGAAGGTGCTTTAAAACCATGTCAGCTTGTCATCATGCACACAAATTCAAGATGTTAAAATCAATAAATGTTTACATAGTTAAGCCGTTTTTCCTCTGACAGATGTCCTTGTGATCCATAAATGTTTCATCTTAACCGACGCAGTTTTGTTTTTGGGCATTCTCCTTTATTGATGTTCTACCTCAAATTGAGATCTTTACTGTCGTCCTATGCAATTAGGACACCAAAAATTTATTTGATAATAAACCGTTTAATCGTGCCTTGTTTTTGTGTGAATTTTTAGAAAGTCATCTTTCTAATCGCAGAGAGCTCAAAATAGCAATTTTAAGCTATTTGTTTCGAAAGTAAGTTTTTCCAATCACAAAAATTTACTGAAAATGAGGCGCACAGTAAAATAACAAAATACAAACATTTCTTCAATTCAGAAATCAAAATTTTATAAACGCTTTGAAAAAGAAACGTTGAACTAAGACATCAATAATTATAGGATCTCAAATGCTATAATAGCAGGGTTTTTACATCACACACATTTTTAATAAGCTGGCATTTTATTATTTTTCAATCAGCAATACAAAAAAACTCTGCATACAAACCCGGGTACCCGGGTTCTACTTGGATACCGTAGCCGGTACCCGGATTTCAAGTGCTAATTAACAGGTGTGATCGCCAATATGAAAAATAAATAAATGTGAGATCAGAGTTCTTACACAAAATTGGTGATGGAATGAGTGAAGCTCTAGTATTTTCACTAACCGATATAAAATAGCTCATAGGTCTCCTCACTGTTTCGCGTGACTTTTCTGTTATTACTATCCAAAATTAATGGAACTCAAATCTCGTAAAAACTTATGAAAATAAACGAATTTTGTATAGTCAATTTTTTCTTTAAATCTAGGCACGCTGGATCTAACGAATCCAAAAACGTGACGTTTATATAATTTCGATATTGTTTGTTGGCCTAAAAATACAATTTCAATTAACATATGAAAGTAGCTTCTTTTACATTAATTAAATTATCATTAAGTTTAAAGTTCAGTACCTATGAAGATTTTTAAGCAGTCAAATAATATTGTCAGTTATGATAAAATAAGTTAGTCGTTTAAATACATTTATGTTGATTGAAATTTTTATATATTGCGGCAGTTGATTAAACGCTTGATGCTTGGTTACGAAAGTGGTGCTGCGGCAATATACCTACAAATATATTTTTTTTTATTTTGAATATAAATGTAACTGTTAGCATTTACATACATATATATCGTCCTCCGTACGCTAGAATGTAAAATTAAACTTTTTTTAGGTGCTTAGTGAGTTTGATAAATCTTTTGGTATTTTATGTAATACAATTACTATTAATTACTAAGAATGGGAGAGTATTGGCAAAATTATGTTGTTAAATCCTCTGCTAGGCAGGCAAACTTGAAAATTATCTTATTGAAAGTTTATCAGGTAAACTCCAGTTTTGTCTAGCAAAAACTTAAACAATGTCTATGAATATGTCCCATTCTCAATTCATTTAGCTTTCCACGTTCGAGTTGCTTGACCAGGACGATATATGTTTCATTGATATTAAGACAGCTTTAATGTAGGCCTTACACCAGACAATATTATTGCGCATTTTTTTTTCTAAAAATATTGCGTGGAAACGGGTCGCTCTTACACGACGCGATATTACAGCCTACATCAAAGCTTTGTGCAGTATAATTCTGTTTGCTTAAAAAAAATATACTGTAGATGTTTCACTTCCTCTCCGACCAATATGCATTGAAGTTGAAATACATACTAGTAATTGTTAAAATAATTATATTTTAGTCGAGGTAACTCGATTATGATTTTGGCGGCCACCAAGGTCCAATTTAACATTTCAAAAAAGTTAAAGAAAAATCATACATTGAAAACAGTAGTTGCACTATACAAAATATTTAAATAGGTATTGGATATTTTTGTAATTTTACAATTTTACAAGTATAGTGATATTAGGTAAAGTAACATAACTTTAAATATTTTTCTTTTAGCTATCGACCATTATAGAAAGTCGAAGACATTAATCAATCACATTCAAGAACTATTTTTTAGTGTAACTTTTGTTTTCAATGTGCGAAAACCTTGTAGGCTCTTAATATTAATAACAATTAAACTCCAAAGATGACTGACAGAAGTTTTCTATTACTTTTCTAAATACAACTTTTTTATTTTTATAATTTTGGTAATAATTGACGAAACATACAAAAATTGAACAAATAAAGTCGCTTAAATGTTCGAATGCACATTTTAAGGCAGTTACTTCTTCACTTTTCAAATTCCTTCACTTCACTTTTTTTAATTTCGCTAAAACACCCAAATTTCCTGTGAAAATGTTCTAAAAATTAACTGCTAGGATACCAATGTTAAAGAAACTGTTGAGAAGAGGTCATATGCCTGAAATTGTGCCTTAAGCTTAGCGTTTTGAATTATTTTGCAATTGATCCAAATTTTTTAATTATTATTAAACGGAAGTTTTATGGTAAGTTTTTCTTAAGATCCTAATAGATATAATGTACGTCTTTTTTCTTATCAATATATTACAAGTACATACCTACCTACCTACCTACATAATCACATCGGTAGATGCATTCAAACTTTGTGCCTCTATTTCTAGAATGTATTTTAAAACTTTTTCAACAGTGCATAATTTTAACAAAACTAATGAAGTTTTTGTTTGACAATAAGTACCTAGACATTTTAAGGCATTCAAGTCGCGAATAAGTTTTTTATCATTTTGGGGTAAATCTAATCATTTTAGATTAGAAGTTGAAATCTAAAAATTATACAAGTTGGTAGGTACCTAAGATGCGAAAACCACCAAGAAATTAAATCAAAACTCAATTGAAAAGAAGCCAAATTCCAAAACATCTATTTAGCTTCATAAGTGTTATTTTAATAAAAACTGCCTGCTATCGTATTGACTACTGAGAGAAAAACGCGTTCATAAAAATTAGAATCTGGGTAGTTATTCCACAAGCTTTATAGCTTCATTAATCACATTCTTCAAGACGAGACACAATCTCTTTTAATCTTTTCCACCAAATACCTAAATCCCATTGCCCCCCAGTTAATTACCAACCAACCGCAACCTTAAATTTCGATAATCGAACATCTTACCTTGGCGTGCAATATGACAATCACCATGTCATTCCGCTCCCGCATATATCGTTCCATTGCATCTCGCGTTAGCTTCTTATCCTCGATATGTGGCCTGTATATGGAATTCGGTACCACAGATCCACTGGGCAGAAGGCCGGCACCTCCATTGCCACCACCAGTCATCCTGGCAGCCGGCATTAGACCCAAATGGTGTTGTGGCGGACTTGGTGGCAGCAGAGCATTGCCACCATGATGTTGTGGCGGACTTGGGGGAGTTTGAGCGTAGCCTCCACCGCCACCACCTCCGCCTAAACCAAAATGAGGCATCCCAGTGGCGTCTGAGTAATTATCTGATCCCAGACTCTTCATTTAATCCACATTGTCCACCAAACGAATTAATTAAATTTTAAACAAAACTCCAAGCAACAAACAGGCGACAAACAATAATTTGAAAAAAAACACCCAATAGATTGTTTACTCAGCATTTATGTTTTTTATCACAGAATTTTATACGAAAACTAGGAGAATTGCAAGTAGAATGAATCTTTGGCACAATTGAAGAAAATTGAATCCTCTTTTAAATTAAACACAAAAACTTAAAGAAAACAAATTAAAAAACCATAGAAATTGTTTAGTTTTCTTTAATTTATTTGTTCAAAATATCCGAATCCTTTTTAAACGCGAAGCGACTAAAAATGACAGCTGCTGTCATTTGTACAAAACACCAACAACAAAAAAAAAGAAAAAAGACAACAGCAGGAGCAGGAGAGAGCACACCGAACTGCGTCACTTTCGTGAACGAGGAAAACAGCACAGCACCACACCACCACACCGACCGACGAACGACAGTAAAAAGTTTTTTTTTTTACTATTTCTTTAGTAAAATTTATCCTTTTGTTCGGAAATTAATTTAATATATAAATCCTTTTTATTTGGAATTTTGTTAAGAGAAAAAAAAATCACTTAATATTTGATTTGTATCCACGATTTGGATAAAGCTCAATGGGGGAAACGTAAACACGAACTGAACAACTTCCCACAAAACAAACTAGTTTTATCGTGGGGTATGTATGGTTGCCACTCTAATTAATATTGGGTGAGTGGTTTTGTCATAATTTTTTTGTTTATATTTTTACTTGTTGAAAGTGTTTTTTCTCTTATGTTTTTGGTTTATTATTTATATTCCAGCTGAATATACACTAGGGGCAGACTGTATTGCCAAGGAAACTAACCAGGAATGAGCCGTTTGACAATTGGACTGAACTTGTGTATGACCAACCAAAACCATCAAGGACAGAGTGTGTATACAAACTGTTTTCTTTTCAAAATACTTAAAAGTTTGTTCAAAGTCAGGTTATTATAATTCAAACGAAGCCCACCCCTTTTGTTAAATATTGTTTGAGCAATCAATCGCTTCAAATCGCTAACAAAATAGCCAGTATATGTTGATAAGCGCCATATATGTAATCAAAACTCGGTGAAAATCATTTTAAGGATTTAACCCACTGTTAAGAAACTGGCACTGGCTAAATCCAAAATTAAGCACGCAAGAAATTAAAATTCAGAATTTATTAACGTTTTTGAGTTCATAATAGCAAACCACGTTAGTTCCGGGCTAGCGGAGAGTATGTATGTATATTAAAGATGATTAGCGGCCAACAATGTTTAAACTCCCGTTTCAAGTAGAGTGATGAGTTCAAAGTATTAGAACTAATTGTTTATATCTTCAATAAAAATACCAAATTATAATGTTCAAACATACAAAGTTTAATTTAAAATGTGAAAGTGGTAATCATTTCGTGCGTTCACTCACATCACACTAAAAAAGCGTCTCATTTCTCATTCAACAAAGCGAGCCGGTAGGTTTGTTATGGACAATAAGTGTGAGGAGATCAAGTATATAATAATAAAATTCTCTTGTGGGAAAATTTAGCACGCACACAATGAAGTTTTCTAATATAAACACCTGTTTGTGCACACAGTATTTTCCCACGGTGTTTTTTTTCTATATAAATTTATTGAATTTTGTTGCGTGTTCAAAATCAAATGATTGAAAATCATTTAAAATATTCAGTCAAGTGAAATTATGAATTCAATTGGAAATTACGAAGTATGGTATTGAAGAATTTAAAATTGAAATTTAGTGATATTTGAATTTAAAAATAGTTTCAGTTAGTAGTGTACCTACATGAATGGAGAAATTAAATTAAAGGAGAAAAATGTTATTGAATAGAAAGAGATAACAAGAAAACATATAAAGTTCTTTTGATAAATAATTAATGAGTGATGCCAGGTGATTTTAATTTTTAATTCAAATTTTAATTTTTAATTTGTATATTGGGATTATAACCTACATTCCGTTTTTTAACGCACAACTCGAAAAAACGATATATATAATGATGATAATTGCGGACAGACGAATGGGAAATAATAGAAAATAGGGCCAAACAGATAGCATAGCATAGGGAATATCTCAATACCTTGTATATATTCTAATTTTAAATTATGTAGACATAAACGTGGTACGTGACGAAAGTAACTACGTTTACGGTAATATTATTAGAATTTTGCCTTTTTTCAGTCAATATTATTGTCATTGCTGAATAATGTGGGTACTAAGCACGTCACGTTTCTAAGTTATGAAGTAGAGTCACAACTATCTCATGTCAAATTATTTATAATAGAAAAAGCAGGTGTGTACAAATACCATAACTTTGAAATGGAATGTTTTAGAAAATTTTAGTTGTTATTTTTGTATTAAGCGAGTCCAAAGTAGCTTTTTTGACAAATATTATTGAAAAATTTAGTTTTGGCAAATTGTTAAAAACTTTATTTTTCTAAATCATAGAGAACTTTTTATTACTTAAGTTTAATTTGAATTTGTTTCTACTACCTACATAAACCAAGATATACTTTTCTAGTGGCTTTTGGTTAGCTGAGTTTGAATCTTGTCTCAGAATAGCTCTAGGACGTCGAGTTTTTGAGATACCCCATTCAAAAATATTTTAATAAGCTAAAGCCTAGTACGCAGATCGAGCTAAAATTTCGATCCCACATTTATCTCCAAACACCAGCTAAACTAGATAAATTTTGACATAAGCTTTTTATGGATACAACATTACAAAAAACAACTGTTTGCTGAAAAGAAATTATATTCAGCATTTTCAAAATATGTATTTCAATGTTTCGAGTGAATGTAACCAAATAAAATAGATTTTTCCCTTTGGCATTAATAAATCACTTGTCTTTGAATATTTCTCGTTCTCAATTTTCATTTTACAATGTAAAACTCACATAAATCTCACAAATAAAAAACCTGTCACACTTTAGCTCAAGAATTAATGTACGAAACGAAAATTTGATTTTTTAGCTGGAGCTGCGTACCTCTCGACTAAAATGCTAGGCTTAATTTTAGCTTGGCTAAATTTTGGAAATTTTTGTATGGGAGCGGAGTTTTAGCTCGATCTGCGTACTAGGCTTAAGAGTAAAGTTGATTTTAAATTAAAAATTAAGGTTTTTATACCACAACATCATCTGTTTCACAAAAACTGCAACTATTTTTGGAGTAAGGTAGTTTATGGTAAAGAGGCTAAAGCTAATTAATGATTATTCCAAGATGAATTGATGGTATTTGAAAGAATCCAAAAAAACTTTCAAAGATAAATGTCTGTACTTCTGATTAATGATACAAACTTTTTCGATTTTTTTTGTTGAGAAATAATAAAACTTCAAATTTGCCTAAAACCGCATTTTTTGAAGTTCTGGATTCGAATATATAGAAAACTTGTAATGCTATAGCAATTCTGAGACCAGATTCAAATTTTGTGCATCAAAAACTATCAGAAAGGTATATTTTGGTTCATGTTATAGACAAAAATTTTAATTTTGTCTCACAGTTTATTGAATATAATAAGATGTTGCTGCCAAAAATTGTCCAATTTTTTTTTTAATTTGAGAACTAATGGGTTTACAATAATCTTTTAAAGATATTAAAACAAAAATATTTTATTTAATGCAAAAATAATCATACAAAATGTTAAGAACTCGTGAAGCAAAATCTCATTTTTCTCAAAATAGGCTCCTACGATTTTGATGTATTTTTTTTTCTATGTGTAAGAATTAATATGGGCAACAAAACGTTCGTTTTTTATAAGAAAACTTAAAAAATATTAAATCTAGTACAAGAATTATAAAAAAATCACATTTAGTGAAGAATAAACATTACTCCCCACCATAATTTGTAAGCAAAAAAAAAATCACATGGGATACCACGCGGATGTCTCTTCAATAAAAAAAAAAACAAGAAAACTACCGCCTCCGTTGGCTACTGTCATCAAATGAAACGGGGCTTCAATAATTCATAAACATAATCATACTATAGTGTGTACCATGATGTCCAAATCCAAACAATCTACACATATGATAGATCAACTTTTTAAAAATCAATATCAACCTATCAACCTACTTAAGAGGCACCACAAGTGTCCACCATACACTGTCATCATCAACCGCAGTAAAAAAGCCATCTTCACTGCCCCCGTTCGTCTATTCAATGTGCCTAAGTGACTTTGACACCATGGCATAACTCACATGCCAAACTCTGGACGGGGTTTCCCTTCCTCTCTCCCACAAAAAAAAATTCAAATAAATTCTATAATCGAAACTGCTTAATAATGGAGAACGCATCCGTATAGACAGACACAAGTCCATCAGTTTCATTTCAGAGTTCAGTTTGGTCTATACGGAAAAGCGGGAAGGGACCCGCACTTCTGTTCTCTTCTCGTATTAATTTTTGATGAGTTATGAAAAAACAAAAAAACAATAACAACGTTGCGAGAAAGGCACTCGAAAGAGAGGGAATAAAAATTCACAATGGTTTTGGTTCCCACGGTCCATTCATCCAACGGGCTATGGTTTGGTCTCTGGTGGTGGCTATACCCCACCATCAGCCTGGTCTGGTGGCGGTGGGTCCCACTATATGAATGGAAAAATATTCATAGCAGGTTATCTGACTAGAGCAAGAATATAATATTGGGGTAGAGCTTTGATGCAAGTGACAGGGGCATCAGCACAAGTTGAAAAGTGTGAATGCCAATGCAGACGTCACTTATACTACAACATCATTCATAGGGAGTATAGGGGATATAGCAAAGATAACTTTGTGATTTGAATATCTGCATATTATAACTAACTCATCAGCTTTAAATTAAGTTCTGTTATATTTAAATACATACCCTAAAAGATGGTGCTTTATGTTAATTTTATTGATGTTTAAGATCAAAGGCTGGAAAAGAGTGCAAGTAAGGCATTTACAACGTAGAAGTATTCATAAATTAGGGTCTCCCCTTATTTCCCAGAATCAGTTCCAAAAGCAAAGTTTGTGGCAAAACTAACACCATTATCAAGAAAGCAAAACAAAATTGTACAACTGGAGATATTGCATTAATAACCACTAGTATTGCCCAGTGGTCGAAATTCCACCTGACTATTAGTTTACAATTAATTTACAAATGATGAAATACCTTTCTGGAAAATTCTATAAGCGATTAAGGGCCAGTTTGTTCACTGCGGATCATCTTTAATCAACGATTTTTGTGACTGGTAATTCTGCGAATGTGCTTGTTTACCACAATTTTAGTAAATGTTTGAGTTGTGAATTATCGAAATCACTAATCAGACAATATTGTTTGATCAGCTCCATCTAACCACAGCCTGCGAAAAACTTTTTACAGATTTAACCCAATGTGAACAGACTGGCCCTAAGTACGATGCTAAAGCAATTTTAACATAAAACTAAGTTAAAAAGAGTATTTTGCTACTTTTTAAACGATTTTAGTTTCGTACTATCTGTTAACATTTTAATAAAATTAAAATCACTAAATTGTATTTCAGAGTTGATTTGAGTTATATTCTATAAATTAAATAAATCAATTCTAATGTATTAATACAGTTTTAATGTTAACTATTAAAAAAAAAGTTTCGTAGAAACATTTTGTGTGGATTGAAATTGTCTGATCGATGTGTCAATATGGATCGTTTTTTTTGGAAGCAAAAAATTTAAAACGATATTATTAACAGCAAATACTTATTCACAACAAATATTGGATTTTTCATTAAATAGTAATTAATTATTAACGCACAAAATCAATGCTCATGAAATTAAAACCCTACAAAAGGTTTTTAAAGCCATTTTTGTTTTTAATAAAATAGAATTAGAATGACACGTCAGTAAAACAAAAAAAGTTTAAACATTTTGCTTAACCAAACAAGTAGTAACTGATTAGATATTTATAAGATTGTTAACTAGTGTCATGCTTTAAATTTTTGCTGTACCATTGTAAGTGTACGTATTAAATTAATATTTACATTAGGGTGGTCGTTAAAAAAGGTCACCTTGGATGGGCTTAAATCGACTCTAAATCTTTAATTTATTCAGACTTTTGTTTTCATCCCCTATAGTCACTGTAGCGGGGTTGATTAAATTTCCCTTTTTTATTTTTGCATACTAGGTGATTTGCGTAAATTCTGTCAAAACATTCAGATCATGCAGGTTAGAAGTAGACAGGAAAAAAATCCCAAAAAAAGGAGGTAATATTTTCCCTCGCCTGGATAGAAGGGGAAATTTTATTAAAAAAATATATTAAATCGAAAAAAAAAAATAATTTAAAAACAACAGTATTACCTACTGTTTTTTACCCTTTACTGATTTCTCTCAGTAAAAATTGTTTTCAAATGAAAAATTAAACAATTAAAAGTTAAATTTTTCTTCAAAATGTTAAATTGAAACAATTTTTTTTCAAAACCGTTCTTAAAAAAATCTTAGTTTGAAAATAAACCGTTATAATGTATTTTTTGCTTTCCAAAAAGCTGCAAAACCATACTGTAAATGTTGCCGTTGTTTTCAATTAATTTGTTTCTATTTAATTTCATTTTTTTTATAAAATTGTTGCCTCTCCTGCCCAAGCGGGAAACTTAATTCGAAAATAAACCTTAAGAATGGAGTTCCCTGGCTCTCCAAAAAAGTATAAAACAATACTGTAAGTGTTGTCGTTATTTTTTTTTTATTGTCTTTCTTCTATTTATTGTATTTTTTTTTCATAAAACTGGCCCTCTTGTCAGGGGGTCATAAGCGAAGATATTTTCTTCTTTAGAAGATACGTACAAAAAAACTCAGTTAATATTTGTATATTAAACAGTTTGAGGCGTTTTTGAGACAGATAAATAATGATTTTTTGGTCGTGATTCTTCTGTTTTATTCAAACTATGCATATATGTTCCCGGAGATTTTGGACTCCCTGAAATAGAATCCGACTACTACAGAATTGCTCCATCGGATCAGGATTTTAGTTTGTATTGTTTTTTTTAGCTTGTATATTTGAAATTATACGCAATAGAATTTTGTTCAACGGACTTTGTAGTAATTCCTAAATCTGCTATTACACGACGGTTTGTGCGTCGTAGAAGGATTGGGGGATGTACTAATTTTGTTTGTATGCTCTTTAGTCAATACCAATGTTTCCCAATTCGGAGTTAACGACTTCTACTTCTTTTATTGTATAAAATATTTTCAGTTATAATCAAATGTTATTTTACCTATCATACTTATCTATTTATTATTGTGTAGTCATAAACGAATACACAAAATAAAATAATTAATAGCAAGACTATATTTCCAACTATTACCCCAAGGAAACCATTACCAACTTCGTTCGTCTTCGCTTAGGCCACACATCTCCAACTCACCTAAATCTTCTAAAGAAAAGAAAAACCTCCGATCTGCTCTTCCTGTACAGTAACAATGGACATTCAACCCCTACTAACCCACAAAAACCAACTTTTAATTAACAAAAATCAAAATATTTACGAACTACTTAAAAATATTAATGTACAAAACCTAGAAACTATCCAAAAATTTATTTTAAAACATATCTATAAATTGTAAATGTTTATCAGCGAGCAGAACGCCTTGTGCTCTCTCAAATTTTTTACTTACTTAGATTAAGATTACTATGTTAGCCCGTATGAATAAATAAATAAATATTTTTGTGGATTGGATGTATGTAGGTAAATTATTTATTAATATGAATAAATTAATAAGTAGTATTATCAGTGTAGAAAGCAGGTTTAGTCTGCAGTCATACTTTCTTTAACTTATCTTCCTCTTGCATTGATTTGCATTGGACGAAACAACCAAAATTTTAGCAATGTTCGATACATTTCACATTTAAATACATATGTATGTATATATGAAGGAATTTTTTCATTAAGAGTTAAAAGTTCTTAAACTCACTACAAAAAGGACTACTTCCTTCATTTTGATTTAATTCGAATTAGTTTTAAAACGTGCCTTCGTGTAAAAAAAAAAACACTCATACGCCATACATTTGTTTAAAAAAATATTAGAGTGAAATTTCTAACTCGATTTCCCCTTCATAGCCTTAAGTTTGTTTCTAAAGTAAGCAAAGAGATGGGATGTCCACACCATATATTTCGCAAAAGAAAAGAAAGCTAACACAAATCAAACCAAAAATGACAAACTAAGGAAACAATTTTCAATGTCTATATAACTGTAAATCTAATTTTTTTAAACAGCATTAGAACTATAGGAAAAATAATTCTTAATTCAAATCCCACAAATCTGTAACGAAGTAGGGAATTTTCGACTTCGATTTTTTGACATGTAGAGTTTTTGTCTTAGTACTACAGAATTATAACCAAAGAACAAAAGATAAATTCTATTAGAACAAATAATAGATAAATAATTCAATGTAGATTTTATATATAAATACATGATATACATCACAGGTCAGCTCCCGAACAATTAGAATATCAGTCCAAAGAAGTTTCCGTACTCAAAAAGTTTAGAGTTTTACTCTCCTAAAGGAGAAAATTTGAGAATATAAAATTTTCTGTGAAAGAAACTTCAATGGACAGAATTTCATTGTCACTCTTCCATAATAGTTTTAGATTCTGTGCAAAAAAGCAACTGACCTATAATTTGTTTGGTTCTGCAAATCAAAATCCGAATTTTTAAATTAAACAAAATTCAAACCTAACATATTTGCTGCACCGGGAGTATGCAATGAATTACAATTGACAACAAATGAAGGTGATACAAATTTCTGATTTCATAGAATTTCGTAATAAGTTTTCGTTCAAATGACTCATCAAAAAGTTTAGAGTTTTACTCTCCTAAAGGAGAAAATTTGAGAATATAAAATTTTCTGTGAAAGAAACTTCAATGGACAGAATTTCATTGTCACTCTTCCATAATAGTTTTAGATTCTGTGCAAAAAAGCAACTGACCTATAATTTGTTTGGTTCTGCAAATCAAAATCCGAATTTTTAAATTAAACAAAATTCAAACCTAACATATTTGCTGCACCGGGAGTATGCAATGAATTACAATTGACAACAAATGAAGGTGATACAAATTTCTGATTTCATAGAATTTCGTAATAAGTTTTCGTTCAAATGACTCATATTTCATTTTAAAGTTATTAAAACAAATAAAGTACGTTAACAACATCAAAGAAAATTACACTTTTTTTGTATTTTATTTCTTAAATAATCTTTGTTTGCATTCATAAAACCAAAACAAAAAAAAAAAAACAGCAACAAAAATGATGTGCTATGTATGAATATTTGTGGAATCAAAATAAATTAAAAATATCTTTTGATTCCAAGAATCAATTTTATGGGCTTCTTCTTTTGGTCAAAAAGTGTTTTCATGCGGGGAACGGAGTTCCAAAATGTTTTATTGTGTGTGGAAAAAACTATATATTGGCGGGAGAGAGATTTAAAGATATTATTTTAAGAAAGGAAGTTGGGGATTTAAGGATATTGCCAGTCGATGCCTCGCTACCGACGACGTTCGCCTTTGACGGTCTTGCGTTTCTCCTTTTTCTCTTCTCTGAGTTGTTTCTGTTTTTCGCGATCTTCTTTGTCCTTTTCCTTCTTTTTCTGACTGTCTAAGCGAGCCTGCTCACGGCGTTCTTTTTGTAGCTGTATGACATCATGAACGTTGGTGTTCTTTTGGAGTCCAGCACTTGCTTTTTCGTCAGGTTCTTCAGCATCTTCTTCTTCGCTAACTTCAGTCTACAATAAAAAAGGAACATTCAAGTAGTGCGAAATACGTTAGTCTGTTGTTCGTTTACCTGGCTATATTGAGCTAGAATCTGTTCACGGATTCTTAGTTCGTCAGCTGTATACTGACGTTGCACGGTGGTTTGTAGTTTTTGTGATTCGAGCATTTTGGCGAGTTGAACATCAACATCCACTTTCAATTTGGGTTTGGATTCGTCTTCTTTCGGATGACATTCATTCCATTTGTTGAGGATTTCGTCGATGAGCTCTTGAATGTTGTTGTCCTGGTCAAAAATAGATTGTTGGTATACATCTTTGTTGTATGCTCATCTATATATTTATATCTCTATAGGTACTCACAATAATCTCACCCAGGATACCCTCGAGGGCATCTTTTTTCTCTTCGACTGTTTCATCGTCTTCGAGGATTCCAGTGATATAAGAACCGAATACACTTTCGTCTGTGTTTAATTCACGAAGTTTATCATTTAGCCATTTTGTAAAATTCCCGGCAGCAGAGCAATCATTGCCACAACCGGCAAAGGCCATGATTTTCTCGTTTAACTTCTTGTTCTTTTATCTTTGATCCTCCTGTGAGAAGAAATATCTTCTTTCAGCCAGGAAATATGGTTGGAGAAAATTTGACAGATGAGGTGAGTTTTTTTTTAAACTTTTGGTGCTTTGGTATAATGACAATAATGACAGATTGAGCTTTTCAGGTTTAATTGAAAATGGACAAGTTCCAGTATTAATTTTCAATGAACGTATTCAGTAAATAACACGAATGTAATTTGTTACCCAGAGGTTACATGAGCGAGTACTCACTAGTGATTTGGGAGTATACGTTTGTTAATTAGCCAGTTTATATTTCTGAGATCTCAGAGGACTCAGAGCGCTCAGAAATATAAACAGGATTCCTCTCAAAAATTCCTCACTTTTCCCCTTAAAAACTGAGATTGAAATTTTTTGGATTCGCTTGCTCAATTATTTTTTGTCGCAGTAAATTACATAAGAAGAAAAGAAAAAGAGAGTTGTTTTGACTTCTATGTGAGGAATACTGTTTATATTTTATCCTCCTGCTCTGTCAAAAAATTGAGGAAAAATACTGAGCGCTCACGAAATATAAACTAACCAAATCACTCGCTTCTCAACTGGCTTTGAAAAGGCAAGCCAATTGACTAGTGAGTAGCAAAAGTTTCTCTGTATAAGTAACTCGCTAGCGAGTACCTATTTTTACTTTTGTTTATTTTGATTTTGTTGAGAATAAAAAAATTCTTTTAATATAAAAAATAAATACCAACTAAAAAACTAAATCAGAAAAGAAAAAGAGTGTTGTTTTGACTTCTATGTGAGGAAAACTATTTATATTTTATACTCTATGGAAACCGTTGTACAATCGTGGTTCAGCCTTGGTTCAAAGTTGAAACTCGGTTCAACTCGAATGAAGTGTTGTACAATCACAGCCGAATTTATTAGATTTTCTTAAAATGCCTCTTAGAGGTCATTTAGTTAAGTTTGCTTAAATATTTAAGTTGCCTTTAAATAACATTACTTAAATTCTCATCTATAATCAATTTTCCATTGCTACTTAACTTAACGATTGAAATGTAACGTAACGTGAGAAAACTCACTAATACATGTTCTTTTCAGCTGTTTTTTGACAGCTTGCAAACAAATGCAAACAAAAAATGAGCACATGTATTTATAAGAAAGAAAGAGAAGCATCTGGTATACTAAATGCAAACGAAATGAAACATGATTCCATTTTGGGTTCTGATACTTTGATGTTTGTGTTCAGAAACTCTATTATTTAATTCTTTGATTCACACCTTGGCCTTTTGATAGAAAAATATGTTAATAAATCGAAACAATTTATTTTACTAAAGGAAACCACAAATCTTAAAACTTTCATTAGTTACCGCAAACAAAAATATGAAAACTCTACCCACAAACATACATAGCCCAACTAACAAAATTGCTTCGCATTTCAGACATTAAAGTGTTATTTGTTTCTATAGCGCTCCATTTAGCCCTCTGACAGAAAGTAAATACCTTATTGGAGCATTACTGAATCCTTAAATATTTTCTGGTGCAAATTATATCAGCTTGAAAGAAGTGATGTACCAATGTTTCTTTAATCTCTCTATAATGCTCTTATGAAGTAACCAAGATACTTTCGCTTCAATAGTCATCCCGTAAAATTATTATACAATCTTAATGTTAGTCTCTTTGTTTCTATAGTGCTTGTATTAGTGAATATGGTGAAGCCAAGCTATAATCGGCCATTTTATGATTTATATTCATTTTAGCACCCTAGCATATATATTTCTTATTATTGTCAATGTTTAAGGTTGGTATTAATTAATTAATAAATCTATTATATCTCTATTTATTTAATTAATATTTTTGTTATAGACATATACTAATCTATTATTTTATACTTTTCTTGAAGAAATTTTTTTTATATTACTGCAAGCTACTTGTCTCATACAAGACAATTCTAGATAAAAGTGATTCCAATTTAATGCATTGAATTGTATATCTGAGATTGGTGGAGCGGTTAGCGAGTAAGGCAATTGGTTCAGAGGAACACGGGTTCGATTCCTGGTTCTAGCAACAAGTTTTTTTTATTTTATTTAATGTGAACTTCTTTAAGACTATTATAAACTCCATAAAGGTATAATAGGAGTGAAAAAAGGTCGCCTTTTTCACTCTATGGAGTTTTATGCAATGCTTATATGCATAGGTTGAATGAAAACGAAAAGCATCTATGGAGGACTATAGAAGTGAAATTGTTAGTTGGGAGGTATACCTATATTTCTAAAATAAAAAAAATCATTAGTCTCGAATGTCAAAATATGTTTAAGATGGCTTTAAGTAACCTTTAAACGCGGTGAATGGCGTTTAAGTTAAGATGCATTTAAGTAACGTTGCTTGAAAGTGAAAATTGATTATAGATACCGATTTCGCACTTAAGAGCATCTTAGAGGCATTTTAAAGTTACGAAGCCTTTAAAATTTATTTATAAATACGGCTGTCAAAGTTTAGAACTTAACTCACCGCTGAACCAAGCAAATTTTAACTCTCCGATTTTGTTGAGCTAAATATGCTTGAACCGTGGTTCAAGCATTTGATTGGCTATTATTTAACTCTTTTGATAAAAATTTTATTTTTGTACACATGCTTTCTCACTTTAATTGTAATTTTTTGACAGCTCAAGTCAAAATAGACAAAAATTTAAAAAATATGAGTGTCATCTCGCTCTTCTCGACGTACAGATATAAAACAATAATAAAAAAAAGCAACCAAATTTTCTATTCCTATTTTATTTTATTTAAAAAAAGTTACTTATTACTTATTTGCTTTTCCCCACTATCTTAATGCAATAGCATCCATTGGCCACAATATTAAAAGTGTCAACGAAGACGGTGAAGAAGCGGAAACAGCTATGGCCACACTTACTTTCAACCAGTGTTGCTACCAATGCCAACGAATCCTTTGAGTTGGATCTCTTTTCATTCAGTATATAATAACATTATATAAAAACAAAGAAAAAGCACTAAATCTCACAAAATAATGAAATACAATAATAAACTGGCAGCTGACAAATCGTATGAGTTTTGCTTCATTTTTCAATCTCGAATAACTTTATCGATGCAATAGTTACAGAACATGGGTCCAGGTTACACGAGCGAGTACTCACTAGTGAATTGGGGGACATACGTTTTTTAAATCACTAATCACTCACTTCTCAACTGGCTTTGAAAAGGCTAGCCAGTTGACTAGCGAGTAGCAATAGTTTCGCTGAATAAGTAACACTCTAGCGAGTACCTATATTTTTACTTTTGTTTATTTTAATTTTGTTGAGAATAAAAAAATTTAATATAGAAAAATAAATACAATCTAAAAAAGTAAATCAGAAAAGAAAAGAGAGAGTTCTATTGACTTCTATGTGAGGAAAGCTATTTATATTTTATACTCCTGTTCTGTCAAAAAGCAGAAGAAAAAAACTGTGAATTTTGAAGAGAGTTAGACGCATAGAATCGTGTCTATGTCCTAGTTAGACAAGGCTTTGCAACGCAGCGATGAGCTTCGGTCCGTCGCAATACTTTTTTATATCTTTACCAAAATGTGTGTTTATTAAAGGCTCTCCCAAACCAACGTGAATTCGCAGTGAATCATTCACAAAAGTACAAAATATGACAAATACACAACCCTGAACAACAACAAAAATTCGTCATCGCTCCGCATTCGGGTTGGTTTGGGAGAGTCTTTAAGGCTCTCCAAAACCAATGCGAATTCGCAGCGACGACGAATTATTGTTGTTGTTTAGCGTTGTGTATTTGTCATATTTTTTTCTATTGAGAATGATTCGCTGCGAATCGCTCCGCATTCGCGTTGGTTTGGGGGAGACTTTATATTTCGTATTGCTATTGTCTTTAACATGCTATTTTTTTCCAAGCGAAGATAAAAATGCACTAAAAAATGGGGCTGTATCTATATAATGGTGTTTATACCACTGTAGTGTGTCTCACTCTTATAAATAAGGGCCAATTCAAATGCGGGCAAAAAATATCAAATAATTTCTGAAAAAATATTTCGATTGTGAATTGGCTTTATTAAATTCTCTTCAACCACAAAAGAACATTATCCGTAAGAAAACCATCAACCTTCTTTGAAAAAACACCGGAATTAATAATGCTATCTCTCTTACTCATTGACTTGCTGTTTGCATTCAACAGTATTATTTTCTCTTTTTAACTCAAAGGCCAATAATACATATCGATAGAAAAGAGAAAAAAAGAAAATACTTTGACATACCGTTGGCTTTTTACTTCAATCGTCGTCGTGTGAAGGAAAAAAATTAGAATTTATTTATTAAATTTTTTCAATTCCTTTTAAATCTGTCTCGAAAGCTATTATCGTTTATTTCTTTTCGTTAATGATTTCTTAAAACAAACAAATAAGAAAATTAATCTCGTGCCTGAATAATTACAACGGATTTTTTTCATCCATCAATTCGTGAACGCGAAGTGGAAATAAAAAAAAAAATACCTCAGCCATAGAGTGGTGAAAACTTAATAAATACATAATTGCAATTTTTTATTTTGTTTTGTTTCTCTTGTGAATCATTTGTAACATTAATATAATTCGTAACTATTAATTTATTGAATTTTCTAGAAAAAATTGATATTTATTTTTTATTTTCCTAAATATTTTCATTTTCCTTTTTTCCATGGTGAATTCAAAATAAAAGATTACCTCTTTCCAGTATTTGTCGAATGAGTGAAAGAGATGTTATTATATTTACAAAAACAATTTTAAAAGTAAAAAAAAAACTATTTTGATGGTGTAATCACAATTTTAAAGGTAAATTCACAGTGAAGTGTCAAAAGTAAAAAAAATCGAATTTTTTGAGTGGAGTAATTTTTTTTGGAAGTTTGTTTTTCTTGAAATTTTATAGAATTTTACCGAAAAGAACGAAATAATCAATAATTTATTAAAGTGAAGTGTGTATATTTTTCATTTCTCTGAGGTTTAAAAGTGCATACGAAGTTTTTTTTTCGATTTTCTATCTCTTAATCATCCTAAGTCGGTTCGGTTTTTGTTTTGATATAATCGTCGCGTCGTCGCCGGGTTTTGGAATTTTATTTCGAGTGAAGCTTCAAGAAAAGCAGGAAAATTTCAATCTCCTGTGCGGAATAGTATGATAAACAGTTGCAAAGGTAAGTTAATAACTTTGTACCAAACACAAAAGCCAAAATAAATTAAAAGCGCCCAGATAAAACCCGAAAATCTCTAAGAGAAACTCCAGACAAATATCAACATTCAGATGAAAATAGTCTAATTTGTCGAAAATAACAACAGACACCTTCAACAACTTCACACCAATATAATCGACTTTATATAATTTCCAATAGGAACGGTTTTCAGCGCAAGAAGACGAAAATCGAAAAGCATTGACCTTGCCATAGGTCCTTAACACGAATCCAACCAGCAACCAAACAACGTTATTCACTCTTCGTTCTCCTGGTATTGTTGTTGTCGTCGTCATCGTCGTGTTGTGTTCTCAATTTCCATCGCCGCATTTACCATACATTCTCTCTGAGATAAATTTGATTTTTTTGTGTTGTTGTTGTCGTATCGAAGTTGATGATGAGACGACGACGACACGATGATAGGCTGGCAAAGGCACACAATAGCGTGGCAGAGGCACACAAAACAGGACAGCAGAGCAGGGGAGGAAGAGGCAAAATATTTATAATTATACTAAGAAATGAAATTACAGGTAATTATTCACACGTACAGAGTGTGGTGGTACACACTAACTACCTACCTTAGTGCCTGCTTGGACTGGAGAGCTGGAAGATATTCTCTGAGTCTGTGTGCCGTTCATAGGAAGGTACCCAAAACAACTTTTGATGATTCCTTTTGAGTGGTGTCACGTTTTGTTCTTCTCAGTGAAAGGGTGGCGCTGCACCAGCACAAGGTCCTTCAATTCAAATTTGACCAGTTTTTTCTTGATGAGGTTTTCTCATGTGGAAAACTCAGATATAGAGTCTGACTATCCCTCTTTAGGCTCCTTTATTTTTGCCATCAACAGGTTGATATCTTTATGGATAGGTTCCTTAATGAATTAACACACATTAATTAGACCTTTTTTTGCTTAGCTTTGAGTTAACGGTGATAGATGGTTCGATCACATGACAGATTTCTAATAGAATTAGAACTATTCGGTGATAGTTTTTAGAGTTTAATGTTAATTTATTTCTATAAGCCATGTGTTGTAAAAAAAAGCACGTGTTTTCTAATATAGAAACTAAAAGGTATTGCAAAAGTAATCATCTCATAGGAATATTCCAGCAGTTTCCATTTCTGTGATCTCACAAAAAAAGCTAGTCGAAAAGTAAGCAATCTAATTCAAATTTAGTTTTCTCCCAACTTAAAATAAAAAAAAATTGCTTAGGAATGCTGTCCACTGTGGTTAATTGTTAAACCACTTCTTGTTTAATTTTTCGGTTTCTCTTGAATTTTTTTGGTTGGAAAAGCTGCAGAGAATCGGACCTATAACAATTCGTCCAATCGTTATAAATTAAGCAAACACGCCAAGATTAGTCCTAGGGCCTTACCCGGTGCAGATTGACAGAATTTTCCTCTCAAATATTTAAAATTGAAAGCTGAAGCTTGAAACTGGAAAGCTGAAGCTGATGACTGGTCTTAGCGGGTGCTTATTGATTAAAGTTTTTGAATCCTAGCTAGGCCCAGTTCACCTTTTTATCAGCGGGTATAGGTGATGAAAGGAAAAGTTGTTTTTTAAGGACAGTCCATGTGTTTGGGTTGAATTTAGCAGGATGCTTATGTGGTTCTTTTTAAGAGTGCTTATTTGATGCTTCTTCAGCTTGCTGAGCAGCTATGTCTGCAGTCGGAAGGCTTGATCTTTATCTTCAAATCAAATAAAACAAACTTAAATCTATCCTGAGTGTAAACTACGGGTCAGCTTATCTATTTGTTTGTTTGACAACGGGAAAGAGCAGTTGAAAATTTGATAGGGAAGTTTGTTAAAATTTTAGGTATAAAGCCGTCTTTACGTGATAAAACCTATTTTAGTAGATATTATAACATTATGCTATGGTGATGGCGAATTTCTAAGAAAAAGTTTAAGCAACCAGGGAATAAAGGCTCCCGCCAAACAACGCGAAACATTCGCCGGCGATATTTTTTTTTTGTCGTTTAGCGTTGTGTATTTGTCATATTTTGTATGATTTCGCTATGGTTTTGGAGAGCCTTAAGTACCTTTTTACTTATTTGTGAAGTGAATTTGGCATTTATGTTTAACTTGTCACTCTACCTATTACTCAATAAATTTGTTTATAAGACCAAATTTGTATTTAAATTAATTTCTTAAAAATGTATAGGTATTCTGTTTGATAACTCTTATGTCGGCTTTATTCTACTTAATTAAGAGCCAGTAATGCATAATAATATGTTAAGGACGTTTTTGATACAATATTTTGTTTTTATATCAAATTAAGATATACATAAATATAAATTTAGTCAAATTAGCTTGGAAATGTACCATATCGGCGAGCCTCTTTTCCGCTTTTACTCGATACCTAGATATATGTTCTAGCTTCTAACTAAATAAAGTAACTTGAATCTCTTAAACCTTCTATAGTAATATTTAGTCTACAACTTTAATCCTTTTCATGATTTTCATGATTTCTGTAGGCAGTTTGTCATGCTAGAAATAGATTCCTCGCCTCTCTGTCTTTTTGTCCAAATTGTTATAAGAATAAGTTTTGATACGTTTAAAAACCCATGGTTCTTTACTGTTTTTCACGTATCCTTATTAACAATTATTTTAGTAAAACTATTTTATTCCTTAAGGCTATAACAAATTTATAAACTTCTAACACTTGTTGGTCCTTAACACCAATTCAACAGCCATAATTTTAGTACAAATACAAAAACCCTTCTTCTACACCTTGACATAAATCCAAAATTTCGCATCATAATTAAAAAACGCACAAAAAAACTAAACTAAAAACCTCCAAGCTCTATACATCTCCTATTACCACACTGGACACCGCACAGTAAAACCAAGAACAGCTCATAAAAACATCGCAAGTTAACCAACAAGACAACGAAATAATAAAAAAAAAACTTTATGCCCCAAAATGTTCTACTCTACCACTAATGCAGTTCCCAGAAAATCACTGTTCGGGCTGCTGTTCCCCGTTCCTAGCAGCAGCAGCGGCCGGCATGGCACAACCACCATAAAATTAAATAACATGTATCGCACAACCTAATGGTAGTTTGATGGAGCAGCTCCATATGAAGCACCACCAACAACAACAAGAATAGCAGCAACACAATACCGAAGCATGAGAATTCAATTGCGGAATAGAAAAGCAAACGACGACGTTGTGGAAGCAGAAGAAATCCAAAGTAACTGAGAACAGAACAGAATTCACAACGAGCATTTTTGCTGGCTTAGAATTTTTTCGGCAGTCAATCACCCCATTTTGGCCATTTTTTTGTTCAAGTGTTATGTCGTTGTTTTGTTCGTTATTGGCGAACGATGGTAATGGTGGTGTAGAGTGTTTCTGCTTTCTGTTTCGTTCTACTCGTGGGTTACCTTTACCTGCCTATTAATTTACTTTTGCTTTGCTCTGTTGTCCCAGTCCGAATACGAGTCCAAGTCTGACGATGTCCGAGAATGTGACGACGATGAAAACAACGACAACAACGTGTGTTGTGTTGTGTTTAGAACGCGTTCTAAAGCTGCTGTGGCTTCTGGTATGGCTTTGGCCAGACGCAGAACCAGAACCAGTACTAACTAGCACTAGCAGTAGCAGCAGTGGAGCACATTTTGTGGCCTCTTACTCTTACACAATCACAATGACAAATTTTTATTTCACTGCGCCAGCTGAGAGTGTTTCGTTTGATTTCATTTTACATTTTATTATTTAACGTTTCGTCGGTCATCGTCGAAACGGAATAGAGCCATTGTATGTATATGCAGTGTATTGGTAATTCCACATTTGCTGCCGTCACACGTGAACATTAATAGGGAACCAGATATGTACATGGTTGGCAGCAGCAAGAAAAGACAAAAAAAAGATAAATAAAGAATCTATGAAGTTGGATAAATTGAATTCAATTTGAATTCGGTTGAATTTTTTGTTTTCTATTAAAGCTAACAGATAAACAGAGCTTATGTGAATGTTGTACTGGGGTCTATTTTGAATTGTGGTCCTCCAGCAAAAAAAACAAGATTGGAAACTTGCAGAATTGTCTGGTTTTATTTGTTTGTTTTCTAGAAAATTTTTCTCTTTCTTTTAGAGTCTGCTTTGCGCAAAAACTTACATTTTGTAATAAAAAAAAATTAAAAAAGAAATCGGTCCTACTATGTTAATTTGCAAAAGTACAGAGTAAAATGTTCTATTAATTTTGAGGAGATCGGAAGGACTGTGATAATGTTTGTATCGATTGTCAATAAAATTTGACACTTTCCATTGTAAATGGACCCCCTGCGGCTTGAAGTCTAAACATCAGAGGTAAACACTGTTGCAGAGTTCGTTAAAGGGGCCATTCAGGAAGAGAAGGTCGTAAGGACTATTGCAAGGCTTGTTGGAATATTGAATACTACGTTGATCAGATTTATTGTGAACGTTCCTTGTCAGATTTGAGGACTACGAACGTTTCGTTGACCCCACACAATCTAGATTTTGTTTGAAAATTCAAAAGAATTTAAATGCTCATAGGAACTCTAAAAAACACAATTGCACATATTTCACTTCTTCTTTGAATAAAACATGAAAAGGGTCACAACCTGAATACACTGTATACATAAATATAAAATCTCTTTTTTCTATCTTCTCACTTCTATAGGCAAACTGTTATACGGAGAAAAAAATGAGTAATTAATTGTAATTGTGAATAGGCCAATTGGATTTTCTATAGATTTGGTGGTAATCTACTAGATTATGAAATCTTAAAATGTATGGGAATCTTGTTGATTTTGATGAGATTTTGGGGTTTTGGCTCGAAATCTAGATTTTGATTCGGTGTCAAAAGGCTATAAAGTTCTTCTACACTATCTCTCTGTAGCGGTGTTAACAGATGTCAGTATAAAGTAGAAACGAATCTTACTTACGATTGCCTGATTTGTGAGATGAAAGTGATTTCCATATTTTGCTTCCATACTTCTGATGGTTTTAGAACCTAAATATTTTCATGTATAAACCAATGTCAAAGTGTGTAGAATGCGATGTGAAAATACGTGTAAATACTCAATGGTATAGTGTGAAATAGATGTAACGACATTCTCAACGTGTATCACCCGCTTTAAGATTTTTAAAGGAAAATTGACAGTTTCTTTTTTGTAGCCTCCTCATGCGGCCTTAAGTTCACTAAAATTTCAACGAACCTTACAACTACATGAATGGATCGCTTAAAAAGTTGATTTTTTTTACTTTATGAACGTATGGATGAACGTAAAGTTTCTTTAGATTTTCAACGGACGTCAGGTCACACGAGACCCACACACAATTGAACCTTTCCATTTTCCAACGTAAGTGGCTCAACAACAATTATTTGTTCGAGTATCAGTTCGCGGACCCCTAAATGCTATCTGTAAAACGTATGTTATAATGATTATTCCTTCGAATCAATCAATTTTACCCATCAATCTAATCCGCCATGCCATGATATATTTTTCGATACACCAAATTCCATAACAAAGGATTTCTTTTTTGTCCCTGGACATTGTGAAATATGTTTTCTATAGTATTTTGCAAACACGCGATAAAACTAAGTGAACTTAAAAAAAAATATTTAACAAAATTACAAAAGCAAAAGAAAACATGCAAGGAATGTAATAATAGACAAAGAAAGCTTATTTCTTGCTTTTAGCGTTTCATTTCTAATTTGTTTTTATCAGAGGATACTTTTTGTGCATATTAAGCGAAGTTTAATTTAAAATTTTACAACGTATTTGGCATTTATGTTTATCTGTTAAACAATTAATGTGTATAGGAAGTCGAAAGTATTTTAATGGTCATGATTTCGATTGAAGATTCCGACAGGACAGGAAATAAGGTAACGAAAAATGTTTAACAATCTCTGATTTTAACGAGTAGTTATTATTTTAAGTTTGAATATTAATGAGAGCCCAAATGTGTGGGGTTATAACTGCTAGACTCTAATGGGTGTATGAATTTTTTGCAATAAAATAGAGTCATCATAATAACTAAGTTATCTACTAGTCTCGCCATTATGTAGATTATAGGTATATTATCGTAAAAATTTTGAGCTCGAGATTTTAAAACAATCGAAACATACATAGGTTCCAAGTAGCCATGCCAAGTTAACTAAACTTTTTTTTTATTCAATTCAATAAAGCTTACTTCAAATAATTCAAAAGCGTCTTCCAACAGACACAGTAAACAGTTATTTGCAATCACTTTTGTTTTGTAAATTATGTCTCGATATATAACCGCACACCATTTTTAAAATGTTTGGTCTTTTCCAAAGTCGTAGCGTCATATTTTATAAAACTCCAAGTATGATTTCTTATTAATTTTGCTTAGCATTAAATGTTGTTATTCAATTTGAAACTTAACATGACAGTTTTTATCAACCAATTCTGAAACTTCTATTAGGGTCGACAAAAAAATCATTGGGACATATTAACAGAAAATGTTTAAGCTGCTGCTAGACAAAACTAGAGCTTATTATATGAAATTTCAATAAGATAAACTCCACTTTTGCTTAGCAACATGCAACAGCAACAAATCGACTTTTCTGTCTCGTCGGCTGCCCTGAAAATTTACTTGATGTATGTAGTTTGTCCATGAAGAGCTTAAAATGCTTACTCGAACGAAAAAATTAACAAACAAATGAGAAAAACTAGAAGAACACAACATTAGCAAACAGAACGTTTTAAAAGGAAAATGATTTTCTGTTTGTCTGTCGTCGGTAATTTAGTTTTTCTTTATAATTTCACAAACTTGAAAATGATATTTTTACGTTTTCGATGCAGTGGCATATATATAATTGTTTGTACATTGAGTATAGGTAGCGCAGGTGTTTTGAAGCTTCGTGTTTTACCGAAATCCAAATGAAATATAATTTATCAATGCCAAACACGATTTTTTTTGAGAATTTCAAATGAGGAAGTTAAGTTTTTTTTTTTTATTTCTGTTGTTTGTGGTGGTGCAACGGAAAGCTTGAGTTTACTATTGAAACAATATTTGGGGAAATGGTTGTGACGTATTAGAAATTTTAGAAGTAAAATCAACTGAAATGAGGCAAATTGACAAATGCACAAAATGAATAACTAACTAACTATTCGAAAATACGAGTTAGGGAATAGATAAATTTAATAAAGAAAATGCATGGAAATGATTTTTTTGTTTTCAAGTCACATTATATTGACTAAACATATTATGCGTCACGTTACTATGGCGCCAATGCAAAAGCAGTGGCACTCGTTTTCATTGTACGGTAAATGCGTCGGGATGCTATATACAAAATATGTTTTAATAATCTCATTTAGATTTTCAAAAGTTGTCTTACCTTATAAATCTAAAATGTTTTTCTTATCGGGTGTGTAGATTTACACCGTTTATCTGAATTCCTACATGTCGCTTACGCCAGCGTCAGTCCGCCATTAGTGTGGTACATGATGAGAGGTTTCACCAAGACACTTTACTAGGAAGAGCTGCTAATAGGGCAAATGGAATGGCAATATGATGATGGGAAACAACGTATGGGGGTGAGGTCAACTAAAAGACCATTTTTAAGTTTTCGATAGGAGAACCTACTAGTATTTTCTGTTCGGGCAAATGATAGCTTATTAAAAGTGTATTCCAATTAAGTTCTCGTAGTAATTAAATGAGTGATGTTGCTAGTATACAACCTGTCAATTACTCTGTTAATATTACTTGACTGAACTAGATTTAAAAGAAAAAGTTAAATTTAAACCCCTGATACGGTTAACGATAGAGTGTAATCTTAAACAAGTTTCTCAGGTAATATGACAAAGTCCTTCGTTTAATTTAATCTTTTTTGTAGTTTATTTTAAGCAATTTTCACAGGGACAGGGACTCATGAGCAAGTGCAGTTTTCAAAAGCTTGTGTGTGTGAGGAGAAGCTTGGAAAGTTGGATAGTTGTGTTTAAAATATCAAAGTTCTTAAAATACTTTGGGTGCCATAGGGAAGGTATCGAGGACCTGTATTGTTAACATAAGTAATATCTGTATATTTCTAACAGCAAAAGATTATAATTAATATTTTCTTAACCTTGAGGCTACATGAGCGAGTACTGGTAAACTAATTGGGTACACACATTAATTGCCAAATCACTCACCGCTCTACTCGCTACTCACCTAGGTTCGAAAAAGGCAAGTATTTTATCTTCTGAAGAATGAATACATTACCGCTGCAGAGCCAAAAACAGAATCTATAATTCTAATTAAATTTACACAAAATCTTTAAAATACCGCAAAATGTTCCTTTTGACTGCCATGGTACTCGTTTCAAAAACAGCTTAAAGGTGTTATTAAGAATCATTAGCTTTGCTACCATAAATCAAGAGTGATATACAGCCGAAAAAAATTTAAGCCTCAAACCTGAATTCCCTTAAGCTACCACGTAGGTAATCATCACACATCAATCGCATCTCATTACTTCTCCCAGTTTTATATCCAAATCACTCATTTTTATAGCTTAAGTCAACTACCGAACCAACAACAGCATCAGCAATAATGCTAACAACAAAAGAAATAAAACAAAAACCAAACCTATCACCGGCTTGCATCTGATTCCTTTGGCTTCTGCTGCAAACCGTCAGCCGCAGCAGCAGCTGAAACCGCTCCTTTTTTGCAGTTTTTATTTTAGTCAGACTCGTACGTGGAAGGCGCCCATCTTACTCAACATACATCCACTTTTTTTTTTGTCTTTTCCTAAGAACAACAACAAAAAATCCCACATTTATATTTTATATCATGCATTCATTATTTTCTTTTATTTCCCACTTTTATTTGAACTCGGGAAAAAACAATGCATAAATACAGGACAACAAAATATGCTCGAAATAAGCGCAAGAACAGCCCACCAAACAAAACAATTCTACTTTAAAGTAGAACACAAACTTGTTGTAGATATAATATTCTTTTGAGTGAGTTTCGTCTTCTGGTTGGTGGTGCTAGTGCTAGTGCTGGTGCTGCTTTGGCTGCTGCTATAGAAATAACCTTCAAGATTTATGCGATGCTTGCGCATTTTATTCAATGCTGATGTTGTTTTTTTTTGTTTTGTAAAATTTCGAACATGTTCTTCTTCTTCTTCTTATTCCATCAACGACGACGATTATATTCCGCAGTTAGTGTGTGATGGCCACTTATACTCTCATTTCGCTGATTATGAGAGAAATGAGAAATAATAATTTTAAGATGATGAAAGAGATCTCACTTTTTTGCATTAGCATACAAAAGAAAGAAGATGTGTGACTTTTTGTTTGTTACTTGCGCCTTATAAAGACTATTAAAGTGTCCTATTTATATGAATGAATGAGTAGTTGGGCATTTGTTTTTAATTGCTGAGATGTTCTATGTAATGTTGCGGTAGAAAATGTGTGGATAACATCACTAGATGATGAGATATTTAGTGTACCATAAGGGAGGCTTTAGAGACCTTTACTTTTTTTTAGTGGTAAATATTGTGGCTCAGGTATTTAAGGTGGAACTTTTAGCACGAAAATGTGGTTATTAATAGTTTTATTTGCTGATAGATTTCGATTCAATTGTTTTTAATTTTGATATACATTGGTAGATTTTTTTTGAAATTCAGAGACGAATAGGGATCAAATGGCTCTAAATACAAAAACATTTGTTTTTTTTTCAGATTTTTATTTTACCCCCTTCGTCCCCTCTAGATTAGACACAGAAGAGAAAAAATCGTATCGGTGTGCGGGGGTCTATTTTCCTCCATTCAGGTGGGAGGAGTAATTTTCTAAAAAGCTTACATAAAACAGAAACAAATTATATGGAAGAAAAACGGGAATTAGCATTTTTTAAAGCAACAAATCCATTCTCTGATATGCTCTTCAAATAAAGTTATGATTGTTAAATTATATCCTTTTTCTTCACCTTTTTAAATGTAAATTAAGTTCCTTTCGTGGGCCTTGTTACGTTTCGGGCGTGGTTACACCCTTCTTCAGATAATTTTATAAAAAAGTTATGTGCACAAATAAATAAAACATGTTGATAAGTCACGTTAACATTTTCAGACACGGGTTTTGTGAAAGTACTTTGCACCTTTTTCAAAACTTAACAAACCAATAAAGCTTTACTGGCTTGTTGAATTTTATAAAAGAATATATCAGCCTGTTAAGAAACATACAGACATTTTAAGTAACTGCAAAGATTTTATAAAAAAATAATATAGTACATAGTAGCTCACGTTACAAAAAGTCGATGATTCCCTTTATTTTAGGTTTTCAATTTAAAATTTAGGGCTTAGCCCTAAAGTTTTTTTCTCAGCCATATATGTGTTAATTGTAGAATATTTTACAATTCTAATTTTAAAACTAGCGATAAGACAGGGGTAAAGATAATTTTTCATTTTTTTATCTTCATTTTCACTTTTTATTGAAGTGCCCAAGACCAAACAGTTCCAAAATGCAGACCAAAAAACTTCCTAATCAAACTGCCCTATTTAAATAAAGATTGAGAGATAGTTGGAGTTCCTCAGGGGAAATACTTTGGGCCTCTACTTATTTTATTCACTGGTTTGTCGTCTTAACTTAATGTGTTTTGAATTATTGACATGTATGCATGTGGAATAGGATTCCACGGGAAAGGCTGAGGGTTCTAAGTCAAATGGTCCTTGGGTTTCCACCAGCTGTCACACGACCAAACTTATTTTTTCTTTTTTTTTTTTAAGTGAAGATGGACAAAACACTTTGAAAGTATACTGTGTTCAACGGAAATTATCAGGACAGATGTTATAGGAGATCTTTTTCCGAAATAGTTTTACCTTGTACACTATCAAGATCATGGCACTACAACAACTAATTTATTTATACAAACTGTGTTGCAATTCCCAGCGAAACTCCGGCCCGTTTTTTTTTAGCTAAAGCTTTCATCTAAAGCAACAACTTTTCCTTACAATTTTTCTGAAAAGAGCATTGCTTGTGAGATATTCGGCATTCCTCAGGGTTGAATCTTAACTTCTATACTTTTTTATTAAATCAATTTTTTATTTTGAGAAATTGCTGTGAATTTTTTTGACTGACAAAAAGTTTTGTGGCGAGAAAACAAAATTAGACTAACGATAACTAATAATATAGGGAGCGGTATTAAACCCTCCGAAAACAAAAATTTCGAAACTCGAAATCTTAAATTTTGTATAATCTCAAAAAACAATCACAAAGTATTGTTTTGAAGATAGCTGTCTTAATTATTCCCAATGTATATTATAGAGATAGCAATGGTGGAAACGATATCGTGCTATCGTTTTTATTTTACGTGATAAGGCCCCTGGTTTCATGATCTTGCAATTACAAAATCTCGTAATTAAAGGTCAAGTCAAAATTTTGTAAATTCAAATCTCAGAAACATCGCTCTTATTTCGGATTGAAATATAAAAATCCAGCGAAACAAATTAGGAAACTCGCGAAAACGAGATTGCGACATTTCGTAATGCGAGATTTCGAATGCGCGATTTTGTTCCCAACTCAATTAAAAATGACGAGTGTCATAGCAAATTCCAAAAAAAAAAATTCAGGAAGTTTCCGTTAAACGACGACATTTTGTTATCTTTCTTTTTAGGTAAACTCTGTTCAACACAAAGAATATTTAAAAGTATACTTCAAGCATTTAAAAACTAACAAAGCATTTAGATTTAACTTTGATCTTTTATTTTAATTAACACACTCGAATACCCTTTTGCAAAATCCCTTTAAGTCCTTTGCGAATATTTAAAAACCCTTCAGGGTTACTTAAGTTTTTAAGACTATGTCAATCACCCTTCAATTAACCACTCGGTGTATACCAATACCACCGTTCTAGTGTGTGTTCGTGTTAAAAATATATTTTGCTCTTAATCTCCTTTATTCGAAGGACGAATATTAAAAGGATATGAAAGTAAATTCACTTGTAATCACTGTGGGGGTTGTCCATATTATTACGAAACACGTTTATTGTGTTTGCCAACTTTTTTTTGTCTTCTAATTCTTTCTTTCTTTCTGTGAAATGTATCCTGTTCTATATGAGTACAATATATTCATATGCTTCGTTTCCATTGTTTCCTAATTATATTTTGTCATTTAAGTCATAATAGTTGTTGGGAAGAGAAGAATAATTCAAGTTTTGTAATTTCCAATTATAATTAGTAACATTATTACAAGGAGTATGCATGGTGAACTGTGCGACGACCAACGACCAACGACCGTCGACGACGCTGACGATGAAAATGATGATGGTTGCAATTACAATTTGCATGTTTTGAAAGTTACCTGCCAGTTGATGTGGTTCTTTTGGATAAGGCTTGCTTGATATTCTGTTGCATGCAGCTCCAGCAACAGCAATTGCCATTGAGAATTCATTATAAATATCCTTGCTGGGTATATTCGTTTCATACATTCATATGTTTGTACCTGTGTATGTGTCTTTTATTGTTGTTGTTAATTCCCAACACAACAAACAACTTGTGCGCTTTGCTCTCGTTTTGGGTGAAATCAAAGTCAAATTGTACCTCTGTTTTTATACATTCTTTGAAGTAGCTAAATTTATATATATTTTCTGTTTGAAATTGGTTGTTGTTGTGGAAAAAGTAATGGGAAACTAGTTAATGGAAAATTTAATCAAAGTCAAATGGAAATTGCATGCAACATTGATGTCAGATGGAGACACGGTTAAGTGTTGGCCTTTGTGAAGGCTGCTGCTGCTGTGCTGTTGTAACTGAAGCTGGTGCTAGGGGTTTCTTTTGTTCCATATAAAGTTTTGGCCATGGAAACTTTGTTGTAATCAATTCCAAGGAATATGAAAAGTATTCTCATTAAATCTTTTTGTAGTAAATTATACAAGTCCTTTGTAAATATTGTGTTACTCGTTGAATTTAATTGGTCTTTAATAATTTTGACATTTGATCATTTATTACAAAATGAAAACGTTAGAACGTTAGAGTTCAATCAGAAAAATTTCAAGTTTTAGCCCTGTTTAGTCAAGGTTGTAGTAAGTTTTCTAGTTGGGAAAATCTAGATGAGTCAAAGGTGTAAAATACTTGTGAGGGCCTTAACAGTAAATAACTTGTTGCGGAAGTTTTCGTATCTCATCAGAAATATCGCTCAAACAAAAGCTTTTAAACATAATTTGCTTTGCTAATTTATTTTCTTTTTTACAATTTTGTTTAACTTAAAGTTACCTTAAATATAGAATTTTATAATTAAATATAAATATGTATAGTTAAGAGACGGCATCATATGGTCTGGCTACCCTGATGCCTTTCTAAAAATAATTTATGAATTAAGTTTGTAAATTATTTCAATAAATAAATAAATAAATAAAAGTTTTATACCCATCATACAATATGGTTTGCAAAATTTAAGCGTTATTCATTTTCAACAGTGCACAGTCTGTGATTTTTTTCTCGCTCAAGGTGAAAGGGTACATCTACATATTTGACGAGGACCTAGAGAATTTCTTTATAGTAACCCCTCCTAGGCCTTTTTTTATCATCAATGTTAAACTTTATAGGTCCTTGTTAAAAACTAAATTGTTTTTCCAACTGGTGATAATTTTCCCCACCAATAAAAACAATCTAGTTACTAGACAGTATTGCATAAATATGTAGGTACTAACAAGGGGCTACCAAGGGTTAATGTCGAAACTCGCTAGATTAATTATTATATTATAAACTATGATTAGTATTTATGATGGGATAGCAAGCCCAACAAGTTCTTACTAGCAAGAAACTCACGAGCATTTGACAAGTTTTCCACATTGGGCTTTCCCCTACAGATAACTTCCTAAGCCCTTGATAAAAAATGGCGAACACTTTTCATTTTCAGGCGGAACCGCGCTAGCTTAGCTATTAATTTTTCAATAAAACATGCCATTTTTGCTAACTCTAAATATATGTTTTTAAATTTTAACGTTGTTATTTTCAACGTGTGTGAGAGCCTCACGTGTGTATTGCCTTTTCTGTAGTCATTATGTTTTATAAAGCTCAAAATCTTTATTATGTACCTATCAATTGTTTTTGAGAAGCCACAACTAACCCCTTCCATGTGACGAACTAAAAAACATACCTACCATTTCTAATTTCATTTTCGTTTTGTTAAAACGTCTGCATTAGTATAACTCAATTAAATTCAAGAAGTTAAATTTCCTGGACATTTTCTTGAAAATGCATTCAACATAAATCTTTATACAAATGGATGTAGGTAGTAGTGGCACGTGCTTCAATGAAACATGAAATGTGGTATAATCGTTGTGAAAGATGTCGACATTAAATGCATAATTACTGAGAATATTCATTTAAAAAATAAAACAACGCATTCTAATTTCTTATCGCTCGCCGCCGGCCGTGATGTATTCTCGTTAGTAAAATGCAGTTGGACATGAAACCGGATATTGCATTTCTTTCAATCGTTTTTTTTTCCCTTTTAAAAAACAATTTTTAAATAAATATAAAAATATATTTGTGCTAAGACCACCAATAGAACAAGTAGTGTAACATTTGGCATGAATAAGTAGATAATATTGTGGATAATTTGGTGTAAATTGGTTGTTAATTCTTATAGTTTTAAATTTGTCGCTGAATGTTCTAATTCCAGATAAGACAACTTTTTTACTTTTGTTTGCCTCTCGAGGCAAAAGGTTATACATTACTGGAGAGGCTCTAGCGATTCTCTTGTGCTACCCTTGCAAGGCCCTTGTCAGCATCAATTAAAAACTATATATCGTTGGCTTTCTATCAAAACCTCGTAAGTCTGTTTTGAAAAATTGCTTAGAAGACACAAAAAACTGAATGAAAAGGTAAGAAATAGAATTCTTAAATAGTAAAAGGAATCATGACACGATTACTAGGAATTTTTTTTCTTATTTTTTTTTTTTTTAATTAATTTTTTCTGTTTTCTTTTGTTTTTCCATGTTTTTTGTTTTTTCCTACTTACATGCTTTTTTTTATTTACTAAATATGTTTTTTTTTCCAACTTGACATATGAACCGAATCTTTCGAAGTTTGTTTGACAAAAAAAAAATAGAAACATTTCACGACAAAATTGAAACTATAAATTAAAAAATAATGAAATATTTTGTTTTGTTTTTGTTATATTTGGGGTATTTGTGATGGGATAGTAGAACTTATCCAATAAGTTGTACAAGCAAGGGCCTCACGAGTATTTTACAAGTTTTCCTTGTCTGGATTTTCCTTGCCGAAGCCTTTTCAGGGCCTTGATTAGTCTTGACAAAAACTTGTTTGACAAGTTTTCCTAGTCTAGGAAGCCTTGAGCCCATATAGGCTCAGATCTTTAATATTAAATTAAATTGAAATGTTGGATCAAGATCCATGAGAGCCTCATGAGTATTTGACAAGTTTTCCTGGTTTAGATTTTCCCTATGGAAGCCTTTTCAGAGCCTTGATCAAATTTGACAAAATCTTGGAAATCTTGGATTTGAAAAACAGGGAACGTATATATTAACAATTAAAAAATATTACAACTTATTACCAGCAAAACATGCCGATTAGCAAATATTGCTCCGCTAACTTAATACCAATTAATCAAGGCTAGAGTTAGGATCAAACTAGAGAAAATATTTTTTGATAAAAAAAATATCATCAACTTTTATCAATTTACTTACACTTGACCTTATTTTTTTACTAAGTGGATTTAACTCTATTATCTCAAATAGTCAAATGTCACTCATAAGTTAACTCAATAATAAAGACAAAAATAGTTCTAAGCCGCACACCCAGCATCATGTCCCCCCAGAAAATTGTTACAAATTATTTTTCAATTGAGTTTGCGAGAGTCGTAGGTCGACACTTATTTTATTTTTTATTTTTTCAAAAAATAATACTCACCCTCTTGATGTGGATTGATTTTTAAGGCCAAGTTATACATTCGTAAAAATTACTTCGAGCTTGAAATTTTTATCAATCACAACATGTTGATGAAAAAGTTGGAAATTTTGTTGCAAAAAATTAATGTTAAAAAAACATTTTTGAAAAAAAATATAATTTTGGAACTAGGTTTTTTGCATTTGACCTTTCGAAATATACTAAACCGCCACGTAAGCCCTCATCTATAAAAGCAAGAACGTGAAACTCTTGTATGAATATTGTTTGTGTGTCTTCTTCCAGAGACTGCTGCTGGCTAATTCTCAAAGTTTGAATCTTTTTTTATTGCAATACAATGCATGCCGGCACGAGATCTCTTTTTCTCTAAGAGGAAACTAACTGAACGAAGACTTGTATAAATGTTCTTCTGGAATGATGGCTTTTAGTGCTTGCAGCATTTTTTGACTTTTTGTCTTGTTGCTTCTTGATGTTGCAGCAATGCACCCTGAGAGAAGGATTTTGTATCTGTGTTACTGTTTGTTGTTGTTGTTGTCTTTCTATATTTTAACTCGAGTGGCTCGTGCTGCAGCTTAACTGGCAAATTATTAATGGTTTAATAGGGTGCGCATTAACGCAGGACCATCACACTAAAAGTAGCACTTCATTGCTTTGCACCGTGCAATACACAAACCATCATCAAATGTAGTTGTTTTTGTTTTTGTTGTTGTTGTTTTTTATCATGTTTTTTGTAGTGCCTCTTTTAGAGTGTGGGAATATTATTATTAAGTGGAGTTTTTATTGTGTTTTTTACACTAATTAAATGGTTTTTATGCGATGACAGTTTTATGGTGTCCTTTTGTAAATTAAGCGAATGAAATTATAGAATCAATCATCGTGGGTTGGTTGGTTTGATCGGTCAGACGGTTGGTTGGTCGGTCGGTCGACCAGGCTGAAGTAAAAGCTGAAGTATTCCATTTTTGTCCTTAAGTGCTGTGTGTGCACTTAGTTGTTGGGGTTACCTTATATTTATAGATTCTATGAACTTCATGCTAAAACGGCATTCATTATTTTTAAGGGGGAGAATATGAGTATTTTTGTACATTATACAAGTTTTTTTTTGTTGGTGTTTTGTGGGGTTCTGCTATATGTTTGCAGCTGTTAGGGCTTTAGCCAGATAGTTTATTTTATGGTTAAACAAAAAAGGGTTAACACAAGCCATGTCATGGTTTAGCATAATATTTTTTTTTATGTTTCATTCAGAATTTTAGAGGACATAAATATTAAAAATAAAAAAAAATAGATCAGAGCCAATGAAGAGTTTTGTTGGTTTTTAAACGAAATTTAATTTCTGTTATATAAATTGTATGTGTTTTTAAAGGATTTCATGAAACAATACCAAGGAATGTATATCGGAAATTGGTTAAATTGCTGTTGGAAGTTAAAGCTGCAATTTTGAATAAAGTTTAAAAAAAAAGAGGTTTTACGCCAGTTAAATAAAATTAATGCGAAATATTTGGTTGGATGTTAGTAAAATGGACGTAGATGTAATTGTTCTTATCAAAATATATACAAAGTGGACATCAATCGAAGTGTTGTTAACATATGTGTGAAATGTAAAGGCCCCTTAAAATATTTGGAATGAATATCTACCAAACGTAAGGTTTCTTCGAAAATTCTTTTGAAAATTCTTAGCTTTTTTAATTGCTTATGAAAAAGTTGTTATTATGTTCTATGTTTTGTTGGAGTTATGTACCATATTTAGAGGAAAACTTGACGAAAATGGAGAGATCTAAATACTCCTTCAAAGTCTATAAGTACACGTTACCATCGCTATTAAAGTGATCTTGCGCGAATTTCAAGTTTTATGGTTTGCGGTCCATATATTCGGTGATGCGAATTTATGAACATACCCCCGAGCGTTTCATCGCCCAGACTGTTAGTTCGACAACAATATGCTTATATAGGCAATTTTTTGGATAGTTTGAAGATGCATTTCATAACTAATGGGATTCGTCCAGTAACATGGTGGTAACATGGTTGTCGCAATCTGCTCATCATGCTGCCAGACGGGACTTGGTGTGTGTTTTGTAAAACCACCGGGAACCATTTACACTGTGCCAAACTAGAGCTTGTTGACTGATATTTGAGCGAAACCAATTCAGTTGCGTGATCTTCCAGCAACTGTGCAGCTTTCTTCAAAAATCAAAAAAAAAAAAACACCCTAGTTTCAAACCAGTTCCTTAATTTACTAACATTTAGACTAACAATGGCCTCGTAGTACTTGGTGGAATAATAGCTAGTGCGTGTGACTGTCACGTCGAAGGTCTGACATGGAATCCCAGCCGCTATCACCTAAAGACAAAAACAAAAATCCAGGAGTACCGCCTCTACCGCATAACGGTGCATCACTGTTTCAAATCTTTTTTTGACGTTAAAGGTATCGATGAGGTGTTTACCGACCTTAATTTCTCCATATCCCCAGCACCAACTGGTGCCTTTCCACTAAAATGCTCCCCTGATTGTATTTGCAGGCTTCGGTTCGGACCGCGTTAACTTGATAAGTTCTTTAAAATCAAAAATTATTAAAATGCTTAAATATTTTTTCGGTAAGTTGCAATATAAATTTAACGAAAAAAACTTTCCGAAAATGGCGATAATGTATATTGCTTTGTGCATAGAAGTCATTTGGTAATTAATCGATAAATAAGTAAGCCCACAGTTATTCAATCGTCTTATTTTTCTTAAAAATTACATTTTTTTCTGAACCGAACATTTATTTAACACTTTCGAAAAAATATTCTTAAAATATTGAATGGAAGGCAAATATTTATTAAACATTGATATTGTTCTTTTTTGTTGAAAAATTAGTGTTTCGTTAGGTTGAAAGATTCAACGAAAGTACACTTAAATATAAGTTAAGTAGTTTCTAGTTAATTTTTCATTAGAAACGCCGAAAAAAATCAATGGTACTATTTTGGTAAAAAGTGGGTATTTTTGCTGAGCTTACGTCAAGTTAACGAAAGAATCTTATTTTTCTCAAAAAATTAAAATAGGACAGTAAAATCCTTATCAGCGTAAATAATTTATCAATAACCTAGGTTCTAATTTCTTCAAACTAATCAGAATGTTATATTGGAACCATTTTCTGAAAAAAAAAAAAAACTAAACGAAGATCTCCCATGTTCCTTCCCACAATTATTGAGAGATCTTAACCTAATCTTACACTTTTGTCCTGCATTTACAATTATATTCCTTAAAAAGTTTTGAGTTCCAATATGTTCATATTTTTCATTACAAAAATTAAAAAAGAAACCCAAACGTTTTTCACAATTCAAGTTTTTCTTCATTTTCCCCTTTGAAATATTGAAACTTGCAGTTTTTGATGCTTTTTTTAAATAGATCGTAGGAAAGTGTAAAAATAAATTTAGTGCGACACATTCAAATATTTAATTTTCAAGAAATTCACCCTAAATATCTTTGTGCCACGCCCATATCTGTCTGGCAAGCTGAAAAAAAAAAAATAATAAGAAAATATACATATAAACGTAGTAGAATTCTTTGTAGTAGAAATCTTCTTCTAAACACGTTTTCCACTCATTATAATTTGCTTGGATGGACGAAGAACTTGTTTAATTTTTTTTGTGTGTAGGGATTTTTGTTCCTAACATATCCGTTCGAGTGTCCTTTTATTCTACACATAACAAAAACAACAACATCAGTAGACCAGAGCACAACGTAAGAAATTTAATTCAATGTTTTTTTTTTTTTTAGTTTCGAACGACAAATCCCAAAACTCCTCGTTTACATCAGCATCTTCTTCTTCATCGTTTTCGTGTTTTTTTTTTCATTTTGGTTGTGATCTTGATGGACTATTGTAGCGGAACTTGATATTTCTTGACAAAATGAGTAGGAGAAAAAAAGCAAAAAAAAAAAAACAAAAAACCTCAACAAAATTCTAAGACAGTATATTTCACATGAATTGTGTTGGTCCAGCGAGCTAAGCTTTGACCAAACAAAATGAAAGCAGGTAGACGAAATAATAAAATGGTTCCCAAAATACGTTTTTTTTCTGTTTGCGCTTACAAGAAATTAATCTTGGCTACCATGTTGATCATTATCAAGATGGTTGGTATAGGTATGTTTTTGCGGGTTCACCTTAGTTTCCTTATGGGCGAATTATGTGCATAAAGTTGTTAGTGATTTATTCGATAGTTTTGCTTTGAATTATATTTTTCTAGTTAAATTATTTCTTCATGACTTTGTTTAGTCGAGTTTGGAAAAAATTAACAAATTGACGAAGACAATCCTGCAGTTGACAATTTTCCAATACAATACTTGGTCAATTTATCTCTTAACACCCTCGAAACGCAACCATGAGTGTTAAAAAAGTTGAAGTTCCAGAAATGAAAACAGTTATGGTGTGCTGAAGGTAAGCCTACATTTTGTTTGACTTCTTTTCGTTTGTTCTAAACAAAAAAATAAACCGAACCAGTTGCTGAAATATATTTTTTCTTTTAAAGCAAACATGGCAGACAATTTAACCTCAATAATGGCAGACAGCTTTTTGGCACCTTGTACTAAGAGTTTTTTTTCGAAAAGATTTCATAAAATTCAAATAAGGGCAAATTGTTGCTAAGAATTCTTTCAAGTTTCTGGCAACAAATGCCCGACGGCCTTGGTTAAAAATTCCAAAGTTTTTACCTTTTTTGGCTCTTGAGTCATGTTTGTCGATCCAAATAAGTATGAAATAATTCATACTCGAAATATTTCTCGAAGAACAGTTATCGTATCTAGGGCAAAGGTGCGATTATCTTGAAATCATAGAATAATATTCGGGCAGTCTGATGTTGTTTTCAGGCAAATCACATTCGTATCACCAAAAAAAGTAAAACATAATCCAAATAAATAGTTTCAGCGAAAGGATTTAAGGATTTAAATAAGCAGCTGATATCAAAACAGCCGTGAACGATTTTCAAATGTACCCTTTCGCGCATTGGTGGGTGCATTAGATGCCCAAAGTGACATTCGGTCGGTCTGAGTATCGAATCCTAGTCTATGGCACCTAAAAACAAAATGTTTTTGAGAGTACTGGCTGTTGGGAGAAATTTACAGCAAGTTTTTGACTAGTTTAGTAAAGATCTTGGAAAGTTTTCTAAATGGAAAATCTAGACTAGGAAAACTTGTCAAATACTAGTGAGGCCCTTGATACTAAATTCTTAAATAAGATACTGTACTTTTGACACCGAATGAAAATCTAGTTTTCTAGCCAACGGCCCAAAATCTCTGCAAAGTCAACGAGATTTCTCATACATTTTAAGATTTCGTTATCTAGATAAATAAGTAAGCCCACAGTTATTCAATCGTCTTATTTTTCTTAAAAATTACATTTTTTTCTGAACCGAACATTTATTTAACACTTTCGAAAAAATATTCTTAAAATATTGAATGGAAGGCAAATATTTATTAAACATTGATATTGTTCTTTTTTGTTGAAAAATTAGTGTTTCGTTAGGTTGAAAGATTCAACGAAAGTACACTTAAATATAAGTTAAGTAGTTTCTAGTTAATTTTTCATTAGAAACGCCGAAAAAAATCAATGGTACTATTTTGGTAAAAAGTGGGTATTTTTGCTGAGCTTACGTCAAGTTAACGAAAGAATCTTATTTTTCTCAAAAAATTAAAATAGGACAGTAAAATCCTTATCAGCGTAAATAATTTATCAATAACCTAGGTTCTAATTTCTTCAAACTAATCAGAATGTTATATTGGAACCATTTTCTGAAAAAAAAAAAAAACTAAACGAAGATCTCCCATGTTCCTTCCCACAATTATTGAGAGATCTTAACCTAATCTTACACTTTTGTCCTGCATTTACAATTATATTCCTTAAAAAGTTTTGAGTTCCAATATGTTCATATTTTTCATTACAAAAATTAAAAAAGAAACCCAAACGTTTTTCACAATTCAAGTTTTTCTTCATTTTCCCCTTTGAAATATTGAAACTTGCAGTTTTTGATGCTTTTTTTAAATAGATCGTAGGAAAGTGTAAAAATAAATTTAGTGCGACACATTCAAATATTTAATTTTCAAGAAATTCACCCTAAATATCTTTGTGCCACGCCCATATCTGTCTGGCAAGCTGAAAAAAAAAAAATAATAAGAAAATATACATATAAACGTAGTAGAATTCTTTGTAGTAGAAATCTTCTTCTAAACACGTTTTCCACTCATTATAATTTGCTTGGATGGACGAAGAACTTGTTTAATTTTTTTTGTGTGTAGGGATTTTTGTTCCTAACATATCCGTTCGAGTGTCCTTTTATTCTACACATAACAAAAACAACAACATCAGTAGACCAGAGCACAACGTAAGAAATTTAATTCAATGTTTTTTTTTTTTTTAGTTTCGAACGACAAATCCCAAAACTCCTCGTTTACATCAGCATCTTCTTCTTCATCGTTTTCGTGTTTTTTTTTTCATTTTGGTTGTGATCTTGATGGACTATTGTAGCGGAACTTGATATTTCTTGACAAAATGAGTAGGAGAAAAAAAGCAAAAAAAAAAAAACAAAAAACCTCAACAAAATTCTAAGACAGTATATTTCACATGAATTGTGTTGGTCCAGCGAGCTAAGCTTTGACCAAACAAAATGAAAGCAGGTAGACGAAATAATAAAATGGTTCCCAAAATACGTTTTTTTTCTGTTTGCGCTTACAAGAAATTAATCTTGGCTACCATGTTGATCATTATCAAGATGGTTGGTATAGGTATGTTTTTGCGGGTTCACCTTAGTTTCCTTATGGGCGAATTATGTGCATAAAGTTGTTAGTGATTTATTCGATAGTTTTGCTTTGAATTATATTTTTCTAGTTAAATTATTTCTTCATGACTTTGTTTAGTCGAGTTTGGAAAAAATTAACAAATTGACGAAGACAATCCTGCAGTTGACAATTTTCCAATACAATACTTGGTCAATTTATCTCTTAACACCCTCGAAACGCAACCATGAGTGTTAAAAAAGTTGAAGTTCCAGAAATGAAAACAGTTATGGTGTGCTGAAGGTAAGCCTACATTTTGTTTGACTTCTTTTCGTTTGTTCTAAACAAAAAAATAAACCGAACCAGTTGCTGAAATATATTTTTTCTTTTAAAGCAAACATGGCAGACAATTTAACCTCAATAATGGCAGACAGCTTTTTGGCACCTTGTACTAAGAGTTTTTTTTCGAAAAGATTTCATAAAATTCAAATAAGGGCAAATTGTTGCTAAGAATTCTTTCAAGTTTCTGGCAACAAATGCCCGACGGCCTTGGTTAAAAATTCCAAAGTTTTTACCTTTTTTGGCTCTTGAGTCATGTTTGTCGATCCAAATAAGTATGAAATAATTCATACTCGAAATATTTCTCGAAGAACAGTTATCGTATCTAGGGCAAAGGTGCGATTATCTTGAAATCATAGAATAATATTCGGGCAGTCTGATGTTGTTTTCAGGCAAATCACATTCGTATCACCAAAAAAAGTAAAACATAATCCAAATAAATAGTTTCAGCGAAAGGATTTAAGGATTTAAATAAGCAGCTGATATCAAAACAGCCGTGAACGATTTTCAAATGTACCCTTTCGCGCATTGGTGGGTGCATTAGATGCCCAAAGTGACATTCGGTCGGTCTGAGTATCGAATCCTAGTCTATGGCACCTAAAAACAAAATGTTTTTGAGAGTACTGGCTGTTGGGAGAAATTTACAGCAAGTTTTTGACTAGTTTAGTAAAGATCTTGGAAAGTTTTCTAAATGGAAAATCTAGACTAGGAAAACTTGTCAAATACTAGTGAGGCCCTTGATACTAAATTCTTAAATAAGATACTGTACTTTTGACACCGAATGAAAATCTAGTTTTCTAGCCAACGGCCCAAAATCTCTGCAAAGTCAACGAGATTTCTCATACATTTTAAGATTTCGTTATCTAATTCAAGTTAAAAGTTCAAGTGAAAAGTTATAAATTTGGTGTCACAACAGCTCCTGGAGAAACAAGACCTAGTGACTTACAACTCTCAACCATTCTGTGTGCGTGTTATAGGCAGGAATGGAGGGGACCTACAATTTTTCGCCGAGTCCGAACGGCCAGATAAGAAGCACTTATTCATGACAAGTTTACTCTTGGGGGATTTGTCAGTTCCTCGCAAGAGGCAGCACCTCGGAAAAAAACATTTCCGTTTTTAGATGGCAGCGGCTGGGAATCGAACCCAGACCTTTGGCATGACAGTCCAACGCACTTACCATCATGCCACGAGGTACTACGTTCAAGTGAGCTCAGCTCCATTTTTAGTTGAGCTCACTTGAACTTTTAACTTGAATTATATTCAGTCACTCCACTTTAACAGAAGCATTTGCTTTATGAATTTTCTTTATATTCTTTTATTTCATAGTCTAGTAGATATCCACCAAATCTTCTTAAAATCTAATTGGCCTATTCACAATCACTACAAATTTTTTCTCTCCCGTATAACAGTTTGCCCATAGAAAAGAGAAGATAGAAAAAAAAAAATTTGTATTTATGAGTACAGTGGAAACAGATTGTGGTCCTTTTTTTGTTTTATTCAAAGAAAAAGTGAAATATGTGCAATTGTGTCCTGGGACTTTGACTAATTGCCTAATTTTTTTTAGAGTTCCTATGAGCACTTACATTCTTTTGAAATGTTAGACCGAATATAGATTATGTGTGGGGTGAACGATTCAAGTAGATTTTGAAATCTTGTTGCTCAAATTTAAGATTTCGGTTCGCTGTGAAAAGGCTGTAAGCATCATGTGATGGAATGAAAATTTAAAGTATTATAACGTTATGTATTTTTAACGTTGCATCATAACTGCATTGCGAATAATTTCAGTAGTTAGTGTATTGGACTGGTGAACGGAAGATTGGAAGATCGAGTCTCTAGATAACAAACATTTTTTTGTTCCTCGAGAGAAAAGATTCCATTGGGCCTTGCGAATTTCCATATTCCCCCTTGAAAGGAACTTGTTAGTATCAATATACTCTTAGAATTTTCTATGGTTTCGTTTCAAAACTCGATTGTTTTCGGTGTGGCTGGTTTCTCCATTTATGACTTCAAATTCATTTCAAGAATACTTTACTATATTTCCACTGGCCATTGACCCAGCAATCTCTATTTGATTCAAGTTCTTTCTCCTATCCCTTTGAGGTTAAGAAAGATGCTCCTATAATCTCAAAGAAGATTTTCAAATTTAGTCTTCCCTGAATCTAGTCACAATCACTCTTCTCCACATTCACATCTTGATTTTTGTTAAGAGATATCTTATTGCAAAAAACTTGCCTAGAATCTCGAAACCGTTTCTGCATGTGTGAAAATTAGGGCATTTGAGTAGGAATTATCTTACTTTATCTATATCTCTATTTTGTTTATTTTTTAAAGCCTTAAAAATCCAATTCGTTCTAACCTACAATTTCGCCAATACCCGTAGGTAAGAGCAATTTCAAACCATTCAATCCACTGACCAGACCAGATCATTCCATTTGCTTTCTAAATGAGGGAAAAAAACGCAAACTTTTGCAATAAAAATTCCACTCTGGATTATACTCGTATTTTAGTTGTGCTTGCTGGCTGCTACTGATGATATTTCTTCCTTCCTCTCCATAACTCCATCCGTCATTAACCCTAAACATAGCTCTTTTATATCAAACTTCTTTCCGGATGATGTCATCCACCATCATCACAACCATCATCAACCATCTATAAACCAGCACCAGCCACAGCAGCAGCACTATGCAACAACAAAAGCAACCAAATAACAACGACTGATTTAACCAACCAAAATCCGAGGCTCACATTTTGAAGATTTATTATACTAAAGTACGATTTTCCCTCCTCTCTGATGGAGGGGTTTTCCCCATCTCCTCTACTATACGAATAGTCTTTCAAAATTAATCCATAAACTAGAAGAAGATATCTTTTCAAACTATCAACCTATCTCTCTGGTTGGTATATTGTGTCGGTGTCGGTTATGGTTTTGCAGTAGAATATCTCGACGTTTTAGTTAATGGCCACAATAACTCACTTATCTCCCCTTTAAAAGAATTGTATGCAATGTTAAGAGATTTTAATTAGCGAATTGAAGGAAAAAAAATTAAAAATCAACTCAACTATCAAAAACTTCGTCGTCGTCCGGCTTGCGCTCGGAAAGTCCATACATACCCCCATAGAACCAAAATCACAATCAGACCCGAATCTAATCTTCAGAACTGAACTAGCAAGTTTTTTTTCCTTACTGGCTTCTTTTTATCTTCTTATCCATTCGCTTTATTTAACTTCTCATAACATTCTTCTCTTCTGTCCATATATACCTTTCGGCTGTCAGAGTGTTCTTTGCAGCTTTTCTTTTCCATATATTGAGGTATCTCAATATTTTTTTAATTATGGGATAATTTCGAGGTGGGCACACAGACATTGACTCATATAAAAAAATGGCCATATTAATCCAAAAGCTCTTCTGTTATTATGTACTACTATTGCGTGATATGTGGAAAGACGAGAATTTGAAGAAACAACTAAAAAAAAAAACTGATAAAAGCTTTCTGCCCGTCCACTTTTTGACGAACATCTGTTTCGTCATCAACACCATAAAATACAAGAATAACAGAGAGAGAGAGAGAGAGAGAAGAAATGAGAGCGTTTACCCTATATTATTAATGCATAACAACAAAAAACATCTGATAGATGTGTTTGTGAGAGAATGTGTATAACTTTTAACTCTCTCTGTCATTTTCAAATTGTGTAAGTTTTGCTGTTTCATTTGAAAAAAGAGCTTTGTCTCTTTCTGACAGAAGGTTTTTTTTTAAGATATATGTTCCGCAAAATTTGATTGCTGTTGTGTGTTGATTTTCTGCCGCCATTATTGTTGAGCAGTGATTCAAAAAATGGTCACTGAAAATAAAAATTGCAAAAAAGAAAAGAAAAACATTAAATCAGTGAGCGAATCAAAATTTTTGATTTTTCATTATTCGTTTTACTAAAATTCTTCTTGAATATACATATCTGAAATTCAAAGAAACTTTAAATATAAAAAAACTAAATTAGAAAATAAATGAAAATTGATTTTGTAAAATACCTTTCTTTTGAAATGAAAAATAAAAATATCTATAAACTTAAACTTACTACCATTTCTGTTTGTTTCTTTACAGGTGAGTCAACCATCTACTTATGTTTTGACATACTTTTTCTTTAAGAACTCACTTTAAGGTAACCTTTTTTATTGTAAAGAAAATGTGTATTAATAATTTGTGTGTTTCGCGTTGGGCGCCATTTAAAAACGTACAAACCAAAATCATTTGATTTTAATATTTACGGATATTTGTGTGAGTAATTTTAATAAAGTTATGTAATACAGTATGTTTCGCGTGGGTGTCTACAAGCTTTTTATCTGGCAGATGTTAGGTACTACCATTAAAAATGTCCAAAGAAAAATCTCGAAAGGGAATATAAAAAAGTCAATGACAGCCCTAACAGAACCAGAGCCTTATTGCGGAATAGGAGAAAACGTGATAAAACATAAAATCAAAATTAAATCAATTAATCAAAATTAATCATGCCAAACACCCAAGAACTATTCTAGTCCTGCATCAGCGTAAATAGAAACCAACTTAGAATGATAACAGGACTCCTCACAGGCCACTGCATGCTCAGGAGACACCTCCACTTTCTTAAACTAGAAAACAGCTCCATGTGCAAATTCTACATTGCGTATGAAGAGATACCGGGTAGTATACTAGGTACTAGGTAGATGTGAGAAACTCGGGCATCAAAGACACAGGTATCTGGGAAATCACCAGATAGAGAAGAGCTATTATATGTACCCATAAAATAGGCCACTTAGGACGTTCAAGGGTTTTTATTGCAAAAATCATTAAATGGGTCATTGAAGATAAGAAAGAAAGAAAGAGTGAAGAATTGCATATACCTATCTCTGCTCGAAAAAAAAGTTATGGGAAAAAAGAGGTGTTTTTTTAAGTTTTTTAAATTTAACTACAATTAAAAAAAAAAATTTAAAATTTTAAATTTTATTCACTACAAAAAAAGTTTTCCGAATAATCTCGAAATTTAGCTTTGTCTTAGGTCTTTTCTTTATGGTATATTCAATAGCATATTTTTAAAAGTTCCTACTACAAATACTCAAGTTTTTTAAAGAAAAAAATTTATAAAGCTGTGTTGTTGAATAAGTAACCTTATCCAGCTTTAGACGTGGGTACAATAGATCTTAATGGTTGAAGTGTATTTGTACAACAAATCTTTATTTCATGCATTCATGTTTCGCGTTGGGCGCCATTTTTTAAATTCAAAAAAAAGGTCATTTATAGATCAATAAAAAAGAATTTGATATAAACTAAGAAAAATAAAAATGGTAAAATGGTGATAAAGTAGTGATGGGGGAAGAATTTGTCAATTTCGTTTATGCGTTAGACTTACAGAAAACATAAAATTCAAAGTCCATGCCATATTTTTGTGATATCAAATTTAAAATTTAAAAATAATTCAAATCCTTTCTTCAACATTTCAAACCAAGTGTCGACTAATTAAACACTTTGTCAATTTTAATTACCTCCGTACTGTTAATTTATACAAGATGTCAAAATCATAAAACCTTTGTAATTCCAAAACAAAGAAAAAGCGAGAAAATAACGGAATTGGCTTTACGGCTGTCATATAAATGGCTTCTTGAATCAAGAGGAATACCATCTTCTGCGGCATTGATAATGCGACACACTGTATGCGTCATTAATTAACTCTTATTTAGCTTGAAATTAACCTCAAAATTTTAACTTTAAGAAGTCTATCATGGCCAATTTGTTTTTTCCATACAAGCTATTGAGAAAAAATTTCAAACAAATGTCGGTTTCTCGACACCAATTTTTATGATTATATAAATTCAAATAAAAATAAACATAATAATTAAACAAATAAATACAAAAATTAATAAAGCTGATAAAATAAATAAAATACAATTTAACAAATAAAAAATAAAAATAGATTTGAGTAAAATAGAATAAAATTTAATAAAAGTAAAATAAAATAAAATAATATACATTAAATTAAATAAAGTTAACTTAGATAAAATAAAATAAAATAAAATAAAATAAAATAAAATAAAATAAAATAGAATAATATAAAATAAACAAAATAGAATAATATAAAATAATTAAAATAAAATAAAATGGAATTAAGTCAAATTAAATGTAGTACCTCGTGGCACGATGGTTAGTGCGTTGGACTGTCATGCCGAAGGTCTGGGTTTGATTCCCAGCCGCTGCCACCTAAAAACAGAAATGTTTTTCCCGAGGTACTGCCTCTTGCGAGGAACTGACTAACCCTCCAAGAGTATAGTTGTCATGAATAAGTGCTTCTCATCTAGCCGTTCGGACTCGGCAAACAATTGTAGGCCCCCTCCATTCCTGCCAACAACACGCACACAGGAATGGTTGAGAGTTGTTAGTGGGGCCTAGTGACTTACAGTTCTCCTCGAGCTATTGCGCCACTAAATTTATTTTATTTTATTTATTTAAATAAAATTAAATTTAATTAAATAATATAAAATTAAAAAAAAAAACAAAATTAAAAATATTTAAACACAAAATAAATTAAATGAAATAAATATTCTAGTTAATTATTGTAAAAACGCTTTACTTTCTCAATTTTACTCTCTTAAATTTCAAAGTATTTTTAAAATAAATAAATTAAAAATAATTAAAAAAACATTGTATTCATAATGAACAGTTGATCTTCAGCTGTTATTGAATAAATATAAATGAAAGAAAAATTGTGTATACATCTTCAGAAGTGGGATACGATGATGATGATACATCTCTTGTTGGTATAGGTGGCAGCATTTGGCATACAGATAATAACGGCAAGCGTGAAAGTATGGAAACTACTGGCAAACAACTTGATAGCGGAGATTCAATTTTGCTACAGTAAAAAGCTTCAATAAAAAGCTTGACAAGCGTAACCATCTCAAAATACTGTCTGATGTAGAATTCCGGTTAGCCAATTCCTTGAGTTGAACAGAAAACTTATTTCTTAATTTCTTTACAAACATTTTTTCGTATCTGGTACGTAATCACAGACCACTCATCTACTTCAATTAAGCTTTTAAAGTTTTTCCTGAAGCTCAGATCAATTCCATTGTCGCAAAGAATAGTGTTGCAAGTTTAGCTTCAGATAATATATTTATGAATTCTAACGACTCTCAATTAAAAACGAGAATTGGTCTACTTTTCTTTAAAAAAAATAAAAATAAATCGATTTTATTATTTAGCAAAAAAATACTGATTTTTGGAAGTTTTTTAACGATCTTTTTGGGACAAAAAAAAAAGTCAACAAATGTTCATGAAAATGAATTGTGGAAAAGTTATTCAATAAAATGAAACCGCCTTCTTTTTCAACCTTATATCCTTTCTTTTACTCCTGCCAGGCGGAAAATCTGGGTTTTTATAATGAGAAGTTGTACCCGACCACAAGTCATACAAAAATTGGCACTTTCATTTCTTCACTTTTAATATATTTGTTCGAAATTTTTACCATTCAATTTTTTTTCTTAAATTTTCTGTTTTTTTTTTTTTTTTTAATAAGCATCTAAATTTCTGTTTTTTTATTTAACAAATTTAATTGTATTTCCTGACTCACTGTACATTGAATTTGCAAAATATCAGTTCCAAATTAAGAAAAAAAACACCACTCCAACCAACCAACTCCCTTTTAAACTTGAAAAATCTATCTTCTCGTACCCATTTGTATCCAAAATCTATCTTATTCACTTCAACTAATTCTATTTTTCAAAACGCATGTCCGCCCATCTCATTTAATTACTTTTTCACAGTCAAAACAAATTTGCAGATACTTCATTTCTTGCAACAAAAATATCTCTCACAGTCACAATGACAAAAAAAATATATCTCACTATTAATGCAAAATAGAAAAATAAAAAAAAAAAACAATCTCACAAATACTTTTTCGCAGCAAAAAATATATCTCTAATTTACTCTCTGGGTTCTGCTGACATGGGGGAACTCTCACTGACACTTGTATAAAATGTTGAAAATTGAGAGTGAGACTACGCAACTTGTTCCTCTTCTGCATGAAATTTCACTGTGTAAATGTAAAATTTTTGAACTTTTTTAGTTCGAGTTTGTATTTCGTTACGTTCGGATGGGAGGTACATTGCGTGTCGCGGAATCGCGACTTTGATACATATATAATTAAATTTGTTCAAAAAATAATAAAATACAAAACAAATACTTAAAATATCTTCAAGATTTAAATTTTTATTTTTATTTTTATTAAAACTGGATTTATTTTTCTCTGAACATGAAATACAAAATTTCTTTCGCTGAAAAAACCCAATAACCAAAAAGAAACAAAAACCTTCATCGCCAAATATACGTCATCTATCGTGTCGTGTGTCGTTGTCTTCGCTTTCGTTATTGTCGTCGTCGAAGTCGTAGTTGTCGTCGTCGTCTTCGTCGGATCGAGATTAATATCTCAGCTTGCAAAATTTACAAAGGATAACAACACGTTAAAAAATTTCTTGGATTAAAAATAAATATACCTCAACTTTCAGAAGTTGAATTGTGTGTTTCGCTAAGTTTTCGCTATATATTCACTGAATTTCGCTTAGTTTTCGCTAAGTTAAAAATTGACAAAAAAAAAACAACATACTATCAAGTGACTTAGAAAATTGGTTTCAACATTGCCCTTTTTTGACAGAAAAGCGCATAACGGTGGTCAAGAATTTACATTCGCATGGGTTAATACAAAAAAGTGAGCGAAATATTTTCCAATTGGAAAATTCAAGTGTTTAACATGAAAAAGTGCATTTTCAATTCGTCGTAAATTTGTGTACCTACATATATTTTTATTTCACGGATTGCGTTGGAATTTGAATACATTTTCTGAGCTTTTATTCCGTGGGCCTTTCAAACTGTTTGAAACGGATAAAACAGTTAGCCTTTTTAGTTTTTTGAAGTTTTTAATATTTGAAAGTACTTCTGCTCTGATGGAATTTGGAAACATATACCGATCGATGGATTGTTACGTATTTTTTTTGTGTTGGATTTTTATGTTGATTTTTTTTTCTAGATATTTTTCTCTTCTCTACTAGAAAAAGATATTACATATATGAACACCGGCAACCTTCATCTCTTTTTAGCACACAAGCAATGAATTTCAAGGGAAAGAGATAGGGACTAGATGAATTTCTTATATTTTCTTATTATTTTTTGTATATTAATTTGTGTTCATTGCTGTGCTGTGCGCTGCTTGCTGTGTTGTGTGTGTATGATTATAGAAAAGAGAAAATATAATGAAAATTTTGCTGTATTTTTCGTCAAGTGTGTGTGTGTGTGAGTGTTTTTTTTATATTGGTGCTGTGGTAGGAAAATAGTGACGTAAACGCGTAGCTTAGCAGCAAAAAAAGAAGAAAATGCATTTTTTTAAGCTCGTTGGTATTTAAGCAATTTTTTTTCTGTATCGAAATGAAGAAGACAAATCGAAAATGGCAACTCTGATAAAATTTTTAATTAATATTTTTTGAGTGTTTAATAGTTTTCATTCGATGATAATAATGCTTCCCCACATAAGCTGCAATTATTCACTTATTCCAGATTTTAGTGTGCACAATTTCTGACCTACCCTTTTTTAATGATTTCTAAAGGCCTTATATAACTATTTTTGTTGTTTGAAAGAGAAAAAATAACGACGACGATGATATTTATTTTCAAAATACTTTGGGGAAAAATAATATGCAAGAAAGAAGAGATTTAATTTTCTGACTGATAATGATTTATATCTGTGGTGGATGCAGTTTTTTCCGTCTATTTTTTTTTTTTTTTTTTTTAAGAACGGATGTTTGTTTTATTTTAAATTAAGACGACACGTGCGGTTATTTAATTGCTGTTGGTCGTGACGTCTGTGTATAGAATTTGGGAATGGAAATTGATATTGAAATATCTAGGCATTTTAAATGTTAAATTAAAAACGTTAAGCAGGATAAATGAAAATGAATTAAGTTAAATAAATTAGTTTCCCCGAGTTCAATTTAAATAGGTAATTGGTTTATATTTAATTGTTTGGAAATCAGAAAGGAAACTGAAAATAGTGGGTTAAAATTTTAAAATGAAAATATATTCTCAGTAAGAACATACAAATTCGGTAGAATATAAAATTTAAATTGACAAACAGTTTAAAACTATTTTATTTTCGAATGCTTAAACTAAAATTAATTTTAGAATTGAAAATTCTATAACAAAAATAAAATTTAAAAAAAAAAAAAAATATTCAAAATCTAACACACTACCTACTTAAAAAATATAAGAAATACAAATTATAAAATATACAAAAATAAATGTAATTTAATATAAAAATATATAAATACAAAAAAAAAACACAAATAAAAAAATAAAAGAATACAATGTAAAAGAAAAAACATAGAAACATAAAATTGAATGAATACCTTCAACATTTTACCAAAACGGTTTTTTGTTTAAAAGTAATGATATAAGTCTTAACAAAGATAAAATACAAATAAATGGAATTAAAAGAAATATTAACGAATCTTAAAAATACAAAAATTAAAAGATAACAATTAAAATCTAATATTTAAGTACCTATATTGAATAATATAAAAATTAAACACAAAAATTGAAGGAATATAAATAATATGAAAACATCAAAACATAAAATTATAATAATATAAATCAAGAGTTAATTTATTTTAATAAAAAACTGAAAAATAAATAAAATAAAAATAAGTAACAACTGTAAAAATAAATATATACATATAAACAAAATGAATACCTATTAAAAAAATTAAAATAATATATAATATCTAAAATAAATTCATAATTATATAAAAATAAAATAAAATGAAAACTTATATAAAATAGACAAACTATAATAAAATAAAATAAAATATAATAAAATAAAATAAAATAAGATAAAACAAAACAAAATAAAATAAAATAAAGAAGAAAATAGAATAAATTAAAATGAAATAAAATAAAATATATTGCAATAAAGCAAAATTAAATAAAATAAAAAACGATAGAAATTAATACAAAAGCAATTGCAAAATAAAAACAAAATAAACTAAGAAATTTTAATAAAATTTTTAGGAATTTAAAAAAAAAAATTAAAACAGAATTCATGTTCAGCAAAAAGTAAAAATAAAAGAGTGCAGTTTAATTGTTATTTAATGTAAAATTGTCTTATGGATAAATTAATGGAAAGAGAAAACATATTACCAAAAATATGTGTTATCAAACAAAAATATAAAACAAACTAGGAAAAAACCAACCATGTCACAACCATGTATTTGAGATGGATTTCATTTCATTATTTGTATGTTGTTAAATTTTGCCCGAGGACTTATAACCGTGTATTTTAATTTAATTTAATTTTGCACACAATTTACTAGCAAGGGCCTTACTAGTTTTCCTCGACTATATTTTCCCCTACGGAAAACTTCCCAGGGACTTCACTTAACTTCGCAAAATCTTGTCAATTTTTGTTTTGATTTTTTTTATATTTTAAATTTCTAGTTTTAAACTTCTCTTAATTTTGTAAGTGTCTTTCTCTGCTTAAAACTGATATACTTAGCTTTAGTCGCCCAAGAAATAACAACTTCACATTTAAAGCAAGCAAAACTGTTTCTCCTTACTTACCCTGTCTCTTTGATTCCGATTGCCCACAGTCCTACGTCTCGAATGTAAAGGAGTCGCTTAGATTAGTGGGACCGGCATTCTACTCGTATCTTCAAACGTCCTGTTAGTCCGCTTATAACGTTCATCATTTAGTAAAGTAACTTCCGAACCTGCAGCCATTCATAGAAATTGCTCTAGGTTGCTGTTGTCATATAAAGAATTGAGCTCATTTTGAGTTTTAAACAAGATATCGTTGATAAAATAATAACGAAGAAGAAAGAAGGACACAAAATAGAGCCTTGAGCCATACCAGTATTTATCTGTTGGGAATACAAACAAAATACTCACACCTATTGCAGTTTCGTTAATTTTTTTAAATTCCAACTCAATCCGTGGAATATCTTCGCAAATAAAATATATATTTTTAATAATACATTTTTAATTTTCAGTTACACAAATCCACAAAATACACACGCAAATGAAAATAAAAAAAAAATTGTTAAAACTGAGTGTTAATAAATTAATTCCATAATTTTCAAATTTAAAATAATTCAATTTGCATTGCATTTTAATAAAAGTGATGTTGCTATACAAAAATTACAATCTATATAAGTGAAGTTAAAGTTAAATAAAAAAAAAAAAAAAAAAATACAAATTTAAAGGAAGTGTTGAAATACAAAAAAAAAATAATAAAATAAATCTATATTAAAAAAATGATCTTTGTGTCTGAAACAGTGCCGTTGTTTATTCTCAAAACCCCAAATCCTTTAATAATAAATTTTAAAAAAGTTAAATAAAAAAAAAAAAATACAAATATAATAATCACACAAATTGTTAAAGATAATATTTAAACTATACAAAAAAAAATATATATATATTTCAAATAAATATTTAACTTACACAGTGCTCCATACGTATAAAAGAATTTAGTGCAAAAATTAACCTTTTCGATCATAATTGCGAATTATAACTTATTATAAAATTAAACAATAAAAACAAAAATTATAAATATAAACAAAATCTCTTCAATTCCATTTATCTAATCCTTGACAAGGAAAAAAAACATAACATAAAGAGACACACGACGAACAAAATACAAAAAAAAAAGTAAAAGTAAAGCAGATTTTCAAGGCAGATCAAAGAGAAAACAAAAAGATAAAAAATTGCATTGTTTGCAGACTTTTTGTTTATTTTTTTTATCATACTAGGGTTTATAAAAGTGCCTCAAAATTTGGGATTGCTTTACTGAGTTGGTAAGTGTCAAGGTCTATATTATTTTTTGTTTACATTTTTATACATTTGTATATTAAGTAATAAGTTTCATATGAGAAAAATTATTAATTTCTGCGTGTGGCTTCAAGTTTAATTGGTCTACCTTGGTTTCGATGAGATGAAATACAAACAAAAAAATTTAAATTGCTCGGTATCAATTTGTTCCTTTTGTTTTGCTGAAATGTTTTTAGCAATGAATAAGCAGTTGAATTAAACACAAATAATATAAATTGATATTGATTAAGTAAATATCTTATTTTTATAGGTTGATTAATAAGTTAAATTAATACCAGGAAATTTTGAAAAACAACACTTCTAACCTGTTAACCTATATAGAAAAACATTTAAAGCGAAATTGCAATTTTCAAATCAGTATACTTAAATCCCTGCCACTTGAGACATTGAATCCTAAAAAAATTAGAGAAAAGCTAAATCTTAGCGAAAATCACCTTTTTATTATTCTCAAAAAAAGTAACATATCGATATGAGTACTGCAACCAAATTTCATTAGGATCAGAGTAAATCATATAAGTAATCTTTTGAGAGGTACATCTAGTTTTTAACGAGGGCCTAGAAAGTTTAACATTGATGCTAACAAGGGCCTGGTAAGGGCATCTACTGAAACTCTGAGGGTCTAGTACATTTTCATTGAGTGGCAAAAATTTTTGTCATATTTGTTGTTATCTCTACCAGTCCTAACTTCCAGGATATACTCCTAATTTACAATACAATTGCACAATGTTAAAAATGAATAACTTTAGTTTGTATTCTATTTATACAGTTTTTTTATTGTAATTCTTGAGACATTTGTGAGGCTAACTCAACCAACGATCTCTTCTCAGCAAGGGCCACACGAATTTTTGCAAGTTCTCCTAGTAAGGATTTTCCATACAGAAATATTTCTAGGGCCTTGTCTAAAACTTGACAAAAAGCTCGTATGGAGCCGTCATAATAATTTCACTATAAAAAATTGCGTTTTATTATCGCTCATAATCCATTTATGGTTCTCCTCGTGAAAATAAAACTATGCGAGTTAATACGAGCACAGTTCTTTATACCAATCTCTTTTTTTCTTATTGTCACTTATTTTTAGGTAGGTATAGCCTCTCTCCTTTCTTTACATTGTTGATAATTTTTAAAATAGTAAATAGTAAATAGCCATCTACCCATCAGAATGAAAATTTTGTAAATGGGTTTTTGAAATAAACTTCGATAAATACCTAAATACGTTATACGTGTTTGAGGGTAATTTTAACCCAGCTGCTAATACGTGTATAATGTTTTTGAAATTGTTTAAGTTTCCGAGTTTTCTCCAACTTTATATGGAAAAGTGCACCTTGATTAATTAAGCAAGCCAACTTTTAAAATTCTTTACCCGATGTTTTTCTATGAGAGTGTTTTGATCAAACATTATTTTTTCGTCAAACTATCCCTCTGTCTGTTCACCACACTACATGCAGCTAGAACAGCAAAAAAGCTTGGACTGATTTGATCTAAAATGTATAACAAAACATTAAGATGTGATTCCTTTAAACAAAAACAAAAAACAACAAATACAACTGTCAATTTTCGGCCAGAAACTCAACTAAATGTCAATATTAAAGCTCGAATATCAAATTAAGTACCATTTTTTGTATTTCAGTTTGATTGTTCATACCTTTTTGTCTCCAAAAAAACTAGCTATTTTTGACTTTTGAGTTTTTGAGGTCTGTATAGTTTCCAATAGGGCACTGGAAAGTTTTGCTTAGATACTAAAAAAGGCTAGCAAGCATTACTATCAAAACTCTTTAGGCCCTTGCCGTTTACTAATCAATTTACCTTGAGTGGCTAACAAAATAAAAATTAAATCAAAAATTGATCTATTTGGGATTCGATGCTAAAATTTTGTTTAGCCAGTCCAAAACGCTAACTACTGCACTCATTCGCAATAATAATGAAGGTAATTATTAAAGCTTTAATTATTCATTCACTATTGTATGATACGCATAAAGTATTTGGTTTTATTATATACAGCGTATTTCTAATGGGATATCAAAACATACCCAACAAGTTCATGCTGCCAAGGGCCTCACGAGTAATTAACAATTTTTTCCTCAATTAGACTTCCTCTATGGCAACTTTGCAAAGCCTTGACTAAACTTGGAAACAATTTGCCATTTTCCAGACACTATAAATATACTTGGTTTTTTGTAGCATGGCACTTAAAGCGAAGGTAAAGTTTTTATATTTATAAGTGGTATTGAAATGTTAAGAAAATTATAACTGTTTCAAGATCCGGGAGTTCATTTTACATATACATTTTTTTCACATTACTAACAAACCACCTGCTGATTTGTTGTTAAATCCTACAAACTTCCAAGTTCTTTTTTATATTTAGGTAAGATTGAATCAGGTCTTGATTTATAAATTCACATGTTTATTTGAGTTTTCAAATTCAAGAAGTATAAATCAATTTAAATTAAGAAGAAATTAGAGTTCTACAACTAAGTTTAAGCTTGAGTTATAGTAGCTATGTCACGAGGACCTATCTTTTAATCAAGTTTGATCGGATTAGTACGCGTAAAATATAGCTAAATCTGAGGCCTATATCTAATGGCACAGAACTAAATTCCTCAAATATTAAATTACCTTATTTATTGCATTTGAATTTTGAACTTTAAAAATCGAATAAAATTGCGAAAAAAAATCAAACAAAAAATAAAAAAAATAATAAGACCTGATTCAAAATTAAACCAAAAAAACCAACCAATAACAACTTCAATCATAGATCTTCATAAAAAAAAAAAAAAAAAACAAACACAACATCCATATTTAATTCGAATTCGAAAGCAATACAAGTTCGAAAAAATAGATAAAACGCATTTAAAAATTTCAAATAAAAATAAAATAACCGGATATTTAAACATTCTAACAACTTCAAGTTTACAATTCACAATTTTTATTCAAAAATTATAAATTAGATCACTTATGAGTTGAGCACTAACTCAAACCATGCCATTCACTTTTTATTTTTTTGTTGAGAACAGACAAAAATTAACTACAAACAAAACTCATTTTAATTAAATAATTTTTGTATATCAATTTATCAAAATTTATTCTGCCAAAGACTATAAATTATCTTAGATATCATTGCGTCATTCAAAAATTAGCATTCTATATTTAACCTGGCTAAAAAAAAAACGTGTTGTCGGATTTAAAATTTAAAAGAAATACAAATAAATTCCAAACAACTTCATTCTGGCAAAAGAGAACCTTATAATTGCAAAAAAATATAAATAAGTATAATTCCAATAAGGCACGATTCGTTTTCTATTTTTAAATTTTATATTTTTATTTAAACAAAACAAAACAAAATAAAAATAAAAACAAATATATATTAATTATGCGTAGCAAACCAAAGCCGCACAAGATTGCATAATTTGAATTTTGTTTCTTTTTTTATTGTGTTTATGGGCCTAACACTCCCGTCACTCAGTTAGCACATCATTGTCGCACTTTCAATGCACACAAACTCACATTTACATTAATCGTTTTATTTTAGGTACGTACCTACTTTTACGGAGATATTTTTTTGTTGGTTTCTTTGTGATGATTTTATGTTTGGCTTTTGGGGAAAAATAAGCACGAGCACATCAATCCACACAACGACTTTAATGATTTTCGATGATTAATCTCGACATTTCTTTGAATGTCTGGAGAAAAAAAACAGAATTTGCATTTCATAAGACATCGATAATACTTATCAGAAAGCTTCGGAATAAAATTAATAACTTGATGGCACGTAATTCTTGTTATGGCTGAACTTTGGTAAATAGGTTTGATAAAAAATCCAATTGTGCCAGCAAATTAAGGGGTTTAAGCTCAAAAGTTAAATACTATATACTAACAGGAGGCTAGCAAGAGTAACTTTCGTTCCTCGCTAGGCTCTTAAAAATAAATAACCCTTTGGCCTTCAGCAAGAAATAAAAACAATTGTCCTATTTAGTAATCGATCCTGGGATCTTCTGTTAATGGGCTATTTCGCAATACAGTTTTGCAATGTTGAAAAGAAATAACTACACAAACTCTAATTTAGCATAACATGTTAAGATGGGTATCACGTATTTGTTTTTGTCATATAGAGAGTATTTCTGATGAAGAAGCAAAATTTATCCAACAAGTTTTCTACTAGCAGGTATCTCACGAGTATTTGACAAGTTTTCCTTAGCAACGATTCTCTACGGAAAACTTGTCAAAAACTTGCCATTTTCAGTAAAGGACATTTTTTCACACCATCATCCCAGTGGTAAAAATTTGATTCAAAAGTACCCTAAATTTCATTCTTTAGGGTGAAAAGGAATCATTTTTAGAAAATGCCTGAGACAATACCAAAATTCAATTTTTCCCAATATAAGAGACCTCCGTCTTTCAAGTTCTATATATTTATTTTTATCAAAGTAGTCAGGCTGATTGAAAATTGAATGAAAAGAATAAAAAAAAAATTATAAAGAAACTAGGGAATACTAAAATCAATAAAAAATACTTTAAAAATTAATAAACAAATACAAAAAATAAAAAAACGTTAGTGAAAAAAATTATTAAAAAAAAAAACTAAAAAAAACCTTGTCTAGGAAATAAATAGTGTCAGTAATTTTAAGTTTTCAAAAGACCTAAAACGGATTGGTTTTCAGTGCTAAAAATCAATTTGAGCATTGAATATTAAAAGGCGAGTTATTAGTTCTTGCTTGGAAAAATTACAAGTTTTTGTCAAGATTAGTCAAGGCCCTGAAAAGGCTTCCGTAGGGGCAATCTTGACAAGGAAAACTTGTCAAATACTAGTGAGGCCCTCGCAAGAACAACTTGACATTACACAACTGTATTGCAAACTAGCTCAGTAGTTGGCGTATTGTACTAGAAACCAGAATATCGTAGGATTGAATCCCAATTAAAATAACTTTTTATTTTTTTTTTGTCTGTCGGAGCAAAAATTTACTTAACGGGTGAGGGCCGATTTAAAATCGAGTGTTATCCTTGCTAGGCCCATGTTAGGGTGAATGTAAAACTTTCTAGTGTCCCGTTAAAAACTAGATTATTTTTCCAGATGGGTTGACTAGACAAAATTTAAATAAACAAAAACTACCTAATCAATTTTTCAGGTTTTAATATTGATTATTTTCAAAAAAATTCTACTAATGCCACTTTATTTGAAACAAAAGGATGATACTGTGGATTTTGCAATTATTTTTAATATTTTTTTTTCTATTTTGATTCCCCGTCTGAAAAAACAATCTAGAGTTCAACGCGACACCACACAGAGTAGAGAGTGTAACGAAGATACCAACAAGGCGCTAGCAAGGGTTACTATCTTAACTCGCTTGACCCTTGAAAATCATTTATCTTTTTGTCTTGAGTTGAAAAAAAGTTGTGATTCACATCCAGAAAACTTTCAAGGGCCTTAAGATTAACTTGGCGAAATCTTGCAATTATTCCAGGTGGGTAAAGTTCTGTTCCCACCTAAATGGGGGGAAATATAACCCCTACCTTCATTGTTAGTTTGTTTTGCCTTTCAACTAATACTTAATAGCTCAGAAGGAGACTTTCACTTCGAAACAATTTTTAAAATGTTGAATTTGGGTGAAAACGTTTAAGGAGGGGGGGGGGGGTTGAAAAACAATCACCCCAGTTTCAAATTCTCGTTTCAACCTTAAACTGAGTTCAACTGTTCTGCTGAACTAAAGTTTACACCCAAAAGTGGAGTTTAAACTCTTCACTGTGAAACTGGGGGCAGTGTGGAGATGGAAATTGACTTTTACCCCCTTTAACTTAAATCCCTTAAATCTGCAAAGTCGTTTAGTATTAATTTGCCTTTTAGTGAATCATAATTGAAAAATTTGCAAAATAATTAAAAAGTTCATAAGTATTTAAAGTAGAAAAGTATCTTTTAAGTGTCTTTGGTGACACAGGTTAGAGGTCATCAACACAAAATTGAATATTAACGGTCAGCACACAAAAGTAATTAAACGCTAAGTATGGTCTTAGACAACACATAAGTATTTCCCCGCAAGGTCAACAAAGTCCAAGAAGTGCTTTTAAATATATATTAATCAAATAAATGGCGAAGTAAACAAATTAAAATAAAAAATTACTGCGAATTCTGTGTATTTTAATAATAAAAGAAAATAAAACAAAAATCTGATTCACTGGAAACCACAATTTCTATATTAAATCTAAAACCACAATTGGAACGCAATGTCAAAAAATATTTGTTCTAATTCCCAAAAAGTGTTTTTAGACACTCATTTTTAAGCTAAAAAATTATTATCGGTTGATATTCTTATCGAAGACAAAGAAAAAACACAGAACTATTTCTTATCTCCTTAATTTTGGCTAAAAAACCACCAATCATGAAAATATAAATAAATACATCACTTCCAGTCGGCAAAAAAGAAACAGGTCCCATGTGGTTTCCCTGCGGCACATAAGCAAATCCGACTATTTCATCATCAAATTTGTCCACCGACAGTCATTCCATAGGAGCAGCAGCAACACAATCAAAAGAACAAGTTCTTCATAAACATATTATTTCCCTTCCATCCATTCACTTTTGCTTACGTGCTTTTCATCACACAGTCAGTCAACAACTACACCCGATCAATGGTAGAGAGGTATAGGTTTAGAAAAGGCTACCACAAACTCACTTGAGAAAAACTTATTTAATTTTTTATCGTGAGTTTTGTCAAAAAATAAACAAGATGTCTGTTGCAGGATATCCCATATCCCATATACAACTTGCTTTCTACCCCCATTTGATAATATTTGTGTGTCTGCTTCTTCAATTTTTGTTTTCTTTTTTATTTTTTTTTTGTTGTTGATAGCCTTTTGGCGATGTTAGGTAGGTAAGGGTATGGGTACACACGGAAACCCATCGATTTAAGAAATACGATTATTATGTCTGGGACATTATCATCATTGTGTTAGTTGTTGTTCCTTTGAAGGATTTTCGATTTTATTTTTCATTTTGGGCTGTTATTTTTTTGTCGACATCTGTTTTTGATCCTCCTCCTCATTCTCCTCCTCCACCTTATTTTACTGCATGGATTGGTGGAAAATGAAGGTTGAAAATATTTATGTATAAACAGAGTTCCTCTTTTCAAGGACATTTTTAATTTCTGTCCTTTTTTATCAATAAGTAAACACAACATTTATAATTGAAATATTTACTGAAAAAAAAAATCTTCCCTTATAAGAAAGGACAAATGAAAATGGTATTGTAGGGGAGAAAGAGGTTAGAGGGGTAAGCAAAGTTTGTTATTTGTCAAGCTCAAAGTTTTTCATTAATGTTGGCTACTTGTTATATATACAGATGTAAATGTTAACTGTATATATTTAAAGATAATGTATACTTTGCATTTGTAAATCAAAGTTCTGGAAGCACGATAAATTGGGCCTTACCCAACAACCCCTAACTTCACCTTCCCTTTTTTGTTTCTTCCAAAATTCTGGTTGCTTAGAACGTCCTTTGTATTTTTTTTTTGTTATGAATTTGACAGACATTTGTAATTTCAATATTAAATTTAAAAAATTTAAAAAAAGAACCTGACTGAGAGCTTTCAAAAATCTAATTTAAATATTCAATAAATCAAGTCCATTTGCCATTTGCCGGCCTGAGTTATTTGCTTCCCTTCCTTAAAAACTATATATTGTCTCTTTATGTCCGGAAAATTCAAATCTATTTTACAAATCAATAATAATGAATAATATAAACAAAACATACACAAATGAATATTTAAGATGTTTCTCTATATTTCTTTGTTGATCTGCCTATTTTCGGTTTTTTTTTTTTGTGTTTGTCAATGTCATGTTCATGACAATCAGGGCTCTAGGGCAAAAAGTAAATGAAATGAATAAATAGAAATATGAACATGATTTTTTGATGGGAAATGTCAATATTTCCATTGTGCTTATCTTAGTACTAAAATACAAATAACCCTGTTAAAGTTAAAATAAACAATAATTGTAAACAGGGTGAACAAGGGTAAATGAGCGAACAGCAAGGCTGAGAATTAATTTTCTACAAGGGAAGGTGATAGAGTGTTTTTTTTTGTTGGTAATATGAAGGTTTGTGAAAGTAGTTTTTCAGAAAGCCGTACAAATCTTAAAATTAAAGATATTTGAAACTAGTGATTTATCACCGTAAAACTCCAAAATAGTGAAATGCAAGAATTTACCGATAAAATATTTTTCAGTACCATTTGGTTTGTTTTCGTATTTCGGGATCTTGACATTATCTCGAATACAAGAAATTTCGATATAAAAAATAAAAATCTCGAATGCAAAAATTTCGAACGCCCAAATGATCTAAAATGTCCAAAAATCACGAAAGATATAATCTCGAAAAAATCTCGTAAAAATTAAAATAAATTCGAAATTTTGTCTTGAACTTATTTAAAAAAATTAACACTCGTATTTATAAACTTTGTCAAACTTTAGACAGCCGTTAAATTCCAAAGAGTTATTTATAAATATAATTTTTTTACAGTTGTTTTAAAATTTTCTAACTTGGACAAAGACATCGGCTGTCGGATTTGTCTAACTTGCCATTTTATTTAGTTTAGCAAAGCCTATTTCCAACTATTAGAAACTTTTAAAAAACTGTCTTAGTTGCCCATCTAGAAAATCTAATAAATAAGGATGTAAATCTCTGATTACAAGCATTTTATGTTCGTTTATCAAACAATTATGGTTAGTACGTTGGAGTATCATGTCGAAGGTCTGGGTTCGACTTCGTGCTGCTGAAGCCTAAAAACAGGAATGTTTTTCCCGAAGTCGGCCTCTAGCGATTAAATGATAAATAAACTTGTCATGAATGAGTGCTTCCCATCTGGCCGTTCGGAATCGGCAAAAAATAGTAGGTCCCCTTCATTCCTGACAACAACACACACACAGGAATGGTTAAGAGTTTTAAGTCACGAGGCCCTGGTTCTCCACGAGAATAAATAGAATTATTATAAGCTAAAAGTAGTGAATCGAGACATGCCAACAGTGAGACAGTACCACAGAGTGTGGGGTATCTTTGGCTTAAACCTTAAAAGTGGAAATTTTCCAAATTTCATACTTTTACCAATGCTACAAAAAATTCTTTGTTTTACAGTTACTAGCATTTAGCAAAAGTCCGATATATAAACCCACAAATCAATATTGGTAATCTATTACCCGTACTACTGGAACAAAAAAGTTATATTATGATCCACATAATTGGCCCATAAGACCATAAATGATGGTCCTAAAGTCCAAAGGCCTGTGACTGACCAAAGGGCAAAGGGGTCAATCGTCCAAAGTTCATTACGTGGGTAAAAAGTCCATCGCAAATTTTTGGAATGTGGACCTTTAACCCTTCGTTAAAAAGATGTGCTCTTATATAGGGTTCCATAAGACCACAATGGATGGATCCAAAGTCCATAGGCTTGTGATTTACCAAAGGGAGTCAAATGTCCAAAGTTGATTACATGGGTAAAAAGTTTATTGCTAACTTTTGGCATGTGAACTTATGACCCTCCGCCGGAACAATGTGTTGTCTTAAGTGAGTCTCGGAAGACCACAGCTGATGGAACCTAATTCCATAAGTTAAGGTCCCTAGTTGATTTTTAGTCTGATAGCATGGGTCCAAATTCCATTGTTGACTTTTGGCATTTCGACTTATAATCCTGCGCCGAAACAATGTTTTCTCATAAGTAGGTCTCAGAAAAACCCAATAAATTGACTAAAAGTCCACAGACTTGTTACTCACTAAAAGGAATTTACATTCCACGGATGCTTTTAGTCTAATAACGTGGTTCAAAAGCCCATTGCTAAATGTGGGTCCCAAATCCATGTATTTTCATAAGTGGGTCTCATAATAACACAATAGATGGGCCCAAAGTCCATAGGATTGTGACTCATCAAAGGTAGTTTAAAGCCCACAGTTGATTTTTAGTCTGACAACGTGCTGATTTTTGACATGTGGATTTATGACTGCACCAAAACATTTGTGTTTTGTAAATGGTGTAAGCTGAAGGGAACTCAATTGACAATAGATAAAAGCTTACCACAAGTGGGAAATAATTTCCTTTTGTTTTGAGTTTTTTTCCCTTAAAATTAGGGTTGGCCACGATACCAAAACAAACGACACTTTGGTAAGTATCGTATCGGTTATTGTTATAATTTAAATTTCGGTCCCAAAAGTACGGTTTCTTATAACTCGGTCTCGCATAACTCAGTCTTTGTTTGGTCTCGTATAACAAAGTCTCGGTTTGGTATCGTCTCGGTATCGTTTCGAATGCCTTGGAGCTGGTATCGTCTCGGTATCGGTTGGGTTTCCAATACCGATACCAAAAGATACCGACACTTTTCTGGTATCGTGGCCAGCCCTACTTAAAATATGGAAATTAATATGTCTGTTTGAGTATTAACCGAAACTGTTATATAAGAAAACTGTTGACATAATGTAGGCGCTTACCTGGTGATTAAAAATATCGTAATCACAGCTGAGTTGTGCGAGTATCCTCCGTCAACTCTCGAAGTATTCCACCAAAAGTACTGTTGTTTTTGACGACTGTAGGTAAAAGCCCCTTCCCACATCCAGTGGAAAAAAAGTACCTTTAAAAAAGTGATTTCAATTCAGTTATGTCCCTTTACCCTATGAATAGTTAAGATAAAGCTGGTGGCTCAATTTGTTGGCTCAAGCTGAAGCGACATATTGAAATTGTTTGTGATACAACGTTTAGACGCATTCTAAGAAAAGGTTTGTTACGTAAAAACTTTTTCGTGCCGCTATATTCATTTTAAAGTATGAGACCTTATTTATTTAACGTCATAGAAATATATACTGGCTGACAGACACAGACACATAAACAAAATAAGATTTGCGGAACACTCTTCCTTTTTTTGACACTCGCATCATAATAGTTATGTCATATGAGGTATTTGATTATAATCTTGAGGCAAAATTGTTTTCATCCACAACTTGCCCTTATGCTTGAACTACAAGTAAAATTCGCTCAAACGAAAAGAGTATCGTCCATCCAAAAAAAGTATTAAAGAACAAGAAACAAAAGTATCTAAGTACCAGCAGAAGAAAAAAGGTAGTCATCTACGAACAAAAAATTAAAGGTCTCATCAAATAAAAAAAAAATTAACTATTTCGATTATACAACCACCACCATGATGAAATTTTCGATGCCAATGTCGGCATTTGGTAGCCGCTGCCGTGCTCTTGCTCCACTGCGCTCCAATAACAAAATCAAGAACCAAATTTTTGACAACGACCAAGGCTTTGGGTGTATATAGGTAACTACATGTGTGTGTTGTGCCTTGTAGATACTTTTATTTTAACGCTCTCAGATATTTGTTTTTGTTTTCTTCACTTCTTAGGTTGAAAATCGGCAGATGACCTTGAAAAAGCTTTATCTAACACTCGAGTGCAATAAACTTGTGCAATCTAAATTTTTGTACTTCTTCGCAGCAGATTTATATTTGTTTTTCGTTTGTTGGATTTTTCTATTTGGAAGAAAGGAAGGAATTCTTTTTGTTTTTTGTTGGTTTTTGCCTAGAAAATAAGAAAAATTGTTTATTGAAATTCAGATTTTTTCAATGAGAATGTTTCTAAAACGCAAAAAAATAATAAACAAGGAATTCACTTTTTTTTTTTTTGAAGAATTTTAAATTCGTGATTTCATTTTGGTTTTTTGCATTTTTAATCTCTTTTTTTATATCATTTAATTTGTATTTATTTAGTGGTTGATAGAGACAATCATATTAGGTCATATAAAATTCAAATTGTTGCGAGAGAGGGAGTGATGACAGTTTTAAAACGTGGCAAATCGGTCAACATTTTATATAATGCTGTTAATTCCAGGAAAGTAAACAATCAAAAAGGTTTTTTTGTGTGATTAAAGATAAACATTTCCTTAATTAAGAATGAGTTATTTTTGGTGAGTGTAATTTTTTGTTTTGGAACAATATTTACCAACGAATTTCTATAAATACCTCCTGCTAGAAATGACTGGGGGTTACATTTGAAGTTGATGGTTTTAATGGAGTTTAATTTATTATTTTTTTTTTTATTCCTTTTTTGTTTTTATTTTTATGTGTGCGAATTTGATTTGTTTCTGTAGAGAATGGTCGGTCGATGACAAAATTAAAAAATTGTTTATGACCTCTTGAATGCGGTCGAAACAGAAGGTACAGTTTTTTTTTTTTTTAAAGAACGATAAGCAATAAAACAAAAAGCTGTGCCCCTAATGAAAAAATTGAACTTTTGAGTATGTAATTAAGTATAAGAAAGAAGTCAATTAACTACATTTTATTTCGATTTTAATTTCAAACGTTTTTAGCAAATTGGAAATCCCTGGAGGAAAGTAAAAGATTTAGAGCCAGTTTGTTCGCGTAGTTAATCATCTTTAATCAGTGATTGTTGCATATCGTAAACTGTCGCGTGTGTTTCTTAATGAATATTTGAATAAATCCAAAGTTTGTGTTGTTAATTATCGAAATGTGGAATGAGCTGATTTAAGTTGATAACAACCAAAACTAGTGAAAGTCATTGATTAACCCCTTTTGTAAACAAACTTGCCCCTAATTTCAATAAGTGAACTAACTGCTAGACTGTTTAAGATGCTGAAATATGTATGTATGGCTTGTTAAGCTCCTATTTCGAAAAATGCTTCCTAGGATTATGGTCAAACAAATTTGTACGGTGGGGGCGGGGGATGGGGATGAATTCTATCTCTCTCACTGAGGCGGAGAAGGGTGCAATTTCTGAAAAAAATTACTTAAAATGTACAAAAATAAGATTAAAAATAAACAAAATTCAATTTTCCCATTCTTTTATTTTTTTCAATCAGATTTAAAAAAATAGTAGGTAGTGGAACTTCCATAAGTTGAACTCTCAAAATGAAAGAAAACAAATTCGAGTGCTTTAATTTTCTTCCTAACTTTCTTCGTGAATTCCTTCTTTTAAAAATAAAGTAGGAACTTCTGCTCATACAAACTTGAAACTCGTCCAAAACCAAAGTTCAAATCAAAAACATACAAACTCTAAACTCAGCCATACCTTTTCATGAAACAAATTTTCGAAATTCATCACGGTAGGCTCAAGTGCTTTTCAAAAAATTGAAACAAAAGGGGCTTCCCCGATTTAGAGCAAAGAATTAAGAATGCATCTACCGTGATTTCAAGAAAAATTTAAATAAGAGAAAAAGTTCGAGCTAAAGAGACTCTTCGGCATCAAACGCATTACAGAAGTTCGAATTATGGAGGTTCGACTTATTTTTTATTGTTCCTTGTTTGCTTAGGCTAAAAAAAAGTACCATTCATCTGCAAGTTCTTCCTTCTGCTGGTGTAGAAATATTCTTCGAGTCAGTTGATAGAAGCTTGGCGTTTCAAATATGACTGGATAATTAATAGCATCTTTCGTTGCAAGGTCTGCAGCTTCGTTGCCTTTGATTCCCGTATGCCCTGGTACCCAAGTCAGTATGATTTGCTCCGTTAGTTTGCTTCTCAGTAATTCCAGTGTCGGGCATCTATTGATTTCATTTTTTAGGCCTGTTAGTATTCCCAGGTTATCTGTAAGGATTAAAGTCCGCCCACTGCAAGTTTGAGCATAGGATATAGCTTTATTGATAGCTGCCAATTCTGCGAGGTAGCTCCCCGCTTCCTTCGGGAGAAGTCCTTGCCAGACTGTAGATATTTGTGAATTTTGCTCCAACTTGACCACCGCGTATGACGAATTGTTATCCTTATATGATCCATCTGTGTAATAGATGTTATCGGCATGGGTATTATCGATCATTTCATTGTGTAGCATTTGGAACACCTCATCCGGGGTATTTTCCTTTTTGTAATCAGCCATGCTTGTATATATCTGCAACGAGCCTCTTTTCCAGGGGGGTGGACTCTCTGCTACTGAAGCTGGATCGCCAAAAAAATATCTCTGTGTGGATACCAGATTAATTATTTTAGTTAATCCAGAAATCGAGTTTTTACGTGTTATTTTCTGTGAAGAAATGACATATTTGGCTGCGTTGCAAAGGGGGTGAGTTGGGTCGGCTAAAGCCTTGCTTGCCAAGTTTACTGCTCTTCTTTTTCCAAAGTTCTGAAAAGATTGATAGCCAGTTTCTAGTCGTAAGGCTTCAATTCTGGTTGCTTTTAGTGCCCCTGAAGCTGTACGGAAACAGTTATTTATGCAAGCATCAATGTCATTGCAATTTTTGACTGTAGTCCACATATTAGTGGTAACTCCATGTTGCAAAGTACCTTCTACAAGAGTTTTTGCTAATTTCAACGCTGTTTCTAGATGAGGTCCTTTCTTCTTGGAGCAAATCATCTTTAGGACGTTGTTCCGTTGTTTCAGTTGATTAACGACATTTTTTACGTGAAAATTCCATTTCAAATTTCCACTGAAAGTACCATTCATAACTGAGGAGATTAGGAACTAAAGGTGTTATTTTTACTTTTTTTATTCCTGTTCATTTTTTTTTGTTATCCGAAACCAAGTAAATAATTTATATTGTTTGTATGAAAAAATTAAAAATGTCACCTTTTGTCCGGAAAGTGCCTTTGCAAGTTGAATTTTCATTGACGCCATGTTATTATTCTTGACTAAATCTCCTTGGTAACTGATAGAATTCAGGGCCTGGACCCGAGTGAAAATGACAACTTTTGTTCCTAAACTCAACTATAACCTTTTTTTCTCACTTATTTTACTTGCGATATATGGATTTTTTTTAAAAAAAACTTGGTACAAGGTGGTTTTTGGTAATTCTTTTTTTTGACATTTTTAACTTTTCTTACACTAAAAATAACGGTTCCTGCCATACCTTTTTTTTGATTTTGAAAAATCTTATTTTTCTCAAAAATGGCTCAGCAACTTTAAAAAAAATGCAATAAATTGCGTTTTGTAAAGGCTACATTTCGATGGGAAACCATTTTTCAAAAAATGGTTATTAATGGTACCCCTCCCCAAAGAACCGTTTTTTTACTTTCGATTTCCTTCAAAACGGCAATTTTGATTTCCATAATTTTTTTATGCAGAAGCTTCTAAACAATATAAAAATTTTTTCTTACCAAAATTTTCAAAAAAACTAGTTTTTGGACTTTACAAAAATTTTCAAACATTTTGAAATTTTCATAGTCGATTTAAAAAAATTTACTTTTATGAAAAAAAACGGGTGTTCATTTTAGATAATTCAGTTTTTCACTATGACCATTTTTCAAAATTCGAATTCGAAAAAAAATAAAAGGGAATATATATATAAAAAAAAAAATAAATAAATAAAAAAATTCAAAAATCAAAGAAAAAAGAAATGTTCAAAAAAATGGTGAAGGGTGCTCAAAAGTGGTAATAAGCACTTTTGTGGACCAAGTGAACACCGTTGCGCTGGTGCAGTTCTGAGGCCAAACTTCAATTCGGCTCATTAAAACCTTCTGAAAAAAATACCCACCTAAATTTAGTTTTCATAAATGTTGCAAAAACAAAAACAAATTGAAGTTAAAACCTAAAAAACTGTTAGTAAAAATTTATTCTGCGTTTACAAGAACTGTTTAAGACTTAAAATAATTTGGTAATTTCTATTTTCAATTTTGGACACGAATATTATTTTCAAGTTGCAACCGTGAGAACACAAATTCGCAAACTTAAAATGCAATTAAATTTTAATTTGCGTAACTAATTCGCAATCAATAAGTTCTCAACAGTCAATTAATTTTCGGATTGCTTATCTTTATTTTTGAGAAAGTTGTCCTGCTAAGCTCATATATGAAGTTAGCAGGACACCCGTATCTACGCAAACCAAATACGCAATAAAAATTTTGTTTGCGTAGCTAATTCGCAATTAATTAGTTCGCAGCGACGAACTTTTTTCTAATAGTTTATCTTCATTTTTCAGAAAATTGTCCTACTAAGTTCATATGAATTAAGCAGGACACCCATTTTTCGCAATCCAAAAATACAACAAATTTTTATTCTGCGTAACTAATTCGCAATTAATGAGTTCTCAACAATAAAAATCATTTTTGAGAAAGTTGTCCTGCTAAATTCATATGAAGTTAGCAGGACACCCATTTTTTTCGCGAACCAAAAACTACTTCGCATTTAAAGCCTAGTACGCATATCGAGCAAAGACAAATTTTATCTTGACATTTTTTTTCTCAAGACAAATTCTGAAGGTGTAGGATAAAAATTAAAGTCAAATGAGAACAGTGGCGGGCGTAGCTAGAAATTTAAAAAAATTGAAATTACTTCAATTCACGTAAATTTGAAAATTATAAACACAGAAATTAAATTTTTTTCAAAGCATTCGAAGAATTAATAGCCTGCGCTTGATTTGCGCCTGATTTCGAACAATATCATGAGGATAGATGAAAATACCTCTGAAAAGTCTCAAATTTTCAGTTTTATACTTCTTTGGAAAGAGGCGATTTTAGGGCAATTGGTTGACATTTGGATCAAAATAAACTTTTCTCGTCAAAAAATACTTTGTCTCCCACCCAGTCAAGTCATTAACTGTCAAACTGTATTGAACTAGGTATGACTTTGATGTCGATGAATTAAAAAACCACTAAAAATTAAAATTTTTTTCAAGTTCCTTACTTCTCGGGTAAAAAGTGATTTAAGGGCAATTGGTTGACATTTTGATCAAAATTAACCTTTTCCGTCAAAATAACTCAGTTTGCTGACTCCAACTCGGTCCAACCACGTTTGGAAATCAGTTTAAGTTTTTTATTAAAAATAAAAATATTTTCCTATGTGGCCCTTTTGTACCCTTTTCTATTAGCTACGCCACTGACTGATTTGAAACAGCTGTTCTATTTATTCTATTATTATTCTTATGTCATAATTTTCCTTACGTATTTTATATTTTATTTAAGTCGTCTGTTCTCACTACGTCTCAATAATGAAATAAATGAAACAGGAAGATGATTTTAGTTTATAAAAAGCGAATAATACATAAAACGTCACAATTTGTCCGAACAAAAATGATGCTTCGAGCATTCTTTTTCCGCGCAAAATAAAGTGGAAACTATCTTTTGTCTTTTCACGTACAGCGGTTGCAACTGTCAAATCAAAGAAATCCGAGATAAAATTTGTCCTGGGAAAAATTTTACATGTGAGATAAATTTTGTCTCGATCTGCGTACTAGGCTTAAGTAGCAACTAATGAAAGGACACTTTTTTAACCGTAATTTCCAAAAGTGTCCGGCTAACTTAATGCTTAGATAAAAATTGATAAGAGCATTAAGAATTAGAAAAAAAAATGTTTTCAGTGTAGATCTACAAATGAAATTCTAAATAATTTGCACTGAACACACTGCCAAAAAACACCATTTTAATTTTGTGAAATTACCTTGAGTTAAAAGATCCAATATTTCTGTTAAAAAATTGGGATTAATACAAAAAATTCTCGAATACAAAAGTTCCAATAATAAATCTGTAAAAATCAAGAATATTTGAACTTTCCGCATAGCTTCAATAAAAATTTCAATTTTCTTCTCGAAAATATTATAATCGCAACTTTAAATAGATCTTCTCAAACTGGTTCTCTATATTCCTACTCAATGTCAGGAATGATAACTAATCATGTGAAACGAAAAGAAGAATAAAAGATGTAATAAACTTCAGTTGGTGCTAATGAAAAAAAAAGTAGAAAAAAAATCATAAATCCAAGTTGATTGCAATTCTCACAATATCATTACCGAAGAAGCAAAAATAAAATGAACAAGAAAATAAAAGGAAGAAACCATTGCTTGTTATAATTGAATCTAATTATAGATTTCTTCCATTTTTGTATTATACGTCTATACATTCGCATCTACACGAATGCGGAAAACAACATCTTCCAATGAAGAAAACGGCCGACAACTTCGGGGGGCTTCGACTTCGACAGCAACGACGACACGCACGATGAAGAGAATCATTGTTTTTCTAGCAGTAGATGATTATTTTTATCATAACCATCAGAACCGAAATCAATCGAAAATTCATCACACCAACAAAATGCAAATAGGCTACCGCATCAATCATCACACCTTTAACCGAGAAGTTGTCTCAGTTGAACAACATCACCTAACCTACCTGCAAATTAAAGCAAATTAAAACCCAAAAATTACATAGAAAATTCAGGAATTGAAATAAAAAGCAAAATAAAAAATTGTAGAACTTAAATTACGAACAACTTTTTTATTTTACAATGTGCTCAAGGTTTTGGGGTCATTGACGTTTAGCCACTGAGCTGTTGCTGTTGCGCGTTGATCGTCATCATCGTCACCGCGAACAAGAACAGGAAAATATAATAAAACAAAACGACTTAACGAAATACTCTCGGCAAAATCCGGAACCAACACGATTTTAGAAGAACAAAAATAAAAAAAAGAACAAATAGTTTTTTTTTTTATCTTAAGTCAAAGAGTGTCAAGTCGATAATATAGCATTAACGCAACACCAATAATGTTAATTTGAAAGTTCAACATTGACTATCAACGGTGGCCATATTGTTTTGATTATTTTAACAGTTTGTTGAAGAAGAATGTAATTATCATTATCAAAAAACAAAACAATTCGTCAATGTAATTAGAATCAAATAGGGGACACGCATTTGTGTAAATACGTAAAAGCAATCTCTTTACCTAACAATCGACAGTTGGGGGTTCTCCCACAACTTGTATATATTATATTTGGTTTGTAAGGATGACCAGACGTAGAATTTTCTTTTCGGATAGAACTTTTGAAATAATTTTTTTTTTAAATTATTTCAAGTTAATCAAACCTTATAAAAAAAAATAATCAAGACTAGCTTGATTATAAAGATCGAACTCCGGGAGTAGCCCTTACTCCCAAGGAGGGCCGAGAGTTCATGATTAGGCTTTTACCTAGAAAATACTTGCTGTTCGTTGTTTTAGTCAAATTTTGACGGTTAACTGGTTATTTTAATCAAAAATGAGGGAGTTCCGATGACCCACACTATCTACTCTACTTTACCCTACTCTACTCTACTCTACTCTACTCTCTTCTACTTTACTCTACTCTACTCTACAACGATACAAGCCATTTTCGTCCGTGATTGACTTACATTGGCTCGCTACTCGAACACTAAGAGATATTTGTTGATATAGGCTTGGCAAGGACTTTGGTTGGGAGGGTGTCACTGACACTGACCGGGATTTTAAAGTGAGTCAGCAAAGTTTATCTTAAAAAAGTTCTAATTCATGCGCTGATTCCGCAATTAATTCGGTATCAACCATCTCATAAGACGTCCTAGAAGCCCTTTTCGAAGCGGTCATGTTCCGTAGTATTTAAATTCAGTCTTGACTATGCCTGTTTTAAAAGAGTTTTCACGGTTCCACCGCTGTATACTCGTATAATAGCTTTTCATTTGACAAACATTTTGATTATTTTTATTTATTTTATTTTATTTGGATGAAATCCTAATTCTAAGAAAGAAATTATCTGTCCTACAAGTAATATTGATATATTTTTTCTCTATTGGGCGCCATTTAAGACATTTTTCTCATTGACTTCTTCTAAAAAAGTTGAAACCAAACTAAGTTCAAAAGAGCATTTTAAGTAAAATACACATTGTTTGGAGAGCTGATATCTGCAACAGAAAATTCTTAACAAATTTTCCCATTGGGCGCCATTTAAGATTTTTTTCTGTTGTTTCCTTAGGAGTCTTATTATCACCTCTTAAGCTAAAGTAAAGGAGAACCTTGGATGAAATCACAATATTTTGAAAGCGATTATTTGCGTTCCAGGATAAGTAATTTTAGGCCTTGGGTGCCGTTTAAGAATTATTTCTGTTGAACCATATTCTTGCCTAAATTACAATAATTTTTTTGATCAAATCAAAGCCTGAAAGCCTGTGTCTGAAATGCAACAGTAATCTTCATATATATTTTTTGTTTCAATTGGAGAATTTGGTCACCCTAAAATGCAATACAATATTCCATATCATTATTTTCATTACACATTACTTGTTATTTATTTTTAATTTATTTCACTTCGTTTCTTCTTCCGCTTAAAAGTTTAAACAACACACACGTTTAGCAAGGGTATAATTTTTTTTCGTGCCATGTGTAAATGTGTGTTGTTTTTTTTCTGTTATTCTTTTTTTCGAGAGAATGTGCCATATGTGTGGAGTGAGAGCGTCAAATGATGTATATGTGTTTGATGGAATTCGTGTTGTTTTTTTTTTTTTTTTGAGTTTTGTTGTTGTTGTTGATTGTCATTTGTCAGAGTATAGTTGCTTATCAAGTATTTGTGTTGGTGGTGTTTGCCCGTTGAGCTGATATTGTGGCTATATTGTGGTAAGGGCATCAGGATTAGTTGAAGTGGAATGCACTCGGTAAAATTTTTGTACGCCTTACGACAATTTACTTTCAAGATTTTTTTTGTATTTTATTATATTAAAAAAAAAAAAAAAAAACAGATGGGGGAATTCCTCGGTGTTGATGGAATTCTTTCGGGATGAGGAATTTTAAAAGGAATTAAAGAGAAAGTGATAAACTAAACATTGACAATAAATCTTTAACGAAGGTTGGTATTTGTGATTCAAATTGAACAATAGTTCACTATACACATTTGTGGATTAAATGAAGAAACCAATTAAAGTTAGTGAAACTGTGCGTTGGGCGCCATTTAAGAACCTTTGTTACACTTTGGTAACAAATTCCCCAATCTTAGTTAAAAAAAATACAACATTTTTCAAATCACAATGTTTTAAAAGTGACTGGTAGTATTTTCAATATGTTTGTATATTTTGGCGTTCTTATTCTTATCCTTGCCATCTTCGAATTAACCCTTTGAGTAGCTTATAAACCTTAGTTTTGGAAAGTATTTTTGTATGAAATGACAAAATTTAGAATCTCAACGTTGGGCGCCACTTAAAAAAATTTTTCAATTGTAAACTAAAAAAATATAAGATTATGGCCTAAACACAATATTTTGTATTAAATTACATAGCGCTATCGCAAATTCCATCTTAATCGAAAAAATTCTACGAATCCCGAAAAAACCTATCACAGAATTCATCGTTGTGAAAAATCGAATTCAAGCCATTACGAACGGATTTGGTGATAGGTTTTTTCGGGATTCGTAAATGCTTCCGATTACGATGGAATGCATTATAGGGTCAATTGTACAAAACTCTATTGCATATGTTCCCAAGATGTTTATAAATTAAAACGTTGGGCGCCATTTAAAAAAAAATTTAGTTAACATTTCTGAGCAATTTTAAAGCAAATTGTAAATAGAAATGTTCAATAAAACAAAATTGAAAATTGAGCAATTTCCTACGACGTATTAATGTAATTTCCAAACTAAATTGAAATGAGTATTTTGTTTGAAATAACAAAGAAGGAGACGTATTTAAAAGTTGTTAAATGAATTTCGTCGTTGGGCGCCAGCTAAGATTTGTTTTTAGTTGGATACTACCAACGACATCTTCTAAGAAAACATAATACAATTTCAAAATCAAGTATCAAATCACAATGTAAAAAACCATTGTAGGTGCTCTTAAGCTGTTTATAAATTTTGACGTTGGGCGCCACTGAAAAAAAATGCTTTTGTAATATTTTTGTGATTGTATCAAAAACATCTGAAAACTATTATTTCTTTTCAACCACAACAATGAATAAAACAAACCAAAGAACATATATCATAATTTTTGTATCACAAATTAAATTAGTGTTTTTGTGCGTCTTCGTGCGCTTCAATTCAAACATTTAAATGAGCTTTTCTATTTTTAATATTTTTCCTTCATTATTCACGGCTTTATAATTTTAATACATTCGAATATCGCATACTTAAAGCTTTTATTTTTGCGTCAACTTTGTTTTTAGCAAATTTGTTGCACTTTTATTTTCTATATTACTTTTATAATCTTGTTGCATAACATTTTTTTTTGTAAGCATTTTTTTACTCACCTATTTCACCTAACCTACGTATGTAGAATAAGCAAAGCTCAGATAGTGATAATGATTCAAATAAAGTATACGACAAGGTCGCAACAAGTGGCTTTCTTAGATTCCTAATTTTCCTACAGGGAATTTAAATTTGAGTAAACGAAAAACCTCAATAAAGCCCTTATATTTACTTAAACAATAATCCATTAAGCAACAAAAAAAGTTCAAATTGTGTAGCATTATTTTACAGAAATTGTAAAAAATTAAAAATTTTCAGGTCCGGGTTTTCGTCAGTTATATATATCAAGTTGGATTTCTTTTACAAATCCACCTTTGGCCCCTATAATTATATTAACAAAAAAAACATTGCATTTTCTATTTTTTATTTAAAAAGATCATAGGTAAAATTTTATATAAATTTGAACTGAATGATTTCAACCAAAAAGATACGAAAATGTCAAGAAAATGACGAACTAAAAGAAAAAAATTCCAATTGTATCTAAGAGACTATCAGATACTTAATATTATTTTATTCTTTTTTCAAACTAAAAGAGATAAACAAAAATAAAATAAATAACTTACAAAAAACCCACACACACAAAAGCAAATAATCAGCCAAAATGAAAGAGATGAGAATGTGTGGTGATTATTCTAGGTCTGTATCTACCTCAGCTGTATCTCAACTTTAAAGTTGATTAATCCAATGAAACTGACCTCAGAGATTTTTTTTCCATAATAACACTTTTGGTCACTTGATTTGGGTTGCTTTTTATTTTTGAAACGATATTTCTTGAAACATCATCGGGTGTCTATTATTCAAAGTAATACATTTTACCATTTATTGTTATGAAATAGTCGTATTTATTACGAGTATTATTAAATTTCAACGCTTGACTAATTAGACGGTGGCTTAATAATTCTAAATAGTTGAAAATATGCTTTGTTTACGTAAATAAAATGTCACTTTTGCCAATAATGTTGAGAGAATCGATTTCGTTGTCTAACCTCTAACAACTCTTAGGCAACATTGAGAAATGTTTATTTATAACTTCTTAGAGTTAGACGGCTGTCTAAAGTTAGACAGAGTTTATAAATAAGACTGAATATTTTAAGTATAATTTTTAAAAAATTCACTCGTTTCTCTAAACAAAGCATCCGGAATTCTTTTAAAAATTGTTTGTAGTTCCATCTAAAGTCATTTCTCTAAAAGAAAATACCTTGAAAAAAAAACAGCACTAATTTAATGATGCGGAGTGTCTATGACGAAAAGTCTAGTTATCTACACATTTTTATGGTTTCATTGCACATCATTTTGTTGGCATTATTGTCTTTCAGAGAATATATTATTTTAGTTTTGCGGTTGAAAAGAAAAACAATTTGCATTTAAATAATTTGCACGATTGAGAAGCAAGTACTTGCTCATGAATCCAATGGGCAATTTAAAGCTTAATGTTAATATAAACAAACATTATGTATACAATAAATGACTTTGAAATAAGTAGATAAACTTTTAATATTTTGGCAGCTATTTTTGTAGTAAAATTTACCTTTAAAAGTCTAGTAATTAAAAAAAAAATTCATAAAATACACACAAAAATAGTTTACGTACAAAAAAATCAAATAAAATAAAATTAAGAAAATACAAGGGAAACTAAACTAAACTAAACTAAACTAAACTAAACTAAACTAAACTAAACTTAACTAAACTAAACTAAGCTAAACTAAGCTAAGCGAAACTAAGCCAAGCTAAACTAAACTAAACTAAACTAGACTAAATAAAACTAAAATAAATTAAAAAGAAAAACTAAACTAACCTGAACTAAACTAAACCAAACTAAAATAAACTAAACTAATCTAAACTAAATTAAACTAAGCTTAGCTAAAGTAAACTTAGCTAAACTAAACTTAGCTAAACTAAACTTAGCTAAACTAAACTTAGCTAAACTAAACTTAGCTAAACTAATCTTACCTAAACTAATCTTAGCTAAACTAAACTAAACTAAACTAAAGAAAACTAATCTAAACTAATCTAAACTAAACTAAACTATACTAAACTAAACTAAACAAAACTAAACTATACTAAACTAAACTAGATTAGATTAGATAAGATTAGTTTTTATTTATTTTTTATAGTAAATCGTTACAATTTAATTTATACCAAAAGATTTCCTAGCATGGCTTTATGGGCCGTCTGCCGTTCGAAAATAAGTATTTAACATTCAAAAAAAAATTTAGATTCATGTGGTAACACAATGTGGTCCAACTTTTGGTCTATCTAAGTGTGTAAGTTTTCACGACGTTAGTTCGCTGAATCGCATAGTGTTCTATAATTTTTACACAATAAGGAGAAAAGGTTACATATGTTAAGAGTTATTCATGAAGTTGAAAAAAAGTATGCTAGCCCAGCCATGAGAAAATATCTTTTAAGTTTTGTCAAGGAGTGGGGAGTAGGTAAATGAGCGCCGACGACTTAAGTAGCCTGAAAGTATATCAGGAATCAAGCTGCTATCCACCCGGATTCGAAGTACCTTCCAGCTTACATAGAAAATCCACGATTTATTAAGCCTTCAAAATGAACAAAACAGTAAACTAAACTTGTTGTTTTGTTACCTATCTGTCATTCTAAGGGCTGATTTGTTCAAATCTAATCGATAAATGTATATTGTGGCTGGTAAATCTTCAAAAGTGATCATTTAGAAATATTTTAACAGATTTATTTGGTAGTTATCGAAATCGATAGTCAGCTGATGTCCGTTCATTAGCTCCATTTATTCAAAGCCTGTGATCGCCTTATATAACGCACTTGGAACAAACTGGCCCTAAATGTAAAAATTCAAATCTGAAACTATAAAAACTAATTCTTAGTGTAGACAAAATTTATTTTTAAGGTTTAAAATTCTTATATTAACTAAATAAAAACAAACAAACAAGTGTTTTTCTTGCTACGTTAGTTACCACATAAAATAGCAAGCAAGCGCGTACAATATAATTTTATAACTCATTTTGGACATTTTACCGTTAATGTTATGACTAAAGCACCGTTTAGTATTCACTAGGAACGAACAAAAAAAAATCAAAAAAGAAACAAATAAGAAAAAGGGAGTGATTTACATTGAAGCACAAATAAAAAAACAAACGAAGGTGCTAAATCACATCCCTGTGTGAAGCCATAATATAATCAGTGCTGTCTTTCTTTTAGTATGAATTTAGTATATTTTTTAAGGTCAGTGAAGAGCATGCTCTTCAAAAAAAAGTTATGAAAATTTTAATAAAAGATTATAAATCTTTAACTATCTGTTTTTTTTTTACTTGTTCTTGTCAACTTATTCTGCGATTTTTTTTTTATACTCGTATTTGTACTTTTATAAAATGTTTTAGATTAAAAATTAATATTTTTAAAGATCGGTTTTAGGAGCTAAATAATCAACTCGGTGTAGCTTTGAAGTTATTCAAAAACAGGTTGAATTTAAAAGCATTGCTTGCTTTTTCCCCAAAAAACATATTTAATAATAAAATCCTTTTGGACGCAATTATTCTATTCTTCTCCCCATATTCCGGTTAAATAAATATGATTTATTTATTTAGGGTAACTGTCATACACAATTTCCGTCTTTTTGTTTGTATTTTTTGAAAAAGAAACGTCAATCAACAACCTGTTTAGACTTGCTTCAAATTTAAATGCATCTTTTGTGTTATTTTAGTACACTTGTACTAAAAAGGCAGCAAAATCCTAATCAATTTCGACACCAATGGTTATATTTTTTTCTTTTTCATTTCATTTTTGCATTTCATCACAGAGCAACCAGCAACAGCAGCATTGGCATCTGCATACCATAAGAAACCGCGCGAGTAAGATACCTTTTTCATTCTTATTTTTCATCTTTCAAAAGAGATATCTTTTGGATTACTTAAGAAGAAGAAGCCGAGAAAGAATGAAGTTGTTTTTTTTTCTTTTATTTTTTTTTCTTTCGACGATGGATAGCGAAAAGAACAGTCTGAATATCTGACTGCAGGCACTGTGCGCTCAAAATTTACATCAGTAGGTATGTACTGATGTTGGTGTTTGAATCTATACGACATATACAAGGATATTGCAGCAACATAGAACCGCTAGGTATTTAGCGTTATTCCTCGGTCGCTCGACGTATTCTATTCCATTCCATTCAGCGGATGTTGTAGCCGATATACGGAAAAGAACGTATGCGAACTGTTGTGTAGATTAAGTGTGTAGAAAAACAACTTGAAAGCAACAGCAGCGGCAGTAAAAGAAGCAGCAGCAGCAGCCGCAGCAAGACCGTGCATTTTTAATGGCAGCAGCAGGCTACAATCATCGTCGTGATGTGACGGTGAAGATAGTAGAAAACGGTTGTTTTTTTTTAATTATTTTTTTTTTTAGAATGATGTGCATACTAAGCGGCTCATTACCACAGGTCTGCCTTCGCGCAGTATTTGTCTCTTTTCCATTCAGGCAAATTGTCGTCTTTGGTTTTTCTTTTTTGTAAGTTCAACGGTATACACGCACGTACCATGCGGTTGTAGAGGAGGAAAATGAATATATGCACGACACTCGCGATGAATACAAAAAATTTACACAAATTTCATTTTAAAATAATCTTGTTGCCAACGATAGGTATAGCTCACTCTCAACCCAACTAACTATTGGCAAATTGTTTAATATACAAAAACAAAAAAGTTGTGCAATTGAGTGTAAAATTAATTTGTTTGTTGTTGTTGTAGGAAAAGCTCTTCTTTAAGCAAAGAGCGCCATGATCTACAGGTGGTAGTTTTCTAACAAATCGATTTTTGAATGTTATACTTTAACGATATTTTATGTATCTTCTGTTCAATATTAAGATAGAATTATCTATTGAGGTGAAATTTTCGACGACCGATAAAGATGACGTGACGTAAATTTTAAACAAAAAAACGATATAAATTCGGTGAAGAAATTGGAATGAACATATTCAACTAACCAAGCCCATTCAAATTTTCTTGACGATTAAAAATTGTGTCGGGATGCGTACAGCTTGTTCATACATTAATGTGAAGTGAAATTGAATTCACTGTGAAAATTCTATGAAATAAAAAAAAAAAATTCAATGTTGATTATTTTTAATAGAAAAATAATATTGAAATGAAATCAAAATTTTTCATACAAAATTTTGGTTTTCAAATTTAGAACTCTACATAGAGAAGGAATTTTATGTCGCCACTGCAAAAGAAAAAATAAGTAACATGAGCTTTGAATATCACTTTTGAGCATATTTCCTTCTGACCAGGCAAAAAGAGACATTTTAAATGTACAAAAGTAGTGGGCCAATATGACTGTTGAGGAACTCCGAAGACTTAATATTTCAGACAGAGCTGTAAAGTGATTCAGAATATTAGTAATTTAGTAAAAATTCCAAAAAATGAACTGTTTTTTCGTCTTCAGATAATTTTTCGGTATCATGACTGATTCGATTTTTCTAAATTTGGGTTCAGAAAAATTCTATGACGTTCAATTTTTGTTTAATTGATTTTTGAAGAATATGAACGATTTGAAGAATAAAGTTCTCTTAGATTAGGTTCATCTGGTAAAAATTAAACCATTGCACCTATTCCAAACCAGGTTTTGACATCACAAAATTTGTAACAGGTTGGACTGTTCATATTATTGTACCTCAAAGTCTAAATCATAACAAATAAAATTGGCGTATTCCCCCTCTCAGCGCTTCCTACCCTATTTAGTCCACTCAATTTTTACCTATTGGTGCAAGAGAAAAAGTGTTTATGCAAGAAATATTCAATATTAATATATTGTATATTAATATTTATATACAGCTTTGGATAATTGTTGTCAAAAGTCCGTCTGTCCCTTAAAAGGTAGAAAGCAACAAAGTTTCCAAATACCTGTTTCTACTCTGTTTTACCCAACCGGTTTTTGGAAGCTGTGCTCTTTGAGAAGAAAACAAATTTAGGAAGATAACATAGTGTTCTTTCAGTAGTTTCAGTAGTGGTGAAGAAATTCGACGCCAAATGTACCAAAAAACGGGTTTTTGAAATGTTTATGTGGAAACTCAACATGCCAAAATCCTTAAGAAAAGTATGATTTCTTTTAAAGGCGATTTTCGTTGCAGAACAGAAACTAGTACAATTATGTTGTACTTAAAACTTTTAAATACTAGTTTAACTTCTACTAAAAAAATGTAGGTACTAGTACCGGAAATTCTACTTGTAGCTGCTTATTATTTCACAAAAGTGTAGGAAACATTTGTATTAATTACTTTAGTACTTATGAGATGTTCTTAAGTTCTTTTTAATTACAAAAAGACTTGGAAGTTCTTTTTTAAATTAGAATTTCCAAAATACTTTCGGAATAAGAAATAGATACTTTTGGTACTCGTATCTAAAGTACTTTTGGAATTGAAAAGTTTTTTAGTACACCTCATACATAAGTTTTTAAGTGAAAAGTACAAAAATTTCAGGTTACTTAAAAAAAATTATAAGTACGCGTACCCATCATTTTGTTGGGGCCTATTTCATAAAACTACAAGACTAATAATTATTTGTGAATTATAGTTCGGAGACGACCTTAAGATTTCTTATCTCATTACGGCTCCTGAAAAACAGGATACCACCCGCGAGCTTTATTCCAAGCATTTACAAAGCTGCTGGTCCGATAAGATTACTTGGTTGCTAAGGTTAGAAAAGTAGTTTTCGGGTTGCATTTTTGACTGAGTATACCTTTCACTAAAGGAACTTTCATAAATTTGATTTCAAATGAATGCTAACACTGTCCTCTATACTTTACTGATGGTCGGACAGACTTTTGAAGGTTTTTGCTTTGAGTCCGATCGCCTCCCAGACTATAATTCATAATAATAATTATTAGTCTTGTAGTTTTATGAAACAGGCCCCTGGGGTCAATTCTCGATCACTGAAACTATGAAGTGATAAACATGATAATGCCTTCCTCACTGTAAACAAATGTTTTCATATGATAATTGTTATATCACACAATTCATTCTGTGAAAACCTGTGGAAAGGTAAATGATAAAGAGAAACACTTTATGCTCTTTAGATACACCCAAGTCGCCATCTTGGTCTCTATATGACACAACAATCATCTTTTACTATAAGAGGTAGAGAGAGATGAGAGGCATTTCTCATTTTATACTTTTTAGTACTCTCTTCGGCAGTTGTTTTTCATAACGAATTCTTTATGAAGTGATAAAATGATAAAACTCTTTGATAACTGAAATGATAACTTTGTTTTCATTTCTCAGTTTCACAGATCGGGAATTGGCCTTTGAATTTTTTAGTACAAGTACAAAATAATTGTACAGGTATCTACTTTAAAAGAATTCAAGCACAAAGTAATTCTGTTCTAAAAGGGCCAATGTCTATTTCCTACAATATTGACTTCCATTTAATAAAAATGAACTAATAAAAAGTTGGCTCTTTTATAACCAAGGTACAGAATTATTCTTAAAATATTATGAAAAATGGACTTATTCAGAAGTGGGATAACCCAAGTTCTTTCAACAAAATCAATGGATCAAGCACATCGATGATGAGCTTAGTACTTTTGTTGATAAAAAATGCAGTTAAAGGTTTCATATCGTTCCTATAAGAAGTAAAAGCTGTTTAAAAAAAAATATAGAAAACATGTTAACACATATAAATCCTTGAGGGTACAAACGGACGGTGACCTTAAGATCTATTGTGCCCCTTAACTAGAGGTTGATGAGGGTACTCATTCTATACCTCATCTTTCTAATTAGTTCCTTTGAAAGGTACTTTTGGAGTTCTTTTAGACATAGGGTAAATCACTCGCTGGTGATTTCCCAGACGAAGTTATCATACAAATAATCAAACACTTAAAATGGGGTTTAGTACAATTTTAGTATATTTTTTTTTTATAATTTAAAATACATTTACATGCTTCTATATTAAATTCTTGCATTGCTGGACTTATCGTTGTTATTTTTACTTTTTTTAAGTACATACACACCTTCAGTATTCTTTAGAATATTTAAAATAATTTGTAGTACTTTTTTTCAGATATACGAAATTAGAACTGTATGAACTCTATGTACCTATACAAATAAGTCATTTTTGCCTCTAGATATACCTGAAAGTTTTTTTTGTTAGTTCATGATAATTAAATGTAGTTTTTCTTCTAAAACATTCAAATAGCATAATCTTTTGAAATATCAAAGTTCACAATACATACCTACATTACATTTATATACTTTTTATATATATGTTTTTTTTCAAAGATTAGACAAATCTGTCGATGTGAACATCTATCTGTCTTCAGTTCAATTTTTGTTTTGTTTCTGAAAGTTGTCTTTTGGTTAAACAGGTTGACAGTGACTGTGACTGGTATCTATGGATTTGCTCAAAACAACAACAAAAATAAAAGCTTTAGGTCATTAATCATTGATTTGGCATAATTAACAGCAACACAAAAAGTTAATGTATTTATATTTTCCATAAATATCTTTCGAGTGGAAATTTTGTAAATATTTTTTTTTCCAATGGTATGAAACTATGTCTATGAGAAATGACAATTTTCCCTCATTCATCTTTAAATATAGCATATTTACATTTTCTTTAATTTTATGATTTAGTACAAAAATAATTTCCTAAATCCTAGAAAACACCTAAGACCACTTCCAAAGTTTTCTTCTTTCTTTTTCTTTCTAATAATGAGGTATAAAACTACATGTAGCCTATGAAGAAGAAACAAAAATCAAATAATCTTATTTATGATATTTTTATCTTTCCATGAAGTGAATTTATGAGCTATTCTTTCTTAAAGCAATTTCGAAAATATTTCTTCTTTATTAACAAGAGTAATGTTATGCAAAATAATAATCATACAATAAAAATGCCACTTAATGAGATTTTTTTTCGTACGTACATTTTGCGGAAAAAAGTGAATGGATTTTGTGTGCAAAAAAAAAGAACAATTATTAGAAAATGCTTCGATTTAATTTGTTCCTCTTTGAGAGTTTTTTTTCTTTTTTAATAATGTGTCTCAGTTTTTGTTTTCATTTAAGTAATTCTTGCGAAAAGGAAATTGTCTGTCAAGTCAAATATATATTTTGTCTGCTTATTTTTTAAAATAAATTGTTTGTTTTATTTTTTTTTCTAATTTATTTGCTAATAGAGTGCGCGTTCGATTTTTGTTTTTGTTTTTGTTTCTTTGTTTCACTGTTACGAGTTTTTTTTTTATTTGCTTTGATGTGTTTTTTTTTTTGCTTGTACCGAAAATTTAATTTTTCCTTAAAACGGAGTCAAATTTTTAAACAGAGGTAGAAATTATAAATAAGTACAAAATTTTTGTGTACACAAAATATCTGGATAAAAATATAAAAAAATAGGAAAACGAAACGAAAAGAGCTGAAGTAACCTTTCAAAGAAAACAAGCACTTAATTAAAAAAAAGGATTTTATTCTTTGGTGTCAGTTAGAAAAATAGCCACGCTTTAAATAATGTATATATGTCTTTGTATCAATGTTAAATTAATTACAAATTTGTATAATTTTAGTCCAATTAAAAATTCATTTCAAAAATGAATGAAACGAAAAACATATTTTCAAATTAAAGCAATTCAAGAGGCAAATATCATGATATTCTGTTTTATCTATCAACCAACGCATCTCTTATACTGGGGGAAAATAATAAATAGTATTCAGTACCTACAGAAGTATTTATGTAAAATAATGTGTAATGGGCCAATGTTAATGTTTAATTATATTGACTTAATACACTCTTTGACGGAAGATGTTCTACGATTGTAGTGTAATAACAGTCATGGGCTTCATTTGTTTCCTAACAAGATTCCGATGTTTATAGAAATGTTAATTTTCAAAAGTAATGATCATTTTTAAACGTTCAAAGCAATACTTTCGACTCCTGAAAAATAAACAAATTAGACATTTGCCCTTTTAGAACCAACGTAAAGATACATGTACTAAAGTTTCCACAGAATTAAAATGAAAGCTATATGTAATGCGTACTTTTTACATGTATAGCTTACGATTTCAATTTATGTACGGTATGAAACCTTGTCATCGAAATAGAAAAATGTGTTCTCCACACCGAAGTAGGTAAAGAATACGGAAGCGTATTTAGCCAGTAAAATATGTTCTGACTAGATATATCGCTTATAAAAAAACTGTTTTCACCTCAACATGAAGTGTCGATTTATTGATTTCTTGCAACAGTATTCTGTATTGCGAAATGTCCTCGAAATTTCGTGTTCCATCAGTGCTTAGACGAACCCGAGACCTAATTCAAAATATTAAATATTCATAAAATAAAAGAGAGGAAGTGTTATAGCTGCTATAAGAGTAATAATTTATTTATTAGGCTATATATAGATTTAGACTAAGGTCCGTACATAAATAAAAAAACACTCATTAAGACATTTCCAATGATATAGGTCAGAATGTGTTAAAACATATGGGACGGATACTCATTATTCTTTATATACTTTCAGGATAAAAGGAAAAAAAAGCTGCGAAATAGGTACTGAAGCTTTTTTAGATAAATAGCACTAGTGAGTACATACAACCTGTTCCCAAGACTTTGAATTACCTATTGTGTTAAATACATTGTCTATGTACTCAATACATTTTAATTCAATTAGGTCATAGAACTCTCTACTGGCTATTATGTATTCAGCTTTTTGATTTTTGACAATATGAAGAAGAGTTCACTGGTTTGAAGCCACTCCGCCTTGGTTATTTGGTTGATATGAGGGGTATGGTTGCGATGACAGACAAAGACGGCTTTTTTTGAGCAATTGTTATTTTTTAGAACTGGCACTTCCTTGATCACGAATATGCATTTTTTAAGTCGCTAGAGCGCTTAGTTAAGCCGCAAATCATGTTTAAAGATGTAAACTTTGATGCCTCTAGGACGCTTAGTTTAGCCGCAAATCGCGTTTAAAGAAAAAAAACCGATTTTTCGTATAATGCGATGCACCAACTGAAAGGCGACACTTCCTAGATTATGAATATGACATTTATAACGAGTTTCATTGCCGATGTCATGTTTTCTTGAGCAACAGTACCTTGGGTGGCCCGCTTCGCGGGTTCTCGTGACTTTACTTCTCTCTTTTTTGGGTCCTCTGCCCCGCTCACGCAATTCCGTTGCTCCGCATTGGGTATTTAAAGTCATCAGGTGAGCGCCAATGTCTACAGTATCTTGTCTTTGTCTCAGAAGCGCAGAAAATTACCTTATATTCACAGCAAAATAAACTTAATTTCTAAATAAACTTTTTAAATTTTAAAGCTCCGGTATTCCGGTAGGTATTCGAAACAAAAAATTTGACGCGGGTCATAGGTTCACAGGAACAACAATCAAACAAAACAAAGTCATTTGCACACGAAAAAGAACCAATTCTGAAAATTTCATCCAAATCATTGGCTTTAGAAGAAGCAAGTATAAGAAAAATGGGCGTGGCAGTGGGCAGTTCTAATTAAAATTACACATTTCCTTTATGCTTCATTCGCCACTTATACACCAGTTTTATTTAATATCTTGAAAACTTGACCATACAAAAAATATTTTTTAGAACCTTCGATTAATTTTAAATTATTATTTTTTTTTTACGTTGGGATTTGTATCATGTCAGAAAAACAATATAAAGATGCTTTCGAAGCATTTTTGACACTTTTCTATATCGAGTTATTTTTATTTATTGTTATTATGTTATTTTGACTAACATTGAAAAATAGGTACTAAATTCAAAAATATTATGAATATTTTTTTATGGAGAGTTATCATGTCTCTACTTCATATGAAGATGACAGTTGTTGACTTGTTTATAGAGTTTTTCCAAGAATAAAAAACGAACATAAATATCTTCTGGTAAGACAATAAAAAAAAAACAAAAGACTCGCTTATACATTTAACAAATTCCTATATTTTATTTTGTTATTTTATTCTTAAATGTGTGTTTGTTTTTTTTTAATTTACATTGACTTTCTGTCAACAGACATCTATCAAATAAAACACACCCCCATAACAAAAACAAAAACACGAATAATAAAAAAATAGAAACAATCAATTAGTAGAACAGACAATATAAATGCAAAATAGCAAGACAACTACATATAATACTAATAAATCAAACGACAAAACAGACAGGCACACAGAGTGTGTTTTACCAGCCCTCTCTTTTATATTCTGCGGGTGTGATCTTATCATTTTGATGATTTAACACCTAATTCAACTCAAGTACAATAAAAGCCCTTAAAAAAGTAGTATCCAATTAATGTCACAAATACAAAGAAAAAAAAAAAAAACAACAGTGTACTTAGTTGCAACCCCTTCTCTTAACATGAAGATAATGCCCTTAATTTTTTTTTATTTTTTTTTTGGCAAACACGTGCGAAAATTAAAATGTCAATTAGCACCTCAACCAAAACGTAACACGCACGACTTATTTCGAATGTTTCCTTTTTTATGCGTTTATGTATATTATGTCAATGTTGACGATGACAATGAGTATTTTTTTATATCATTCTTGCCATTGATGAAACACATTAAAATACAAGAATAAACAAATATGCAAATAAACTATGCAACGTTATAGCTAAATAAATATTCGATAGAAAGTGATTTTTAACTTTGGCTATGAAGATGCATGAAGTAATAAAGGCAGTTAGTTGATTCATCCAATAATCGAGTTCAAAAGATAGACTTAGGTGAAATCTAATAAACAAATCCAAAATGATTTGTTTAACATGACGAGAAAGCAATAACATTCAAAAAAACATAAAATTAAACAAGAAATTTTAGTTGTTATTCTCAAATGTAATCACTATGCGCATTGAAAAAGTTTTGTATATGTGTACTAAAAACAATTAAAAACAAACCAATAAAACTGACCCGCACGATGACTAAAAAGCAAAACCACCAACTAAAACATTAAAATGCATCAATTAAAAATTTGCTATTTAAATATTCTAATCTTTGTTGTTAATTAATTATAATTATGTACTAAAAAATAATTAATACAAACCAGAAATTTATATGAAGAGTCGTTGAAAAGTTTGAAAAAAAGGCGGTGATTTCAAAAGTTGATCTAATAGATTAAGAACATTATAATCAAACATTAAACACAATTTATAGCGTACTAAAATTGTACTAAAATTGTGCTAAAATTCGTATACATTTAGTTTGTAGGCTCATTAAAACAAAATCTTTAATTATAGTTATAGATATTGAGTAAATTAAATGTAAAATGTCTCACAAACAAAGCAAACTTGTTGACCTTAACTAGAAGTAGAGTGGATCAACAATAAATATTTGAAAAATTTAGATCCATTGTGATCCATTAAGAGAAGATCCTAAGCTCATGGCGATATTATACCAAACGATACCTCATTTTTTGGACCGAAATTTATCAATACTCTCGGAGTATCGTTTGGTATCGACAGAAAATTTGAATATTATTAACTTATTGCAAACAATCAATTTTTGTAATTGGTTTCTCGCAAAAGGCTCTTTTTTTTTTTTAGCTGGGAGAAGGCTTAGGCAATAATTTTTATAAAAAAACGGCTCACTGCCACGCCCATCTAAGTTATGCTGAAGCCCACAATTTGGATGAAATTTTCAGACTTGGTTCTCTCTAGTGATGACCCCGAGTCAAAATGTTTGTGTCGAATCCTTAATTGGAACTTTACTTAGACATTTTGAAACAAGTGTTTCAAAAATTGTTAAATCAGCATAAAACTCAGTTAAAAAAAATGTCTTTTCTAATAATGATTTTTGTCTTAAATCTTAGAAATACTAAGCGAGTTCAACTCCTAGATCAAGAACATGTAACCAAGTCGTGGATTTTATTCTGGTTGGCTACTCCGACTATATTGGAACCAGACAAGACCGATATAGAGACTTTGTTATACGAGACCGAGACCGATACTGATACCGATACCGAGACGATACTAAAATTTTTCGATTTTGACGATACCGAGACGATACTTACAAAAGTATCGTTTGGTTTGGTATCGTGGCCAGCCCTAGTAACTGTAAAAAAATTCATTTTTGATTGAGAAAAACACAAATGCAACGGAAATAAGATTTTGAAGTTTTTTTTCTTTTGAATATTCTTATTTTTGGATTGTTTACGTACAAATATTTCGTAAATAACTGGACAAATTTAGTTGAAACTTGCACACGTATTCTTCTTGCAAACAGAAATAACACATTGGCTAAAAACTGATTTTTCAAAAAAAAAAAAAAAATTCAGTTTTTAGTTCTTTTTTATCATTGTTATTGTATTTAAAAAATAAACTCTATATCTGCAATGCATAGCCAAATTATAGCCTTGTACCAAAAAAGCACATAGCCTAGTTATAGTCTACCATATTTTGTAAAAATAAAAATTTGCAGACTACTAACTTTTTTAGTACTTATAAAGTTTTGTATACATTTTCTAGAAACACCTAAATAGTTTCGATACATTTTTGTTTACATTCTTAACCAACATAATTGCAGTAAAACCACGGTTTAGATTATCACTTATACAAATTTAATAAACATCATTAAAATTTTGTATTTGATATACGAAGAAAAAACATGTCTATTGAACCTACCCTTATTTTTAATTGTACTAAACAAGTTAAAGCTTCCAAGAATTCCCATGTGGGATTTCTTATTATGATTGAAAACAATATTTTCTCGCCCTTAATTTTCAATATCTAGCTAGCCAAATTCTAAGAAATTACAATTACTTCAAGTATAAACACGAATCTCTCTCAACAACTTCTTCGCACAAATCTAGACAATTCTTTCTTTAAATCTTTGCCAACCACCGCCTACAATAAATCAAGAAGATAGATAAGTAGTAAACCCAATTATTGCCATCCAAACACGATTACATTCTAAATTAAAAAAATAACAATTGTTTTTCTCTTAATCCCACATATAAAATAAATAACTGTAAAACAAAAAAAAAATCAAATCATACCCGGATTTAACTGTTAAATTTCGCTATTACGCATTTTGGTACCTACCTTTCCTTGGCATTAAAAAAAAATATAAAAAAACCTACCATCAATAAAAAAATGATTGTCTGTCGATGTCTTAAATAAATGAGGTCAGGTTTATAAAGTAAATTTATTTATTTTTGCATTGTTAGCAGATAAAATAAATTTGCTTAGGAGAGTACTAAAAAAAAATATTTGTGTTGGCGGCTCGACTTCTTCCATCGAAAATAATTATTACAATACATTATGTGCGAATTCACTTCATTAATCATCAGTCAATATTACGTAGATGTATAAAGAAGAAGTATTTCTCTCTCTTTCTGTCTTTTGATGGGCAGCCAAAGGAATTTAGATGAATCGTTTGGCGTGTGTGCCATGGCAAGGCGAATCACAAAACTTGAGGAAGTGTGTAGACGTCGCCATCGTCATCATCATTTTTCTCGTTTGCTATCACGATTTGTGCTGTGTGAGCAAAATTTATAACTGTAAACAAATAAACAGCGCTTTGCAGGAAAAAAAACACAGTTTAAATAATCTTTTATTAACAAAAAAAAAAAAAAAATTGACAACAGAACAGAACAACAAGAAAGACAACGTGTAATTACGATGATCTCTCTTTTTTTTGCTGGGGTGTTCGATTATCTGCCGGGAGGCGCCGGCTGGCGTGTTATCGCTTCCTTTGCATCAATCTTTTTAAGTTTTTATGCATTAATCGATGAGTCTTACTTGTCATTTGCAATAATGACAACAAAATCGAACTCAAAAAAGACAAAAAGATACATTTGTATCCATCAGATACTTTTTTATCTTTAACATGAAAAATTGTGTTTTTTCGTGTTTTTATTTTCATAGATAGTTTGAAAGTATCTTGTAGGCATTTTCTCAAGCTTAATCTTTCAAAACTTACTCCCCTCGTAATGTACTAAATTGTATGTAACCCCGTCCCATTTGTGCATTTTAACAAAATATTGTTTTGAGTGCCAAACATACATACAAAAAGAGATACGCACTATCTACGAAATGAGCATAATTTTCCATTCCTTACATATATCTGTGCTGTGGTCGTTTGTTGCTGTTGTTGTTGGTTATTTTCCGGCTGCTGTTACTGTTGGTGCAGTTAGTGCTACTTGGACATTATGATGTGCGCCAATCCAATTGTATTGCATTTAATTTGACGTGTCTTGTAATATCATTTTTATTTTTGTGTTGCCTTGCTTCTTGTCATACGATGAGCTGCTGCTGCACATATTACAACAACATTGAACAGATATCAGTGAAAAAAAAACGCTGCGGTGTATTAAGGTGCAAAAAAAATAGCAAAAGCAACTTTTGCATTCATGGTCGACATCAACGTCGTTGGTTGGTTGGTTGGTTGGTTGGCTGTCGACTTATTGTTTACCGGCAAATTGCTGTTGAATTCTTATTTAAGTTGTTTCTCTATGTATAAATAGTGTGTGCCAGATGATGAAGAAAAAGAAAACACATATACAGCTGTACGAAAAGAGATAAACGCAAGAGTGTCTTGTTTTTTTTTTTGCAAACAAATATTTTGCAATTTTGTGCACAGTCAGCTGTGACGAATGAATGCCAAGTTTATCTATATTTTTCTGTTGTTGTATAAATTGTATATGGCTGAATGCTAAATTGAAGTTGAGTGAGATTGATGGATAGTGATTGGTATGGGGATTATTCAGAAATCAGAAATATGAATAAATTTAAGAAGAAATTATTAACATTTTTCATAAGAATTAACTAATTTAATGGGCTTACTAAAAGTGTACTAAAAGAAAATTCAATTCTTTTCAAATAAGACAGATTAAGTAACTTATAAAAGAGATTTGTTATTTTGTTATTAGTACTAAACTTGTTCTAAATGGAAGATCTGAAATAAAATATATTAATTTAGTAGTATGACAGCTCGTTAAGAATCATTACCTCTAAATTTCTTCCAAATTCCAATGCCCGAGATGAGAAACACTTTTTTATGATGGGAAGTAGCCTTGTGTACCTTCCGCTGAAAAAAATAAAACAATTCAGTTTTAGGGAGCATATGCCCGTATTTGATCTTAAGATCTCCGTCATGAGAGTCAAACACTCTAAGGAGTAGGTACTTAAAAGCAATATTTTTTTCAAGTCGAATAAATAATATTAAATTTTTCAGTATCACTTTCAGAGGCTTCCATGATAGCATCGTTATTATCCTTTATATGGGATAAATGCAAGTCAAAAAATGTCGTTCATCTTTAAAACATGCGAAATTTAACTTAATATTCATCAAGTTATATTGAAAAAGTTTTCTAAAAAAAATTGAAAAAACTGAAGTGTAAAAATGTTGGTCATAAACTGTACTAAATCGATGATTGGACTTAAAAATTTAGTTTTATGAGTGAGAAGATACTTATCGTTTCTATAGCCAAACCATATTTTTATGAATTTTCATTCAAAACAAAATTCATAGTTAAAAAAAAAAACACAACCTGATATCAACTGACGTTCTTGTTACTTTTTGAATGTACCTATATGTTTAGCTATTTTTTTCAATACTTTTACTACAAAGACAAAGACTTTTAAAAGGATGTCATTATACCAGAACTCGATACTTTTTTGCTCCAATATTTATGTACTAAAAGTTAACTGTTGCATTCTGTACACATTAATTGTACCTTTTTTTATTTATTGTAGAAGCATTTGCATTTTTGGATTTTTCCTACTGTTGTGCTTTTGATAAGTCAAATCAGATGCGGTTCAATTCAAGGTTGAAACACGAAAAATGTTTACATAAAATTTTGTATTTCATTTTATTTTTAAATGTTTTTAAATAATTGTCTGAAGTTTTATTTAAATCTTCGGAAGTGGCATTCGTTATACAAAATTGGAATGGGATTGATAACTTACACTTCCATTTCAATTTTGTATAACGAATCCCACTTCTGACACATACAAGTAATTTTGTCAAACATACTAACGATGATTATAGTACATATTACGCGTAATATTAAAAGTTTACCACCGTTGAATTTCCGCTCCTTATTCATCTTTGTTAGTTTAACTGTTAGGTACATCCTTAAGAGACTCAGAAAATAATCTAGCTGGTTGGATATTGTACATCAAAATTGGAAATAGAATTTATAGAATTGCTTTCAACTATTCAAGGAGTACCTCAAGGGACCATCTCTTTTTACTTTTACTTTTTCGTAATTCGTATTTTTTCGTTGATGATTTCAAACTATAGGCAAACAAAAATTAACAATGTCCACCTGTTCTATGCACCATATTTTATAGTATTCAAAGCGAAAAATGTTTGCCTTGGCCTAAGCCAGTGGCGTGGCTAGATTTTGGTGTGGGGGGAGACACACAATTTTCTAAGCGGCCAAATTGTAAGATAGTTTCTCATTTTTTTCCTACTTTATGCTTTTGGTGGTTCTAAATCCGAATCTTAGGTTTCCGACACAAATTCTGTGACTCAATATACAGCCTTATTTTAGTTGTCAACTATCAAATTAATAGTTTATAAACCTTAAAATTTTAAAACTCAATTTATTTAAAGACTGATGAACTTTTCTTTTATAATTTTTAATTTTCTTCTAATTTGCTACGGTCTGCATCATTCTCAATGATCGAATTTTAAAACTATCAATTATCAATTTGATAATTGAGAACCATTGTAGGGCTGATAGAAAAAAATGCACTCTTTAGAAGTGTTTTACTTGTCGCAGATTCTTTTTTGCACACGAGAACTTTAATCTATATATTCAAATATACTTGTTCCATGAATGTTTAAAACTGCAAAATGCCGGTCTAAAACACCCATAAAGACGTGAATAAAATAAACAAAATTTATTACCGACCTAAAAAATCCATTTAAATATTTTATTGTTTAATATATGTATAATTTAGCACTGGAAATAAAATCTTTCTCAAAATTTCTATAAGTGAATCAGGAACAGATGATATTGATTTTTAGTACTCTTAAATATTTTTCTTAGTTTTTAAAATAACCTATTTTCACAATCCTACTTCTGATACCATTGTAGGTTTTTTTTTCAGTCAGTGTAAATTCTTATCAAATCATATACAAAATATTCTTTTAATTCAAATCAACCAAAAAATACTCTTTTTGATTGACATTTATCAATAAAAAGATCTTAACAAAGGATATCAAATGATATGATATGACATTGTTTAAATTCCGAATGTCACTCGACTTCAAACTCGCAAATGCAATAACACTTTTTTTCTTACATCAACATGACAAAAATCTTCTTGTTAGACACCAACCTTAGTCACTTTAATTGCTGTTATTTAAAAAGACAGCAAAAAAAGTGTGACCAGTGTTGACTTTTAATTATAAAGGTATTTTTTTCTTAAAGTCAACCTCAACATGTGTTTTATCATTTTATGTTATTGCTGTTTTGCTGTGTAAAGTACACAATTAAATAAAAAAAACTAAAGTAAGAAAAAAATGCCACATTTAATTGCCCCTGTTGAAAGTGAAGAAAAATAATAGTACCTACCTATGAAAAAAAAAAGATAAACCTTCATGGTAAACCAAACAGGCACTAAGAATCATTACACGTTCGCTGAGACGATGAGAAATTGTCAAACCGAAAGGAAAAGGCAGGAACACATCAAAGGATTTTCTTCTTGTTTTTTGTTTTGTCAATTCACATGCAAGTACTAGCTTGGTACATACTTAGGTCTATATGTACACATCCCTGTGCGAAAACTATTTCTTCTAAAAAAAAAACAGAAAAAAAAGAAAATATTTAGTACACAGCGGAATTTCTGAATTTTTGACGGCATATTATGTTTTCTGTCTTTAAATGGCGCATCACAGAAAAGCAGTTAGCATTGTGTGTTTTTGAGATACCAAACCGCCATCACACGCATTACATAAGGACGTACATATATCTGCTCTCAAGCGTGTGGGAGATTCCCCAGCTCTTGGCATACTTACTTCCTTCTTTTTATGATGGGAAATCGTTGTTGTATTTTATAGAAAGAAGGTTTTTGTTTATTTTTGGCTTTCGTGATGTGATGTCTTTTGTTTTAAGACCATACTGGGATTTTTTTTCCATCTATTTTGTACTTCAGAGATACACTACAAGTGGAGGTCTATATGACTGCATCAATCTATCTATCTAGGCAGCACATAAAAGCGTGATGAAAGTAATTTCCAGCTCGCGCAATGAGCTTCGTCTTCCTCCAATTAATTCTTCACAAAAAATAAAAGCAAACCAAAGTGCAGTCAGTAGGTAGGTTGGTATATGTATTTGATGTGAAGTTGCGGCTGCTTGTCAATAAAATGGCTTAGGATAAAGACCATCCTCTATTCTATCTCTCTTCTAAAGACGACGACGATGACGACAACGACGGCAGAAAAACGAAAAATGTCGAAATTAATTTTCACAGATGGGTACATTTTTTGGGGACAAATAATAATTCTTTCCGTCGTTCGACGTCTTGTGAGGAAAAAAGTTTGCTTGGAAGAAACCGCCTTAGGGGTCTCTGTGGCGTTCATATACACAACATCACGATCCATTTATCTATGCTTACATATTTACTTAGCTAATGTATACCTATCTAGATACTTTGTACACTTGATGTGTGTGGCAGGCAAAAAAGAGAACTCTTAAAGATACGTCATCTTCGTCAACATACGATGTTGATGATGATGATGTCGGCGGGCGGTTATATTCCGCATGTCATTTGATATTTTTTTAATTTATGCTCTTTTTTGTCTTGTCCAATGTTTATTTAATATCATGTTAGATAGGTAGATAGAGTTTTTTTTTCTGTTGTATACTTTACTTGGTTTGCGGCAAATTATAATATCGCTGAATTGATTACAAATTTGTATTTTCTTTTCGATTTTATTAAATAAAAAATATTTTAATATGTATGTGTTTTTGTTTGTTTGCAGGTGGCTGGCGTTACAGCGACCACGGAGCGGCCTTCTGCTCCACAAGCGCCTCCACAGGGCCCAACATCGCTGCAGCTAACAGATGAGCCCCATATGTCAATTGTTGCAGCCGAAAATGCAGGGTAAGTCTTTTAAATAATTTTTTGTACAAATTTAGTACTAAATTGTTTAAATTTTCCCATGATATACAAAAAGTTTATGTATGTTCTATAAAAAAGGTGCACTACAGTTTAATTCAAACTTAGTACATAGTGCTAATTGTAAATCAAAAACCTTGACTTTTTTTAGCCTACTTTTTCTTTCTTCCCTTCAATATGTACTTTTCTATGGTTGCTTTTGTAACAACTACTTTTAAAAATCCCATTTTCATACATCCAATTGTTTGCGTATTGTTTTGACTGGCTTCGTGTCACGATTTCATTTCCATAGACAAGATTCATTTTGAGTTTCGTTTGCTAGAGATTGCAGTTTTTTTTTCAAATTTAGTACTTCAATGGCTTGATAATTTTGATTTGCGGTAGGATTTCATTGATTTTGGTATTTGAAAATAAATAGTTTTTTTTTTCTTTGTAAGTGCTGTAACTGCCTACTGTGTTAAAATGAGCTATTGTACTAAAAGCTTATATTTCAAAACTAAGCAAACTCTTTCGATTGTTATTGAGTTCACCAGATATAAAAAAGCCTTATAATATTTGATATGAAAGTTTTTTTTTTAAATACCGTAACTTCATAATATGTACTAAAATGTTATATTGTATTAAAAAATCATATTTCAAAATTAACCAAATTCTTTCGAATATTATATTAAGTTTACCAGATGTACAAAAACTATAGAAAATTTTGAATTTCGTGAACTTCGAAATCCAATCAAAATTAAGTACTAAAATGACTCGCTCGTACCACTAAATAATTTAAATATTATGCGATACAATGTTAAGCATTTGTGTTTCGACTCTTCTTAGAACTTAATGCTATGTATATAGTTCTTATTTTTATTTTAGTACTAAAAACATCCATTGATCCAATCTAAAATCCTTATTTGACGTCAATTTATATTGCAAATCTTAAAATAGTCTTTTTCCAATGAAAATATAGAATAGAAGCATCCAAAATTATTTTCACAGTTAAATCTATTATTTAGCTAGAAGAGAATTCACAATTCATTGTGAATATTTTCATTTCTTTGTTCCAAAAATGTACTGTCTTATTATTAATGGATCTAAACTGCTATAATAAGGTCGACTTCGCAAATTGTTTTCCTGATGAAATCATTTGTTTGTACTAAATTTAATCTTCTTGTACTAGAAATATATACGTTATACTAAATGGTTGTATTGAAAATTTGTTGTGCTAAAATTGCACTAAATCATTGTTTCTACTCTTAAGTAGAATTAAACCATGTGCTAGGCAATTAATCATTTGTTTTCTTAAAAATTCTTTGTTTTCTTAAAAATATAAGACCGTTGAGAATTATTGTGTAGGTACTAAATCATTTCACTTTTTATCTGAGACAAATTTTTAGTCAAAGAAATGAGTAGTATATCGTCCCCTGACTGCAAGAACTAGGTAACTTGATATTTAAAATTTTGGAAGTAGAAACTTTCTAATGCCCTTAGAGACCTCAGAACGATGTTTACAAAAAATATATGTGGCTACAATGTTCACACAATCGTAATCACGGTGTATCGCTTGTTAGAATTTTGAAGTTTTTGTCTATGTTGTGTCTAGTAACGAACATTTTGATTGATGCTTCCATTTGGAAAGAGTTGAAATTACTATTTTTAAGAGTCCGTCATTATTGCTAGTAAACCAAAATCCCATTTGCTACTCTTTTGTACTAAATCTGTACTTAATGAAAGAATAAACCACATGAAACCATAATCGAATTATATGAAAAATATGTATATGTTTGAAGGAAATGTTATGTGTTCTAAATATGTTCTAAAAAAATGTGTGTGTGAATCAAAAATAATAAATATTGTGTACTGTAGATGTATAAGATTGTATCCTTTGTATAAAAATATGTGTACCAAAACAGCCCCTTATTTTATTGATCAAAGCTTGAAGGTGTAAAGATTTCACAACCAACTTTTCAATAAATATATTTTCAAATACAAATGTCTCCTTAGAATCGATAGAATGTGTAGCCAAATTCTCTTTACTTATGAGTTTACCTATTTTAATTTTTCTTCTTTTGTACTAAAAAATTGTACTGAAAAATTGAACCCTATTTGCTCCTTTCTCGCTCTTAAATTTTCAAGGATAAAACTTGATCAGTCGAAAAGATGCTAGTCAAAACACTTTCGATAGTAAATCTTTTTTACTTTTGAAAGTCATTTCAAAATCATGCCTTAATTCATTGCAAAACAACAACAGCAAAAGTAAAGGAAAAAACATTTGTTCATAAAATATTTCTCTATTTCCATATTTTGATGTCAAGTTTGTGTCGCAGATATTTATAAATATAAACCGCAATATGCTCTCGGTGTGCTAAAGGAAAAAAAAGTAAAATAGTAAAAAGCACACTTGAAGCAGCTCCTACCTTTTTTTTACATGGCGAAATGATAGAAGACAAAAATCACCAACAACAACAACAAGAACGACAAACTAAACCTACTTTTGCCTAATGAGATTGAAACGTGCGCCCACTTTGTTGATCTTTATTTTTTAAATTTTATTTTCTTTTTCGTTGCGTTGTTGTTGTTGCTCTGCAAAATACTTTTGAAAGAAATCCAGACTTGCCATAGACAGAAAAGAGAACTATAAGCATGGATGGCGGTCGTTTGAAATATTTTGTTTTTTCTGTGTACATATACCTACTTTTCTACCTTGCTCTCTTTTAATCGCGGGGGAACGAAACCACGTCTTGCGTCTTTCTCCCAAAAAAAAGGTGGCGTTATTTATTAACACCATTTTATATTGCACCTTAAACTTGACGACGATAACAACGGATGAGATAAATAAAATTGACATTTAAGCACAAAGAAAGTGCCATACTCATTGTACAGAAATTACAAAATCAGGCTTTTAAAAATTCATTCGTTATGTAAATTCATATTGTGAACTAAAAATGTACTAAAAAATCAGCTTTGAAATATTTCAAGAAGAAAAAGTGACAAAAATGGCTGCCTTTTATGATGTGTTTTTTGAAATTCGGTTAGATACCTGCCATTTTATATGAGAGAGTATGTCAAAAAAAAGAATTACACATACCGTTAAATCGATGGCTGCCGTGTCGTCTTCTTATCACAGTATATGTGAGCACTGCGAGCAACTCTGGAAAAAGCTCTTTTTTTCCTTCTCGAGCTAATTTTTATTCTTGTGCTTCTTCGCTATATGTGTTATCTGCAAATGCAAGAATATGTGTTGTGTTTTTATTTTGTTCTTCGGCATTTTTTTTGCCAGTATTTGTAGGAAATTAATGTTTTGTTTGGGTTTTTTTTTTTTTTTAAGAAAAACAAAAAAAATAAATTAAAAAATAAAATAAATTCAAAGACTGCCTTACCTATGGATTTTTGTTTTGTATTTGCTTTGGTATTTTTGAATAGATTTTTTTCTATTTCATTTTTGTTTTTACCTTTTTTCTCTTTACGAAGAAAGAACATTGATTTTTGAGGGTGAGTCTTGGTGAGTAGCTCTAGTTAGCTAGCTAAGTTGTATGTGTACTAAATATTTATATCTGACGTCGTATAGTGATTATTATTATTTATATTTATTTGACGTGTATTTGTTGATGCAATCTAATGACCATCAACACAAATTTTGACTCATTTTTCAGATTCATGAAAAACGAATGTTGAAGTATTTTTAAGTTTTTTTTTCTAGCTGTTGTATGGTATATAGAGCTTAATAAGACTTAATGAATAAAAGAATACCTACTTTAAGTGAAAGGAAATATTTGCTTTTTTTAGAATGGTTTTTGAATTCTATTCATGTTAAATTGTCGCTTAGGACAACAAGAGAATGTTATATGGCACGTGAAGCTGATTCACTAATTAAAATGTTTGCTTTTAAGAGATTTTTTTTTTATTTTTATTCTTTGGGCTTTGGTATTACTTTTACAAATATTTACAATAGATTTTATTTCGAGAATTTTTGCTTGGAAAAAATAAGTAAATTTATAAAATGTTAGACGCATTTGTAAGGCAAATAGTCAATGGGTAACCAAGTTATGGTAACATAACACTTACAATAAAACTGGGTAAGGAAAATGACATCTTACAGCAGTACTAATAAAAAACTTATATCCACTCCCTAACACACTCCCACGTGTTAACTGGCACTTGTCCGTTTGATAACTTGTCTTGTAGGAAAAGATATGATATCTTTGCAGTGTTTATTCACTTCATCAAATTGTGGGAATTTTCTAATGCATGTGTCACATGCATGCACTGCTTTACGAAGTTTATATTGGTAGTAGTAAAGGGTCCTATCACACGTGTGATGTTATCCGTTTATCACATTTTTCATACTGTTTTCTGATATGAAACATTTATTTTTAATTCAGCGGGCAAGTTGGTCCGCCTGATCCAACTTTTCCCACATTAATTAATCAAGAATTGAACAGAAGTTTGACATATATTGCAACCCGTGTTACTTTTATTTTTTCATCATTTGAATTTAAATTTAGCACAAAATGTTATCAAAACTCGTTTCTTGTTATTTCAAAAGATATTTTTTGTTAAGCTCTTAAGCTTTTAGTAGACATTTATTCTCATTAAGGTAATCTGACTCCAACTATACTTTGGTAGTCATAAATGTCTCATCTTCATTGCAAAAAAAAAAAATAATAATAAGGAGTAAAGAGTAGTGTGAAAAAACCGTTTTTTGATGATTTAAAAAACACGATTTTTGCACTTTGAATGGCTCTGGTTGGTCCATTGAAAATCGTTTATTGGTTATCATGGATATTCAACTTAAATATAAAAAAAAACAACTAAATAGGCACATTTATGTATTGAAACTCGTTTTTCTGCGACCTGCAAAAAATTTACCGAATATTTATCGCTTTTGAAAAAAAAACTTGGCATATTAAAACCTCTATGAACCTTCATGTCTATATTATTATCATATACTTAGGTAAAGTTTTTAATTTATTAAATAAAAAATTATTAAAAAAACAAGAATTCCAAAACACGTTTTTGTTCTCAGGACATTGACTAATTGAATTAAAAAATCGTTTTCATAGAAATTCGTGTTAGGTAATTCTTGTAATAAGTAATCACAACTTTAATTAACTGATAATATCTCATTCGATGACAAGGTCATTGTCCGTTTGGGGTGTGAATCATCATCGTGAGTTAATAAAAGCTCTCAAATGACACACACTTGAAACAACATGCATGACACAAAATGGAATAAACAACTCAACTGAACTCAACTTCCCAACCAATCCGAATTCCTTACAGCTACAATCTAACTTCTGTCAACTGTTTGTGATATTGTGTTGTGCTATATTCTTTGCATTCTGCAGTTTATTTTTTTTTTCTGTTGCCTTTACCTTTGCTTAAGATACTCATTTTCCATTTAAGAAATTTATGAAAAATTCAGCCAGGTGTTTTCTTTGAAGGAACAACAATTTCATGTCAGCAATTTGTTTTGTCTCGTTTTATTTTAACTCCACTAAAAAAACAAGTAACTTGCTTCACCTATCTCCACCGCAGATGTTCATATCAACATAATTGTATTTGATGAGTAGGTAAATTAAAATTTACAGAATAGAAAAAAAAAAAATCAGATGAATAGGAGTGAATATCTGAGTTGTATAACAAAGAAATATTTTTAGCAAAAAAACCTCGTATTCATACCCTAATTTTAATTTCAGAACAGAAATTAAAAAAAAAAAAAATCACAAACTGCAGAGTAAACAGAAAATGCCCCACAAGCATGTGCTTGTGCATCTTTTGTAATAATTTTCATTTTTTTTTAAGCAGAGGAATTGCATTGTTAAACAAATATTTAAATATTCATTTCGAAAACAAAAATCGTGCAATTCCAATAAATCCTCCAATCCACCATATGGGTTTTTGGTGGTAAAAGCAGCACAATCAGCGCAGTCAGCAGTGCAGCGGTGGCAGTGGAATGTGATTCCAATGAGCCCAAAAATAAATTGATTCATCCTTCCTTGTTGGGAGTGCTTGTTTATTATGTAGCTTAATCGTGCACAAACTCTAAATGCATCTGAGTTGAGTTGTTTGTTCCAAATTAAACAGATGTTTTTTTTTTCAATAAATATTAAAAAAAATGCAAATAAAGAGAAGGACATTTTTTACGCAATATTAAGCTTATTTTTTAATGTAAAAGCTGAATAACTTCTGTTTATTGAGATTCAGAGTCTAAACTGGCTGACTAATTTGATTCAAATTTATTAAAAAAATCTGGATGCAGTTTTCTTGAGATCAGATTTAAATAATTGTTTTAGCTCATCTCGAGCGAGAAGATGCTATACAATGATTCATTTGCTAGCAAGGGCCTCACGAGTTTTTGAAAAGTTTTCCTCGACTAGATTCTTTCTTTGAAAAAACTTTCCATGGCCTTGACTTAACTTTACAAAAACTTATCATTTTTCCAGGGATATTCTTAACAATTTTAATAAAAACTAAATTTCTGGGTTTTGGCGAAGGGCAGTGGTAAACATTAGGGCCTAGTTGAAAAAAAACCTCATATTCAAAAATGGGGAGAGTACGATTGAATACTTCGAAAATTGATAACTGATTTTTGTAGATGCTCTATCCGTTTTTACTAGAAGACACAAAAGTTTTCGGGTTTTTTGTGTTCGATTCAGAATTGGTATGAGCATTGACCACAAAAAGAAAATTTAGTTTCCATTTCACAATTTTGATTAAAATTGATCCAAAAATATTTTTTGGGTTTTTTTTAAATCAAAGTTTTGAGTTTGAATGCAAATTTTTTGAAAACTATTGATTGGCACATAATTTTAATGTTTGATTAAATAACAGACTATTTGTTTTTCTATTTAAGTCGTTTTTTTTTCGAAAATCGCCTCTACTTCCTAAACGTGATGAGATAGACCCCCCTCCCATTGTAAAAAATGCTTTGTATTTGAGCCTTCTATAAAAATTAGTAGAAGTTATTGTACTCATGCCGTGATTTATTTTATAAACAGGCTGTGGATTCGGAACTAAAAATTGTATTCAAGCTGAAATAAAAAAGGTTCGGCCTTAAAAGTCATATTTTGAAGAGTATAAGAATTTATTGTGTTCATATAAACTTATGCAATATCTCTTGAAAAATGTTTAACCCTGACTTTAAGATGATATTGTAAAATCAAGGCCAAATATAAATTTCAGTCCCATTTCTGACTTGAGTAGCCGTACAAAAAAAAAACTCCACTTTCTTAGAGTGAACCTCAGTTTTCCTCTAAAAGTCCTTATAGTGTTAAAGAGTCTGTTGAAATTTCATATTCTAGTTCCACTTTTTTTAAATTCAGTGAAAATAGATTAAATTAAAAAAAAAATAAATCAAAAACTAAAAGTGGCATTTGAAAGTAATATACTTTTCCTACAAACACAATTTCAATCTCTTTTTGCTTCTGCGAGAAGTCGTTATTTATTTTTACCTGACTACACTTGAATCCAATCCTATTTTTATGAAAAAACTCAAATCTTCTCGCTTTGAAAAGTGGTAAGTTTTTGTCAAGTTTATTTAAGACAGTGAATATTTTTGAAATTTATACACGAGGAAAACTTGCCAAATACTCGTGAAATCCTTGCTACTAAGAACTTGTTAGGCGAGCTTTGTTTTTCCATCGTAAATACCTTCATACATACTTTTCACATAAACAAAAACTTTATACCCAATAGAAAATAGTATTTTTATTTTAAATATAAAGTTATTAATCTAAAAACATTGCACAACTGTTCTGTCAATAAGCCCAGTAGTTAGCGTATTGGACTGGTACACAGAAAATTCCGGGATCGACTCTTAGATCAGTCAATTTCCTTTTTTTCCTCGAAGCAAATTTTATCACAACTGACGAGGCCCCAGTGAATTCTGATATACATATCCTTGCGAGGCCCTTGTTAGCGTCAATGTAAAACTTTCTACGGTTTTGTTTAAAAACTAGATTGTTTTTCGAGAAAGGTTCTTCTTGACTCTATTCATACAGTAGATAAAACGATTCAGCGGATATTAATACTTACAAACTGATATAACTTAGGGCCAGTTTTTAGTATTAAGTTTAACTCTGAATTCACTTATCCAGAAATTAAATTAAACCTGAGCTAACTCAAAAGCAATTTTTCTGTTGAGGATTAACCTTATCTTTCAATTGTTAAAAATCGAGGTGCGACTCTTTGAGTATCACACCCTTATATACATCTTTCACTGATAAAATCAAGATGGCGCATGGTGCCACAAATTTCCCTCAGTTTTGCCCATTAGTTTACTCACTGAAGTAGATAAGTTTACTCGGAGTTAACTAAGGATTTAGATTGACTAAAAAACACGTTTTTGGAGTTAGCTCAGCTTTAACCCCGACGAGCTTACGATGTGAAAAACCTCTATCTAACAGCATCTCATGAATGTAACAAACAAAAACGTGTGTTTTTTTAGTTCAAACAAACTGCATTGACGACTTTCAAGCCAGTAAAACACTTAAACGGAAAATGAAACTTACAATTCCATCTAAACCGGTATATAGAATGCTGTAAAATGACAACCATTTTCATTTAACCATCTTCCCCCATTACTCATGTGGTATACAATTATGACCCATAACATCGTGAATTGCTTATCTACTTTTTATAGCTAGTTAAAAATTTTAATAAAAAAAAACCCAAGACCACAAATAAAAAAAACATCAAAAGCTACAATAAATTTAACGTCCTAACACAAATGTCTTCACTTAGCAACAAACTGACTCATTCGTCAAGTGTTTTAAAAACCTTTGCATAAACCAAAAACGAAAAAAATTAAGTACTTATGAGCATAGGCCTGATGTATATACTAAAAAAAAACCTTAAAGTCTATTATAAACCATTTTTTCCGTCATAAACACGTCCCACAAATTGGCTGCTTAATTTTTTGTTTAGTTGCGTAAGCCTAATAAATTACAGTTAACAACTTTTCCACACCACATGATTTTTGGGGATTTATTTACCCTCGAACACAACCAGAAAAAAAAGAAATCACGTTTAAGCATTTAATATATCAAATAATGAACAAAAAAAAAATAATTAAATAAAAAAACGTATAACAATGCTGGTTACTTATGACTTGTGGTTTAAATCAAGAAACACAATAATTTGAAAAAAGATGAAAAAAACAAGCCCAACCTCAACCTTTTTAAGAAAAAAAAAAGAAAAAAGTTGTAACTTTATGAGAGAAGGAAAGTGAAAGTGTGTGTCATGTCTAGGCCTAGTTTCTAATCTCTTTTAATTTTCTTTTTCTATAAACCACCAAGCCTCAATCAACTTTTTTTGTTTGTTTTTAATTCAAAGATAATTCAAAGACGCGCGATGGAATATTTGCTGACTGGTTTGAGTCTTCTCTGACAGAATTGGTTCGAAGAGCCTGCTTTTGAGAAGATATGTGAGCAGGCAAAAGAGCGCTCTGTTTTATGTTTTATGATGCGGCAAAAACAAAAAGTGAAAGCCAACTCCTTAATGTCTGATTAGCGTTTTTTAAATTATATATTTTTTTTTGTTGCCAAGAAAATCTATAAAAATCATCGCTTAGTTAGTAAAAACAAAAAAACATGCAATCCTTGTTGGTGCTGTTTTTGTTTTTTTTTTTAAGGAAGCCCATTATATGCTTTGATTAGAGTGTGTGTGTGTGTGCTTAAGTACCATTGCCATAATCATGGGTAATTAAATGTCAGAGCTTCAACAAAGCATTATTTCTGCAAAACTAACTTGTAGGTATATCTGTGTGTTCATCAGAGATGAATGTTGGAAAAGAGAAGGAAGAAGAGATATAATGTTAAACAATACGGAATGCAACCTCCGGTGAATAATATCATGGATATTATCATCATCATCCCCATTTGTATCCCCTTCTCCCAACCGTCTCCTCCCCCATCATCATCATCATCATCCTCATCAAAATGATTGCAAAAGCCGAATGGTAGCATCATCATCAGCGTATTAGATGCGGTCTGATTGTTCGCTAATGCGCTACTGTGCTGCTTTTAAGAGATCTTCTATGGTAGATAACACTTTTAATAGTTTCGACTTTCCAGATAAAAATTTTATTTATTTTCTGTTTTGTTTATATTTATGGCGCGCGAGTATATTATATTTATAAGTTTTGTTCTTTTTTCAAAAGGGGCGTGTAGCTTGTTACTATACACTGCACTAGTCCAACTACTGGTGGTGCTTCTGTTGCAGTTCACAACAATTAGTATATCAAAAGCGATGAATAATAAATTAACTTGAATTAGAAAAAAAAAAAAAATGATTTACCGTTTATTAATAAGTTTTTACATGAAAGCCTCTTTTGTGGTACTACATGTCGAATTTTACATTCATGCACATACTTTTTTATAGTTTATAGATTATTCGAACTCAAGATTTTGATCAAATATGACATATGACATTTGACATTACTATTAAAGATTATACAGAAAATGTCTTTCCGTCTGTCTTTTTAATGCATCTAGACCTACAGACTGAACGTCTAGGTCGATAATAAAGGTTTTGGTGCATGGTGCAAGGAATGTGAAATGTTCCAAAAATTTGGCTTCCGGGCGAAACCGGACAAAAATAAAAAGATATTTGAATGTTTATATCTCGGTCAGTTTTGAGTACAAACAACTAGTTTACCTTGTCTAAGCTTGTCTTGAGCCCGCCTTTCCTCCGAAAAAAGTTATTTGCAATTTAGTAAAAAATTAAGAGATCTTCCTTTTTTGCTGGTTTTTGTTAACTTTTCTTGCTTAAATTTTTTAATAAAATTTCTTAATCTAAACATTTCGATAAGAAATTTAATTTTGTACAAAAAGTAATAAGAGTTTAATTGTCAAATTCGGTCTAGTTTCCGAGTTATATCAAACATTTAAAAGTTGCCAGTGTGACCATTGTCTCAGATTTAACGCCATGGTTAATTAAGTATCATTTTTGGTTTTAAGCGTAGTTACGGTCCAAAAAAACATATATTTAGTACTAAAAACTTTTAAACGTTATTGTTTCTTGTTAAAACGTATATTCACTAGTCTAAAACCCGTACCTGCTGCTATTTGAGTCGTTTCACTGGAACGCCAAGTGTCGCTTTTAGAGTCCTGTCGTTTAACTGGCGATTTAGTGAAACGACTATCGTAATAAGGGTGATTATGAAGTGAGAGTAACACACCTATAGACAAAAAAAAATGTGTTTGTTTTTTTTTTTTACTACAAAATGATACATTTTTTCGCAAATTGAGAATTTGAAGAGCTAAGAATAACATCCTGATATGCTGGCGAACAAATTTATAAAATTTGAAGCCTGAATTCATATTTTTAAGTTTGTGTCACACATGTAACACATCTTAAACACATCTTGTTTGATAATATTGAATTTATGGTTAAAATTTGCTGGAAAGTCTTTTCATCGTTTAGTGGGTATCCTTTCCATTTTTATAAAAAAAAAAAATAATTTCGGCTTTCAGGTAAGAAAAATCACATTGTAAGGCGATAAACTTTCAACTTTGTGTTGAAAATTATAGCATTTATAATGAAAATAAGTTCCTATTAGAATTTCACGTATTAAATTCGCATCCGTAACTTTAAGTTGTCTGACCTGTTAAAATTTCAAACTAATATTCTCGACATAATTTTCTTGGTTCAACACTTCAGACATTCATAGTCATTGATACGACTATATTGTTACGTAAATGACTTTGATTTTTTATATCATTGGTGCTCGGTCTACAACGTAACTGCAACGAAAATGAGTGGTACAAATTTACCTTGTACCATCCGTTTAGATTATTTTGTCAAAAATGTATATTTGAGAATGACTATTTGTGTCATATCCGTAACAGTTGAAAACCCCATCTACATAACGAGTGCGTCAACATTAATGTCGCTATGTTAACTTTGATTAACTGATTTATCAGCCGATTGACTTCAGTACTTTGAAGACATGTTTTCGAAACGTCGTGATAAAGGCCTTGAAAGTTATTCCTTTCAGCAAGACGAAATCATCGTTAAACCGTCCGATATGCTCGAAATAGTGATTGAAATTTGAAAACGCAGCAAAAGAGCACATTTTGCTTAAGTCGATAGAGGTGGCCATTTGATTTATGTTGTTTTCAAAAACTAGTCTAAATAATGTTTCGGGGATTGACGTTTTAAAGTCAGTGACATTTATAAAAATGAATCGTTGTGATTTTCGTATTCAATTGATTTGTTCGTGATTTTCTGATTGTCACACTCGGTGCCTTGGAATGAAATGTGTAAAGCTGATTTGTTTATACCTTAAAGAAGTTGCACTAGCTGTAGTTAGAATATTATTTGGACCGAAATTGCTTTTCAAAATTCGCTATGCTTCGGCAACCCAATATCAACTTTGGAACAGAGTTGTTAAGTACTTAAGCACATTTTTACCTAAGTACATTTTTACCTTAGTACATTTTTACTTAAGTACTTTGTAAGTTCCCAGTGCCTTGTACTTGTTTTTGAAAAAAAAAACAAGTACTATGTACTTGGTACTTGAAAAATACCAAGTACAAGTACTTTGTTCCAAGTATTTGTACTTGGTACTTTAATACTGCCCAGTACATTTTCAAGTACAAGTCCATTTTAAGTACTTTTCAAGTACATGTCCATTTCAAGTACTTTTAAGTATAAGTCCATTTCAAGTACAAGTCAATTTAAAGTACATCGAGACGCCATCACCCGCCGTGATCTGTGTTTTTTCTTTAGCTGAAATAGTCATTATTCGATAGCTCAACCGGAATACTCAACGAATTGCACTTGAAAAGTACCTGAAATTGACTTGTACTCAAAATAGACTTGTACTTGAAAAGTACTTCAAATTAACTCGTACTTGAAAATGTACTGGGCAATAACTATAAAAGTACCAAGCATATGAACTTGGAACAAGGTACTTAAAAAAGTACTTGCACTTGGTGTTTTTCAAGTATCAAGTACATGGTACTTGTTTTTTCAAGTTCAAGTACAAGTACAAGATACTTGCTACTTGACTAGTACTTGTACTTGAAATCTTACAGGTACTTTGCAATATTTCCTTCCTCAACATTTGGTACTGCGAAAATATACTGTAGTGAGTTTCTGTCAATCTAAAGAAAATGATCGAAGTTATATTATTTTTGTTTTTGTTTTTGTGGCTTTTTGAATTTAATTCAATTTTAAAGTTTTGTGGTAAGTACAACAAACAGATGACCCACCCTTTATAAAGAGTTCACTAGACAACATTAGTCCCTGAAATTGACGGCGATATTGAGTTATTGTTCCATTTGAAAGTACAGGGTGGCGCACCAATTGTGCTACAATAAGAAATTCAAATAACTTTTTTTTTTAATCGATGTATTTCATTTATTTTTTTTATATTGGTTAGAAAATTAAATAGTTAGTTGTTTTTAAAGATTATAGACCGCAAATGACCTCCACGCTCTCCCACGCATATGCGGCACCTGATCAAAAAATTATTCATTGCGGCCTGAAGAGTTGAAGTTGGGATCGCCTCAATTATTGTCGTTATGGACTGCTTTAATTCAGTTAAATTCCTGGGCTTCGTTTTATACACCTCTTTCTTGACATAACCCCATAAAAAGATGTCTGGTGCAGTCAGGTCAGGTGACCTTGGGGGCCAGCGAAGAGTGGAGTTCCTAGAAATTAATTTGTTTGCGAATTTTTTGTTTAGCTCCGCCATAACTGGTGTGGCTATATGTGCAGTTGCTCCATCTTGCTAAAACCAAACGCTGTTGAATGGTATACGTCTTCGGCGCAGTTCTGGGTAAAAAAACTCCTTCAACATCTTTAAATAACGGTCCCCATTGACAGTAACGGTTACACCGTTTTCTTCAAAGAAGTACGGCCCGACAATACACCTCGATGAAACTGCGCACCACACAGTGACTCGTTCTGGGTGCAGTTCCGTCTCATGGAGCATTTCTGGATTAGACTCATTCCATATACGGCAATTTTGCTTGTTTACATTGCCGTTAAGATCAAAATGGGCCTCATCAGACATGAACAAACAATTGATCAATGTGTTGTCTTCTTCGGCCATTGATATCATTTTTTGGCAAAATTCCAGGCAAATCCTGAGGGTTTAACTTGCTAGTAATTTGGACTTTGTACGGAAACAAGTTTAAATCGTCATGAAGTATCCGTTGTAATGACCGTCTACTAACTCCAATTTGCCCCGATAAGTTTCGGGTCGAAACGCTCGGATTGGCCTGTATTGCAGATGCTACTGCTGCGATTGTATCCTGAACCCGAACATTGGCATCTCGATGGTACGGCCTTCGTGCGATGCTTCCAGATTCGGCAAACATGTTTACAAACCTCATAATGGTCCATCTACTCGGGGGATTACCGCCAAACTCCCGCCTAAATTCCCTTTGGACGGAAATGACGGACTGCAAAGAATGGTACCGTTGCACTATCCAAATTCTTTTCTCCGTATCCCAAGCATCCATTTTTATAAATCTAAATAGTAACCTACAAAAAAAAAAAAAAATAAGCCGATTACTCACACAGAAAAAAAGTTATTACGTTTTATTTTTGTAGCACGATTCGTGCGCCACCCTGTATATAATAATCAACTAGAAAAATATTTACGAACAGAAATTCGCAATAATAATCGATTTTAAGTTTATTCGACTTTAAGTCTATTTTGAATAGACTCTCGCATTAAGGCCTTATATTTTTTTAAAGCAAAATTCATGATCTGCTCTTTAAAAAAAATCCGTCCTTTTCTCCCTTTCCTTTATAAATCATATTTAGGTTATTTTAAAATTAACAGAAAACCCAAGCCATCTATTATATTTTTGGTTAACATAAAATTACAATGCGTTAAGTACTTCCTTGAGCCTCAGTGCAGCACTTTCTTTCTCACTCTTCCTCTTACTTTTGCTATAGCTATTAACTACTTTAACTACTAAAACACAAAAGCAATTAAATTGAAACTCATTACTTAGACAATTAAATTTTCTAATTGCATTATCTTCAATATACACACAACTTAAAGGGATGAGGGGTGAGTGGGTGGTTCTGTTCGAGCTGTAATGTTTGTTCTTAGTTCTAAGAATAAAGTGGTAAAGAGACGTGTGTCTAGATTTGGTTTAGAGTGCACGCTAGACATTATTGCGTGTGAACAGTGAGACACACGAGAAATGTATTACTTTTTAGTCTTCTTTTTTTTTTTTTTTAAGTTTGTTCAAATTTCTATACAAATAAGAATTGATTTAAACTACAAAGTGGCAGCTCTATTAGCAATGGTAATAGAAATTGTCTTGCATTATAATTAGTAGGTATACTAAAAAACGACAAGTGTAAACATACGTGTAGTGATCATCATCTCACAAACTTCATTTTATGCCCCTGATGCATCAAGTTGAAGGTAATACTCACTCGTATCCACTTAATGCGGAACATTTTATGCAATATGTTGCACTACATATTAAGTTAATTATCACTTAATGGTGTGTAAATTTAGTAATTTCTGCTTTTATTGTTTTTGTTTTCTTCTGTTGACTGGGTGGTCGTCATAGACGCTGTGCAATCGCCACCGCGTACAGTGGGAAAATTATCTTTAAAGTGGAAGTAAATATGTTTTTTAAAAAAGTCTGAAACTTTGTCTTTTCTTTTTTTTTTTTTGAATTAGTAGTTTCTTACTTTTGAATTAGTAAGAACTGAAGCATCTTACTAGACGTTTCACACAGACACGCCTTACATTGTCTTTAATAGATTCTTAATTAGAAACATTTATTAATAAAAATTGGAAAGAAGTAATAAATCATAATGACTTGCAGAAAGCATGATTTTGAAAAACACCTACAGAAACGCCCACTTTCTAGCCTTAAGGGTTTTCTGTGAATGATCGCTTACGAATTCCAAACTTAAATAAATCTTAGTAGATGCTACAAAAAATTGTATCCCAAGATCTTTAATCAATGAACTATAATAGTTTATGAGCAAAGTGGTCTTATATGAGTATATGATGAGTATATGAGGATAGAGGTATAAGAGTATAGGACTATATGAGTATGGGAGTTTAGGAGTTTGGAAGTATAGGATTATGGAAGTATAGGAGTATTAGAGTAGAGGAGTATGGCAGTATAGGAGCTTGGGAGTATAAAGTAGAATTCTAGGAGGAAAGAAGTATAGGACTACAGTAAGAATGAAAGATTATATTTGTTAAAATAGAGTAAAAGTAAAATGGTATAAGAGTATATGCAAAGGAGTATAGGAGGATACGAGTATAGGAAAATAGAAGAATGAAGTAAAAGAGTACAGGGAAATTGGGTAAAGAATTATATAAATCAGGAGTACGGCAGTAGTATGAGCTTTTCTCAATTTTTTGCACGACTTTTCCGATTGTACGCACGTTTGGACGATTAAATTGACCGACAAAATCACAAAGTCCACAATATGCATTTTGATTTGAATGCCCATTTTCATAATAAGCCTGCATAACTTTAAAGCGTTGCTCGATTGTGTATCTTTCCATGGTTCAAATTGAGCTAGTCTGAAATTGAGAAATGTCAAATGAAATGCAGAAAAAAACTTGACGTTATGGTGTGGTTCACATTCAACATCGGCCCTTAAAATTTAACAACCCTTTAGTATAAGAGTTAAGGAGCGAGATATTTCGCTAATTGCTATAAAACTTGCAACTTTTTTTTCTAGTCTAAAGGCTTGTGGCACATGTTAGGTCGTCTTTTAGAGCTTGAGAACTCTCGGTTTTAAAAATTTATAAAATTAAATCCCAATCTGGAAGATATAAAAGACTCATGTTATTTAAACAAATACTTTTTACTTCACCATCAATTAATTTTGTTTCATCGCAATTTTTGACGTAAGGTATTATAGATAAAAATAGTTTCTTTTTTTTGTTTTATATATTTTTATATACATATATATATTTTAATAAGACTCATTCTTTAAATAAAAAAAAACTAAAGAATGTGTGTTTTTTTTTTCTATTCAAGTTTAAGTTATAAATAAAATTTGTCCCACTGTATGCCAATTTGAAATTGTTTTCCATTAAGACAGGCGATTTCTTTGTCGTCATAAAGAGAAATTAAGTCGAAGGTTGGATATTCTTGTCTTGTTCTTTGTTTGAAAAATTCCTGGTAGACATGATAAGTCAGACTATTTAACTTTTTTGTATAGTCTTAAGGTTTGCATAGCAGACTTTTCAAGTTCACAAACTAGAAATTGTTTTTATTTAAAAAGAAGGTTTAATTATAATACAAATTTTGCTTGAATACATATATACTTCTGATAGTAAAGTGAATTAAGCTTTTTGTTTGCGAACTTAAGGTGTTGCGGAACACTAAAGACGCAAATTAATGGAGACACTATTTATTTTACCAAACACCACAGATAGTACTTTTTTAAAGAACACAAAGTTTTTCTAATAAATATTGGCGATTAAATAACGTTTTTTTAAAAGTGGGCGTGGTAATAGGCGGGCATTTACTGTGATGAAACTTTATTGTGTCATCGAATTTGGTTCATTCAAGTCGAAATAAAGGATACACAGCTCTTTTAACAAAAACTCTAGCAAATCAAATTTAGGATGAACAACCTGTTTAAATGTATGGCTTTCTTGTAAAGAGTGCTCAAATTATTGGTATCTTTTTAAATTTGGCGATTAACAGCCTGCTGTGCTAGAACTAGACCATTTAAAAGCAGATCTATAAAATTTCAGGTACAATTATGTAGGGATTCGTAGCAGTACCTGAAATTTTACTTGTACTTTAGTACTCAGTACTAGTTCTTAAAAAACAAATAAATATCATATTTCTTAAGTGTATATATCGAATGTACCTGAGCAGTAACTGTCCAGTACTTTCAAGTACCTCGCCAGTTCTTTCAAGTACTTCACCAGTATTTGATAAGTACTTTCAAGTACCTGATCAGTACACTTCACCATCAAAAAAGAACACAAAAACAACAATTACAAAATTCAATTCCAGAATGAACGTTGAACTGAGCTTCTCTTCAAATTTAAAACTGCGTTATGAATGACGTTTGCATAGTTTGCTTTTCTTAAGTATCTGTTCATATTTTATGAGTTTCCTGAGTTTTTTTTTTAAAGTTTCTTAAATCCAACAAACATAGAGTTTGATCAATGTTTCTTTCATCAGTGTTTTTCTTGTAAACGTGTTTCCTATAATTTTCAAAATTCAATATTAAAATATATGGGAAAGTACATGCTTCTTTTGTTTGGGTTTTCCTTTCTTGTACTTGCCGTTTTTTTAAAGTATCTGTAGCAGGGTACTGAAGTTTTTGTGCCAGGGTACTGAAGTTCTTGTACCAGGGTACTGAAGTACTTGTACCAGGGTACTGAAGTACTTGTACCAGGGTAATGAAGTACAAGTACAAGTACATACATGTACAGTACTAAGTTCTTGTACTTGAGATAGCTGAAGTCTTGAAAAACTTAAGTATTTAACAGGTCTGCTTTAACGACACTCTTTTTCATCATTAACCGAAACCAATGTAGGGACTTTAATTTCCGATAAAAATAAATAAAGATTTCACTAAATGTATGTCTTTTATTTAAAACTTAAATTGACACATACATCAAGTTTGAACACCCTTTATTTGAAAAAAATGAATCGATTGTAAACAAAATCAACTCCATTTATCAGCTTTTATTTGTAAAAGAAACGACCCTTTATCATACCTACCTCCTTTTGCTCTACATTAAATTCCAATTTGAAAGAAATTCCAGTGTTATGTCGTACTCGATTGGACTTTCGAAGTACCTACTCCTTTTCTACTTAATTTTCACTCCAACTACCTACTCCAAAAGTAGAACCTCGTGGCATGATGGTTAGTGCGTGGGACTGTCATGCCGAAGGTCTGGGTTCGATTCCCAGCCGCTGCCACCTAAATTTTCCCGAGGTACTGCCTCTTGCGAGGAACTGACAAATCCTCCAAGAGTATACTTGTCATGAATAAGTGCTTCTCACCTAGCCGTTCAGACTTGACAAATACGCAGACAGGAATGGTTGAGAGTTGTAGGTCACTAGGCCCTGGTTCTCCTTGAGCTGTTACGCCTCCAAATTTAGATTCTCCAAAAGCCTTCAATTGGCTGTTCGGAATACTAACTATTTTCGGAGTCTTAATCTGTTCCCGATTTCAAGAAGGAGTAATTTTGGAACACACGCATATATAGAAACCATTTTCGTATTACTTGTCAAAAATGATAAATGCTTGAGGAATCCGTTTTGTAAATTGGCGTCATTCGTAAGTGTGTGTGTAAATTTGACAACATGATGTTTTCATATTTGATTGAAATCAAAAAGGAGTAGAACTGTCAGAAAATTCTATCGAAAACGACATTTGTAAACTGTGCGTTTATAAAAAGTTATTAAGTGCGATCGACTGGCCATACTGTATTATTTACAATAAATTGAATTTAATTTTTATAAAAGATTTCATTCAAAAATTAATTTAAAACTTTATACCTACCTAGCTAAAATGCTTGAATCAATTGCTAAGACTTAAAGTAATTTCTTAAATTCTTAGCACAAAAATTCTACATAGGCTACCCACCTACACGTCGGAAACCTATAAAAAGAATGAAATTGTAAATGATTCAATTGAACCTCCCAAAATCTATAAATACACTGCTCCAGATAGGTTAGGTATGAACATATATCATCAGGCTTTTCTTTTAAATTGTATCGTCAAAAATTAATTAAAACATCAACTTGTCAATTTCAAAACTTGCCTCTATCTAAAATTCAAGTTCGTACCCATGTCCATAGGTGGCTTGTCAAAAAGATCAACAAAGGATAAATAGATTGTACCTGCGTAATTGTTTTCATGTTGAAGTTCAAAACTATTCTCAACAGGTTTTTTAAATTAAATACAACCTACCTACTTTTCAAGAGTAACAAATTGAAAACAAATCCACTCTAACTTTCTGCTCAATCCATCAATAATTTAAAAAAAAACTGTACCTATCTAAATCACTTGACAAAAAATTCTACAATTTATTACCATATTCACAAGTATACTTGACAAAATTCATAAATCGTTATCAATAAAATTTTATGTGTATAAAAATAAAAACACCCAAAGCTATTACTCATCTCTTATAAATTAAAAAAAAAAAAATTACAAAAACTTCCTTCCACTTCAATTCGGCAATTTTTCAATTTCCTTCTCTGTTTTTTTTTTTGTATTCCACCCACCCACTGTGTTTAGTGTGTAATACTCGCACCACACACTTAATCTTCCCCCCATATCACATCTGAAATAATAATAATAAAAAAAAAAGAAAAACTAAAATCCAGCAAATATTATAAAACTTGGTATTAAACGCTCGGATAAGAGTAACTACAACAAAAAAAAATAATTAAAAAAAACACCTACAACAACAACAAAAAATAAAATATATCTCTTCATTGAAATCCCTGAATAATTTGTAGATATATTTTTTTTTTCATGCACAAATCCATGTTCATATCTAGAAAAAAAAGAAGAAAATAAATAAATACACAGAGAGAGAGAAAAACTGAAACTCCATTAATCTCACCGCATTTTATTTCAACCGGAAGATCCGGGAGATGGGGTGAATTATTGTGGAGCGAAGCTTGTCGTTTTATAGTGTAAGAGATATGAAGGCAAAAGTAAAAGAAAAAAAAACAACAGAAAACAGTAAAATACAACCAAAACGAACGAAAAGCGAAAGAAGATTTAACCAATAATGTGTAAGAAGAAAAATGCACACGACCTACCCCAAGGCAAAATGTATTATTATTATATTCTTCCCCTGGTTTTTTTTTTTTCTGTTTTTTGTTGTTGTTGTTGTTCGTGTATCTGTATCTGAAGCTGCTTCTACTTTTGCTGCAGCTGGTTTACCGTACCGCACCCCATTTTTTTCAAAAATGATAAAAAAAACGAAAACATAGTGCAACAGAAGAAAATATTAAAGCAAACGACACGAAGAGAAATTTTTAAAGAAGACAAAATGCAATTGAAAACGAGTAGGAATGATGAAGGGAAAAATGGGGGACGATAAAATACGAATAGGATGATGAAGCGCGCGGTGCGGCAGAGCAGACGGATGGCCAAGAAACTCCGATGCACAGATTCATATAAAATGCAATAAATTTTTACGACTTCATTTGGGAATATTCGTATTTTTTTTTGTTGTTAAACTTTTTTCTCATCCATTCATTTGAAATGGATTTTTTTTGTTGAGGGAATTTTACATCCAATCTATATGGAATGAATATGGGTAAAGGGGAATATTTGAATCCAAAGTCAAACTGGACTTGTGGAGAGATAAAAAAAAGTTTCCCTTGCAAAATAAATTGGTAATAAAAAAGTTTGCTTCTAGAAATGCAATGGCATCAGGATGTGTGAGATAATCCTAAAAGTATCCTAGACAGTCGCCTTGTCGACGAGAGTTGAAAACATGCAATAGATGGTACACTTAGAAAAAAATTACGTTTTATTTTGTTTGAAGTCATTTTAAACAAAATTCGAACCTCAATAATTTTAATTTATTGCTTCAAAATCTTCTTAATTTGATAGTAAAAAAACTGATTTCAAAGATAAAGATTTTAGACCTTTAGACAATCATTTATTAGGATTTGCAGATTGTGAATAAGAGTGAGTGGAAAACACATTGAACATTTGTTTTGAAAATTTTAATAAATTAAAATTGTTGTTGCTTTTGTTTTTATTTTATAGTCAGTTAAATTAAGTTTTAATTGCGATATATGTATGTAGGTACTATAAGGCAAGTTTTGGATGCTAGCAAAAATAAATTCGAGATAACAATCTAACATGACATGACAATCATAGAGAACACGAAAAAAGTGGGTGGTACAATTCTGTCTATCTGTCTGCCTGTCCATATGTATATCGACTTACAGCCTCAACCACTGAAGCAATTTTTTTCAAATTCTGAACTTTAGTTTTTTTTTGTAACTCTCCAGAGGGGAAATTGAATTTTTTAGCACACAAAATAATGGTACTTGGCCTACAACCGTAAAGCTTATTTATCTCCAAAACGGCTCCAACGATTTTGATAAAAAAATCAGTGTGTTTTTGCAGGTATAGTGCACTTTCTGATAAGAAAAACATTCACCGAAAACCGTTATTAACGGTACCTATCATGTAGCGGTTTTTTTTTCGATTTTCTCACTAACGCAAAATCTTTGATAAAATGTTTGTAATATTGCATACCAAAATTTTGAAGAAAATAAATTTTAGATTTTTAAAAAAATTTTTATTTTTTTTGTTGAAAATTCAATATTTAAAAAATGAGTTCATGAATTTTTTTGAAACCACATTCAAAAATGTATTTTAATTCATACTCAAAATTAGCATACCAAAACTTTTTTTCAAAAATATTATTAAAATTTTGTATGTAAAAATTAATTTTTAAGAAATCCGCTCCAACGATTAAACATTTTTTTTTCACATATTTAACTAATCGATTAACTAATCGACTCAGCTTCGACGAAAGAAGTGCTTATTTAAATTTTCAAAAATATTTTTAATATATTTTGTATAAATAATGTTTTGGTTTATTAAATATCCCCGGAAGAGGACAGAAATCCCTGTCGAAACGTTGGGAATAAATCAATGTACCTTTGTTTCATTGCAACTACCTGTGATCTAAAAAGCCGAAGGATGAATTAAGACCCAATCCATTTACTATTACTATATTCAATTTGGTCAAAAAAATCAGCACATATTTATTTTTTTTAAGTAATCAAATGGTAAACTTGTTTTTGGGCTCTAAGTTTTTTACCTAGTTTCGGTTAAAAGAACGATTTAAATGTTTTTTTTATAATTTTATATTTTTTTATAAGTACTTTTATATTTTAAAAGTTCTAATTCCAAGCAACTAGAACGTAAGGTCTAGTAAGTGCGATCCAGTTGTGTATTTTATTTTTACAGCGTACCTTGGATAAATTTATGAAGAGTGTTTTTACAAAGAATACAACCATCCAATTCTTTAATTTTTTGTCGTAATATTTGAAAGATAAAACAATGTCACGAAGTAAATTATTTTATTAAATTCGATCTTTTTTTTTATTTCCACTAAATATAGCCTATTTATCTACTCTAAATACTGTGAAAAATTATATCATTTTGAAATTTTATTTTTTTTGTTCTAATTTTTTAAAAAGTTTGCTACTAAGTTTGCTATTAAAATGTTTTCCAATTATGTTTTGGCACTAATACTGTAGAAAATTGCGGCAAAAGTAAATCGATGGAATTCCTGTACTTTTAGTCGTGGTAGTCAAAAACTTAGAGTACGTAAGAAAAGGACACTGAGCGAAAAATGTACATATTTTAAGTACCCTTTGAGATAGCCATTTTGTAGGTCCGGTTTTAGAGCCGTCATAGAGTGGGCTATAGACGTCCAGGATTATCCAATATTTACCGGATACCCTATGACTATAAATCAAAAACAGGATCAGGTACGATTTTGAGGTTTGGATTCCACTGAGATCATTTGCAATAAATCTGCATCGTTATTTTTGGGATCCATTTTAATGAAACCTGTCGTGTCTTTAAGACCACTGTCTGAGTGAAAGACAATTTGAAGTAGAGCTCACTTGAACTTTTGTTTGAAATATATAAAACATCGTCGACGTTCAATGAAAACTCCCTTACTTTTTTTTTTTTAGATATGTATGTTTAATAAAATATAAACATTTTATTTCAGTAAAAGGTCTCTTAATCTAATGTTAGTTTATTTATAAAGAACAACATTTAGTTACATGAAATATTTTCAAATTCTGTATATTAAAAATCCTTACCAAATACAGGTGTCTCAAAATAACATAAATTAAAATAAAAAAAAGCTGGAAGTTTTCATTGAACGACGACGGTATAATGAATGTCCTTAAATTGAACATAGCCTTGGATAGCCCTCATTCGATTCAAAACATTGAAAAACAATTTTCCCAATTTTCCAGACTTCTTTTATTTCACCCCCTATTTTCACTTTAGGTAGATTTGATGCCTATCCATGTCAGAATTTAAAAAAAAGCAAATATAAGGACCACCCTATTGAACATAATCAATCCATGCACTTAAACGGAAACATTTTGTTCAATAATTTACTAATTAATTTTAAAATTTATTGCCTAACTAAATTATGAATATCAATCCAAGCACTTGGTTTTACCACAATTTTCAATTAAATTCACAAGATATTTTCTTTAAGTGTATATTTTGCTGTTTAGATACCTAAACTATGTACATATATTACTTTTATCCTGTCAAAGATAAACTACCTTCTCCAATAGATACTCACATACATTAATTTCAACTTAAAAGGATATGCTGGTAATTTGCTTTGACCAATTTGTATTTTTTCTTTATTTTTTGTTTTCTTCTCAGAAGGATGAGTGGAAAAAACTTTCTATACATAATGCATAAACCATGTTGTACACAGGAATACAAGTAACAAAAAATCTGATACTTTTTTTTGGTAATTTCGATACACTCCCTCTCCATCATTGTCTGCTGTGCAAGATTTTTGTTCCTTGTCGTTTTATCTGTAAGAGATGCATTTTTGTAAGTTAAAATGCGTGCTCCAAAAATTGGAATGTATTTTTTTATAAGTTTTTTCAACCCCAAGGCAAACGAATTTAAAAAACTTCAAAATTTGCCACTTTTCGTGCAGTTTAATTTTTTTTTCTCATTCATCTAGGAATACATACAATTTTGTATTTAAAGAGAAGATTGTACTAAAACATCTGTTTTAAGATAAAATTAATACTTTAAAGATAAACTTTGTTTATTTATTTATTTTGTTTCTTTTTTTTTTAATCAAATGTTATTTAATTTTTTATTGTTTTGTTTATCGTTTTAATAATTTTTTTTTATATGTTTTTTAATCTTTTTTACTACTAAACCTTGTACTAGATTCTTGAAGGTATCATCGCAAGGAAGGTATTTGGAGATAATCGTTTCTAAAAATATTACATTCCAAACTTTTTATAAACTAAATTATACGTACAGAGGTTGTGAACTTGAAAAATGACACAACAAAAATGATAATAAATTTTTCGGTTCTAATAAATTGTTTATTAGAAGCAATACTAAGAAGCATTGAGCAGTTCCATATTTTGTTTAAAACACGGTAAACTCAAGTAATTTAGGTACATCTACCCTTTTTTTTAGAGCATGGGTTTTTGTAGATATCATTTTAAAATGTGTAAAGTTTCTAACTTTATATAATTCCTGACCTTCTCAGTAGATCATAGCACGGGAAAAGTAGAAAGACTTGTCCCCCCGTTGACCCATCTCACGTATGAAAATTACTTTGATAACGTGGGTAGGGAATAAAAAAAGGCCTTCATGATGGTATGTTGTATGTCCCTAATCAAAAAGTTGGTAAACTTTGTTAAATTGGGTTGATTACCCAAAGAGGCGATGAATGGTTAACCAATCTTAAGAATAAATAAATGAGGCTTCATTTGCAAAGGTTCTGAAATGTTTCTTAGTGAAGGAGTATTTTGGTTTCGCATACGACACTGCAAATACAATTTATATCTTTGGTTTGTCAGTGTTTTATTTCGGCAAGACTATTCCTAATTTAAAAATAAACCTTTAACGGTATTTTTTGAAATGTAGCGTCAGTTCTATGGGACAAGCTATGTATTTTTTTTTGAACTCGAGATTTTGATCAAATTTGCATTAAGATGATAAAGAAGAAGGCAAATAGTGGATATCGTGATGGTATCTGTTTGTTTATTTGATCGGCAAACACCTTTTTTTTCAGGGCATTACTTGCCATCAAAAATTAAAAAAAAATTACTTGCCATCAAAAATGTTGCAGCCATTAAGCTTGATTTACACTAAAGTTTTAATACTGATACACTCCAGGACGCTCTCACTACAGTAAAATATTCTTAAACAAGAAACTATGATCATTACCGTTCCGATACTCATACGCTTTCGATTCGGTTTCGTTTAGTTTGTAAGAATATTTTTACGGAGCGAGAACGTATGGAGAGCGTGACGGTATCGAAAATATGAATATATCTCGAATTCTTGATGTAATCATTTTAAAATTGCTGGAATCTAAATACATACAAAATTTCTCCTCGTATCGCGTCTATTGATTGGCGATGTAGCGTACAATATTTGCCTTCTGTTTGTGTGTTGGAATGTCATGCCGAAGGTCTGAAATCGACTCCCAGCCGATGCACCTAAAAACAGATAGGTTCTGCCTCTTTGGAGGAACTGACAAATCTTCCAAGAGGATACTTGTCATTAATAGGTGCTTTTCATCTAGCCGTTCGAATTCGGCAAAAAATTTTAGGACCCCTTCATTTTTCCCAACAACACACACAGGAATAGTCGAGAGTTGTAAGTCACTAGGCCCAGGTTCTCTACCAGCTGTTGCGCCACCAAATTTATTTATTTATTTTTTTAAATAAAATCCTTAAAATCTATTGTGTCCCCTTTAAGAGCAGAATGAGGCTGCTTTTTCTATAACTCTTCCTCCAGATTGGATCCTGTTGAGAGATGGAAGTTGTCTGTCATATTTCTGCTGGCGTTCCAAATACCTATGTTTTTGACAAATGGTAAGTCACATTTTCCTAGCTCCAAGGTTTCCTCGTAAGAGGAATTAGAATCTGCAAGTTGCACTTATCTTCTTAGCTTGCAGTGACCAATGAGTTATTACGCGTTAATATTCTTCGGTAAGTCTTGCTTTAACTAATGCAGGATATGCTACGGATTTGGTTACCTGTGGTTTCCAAGAAAAAGGTTAGCGGCCTCAGTATTGGGAGTTCTTTCCAGAAATAGGTGTCCAATAGGGTGGTAAAAAACCGTTTTTTTTTTTAATTATATGACCCGTCTACCACAGAATCTTGTTACCTATATCAATTGTTTTCAAATTTCAACCTCCTAGGTATAATGGTGCTCAAGCGACTTACTTTTCTTAACTTTTGCTAGACAATTCGCTGTATAAATGTTCGTGTAATCCGGGTGATATTTTGAAAAATGATTTTTGGTTTCATTCTAAAAAAAATTGTATGGGGGAAAATTCTATCTCTCCCCCCTGAGGGAAGTCGGACAATTTTTGAAAAATTTACCTAAAACGGGAAAAAGTTAATATTCCATTCTCTTATGTATTTTTATTTGTTAAAATCATAGTTTTTGAGCAATTAAATTTTAAAGTGAATATTTTTGAATAAAAATGTGATTTGTTTTATTAAAGTTGTTTTTTGGACCAACCTAGTGTCCGGGCAGCCAATAGAGTTTTATAAGATATTGATAAGTAGGCTTGTTTTTATGAATTTTTGTCTAGCTTTAAGATAGTTTTAAGAAAATGGAAAATTAAAATCAATTTATTATTAAAAAAAAAAAACAGTATCCAATAGAGTGTAACAGTCATATAAAAAAATAATGACGGAACTGTGTCGGTGTCGGAGCCTTAATGTGAATACTCGAGTAAATTATCAGGGCTAGAACGTTTTCAAGCCTTATTTTTCTCAAACTGGTTTTTATATTAAAAAAAAAAATATCTGTGGTTCAAAGGTAAAACTCATTAACTAACAAATTACACTTTTGAATGAAATTAGATTGAAAAATACTTTTTGAAGCTGAAAAGTCACGTTCCGCAAATCTTTAAATATAGTTCCTGGGCATACATATGAATGTTTTTATAAAAACTGTGCAAAACGAAACTTTTTGGATTAAAGAAATGCATTTATTTTAATTTTCTTCAACATTTTTTTCTACACTTAGTGAGTTTTACCCTTGGACCGACGACGTACATAATTAGTCAAAAATATTCTTCCGAAAAATCTTTACTGATGGTACCTTGCCCTGAAACCATTTTTTGATTTTCGATTTACTCGAAATCGATTGATCTTGATGACCAATTTCTTTTAAAAAATGTATCTTAAAAAATAAAAAAAAGACAGTCGATTTTTGAAATCTTGGCACCAAGCAATCTAAAAATAAAAATATTCTTTTATCAAAAAAAATATTGATAGTCCCAGAACAAAATCAAAACATAGACGCTGTTATCAAGTAACTCGTGAACTGTGCATAATACGCCAAAAATAGTAAAGTTTTTTGAAAGCTAATATTCCATTCTTTAATTTGAATTTTTAATTCAAGTTGCTTTCGTGAAATGTTTTCGAGATATTAATTTTTAAAGTCAATGGGACAGCTGTTGATTAAGTTGTTGCTACACATAACTGGAGTTTACGTGTTGATGTTTCCATATGATTAACTCCAGTTTGCTTAACAAGAGCTTAAACACTTTCCATGAATATGGCCCAATATTTTTGAGAAAATTGTGATTTTTTTTCAAAGTTGATTGATTTCAAAAATATATTGGGACATATTCATAGATATTGTTTAAGCTGTTGCTAGATTAAAGTTTATCATGTGAAAACTTCATCAGGTAAACTCCAGATATGCCCCATTTTCAACATTATTTTCTTTAGGTTTAAAAGAAAAAAAAATTCTTTTCATTCGGTATTTCAGAAACTGGCCGATAACACAAAAAACAATACATTTTATGCCAAAAACAAAATATTTCGTTGAAAATCCAATATGATGACCAAATGGAGAGTTTCGCGATTGCGAAAAAGGTGGAACCGGCTTAGCAGTAGTCAAAGTAAACGAATTTTCTCTACTTATGTTCCTAAGGTGATTATCAAAGTTGAAGTCACATTTTGGTGCCGGTAATTTCTAAGAAACCTAACTGAAAGACGAATTGAAGTTCAGCATCTTTGAAGTATGATCCTGTTTTCGTGTCACAAAGCAGACAGACATTTAGGCCCTCGGTAGTGTTGTACAACAATGCAATATTTTGTGAATGCAGTCTTTTAGGAGATTGCTGATTTCGAATTTTGCAATCACCGTTCATATTAAATTCAAATGACTACAATCATTTTGTTGATTATTTACAGAAAAAAATCAGTTCTAACCTTATTTAACATTTTCTCAAATTTAAACACTTATTAAAATTATTTCAAATTATTCTTGCAAGTGATAATTTCTTTTATAACTAAAATAATTACCCTAAAACCTTTCTTTTAATCTATAGTCTACAAAATACAAGCATTTTAAAAATGATAATAACAAAATAATGATAAATATTTAAAAAAAAAAAATCATAAACATTAAAGAATAAACATCAAAAATACATTGTTATTTTTTTTTTGTTCTAAATGGCAAAATGAAATATTACTGCACTTAAAAAATAAATATCTTAAAAAGGCAAAGCTATAACATTGCATGTCAAAATGCAATTAAATACAAATATATTTATTTTTTTTTTGTTAAAGTCAAAGAAAATAAAATGCAGTTACACTGACTGACTCACTGCAGTTTATTATTGTTTTTTTTTTTTTTTTTTTTTTTTTGTATTCAGACATCCTCTGATGTCTCTGTAAAGAGGCTCTTTTGTTGCCGCCTCTTTATTTAATTAAGTTGTGTTTCAATTTATAAGTTGTCAAATAAATAAAAAATGAAATAAATTTTTATTCTGATGAATATGTAATTTCAATAAAATGAGTATACTGAGTACATTCAGTTAATCTTATGGTTGATGTGTGTTTTTTTTTGTTTTTAATATTTTAGAGTTAAAAATGCACAACTTGCAAAACCTCTCCAAGAAGTAGGCACTTGAAAAAAGTGTCTTCTGTATATCCGTTATTTTTTTTTTATTATTATTATTTTAAGTTGATGTTTGTATATTTTCACTTAGTTCATAAAATTCCTGTTTAGCATTTTATGTATCTTCCTTCTAGAGCTAATAAGTTATAAATATCTATTTTAATTTTGAACCTAACCACAGGCATAATTTTGCAGTCGATAAAAAAAAGCTCAGACAGTTACAACATTTTTAGAACTATTTTAGTACTCATAATATTGAATTATGCAAGGAGAAACGTGTAACTATTTTTGCATTTATTTTCATATGGTTATAAGTTCGATATGCATACATACAAACATGTGTGTTTATTTGTACATGTATTTATATAAAAATAAATTACTATGCAACACATGTATAATCTGTAATTTACTACGCGCTTTGAATTGATGTGTGTGTTGTATCAACCTATGAAGCTAACGAACTTAACACGTCGAGACGATTTACCTATTTCGGTAAACACGATGTACGACTGTATAATTCAAAAATTCTACATTAGTTGTGGCATTTTAAACTTTCAACATTAAAAATTCTCCACATAAAAAAGAAATATGTAAAGGTATCGAGGTACTTATGTACATACATACGATATAAGATTATGTTTCTTTTTTAAGTATTTTCTGCTAAATATATTTGTTTGTCTTAAAAAATTTGCGAATCAATAATTTTACGACACATATATTAATTTTATAAATGAAAGGGAACTTATATGACCTCACTTAAAGCCTATCAAAACTAATGAAATGCAACGCAAAGCTACAGAAAAAATGAATGAGGATACACCAAGAAAGGATGTCATCCGAAATCACCAAACACGATTTATTTCGCAAAAAATTTACAAACTAGAAATAATTCAAAGCCAAAAATATTATATTTGATTTCTTTTTAAATATTAATTAAAATGCGTTAAATAAAAAAAAGTCAAAAAAGTCTAAAATTTCTAAATTAATGATGGCCACTGACTCAAAGGTGTTTCACGAAGAAGCTATAAACGTGTTTCGCAAGTCTTGTACTACTATCCCCGCTATTAAATTTTTGACAACTCTGCTTTATTTTTAAATCAAGAAAAGAGGCACCTAAAAGTTTTTTTTTGTTATGAAATGTTTCCGTTATAGTTTCGAGTACTTTTTGTTTTTGAATAACTTTAATTCAAAACTGAGAAAATAAAAAAAAATAAGTGACACTTTGAAGTGTTCTATTGTACTTGTATTTTGGGTAGGGCCTAAAAAGTAAGTCTTAGTGAAAATTCATTTGTCCGCCGTCTTGAGAAAAGGTAATGTAAACAGTTTTCTGTTAAAATGAGAACTGAGAGAACTGAGAACTGTTAAAATTCCCATGTCCAAGATGGCGCCCTTCAACTCTAAAAACGGAGTATTTATACTCATTCTGATGGCACCCATATTTGGGATATTTGCAAAAAATTTTCTCAAACTAATTGGACAAAAATAAGCCAACAAATCTTAAAATTTGGTCAGATTTTGGTAGATTTTCGGGATTTTATTTGAAATCGAACACATGATCAATTTTTTTAGAACGCAATGGAAAAATATCTTAAGTTGGGTCCAAGCCCTTACAGTTTTTTTTTTCAAAATCACGCACCAGTTTTTTTTTACCAAGGTTGCAGATAAAGTACCATGAATTTGAAGAAAAATATAGTCATAAGTATAGTATTTTTGACAAGGGTATAAGATCCTAACAGTAAAAAATGAGAATCCCGAATGCCATAGTCATAAATGCCCAAAATCCCAAATGGATAAAATCGTGAATAGACAAAATCCCAAAATATATACCGGAAATTAAGGCATTCGAGATTTTGTCCATTCGGAATTTTGTCCATTCGGAATTTTGTCCATTCGGAATTTTGTCCATTCAGAATTTTGTCCATTCGGAATTTTGTCCATTGGTTTTTTTTGGCATTAGAGATTTCTCGCATTTTTTGGGATTTTGGCAATTGTTAATTCCTACCCAATATTTTTACGGTGACCTTGATAAAAAAACTTAAGAAATTCTTAAAAAGAGTATGACCGACCACTGAAACTGGCTGACTTTTTCTCGCGATCCATCATTAGCTTTTAAGTTGGTATACTTTTTTTTCGCGTATATCCCACAAATGATGTGTAAAAAATTGGGCCCGCCTCTTGTTTTTTATGGCTGACCAATTTCGAGAGCAAGTTGACGTCTTTTCACCAATTATAGACCAATTTAATGACATACCTTCTTTTAGTATGCTAGTTTGAATTGAATTGAATCAAGTAAACTTATAAAACGCTCGCCCATTTTCTATTTTCTATTTGTTTTTTTTTTCTTGGGATTTTAGATTAAGTGATTTTCTTAAGGGGATTAAGCTTTTTTGAGAATCCGCTAAATTTAATTTAAAAATCCCCGAACCCAAAATCCCTTAAACCAAAATCCATTGAACCAAAATCCCTAAAATCAAAATCCCCAAAGCCAAAATCCCCAAAGCCAAAATCCCCAAAGCCAAAATCCCCAAAGCCAAAATCCCACGAAACCGAATTCATATCAAATATACGGAATCTGTGTTCGAAGATTGTGTAGGGTTGGCCATACGCATTAATAAGCAAGCAGTGGCAGCGTTTGGGGACATTTATTCTGTGCATTTTTGGATTTGTGGATTTTGTACTTTGGAATTTAAAATTTTATTAAAATAGAAGGTGATTTTGGGTGTATTTGGAAATAAGTCAATGTTGTTCTTTTGTTTGGTTAAACTTTTTAAAAAGAAACATTTTAATTTTCTAACACACAAAAATTTATCATCTAGTCATTTAAATTTCATCGGGTTTTTCAGCCTTTTGAGCAATTAACTATGAAGACTCTCACTTGAAAAGAATAACTTTTTGAGTTTTGTCACAATACCAATTCCATGAGTCGACAATATCAGGTATCAAAAAAGTAATTACATATCTTGTTTGTGCAATGACTGAAAAAAAAAAATAGAGATCAATGTATCATCTAAAAGTTGCAAAAAATACCACACTGATGGAGAATACATACTTGGAAATATGAATAAAACGCCCTCAGACAATGTGTCATAGACACTGTTCAAGGACAACACGCATTACATGAATGTTCCAGAATCATCCTTCTCATCCATTTTCCTCCTTTTCATTAATTCACAATCAATAATAATAATGAATTCCATTTTCTAGTTCATTAAATTCAAACGAAAGGGAGAAAAAACATAATATTCCCTGTTGGAGCTTAGTTGGTAAAACAAAATTGATTGTTTTTGATTTTTGCGAAAATATATATGTTTTCTAATAAAAATAAAGCTCAAGTTAAATATATAAAAATTTTAGGCTATACTAATATTATTTTTGGAAATTTAAAAAATATTTTCATGAACGATTTACCCAGCAGGGTCAGGCTTAAGTATGTTCGCATGAAAAGAGCATAACCTTGTTCTAAATTTGTGCTAAATTTTTCGTGTTTTTGCTGGATTCGTTTTAATTTTCTTTGTTTTTCTTCTTATTAAATTTTTGATGTAAAAAAAAATGAGTATTAATTCTTTTAATATTCTCCGAAGCTATAGATATGAGCGTATGTTTGCAATGAGATACTCCAGCTAAAGACATATATAAGATATAGATACTTGTTGATTGCAGATTTTATATTTTTTCCTTCGATTTTTTCGGCGGTTGCTTTTGGCAACACAAAAATTCTATATACGCAACAAATATTCATATTATTTTCAGTCAATAATAAAAATCGAATAAGTTATTATATGACTTCGTTATTTAAAAGCGATGTGTGACAATAAAAAAATCCATTGAAATAAAAGCAAATAAAAAAATATACATATTTCCTTTGTGACTGATTCATTAATAGTGAATCAATATTATTGAAACTGCCCTACCCTAACTTAAAACACACAAATAAACGCAAGTGGCGTCAATAGAGTTTTATAGCATATCCATACGAATTTTAGCACCTTTTTGGCATGTTTCAATATGCTTTTATTTAAAAAAAAGTATCTTTAAAATATGTTTGAATAAAGACGACGGATAAATAAACAGCAGTAGGTGCCTATAAATTTTGCGCTATGAAAAGATTTATTCGTTTGATTGGCAGAAGGTTAATTTATCATCCCACAATATTTTGCCTAGTTCAAGTAATATAGTTGAAAATATGTGTTACGATGGTAGATGATGTTAAACTAGTGATCTTATTTGATAGAGCTGTTATGAGAAACGAGAAACAAACTAGTCTATCTTGAGGAAAGTAACCTAGAAGCAAAAATGTTTTCTATTCAAGTGGTGATTCTATTTTTTTATTCTTAGGTTTACAATTTTTGTTGGGAGTCCAAGGGCAACTCGCTTCAAGTTAAATTCCCTCTTAGGACCCGTTGTACAACCGTGGTTCAGCCTTGGTTCAAAATTTAAACTCGATTCAACTGGAATAAAGTGTTGTAGAATCGGAGTTTAAGACTTAACTCACCGCTGAACCAAGCAAATTTAAACTTTCCGATTTTGCTGAGTTAAATATGCTTGAACCGTGGTTTAAGCATTAGTCGAATTTTTCGTGTAACTCGATTTTCGTTGCAAATATTTTTGCCTCTTAAACTCGAATCTTTGCAAAACTCTCTCTAAAACTCAAACAAATTTTGATATATCGTGGTTGGGCTTGGAGAAAGTCCACTGTTGTCTGCATTATAAAAGTCTTTGTTTTTTTTTAATGCATTTAAAGCATTTCTTTCCTTTCACTGTTTCGTGATTTAGTACACTTTTAGTACTATGTAAATACTGAATCAACATATTATTTTATATTTTTTTACTAACACTGTTCTGTTTTATTAATATAGTTATAGTAATATACAATAGGTACGTATTTTATCATATTCAACATATTTAGTACTGTCTTAGAACATCTTAGTTTGAACAATTTTTAAATGTGTTCTAATGAAAGAGGCTTGGTTCTCAAATCTATTTCATTTATCCAAAAATAGAAAGTAATTTTGGTTCTGATGTTTTCATTTTTATTTTGAATTTACATATTTGTATTTTTTGTTTGAATTCCTCTTCCTCTATTGCTATTGGGTTCTATTGCTTTATTTAAGAGCCCCAAACATAATTTAGTTTTCAGTTAGAACCTTCATATTTTAAAATGAAAAAAATGTGAAAGTTTCAATGAAAATTTAGTACATTTTTATTTTTCCCTAATTTTGATTGAACTGGAAATCTGTTCCTCATTACTACAATTGCTTTTTTTGTTTTCTCTTTTAACTTTTAAAAGAATGTAGAAATATTGGTGTAAAAAGTTCATTTTCAATTTAAGAGGCAATAGATTCGCTTCATTTGTGTCTTACTTCGATTCCTATAATCTATTTTCCAAATGTTCAATACTTTTATAGCCTTGTTTACGCGTTAATACATTTTTGTTTTGATTTCTCATGCATATTCAATCAATTTTCCTTCTCAAAATGCGTTTTTCTAAAATTTAGATTAATTTTAGAACACACCAATTTTTTCCTAAAACACTGATATATTTTATGGGTCAAAATATATTTGAATCGGTGAGTGGAAGAATAGTACAAGTGCCATTGCAGAAAAATTAAAACAAAAATATTTCTTTTTGCTTAAATATATCATTAAAAATAGAACTTTATGATTTTTTTTTCATGAGCAATCCGGTTTAGATTGTTATCATACAGAAAATATATTATTTGTTTGCTTAGTCAAAAGTTTTGTCTTTTTTAGTATAAAGTATAATTTGGCACTTGTACTGTTCTTCCACTCCGAGATTCATTTCCATTTTTTCAAGTTGAAATTTGTAGTACTTAATAGTAACGTCTATAATGTTCAGTACTATTTATATAAATTAAAGCAGATTCTTACCTATATAACATTTAGAGCTATTTATATAATTTTTAGTACTAGTTATATGATTTGTAGTACTACTTATAAAATTTATAGTACGAGTATTATGCACCTACAAACAAAATTTTAAGGACTTTATTTGATTTTTCGTGCGACCATCTAGTACTTAGAACTCTTCATGTATATTTTTTAGCACAACTTATATTATTGTTAGTACTCCTTTTTTAATTAAAAGTATTGCCTACATGATCTAAAGCATTTCTTGTATAATATTTAGTACTTTTATTATTTTCAAACCGCATCAATTGTTTTCATTATATTTAACGCCTTGTTTTATCTGGAATCCGTCAGCATTGATTTAAAAGTATTCGATTGTAAAATTCACTATTTGTTAGTTAATATAAAAGTACTTAATTTTTATCTCCAATAATTTAAAGCTATAAACATTTTTAGTATTCAATCAACTTGTTATACATTGTCGTTTGCGTTTATATGCATTGCAGTATCCCCTGTTAATGCTTTCGCTATTATTTAGAACATATTTAAGTACTTCTTTATTTTCCACTTAAAACTTTAAATAGACACTTTTTTTGGTTTTTCTGGCAAAACTTTACAGTCAAAGGTTTCATTGAGTTAAATAATAAATATAGCTCGTTAAGAACCAAGACTTATAAAACTTAATTTCTCAATTTTTTCTACTTTGTGTCGATATGGAATATTTAAATTCACTTTAAGGACCATTACCCAATCCCCTTGTCATGCTATGGCTATTCGATCTATTAAGACTTAAGAGCTTAATTAAGAATCGGATAGAAAAATAAATACATGAATGAATCGACACAGTTTTACTCTAGTTAAGTTGTGTACTAAATATGTTCTAATTTATTATTTTGAAATAACTTAAAGATAAAATATAAAAAAAATTATCCAGATAAAAGTCTGGATTCATCTATTTATTTTCCTATCTGACTATCAATTTAGCTCTTATGAGATCAAACAACCCTTCGTCCTGCTTCAAACTACCGTCACTGGCATGATTTTTTTTTTAATAACTCTCACCTAAACAGTCCGATGCGCACATTATTCCCTCAACAACAAATTAAAAAAAAAAGAAGAAACTTCATCTTCATTATCATCATCCAACCACACCATCACCATAGGTATGGCCATCACCACCATCAGCAGCATATTATCATAATCACCATCGACCAACCGTATGGTGTGTGTGTATCTTTACTTTTCGCTCTGCCATTATAATCCACACCATATAATTATAATTTTTTTAATTTAAAAACTAAAAAAAATATCAAATGCGATGACTAGTTTTTGAGGTAGCAATTAGCTAATTAAATAAGCTGGATGTGTTTGGAGAGGAACGAGAACGGGTAAATTTGCTGCGCTGCTGCAACATTAAAAAAGTCCTCGACTAAATTTGTCATAAATCTGACAGTTTTTGTGATGGTAGATATGTGTGGAGGTGGTAATGGTAGTGGCTCTGTTGTAGTTTTTGCAGTATCGGATTTAGTTATTGAATGGGCCCAAATTTGTAAAAAGCACACATTTGTGTATTTTATTATTCAAAAATATATTTGTTAGTTTTATTTGTTCGATAAAAAAACGTGAGCTCGATAATAGCCATATTTGATGTATTACTTAAAATGTTCCCTTGGCGCCCTGCCTCATTTATCAAAACATAAAACTTAAAGCAAATTTTTAAACAAAGAATACTCTGAAATGTTACGTAGGTGAACCAAACCAGGGCCCTTTAATTGACAGGAGACACGGGGCCCAAAGCATGAGTATGATATGCTCCTCACTTCATCCGGCAGTGACTAACTTGATGCATGAAGAGATGAATAAGAAGCTCCATAAAATAATGACGTGCGCGACTGGTTTAATTTTGATTTAGTTTCTCTCCACATCCAAATTTGAATCCAAGAAGAGATGGATGCACTTTATTAGCACATGCAATAAAATTCATATTAATTTGTTGTTGTTGTTGTTTTTTCGCTTTTTTTGAATGAGGTAGGAGTATCTGTGAGGATGATTTTTTTGTTTTTGTTTTTGATTATTTGTATGTGGTTTCCCAGTGTTGTCACTCAACACTTGTGGAAAAATATTTTTTAATTAGACTTGAGTCTTGTGTGTGCTGTTTTTTTGTGTGCTTTGCATTCATTCGCGCTCTGTGAAAATGCAATTAGATATTCTTCAACGTTTTAGAGTGTCTGCTGTTTCGGTATCAAAGAAACATCACTAAACATGTGGAGAAAACTAATTTGATTATATTTTGTTTTTGTTTTTTGATTTCGGTTTCCTCGAAAAAAAAAAAAACAGCTGCATGCGCACAATTCCTTGCACACATGATATCCGTTTTTTTTTTTGCTGCGCTGGGTTTTCGTTTCTAAAGATTGTAAACATTTTTGAATGTTTATTTTTTTTTTTGGCGTTTGTTTAGGTTTCTTTTTTTTTTCTGTTTCATTTGATATTTTGTGCTGTTTGGTGATGAGAAAAAAATATTGGAATGATGCACACCAATTAACAGGGCATTAAACTGAGCGCATCAGGCAATGACCTTGCTGTATGAGAGAACTTGGAGACATTTAGGAAGAGTGATGGCATAATTTTGTGTGTTGATTTTCGGGTGGAAGTATTTTTTTTTAAATTTAAATTGAAGGTGAAGTGTATCTAGCAATCAGCGACTCAATTGATTTTCATAAAACTTGGCATCCAGCGTTTGTTGGCCATTTACTACTTTTTAATTTTTTTGGAACCAGAAATAGGGGTACGTACCTGCTTTCCCAAATTAGAATGATCCCTATTAACCAGCAAGATGTACATGGAATGACGAGTTTTATGATATTCTTGCTTGAGGGCACACAAAATGAAGAAAGATATTTAAATAACGTATTTTTAGTACTCATTTAGTACAAAGTGTTTTTAAATATTTTCAATCAGATGTTAAAGGATATTTTCGTTTCAATTGTATACGTTAATCCAACATTTTCTTGAGTTCAATTTGAGCATAAATAATTTGTCGACATAAAGAAGTACTTCTGTAGGATATCTTGAGTCTTTTCTCATTCAATTAAAATAACATTTTTTGGGTAGTAACAGTTGCTTATAGAAAGTTCTTAGGAATAAATAGATTAATCCAACTAACTGTTGCCTATACTCAGACTTAATTTTTCCTAATGAATACAGCACTAAAAGAAATATAGACTCATAAAAAAAAATAAATCCACACATCTTAATTTATGATGAATTTATATCTTTGAAGGATATTCATGAAAGCTGTTGTTGTTGTTGCTGTTACTGTAATATTGCTTCGATCAAAATCTTCCATTCATCATAGGTATATAAGCACAAATAGAAAATATGCCGTAAAATTGCTTGTAACCAATGACAATAAATGTATTTTGATGAATCTTGAGTGGTATCCTTTACAACAAACGACATCAATGCTTTTTTTTCCCAACGACTCCTACTCTTTTGTGTTCACTTTTAATATACAAAATATCCATTTTAATGTTTATTCTTTTTTTTTTCCTGATGCTAATTCTTAGAGAGTATCCTTGAGATTTCCATTTGTTGAGCTGTATTTTGTTGTCTTCGTCTCCTTCTCTTTGATGAAAAAAATGCTGATTTTTTGGGAAAAAGTCTTTAAAAGTGTTGCTATAGTAGTTTTTTCTTTATTCACAAAAAAAAAAATATTTAATAAGATATTTAAATTTGTTATTATTATGCTTGATGTTAAGGCAATTGCTTCTTTATGTCTTCCTATTTAATCATCCATCATAACTGCTTCAATGAATCTTAAAATAAATAAAAAGAACAATTTTCATTTGAGGGGGAATACATTATGAAAATAAGATGCATCACGAAGGTAAATTTCGCAATAGACAACGCGACACGGTTGATGAGACGATGGGATAATAATGTGGCATCAGGGGAAAGTAAATTGGTAAATTGAGACAAAATCTTTGAGGCGTGTAGTGAATTCTTCGTGTAAGCAATTTCAAGAAGAGTCTAGCTGAAGTTTTTAATCGTTGGGCAATTAGTACTAGTAGGCAAATTGTTTTTGCAAAGATACATAAATTAGAATTTCTAAAAACAAAAATTACTTAACATGAACATGATACTGATGGGAAAGTTTCGAAAGTGAGGAAGTTTTTTTTTTGCTTATTTTTATGCCATTAATAGTGTCGATTATAAAAAATTGTCTTTTTTTAATTTTTCAAATTAAGGAAATGCCTCATTCATTATTCATGCGCTTTTAAAAGGTATTATATGTCGGTCTTCCTCGCAGATATGAGCTACAGGTATTCAACCCACCGGAGCTTTTTTTTGTCAGATAATTATTTTTAATATTTAATACCTTTACCATTAATTTTCACAAAAGTTAGATACGAACTATAATGTTAAGTTTTTGTACTAAAAATATTATTGAATGTGTTTGTTTTTCAAATATACCTTCTTTTGAAATATTTTGAATTCAAAAAGCTCACAAAAGATTGAAATTGATAAAGAGAATTTACTAAAATGTATCCTTTTAGGACATTCATTTTATTTTTGTATGCTTTTCCTAAAAGTATTTCAGACTTACATCTTATGGCCACCAAATTAACGTCAACTATGCTAAGTTTTTATCACTCATACAAATTATTGATTTGTATGTAGGTCTGGCAACCCTGGGAACTTGATCAACCTAAAATTGTTTAAATATTTGAGTGTTTAAATTGCACATAGTATCATTTCCAATTTCATGAGTTCATTCCTTTGAAAATTCGAAACATTTTTTCAAATTTCAAGTTAGTACTAAATATGTACTATTTTTTGTTATTTCAATAATTTAGGAATTTATTTTCCACTAAATATGTAATACAAAAAAAGTCTCCTCTAGATTTTAATCAAGGATAATTTCTTATACCAATTTTATTGATCCTTTAAGTTTTATTAATAATGTACTTAAAAATGCACAAATTGCTGTCATCATATATAATAGACAAATTTCTTTTTCACTTATTTATTTGTTATGATTTTATTTAAATTATATCCTTTTTAAAAATCCGTTAGCTATTCTTTTGGCCAATGATTGGTTTTGTACTAAAAAAAAATTCTAAAGTACAAAATTGAGCATTAAAACTAAAATTAGGAACTCTTTTTCGTTTAAAATTGGTGGGATTTACCGCAACAACGACCAGTCTAAAATTTAAAGAATATTAGTTCTAAATATTGTAATGTGTTAACATTGCAGGAAATGGTAGGAACCGGTCACAATTGATTTAATTGTAAATGATAACAATGAAAGCTCATTAAAATATATTATTGTTGTTGTCTAGGGCAGCATTCGTCTGAGATACCAACCATTCCTCTGTCTAAACAGTAGATGTCACAAAACTTCAGTTTGAGTTAAAAGACAGCATCAAATTAAAGTCCAAAAAGCAGATAATAATTTTCTGCAATTGACCTTAAATTCCAAAGTCAATCCTAGAACTGAAGTTCCGCAATTTCTATGATGGCAAAGCTTGTCGTTTCAGTGTTCGTATATGCCTTTTCATTAAAAATTTGGTCAAAGTTGGGTGTGAACATTAATTTCATAGAAAAAACTCTTTTTTTCTGAGAAATGGTGGTTTCTGTCGTAGGGAAATAAAGTTAAAAAAACTGATGAGACCAAAATCCAATTTTGAACCACCTGAGTTAGTGATTGAGGATCCTAGGAATAAAATTTATTAACTTTTAAACTTTTGGGTCAAACTGTTACTTTTTTTCAAACTCGTTCTTTTTTTCAAACTCGTACTTTTTTTCCTTAGTGGGGCCCTGAACTTAATCGATGAATTCTTTCAATTGCAAAGATAAAGTGACAAAAAAATTTTAAACATTCCTGAATTCGTGTTTTACAATTTTTAAAATTTTTATTCCTTATCCCCTTAACCGACATCTTATAACCAACTCTGTTGGGGTCAGAATCCCATCATAAATTCTTGAATTCTTCTATTTTGGTTTCAAGATCAGTTTTGTTGTTCCAGGAGTTTTAAATAATTCCTGGTCCCAAGATTATTTTTTGCTGTAGTTGGAAGAACATATTTTAAATCATTTCCGTATGGCCGAGACTGTCCGGCAATACTCATTTTTATTTTCACAATTAAAAAAATAAAACCGTGCTTCCTGCGAGCTAAACAAAAATGATTTTCCAATGTTTCGATAAAATTTCTGGGTCTTTTTCCTTACCTAAATACTTTGTGAACACTTTGTCTACTAGAATGGATTTTAGTTTTCTAATTCATGTGTAGATTTATACCCAACTAAGATGGGATTCAAAAGGCTATTATGTAGTCTATATGTCAACTTTTTCTTCCAATTTCGTGTACTTTTCTATATATCCTTCTAAAAACATTTGCAACCCATTTGATATCTATTTCCAGCTTCTTTTTGAAATGTATGTTCTAAATGTAGCTCTTTTGCAAAACTTTTATCTTTGCTTTTAAACATTTAGTTATTTGTTAAAATCAATAAATCGCTAATTCTATTATTGATATCTTTTAGTAATCATTTGTAAGTACTTGTTTTAGTACTCGACTAAGTATTTTAATGAGAAACATTTTGTCAGTTTTTTTAATTATCAATGTATGACCCTTTTTAGTACATATCTATTTCTTTTAGTACCTAACTAAGTGCTTTAATTTTCGAGAGTTCTTTAAAAATATTTTACATTTATTTATATGAAATTCCCAAGGTTATTCAAATGTTGATGTATATATTCCCTTATTAATCATGTTCTAAATTCGTTCTAATTGCTGCTATCATCTTAAACTTCTTGTTCGAGAATGATATAGTGCAAAACCTCACAAAATGTGCACTTGCATTTGTCTAAGAGATTTGTAAGACTGTACTTCTTTCAAAGCTTCTATTAATTTCCCTGTACTAAAAATGTACTAATTGTTTGTTATTATCTTAAATGAAAAATCTCTTGTCGAAAATATCTTATAAATTACCAAAATATCATCGCCGATTAAGTTTATGCATTTTATAGTTCTATATATTTCCTCAATGCTCATGTATGTAGGTACTAAATTTTGTACTAAATTTGCTTATGATCTTCAATAGTGAATTTCTTTTCTACAAACCGTTACAAGAACCTTTTCAAATGTCCGCATAGATTAGTCAAGGACAATTTTATATCTCTTATCTGTTGGAAAAATATCATTTTCTGCTTTCAATGGTTTTCCATAAAATTTGATTATTTTTGCGCACTTGAGTCTCTATGGCATTTATGTTAATTCAATAAAAAAAGAAATAATATATATATTCTCAAAAGAACCAAAATAACCGTCTGTGGTTAAGTATATTTTTCTTTTCGAAGAATTCAACAACAAATAATACTCGCAAATATGGAAATATGAAAATAATTTAAATTTTATAGCAGAGAGGAGCTGCTGGGAGAATAAAACATTCTTTTCTTACCAATGGGAAATCCTTGAACAAAGTGTGTGGTGTGTTTTCGAGGAAAAAAATCTAAAATCTATGGAAACGAGAGTTTTATTCATTTTGAGCTTTGTGCTATTCACACAAAAAACGAAGCCAAACTATTCAAGTTAAACAAACACTTCTTATATAAAAAAAAACGATTTGATTCGCTATCCTCACGGGGGCTTTGATCTATATTTTGAATATTAAATATTGTCATTTTCGTGTGGACAAAAGAAAATCCTATTTATGTTGCCAGTTCGTGGGATTCTCTTCCTTTTTTTTGAATTAAAATAAAAACTAATACCAATAAAAGCATCAATTCCTCATTCTCTATTAAATCGAAAGGCCAGAGAACAGAAAAGTGTGAAAATCTTATGAATTAGCAAGATATCATGTTTTATGGAAAATATCACGCACAATTTTATCACATTTTGTGATAAGAAAAAAAAAAGAAGAGAGAGTGACGAGTAAATAATGTACAAAAACGTATATTGTTGATTGATGTCATGGTGATAATAAATTAAATTCTAGATTTTTTTTCTTCTTGTTGTTATTTTTACTCCTCGGTTGCTGTGTGTTGCGAGAGTGACATGGCTGATAAAAGCCACATCTGATGAAAAATTGATTGATGTGATTTTTTTTAGGTTGGTGTGCACTGTGCCAATATAATGGTGATGGGAAAATTAGATTTCATTTTTATGAAAAAAAAAAAATATTAAAAATGAATTTAATAAATAATGTATACTAAAAAGTTTTTATTTTTGTATTCTATTTTCAGGTAAGTGTTTTGATGTACGAGTATACTTGAACAGTATGACAGTGCTAATTTAAACGAGTGAGTATGCTTTGATCGAATATTTTTACAAAAAGCGTTGGGGTTGAAGACGTCCTTTAAATTTCATTTTTAATAAAAGTTTTTTTTTTGAGAAACGTTTTTTAATACGGTACCTGCACCCCACGTTGTTTCATAGACTGTACACCATCTGATATTAACGATCATTAAATTAACGAAAACCCACTCAATGTTGTCTGTCGTGCTTTTAAACGATTAAAGCTTGATTAAGCTAGCCTTTAGGCAGTCAACTAAACGATGATATTTTCTAACTATATCTATTAAATAATTCAAGTTAATTAAAGTTCAAATGAGCTCAACTCCATTGCGTTTCGCCCAGGTATGATAGTTGGGCTCATTAGTTAGATGACTATCATACTCTCTAAGACGCAAATTTGTATCGGTATTTACCGACTAATATAAAAAATGTAATGGAGATACTATCTTACCTGGGCGAAACGCAAAATGGAGATGAGCTTTTTTGATTTTTTGATTACACCCGGTGCATCGACCCCAAAATCATCCGAGAAAAATTCGACCCACTAACGTGCCCACTTTTCAAAATAGGTCATCCAATCGTCAAAGATGATATGCATTCATAAGGGATAGTGTTATTTGTAACAATTCTTCTAAAAAAAACATTCGCCAAAAATGTTGTTTTGAACTAATTTCTTTGAAAGCGGTACAAGGGCATAGATCTACCTTTCCATACTTTTGGGTAAGGATTTGAGGTCCCATTAAAAGACGTCATTCTAGATTTTTTTTTTATTTTCGGGCCTCTTTCATAAACTGGATATTAGCAGCTCATTGTTTAGGTTCTGGACCCTTGGCAGCTTATATATGGGAATTAAAAAAAAAAAGAAAATGCCACCTAATTGGTCAGTACCTATAATTGGTCAGAAAAAGTCAACTAGTCCTAGAAATTGGTCAGCCCTAGATAACTTGTGATCAAGCCTTAAAGTTTCTCAAAGTCACTCAACCACGTACGATTTTTGGCACCTAATTTATGGGTGGAAATTTACAAAAAAAAAGCACACAATCCGAAAGATGTCTAGATCGTGATAAAAGGTCAACTATTTTGAGTAATTCGTCAGCACTATTCTTGTTATATAAATTTTGAAAATTCATTTACAGGTCATAAAACAGAACTTTATGCACCTCATTTGGGTCTTTTCAAAAAAAAAAATGAAGTAGGTATGCCATTTGAAAGGCCACCTCACGGTCATAAAAGGTGAGCTATTTTCAGTAATTAATAAACAATAAATATATTTTTAATGAACTTTTTTTTTTTTTTTTTTTTTTTTTTTTTTTTTTTTTTTTTTTTTTATCCGATGGAATACTTCAAAAGACACTCGGTAAGAATCGGTACCAAGTAGTGTGGGACTCTTACCGCACTAAAACCACCGGTGAATCAGGACCAATCTATGAAAGATCGACAAATGATTTTTCTTTCTTAATTTATCAGTCGCATTGTGGGAAGTTTAAGTTATAACACTTTCCATAGCTTTTAGACCATCAGCTCATGAGGCTTGGTTCTTCTTAATCTCCGAACATTGTCTCGTACATTTAAGACGGTCTCCATTTCGGAGTTGGTATGACTTTGCAGTCGCTGGTTGTGTGATACAGCGTGTTTTTTAACCACTTCTGTAACCATTTCAATTTGAAGGTCACGGTGTAGATCGCTATTTCTTATATACCAAGGGGCATTTATTATTCCGCGAAGGACCTTGCTTTGGAATTTTTGGATGGGTTCAGCATTTGTTTTCTTTGTACAGCCCCATAGTTGGATGCCATATGTCCAAACGGGTTTCAGTACTTGCTTGTATAACATTAGCTTGTTCTGGATAGATAGGTCAGAGTTCTTTCCTAGTAACCAGTACATTTTTCTGTACTTCAAGTTTAGTTCGTCTTTTTTCTTTTTGATATGCTCTTTCCATTTAAGCTTTGCATCCAAAGTAATTCCAAGGTATTTGGCAGTATTGGAGTAAGGTACTGTTGTACTGTTTATAAGAATTGAAACATTGTTTATTTTTTTGTTAGTAAAGTATATATGCGTCGATTTTGTTTCATTTTCGCCATTTTTGCGTCCAATCACTAACTTTATCGACTGCATTTTGCAGTTTTTGTGTAGCCTTCGTAACGGATTTATCTGGCACCAATATTGCAGTATCATCAGCAAAGGTGGCCATGATAGCGTTGATGTCCACTGGAATATCCCTTGTATATAACAGATACAGGGTTGGTCCTAGGACACTTCCTTGTGGTACACCGGCTTCAATTTTCTTTAGTTCCGAGTAATTTTGGTCGTACCGTACTCTAAAGAGTCGGTTCGTAACGTAGGATTTCAGTATTTCGTAGTACTGCCTGGGAAGATCCCTTTGCAGTTTGTACTCAAGTCCCAAGTGCCAAACCTTGTCAAAGGCTTGAGCAACATCTAAGAATATAGCCGAGTATACTTGTTTTTCTTCAAGTGCCTTTTCCACAACATCCGTAATACGATGCACTTGGTCTATCGTGGAATGTTTATTTCTAAAATGAACTTTTAGTAAATTAAAAAAAAATTCAAGGCCATAGCGATTTTTGGCACCTTATTTTTGGGAAATTTGCAAAATTGTTTACCATATGAAAGATCTGTTGATCTATATAAAGGGTCAGCAAGTTTTAGTAATTGGTCAGCCATCGTTTTTTATTATGAGTTTTTTAATTTTTTTCAAGATCAGTGGGATTTTTAGAACCTCTTTTATGGGAAATTCGCAAAGAAATTAATATTATTAGATAATACATTTTTTCAGGGTTACGAACAATTTTTTGATATAAGAATAAAAATTAATGAAAAAAAATCTATGGCTGACCAATTACTAAAATTAGCTTTATAAAGATCTAGGCATCCATCTTTACAATTTTTGAAAATTTCCCATAATGAGGTTCCAAAAATCGCCATGATCTTGAATTTTTTTAAATATTCATTAAAAAAAAAATATATATAGCTGGCCAATAGCTGACACCAGTTTACCTTATATATAGATCTCTTGAGATCTTCCAGATGCTAAACAATTTTTTCAAATTTCCGGTAAAATAAAATGCCAAAAAACGCTATAACCTTGAATTTTTTTTTTCTAATTCATTAAAAAATCATAAGAAATAATGTATGGCTGACCAATTATTGAAAACAGCTGACCTGTTATGACCATGAGGTGGGCTTTGAAATATAATACTTTTTTTTTAAAGACCCAATTTCGGTGCCAAAAGTTTTTTTTGTGACCTTGAAACGAATTTTTAAAAATTCATAAAAAAAAATATGGCTGACCAATTACTGAAAATAGTTGATCTTTTATCATGATCTCGAGATCCGTCAGAATGCATATAGTTGTAAATTTACCATAAATGAAGTGCAAGAAATCGCGCGTGACCTTGAGTGACCTTGAAAAACTTTAAGACTTGATTACAAGTTATCTAACCAATTTCTAGGACAAGTCGACCTTTTCTGACCAATTAGATGATATTTTCTTTTTCAAATTTCCCATATATGTGCATGAGGTTGCCAAAGGTCCAGAACCCATTGTTTATGTACTCGAAACATTAGCTGTGTTCGTTTTTCACAATTTTCACAAATTCTCACAAATTGTCACAAATTCCTGTTTGTTAACTCAAAAAAGTTGCATCGAGAGAGCGTAATTCGAGAGCAAATAATTTCCCCTCCGTTGGAAAAATTGCGAATTCCTGCTACACAAAATATCTGTGAGCACAGAGTGTTGCATATACTGTCAAAAATCATGGTGGTAAGTTTTCGTCACAGTGTTGCCATTAATCGGAAAATTTTCAAAAAATAGCGTGTATAATGATTAATAAATGTAAAGTGGTATATTCAATTTTCTTACACAAGATCTGAATATTCCAATTTTTGCTTTCATTTTAAAAATAGAAGAATAAAAAAAATTAAAAATAGCATAATATGAATTATTTTGATATCACGATTGTTATCAAAGCAAGCCAGTAGCCAGAAGCAGTAAGAATAGAATTGAAAAATAAGTAGACTGAATTTTGATGAGTGACAATTTTCTTTTCCAACAAATAAAAGTGCAGTAGACTCGATTTAAAAACAGTAGATTTGTTTTACGAAAAAAGTGCATTAGATCTATTAAAATCATGGCAAAGTGGCAACGCCGTTTATACACAAAAATGAAGTTTCTAACAAAAAAGTGGTGCATTTCATGGTTCACTGCTTTTGTAAACTTTTTTCAAGTTTTCCCAGCTCTGATCAAATTTTCTTCTCTTTTCAAACTTTGACTGGTTTTACACATTTTTTTTTGAAAAAGATACCAAACAAACCTATTAATTTTTGATTTGACAGTTTTAAAAAATCGTTCATAAAAGTTTTTTCAATCATTTGAAATTTTTGTCTTAAATATTTCTCTTCGATGTATATAAAAAAAGCAAAAAAAAAAAAAAATTAATTTAAATTAATAAAATATTCATTTTTAACTATTTTACATTACATATGCCTGGGATTTTAAGGTACAAACAAAACAAGGTCCAGCTTGATTTCTAACTAAGTTTTGTGATCTAAAATTTCACCTTTACTGTACAAACCAAAAGTATAGTAGCTGCTTTTTGTTCTAAACTCTGTTGGAGGTATTGCGACCTATGAGGTTCTTTAAGAAATCCAACACTTCGATGTTTTGTTTAAATTTTGTCTTGTCGCAATTAATTAAAATTGTTTTGATGGTGAAAACGGCAAATATGATGAATATCACCAGTAATGATATTTTACATTATAAGAACAAAATTACTAATTCAAAAACTCGACACCTTCAAGTAGGTAATCAAGTCAACAAATTATTATTAAAATAATTACTCGTGTTAGAAAAAACAGCACTCAAAGAAACCAATAAATGACTTGTAATTGAAAAAGCACTTTCCGATTACTTTCTTTGTTATTCAAACAAATAAAAAAAAAACTTTGTCAAATAATTAAAAAAACAAAAAGCAATAAGATGTAATTTTTATTGCAACAATTTCTCCACCAATCAATGAATATGTTTCCACGCAGTGCTACCAAAGTTAGTAAAAAAAATTTCATAAGTTGTCCCTTTCACATTGAGTATTTAAAAAAAAACACTTAAATGTTTAATGCAAATTAAATTGTTAATTTGTAGGTATTCTATTAAATTGCCATCAATTTGTGTGTGTATTCGAAATATTTTAACTTAAAATTGTTTATACATAATATTAAAATTTCTATGCTCTGATTTATAGGGCACTTAAAATTCCACAGAAATATATTAATTGCGGTTATTAAAATTATTTATAAATTAACAAAAAATGTAAACCACTTAGTGGCAGACCATTATAATATTGAGAGCAAATATTTAAACAAATATTTTTAGCCTCAAACTATTTTTGTGGATTTGTGGTTGGAATGTAATTATTTTAATTCAAATTGATATGATAATCTTGTTCTGTTTTTAAAAGAATCCCATACTGAACGTAATAAAAAAGCCAAGTATATAGTTGTAGTCCCTTCAATAAAAGTTTTCAACTAAAAAAAAATCAACAGTTTTGGAACCAGTCACAATAATTTAAGAATATATCTGGCGGTGAAGGGTATAATGGTCTCCATTAATCCAAGGCCAGCTCTAGCGACAGGAATGTGCAACAAGTTTTTCGTTAGAAAATATTTGTCTCCAATAACTTTTCATCTGAAATTGATGTCAAAAAGCTTAAGTTCTATAAGAAAAAACCAACACTCTGCTCTACGAGCCGAGAAAATAGCAATTACATTTTCCAGTGCTTTTTTTTAAATGGTAAATTTTTTACGAAAAATACATCTTCAATTACATCTTCACGCCGAATTCGATTCTAGATGTGTGAAAAATTGAACAGTAGTGTCAGAACTTTCAACATGATACATTTTTTATAAGAGCTAAACAACTATGTGTGTGGAAATATGTGTAGAAGAAAAATTCAAATGTCAAAAAATATACATCTCGCTATCCTTACATTTTTGTTTAAAAATCCATTTTTTTATTAAAATTAGTCCAGAACCAAATGATTTATGGGACGTTATTCGCAACACAATTAAAAAATCTGAAAAAGAAAACTCAAAAATGACAGGATATATCATTTAGTACTTTTTGGTACACACTTGAATATTTTAATTGAGAATCCCATACGGTGTGCGTTATCACTTCACTGTTGTTGACTCCTGGAAAGTCTCTAAAATTTATTTTTTTAAACTTTCATCGCCTATGTATAACCCGATGAACTTTTATCCTATGGACACGAAAAATATATCGATGGAAAAAGGAAACAAAATCCTTTCGAAAAACATACATTACAAACATACATACAAATATCTCAAAAACCCTTCTTCGGGAAAATAAATGGTGGTGTCATTTTCTTTTTTAGCAACTTGAATAAAAAAAAAATAGTCTTAACGCCTTTACTTTTGGTATCTATTAGCTTGACCTAATGTTGAATCAATATACGTAATGACTTCTAACTGCAAACCTTTCCTGTTAAAATACATTTTGTGTTGCCTCCCCAATCGCATGAAATTGGTTCGAAAATACCTACGACGCAATTTCTCGATTTTCCCCTAGAACCACATCACAGGCACGAGTCACCACAGCCCAGCACCTCCACCATTATTATCAACGTATTCATAGCCATCATCATCATCGTCGTCATCTTTCTCTGGACGAGGAATTGGAAGAGAATAAAAGGAAAAAAAAAAAAACAACACACCGAGCCGCAACATTATCAGAGGCGTTGTATTCTTTTGCTGAAAATGAACACCGCATACTGGTACCTCTCGCTTGCTAGAAACGTTGTTAGGTAAAACGAAGCTTAATGGGATACGAACATAAAAAAATATCTGTTTTTTTTTTTTTATTTTTGAACCTAGGTACTGTTTATTCTGCTGCCATAGATATTTATTCCATTCAAAGCAGTCTTTTTTTTGTTTGGATGTGGGTGCATTAATTAAAGACTGCGGGAATTGTCAAGAATTCTATAATCATCGATTTTGTTTATACAAAAAAAAAAAAACAACAAAAGCTTCACAAAATTGGAATTTTTTGTTTTGTTGTTCTTTCAACTTCAAGGAGCCCAATTTGGTTGGGTTTTTTAAGGTTGGTTGCATTAATTCATATGCAAAAAAAAAAAAAAAAAAAAAACTGTATTCATGTGCCTAATTAGTCACCACCTGCGTACTGTGGCAACAATTATGGTGTGGAGATTTTTAACTGTTTTTTTTTTGTAAAGTTTTCTACCGGGTAACTAACAAGGTGCTTTTTCTTGTTAACATAGAAAAAAATTATAAAAAAAATTTAAAAATCAAGAAGAATAAATGTGTTCCTTGGTTCTAAAAGGATCAAAGTCCTTTTTTACAATTTTGGCTTAAGTGTTGTTTTTGGCTCAGCAATAGATATTCTACGACTGTAAAAAAAGGCAACGTGCTCCTATTATTTCTTAACATGATACGACCGATGGTTATAGAAAGTTTAATTTTCTAAAAAAATAAAAAGCAAAATTTTCAAAGTATCTAAAATATATGACATTGAAAGCTATTTTGAGAAACTTGTTAGATGATACGCTCAAACTTCTAGTATGATTTAGTCTTAAGCATTTAAGTACAAAATAATAGATAAATTTTAATTTTTTCGCAATTTAAGGGCTGCCATATATTTTTTTTTTTTTAATTTAAAATAATTGCCAAAAACAACCAAATTGCTCATACAAATCCAGCTTTTGAATACCTATATGATAGCTTATATTGCATTCTTGGACAGAAAAAAATATTGCCACACGAGTTTTTCGGTCGAAAAGGCTTCATATTCGAGCTCAACATTTTTAAAGAAAGTATTATCAGAAATTTAAGTTTCGGTTACCAAACTTATCTGGCATTTTTTTTTCAGGTCCAAGAAGGTATAATTAGCTAACATATGTTCAAAAACCAGATTTGTAAGAAAAGTACGAAAAGAAGAATAATTTTGGAAATTATATTAAATTTTGAAAAAAAAAAAAATATTAGATGGCAACCCTTAATCAGCGAAAAAATTGAAATTCTTCTATTATTTTTTGCTTTAATGGTCAAGAATGATTCAAAAACCCAGCTTAAGCGTATCATCTAACAATTTTTCTCAAAATACAAAGCTGTAAATGCCATCTATTTTACATTTAAATATTATAATCTTATCTTATCAGCTTAGTTTGAGCGACCATTTTTTAGTGGATTTTTAACGAAAACTTTTTCTGAAGATTTCATTATAAAGAAAATTAAATTATTTCTCTTTTATATGCAGTAATGCCTATACAAATCTTTACATGTAAAACATTTATAGACAAATAAGTAAAAAAAATGTGTTTTTCGCATTTTCTGGCAATGATTTTTTTATAACTAAAAAACTTCAAACAAAAATTTTGAATGATTCATTTCGATGGTAAATTTTATTGTTTACAAAAAAGGTATCCATCATTATCTCGAAACCTTGCTTCGTTCTCGAGTTATATGCAGAAACTCGAAAAGGGTGCTTTTGCACCCCCTTCCCTTAAATTTAATAGCACTACGCGGTTTTCCATTCCTCAATGATTATTGTTTGTTTATTTTTTTGTTTTTTACAATAAAAAACCATGAAAGTCCCAGTTCCTTACTGCCCTGTCTTTTAAGACTTCATCAATATCCTATTAGTTGAAAATGTCACTTTACTAATGAATACTTCAGGGATGTTATTGCGGTTTGATAAAAAAATATTATTTTTGTATGTGATTTTTTCTGTGAACTTAGCTCAAAATCACTTAATTTTGAGATTAGCCTTTCTGCTTCTGTTGAGGTTACGAAATTTTTAGATATGATTGGCTCAAAGTGTTTTGAAACACTTTTATGTTTAACTTACTTTTGAGTTTAATTAATTAATGAATCAACAAAACCACAAGAATACTAGAGTACTAAAATAAAGGTCTGATTTCTTCAGTAATGCTTTTAGTTTTGTCAATTTTTTTAATATCCACTTCTTTTTCGGCCCACCCCGTACCCATTAGTAATTCATTTCAAATAAATCGTCTACTCGAACTGATTAAATCAATATCTTCATTTTTTAGTACAACTAATTTTGAATCACCCTTTTTAAAAATAAGCAATTAACGACCTCGAAATATCAGAAACCGAATTCGTAAATTTAATAAAAAATCTAAGTTTTGATGATTTTTGCAAATGTTTCACATTTTGTATTTGTAAATTAATAAGTTTTTCTCTTCTTCGAAAATAAAAAAAAAATTTGATTGACATGGCTTTTAGTGATTTTATAGTGATTTATAAAGAATGAATCTTTAATGAGAAAAGTACTCGTAGTTAGAAAAATGAAATTGAATTTCTGAGTGGCATTTTCTTAATTAACTTGGGATTGATTTATTAAACAAAAATGTAATATTTCGGTCATGAGAGGTGTGTTTCTCTTTTCTCGTGTCGTGGGTTGGGTTAATCATTTTAATTAAATTAAAATTAAATATTTGTATATTTTATTCAACAATTATCTTGGACAAAGTATTTCTTTTTGTGAGCAATATTATGAAGTAAAGGGAAATTTAATCTTAAGTAATTTTATTTGATACCTCATAGACAGGAAGAAGGCTGCAATGTTTTGAAGAAAGTCAAGGGATTTATTAATAAAAGCAAGACATCGTTTTCTTAGATGGTTGACGAGTTAGACAGCATTTAAAGAAACTGTTAAGCGAAAAAGAGTAGTGGTAGTAGATACTTCGTGGCATAATGGTTAGTGCGTTGAGCTGTCATGCGGAAAGTCTGAGTTTGATTCCCAGCCGCTGGCACCTAAAAACAGAAATGTTTTTCCCGAGGTACTGCCTATTTGGAAGAACTGACAAATCCTCCAAGAGTATACTTGTCATGAACAAGTGCTTCTCATCTAGCCCATTCCTGCCAACAAACACGCATACAGAATTGTTGAGAGTTGTATGCCACTAGGCCCAGGTTCTCCACGAGCTGTTACCCCATCAAATGTAATTTATATTTAAGCGAAAGAAGTCATCATTTCAGTTTTCACACAGTCTTACCATTTTATCATTTCATGGGAAAACTGCTGTTAAAGTGAGTACTAAAAAGTACTAAAATAAAAACGCCGTCACTCACTCATAATAATAGATGATTGTGACGTCACAGAAACACTTAGATGGTGACGGCGGCGTGAAGGTGATATTTACTGGTCGAGAATTGACACCCTGCTTTCAGAAATATTCTATCACGTGCAGTTTTTTAAGTGGTATTTGAAAATTATGATTGATTTGTAGATTACAGCCGTATTAGATTCAGTTGACTTGGTAACAACATAATCCTTTTGTGTATACTCAGATCAAATTTGGTGGACTTCCTTTTCCATTATTCAAAAATATATACTCCCATTTATTTCTATTGGTTTATTTCATTGATAAAACAGTCAAGTTAGATTTTGACATCTTAAAAAATTCAAAGCAGGCTGGACTTGGCATATTATTATTTCTCAAGGTTTTCTAAATCATAAACTCAGCTAGCGGTTTCTCCTTCTACCCATTGTGGCCACTCTATGTTTTTAATTAATTTATTTCAATACTTATTGGTCGGATAGAAAGGGTGTTTAGGTACAAGAAATTAGCCTATTTAGGCGGGGAAATGAGGGGTATGAAGGAATAATTGCCTGTAAGGGTTGTTATTATTATTGAATATGTTTGTTTGGCCCATAAGCATGCTTAAAATTGAAAATACAACTAAATTCACACATGCGTTTCAGCGAGAATGGTCACACTGGCCACTTTTCTATATTTTTGTTATAACTCCAAAACTTAGCCAAATTCGACAGTTTGACACAAATTTTTTTGTTCAAAATTAAAAAAAAGGTTTTGAAAAATTTTACACGTTTTTAAGGCAATTTATTTGCACAACATTTTTAAGCAAAGATTGGGTCAAGACATGCTGTGACAAAATAAAGAAGAGACTAAGGACTTTAGAATGGCTTGATCAAAAATTTAATTTTATTACAAATTCGCAGAGATATACCCATTCAAACTTTACCATTTCTTGTAATTTTTGGCAGTCTTTACCCGAATGCCCCTTTTTCGGTACAATATGACAAATTTCAGTTTCGTTAAGATATTCGAACTGATAATATTTTGATGAAATATGACATTACGATTATAAAGAGTTTTTTCAAAGAAGGTCATCTTCCAATTTTGTTTGCTGGCTCTTTTAAAATGCTTCTTGGCCAACAGACTAAACAGCTGGTTCGATTTATATAAGACTTGTAGTACTAGGTGCAAGAAATATTCCCAAAAATAGAACTTTGGGCAAAAACTGTGAAAAATTATTAGAAATGGTAAAGATTTAATTAATATGGCTTTTTCAACATGCCCTATTAAGACCTTATTTTATTTTCTTTAAGCATGTCTTGATCGTATCTTTGTTCCGAAAGAATGCGTAATTTAGAAAGGAATTTGAAAACCTTTCATTTTATTTTTCGAGTTTTTAAGTTTGGTTTTTTTAATAACTTTTGCTTAAATTTTCCTCCATTTCGATACTAAATTAAATTTTGAACAGAGAAAAATGTCAAATTCGGGTTTGTTTCGGTGTTATACTAAATATATTGAAAAGTGGCAGGATTCTTTAATTTTTCACATTTCGACTACAATAACAGTTCAACACTTATAATAAATTTGAAGGTTTTAACACCTTTACACGTAATTTTTCCTTCTTGAAAGGTCTATTCAATAGGCTCAAATATAAAGTTGTATGCAATTTTTTAACGATAGCATGCTAAAACCCAAAGTATGATTTTTGGGATGCAGACCAGGGGCCTATTTCATCTCTGATACAACACAGCTTCATCAAATACATCAAGTACATCACTTACCTAAATTCTACAATTATGTATACATAAGGCTGCCAGATTTTTCTTGTAGCTCACGAGATTTAAAAAAATTGCCCGGGACAAAATAAAAAAATTAAATTCAGAATTTATCAAAATAAATTCTTTTGCTCTTCTTACGAGCTTTAGGTACTCCAAAATGCGTTTTGCAGTTTCTTCCAGATTCGATAGGTGTGCTCTCATCATTTCCCAAGACGCAACATTTAATCGATATGTTTACTGACGCGAACAAATCACAGTAATGAGACCTTTCCGAACCAATCCGAAATGTTTAAAATAACTGACAAAAATTTTGATTTTGGTGTTGACATCGCGTCAGTATGATTTCTCTCGTTTAAGGGCCGGGTCAAACAGAGTGCGGGTCGACGGGACGGTCAATACTTTACTGTGAAATAAAGAACTCGGGGTCAAATTTTGTTTGTAAATTTCTACAAAGACCGCCGGACCACTCTCTGTTTGACCAGGCCTTTAACGCTATGTAAATTAAGTCTTAAGATTTTGTATATTTTCTTATTGTAAAATATTTGCTTTTATTTAAACACTAAAGTCCTGGTCAAACAGAGCCTGGTCCGGCGATCTTTGTAAATATTTACAAACAAAATTTTTTCTTGCTTTCCTGACCGTCCCGTCGAACTCTGTTTCACTAGTCCTTTGGGGTGTTGAACGCCTATCCTTTGCTCAGGTTTTTTAATATTGAATCAACAAAAAAAAATTGAAAAAAAAGGTGTAGTGAGTGTGATTGCTTGTAATGCAATTACTAGTTCAAAAAATTAGCTCTACTCTTCTCTACTCGCTGCTTGTGGACCAAATATTTTGGAATTTACACTAGAATATCTCATTTTCAACTAAAAGAACTTAGGGATACTTTGCGCACTCATGTAAACAGAGGTTTTTTCATTGCTAATCAATCAGAAATCACGGAATCTACACAAACAGAGTTCCGAAACATGTTTTCGACTGTATTTTCTATGTGAGGTGTTACAAAAATACGTTTTTGCTGCTCATTGGTCAAATAACGGGTGATTTTTTAAGAGGTTTAGAACTTTAAAAAAAAAAAAACACAAAAAATTCGAAAAAATTAATGAAATATTTATTTGAATCGATAGTTTGAACCTTGCAATTTAATGTTTAAAGATAATTTCATGCAAATGTTGACCGCGGCTGCGTCTCAGGTAGCCCATCCGCTGAGTCCAATTTTGGCATACTCTTTCACACATATCGGCCGGTATCTCACGAATGAATGCATGGATGTTGGCTTCCAGTGCGTCAATCGAAGCGGGCTTGTCCCTATAGACATTAACCTTGACATACCCCCACAAAAAATAATCTAATGGTGTCAAATCGCACGATCTAGGCGGCCAATTGACCGGCCCGAAACGTGAAATTAACTGTTCACCAAACTCGCCTCGCAATTGCGCCATTGTTTCGCGTGCTGTGTGGCATGTGGCACCGTCTTGTTGAAACCACATATCATGCAAGTCAAGAACTTCCATTTCGGGCAAAAAAAAGTTTGTTATCATCGCTCGGTAGCGTTCACCATTGACAGTAACGCTGCGATTCGCATCATCTTTGAAGAAATATGGCCCAATAATGCCGCCGGCCCATAAACCGCACCAAACAGTGGCTTTTTCGGGATGCATTGGTAGCTGTTGCAATGCTTCTGGCTGATCTTCACTCCAAATGCGGCAATTATGCTTATTTACGTACCCATTCAACCAAAAATGAGCCTCATCGCTGAACACAATTTCCAACATTTTGAACATTTCGAACCGAGCACGAATTTTGATAGTAAAATTCAATAATTTGCTAGCGTTGTTCATTTGTAAGACGATCCATGGTTAAATTGCAAACCAAACTGAAGCTGTTTGACAGTGACACAAGGTACTAAACACACGTCAGCTGTCAAAACCAGTGTTGCCAAAACCAAACCAGCTAAAAAATCACCCTTTATAATAAAAATTTGCTACTAAAATTTGATTCCTTCCTTTTTCATGTTGTTGGTTTAAGTTGGAACCCGGGAAAAAAGATATTCTGCCAGGACAGTTTAATAAATGTCTTAAATCCGGGACTTCTAGGGTAAACCGGGACGTCTATAGACTATAGATGTTACTGGATGTAGTCGTAGAATGAAGCTGTAAAATACGGTGAAATAGGTGTTAGGTATTATCATTAGTAGTTCCCTTAAAACAAATTAAAAAAAAAAAAACACGAACAAAAATTAGAAGACCACCTTAAGCTCAGCAAAAAAAAAAAACAATAGCTCAAGAGGTGTATTCATCTAAACACTAAACATCTTCAGGGCTATTTAAACAATATTTTCTAGTACATCCTCGACGTCATTCCAACATTAACAAATGCAAGCAAGCACTTAAAGATGTCAACTTGATGCTGATATTTCCACAAAAACACCACCACAACTCGCGATGAAGTGTGTCTCGTTGCAACTCGTTGTCATTCTTAAGTGGACTTTCGTTTCTCAATTGTCTTTACCTACATAAATAATATTTTGTATATGTTTATAAAGTCCGAAGTTGTTTATAAGGTTTATCATACTTGAAAAGTCAATATTTATTTGATGTTTTGTAATTTAAAGCGGGACACTCGTCAACATGAATCTATTTTCGACAAGCTCTACTTGAAGTGTGTGTGTGTAGGTTGGTATACCTTTTTTTAATATAAATTAGATAAACAAGCTTGTTCAAATGGATGAAGGAATTTGTCACAGGTGTTAATTCAGCAAACATATCGTCTAGGTTGTGTCTAATAAATTGATTGGTAGAGACTATATCCCCATCAATCAACTGCTACCAAAACTTTTTGATTCATTTTTCTATTTTAATCTCTCTCTCGGTTCTATAAAGACGATGTGTGTATTTAAAATCTGTCAGTAAACCCTTTTGGAAGATTCATCCTTGTCTTTGAAATTTAGCTTGTTTTCCTTTTTGCCGTGTTAGTTAGTATGTTTTATAAAAGGAAAATAAATTAGAACTAATATTTAGATATAATATTGTCTTTGTATTGTTTTTTTTTTCTTTAGCAAAATAAACCAAGTATTAATTATTCTCTCATGCGATATATTTGCAGTAAAATTTGATATATGAAAAGCTTGTATCTTCATTCATCACAAAAGAATCCTTACACATCAAAGAAATTCTATTCATGTTTTAGTTGTGTACCTTTCGAGTGAGACTATTTTTTGTATTAATCCCACTTCTGAGTCCTACATGCTCAGTTCATACATCACATCATAGTACATGACCTTTTCGCGTGTGTATGTTCATTTTGTTTGATAGTTTTGTGAAACTTCAAATATTGACAAGTCTTAAAATATTTGAATTAAAACTGTTTTCTCTACATTCAAAAATATTACTAACATTTTTTGTTGCATTTTTTTTTTAATTTAATTTTATTCAAGCTAAAACCTAAGTTAATTTTAGACAAAAAGACATACATTATGCCGGTGATATAGTCATGTGTTTGCTCACATAAACTTATTACGTCTAGGGAGCCAAGTTAACGCAAAAATATGGAGCTAACATTTCACAGGAATTTTTCTTTGTTCCAAATGAGGAAGAAGTTGAGAAAGCGTAGATTTTAATAAAATAATGACCTTTTTAAAGACCGCCCTAGTGTCCGTACTCTACGAAATGTTGTCAATTTTAATTTTTTTTTGTATTAAGCTTTGTAACAGTTTTTAAGATTATGCTTTTTTCCGCATGCCCGATGATTAATCAAATCGCTGCTCGCAACATTGTAAAATTGGGTCCTTAGTTGGAATCAATTAACAAACCCATTGCCCAAATAACTGCGACGCTTCGGTTGTATGGAGATGGCGTTAAAACACCAACAAAAATAATCCCTCAACTGAATTTAAAGAAATTTTCAAGTACGGAAAGGTCATAGTAAATAATTTCAATAAATGTACGCCTACTGGCACGCCTACTTTGAAAAAAAAGAGCTCTCCAAAATTAAGAAAAAAATGGGTTGTGGTCTTGGATATTTTTTTTTTTTTTTAATAATGCTCTTTTCAGCTATTCGTTCATGCAAACTTTTTTTGCTGGATTCGTATTGAACCACATAGATCCCATTTTTGCACTATGTGCATCTTGGAAAAAACCTAGTAGTGTCAAATCTACAGCCACCACCTTTTCATCGATTTCAAGGCCGTGATGTCAGTGGTGCTTTCGTAAGTATTGAGAAACGGTAAATGAAGCCAAGACCAAATATAGGTTTGCTATCAACAAGAAAGGACATAATTTCAAGATGGTCAGACTTTATGTACCTAGGCTCCACTATCAAATCAGCAAACGATAACAGTGCTGAGATCAAACGAAGAATTACTCTTGATAATCGCTTCTTCTTTGGTCTAAGAAGGCTATTGAGGAGCAAAGCCCTCTTTCGAGCATCACCACGGTCCTGATGTATGGTGTAGAGGTATTAACACTATTAAATGGGAATAAAAACGCTTTATGCTGTTTTGAAAGAAAATGGAAATGGAAAACAAGGTGCAGCAAAGAATTGTAAGGGCTGTACAGAGACACAGATCTAGCCACAAAAGTGAAAATCCACCGACTGTCTGAGATGGCTGGGTCACTTGGAGTGTAAAGATATCAATACTCCAGCCTAAAATGTCGGTGAACCCAACCCCGTGGGACGGTCCAGACAGCGCAAAAGGTAGCGTATGCAAGTGGAAGAAGATCTCAACCAACTTGCCGTGAGAAAATGGAAACAACTAGCTAGAGACCGAACGGACTGGAAGAAACTTGTTGATGAAGACCCTGGTCCACCCTGGACTGAAGCGCCACCTAGTTAAATTGAAACACTGCAGAGCTGAAAATTGTAAATTCCGGCCGGAAAAGTCAGAAAGTCGTGAAAAGCGAACTTTAGTTGTTTTAAATGAAGATACATATAAGAAAATTCGTAGAAAAGACAAGCGTAAAGAAGTTGATTTTGTGTTGAGTTCTCAGACTGACGATGAGTATAAAATGGTTGAGTCTCGACATAGTCCGGTCAATGTCCATTGTTTATAATCCAACTTTGTTCAAGAACCTCTGAACTATTGATGCTGTGCCATACATTTTGAGAAGTCAATGAATTTGCTTGTCAACTATATCAATTGGGACGCAACACTCTCAATGCTACAGTTTCTGCGCATGCGAGCAAGTTCGTAAATTTTTGATCATCATCTTCTCGATGTGTTTTCCCTGTAACGCATTCAATCTTTGAAACAAATACAAGAAAGACATGCCTATCATTTTTTTAGATTTCATCGAGCTTTAAGAACGAATCGAATCCCAAACTTCAAATGAACTATAAGATTCAGAAAGAGGCGCTGATAACTATCGAAGACATGTGTTTGCTCAGTCTCTTGAGTAATTTGGGAAAGTAAGCCCCCAATAGTTCGATGCACGGTGCATTCAAAATGTCCCGCTGCTGAATCCCCAACTAAAGAACGTGTACAATACATTGATGAAGGTGATTGACAAACGAAACGGTTATTGTATATTCTACCACCATAAGCCTGGAGGACCTTTCGAAATGTTCCTCATTTGGTTGATTTTGGCTTCAATTTCGGTTAAGATCCGACAGTGTGTTTGAAGTCGCCCATCAAATTTGTCGGTCATCCTGCAGATGATTTCAACTTTTTTCTAAAATTATGGTATTTCTGGCGAAATATAAAGAAGCTGCGTTAAATTTCAAAACGATCAGCTGATTATTTTCCAAAACAACTGTTGGCAAAAAATAGAAGTGACCAAATTTTGGTTGGCATTAAAAAAAAAGTTAATTACACCTGAAATTGAATTAAATATTAACTACCCATTGGATACATTTCTATTATGCAACCAAAAAAAAATTTAAACATCTATTATAAATTTTTTGTAATTAAAAAAAAAAAAAAAATAATTACCCATTGGTAAATAAAAAGTATCAAATTACAAAATGTAATTGGTACAAAAAAAAAAAATGTTATCTTTACTAATTACACTTTTGCCATTGGTAATGTTGAGAGATATCTTTTGATTACGTTTCACACAGTGCAAAGGTTATTTAGTAATCAGGTAGATGGATATTTTATGATTTTGAGTGGTATACCATACAGTACTGGCCAAAATAAAGTACGCACTGGTCAGATTTGCATATGTTTGATATCTTCGCTTCAAAAAGCGTATTAATTGCTTTTCTTGTAAATTTTTGTTTTAGGAATTAAGAAATTTTTTTTCAGGCTGCTTCAGATGAAGTGTGTACTATATTTTGGCCGGTACTGTAGTTATTGAAGGAAATAGTCCCTTTCCGGCTGTTGGCTGACCATGTCTTGACTTTTCAAATTGCCAAAATATTTCATTCAAAAATATTCTATAAATTAAAAAGCAAAAAGAGAAACAAGTTAAATGGGAATTTGTTATCTAAAATAAATGTTAATTAATGCAATAAAAACCTGCTGAAGCTGCCATCTTATTGTCAACTTTAAATAAGTACCTATCAATTCCCCTAACCAATAGTCAACGTTCTTTTTCTCCAATTATTTCAAATGAACTGCAATAAATTTTCAAAATTGAAAATGACTAACTTGATTTTTCATTTCTACGACGACAAGTGCAAACATACTCAATAATTTATTATATTTTCAACAATTTTAGAAAATACATGAAAAAGCACACACACAAAAAGTAATAAAAATTCAAACTATATGTAATTTATCAAAACTTAAACTCCGATAGTTTATCAAAGTTATCATAAAAAAAAAACAAATCAAAGGATACACTTTCATGGAAGCAGAATTAATATCTATATACATAGCTCAAAATGATTTATTCCTTTTTGATAAATTGCGTTTTTTTTCTCTTATAATTATACCTACACAAAGTAAAATATGTATGTAGTAAAATCTTAAGAAAAAAAAACAAGACACCTACACTTTTCTTCCCATCAAAAAAATTAAGAAAAAAAAAAATATAAAAAGCAAAACACAAAATCTTGTGTGGCAGTTTTTTCTTTTCTTTTTTTATTTCTTGTTGTTTTTTTGTTATGAAGTAAAACTTTCCAAAGGACATTGACACTGAAAAACACTCATAACTCTTATGTATACAAAAAGAAAGGAATCCCCATTTCCATTCCCCATCCATCTTCTGATTGTGAACACAAACCAAAACTCCCGGCAAAACTGTGGAATAATAATATTTTTCCAACCCGAAAAAATCGATCTCTTCTTCTTTGAAAAGCAAAAAAAAAAATCAATACAACCGAAGGGCGCGTTTTAGCTCCCCCCATCCCCACCCCCCAACAACCGACTACGACAACGAATTCTCAAAAGCTTTTTTCTCACCAAAAAAAAATTCATACAATTTTTCCACATGGCAACACTGTTAAACCAGAAAATGAAATAAAAACAAACTTTTAATGTTTTGTTTTTTCTGTGATTCTCCCTGCTTCTCTAAATTCATCGTCGAATTTTCTATATTCTCCTCTCCACTTTTTGGGGGTTGGTGGGTGGTAAGTAAGGTAGGTACATCTTATTAATGCATTGGCTTGGCACCAGATACACACATTGGCGTCCGTCCCACTGAACCTGACTGTATTGGAGAGCAGTCGGTCGAGTAACATTTATACAGATTCCTCTTCTTCTCTGGTTTCTTCAGCTTCGTCCACTGTTTTTATATTCGCATTTGAATCTGTGAGAGATGTATCTCGCTGCTGAAACACAGATATGGAACGACTTTCCTGCCGACTCGATTGTTGAGGGCATCCACATCCATGAAATAATAACAATCCTACACCAACCGGCTTAGTTCTCTCTCGCTTGAAGTTGAAGTTGTGCTCACCATAAATGTTGACGAGGGGAAGCTTTTTCTTCAATCTATTCTAATTTTTTTTGTGAAATGTTAAGCTTTCATCCAGCCCTTGCACCAAATTAAAACTAGGGAGTTTTGTTTTGGTTGCAGGAAAAATTAATTTAAAAAAAGAGCGAATATGCGCGTTGGGCGCCATTTATTTATTTTGTTCCTTTTTGATATTTTTTTGTTTTGTTGAAAAAAAAAAAAAAAATACTCCCACGTGCGTGCAAAATCCTATGCAAAGCCGGCATAGGATACCTATGTATCTCTATCATCAGCAGGGCGTTGATATATTGAGATCGCGAATGTATCTCTCTCGAAATGGACGCCATCGTTTGTTCTTTTTTATTATGTCTGTCTGTGTTGTTCCGCAAAATCTGTGTCAAGGGATAGAAGGGTGTTTTTCTTATTATTAAATATGTGTCCTGCTGCCTGGTATAAGTGGGAAAACGATAGGGCAGGATAACGATGCGATGAACGTTGATTGTTTGCTTGCGATATTATCGTAGGTACTATCTCTCTATCCTCTATGCCTAGACTGAACTTTGAAGGAGGCGAAATATATACACAGGCAGGCTTTTAAATAGGTTTGATAAGTTTCTTTCTTATTTGGATGTCAATAATTTTTTGTTTGTATTTCTTCTAAAGTAAGTCGCAAAAGGTCGAATTTTATAGAAGTGGGCATATAGACGTGGCATAGACATTTATGGAAATTTCCTTCAAAAACAAGTTTTTGTTTGGTCTGTTTGTTTGCCTTATCGAGAAAAGAGTGTTTTTTTTTTGTTTTACCTTTTTATTCAAAGTAATGATTACTTATAATGCCTACTCAAAAAGTTGTGCTTTTCATTCCCTTTTAATTACCAATTTAATTAAGTAATGATTTTATCAAAGTTTTAAGTACTTTTAATGGAATGTAATGAGAATACTATGAGGAAAGAACACGGATCGAAAAGAATTTCAATTTATTTTAGGGGAGGAGTAGAAATAGAGCTCGCAGCCAACAAGTGGCTTCAGTCATCTTGGTCATGATCCTACTTAACTTTATTCTCGTAAGACTCGAAACTTTATGTTATATCAACTGGTTTGAACACTTGGTTGTAGATAAGATAAGAATTTTGTAAAAAAAAATTGTTTGGAATATCGTTAAATAAATCTATTTTAACTTCTTATTATTTATTTTCGAGTCCTTTTCATATCCTTTTAACGTAAGTCTTCTTCTCGTATGTAAGCTTAGGCTTGAGTGTTGTTCTTTCATATTTATTTTGGTCACCATTCGGTTTTTACTTGGAGATAAGTTGCCAACTTTTTTGTAAGTAAAAGTACGTAATGTGTTGTTTTTGACATTCCGTCTTAGTCTAAAAGTCCAATCTAAAATAGCATTCAAGGCCTTGAATGACCTGAACAAATAATCTCTGACATTTACTTTTTGAAGATAATTTCATTTAAGTGTTGGTCGCGACTGAAACGCGCTGTATATATGGAAGGTAGAATTTTGGATTAGTCTTTTGAGCAGTACGACCAGTATCTACCGAATTACACGAGTAATATTAGCTAACCAGTCCTGAATTTTTGTTGGCTTATCGTTGAAGACTTTTAATTTTACGAAATCCTGAATAAAAGAAATCTAAAAGTGTGATATTCACACGGTAAAGATAGCCAGTTGACAGGTCCGAAACGAACATCAGTTTTTTCACCTAATTGTTCTTGCCTTAAAGTCTTCGCGGCTTCAAGGGCTGTTGCAAGTTGTGCAAGTATTTAATATTCTGGAGATCGCGGCCCTTAAGAGAAAGATAATCGTCGTTAACCATCGCGCTATAACGAGTGCCATTAACTGTTAAGTTTTTAGCACCTCTATTTTGAAAAAAATAAAGGCCGATGATTCCACCAGTTCATAAACACTAGTTTGGATGTCAGAACAGTTTCTAAATCTCTTCGGATTGCTTTTAAGCCCAAATACGACAGTTTGGTTTATTGACGTACCCATTAAGACTGAAATGTTCCTCATCGCTGAATTTATATTTGGTCGAAAAAAGTAGAGTTTCTTCAAGCTTTTATAAGACAGCTGTAGATGCTGTGCTGGAGCTGGACTTTATTATTTGTCAAACAATACTGAATATAAAAAAAAGCACAAGTCACGTGTGATTTTTCAAAAAAAAAAAAAAAAAATTGAAAAAAATCTCCAAGGGCCTGTTTTTCAGTGCAAGAGCATAATAGTCTCAGGGTTAAACCTGAGTTTTCTTTAGAAAATTGTTGTACAGTCCGTTTAAATCCTGATAGTCAGTGTTTTTGAAGAAAATTCTACTGATTTCGATTGTGAAAGGCAGTATCCATATCCTCGATTTTAATAGATTTTTGACATATTAAATATAAAGGTACATAGTCCTCAACTGCAAAACTGCTTCTAAGTTGACTCAGGGTTAATTTATTTTCATGATTTACCGCAGCACTGAAAAAGTGGCCCTTATTGAAACACCCATTAAAAACTTGCAAGTAATTAAAGAAAATTCCGAAAAAGCATGTTCTTTCAATAGCTTAATCAACACCTTAGAGAATTTTGAGCTGTCTTAGAAGCCAAATTCTTTTATTTAAAACACGTTAAACAAAATTAAATCTAATTTAAATAAAAAAATTATCAACTAGTTTTTGAAGTAATGAAATTAAAAAAAAAAAAAAAATTTGACATATTATTTTATTCTAGGAAGTATTTTTTTTTTTTCAAAATTCTGTTATGCAATATTATTAATATGGAATTTTGATTGATGGTTCTATGGGAGACACTGTTCTTAAAAGCTGTTTGGTTCAAATTTTGTTTACCAAAGTTTGGACCAATATCAATATTAATAGAGATGTATCGACATAAATTATTTTTTCTAGTATAAAGAAAATTTGAAATGAAAATTCCCTAAAATAAAAATTGGATATTTTTTTAAGTTGAAAATGACTGGGCATCATTTTCCTTTCTTTTAATTTCTTTTTTGGTACTTCTGTATAATTTATTTCAAGCAATTGTTCAAAATCTTATTTTTTTCAAAAACAGCTCCACTTTTCTTAAAGAAAAAATTAAATGTATATTTTTTCAAAATTAAATAAATGACTTAAAGTGTAAGCTTTTTGGGTTTGATTTTTTTTTCAAAAGCAGAAGCTCTCTTAAAGTATTAATAATTTTGTGAACAAAATTTTTTAAAACAGTTTTTTTTTTTGATTTGTTTAAAAATGTTTTTTTTTTTATAAACGGCTTAGTTGATAGTCTTGAAATTTGATATTTAACGATTTTTAAAATTGTTTATAATATTTTAGAAGTATATTTTACTGTGATGCTTAAATAACGTTACCTTGAATTCGAATAATTTTTTTTTAGAAACAGTTTTCACGATTTAAATAAAAAATTTTGTGTGCCAAAATTTAAATGGCGTACTACAAAATATAAAAAAGAATTACACTGAGCAACTATTAACAGTACCTACTTCCCCTAGAACGCTATTTTTGATGTTGATTATTGGTTGATCGGAAATAAATAAATTTTCGTTCACAAATTTTGTTTTTAAAATTCCATACCTACTTCAAAATCGGATGGATAATTTTCTTTTGAAAATCAAATTTTTACCTGCATATTAATAAAAACTTTAAAAAAAGCAAATTACTTTGGCTTCGTAACAACGCTACGAATCAACGCATTACGCCCGATGATGGTTTTATTAAAAACCAAAATGCGTCGCATAATACCAAATTACACCAATTTTTGAAAAAAAATAATGTTTTGAAATCTAAATAAATAAAAGAAAATAAGTAATCTTTAAAAAAGGGGGCCAAATCGCTCGATCTCGGTTGTCAGTTCGATCTTTGAAGAAGACATTGATTTGGTGATCGGGAAAGAACTCAGAACGCTGTTTTTTTTTTTTTTTTTTTTTTTTTTTTTTTTTTTTTTTTTTTTTAATACCTAAAAAGAGTTTCGTCGGCTTAGGGACAAACTCCACATTTTTTTTTTGACTATTATTGATCACTTCAAAAATTTCTAAAAAATACAAAAAAAAATCTATCAAATCTTTTCAATTTCACTGAATTGAGTAATAAAGATTGTAGAAAAATACTATAATTTTGGTTTTATTCAAGTAATAAACAGGAGTTAGCTGCTTTACACTTTAAGCCGACGTGACGGTTTAATGGGTTCGGGTATTTAGATGTTCCGTGTAAGCTTTCAACAAACAAACAAAAAACATACATACAATTGGTAAGGGAAAATATTCCACATACGCCGCAGTTCACACATAAATATCTCATCAAACAAACCTGATTTTAAATGTGTCTTTCAATTCTAATTCATAAATTCATTTCTCGGAACAAGCCCATAAAAAAATAACTTCAGATTTTATTCAAATTTCAGTTGCCAGCCTAGAAATTTTGTAGTTATCGATTCGAAATAATCATGGCACAGAAATCGAAATAATTATGGCACAGACATTCGCCAAACATATACAACGCTGCCCTTAAATTACTCTCGCAAATAATTAATTGAAAGCTTCCAAGTTTTATAAAATATATCAAAGGACGAACTATTCTGGTAACAAAATTGACTTTTAAGTGATTTGTTACTGTTTCGTTACCTAGACAAAAAATCATTTAAATCAAGCTTAGCCATGTACTTTTTGTATTTAAGACCGTTTCATACCAACGATTTCCTTTTATGCAATTTAACAGAGCTCAATAAAGCGGTTCATACAGAATTTGTAGACATTTTAACCAATTTTCACTGTAAACCCTCCTTTCGATACTCCACTATTTAAAGAAAAACCAATAAAGTTCTGATACAGTTTTGTACGATAGGAATGTTTAGCAACATTTTATAAATGTATCTTGTTGGTTCTTTTTGTCTTTTATAGACAAACAATAAAACACTGAATTTTAAGAGAATTTAATCCATAACAAAGTTTGATCAGAACTCCATCCTTTCTCTATTGGAAAAACTACCAAAAATGAACACTTTTTGTTGTGTTGGTTGTGTTATAAAGAAAATTTTATTTAGATTTTTATTTACCTACAATACATGATGTGCAACATTGGGACCATTATGTTGCGAGAATTTTCTGAATTTTTGAAAAATGAAATGTTTTTTTCCAAAATGCCAACAAAATTGAATTTTAAGCTCTGCGCAAATATTCAAAATCCCCTTAAATTTATATTTGCAAATTTCCAAATTTGCCAAGCTCCAGCAAAATTTAAGCAGCCATCATTTCCATACAAATCTACTCGAATCATAACTGTTCTTGAATAATTCATAGTAATTCTTAAAACCCTACGATTACTTCATTCTTCTTCAATCTTCCCATCAAACTATTACAAATATTGTATCAAATGTTGATAATATAAATATATATATTTCCTTCATATTACATAATGATGTTGTAAATTTTGACATTTCCGTTCTGTTCTAATTTCAAATTCCTCCGTTGCACAAAATTTATAGCAAAAAAAAAAAAAAAACAAGAAACTCTTTCAAAGCGAAACCCATTAAGTGTTGTAGATAGATAAAAAAGGTACCTACTACCTACCTACCTATACCAACTCTACTTCATCGTTCGTGGTGCCTACTTCGTGCGTTTTCACCATAAAACTTGTTTAAACTTTCATAGAGATAAATTTATCGTCAGCGCCTTCATCGTTGTCAGATTGGTAGGTATAGTTGAGAAGGTACCTTGCACAAAAATTAAAAATTAAAAAATAGAAAAAAAAATGGAAAGACCTGCTTTACCCTAATAACCCGTTCGTACTTACATATTGGAATCTCTATCTTTACATATTTCATAGCTTTCATAGCTACATACATACCTCTGCCTCTGCCTATATTTCTCTTGCAACAGTAGCAGCATTTTATGTTTTTAATTTATTCAACCAACTTGGCCTGACTTTTCTCGTAGTTCATATAGCTCGTATACCTACTCTAGAAGCCCAGAAACAAAAAAGCTTATTTCAAACGCGAAAGGCCAAGGTATAGGCCAAACCAAAAAAAAAAAACCAAGCCAACTTACTTACCATCAACCAACTCGTAACGTTGCATCGGCATCGGTCGGTCGACACGGAATAATGCTCCCCCATAACTGAGTCAGAGTCAGAGTAGTAGGTGATGGGGTAAGGGAAGTAGATATTATCATCATCATCATCATCACCAACATCATCATCATTGGGGCCATGTTGTTCACTTTGTGCTGCCTACCTTCCTACTTTTTGTCGCAGTTAACATGATAGTCAAGGTGGCAGCGTTGTAATTTAAATTAGGCACTTGGAGACGATGGGGCGCCCATCACTAAATTTGACATTCTAATTTGACTCTTAGGCCTGTTGATAGCCTAATATTAATTTGTTTTGTTTTTATTATTCCGCTTCTTGGTAACATATAACTGTTTGTGAAGCTTGTTTTTCCTTATGTCTAAGTGTTTAAGTTGAATAGACAAACTGTGATAATTTCTAATTTAATCAGAAGTTTAGATTTCACGAAAGGAATTTTAAATGGTATCACAATAATCTTAGGTATTCCAGCTTCGCGACCTTGCAGTTGTTGTAGTAAATGCCTATCGAACTGCTATTAAATCTCTCATAGACTTGAAATTATTTAACAGTCTGGTCTTGCAATCAATTCCCTTTCTCTGTGACCCAAACATATTTGCATGGATTCTACCTCCTCAGTCCTCAAGAAGTATCGCTTTTCTTTCGGAATTTCTTTCAGAAATTTCATTTATGTATTTCCAAAATAGTAGTGGCCTTTAATGGCTGCCTTAAAGTAAACCTGAAGTAACTGCAATCGCATGTTAAATTATATTAATTCCTCGAACGTTGTAGATTCTACCATGGATGAACTGAGTTATTTTATAAAATTGTACTATAAAAACTATTTAATAGTTTGGCTATACAAATTTCATGATTGACTCTGATAGTTTTCGAAAAATCAGATTCGGCTATCAAAATCATTTCGGTGAATCTATCAAAAAAAAAAAAATAATAAGAAAATTAAATTCCCAAAAAAGTTATCGTAGCAAAATAAAAGAATATGAGCTATCGTGAATAAAATTTCCCAAGGAATTTTTACCATCGTCGAAAACTGAGAACGTTTATTGTGGTCGCAGTTTCTCTTCGAATTTATCGGCATCGAAAATGAATATTTCCATAGCCACTGGGCTACCATTTTAATCGACCAAATTTGAACCTGCAAAGAATATTGTTGGTATTTCCAGTTTTAGAAGATGAGAGAAATTCCGTGAGAAACTTTATCCGCGATAGCTCCTAATGTGTTTTTTCATTTCGAAGATGCAGTGGACTGTTTTATGTTCATTGTGCTTGTTTTTTTCTTATTAAGAACGTAATCTTTTGGGAATACAATATTTCATTTTTATAGGCAAAACTAAAGTTTATCTTACTGAAATTTCATCACGTAAACTCCAGTTCTGCCAAGAAACAGCTTATGAAAGTGCAAATACTTAGGTTGAGAACGCACTTGCGATTATCTGTAACACGATTATTTTTGCAATTTCCTTTTTTTAGCCACTGCGACAGAAAATCGCAAGTGTAGAAATGCCTTATTCTATCTTATTTATGATTATAATTTTTATTAAAAAAAAAAAAATAGTAAAACATGAAATAATAACTAAAAAATTTTCTTTTCTAATTTCAGGTGAGTCCAGTTAAAATTAATTTTTATTTCAAAGTAAGTTCGTTAGTTTATTCCTATTTTTATAAATTTTTCTTTTTTTTTTTTCAAAATTTTAATAAAATAGAAAATTATTTTTTTGATGGAATCATATAAAGTGTATGGTTATGTATGCGAAATAGCACATAGGAAAAACGGTCAAACGGTTTTGCTGACACATACGCACTCTTGACCATTTTACATGATTTTGCGCTGGATTTAATCCAAGTTATAAAGTTGGTTGTAGAATAGTCAAGTATTTTCATTGTAAATTGATGTAGACTTCGTAGCATTAACTGCATTTGTATGTTTCATATTCACATAATAAAAAAACCTGCTTAAATTTGTTGATTTTTTATGTTCAATACTCAATTCCTCGAACTCAATGTACATGGTCATCTCATTACTCTTAAGATTCGAATATCTCCAAGACGTGCCGTAATAGGTCGATTTCAAGGCCAGACTCAAACTCAGCGCATCAAAAACTACCTGAAAAATATATCTTGGTTCATTTTACAGACATAAATTCAAATTTTTCACATAAACTAGTTATTTAGTGCTTTCGAGTGGATTTTCAAAAACTGTTAAATACATCTATTTTCAACTAGAGTCCAAATGGGTTGTCGCATAAAAAAAAACCTTAAACAAAGATTTATTGGAAATTGTGTATACTTCCAATACTACCTTGATGTAATTTTCAAATTATTTGTAATTTTCAAATTATTTGTAATTTTCTAATTATTTGTAATTTTCAAGGCATTACTGAAAAACTCCCTAAAAATCCATTTTTTGAATTTTTTTCCATGTTGCATTTCGAAGTTTTTGTCGCAAACCTCAGATTCGGGGATCCAGCACCCCCGAAAACAAAAGAGGGGCAGAATCAAAATTATACCCCACAATTTGCTTGCTTAAGAGCCTTTTTCAGCACAAATTGATTAGACTAGTATAAATATATTTTTTTTTACAAAAAATTAAAAAAAAACTGAAAATCAAATGGAATTGGATTAGAAACTGGGCACTTAAAATATTTTTTTCGGAGAACGGTACCAAAATCTCGCAGAACGTAATCTCGCTTTTTTCATTTCTCGAAAAATGAAATCTTGCAAATTAATACATTACCTTGCTCTTCGCAATTGAAATCTCGCAATTTAAAACCGCGCATATCAAAATTTTGAAAATAAGATTTTGCAAATTCAATTTTCACAACAACATCGCACTCAGCTTTGTACTCAAAAATAAAAGTAATGTGAATTAAATAAAGAAACTAAATTAAAAATCTTGCGAGTGAATAGAATTTGCGAGATCTTGATAAAAAGTTTTTGTTGTGATTGCGAGATTATTTAAATCGAGATTTTGTAATTGTGGGGTTTTGAAAAGCAAGACTTTATAGTTGCAATATTTCTTAATGCGAAATTACTTAATGCAAGATTGCATTTTTCGAATTATCGAATCCAACTCAATTTTTCGTCTATGATTTTGTAGTGTCATGGTTTTTAGTTTGCGGTATTGTATGATTGCGAGATTGTTAAAAGTGGGATTTTGTAATTGCGACATTACGAAAAACATGGTTTTACAATTGCGAGATTTCATAAAGCGAGATTTTGTATGCGATTTATCGTACCCAACCCAATTTTTCGTTTAAGATTACGTTGTGGGTTACATCAAGTTTTTTCTCGCAGCCTGATGTACAGTAGACCATTGTGTACAGTCCAAGGCACTATAGATTGCGTTTCCACGAAAACTGTGAAAGATAAAAAAGACAGCTTATTTGAAAATGGTTTATTAATCTGCAACACCAGCTCCCAGACTATATAATTTTCGTCCTAGTCTTCATCATCATCGTCGTTATCGTCATGTTGAATGTTAATGATGATAATTACGCTGATATTGTTTGAACTAAAAAAAAGGGTCGTTACGTGTGCAATTTACATGAATTGTTATTGCTTGTGTTACACTCGGTTTACACTATTTACTTTTGTTAGTGTCGTCGTTTTCGTCGTCGCTCGCTGGTTTGGAAAATAGAGTCTCAGGCACATAAAAGTCGTATAGAATAGACGACGACGGATACAATAAGCCTTCGAATCATATCATATCGAGCCCTTGCACCACTTTTTAACGTGTGTCCTTTTAACTTGTATGTATGTACGTATAAGTATGTTGTAGGTTTATGTGATGCAGGGAGAAAATGTGTGTTTTTATAAAAACCGCTTTTAAGTTTAAATTAAAGCACACTAGCTTGCGCTATGCACACATTATCCATCGAGTAGAGATAATGAGAAGGAAATAATATTGGACTAGGTCAGGAATGTCGTTTTAAAATGGTGGGAAGTTACCCTGAATAAATGAAAAGAAAAAAAAAAAAACTACTATAACAGGTGCTCTCTCTCTATTTATATTGAATTAGTTTCCAGGGTTACCATGGTGGATTTCAAAGGATACAAAATAAATTGTTTTTTTTTTGTTGTCTTTTGCTTTGAATAGAGGGAAATATTATTTTGTTAGGGTCGTTTTACGGGAAGCTATGATCTCCTTTGTGCAAATAACAGTAAAGATTTAAAGCTGGAGTGTGAGTGTGTGTGTAGGTGTGGAACGGGATATGCTACATAGCTTTTATTTCTAATTAATTGACAAGGTTCTTTCCTGTGCTATATGATGGGGTTTTGTGTTATATAAAACTGGATAAAACATTTGAAACTTTTGTGTAAATTGAAGGACTTTGTCGAACTATGAATAATTTAAAGTAAAAGTTTCTCTATTTAAGAAGTCTTTTTCAGGTACATAGTTGCTTTTAGTTTAGAATAAAAGAATACACAATGGCATTATATTTCTAGTCATTTCTAATGTCACTTAACCTAACAAGTTATGTTTGATGTAAAATATAGAAATGGTGAGTTGGTATTTCTTGGTTGTTTTCTTTTAAGTCCATTTAAATAAATCATGAAAAAAAATATATGGGTATTGTTGTCGTGACATTGCAGTAATTTTTTTTAGTTTTTTTTTCTTCAATTTAAAGTGTAAATCATTTCTTTGTTGATCATGAAAGAGCGACCTACATTTCTCTTAAACTGTTTGCAAAGTTAACAGTTAAGAGATTATTCAGAGAGATTAATTCAAACCCATTAAAAAATATGGAAAAAATGGCGCCCAACGTTTCAATTGTTTAGTTACAGGGTGAGTCAAGAATTATCATTCTCTGATGAGCCTGAGAGCATGTATATGTCAAACATTTTATCTTATACTATCCGAGTGATCCACAAGAATATCTTGTCCCATGTTGGGCACCATTGTTTAAAATTCATGTGGTTTCGAGAAAGATCAAGAACCAACATTTTTCAAAGAGATTAAGGGCCAGTTTGTTCAGGGTGGTTTTAATTTTAAATATCACTTTCTCAGGTTCTGATTCAATGGTTAACAAATCATGTACGATATTTTACTTCGTTGGCTAATTCTGATCAATTTTCAAACCCCTTAAAAGAAAAAGAACTCACTGAAATGGCGCCCAACGTTAGCGCAATTGCTGCATATAATTTTAGTTACATGCTGGGTAAGAATCATCCTCCTACGATAAGCCTTAGATCTTTCATAGATGCCAACTTTGAATTAAACATACTTAGGTTGAACTTTAACAATATAGTGTCCCACACTGGGCGCCATTTTTTAATTCATTGGCTTTCGAGCACGTTTAAGATTCAAAAACATACAACTTTAAAAAAATATATAGAGTTATGCAGCTTGGCATACAGAATCTTTCACTAACAAAGATTTTCCTATAGCAACATCCCACGTTGGGCGCCATTATATCAGTTTTGTCGTGTCTTTGAGTATCTGGTTTGGTTAATGTCTTCGTCTTCATATTTATATTCTCTCAAAACTTGAAAAAGAAATGTTCAAGAGTGTAAAATGCAAACATAATAAGGCCTTCCTTAAAAAAAAAACGCTAAACAAACACCATTTATTTATTTTTTCGTCATACTCTTCAACCAAATCATCAATATTGGCAATTATTGAAAATTCTCAAAGTGTTTTGGATCTATTGCCAACTAATTATCTTCTAATAATAATTTTCTTTTTATCAGATAGAGATATCCATCTACATATATATCAATCAACCTACGTAAATTCTAACCTGAGAAAAAAAATCAATGTGGGCAGAGGTAAATAGGAATACAAAGATGAAAACTTTGAAACACGTAAACGTCTGCACGTCTTCTGCAGGTGCTCAAGCAATTCGATGTTAATAATGATAATGATGGTGATGTTGATTAAAATCAAGTTAATTAGAAAATAGTAGTCCATATTACGACAGTAATTTGGAAGGATACCAACTCAGCTACCGAGGTATCGCGTAATTTGTTTGAAGTTTTTTCTTTTTTCATTTTGTAACTTTGTGATAAGTAAATGATTTAGAGATTGTGCTTTTATCTCAATGTTGTAGATTTCAGGACTCAATTCATTCATTTTTTTTTTTTTTTTTGTAACATTTTTAATTACAATTTTGACTTTTATTTAAATGGTTCCCAGCCATCAGATGTTTTTCAGACAAAACGATCGAAAAGTTCGCCCACATTTAATTAGAATCAAATAAATTTTAAATAGATGGTGAAAATTGCTGAATTTTTTAGAGAAACCTTTAATTCATATTAATTTGAAGTCTGGAAAAATTAAATCATTTACTAGTGAACCAAACTGTTAAACCTTTGTTTTAACGCTATCCCAACCTCACTTGTGTCTTAATTTCGACTAAGACCAGGGACTCTGCCTGCTCAGATTTTGCCTTAGTCTCAACTAAAACCGAGGATTCTATTTGATTTTGTATATGCGCCATTGTTTTGGATAAAACTGGGTCTCTCAAAAACAGTAAGTTTTTTACTGCAAGGGCTGGGGACTCTATCTATCTCGACTGCATTTCTGCCTTATTTTCAGTTAAGGGCGAAAACTCTCCGAAAGTTGAATACACATAAATTACCTGCAGCTCACAGCTTTTCGATTGAATGTCTTGCGAAATTACCTCTTGCAAAAACGAATTGTCTAAAGTTTGATTTGATACTAGAAGACCTCTGTAATGCATTTAATCAACATTCTAAAAGTCTTTAAAGTATTAAGTTAAGAAAGTAGACTATTTAAAACTATTAATGTGAATGAACAACAAGGGAAACATTATGGAAGGTATTGCTTCCTATTGAAGCCAATTTTTTTCTTTTTGAATTCAGATTGATGTGATTCAATTTAAATGATTAAGAAAACTTAACTCAATCCATCATCTTCACTAATGCATTCATAAAGCAGTGATATTAAATGAATGTGTGAATGTCTATCGCAGTTTAAATTTGCCGCGCTTTCCAAAACGAACGGAAGTTAGTCTTATTGACGCTATTAGACCTCTAAAAAGCTTTAAAGTCTACACTTTGATGTCGTTAAAGAAGTAAATTACGAAAATAGAATTCAAAAATTAAAACTTGGATGGATAAGATTTTGAGAAACCTTATCGAAGTTTAAGAATATTGAGCCTATTGAAACAGAAAAGTGAATTATTTCGAAATTTTTTGAAAACCTCACTCAACCTAGTACCTTCCTTAAGGCATACATTACGCAGATTGAAATTAAATGAACGTGTTAATGTCTATCGAAGTTCTCGCGCTTTCAAAAATGAACCATCAAAAGTCTTTTTTACACTAAGATCTCGAGGAAGCTTGGAATTCTACCACTTGAAGTCATAATAAAAGCAGAACAACTTGTATAAGCAAGCTTTAGAAAAACCTTATCGAATTAGTAACTTCGAATTACATAAATTAGAAGCTTATTAAACTTTAATTGAAAGTGAATCCATTCAAAAAGTTTTAAAAACGTTACCCAACTCACTCCTTTGCTAAAAACTACATTTTAGTAGGTAGTGAGATTTAATAAGATCAACTAATGTCTCTTTGACACGTGTCGCTTCTAATCTTAACAAAAAAAAAAAAAAAAAAAAAATCGTTCAATCATTCGTCCCAACGTTATCATACCAAAGCTCATGTCAATTTAATTTGAATCATCAATCTATCCAACTGAGCTAATATCTAAATTTTGCTGAATCTTCTGGTATATATAATGCAAATGAACAAAAAACACAACAACAACGAAAAAATAATTCCTAATAAAATATTCATCAAAATGTCCGTTCTTCATATCCTTAACAAATCATTTGTGTTTTGTTGTGCGGTATTGGCTGGTCTTGGTGGTGTCCTTGATTATGGTCGTCTGTCCGTCCATGGGTAATTTGTCTAATGCGAACTTTTGTATTTCTTTCTTCTGCTTGATGATTTGTTGACTGAATTTCCTTTTGAGCCTGTGTTTTTAAATGGATCTCTCTGGGTCGTCGCTTGTGCAAAGAAAGAACGGACTCCTACTGACGCATAATGAAGCCATTCAGAATAATATTCCGGGGCCAAGCGACTAACCAAACAAAAACGACAAAAACGATTCTAGAACTAATATCGTTCCATTAGGCTCGCAATATACTAATATAAACAAAATATTCACACAAAATCGTCATCATCATCATAATCATCGTGCAGTAATGGTTACTTGAGTTTTTTTTTGTTATATTAACAACAAATAAAAGTGTGTAGGTATGTGTGACGAGCCCCGAGTTCCCTGTCTCTCTGTCGTTTTGTTTTTATTTTTTTTGTATTCTTATATCTGGGTAAGTAGGAGAAATATCACCACAACACACAATACTGACAGAGAGCAGTGCGAGGAGCCGTTGACTGGGTCAATGTACACCCAGGGAAGTTCATTGTCGCCTTTTCGGAACGAATGAACGAAAAAATCGTGCTCCTCCAAGTTGTGTCGTAAAAGTTTTCACAACTTTTTTTTTAGTACTTTTTAGAAGATACTCTTTTTTGGGATCCTGTTTTTTATGGATTTCATGTTGTTGTGTTACTTGTCACTTCATATTCAACCTCGACCCTGTGTCGTGCCATCATCCATCACTGCTTGTGTGCTGTGCCTAATGTCAAGTTCAACATATTTCCTCCGAAGGACATTAAGTGGGCGTTGTGTCCTTTCCCGTTGCCATCGTTGTCGGTCTAATATCCCGGGCCTAAGGCGACGAGTAGGGAATATCGAAGAGAGCACATGCCAGATTTGCTTTGGTTGATCTCCTTCTTCCCGCGAAATTTAAGCTTTTTCGATTTTTTTTTTTTTGGGAAGGCCATCAAAAGTTGATCGACCTAAAGGCTCCGGGCATTCACACTTTTTTTATTACAAAAAGAAAAAATGACGCTTGATATGAGTGTGCACTTGGTTTATTGCGTTGCGTATTGACTGCTTCCACAAATGATAGCAGGCTAGTGGCAGCAGGCAACAAGCGAGTGCAAGACATCAGCACACACGACCCCCAAAGCAGAGAGGACTGGCAATATTGTCATTGATATAATAATCAATTTTATTACATCTATATAGCTTCAGGCGTTTGTATGTGCACAAAAGCAATTCTACATACATAATTCTAGATGCTTGGAGAGCTTTTATTTTAATTTTTTTTTTCTTCGTCTTCTAAGAATATATTTTGGAGGAGTCAAAGTTGGAGATGTTGTTGTCGTTGTTGTTGTTAAAAGTATGTATCGTTGTTGTGAATGAAATTTAATTGCCCGTATATAATGGACGACCGGCACGAGCGAAGAGGAGTTTCTATTTCGCCCACAATTTTTTCGTCTTTTTTTTTTGTTGTTGTTTTTGATATTTTTCATGGAAAATTATTTGGTTTGATTGATTTTATGTAATATTTTTTTTTATAGATTGACATGATGTTTACCACCTATAATGGAATTTAATTGGTTTAAGTGTACTAATTTTAGAATTTGATTAGTTACGACGTTAATTTGGTGATTTATATTTTTTATTATTATTTTGGTTTATGTTTGTCAGCATGTTTTACGGTAATTTCTTGTCGATATATCTATGCAGGTATATTATTATTGTTCGGAGCTGAGTCTGTCTTTAAATAGTTTATTCATTTGCGTCCTGTAATTTTCATGAAAAATTGTCGATTGTATTGGAATTGTAGAGTTTTCTTAATAGTCCGAAATGTTTTTATTCTACTATTTGGAGTATTTTAGGTTTTGGTACAATTTTAGTACTAATTGCTAATTTTTACTTGATTTGCAAAATATTTTTTACAGTTTTTTTTTTCGATTGTCTGTAATATGCTTTCTGCTATAACACAGTGATCGGGTGAGTGAGTGCTATCAGCGGTTGAATTAACCAATAACTGCTTCAAATTTTGGTGTACTAAATTGCTCGAAACGTAAGGAAGTGCCAAATTCACATTCACAAATACTGTATTGCTCGATTACTGATGTGTTAGTTCGGCCCCTGTTTTTTAAAGAACATTTCCTGAATGTTTTTATTTTTATCTGTGCGGCTACAGTCAAAAGTCGACCAAAGATCAGTTTCTTCAAACTAAGATTAGGTAAGGTGGTAATGGATGTCTGTCATAGAAAACTGGAAATACTAAGGACTTAGACCACCTTCCGTGGTGCATAGTGGTTTTTGGTCATTTCTACCATGCAGTTTTTTAATTTTTTTTTTGTAGAACCAAAAATTATGGTGTGGACCTGTCATACGATGTTTTTGGGATAGTAAATAAATTATTTTTCTCCAAAAAAAAAAAAGGCTCAACTTTTCTTAAACCAATCAATTCAATAAATTCAATTTCAGGCTACCTTTGACGGAAACTATTTTACAGAAATTGTTATTAATGAACGTTCTTCCTAAAGAACCTTTTTTTCGATAGGTACTCCATTTTTTGAAAGGGATGTCAAGGATTTTAATACATTTTTGTATTTAGATGCTCCCAAAAAGTTCAAAAAGTATTACGTAGGCAAAATTTTTTATAAATCAATCTTGGATTTAACAAAAAGTCGTTCAAGCTTTTTTCGAAAATTACATAGTCCACTTTTTGTATAACATTGTTTTTTAACACTTTTAAGAATATCTTAAAAAAATTATTTACTTTTATGCAAAAATAACGGTACCTTCTAAAAAAATAACAAAAAAAAAGAAATTATAGTTTTTGCTCATATGAAAGCTATTACACTTTGTGGCCACAGGGCTATTAACCATACTCACTCTTTCCACTGATGTTTTTGCCACTGCATTGCTTCTATTAATGCTTTTTTGGGGCTTTTCAAACTCTTATGAAGAGTCTTACAGACCATTCTCCCTGATTCTGACAACAAGCAGTAATCCAAATGATTCGAATTTGGACTTTCTCAGGGTAATCTGGTTCTGCTTTGTCTATTGATCCTATTATTTTGATTTTTACCCACTCCTGTGTGGTATTGGTTTTGCGTACTAGGGCAGAGTTCTGTTAAAAACACATCTTTCTCCATTAAAAAAAGTACTTGTTAAACCTTTCAAAACACCCTCTAACACACTGTTTTCGTTAACTTTTGCAGCACTTTTCTCAAAAAAGAAGTAATGTTACCCCTTGATTTTAGACCTGCCACCAAACCAACACCCTTCAACCAATAATTGTTTACTTTCTTGTTTTTAGGACGTGGCATAATCCTTATCATTTTGTTTGTTAAAAACTTCCTCCATCGTAAAAATTTATCATCAAGAAACAAAAGATCTTTATGTTCGTTTTTCGGAAAAGTTAATTCCAGTCTTAACTTTTTTTTCAGTCTGAGTTAAGAAATGACCCTTTGATCGTTAATCATCGATCAGCTTTCATGATTAACGGGAAATATCCAACCTGCATGTTTTGAATTTGTTAGTAGATTTTATGCGAATCACCTAGTATGCAAAACAAAATAAAGGATAAAGCCAATTTATTGTAGAACAATTTGCAGCAAATTGAACACTACCTGATAGCGATATGAGACCACTTGTGCTTGGCAACGTAGAGTTCTTTATAAACAAAATTCATTTTCGCACTCTTACAGTCACTAGAGTACTCAAAGATCTCGACATACTCAAATCCGCTGGACCTGACAGTATACCCCCCATTGTTCCACGTTGGCAAAACCGTTGCGTAAGCTTTTCTCTTTTTCATATTCTTTAGGACATTTCCCGAGTGAATGGAAAACAGCATTTGTCCAACCAATTCACAAAAAGGTGAATCTTCTTCACCCTCTAACTATTGGCCGATTGCATTAACATCCCTTCTTTCCAAGGTCATGGAAACGCTGATCAGTCATCAGCTTAAGAAATATTTAAAAGAACGTAAGCTTATAAATGACCGACAGTATGTCTTTCGTAGCAATAGATCCACGGGTGATTTGATGGCATATCTCATACTGAAAAGTGAAATCAAGCCTTGCATCGTTTTGGAGAAAGCAAGATTTTTGCGTTCGATATTTCTAAGGCATTCGATAGAGTTTCGTACCCAGCTCTGTAAACACAAATGTGTGCGTTCGGTATTGATGAATTTCTTCTTCGTTGGATTAGAAACTACCTTTCTGGCCGTTCAATTCAATTTGTTTTAGACGGTTTTAAGTCTGAAGTTCGAAAAATAATAATTATAAATGGTGTCTCCCAAGGCGCTGTTCTTCAAATCAAATCTTTTTCTCATTTTTATTAATGATCTCTTGCCTAAAACTACTAATCCACTCAACTGTTTTGCAGACGACAGCACCCTTAGCTTTTCATACTCATTTCCAGATTCACATTTCAGTTCTTCGAATGTGGAACTGCAACAGCAGCGTATAATAAGCTCATTAAATTCCGATTTAAACAGTCTCTTTAAATGGGGTATTAATAATCGTGTGGAATTTAATTCTTCCAAAACTCATTACTGTTTGCTTTCGTTAAAGCGAAATATCCCACCTTTACCATTATCCATGAATGGGACTTGCATTGAAGAAACCGAAAAGCTTTCAGTCCTTGGCACCTTTAGTACTGGGCTGGTGCATCCAAAACATCTTTACACCCGCTAGATAGAATCCAGAATAGATCCTTAAAAATGATCGGTGACCGATCAATTTTGGAAACATTTGTTTCACTCGACCATCGAAGAAATGTCTCTTGCCCACACTATTCTAACGCTTCTTTTTTTAACAGTGCTCAGTCAGGAATGCTCATCAGTATACCCTTGAGCCTAAATTTTGACGTACCGTTAAGTACAGTGATTCCTTTTTCAGCCGTACTACACGAATGTGTAATTCCTTACCCCAATTCTATTTTCCCTTCCCATTTCGATATTCAGACATTTTAAGCAAATGTGCATCGTTATCTCCTATTTAATCCTCCTACTACTTCCTTAATGCTCGCACTATGTTAAATATAACAGTTACAGTTAAAAAAAAAAAAATTAAACGTTACATCGACTCGGAAGAAAATCTGAAAAAATTGGAGAATTTTGTTTTCTTCATTTGGAGATGATAAAGGCCCATCCAAATATATAAACTAAAAAAAAAACATTTTATAAAATTCTTAAAGTATTTTTAATACAAATTTTTCGATGCAAATTGTCAACCCGTTTCTGTAAATTACGAATTTTCAAGTTTTTTTTTCTTCAAAAAATTCATTATTGAAAATAATTTATTTTTATTTTGAGTTATTTAAAATTTTTATATAAAAAAATAAGTTTAAATCCGTTCAGTTGATAAAGCGAAAATTAAAAATTTTAAAAGTTGTTAGGTGTAAATTTGAATAATATTTTGTTATAGATTGCACTTTTTAACATATCCAAAAACATTTTTCATAACAAAATAACAAAAAACAAAATTGTCCGTAACAGGTTTTAACATTTGTATAAAAGGTGTCAAAAATAAATTTAAAATATTTTCAAAATCCAAATACCTACCTATGTAATCTTTTTTTGGTACATGTTTGTATTTTTTAGAAGAAAAATTTAAGGAAACCGAAAATCAAAAAATGGTTCTTCGGAATGCTATTATTCTTCAATTTTCAGTCAAGTTTGAGTTGGGAGTTTGGAAAAATATTAATCTTTTGATTTTACATTCACTCATAGAAGAACACCTTGATAACTCTTTTCAACCCCAATTAATTTTGCATCGTTATGTAGAAAATGTTTTAATATGTCTTAATAAATTCTCACCTTAACACGACTTTCATTATAAATTTTGTTGAAAAAAATAGGACCTCAATCAAGTGACGTCTTAAGAGCTATAAATTTCATGTTGCCTTATTCTTTAATCTTTTTATGACTTTTATAAAATATTGTATTGACAAAGAAAAATGTTTTCACACATAAATAGTTGTAAACACTCACCCTATTCTCCCTTCTTTTCCATTTCCTAGAGTTCAATCAATGAATATTTAATCATCACCCACGTGCGTTGTTTTTTGTTTTGTATTTAATTTATTTAATAAAAAGGCTCTGCCATTATTATTAGATTTTTGTCAAGAGTCAAATCAACTTTAATTCCACCGCCTACAAAACATTAATTACAACTAAAAGCTTTCGTTGATATTTCATCACTCAGAGAAATGTAAAGAAATTAATGAAAATTAATTGATTTCTATGTACATAATCCTAGAGGCGATTAAATTGTGTGATCTCTTTTTGATGTTTTTCCATAATAGAAATAGAATAATAAAAATTTGCCACAAATATAAAATTGTATCTATCAAAATAGATTTTGATTTGACGTTTGTGTATGCCAAACAAACAAAAAAAAAATTAAGAAGAAGAATTATGACCAGTGTCAACGTGTCATTAATTAATTTTCTCTTCGTAGAAAAATGTGATTTTTTGATATGACAGGGTTACACTGTCATTCTATCAAATATTTACTCTGCATAAGTAAATATATTTTGATTTTTAAATATCTCAACAAAATTGATAAACAATATTAACAAATCATGTAATTTCTTACAGGTAGAAGTCACATGACAAAACCTTAATCATAATCAAACCAATCAATTTTTGTTTAAATATTCATCTCTTTTCATGTATTTGGGTGTAAACTAGCCTAATTAACACCTTATTAACACAAAATACAACTTGGAATTGAAAAAAAAAATTGCGATTAATTATTAAAAAGCTTCTATTTTTAATATCCAAAGCGGAAATGTGATTAGTTAAATTTCTTTTTGCTTATTTCATATTCTGAACCACTTGTCAATTTATTGCTGCATAAGTCATATACCAGTTTGTACTGAGCTAAAAACTTAAAGTTTTTATCAACTTTTGTTACACTAACTTAAGTACTTGATTGAATTACTAAATGAAAAAAAAAAAAAAAAAATAATTTAACTTATAATTAAAAATGGTGCCCTACGCATATTATCTTGAATTTTGAAATATGCAATGAAGACCCCTTATTATTTTCTGTTATTTAGAAAGAACTGACTAGGTAACTGCATTCCTCTAAAATCCACCTATAATTCATTGAAGTAGGCACCTCGTCTGCAAAATTGTTTCGACAATAATACAGAAATCTTTTCTTCACCTTGTATTTTTCAATTTTGATTTAATTATTATAAAAAACGGTGTGAATTATTTAAAAAAATCATCATCAAGGGTGTGACTTTTAACAATAAAAACCCATAGTTTCCTTTGTCCATTTTGACAGACTTCACTGTAATTCTAATATTGAATTCCTTAAGTGATTGATTGAATGAGAATGATTCTTTTATTGTAATAATGTCACACTTTGAGATATATGTAGCCTGTTTTAAAATATTTCAACTATTTTAACCACACATTTGTTAGACATAGCAAAAACTTATTAAATCAAGTTTATTTTTTTTAAGGCAGCGATAGGTGTATTTATAAATAAAAAGCAGATTGTTATAAGCAAAAATAAATTAGATAAAGGGTTTGTCACTTTGTCTTATGTAAATAATTCTGTAACCGATAAACAGGTTTTCTTTAATTATCATATCACGATAAATATCAATATGAAAGATTATTTTATATCTATGAGTCAAATCCAAAATTAATATATTTAAAGCTTTTTTTATATTTTCATTAATAATATTATTATTGGTTTTTAACAAACATCCGCAAAAAGGGAAACGAAGGGTCAATGGTCCCGCCTTTATGTGGCCTCATGATTTTATGAATATTTAATTTATGTTGAAATTTATCATTGAAAATTGTTTGCTAAATTATTTTCACTAAAAAATTAAGGTTTTTTTGAAAGAATTTTGTGGCCTTGGTAAATGAAAAAAAATATAATTTTTGCATTATAAATGTAAGCATTATTTCTGGGCTTGGCTTCGATTTGTTGACTTAATAAATATCCACTCGGTAAGATGATTTTAATAATCTCTATTTAGCCTTATTTAAAAATGACAAAAAAGATCTGTCCAACAACAAAATGATCCTCTGCACCGACTGGGTGTGAGTTTCCGCAGCAGGCTACTTCTCTGAAATTGTAGCCTCAGCTAGATTGTTTAGTTAAACTTTTCAATATTATCTTTCTGCCGTAACAACTTTTAAGTAGACTTAACCGCCCAGTTCTCGCGTTTGCTTTTTTTATTTCCGAGAAGTCAGTGTTTCTCCTTGCTTCTTTGCCCAAAGAGCTCTCGAGCAGTTCTGGTTCTACTTTGCACCAATTGACTGGTTGTCCTCGTTCATGGTTGCATGTGCCAGACTGCACTTTTCATGCATAACCACATACTCAATACAAATAGCATAAAGAAGAAAACTTAAATACTTCACCACAGTTCGTACATCATTTAAAAATTAATAAAAAGGATAGGCCCTAAATGACTACCTTAAGGTATTCCAAAATACACTTTAAAATTGTTTTCTTCGTTGTAACTCAAAAGAACAGAGTTAGATCGTTCATGATAAAAACAATCTAAGGAACATTAGATAAAGTTCGGTAGATCCCAGTTTCGTTTATTAAAATTTGGTCCAACGACTTCATAGAGTCTATATCTTAAGTAATCCAATCCAACTATTGCAGCTAAGGTAAAATTTCACTTTCCCGTTTAAACTCTGTACGAAAAGCAACTTCTTAGATTTTTTTTATTTCAGTAGTTATTATTCCCAGTAAAATTTTTATTAGTTTTGACACATAATTTCTAAAGAAAAAACAATGTATATGTATTATTATAAATATTTTTTAAATTACAATCGGTTAACTTGAAAAGCATAAAATCAGCAAAAAACGTCTCTTCTCATTTTTCAACACATTTAAAAATTCAATTCTTTCTTCCGAAGCCCTCATTTTTTTGTGCAATAAACCAAGTCAAAATTACTTACCTACTTGGCTTTTACTTTCCTACGATTTTTATGTGAGTTTTATTACTCGTTAAAGGTTATTTTATGTCCAACAATTTTCAACCATCTCAAATCCCACCTGAATTATAGTCTCTTCGCGTTTAACCAATTGTCTTTAGTTTTATATCTTCTAAAAGAGTAATAAATTCTTTTATGGGAATTCCAAAAGAAAAATAAAGCAATTAGGTAAACCTAAGAGAATAGTTTTTTTTGTGTTTTTAATTTTTACTAAATAAGATGATTTGACAAAGATTGTCAAAATAATCCCGTCAGGTGTGAATTTAATCCTCAAGCTAGGGTCTCCCATATGCCGTTCTAAGTTTAAATAATAAAATAAGTCAAAATATTTATGAGAGTTAATCTTGTGGCTTTTTCACAGATTAGGCTTAAAGCACATTCATGATGAGGCTAACTTTATTCTCAAATTCAGTTTATAAGGAATTGAATGTCCCTAAAAACAAGTACTTAAGTTTTGAAAAAAATAAAAATTAAACAAGGTTTCTCTTTTAATAAAAATGACTTGAGTAAATGTTTAAAACAAATAAAAAGATATCCCCGAGTAAAAAGTTATATTTTTTATTTTGATTCATATTCATATTTACATATTTTCTGTTTGCTTTCATTTTATTTCTATTCGTTTTGCATAGCTGTACAAGAGCGTAAATGATATACATACATGTACTTCGAATAAAACAGATAAAAAAGGATCATCACTTTGAATGTGTATTTGTGCATTTATAATAAATGAAAAAATCCTGTGGTGCACAAAGTGTAATAAAAAATATATCCTGACATCAGCATCAAACTTTCACGAAGTCGTCGAACATTTATGAGCTTTTTAAACTATAAACTTAAATGCATGCACATGAATGAGGATTTATATATACTTTTTGTGAAATAAATAGCTAAATGTGTTTGCAAAAATTTAATTTATTGCAGAACTTTTTTAGAAAATTTATTTTTTACTTATCAACTTAAAAAATTAGAACAAGCACGAAACAGGATAGTTGAAAGTTTATTTTATGAATTAGTATCAAAAAATGTTAATGTTTTACCATGAACAAAAAATATGGGAATTAAAGTTTTTAAGTAGTTATGTAGCTATAGAAGGTGTTTTATTAAAATATTTTAGAAGAAGGTATGTTTATTAAAAGCAATTTAGTTTATCCGCTTAGATTCTAGCTAAGATTGACCTAGTGCGATGCATGGTCCCACCTGGAAAAATAATCTAGTTTTTAACGAGGCCCTAGAAACTATCATTGATGCTATCAAGGGTCTATCAAAGGTTAACTATCGATTTTCTCTAGGGCCTTGTCCGTTAGGTAACCATTTGCCTAGAGAGACAACAAAATAAAAATAAAAAGTTATCTCGACTGGGGTTCGATCCTGTCCAACTCGCTAGGTACTGAGCATTTTCGCAATACAGTTGTGTAATGTTGAAAATGGAAAACTTTATACCTACTTTAATTTTTCTTACTATTGTATGATGGGTATAAAATATTTTTGTTTGTATTTGTTATATACGGGGTAGTTGTGATGAGATGGAAAGCCATCCAAAAAGTTTTTTCTAGTGAGGGCCTTACTAGTACTTGACAAGTTTTCCCAACCGACGCCTTTTCAGGGCCTTGACTAAACTTATTGCAATTCGCAATTTTTCCTTAGAATAAGTACCTAAGCAAAAGCTTAATTAAAATAACGATTTATTTCAGATACGTATTTGTCATTCAAATAAAAAACGATCCGAAGTCGGACACCAGGGCGTATGTGTTATATTTTTCGATATTTTATTTTACTTGCTTAGTTTGAAAGTTACGCATTTGTTACTTATAAGTTCTTCATACAAAAGTGAAAATTAATTTATACCATCTTAAGTGCTTTTTAACGAAGTAGCGAAAAAAAAAGTTCCTACAAAAATGTCGCAAATATTGAGATTAGAAACTGTTAATTTTTAAATTCTAAATAATTTTGGAAGAGGTACGAATTCCCGCAATCCAAAATCTCGAATAACGAAATCTCGCATTTTTTTTCAATCTCGCATATAAATAATTCTACTTTTTATAATTTTCCGAATAAAAAAAATCTCGCTTTTAACAATCACACATTTATATTTCGCACCAAAATATCTTGTAAATATCGACAGAAATCTCGCAATTTAAAATCTCCCATATCAAAATTTTTATTCAAATTTCGCAGTTAAATATTGCTCTCCGTTTATCACTGAAAAAAAAAATTTAAAAAAAAATTTCGAAAATTAAATTTTTTCTTTTGATTTTATTGTTTTCCAAAACCCGACATTTTTTTTCTATCTGATGGAAATCTTCCAAAAACACTTAGTAAGAATCGGTACCTAATAGTGTGGGACTCTTACCGCACTAAAACCACCGGTTAATCAGGACCAATCGATGAAAGATCGACAGATGATTTTTCTTTCTTATTTTATAAATTACATTGTGGGAATTTTTAAAATTCTAACACTTTCCCATAGATTTTAGACCATCATCTTATGAAGCTTGGTTCTTCCTAATCTCCGAACATTCTCTCGTATATTTAAGACGGTCTCCATTTCGTAGTTGGTGATACAACGTGATTTTTAATCACTTCTGTAACCTCCACTTCTGTAAAGTCCACGATGTAGATCGCTATTTCTTATACGAGTATACCAAGGGGGATTTATTATTCCACGAAGGACTTTGCTTTAGAATTTTTGGATGGGTTCAGTATTTGTTTTCTTTGTTTACCCCCATAATTAGATGCCATATGTCCAACGGGTTTCAATACTTGCTTATATAACATTAGTTTGTTCTGGAAAGATAGGTCAGAGTTCTTTCCCTTGCTTTGCATCCAAAGTCATTCCAAAGTATTTTTCAGTATTGGAGTAAGGTACTGCTGTACTGTTCATAAGAATTTGAACATTGTTTATGCCATTTTTGTATTCAATCCTTCGTAACGGATTTATCTGGCACCGTCATTGCAGTATCATCAGCAAAGGTGGCCATGATAGCGTTGATGTCCACTGGAATATCTCTTGTATGAAATAGATACAGAGTTGGTCCTAGGACACTTCCTTTTGGTACACCGGCTTCAATGCTCTTTAGTTTCGAGTAATTTTGGTAGTACTCTAAGAGTCGGTAACTGGATCCATAATATCTTTTTTGTTCTCTTAACAACAATTGCAATATTAGCAATAAATTTATTTGTTTCAATCCAGTTAAATTTTTCGCAATTTTAGTTTGCAAATTTTTACTTAGTGGAATATTATTATTGCGAGATTTCGAATGCGATATTTCTGATTATTTATTTTTTTATGTTCTAAAATTTTCTCTACCAAGTGACAATTTTCTTTCAAATACTGCACAGTTTTAATCAAATTAAATGCCCACCTAGAGCTACCTCAACTATGTGTATATAGAAAAGTATACCTATGTGGAATTGTTTGTTTGTATTTTGCCTTGTCTTTCATTCAACTCATATAACTGTAAAAATCATTTTCCATTTTAATATGCAATTTATTTTGAATAAACCTGCGTCTAAAAATTCCTCACCAATTCATTTATTCAACGTTAACTTTTCTGTTTGTTATCTCTTTCTTCTTCGTTATCGTCATTCATACACGGTACAAGATACGAACGAATATGCGAGTACGTTGATGATGATGATGGTTCTTATTCTTCTTTTGCATTCATATTCTATTTTGAAAAGTGCATGCAAATGACCCCGTGAGAACTTTGAGTACAATAATGCAACTGACATAAAACAAACACACACGTGCTGCATTCAAACTCACACAAACACTTGCGTCATATTATAAAATACATAAAACTTCTCTCAAATACACATTCACTGATTCACTCAATACAAAAGAGCAATTGAAGGAAAATTTATACTGCAACGCATTGCTTGCAGCAACAGCATTGCCATCGGCGGCAAAGAAAATAAAACTAACCCAAAAGCATAACGCATGATAAAAAGAAACAAGCAGTGCCAACAACAACAACAACGACAAAAAAATGCCAGGAAAATAAAAATTTGCATAAAATCACTCACAACATACATTCACACACAAGATAAGATTGTTATATGCAATTCACAAACAAGTCGAGAATAGGCGGATGAAAAGAAGATACAAATTGCACAGAAACAACAACAACAAAAAAATGTAAAATGAAAATACAAAGCAAAAGTTTGTGAGGAAAACGTGTGTTCAAAGAAGACGAATACAAAAATAAAAAGCAAATGAAGAGCACGAGGCATACAATATTGCAATAAAGCAATGGAGGATGGTGTTCATGGTGATACTGCTGCTTGCTGCTGCTGCCTGCTGCTGCTGATGCTGATGATGACGTAAGAAAATAAAGGGGGCCAGTAGGAAAGAACAGTTTTGTGTTGTTTGCTGGTCTAAACATTATTTTTTGTTTGCTTCTCTTCCTTAGTACTTTTTGCCCCGCAGAAAAGTTATCTCTTCTTCTTTAAACAGTATGCAATTTTCTTGAGGCTTTTTTTTGTACTTGTTTGCTACTGCCGTGTTTGGCTTTGTGCTGCAAAGAATTTTTGTCAGCTTTTCAAACACTTCTGCAATGCAATTGCGTCGCTATGCGTGTGCTTGCTGCTGTCATATCACACAAATAACATACACATCCATATACAACACACACGCTATTCGTGCCCTGATGGCCTGTGGAGTAGAGAAGGTTATTCGCCGAGTTTTGTGCGAAGTTTCAAGTTTTATTCTTCCATTCTATATTTCTTAGAAGTTTGTGCTTTGCAAAGAAAATATGGTGTTGGGAAATAAAATGAAAGACAAAAAATATGGAGTAGAAGCTCAATGACACAATACGGAATGGATTGATAGATAGGTAGGTACCTACTGCAAAATATCTTCACATGTTCTCCAGTCTTCGTTTGAAAATTTCGAAATAGAAGGGGGAAGATGTTTTAAATACAAAAATTCTTTTACACAATCTAAAGGTGGTGCTTTTTTGATTTGATCATTTTGCTGATTTTTGTTTTAAGGGAATTATAAAATTAAATAAAAGTATTTTTTAGTACTAATCTAGTATCAAGAAACCTACCTTCGTTTGAGACATTTAGAGGTGTTTTTAAATTAAAAGAAAGGTTCTTAGGAATCGATTTGATTCACAACCATTTAGTACATGCACCTATGCAGGTCAAATGAGTAAGTCAAGATCCTTTCATGCTTTCCAATTGTTGTTTAGAATTGAACATTATTTGAGGATATACCTTCACATGAAAGTACTAACTTTATGACAAGTTCCATTTTTGTTTAGTAATTAATAAATGTAACCACTATTGATTTCAGTGAAAAATTTGGTACAAAGTGAAAAATTTTTCGCAGCATGCATTTTAAACTATAATATATTTACCTACAGTATATTTAGTACATGCGTACACCACACCATGGGGCCAATTCTGGTTTTGTGAAAAAGTGAATCGAAAAACTTTTCATGCTTTCACACTAATTCCGATTCCCGTTCTGTGGAAATGTGAAACCAAAAACTTTCATATGAATAATTTTCTTTCACGCCGTCATTTGGAAGTGAATATCCAAAATGAATACGTGAATACGATCAAACAATGTCAAATTCAATCATATCTCTTTCTCTGTCAAATCCATAAAGAAAAAAAGTGTTTCTATCTCATACATTTCTCTGTTCTCTTCAAAAACACGAACAAACTAAGAGAATCGTGCAGTTTTCACGAGAAATGGTATGGTGATTCGAGCATCGATAGTTTAGTTTTCACTCACCGAACCAGAATCGCTTATTTGTGACAAATGAATCGAAAAAGTGAAAGCAATGCTCGGCAGCGAATGTGAAAACTATTCGATTCACTTTTTCACAGAACCAGAATAGGCCCCTAGGTGACTAAAAATTTCGTAGTCCATAAATCTGTTTGTATACCAAATGATATTTAAAACTATCTGTTAGTACACACATTAGTACATACTTGCAACAGTTGAGCAACAAATAACTCTTTAGTACTTTAATTTGAAAAAAAACATGTTTCAATGTTTTATATTAATACAAAATAAAGCAAACATGATTTTGCTCACAAATGTATAAGTACTTACTAACTAATATAAAGTCTTCATTTTTTAGTAGTCACTATTCTTATTTTTATGATCAAAATATAAATGTCTGTAAGTCTTATCCTTAGTACTAAAACTATTATATCTTTCAACACAATCGACTGTCAAATTTATTTTTGCTTTCATTTAACTTTTGTTCATTTCTATTTGCATACTTTTAAGTTAGGGTTTATTAAGTTTTTTTTAGTACACAATTAGTTCTATCTCTTTATTAAACAACAAAAAAGTTCATTACTTTCGTTGCATTTTCTTTTAAATTACTTCATCCCTATGACATCAATCATCAGAAAATTGTGTCATTAATCTAGCTGGACCCTCATGGTTTTCTTGACATTTTGTCACGTTAACCAACTAAACTCAAAGAATTACGAGCAACCACACCATTGCAACGTAAAACAACAAACCTACATAACATACATAATCAACTTAGTGAAACATAAAAATGCAAAATGCATCTTCTATCCATCTTAAGAACACACAAGCATCCTATGTTAACCACCCCTTTTTCTAAGTTTAAGTGGATAATGACAATGGCATAGAGATGGATTATAATACATTCCGTGTTTCACCCTTTTTATTTGGTGAGCTATAGCGATGGATTTTCTTTTTCAACTAAAAATCATATCACTCTTTTATTTTATTGCAAAACAATGACGCACGTCAAAGAAAGTTTCTGCAAAATGTGGTTGGGATAATTTTCTTCATAGAAAATAATAAAATGGACAAGCTGAGAGCAGAAAGAAAACAACATTCCTGTTCACTTTTTCGCCCCCGATCTTCAAACCTAAAACTTCTGCTTGTTTTGTTTGGATTGGTAGGTCTCTCATCATCTTTTTATTCCTTGCACATCATGACCCATAGGCGCTTCTTGTAATTTTTTTGTCGTTGTTTTTCTTCTCGAGAGCAAAACAGAAAAGGTATCTTTAGGTCTCTAGGTTTACGGTTTCATACAAAAAAAAAAAAGACGAACCTAACAGACGAGAAACAAGTTGAGAAAAACATGAAACGCACCGCTATCACCAAGAGAATATTTTAAGTACACTGAACGAATAAAAATGTGTGTTTAATTTACACATTTAATAAATGTAATAAGTTGTAAAGATTTGTTACATGAAGCTGCAACATGTTGAGGCAACATGTTAAAGCTGTTAATCTGAATGTTTAATTGGCACTCAACTCTATAAAAGATTTTAACGCAACACGATTCCGCTGTAGGTTTAAAGCTTTGTCAATATTTTTTTAATTGTGTTAATAAACATTGTTGACCAACAAAGTTGAGTATAAGTAAAGACAAGTAAATAATTCGTCGCACTTAACATTTGGGAAATAATAATAATCATCAAGATGACCAACAAAACATCCTTTATTTTCGCAAGAAAAAGCTTAATGTTTCACACTTTTTTTATTTTTGTTGATAAACATTGTTGACCAACAAAGTTGGGTAAGTAGAGAGTCTTGATTAACTCTCAATCCGATGTTAATCAACAAAATCACGAACCATCGATTATTTTAAAGCAACACAAGGTGAATTTCTGTTCAAAGTTTCGTCAACATTTCGTTGATTTATGTAGACAACCGCTGTTAATCAACAAAGGAGTGATTTAAGTCATGTTTATCAACACCAGTTGTTATTGTATTATATTTTCATTAAAATCGTTAAAAATTTTTAAATAATTTGTCATTTTGCAATCAAGTGCCATAAGTTATTCTTCAATCACTCATTTTTCTCTGAGTGTATAGTGCAAAAATAAAAAGATTAAGGTACATAATCTTCTGCACAGAGGAAAAAACCCTTTCATAGAATGTTAAGTGACGAAAAACCAGTTCCGTTGTACGTTGTACGTATATTAATGCTTCTGCTGCTGTGTGCTATGAAGGCTCTTTAATTCCTTGAGACTTGAGAGAATAGAATGGATGATAAACAAGAAATCGAATGCAAGCAAAAAACCAGCTAAAAAATCGTGAAGAACAAAGTTTTCCTTTTGTTCGTTTACCTCCTTTGCAACCAGAGTCTTTTGATGTGGTGTGTATCTATACTACATCTCCTCCTAGGTACGAAATTTGTATACCAATGATTTTAATATTTTTATCTTTTAACCATCTTTTTCCGCTTCTTAAGGTTACATGTTTTATTTTAAGTCTTTTTTTTTTAAACTCCGTTATATGCAACATTAAGCCGCCATTGGCCATTGGGTAACTTCAACTTCTATTTCCTGTCTATGGCTATAAATATTTCTTCTTTTTTTTATATTTTAAAATGTACCTATTAGCAACGTTCACCGGATAGAATTAGAGAAGAAAAAAATTAAACTTGTTCTTTGAGTTTTTTTTTTTGTTGTTTTTGCAACAAGTCAAATTATACTAAACAGTTTAAGGAAACTAGAAGTGTTGCCACAGAAGAACAAACTGAGACTGTTGCGCAACTTCAATGGATAAGTTGTATATTTTTTTTCGCTGTTTTGGCTTTAGAACTAGAATCTGGTTTTCTACAATGGATATGCAGTGAATAGATATAGAAAAACAGTAGTAACACATATTGCGCAAGTTTTTGTGACTTTTCAGCTGGTTGTGTTGAGTCAGTATATTTTTTTGTTCACCGTAAAAAATTGGTCACCATTAAATATGTATGGAAATGGAAAACACAAATTAATGATTTTGATTCCAAAACATTTAAAAAAAGGCATTTAATGAAAAAAATCAGAAACATTAACAGCTGTACTAAATAAATTTAATTCTGTGAATTCATAAAGATTCAAAACTAAACAAAAATTGAATAAAATAATTAAAAAGTTAACTGAATCAATGATAACTTGACCTGAAAAATTGTGTCTATGGCCTGTACTAAAATATTTATGCCTCCTTCCTTCTTGTTTTATAGCAATTATTTTATTACAATCAATTCATGCTGCGAAAATATAAATGAAAAACAGAAACAATTTATGCTCATTAGATGCACCCGAATCGCCATATTGACGTCACAATTACGGCATTTTTCATTTTAGTACTTTTTAGCACTCACTTTGGCAGGTCTTTTTCATAACGAGTTCGGGAATCGCGTTGCGCGTGTTTGTGAAGTGATAAAATGATAAAACTCGGTGAAAGCTGAAATGATAACTTTGTTTTTGTTTCACAGATCAATAATTGACCCCCAGATCCATTGAACTTTTGCATTTGGAATCAGTTAACATCGATAAAACTATTTACAAAATCTCAGATCAGTTAAAATTCCAGAATAATTGCATTTAATAATGTTGTTGCTTCGCCGACTTCAAAAAATCCAAATAAAAATCGCAAACACTTATTGCATATAATGATTTTATTTTCTAGAAAATATAAATTCAGTCTCATTAAATTCAAGTTTTAATATCTTACTTACATGGGTTTTATTTTACAAAAGGAAGGCTGGGCAACGTCGTGAGTATTTGATTCTTCTATTTTCCCAATAAATTTGTTAAATCTGTAATAATCTGTGCCAAGAAAAACTCAATGTTCACGAAAAATGCGCTTTTTTTTTATGTCATAGAAAGTTCTCCAACTTGTTGACAGAAGAAAGTCAAGTACTCACGGCGTTGCCAGCTTGAAAGTGCATTAAATGATTGAAGGCTCGATGCGTTGAATGATTGAAGGCTCGATGACAAATGTGATGTTGTCTTAGTAGTTGCTGCAATAAGAAGAACTCCTTTGGCCTTTAAGAATAAGCAAAACAAAGATATGTAGAATTTTACTAAATTTAAAAAAATGTCATATCCGGTCAGTAAGAAAATATTTTGTCCACATGTTCTTAAGTTGTTAATTAGTTAATTAGTTAAAATCAACTTTTTGAACTAAATTCCAAAAAACTAACGCTTTTAACTTTTCTTGAGATAAAATGTGACAATTCCAGTTCCTCTCAAAAACCGATTGCGAAATTCGCTTATAAATAAATCAGAAAACCCACATAATTTTTTATTTTAAATGAACGAAATTGGCAATTTCTACTTCATTTTATTTTTATTACTCGTCAAAGGCGAAAGATTTTTAGCTTTTTCATTCAAAACTGTTCATCAAAAGCGATAATTCGTTATAGGTGATGTCGTTTAAAGGCATATTCGGTTTGTTTATTTCAATGAACCTAGTTCGCAATAACCGATATTTGCAATTATCGATAACCGATGTCGTTATAACTGATTTTGACTGTATTATAATTTAGTTAAAAGTCTTACTAAATTTTAGAACCACTGACTTTTATTGCATAATCGTAGGATTCACATTTCATGAACTATTATTTATTGTGATTATAATGTCATTTTCATTTTTGAATATTCGAATTAATGACAGTGCACTCCTTTTTAGTCCTACTACTGTAAGACCCTTTTGTTCATACAAAATTGAAATATTTATGTTCTTCTTAAACGATTACAAGCTACTTTTTCTTCTTCCTAAATTCTTATAAGCGCTTAGCGGTGTTGTCCTCGTCTTGTTAATGCCAAGGAACGCACAAACTTCCTGAAAGATCTTGGATTCGAAGTTTCATCTCTGATCTGAATAGAGTTCCATAGGTAAATCAAACCTGCTCACCCAATTGTAGACAATCTGATCTGCGACTGTTTTGGTTTCTTGATTTTGGGATGGCAAATGCCTTCTTCAATATTTATAATTCGTTTCAGCTGACTTCTCATTGCTCAAAATAATGTTGTTTTCGGATTTTGTTATTTTTTAAAATAAAGATTTGCAATAAGGCATTCAATTTTGTAACTTGCCTTCACCTGAAGTCCTTACTAAATTAAAACTGATGGTATTTTCATGAAAATGTAATTCTATGAAACAAAAGTCATGTCATTTTTGCAAATTAAATAATAACGGGTGATTTTTTAAGAGGTTTAGAACTTTAAAAAAAAAAAAAAAAAACACAAAAAATTCGAAAAAATTAATGAAATATTTATTTGAATCGATAGTTTGAACCTTGCAATTTAATGTTTAAAGATAATTTCATGCAAATGTTGACCGCGGCTGCGTCTCAGGTAGCCCATCCGCTGAGTCCAATTTTGGCATACTCTTTCACACATATCGGCCGGTATCTCACGAATGAATGCATGGATGTTGGCTTCCAGTGCGTCAATCGAAGCGGGCTTGTCCCTATAGACATTAGCCTTGACATACCCCCACAAGAAATAATCTAATGGTGTCAAATCCCACGATCTAGGCGGCCAATTGACCGGCCCGAAACGTGAAATTAACTGTTCACCAAACTCGCCTCGCAATTGCGCCATTGTTTCGCGTGCTGTGTGGCATGTGGCACCGTCTTGTTGAAACCACATATCATGCAAGTCAAGAACTTCCATTTCGGGCAAAAAAAAGTTTGTTATCATCGCTCGGTAGCGTTCACCATTGACAGTAACGCTGCGATTCGCATCATCTTTGAAGAAATATGGCCCAATAATGCCGCCGGCCCAAAAACTTCACCAAACAGTGGCTTTTTCGGGATGCATTGGTAGCTGTTGCAATGCTTCTGGCTGATCTTCACTCCAAATGCGGCAATTATGCTTATTTACGTACCCATTCAACCAAAAATGAGCCTCATCGCTGAACACAATTTTTCGATAAAAAAGCGGATCCTCGGCCAGCTTTCCAAGAGCCCATTCACCAAAAATTCGGCGTTGTGGTAGGTCGGCTGGCTTTAGTTCTTGCACCAGCTGTATCTTAAAAGGCTTTACGCCCAAATCCTTCCGCAAAATTTTCCACGTAGTGCTGTAACAAAGACCTAACTGCTGGGAACGGCGCCGAATCGACATTTCGCGGTCTTCTGTCGGCCGCAATATTTTCTTCACTACGCACAGTACGTAAACGTGTTGGTGGTTTAATGTCCAACAAAGTAAATTTGGTGCGAAATTTGGTCACAATCTTCCGAATAGACTGCTCAGAAGGTCGAGAATGCCGACCATAAAATGGAAGCAGCGCGCGATGAACATTTCGAACCGAGCACGAATTTTGATAGTAAAATTCAATAATTTGCAAGCGTTGTTCATTTGTAAGACGATCCATGGTTAAATTGCAAACCAAACTGAAGCTGTTTGACAGTGACACAAGGTACTAAACACACGTCAGCTGTCAAAACCAGTGTTGCCAAAACCAAACCAGCTAAAAAATCACCCGTTACTTATTTTGGAATTATGTGTACTAAATTTTAGTACTATCAATGTTTTGTGCCGCACTTGTAGTTTCCTTAAATGAAAAGAAATTAAATGAAAGAGTAGTAAATTTTTGATATAGAATGTTCTAAAAGTACTGTACTTTTTTTTAGTTCAGCTGAATTTCGATTTGGATGAAAATTTCGTTCCAAATTTTTTAATAAATCCATCAAGCTTAGTTGTGAAATACTTAACATGAATAAAAATACAAAACTAAAAGTCATATCAAAATAGCTACATTATTGCATCTAATCTAATAAAGCAAATAATTTTTTTAAGTTGGTAGTTTAAGATCTTGGAAACCAATAGACTAATTTGTACGAGTATGGGAGTCTGTTCTCATAATCTTGTGGTTGGCTCGACTGATTTTGTAAAATCCGCTCACTGCCATTACCCTTTATCTGTATTTAAATATCCTCCGCCAGGTAAGCCAGCTTATATGTACATAATGTCCTATACAGTGTGCAATGCGCTTACTTATATAATTTCTTCCCAACGGCGACGTTTAATTAAATTTAAATCATTTTCTTTTCTTTTTTCAAAATTAAACTTTTCCATTTAAACAAAAAAGAGCGGTAAAATACACAAACATGAAAGTGTTTTACTGTTACAAAAAGGATTATTTTTTTTCAACAAAATCAATTGAAAATGCAAATATATTGACTTTTTAAACATTGAACTTCATATAGTAAAAAAAATTGTGTTTTTGATTGGTGTTCCTATGGAAAATTTAAAACAAATTCCCAATCGCAAGAAAATATAAAAAAAAAACCAAGCCATGATAAGCTCCTGGAATACAGCAAAATGTTGGCCTTTTTCCCACGACACGATAACATTGAATTGAAATACAAAACCAACCCAACCACACAAAGGTTAAAATAAAAAAAAATTAAAAAAATTGTCCCTAGAAAACTGACAACAAGGAAAAAAAAGATAGCGAAATAAAAGTATATGAATCCAACCTAGAACCCCTATCTGTTGCGTTTTTTTATTTTATTTTATTTTTTTTTACCACACTTGGTGTTTTTGCACTTTTTTTTCATTTCCTAAAAATAAATTGAAATTTTATGCAAATTTTATCATTTCGTTAGCCTTACGTGAGTGGAAGAGATAAAGACTATAACCGAACCGCGCCACGTTCCATACACAACAAACACATTCATTATTTTAATTTGAAAACAACATTTTCTAAGAGCACAGCATTTCTTTTATTTTTTTTTTTGTTTCTTTTGTTTGTTGAATTACTAGAATTAACTTTTTTATTAGTTTTATTAGATTCTTATATTTTTTGCTGTCTTTATTTTTTGGTTAAATAATAATATTGTTGAAAGGTTTGGATAAGTTTTTTGGTTCTAAATGAAAGAATGTGGATTAGTTTGGATGTCTTCGAAGAAGGGTTTGTTCTCTAAGAAGATGTGTGGCAATTAGAAGAAAAAAACAACTTAATTAAGGGGAAATGCAAATTTAATAAAATAAGTTTTTTTTCTCAAAATTTTGTGTGGTCGAATTCAGGTTTTTTAGATGATGATTATTTGTTTTGACAAATTTTTGGACAAGGAATTTTAAATATTTAAAATCTAAATATAAACTAAATACAAACTGAGCATATGCTTAATTTATTCATAAAATAGAAAGTGTCTCATTTGTAGTAAACATTTATATGTTTTGATTATTATACAACAAAATTTGTATCAAACTGATTGTTTAAATAAATAGTAAACAAATTTTTGCAGACAAAATTCTATAGAATTTAAATTTATTCCAAACCCTAACTTATTTCTTTACGGGCCAGTTTGTTCACGGTAGTGGTAGATACAATTTTGAATATGACTTTCACAAGCTCTGTTTAAATGACGTTAATCAATCAATATCAGATGATTTACCCCTTCTTGCATTTCCGAGCATAATCTTTCTGGGTTGCCAGCACGTAACTTGATACAATCGGGTTGACTCAATACAATCGAGTACAGTTTGTTCCCAATTTAGTTCAAACGGATAACAAACAATTGACTAAACCAAATTAGGAACTTCCTATCCTCGAAGTTACGTCCTAGACCCCCTGTTTCCAACTCAGTTTAAGGTTTTGTGTTTCTATATATTCGATTAACGGCAAATGGAAAGGAATATTAAACCCACTTTAAGTGAGTATCTGACATTGGAGCAAAAAATTATTTCACTTTTGAATGGGAAAGGATTTATTTTTCTAGAGGTGTATTTTCTCCTGAGAAAGGGCTAGGTATAGCGGTATGTGTTGACAAAAATTTCTTATTATAGTATTGTTCATATTAAAAAATCAAAAGTCCTGGTTGGTCACACACTTTAACATAAACCTGTCACACCAGTAACATTTTCAAATTAAAATTTTTGATATTTGTCATACTTTTGACACTCAATATTTCAAACCGAAACTGACTTCTAACTTCCTGGTAATTATTAAAAAAAAAATAAAATAACTCGCCGTCTTGAAACAATATTTTTTGTTTGTATTTACTTATACTCGAAAATCACCTTATTTCACCCTTCAACACCACTTTCTCAAGGGACATCTTTCCTATTTAGGGCTAGGAATGATTGTTGAACAAAATTTTTTATTAGAGTTTTGGGCAACTGTTTTGCGATTCGCCGAGACTAACATTCGACTCAATTCGAACGTTCGACTTTAAAAAAAATAAAAACTGCGATTTTGTTCAAAATCACAAAGAATTACAGTCCAACATCAAAGATATACAAGATTGTTTGCCCAAGGTATTGAGTGGCATTCAAGTTTTCCAAATTTTAGTCATTTAAGGTGATCTTAATTCGGGCGAGTCGCAAACGGTAATGCCAAATGTCACATTTGAACGTTTGGATTGGCGAATCCCAAGTCATAATAGGTGCCTCGTTTATTAAATTATTTTCTTGCGTACAAATTATACGTAGTGGTAACTAAAACAGTAACTTGTCACACCCGTAACATTTTTCAATTTAAATTTAAGATTGTTTCTCATGGTTAAATTTCTGATTTCTTAACTGGTATATATTAAAGATGAGAACTTCAGGTCAATGTTTATTAAAAAAGAAAAACATAACGTCAATGTTCAATTTTAACCCCACACGCACATTAGATTTCAATTCACAAATAACCAGTTTTCTAAGGTCACACCCGTTACGAATATAGAACGGATCCCATTACTTAGCTAGCATCTTCCTTTGAACTCAATATACATACCTACTTATGCATACAAATCATACTTGGTCACACCCGTAACATTTACTTTATCAAAACCGTAACATTTTCAATATTTAAAATTTTGAAAGTTTCTCATGATTTCAATATAAAAAAAAAATATTAAACCAGTGTTCTTTCTTTTTTTGATATCACATGAAAATTAGATAATTTATGCACAAATCACCAGTTTTTGAAAGTCACAACCGTAACGCGCAGCTTACATGGATGCCCCTTTTCAAATTCAATATACCTACTTATACGTTAAATCATGCTCTGTCACTACCGTAACATTAACTTGTCACATCCGTAACAATTTCAATCTTAAATAATTCTATAATTTTGTTTCTGATTTTCAAACTGGTAATGGTTTCAGCAGATAAGTTTTAAAAAATATTGAGCATAAGCTTTTATGAATTTTTGTTGACACTAAAATGAGCATTAGTCGCAAATCATTGGTTTTCTGGCGTGACATCTGTATTAGAATAGTGAAATAGTGAAAAAAAACCAAGGAACAATGTGAAATCATTGAAAAGTTTGTACAAAGTTGTGAGGATCTAAAGTTCTCAACTACCAACGGCACTAAGGCACACATGAACATCAACACATAACACCAGCTTACAGCCGTCCGTAGTCCCATCAACAGATTTGATTTTTGAAGCAAAAAAAAGGAATTGCGTGTAAAACTCTAGACCTGAAAGTTCCTTTTCTATTTGTTTCCCGGTCTTAAAACTTTTCTTATTTAATACGACTCCATTACACTTTACAATGGACTCAAATATTTGTTGCTTAGAATACATTAAAAAATCACATTTCCTATCTGTTGAGTCCATTCGGCGTAAACCAAACTTAGGCAAAGTTCTAAATTGTTGATTTCTTTCTTGACATATAGTAGACATATAAAATATCACTCTTTTTCACAAAAGATTAACGTTACAATCTAAGTTTCTGCTCTGCTGAACATTTTAACAATTCGATTTAAGTTAGTTTAGAAGAATTGAGCGCTTATCAAAAAGATGTTTGTACCTATTTAAATGCACCAGAGTGTACGATGATGTCATAAATAAATTATCATTAAAAGAAGTTGTTTAATCTACAGAAAAATAAATATTCTTATTTGCAAGTTATTTTCACTAGAATAAAAGATTTATTTGTTTTTTTTTAGTACTTTTTTAGTACTTTTCTTTGAAAATTAACATTAAAATAACTCAATTTGAATCTGTTCTTTTTGTTTAAGATTTTATTTAATTAAATCACTATTCACCTTCATCTTTATCTATTACGACTGCTTTTATTATCTTTTATTCTTTTCTGAATACAAGAAAAATAAATATGATGTAGTCACATAAACGAGTAAAAAGAATAAAAGAAAAAAAAAATTATATTATTTTGCAAAGGGGAGTTATAGAATATTTTTTTTTTTTGTTCCTTCTTTAATTTCGTTTTCCATTTCAATTTAAATTTTAATCCTTCAAAAGCTTTCACATAGAATTTCTACTGTTGCTGCTTGCTGCTCCTGCTCAGCATTTGAGAAATACAAAAAAATGCAGAAAAAAGACCTCAGAATAAGAATAGCATTGAAATAATGAAAAAAAGAAGAAAAATTAAATAAAACTGCACCAGGATATGCTAGAGCAATGTTGATGATGCTGTTTGTGATGTTATGCACCGCATCACTATATAAGAAGGGGTGTAGAGAGATGACGATGATAACAGCAATGGCAAGAGATGGGTTTTGTGTGCTTCAAAACCATTGTACAATACTCGTTTCGTTTTGCTGATGATGACGACAACGATTATGGCAACAATACCAGAAGTTTCAGATTTCTTTTTTATCCTTTTGTATCCACCTCTCTCCCATCACTACTCCCCCACCGTAATACCATTGCCATCTACCGGTGATCTTTTAGCTGCTCCTGACTACTTTCTGGCTGTGTTCTTCTCTGTCCCGCATAAACATAGAGCCTGATGACGACTAAAAGACATAAAAACAACAAATCTCTTATATATATGTTTTTATTAAAATAATAATAAAAAAAAACTGACAAAGAAATTAATTAAAACCAAGATGAACGAGTAGAAAAGTTGAAAGCAAGAAGAAGACAACACAAAAAAAAAAATCACATGTGGGGTATCTATATAGTTTTTTTTTTCTCAAACCAGCCCAATTTATGGAAAAAGCCTGCTTCTGATGTTGATGAGAGCTTTGCCTGCCGAAAACTGAAAAGGAAAAAAATCATCCTTCTTTAACAGAGTTTTATATTTTTTTTCCTCGAATCTAGAAAAAATATAGTTCTAGGACTTTTTTTATTTTGACGCCCACAACAGAACCTACCCCAATCGAGTGCAGCTTGAAGAGCCTAGCTGTATGAATGTACGTTTTTATTTTCTTCAATCTGCAAACGTTTAGTTCTCCTGATAGGATACAACTCTACTTCTTTTCCCATTGCAAAAATATGAAGAGAAGAAAAAAAAATTCATAAACTCCACTGAAAAAGTTGGGAAAAGTTTTTTAATATTCATATGCAGAAAACATGATTTGATGATATTCAGTTTGAAGCTATTTTTTAATGGGATTTGTTTTTTGCTTTGTTTTTATTAATTTTTTTTTAAATATTACGAGTATACTGTTGCTGTGTTGTTGTTGCCAAGATAGAAGTAGTTTCTTTTGGCATAAAAAAAGGTTGTTAAATAAATCAAACTCTTATGGGAATATTGCGAGGATGGGAAATGTGTGATACAGATGGGATCAGTTTGAGAATAATAAAGTTTTGAATGTAGTTTTGTTGGTTTCAAGTTGTTTTAGTACAAATTTAGTACTTGCAGTGAAATTGCAGGTATATATACGTTAACGTTGGAAAAGCAATATCACCAAATTCATTTATTATACTTTTATTGAAGTTGGGGCTAGGATGTCTATTCACAACAGACTTGAAGGTTCTGAAGACCAAAAGAGAAGTGATAACGAGTTGAGTGGTGATTGCTGAGTGAATAAGCCGATATCTTTGGGTATGCAAATATCTCTTTTGATGCTAGTGAGACTGATGTTTAGTTATTTAAACTTTTGCTGCGCTGAGATTATCGCTCTTAAGAACACATTTTTGACAAAAGCTGCAATATTTTTTGCTTGGGATGAACTACAGAAAGTTTGGCCTATGAAAACTATTGTTCAAAATTGCAAGGGATATAAGTATTTTTGTATGCACACTTTTTCCTCTTGACCAATAGGCGTTGAAATATATCAATGTACAAAATTATCGTTAAATTTTGCACCTGTTCGTCACGTGTTTAGTTTGGTAGACAAGCAGTTCTTTGTTCAAAACCTCGAAAGCTTTTCATTGATAAGACTTAAAACTTGACGGAAATGACTTGAGTTTTTGTGTCGTTGGCTCTTAGGCTACTACTGTCCATTCGTTTGGTTTTGCCGAGCCAATGTAGTCGACGTGTTTTGAAGTTTTCAGTACACCATCATCTTGGTTTGCAGTTGATTCTTCTCTTCCATTCACACTCATCGCAAACAAAACCGAGGCCCCTATTTTGACTTGCGATTCGCTGAGTCTAACGTTCGACTTTTCAAAAATAAAAACTGCGATTTTGTTCTAGGCGAATGTTTGCCTAACGTAAAAAGTGGTATTCAAGTTTTCCAAATTTTAGTCATTTAATTCAGGCGATTCGCAAACGGTAATTCCACATAAGCACATTTGAACGTTCGACTTGGCGAATCGTATAAGTCATATAGGTGCCCAAATATCTGAGTAGAGCGAATCTGCTTGTCGACACCCTGTGCATGTTCGGAATAGTTCGAAAGAGCTTTTCGCTAGAGTTGCACATTGCATTACCTATTTTCCACGGTCACGTGACACAACTGGAATAGTTTTCCCTAGATCCCAAGTTCATATATCTCCATATGGAGCTCCTGACGATGAATGGTATCATATGCGGCTTTGAAGTTAATGATGGTGAGACTCGACTTGAAATTGTCTTTTACGGAGAGTGAATATGGCGTCTATAGTCGATCTGCCTGGCCGGAAGCCACACTGGTACTTTGGTTAAGATCTTGAATGCTCCTGATAAGCCAACAGATTCGTTGACCTTGTTGTTTTTAAGCTTATTTTATAGCCAAGCCTACCTCTTCTATTCTGGGTGATGGAACTCAGGCTTCATTGACTGGGGTTTATTGTCTTCTCATCCTTTTCTCTATCTACCTGATGACCATTTAGCAGCTGTTGGAAATGCTGCTTGAATATACATCTACTACTCCCTGTGCTTCAGTGACCAGGTAGGTTGGGCTATTTCGCAGAGCCGGTTGCAAAAACCATTTGCTTGGCTTTTTTATCTGTTTACGCTGTGAAAAAATTATATTAACAGCAGTAAGACCCATTTGCTATTACTCAGAGTGCGCTCTGAACAAGCTCTGTTCATGTTTTGAATGAGGAGAAAAACACAAATAGTCGAAGCGATAAGTGGCATGACAGCTCGTGCAGAACAAGTGTATAGTGACTTACAAGTCTCAACTGTTTCTTTGAGCTTGTTTTGGCAACGATTTTCTGCCTTAAAACTTGCTGGGAATCAATCGCCTGACCTTCTGAGATCCACTAAACGCCTGAAGTTTACACGCCAGGAGGAACGACATCAAAACTAACTTCTTCTTCAATATCGAGTTTTCATCGATTTTTTTAAAATAAAAACAAAGGTTTTGAGGGAACTCGACGAATGAAATCCAAAAAGTCGAAGTTAATTTCTGAGCTCATATAGAACTGTACTTCACCTTTAAAATTGCCTCAAAATAATATAATTTTCCAATTTACTTAAAACAAAAAAATCCGCAAAAACAAATCCTTCTAAATCACATCATCTGCTTCTTCACAGCTGTTTCTCCGTTCCTTTCTAAAAATATTTAATAATTTAAAATAGAAAAAAATAAAATCGATTACTGGTGATATACCAATCCCACCTACAAAAAAAGTCTATTTTCCAACCCATTGGATGCAGCTGTACAGAACGCTACTGCTATACTGCTTCATGCCAACAATTAAGCAAGCAAATCGAAAAAAAAAATATTTATGTATAAAATTCTGCGGCAGACATTTTTCGAAACCAAAATTCCCTCAGGGAAGACACAATCAGCAGAACTAACTACCCAGTATAGCATCAGGAGCCAGAGCTATCATCAGCTTTTGCAAAGCATCTCCCTATTGAATCGCATGGCCAGGCCACTGCATAGCAAGATAATGAAAAACTTTCTGCTGCTGCTCCTGCTCTTGCTGCTGCTTCATCATTTTGTTCATTAATTTTTATATAGAGTTTCGTCCTTTCAAACAAAAAAAAAAATAAAAAAAAAGAAGTTAGTTCCATAGGGTTCGTTTTTAACGCAGTAGGGTGGGTGTCTGGGGTTTATGAGTTAAAAAAAAGAGCCTTCTAGGCCTTTGACAGCTCTATGCACAGCAGGGACACACGCTATGGGAAAAATTAGGCTTCTCGGTTTAATCAATATCTAAAGAGAGTGCCTGCCTATGCCTGGGACTTTTTTTTGTTTTTAAATAAAAAGCTAATCATTCAACATCATGTTTGATGTAGTCATCCTGATCCTGAGGAGTTCCGCTCGACTTTTATATCAATCTCGTTGAGAGTTCTACGCCGGAAACAGTCCTTCGCATCTCTGATTTTTTTTTTTGTATATCCTTTCATGCTCCATAGACCCAGTGTTAGTTTCGGAGACTTTTGAAGAATATTCATAGGCAGAGAAATTCAAAACGAAAACTGCACAAAAATAAAAACAAATATAAAAAACGAAACAAAATGGCAATGACCTACCCAACCAGAGCTTTTTGTTGAGGAAGGGCTGATGATGAATTTGCAACCCTTATTCGACAATTTTCTCTCCAATGCGATGAAGATGATGATGATGATGATGATGAAGAGATTGAATAAAATGTTCCAACGTTTTGTGTGTTGTTTGCATCATGATGATGATGGTATAGTGTGATGGTAAATGAATGGAATATATGGGTGGGGTTTTTTTGAATGAATACATATAATAGAGGCTCCTTTGTGCGCATTATTTTATTCTCCATTGGCAGCAGAATTACGTGATCCAGTCAAATAGGATTAAAAAGACTGAATAAAAACTGAGCGAAAAAAAAGAAGAGTAGGTATAGAGGGACGCTTTCATTAGTACATATTTGCATACATACCTACCCTACCTACGAATGTGGGGTTGTAGAATTTTTTGCTATTTTCTGTAGAGCATTATAACATAACCCATTGGCTTATAATATTAAAAAAGATAATAATACACGTACATATACCTACATGAAATTGAGAAGATTTAATCGGGGATTAAATTAAAAGGGCGATTTACAGATAATTTAACACACCACGGATGGATAGTTATGTGTCGATTGTAATATGTAATTATTTTATGTAATTTTATGAAGTAGTATTAATAATAAAATACAATAACTTAATGTCAAAGTTAGCAAAGAATCCAAAAAATGTAGAAAACATTGCACAGCAAATTCGAAACGGTCGCAAATAATTAAAGACTTGTTAACGACAAATTATTATGCGATAAACCCTTTGGTATTAACAGTTTTTAACTTTTTTTTAGGTGATGCATTGCTAACTTGAAATGTATGTTTTTTTAAATTACAATTATGTGTACTTAATTTTAAGGAATACATTTATTTGTTAGTTACTTGTAATTGTAATGAAAGTTGAATGAATTACAAAAAACTAATCATTATTTCATAGCCCTGGATGTAATGAAGAATTTTTCAGCTAAAATTTTCAAGGGAAGAAAAATACGTAAGAATTTGATACACATTTCAAGTCTTGTATCGAAAACATTGTATGGCAGTTTGAATATATGAGTTAGGCTTCCCAGATTTAATGTGTGATCGTCAAAAGACAACAATGTACCCATTTTTTCTGCAACCCCCTTTTTTTTTCTTCCTTATATCCCAGCGGTTGATCGAATTGCTGATAGCTGGTGTTTTGTATAGGGTAAGCCATTTGTTATTTTGTTTTTAAATCATGTGTTGACAGCTCTTATAGCTTCCGCAGAACGAAATGGATCAATTAATGCTTTAACAACGTTGGAAAATATTGTCAATTTTCTTCTAAAGTAGTTGTGTATTGCTGAAATAGTGTGAATTTCTGTCGAAATAACTTATCAATCAATGAAGATCTTGAGAATAATTTATCAATTAATAATCAAACATATTCCCCTGCTCATTCTGTTCGCTTCTAGGAGAAAATCCTAGAATCTCGACGCTCTAAACATCTCAGAAATTAAACTTCCCTTCCATTAGCCTTAGAAGAATTTCTTACTTAGCTTAATGGTCAATGCAAAACGGGTACAGACCGAGGTGTGATAACCATTTTTATGACCATAATAACAAGATTTTGACTTGACTTTGTTCGTTAAGTAGTGCAATCAGTCGTTTAGTTGATGTTGCTTTGTTTGCACGGTAACTAGGATTTTTTTTTTTGAAGTGCCATTTAGGTCGCTCCCTGACTTATTGGTATCCGATTTGTATTGGTTTTTGTGTTTTTTCTGCATTTCTTCACTTGTTGGTATGTTTTTCCTTTTCCAAACAAAAATAAAATCAATATAAATACCGATTGCTTATACTCCTTATTCGTACTGAGGCTCGGTTTACCGTTGTTTTACGATACCGCTGCCGCGGATATCAATCAACAATCATTTTCAAAATGTGGGAGCTTAAAATTAAGACAGCAACAAATTTATTTTAGGAATACAAAAACGCCATTTAGGCTTGCATATTTGTAGGGTTTTATTTCATTATTATAATATTTCTTTTATATTTTGTGGTTTGCAACTGCTTCCTAATTATTTGTCATTCTGCAATGAAGGTTTTAAATTTTATTTTATTGAAAATAACTTTTTTTTTACCAAGTAAGGTTTTATAAGATTTTAAGTTTAAATTTCTCCTAACCAGGCGAATAGGCTTATAAAATAGGCCAATTCTCAAAACGAGAAAAATATATATATTTCTAACCCCAAATCACCGATGTTGAAAATTCATAACTCTTTACTCAATTTTTGTGTGTATTTATGCACTTAATACCACATATTGGGATTAGGCTGCTTAAAAAAATATATATATTTCTAACCCCAAATCAAATTCTTGTTCTCAGCTAAAGCTTGTTTTTAGATTTTGTTATTGAACTGAGGATCTTGCGTGTAATTTTAAGACCAAGGAAGTGAAATTAAAAATAATGAAAATAAGCTCAATCGTACTGGATTTGAGCTTGCAATTCATCTGAGTGTACCTATCTTCAAATTGGGTGGAAAGAGTGGCGTAATACTAAGCTGGGCGGGGCAATTATTTCACTGAAGTATTTACTCCGTAAATTGGCATACTTTCTCGTTGCAATAAAGTGGCTAAAACATTTTTAACCATTCTTTTTTCATAACATTTATAAAAAGAAACCAGAAAATGGCTCAACCTTATAAAACAAAATTTATCTTTACAATACTATATTTTTTTTTAACTAATAATTCAATCTTTTTTCTTTATTTTTTAGGTGAGTTCTAATGGCCAACCGTACTTGGGGGAATGTTTATGTTTAAAAGGTAAATTTTGTCGCTAAATAAATAGTAGTTTATTTATTAATTGATTGTGATGCCATGGAATGAGCATTCACTGAAATTTGTAAAACATAGACCAGGTCTTTTCAGTCATTATTTCTGAAATAAACCAGATTTAATCTAACCCAGAAAACCAATAAATTTACTAGGTATAAGTTCTAATGAATTGCTATTTTAGCATAAAAATACAAAATTATGTCTTTAGATAATCATCAAATTTTGAGGGCCTACTTTAACTCTCAGTAAAAATTACTGAAAAAAATATTTAACCAAGAAATCTCTCTCTTAAAGATTCTTATCTTTTAAAAAGGAACAATTACTTGCAAGGGTTTTTATTGTTGAATAAATATGTTTGTTTGGCCCATAAGCATGCTTAAAACCGAAAATACTACAAAATCCACTTATGCTTTTCTGAGAGAATGGTCACACTGGTCACCACTTTTCAATATACATATTTGGTATAACTCCGAAACTAAGCTGAATTTGACAATTTTACACTTAAACTACTTGTTCAAAATTAAAGTTTCTATCGAAATGGATGGTTTTTAAATTTTATAATTTAAGCAGGAAGTAATAAAAACCAGATTAAAAAATCGAAAATCAAAGATTTTTATTTATTTTTTTTATAAATTGCGCATAACTTTTTTCAGCAAAATAAAGTTGAGTCTTAAGACTTTAAAATTTCATGTTAAAAATGCCATATTAATTGAAAACTGTCAGAGTAACAGCCATTCAAACTTCACTATTTCTAAAAAATTTTCGCTCGAAAGCCTATTTTTGGGTCCCAAATGATAAATATAATATTAATAGAAGTATTAAAAGAGAGCTAGAAAACAAAACTGCGAAATAACCTACTTTTTACCGAATGTGAAATTTGTCATATTGTACCGAAAAAGGGTTATTCGGGCCAAAACTGCCGAAAAATACAAGAAATGGTAAAACTTGCTCTGCGAATTTTTAATAAACACAGTTTTTGATCATGCCATGTTAAAGCCTTCAGTCTCTTTTTTATTTTGTTCATGCATAGCTTAACCCAATCTTTGTTTATAAAAAGTTATGTGCAATTTTGAGACCAATTCAAAACCCTTTGATTTTTCAATTTTTTTTTGTTTTGGTTTTTATTAACTTTTTCAGCTTAGTTTTTCTAATTTAAATTTTGAAACCATCCATTTCGATAGGAAATTTAATTTTGAACAAAACTGTTTGATGTAAAAATGTCAAATTTAACTTAATTTCCGAGTTATACCAAAAATATTGAAAAATGGCCAGCGTTACAATGCTTTCAGAAACGCATGGTTGAAATTACTAGCATTTTCGGTTTTAAGCTTGCTTATGGACCAAACAAACATATTCAATAGTAAAAGTCCTTGTACGTAATTGTTCCTTTATACCCCTCATTTTCCGGTCTATTAAAAAGACAAGCATCTCCATAAAGATAAATTTGTACAAGAATTAACGACCTACAAATATATTTCTTAAATATGCCCTAAACATTAGTCAAAATATCAAATGCCAGGGTTAAACTCCCCCTTCAATGAAGCAAACGACATATTAACACGATATATTTTTTAATTTAGTTACAGATAACGTAAGCAACATTTGTCTCTTGTCGTTAAATGCAATTTTAAATTTTTTTTTTTAAATTTAGTTCACCTATTTCTACGTAGTTGTAACTGCTTTTTCTAATTGAAATTTCTATTGAAAAATTTAAAGAGTTCGAAAGAGAAAATAAAGTTTACAACTTTAACTAAGTATACCTAGAGCAAGCTCTATAATGTATAAAACAAAACGTGCACCTTGTGAATCACCACCAAAACCATTACCTACTCAAATTGATATTGTGTAATGTGTTTAGTTTTAACTGCCTTAATTTCCCTCGAAATAAAAACGAAATAGTGTTCCCCAATTTAAAAAAAAAAAAAAAAAAAATTGGCTGACGTGTTTAACGTCATGCATTCTGATAAAGCACGAAAATATCATGGTAACTCTTCAGTGTTGTCACTTGTTAATTTTAAAATAGTAACAACAAAAAGAAAGTACCTATTCATAACTTTTGTGCTTGAGTTGTTAAGTTAAAAAAAAAAAGAAGTTTGCTGGTTAAGGTATCGCATTCTGTCTTCTTGTCCTAATTGCTGGAATGATTTTCCTCAACCCAGGGTATCAAGGTGTTTGAGTGATTTTTCTGCAGATAGCTCTAGAACACTATAGATGCTTTTGAATATAACAGCAAATGGGGAGAACAAAGGCACACAAATTACTTTAAAAGGTTTTTGTTCAGATGTATGTGTATATTTGGAGCATAAAGGTGCCGTCACAGCGTGCAAGCAAAGTACTTGCAAAAATTGTTTCAAAAATTTCGATTTTGAAATATTCGTGCAAGTTGTTGCAGAAACCAGTTAAACCAGACAAGCAAATTGCTTTCTGAAACGACTTTTTACTTGCTCTCAAATCAAACTTGCTGCAAGTGTATTTAAGGTTGTCAGAACGTGCAAGCAAGTACCTATTTTCTGAGATTGATTGCTAAAAGTACTTTTTGCAAGTAATTGCTAAATTTATCTGAATTTTTCACGAGGAAATGGTTTTTGAAGAATATGATTGCTGAAATCGAAGCAAATTATTGTTGTCTTGCTGAAAATCCATACCAGTACTATACAACACTGATAAGAGATTTCCGGGTAGAGGGAGACGATTTTTTCTGCAATTTTGATCATTCGCTTGGAAGCAAGTAAAAAAATTGCTTGCGCAAATCCTGCAAGTGGCAAGTCCTTGCGGCAAGTGATTTTAAGTGCTTTGTAGACACTAGTCACACGCTATAAGTGTTTTTTGCAAGCAAGTAAATCACTTGCTGGCAAGTACCACCTTTCGGGTCGTCATATACCAGGCAAGTTTTACTGACAACAATCATTTTACTTGCTGCAAGTATCTACTTTATACTTGTATGGTCTGACGGCACCTTAAAATGCTCAGTAAAACTGAGTTCACCCCTGTGTTTCTGAATGGGCAGTTTTCATTATGTTTGGTATTAGGAAAATAAATCGAATTTGGCAATTAAATTTCCTATTGAAATGGATGGGTTAGAAAAAAGCCATACACAGCGCACTAAGCTTTGCATCTGGTTTTGCACAAAACTAACACAAATATCTTGTAAAAAATTAAAGATTTAAAACAAAAAATTATATATATCAAGTTCAATTTTGTTTCGATTTTATCGCATTCAAAATTTTATCAAAATCAATAGGAAGGTCATTAAAAAAAACTTAAAACTAAAAGATGGCCTTAAGTTTAGTAAAAATTACTTTCACTTAAGTTTTTTTTTATAAAAATCTTTGGAACATTTTTTTGAGACAACATATTTCTTTAATTTTGTGTTTGAATCAGGTTCCGAAAAACGCTAGGTTCCACCATTTAGGATGAAGCCGAAAAGACACACAAATAAACCCCAACAATATTGTCCCAGAGCAGTTTTTCAATCAAGTTATTTTAGTAAATAGTTTTTTTCCACGATTTGGAGTTTTGTATTAAAATTACCTTAACTTCTAATTAAGTCTTACAGTCGTATTTATAAACTTTATCTAATTTTAGACAGCTGTCCAACTCCAAAAAGTTATTAATAAACTGTGTTTACTGTTGTCCTAAGGTCGTGTTACTTGGACAACAGCATCGATTGTCTAAGGTTTGTCTTGCTTGACATTTTATTTCATTAAATAAGGCATATTTTCAACTACTTTTAAAAAACTGTCTTACTTATCAACCGCCTCAAAAAATCTAATAAATAAGGCTCTTATTGTTTTCGAGAATAATTAGATAAAAATAATAATTTTTCTAACAAGTAATTTTTAATCGACAGCACACTCAGATTTCATCAATTCGCCTCTTTTAATATCAAAAATAGATTTATTTTGATTCCTTTAGTTGGAGATAGAAGAAGTGACAAAAAAATTTCCAACTTGAACTTCTATGGGCATTTCATACCATAAGTCCTTCTTTTACCCAAAGAATAAGAGACAGCAAAGTTCAGAAGAATCAAATTTTGTTCATAATTTTCCCCAAAAAATTAATCAAAACAGTTGACTTACGTAATTACTCATACCCAAAGCAAATTTCTTAAGACACCAATTATAGAAGTTATCACTGAAACTCATCATTGAAAATTTTGTTTATCGAATTAAGGCATTTTGAAAGGGAAATCATTTATTATTTTGATGGACAAATAAAGCTCACTACTTAATTAATATTTCCAGCCAACAAATTTTTCAAATATGCCCAACTTTCCACATAAAATGTGTTTTATTATTTCAAGGGTTGTACTACCTTTCCAATGATCATTGAAATATTAAAAGTAATTTTATGTGGAAAGTTGGTTCTATTTAGAATTTTGTTTTACTAGAAATATTTGAGCTTTTTTATTATTCTTTCTAAACATCTCAAAATCAATCATTAAAAATTTTTAATGATGAATTTCAATGATAGCTATAACTGGGGCCTGACTATCATCTGATTCAAAATTTCTTAGCTTTCATCAAAAATTAATTCACAAAATTAAAATCACCCCTATTACGATTGTCAATTAACAAATTCATAATTGATAAACCTTGATATTTGGACTTTTGAACTCAATTTATCAAAAAACCGATCAACTATTCTTTAATAATTTTGAATTTTCTTGTGATTCGCAACGGTCTTCTTCATTTTCAATGATCAAAACTTTTATCAGTTGGGTTTCCAAAGATCGAATTTCAAATTTATCAATTATCAAATTGATAATTGACAATCATAACAGGGCCGAATCTTATATAAAAAAAAAACATAAATTGCATGCTATTGTTAATTCCTGTTTAGTACCACACTCAAAGAAAATCTATTACACTTTCCACAAAAAGTATTTTGGGAGGAAAATTGTTTCGCATTATTCTATTTTTCTTTCTACGCTTGCCGAACTCTACGCTTTGTCTTTGAAATTATTAACTCATCGCATTTTTCATTGCGCAATTTTCATTTGGTATTTTGTTTTATTAAACTGTCAATTTTTTTAACTTGACAACAAAGGAAAACATTTGTTTAATTTGGCACTTAATTAGTTTCCTTCTATTAAATTATATGCCTCAAAATTTCGCGCGAAATTATTAAAACAACAATGACAAATTTGTCGTTTTTGTTTAAAAGTCGAAAGAAATATCATTCGAAACTCAGTTCAAGTCTGCCTCAATTGGACTACAAGTCTTATAGGCTTTGTCAAAGTGTACCATTATTAAATATTCAGCCTGTGCCATCAATTTTTGTTTCAGAGTTATATTGAGATCTGTCCTCACGTGCACGAGCTGTCGCACCACTAATTTATATCTACAAATGAAGAAAATTAGGCTGTCAGTGGCAAAGTCGTGTAACCTCTTTTCTGGTAAAATTGATATTTTTGCTTCATATTTTTAAAATTATGCTCCAAAAGCTATCTGAGTCACCATTTTAATATATAAACTATTCTTTCCAAAAATGTGATTTGAAATTCAACTTTAAATTTTAAAGAATAGTTAAGAGCTTCATATTCAAGGGGCTCAAAATAAAAGTTGGTTCTGCAACTTTTGCTCACTCATAGTATCACATATGATACAATTATGGCACAGTGACAACACTGTCTTTCTTTCTATTTCTCTCAATGCTTAAACGTTTGCCAACACTCAACTCAATTAAAACAAAAAAAAAACTGATATCAAAAATGACGAACGAACGAAAAAAATGAAAGCGAAAGCTTTTTTCATGTTTGGATTCGTCTGTTGATTTTATTTATATTTATAAATTTTTTTTTGTTTGTTTCTGTTTTCACTTTGGTGACTCCAAAGTCAAACACTAATATTACAGCACACACCAAGTGAATAAGGCAACAATCACTCAATACACACCAGTCATCAGCACAACAACAACAACAACAGCAAAACGATCGACAATAGAGTGTGGTTCTGGTAGGCCTGTTGGCTGACTGGGTGGTTGGTTGATTATGAGGACGTCAATGATTTGAGTTGAGATTTTCTTTGATATCATTAGAGTGACTGACGATGGCGCTTGTTGTGCACTAAAAAGCACATTAAAGTGAGTGAGTGAGATGGAGAAGAATAAGTTAAACAAAATAGAAAAAAAAGAATAACTAAAAACAAAATTCATAGTCATAGTCAAGGTGGATTGACTTAATAGATTTTATAAATTTAGCTCTGTTCAATTTATTTTGAGTAGCTATTTTTTTTTTAGACAAAATATTTTGTATTTTTAATTTTTTTTTTGTTATGAAACTTGAATTTTTTTTTTTTTGTCTCGGATTCGGATGTTAAAATACAAGAAAAAAGTAGTTGTTCAGCGTCATCTTCCGGTGACAGGTGCGTTATTTTTTTTTTAAAACAATTTGAATTGAGTTTGAATATTGCTAGCTTTGATGGTTTAATATAAATCGAAATTTGAGTTTATCTACGTGCCTCATGCTGTGATTTGAAATTAAATTATTATTGGTTATTTGATTGATTTTTTGTTTGCCATTTTGCTAAAAAATTCATTGTGAATTGATCAGTGACGTGAATTTTCGAAATAAAACTCAATCAAATGAGAGTTTTCTATTTGGGTTTTTGTAAAGCACGAAATCAAGAGTGCATACTTGTGAAATCATTAATTTAAGTGTTTTTGTGTTTTTTTTTTCGTTAGCCACTTAAGGTTAATTCTGATTTCATTAAAAAATTCATAATTATGAAATATTTCGCGGCAAAATGTGTCCAGTTCGGAAGTTGCATACGATTTGATCTCACTCAGAATAGAGTTATATTTGGAAAAACCGGAGTTTGTTTTTTAAGTGAAGGCTAAAGTGGTATTTTATCGCGATAGAAGTATATTAATGTGTGTGAGTGATATCTAATTTTTAAAAGTTATCATTTAATCGTAAAATCTTTTAATATAGTCTTTGTTCATGTATTGAACTTCAAATTAATTTTTTATTTGGATATTCTTCTTGGAGACTTTCAAATACAATGTAAGTTTATGTATTTTGTTATTTTTTTCTTCTTCTTGTTGTCGAAAGAATATTAACAAGCTTACAAACATATGTTCCTACAACCTACATACATAAGAATTGTTTTTTTTTTGTAGATTTAAAAATCTATGTTTAGGAGGAGAGTTAAAAGATTGAAGGTTTGCTGAAAAAAATGAATGTCTGTGAAATTGGTATAACACTTTTCAGCTTGACCAAGGGACCATGACAGGATTTTGAAGTTTTATTTAACATTTTATTTAATTTCTATTTCGGATATTGCAGTTCACGAAAAATAATGGCTCGAATCGAGTGTACCTACGACCTACTGCTAGCTTGTATGAAGTTAGCTTGACAAATTGTTTGCTCCACAATTGAATTATCAAGCAATTACTTCCAACAAGCTTTCTTAAATTTGTATTGCATTGTTAGTTTTGAAGAGCCTTAAAAAAATCTTATTTATGACTTCCTTAATGCCCTAGACTAGAGCCTAGAGTCCTAGACTGTATAGTGTGGTTAATTTTTTTAAGTTGTTGTAGGAACTACTTTTCTCCAATACACTTCTACTAAAACGTGGGTGTGGTAAAAATTGTGTATGGGCTTGTTTTTAAAAAAAGGATAACCTATACATTTTATTCCAGGTTATTAACTTTTTATTTTTTTTCTAAGCAAACAAAATATTTTTGTTTTTCCAAAAACGCCCTGAAAAGTGAACTTGGCAGATATTTTATATCATTCTTATTCTTTTATTTTTAACTTTTTATAAGAGCAATTCTTTTGTTTTCATTGAAATTTGCAAAAAACACCTCCTTAAGTGCACGTGGAAAAAACTTCTACATGGAATCTACAACTTTTTTAAAGTAGATAAACATTTATATACATATAAACTTTAACGATTAGATGATCTGTATTAAAAAGTAGGCGTGTCTGTGGGTGAAAAAGATAATGTCTGATGATATCCTTTATCATATCTGATTATTTCATGCAAATCGTTAGACTGCATACTATACTTGAAACACTGCTTGCCGTATGGTGTGACCAATACACACCACTGCCACATCCTTGAATAATGATGTCAGTTTTTCGATGGAGTGTTCTGCCAAAAGCTCGAAATAATGTTTTGAAGGCATCTATTCTGTATTTACTACGAAAAAACTGTTTATACTGGGAAAAAACGTGCGGTATATTGCCCTTTGAACTAGGCCTTAGGGTCAGTTTTTCGGTACATGATCATTTTAGTCTCGGGGTTAAACCTAAATCAATTCCAGGAACCTATAACTACTGCATATAATCGTACAGACGTGCTTAAAAGTGTGCCGCAAAAGTACACAAGCTGCACTCCATTGAAAGCGTTGTGAAAAAATTCTCCAAGAGAACATCAATTTGATCTTCTTTAAAAAAAAAAAAACAACGCTTTCCTCATATAACTTTTAATATTGCCTTGACGACACTGACATAGTGCCATCATAAATGTCAATGTGAATATCTGTTTTTGGTGCAGCATACTGCACATCTGCTTAAGCCATAAGCCCTCCACTTTTTTTAAATTTGAATTCTCTTTTAATTCAAACATTTGAAAATTATTGCCAGTAAAAAATGTATGATAAATCATTTCATTTTCATCTCTACATCGGTCTATGAATGTGTTTAATTCATCCCACGATAAGCTTTATATTATACTTCAAGAACAAACAAATTTATTGAAAAAGTTTTTCATGCATTTGATGAATTATAAAAATAGTTTTAATATTATTTTTATTTTAAAAATCATAATTGTATTGGGTCAGTGCAACCTATATATATTAGAAAAGAATGTTTGTTTTGTTTATTTGAAGTTCTCTGCTATTTTTGTTGAATTAATTTTAGATACAAGCTAGGGTCCGAACAGTTCTTTTAAACAAAACAGCTGATATGATGAAAACAAAGTACAAACATCGCTTGGCTTGAGTGGTGAGTGGAAGAAGAGTACAAGCGCCAGTTTAAACTTTAAATAAAACCAGACATACCTTACTTTTTACTGCACAGACAAGTTTATATATGTTTCTGTATTATCATCCAAAAGGGATTGCTCTTGATTAAAAAGTTCATACAAATTTTTATTTAGAAAAAACATTAAACAAAAAAAAATTGTTTTTTTCTATTTTTCTGCAATGTCGCTTGTACTGTTCTTCCACTCACTGATTTTCATATAAATTCAACTAAAAATTGAGATAAATTTAGCGCCAGAATGCGTTTCTCCTTAAACAAATTTCCTTTTCAAAATTTCTAGACATTCAGTATTTTTGAAATTTATTTCATTTTTCATTTCAGTTACACGTAGTTAGTAATTGAACTTTTTCGATTACCATTACAAACAAGTATTGTTATTAAAAAGAAAAAAAATACCATTACTTGTTATTGCAATTGAAAAAACTCACTTCCAAATTACATGTTCCTAACTCGAAATAATTGTTAATTTTTGCAAATATGTACTTGAAAGAAAGCACTGTGTTAATTACCCCCCTTAATGTATTTAGGTTATTCCTTAGATTTTTTATCAATTAAAAATCACGTAAAATTTTATTCAAGAAAGCAATCAAATAATAATATTTTTGTGTAATGATTACTGCAAATAAGTAATCACTACTTCTTTTTAATGTTTCCTTTTATTTTCAATTACATTAATCTAATTGAATTTTAAATAATTGCCACTCAATTACATGTTCTGAATATTAGTTAATTTTCTTTAATTACATTTAAAAATAATTTGAAAAAGTGTTTGGGAAATTTCAATAATTAAAAGTATGTAATTGTAATTGAATTTGTGTTTTATCATTATTTTCCAACTCTAATCTTAAAAAAAATATATTGTTTATCAGTTTATAATTTTTTGAGAAATTTCTGGTTCGTACTACAAAAATATTGGAATGGGAGCCATCGCCATTTTCCTAAACAAAAAATTACTTATGCAGGATAGAAAAATAAAAATAAGTACAAGACTTACCATACCGATGTGCTTTGGTATCTCTTTTTGAATCCTTCCTTATTTTCCAATCGCTCAAATCAATCATTTGAAGGGTAGTCAAAACCTCTTTAGTGCGCTCTCATTATTAAAAAATGTCATCGTTTGTTTCTAATGTTTGATTCAAAATTGATAATAGCCTTGAATATTTAAAAAAAAATACTTATTAAGGTAAAATAAAAAAAAATAAATAGTTGAAAAATCTTGTTTTTTAAAATTTCTTGTTTCAAATTAATGTTATGATTTTTTATTAATATTTTGGTTCTATTTGAAGTCAATTTTTTTTTTCCAAAACTACCCCTCCCGTCAAAACGGAATTCAATAAGCCCCTTTCTTATTTAATTTTAATCTTGTTTCAGACCATCCTATAAACACGATCTAGTGTTTTGTCACACCTTAAAAAAACACATTGTATGCTACCTAGACGAAGGTATATGTGTGTCAATTTGAACACAGCCACAAGCCAATTGGAAAATCAATATGCTATTCATTACCTTTAATATGTTGATATCCCAGTTCCCGTTTCTTAATTACAATTAATTGTTTCCTACATACAAACCGATCAACTGTCAATTGCTTTGGTCAACGATCGATCATCTGTCATCATATAGAATTGTATATCAATATGCTTTCTAGATTATGATCAATTCAATTATGTATTTCAATTAAATCTGACATTTTTATCTGTTTATTCTCTTAATGACAATTTAAAATCAATATCTATCCAATGCTACCCTTCAGATCTGTCATGTTACAGAGTTTGATATTTGACGTCCATTGATATCACAACATTTCATGCGTACTTATGTGTCACCTATCAAAACCCCCTTCTCTCATCTCTTTCTATTCGATGCTCTCTAAATCAATGTAAAACTTTGATTATTTTGTTTGCAGACTGAGCAAGCAGCAGTAATCTCTTAAACGACTTTGTCTCTCGCCATTTCGTGTGTGCTAAGCACAAGTGCTTGTCATGCTTTTGCGGCTAAGCTTGATGATTTTATTTGTAAAATTAAATTTTTGCAGTTTCTTTCGGTGTAGGAATTAAATGTGCTGTGCCGCTGTGTGTGCAAATGTGGGTCATGGATGAAAGAAAAAGCGAAAAATGTGGGTCATGAATTTCAGTCGATATTCGTATATTCATCATCATACGTTCCTAGCCTACTACACGCTTGCACTATACACTCGTCTCGTTGTTTCTGCTGCCGCTGCTGGTGCTTTTCGTTGTTGTTCCGCTGTTGCATTTAAGAGTCTTTGTCAGTTTTAGTTTTAAACTTCCTTCTTTACCTAGCGCCCCCTGTTGTCAGAAACATTGTTGAGTCAGTCATGCAATAACAAAAACAACAAAAATACCCGACCACACAACAAATCAGCAATATCTATCTACACTACTCGTGTGACTGTTGTCAATGATGACGTAGATGAAGGCAACTTTGGTAGCACGTGAATTTTTGTTTGTTTGTTTTTGTTTAAGAAAAAAACCCACAGACTTGCAATATATTTTTTTTTTTTAATTTCTTTTTTTTTATTTTATTCAAGCAGACACCGGGAACATTACAATAATGCAGGTCAAATTATTTTGTTTTATATTGTTGCCATTGTAACTATATAAAAGATTTATTATATTTAATTTAATTTAAGTGTTGCCATGGGGCAGTAATTTCAATAATGAGATTATGTTTTTTGTTTTCAAATTTGTTTCAGCTTTCATCTCTCTCGCGACTTGATTTACATTTTCATTCATCAGCCTTGTGCTTGAGACAATTATTGCAATTTAAATGGTGAAACTCACTCAGAGTGAAAGTACACACTTATATATAAGAATAGGGGAGGGAGGGGCGTCAGTAATAATTTATCGATGATTTTATTTATTTTTCTCAATTAAGTTGTTGGGATTTGATTTTAATTTGTTTTATGTTAATAGGCATTCGATTTATTGGCATGTATTACTATACATAAAACGCAAGCTTAACGGCAGTAAAAAATGCGGCAGTCTTGAATGGAAGCTTGAAATATACGAGAAAAAAGTGCCAAACAACATTGTGGACACACAGAAGTTGGTGGAAATTTTAATGGCATACAAGAAAATGAAGTGTAAATAATACTGTCCTTTTTCCACGTCATCTAGCTGTCTTAGCCAATTGGCCAATACGCCATTATGCGAAGGTTTTTTTCGAGCCAAACTATACTGCATAGATTTTATGATTTGAAGTGGTAAAGTGCATTGCATATGAGCTGCAAATAACGAACTGCAAATTGATGTTTTGAATTGTGTATAAGCGTTTGACAGACAGTTCGCAGATAATATGTATCTTGTTGCTCGCCTTGTAAATATAGAAATGCTTAATTGTATAATTTGAACTAATTTTCGGCCGTGTTAAATTTTTGAAATTATTTAAAAGGTTCGTCTGGATCATTTTGTTCAAAAGTAAAAACACTAATTATTTGATATTTGCGCAGCTCATGTGAAAGGCAACTGGGTGGTCTCTTTAAGTTTTAAAAAAATGAGGTTGCTGTAAGTGCCTTACAAACTTTAGTAGCCATTTTGAATATATCGATCAAACCAATATTTCAAGAGCTCTTTATATTGTGCATTGAAAAACTTTTTAGTATTCAGTCAAATTAGATGTTGACACCACAAAAATATTTAGCAAGCCTACCTTTATTTTGGCCATTCCTCAAAGTTCAAAGTAAACAAAAAAATTATGTTTCCTCTTTGGGCTTCCTGTCTCCATATTATCTCGCTTTTATTTTTAAAAATTGATTTATGTACTTTAATTCCTTTATTGGTCAAAGAAAATGGAAAATATTCAGCTTACCTTTTGCTGACGTAGATCCAACTACCCTAAGCACATCATGTACCTCAAATGAGACTGACTCTTTTTTCTTATCAAAATAAAAGGTGTTTACCTTCTTTACGAATAAGTAAACAAATCGATCGATGAGTAATCACAAAAAAATAAAAATACCTACAAACTCTACCTTCCGAAATAGAATTTCTTTTGTTTCAAAAATGTTATTGTTTGTTTATGATGTTAGTTTTAACGTTGGCACTATTTGGGTTGTGTCAATAAAATGACAAAAATAAAAATAAAATAATAAAAATACCCATTTTTGATAGAAATAGGTATACCCTATTTATTTGAGTTTACTATTAAAAACTTAAACAAACAGTTTTATGATTTTAGTTTTTCATTTAGAACAAGGATCTTATATATTTGATTATTAGTAATAATATTTTTATTATCTCTGATGTAAAATAATAAAACGTAAAAGCTTAATTTTTTATATTTTTATTTTGACAGTCTTAAGGTACACGGGCAATTAAATTGAGTCACTCATAATTTGTTGTTCTATAAGGTCCGCACCTTACTCCTACTATTTTAATGCGAAGTGATATAAAATCCATAAATATGTTTCATACATTTCAACTTGACAGGTTTCGCATTGACAAAAAAAACTCGTCATTTGTTCGACTTCAATTGAGTTTTATTAAAATTCTAAAAAAAAATAATTTTAAGCAATAATTAAAAATCAAAATTTAAAAATGAATTATTGAAAAAATAGAAAGAGATAAGAAGAGAGTAAGCAAAGGAAAGACTGGAAGGGTGAGACTGAAATGTGGCAGACAATGAATAGGAAAAATTCTCAATTTGGTTGTAAAGCGTTTATTGTTTAATGATTCATATAATCTAATTCAAATTCAAATAATTCCAAAGACGTAAAGGGCTTATCAAAAATTGGCACTTCAGTCAAAAAATCCCTCATAATATGTTGATATGAATTTCATAATTACAAATGTTTTTTTTTTTGCTCTTTGTTCTTTAAAGTTGAAGTTGTCAAACATAATTTATTCTTATTGTATAGATACATAATAATATACTCTAGAAAAAGTTCGATGACACTTTTTCACATACGAGCGCTCAGTTCCTAGATATTGTGACTTTGAAAGTGGTAAAATTTCGAAAATACTATTTATTGAGGACATAACTATATTCACCCCTTCATTTAGAGTTCGTTCGTAGTAAAAGTACATTTTGCCTTTGTTTAATATAAGATAAACCCCAGTCTAAACATCTTAGCTTAGCATACTATTTTTTCAGCAACACCATCTTCAATACATCATCAACATAAATGAAGTTAGTTGTGAATAACGGAAAAATTTACTTAACATTCTGAGGAAATAGTAATAGACCGAGCTTAAAGCCCTGTGGAACTCCACTTGTTATTAATAGCAAATTTGACGCAAACTGTAACCAATTTCAGTTGCTTTCATTCTATCGGATGAATTAAATTCAGTGAACGACTTTTTCAGGATACCAAACCAAACGATACCTTTTTTAGTATCGTAAATATCGAACAATTTAAAAATCGTTTTGGTATCGGTTTTGCTCTCGTCTGGTTTCAATCACAAACAAAAATGTTATTGATCTTGTAATTCAACACGTTTAATATTTTTAAGATTAAACAAAAAATCCATCGTTGGAACTATTTCCTAGAAACAAAGATATAAGAAAAAATTGACGTTACAATGGGTGGATTTCACTTAAGTCACTACCTCCAGCTTAGTAGAATCAAGTCTGAAAAAAAGAAAAGCACAAAACGGTCTGCAAAACCAATAAGGACGAAACACATGTTGCTGAAATGGTATTTTTATGAACTAAAATAGTTACTATAGGGGATTATTCCAAATTTAATGAAAAAAGTTATTCGGTAAATAAGGTTGTGTTATGGTGGATTGTAGTGTGAATAAAATGTTTTAAGTATAGCCAAAATATATTTTAACTGGTCGATCTAATATCGACGCTACATATATCATGGTAAAGTTATTTTTACTACCTACAATATCTTTCATAACAGTTCAGTTCAAATCACTCTATGAACAAAGTTATTTGCTTATTTGTATATATAATATATTGGTGCACTTTGGCGTGAAAAAAATGTTTTAATTATTACCCATGTCACATTAATTTTTTTCTACAAAAATAATCTAAAACATCAGCAACTAAAAAACAGTAAATATTATTGTTCATAAAAATACCTTTCAACGATGTACATCTTATTGCTATTTGTCCGACCTGTTTCCTTCTATAGATTTATCCTATACTGAAATTCACCAACACCAAACCTTGGATAGCGAATAATTTTTTTCACACAGCTGCCATAGTGACTATTGCGACACAAGCAAATACCTTTCCAATGATATACATATGTCTCGTTGTTATTGAATCCTAAACCACCTTCCATACATTTTTGTCGATTGTCATTTTATCCCAATATACCGTTTCTGCACAAGTTAAATGGGCGTGGTAGTGGGAGGTTCTAATTAAAATCATTACTTTAACTTTTTACCTGGTAAAGAAAAATAACCTTTAAAATGTCATTCAAATCATTGGAGTCGTTTCCGAGAAACCAACTACAAGAATTACTTGTTTCTAATAAATTTATAATTTTATTTAAAAATCCATGATTCTTCTGATAGCAAAAAATACTTCTAGATTTCATCTCAGTCTCAAAAATATTATATCGTTCATATGCTTTGGAGCTAGTATTGCCTCGGTATAGTTTCGGTTTCCGATACCGAAATTTTTCTGGTGACGTGGCTCGCCCTACTTTCTTCTGTCTCTTAAATAGTTTTACAATGCGAAAAGTATAGCGTTATCAACATAAAATAATGACATTTTTGAATTTTGAAAAATAACAAAGACATAAGTTTTTTGGATCACGGTAAAATCTTAATATTTGTCAGATCGAATATTTGATATTTTTTTCTCTAGTTGTATAGAAACAAAGATTTCGGAAAAAAGTCCCCCAGGATTCGAAAACCACCTCTGAGCTAGTATTTAGTATGTTTACTAGATTGGTAGGATTGTGGTAGAAATATTCCAAAAGAATTCCACATTTTTGAGATAGTGCAAGACATTTACAGAGAAGGTGAGGACTTGATAATTTCTCTTCCTTGTCCATACAGCCTTAGCAGAAATGCACATGCAAGCTAAACGTTGGACATCTTGCCAGTGGTGAAAAGATTAATTTCTTAAAAAGTTTCTTAAAAAATGCTCTTAATTAAGGCTCTTGATATTGTTTAGTAAAATGGGGCAAAACTCTTTTTTTTAATCTGTCGAAAACTTTAATTTTTTGAAAGATATGAATTGCAGTTCATAAAATTTGCACACGAAAAATATAAAATGTACCTACAACATTTTTTTGTGAAAACTACATTTTTGCAATAAGAATCTTGATTATTTTAACATTTGTTTTCGTTGCTTTTCACCTTTTCTTCTGGCGAAAAATTCGTTTTGTGTAGAATTACATACATAGGCTTCAATTTTAATTTAACATTTTCTCTAAAAAAAAATAGTAATTTAAAAAAAATGCCAAAAAGAAACAGTTTCGCCAATTCCTTTTAATTTTTAGCTTCTTTAGGACTTTGGCCCTTGCCTAAACTAACAACAATAACACACTCAAGTATAAAAATAGGCTGTCTTTAGTTTTACGCCATAATACTTTACCTCCTAGACTGTAGAACTTCTTCTATCAATTCAACTTCACAACTTCAAATAAATAAAGTCTCACTTCACACTCGTCAATTTGCAACCAAAGCGGAAGTAACCATTTTGTTCGCCTTTGTTAGACAAAAAGTGCATTCTAAAATAAATGTTCCTCGACAAAATTGTAGCGGAACTAGTACTTTCTGTTTCTGTTAAAAGATAAAGCTTCAAAGTTCATTCGTCATCATCGACAACTTTATTCATAATTATTTTGTACACACAAAAAAAAAAAAGATTACGATAGCTGGGTAAATAAAAACAGTTTTATAATTTGTTTTTGTTTTTGTGTATTTCAGTGAAAAATAAATTTAAAAAAAAAAAAAAACAATATCACAACCCTCGTCGGTCGTGGTCGGCCATGTTTTTTTTTCTTCTGTGAAATTGTATTGCGTCTGGTTTTCGATTTATTTACTGTCATCTCTGTTCTTCGTTTTTCGATTAAACTTTGCTTTTGTGTTGTATAGTTGTGTTGCACAGAGCCACAAGCTTTTTATTGTGGTTTTGATAAAAAACAAGAAAGAAAACATTAACTGGTAGCCTCCTGAACACGGTTTCTATGAGTAGGCACTGGTCGTCATCGCATCGTCACATCAGAGGGAGGTTGTTGCTTTTGATTGGTATTGGTTTATATTTGTGGGGTGTAAAAGGAACACAAAAAAACAGTCTACGGATAGCACTGTTTGCTACATGCAAAAAACCAAATTGGAGCTGCTGGTTAGCCTTACCCCAGTTTGGGCTGCAAAAAAGCCGTTTTCCAAGTGCGCTAGTACACAACAAACTATGTGAAGCTCTGACTCTGACCCACTGGCATCATTTTGCTTTTTCACCCATACACTCTCGAGTACCGATGACGACGACATCTATATGTGATTTTTCTGTGTAAGTGTGTGCGATGTATAGTTTTTGTGTGCTGTATGCATCATCTCAACGGTGAATTGTTGCTATTCAAAGTTAAACTTGCAAAAAAAGTTTTCATCGATAAATCGACATTAATTGTTCTTTTTGTTTTTCCTTTTTCCGTTTTCTTCCTACGGGGCGCCTGTCCGCCACAGTGTACGTTTAGTTTAGGCGATTAGAAAGTTTAATTATTTTGTCATCAATTTATAAATTCTACCAACAAAATATTTCTTAAAATAATTTTCACAATAATAATGACGAAAAACTTGTAGCCACTTGGTAGGTAGGTACCTATTTTCTGTTTTTTATTTAAAAGCTCATTAATAGTCTATAGCGGTGCAGTGTGTAATAGGTTTTGTTTTTATTTTGCTTTCCCTTAAGGGCTTTCAATTACCGTTACACACGAATGCGTTGAGAATTAAAATTAAAACGCAGAACAAAATAAAAGTTGAGGAAATAATCGAAGAAAATAGAGCTACCTATACGCTACTTGCGTTTTTACATTAGGACAGGTGATCATATTTTTGAAGAAAAAATGTTCATTTTATTTTGGGTTCCTACTGATTTTTAATAAAAAAATGCATTTGTTTAATTTTTTTGTTCGTTTGAGAAGAACGGTTTGGCTCTGGACTTGACTTAAGCTTTGAAAATAAGAGAGCAAAGCATACGTAATTGAAAAATTTTCGTTTGGAATTATTTTTTTACAAGTTCTGTCCAGGTCGCTATATACCTAGTACTAATGGGTCAAAGTGGGGCGAAAAACTTATTTTTTTAGACTAAAGACTCTTAAATATAAAGTGGTTCATAACTTTTTTAGTCTCAATTTGTTCACTCTTCATTTAATTTAAAATTGTCATTAAAGTAAAAAACTTATAACATTTCATACAATCACTGGCGAAAAATTAAAAAAAAAAAAAAAATAGTACAAAGTTAAAACAATTTTAGCTTTTTACTAAGTTAAAACTAGCATTTTTCTAATTTTAAGTGATTTTAGCATCGTGATATCTATTAAAATGTCCCTTAAGTTAAAATAACCAAATGTCCATTTAAATTTTTAGTATCGTGCTTAATCCACGTCATTTTCTTCCAAATAAATTCTTGGCAATTTTTTTTTCAGAGTTGAATTGAGTCATATTGTATTCATTAAATGGAAGAATTCTTATGAATTAATACAATTTTAATGCACTAAAATAACAAAATTACACCATTTTTCCTGGGCCCATGGCATCATGTAGCTTTTAGTGTAAAATATCTTTAAAAAAAGTTTCGCAGCAACATTTTGTGTGGATTTTAAGCTTCTGATCGATGCGTCCGGATCGAACCGAAGGGTCCAGAGTTTGAATCCTGCGGACACAAAACTTTTTTTTTTTAATTTTTTTTCTGTCAACAATAAAGTTAAACCGAAATTATTAACATTAAATAATACTTATTCTCAACAAATATTGGATTTTTCATCAAATAATAACTAATAATAATAACGCACAAAAGGAATAAATTATCAAAAATTAAAACCCTACAAAGTTTTAACTTTAATTGAATTGGTATCATACAACAAAAAGAAGGTTTAAACATTTGTAAGAGCTAGTAAATTACTTAATATTTAAGACATTTTAACTAATAGTAACCTCCTTAGCTCTTAACTAAAGGCTGTTTAAAATATTGCGCCATTAACTTTTGTAAATTTGTCGTTTTAAGTTACAACTTTTAAGTTTCAATAAATTTTATTTGAGAGCGAAAAAATTGAACGTCTTTACCAGTTCATTTAATTCCAATTGTCAACTTATTCTATGTCCCACAGTATGGGCTGTCGGAAGAGCTAGCTTAGTTAATGCAGCAGGAAATTGAAAATTACACAAACGATGGCAATCAATCGATTTTCGACATGCGTCCCATCACAACTCTATAACATCGTCTTTGTTTGTCGTCGTCGTCGTCATCATCATAATCATCGTTAGTAACGTATTATTTAGAAAAAAAAGTGTTAGGTAATGAGATTTCGTTAGTAAGACAGAACGGAATTAGTAGGGTATAGGATGACACTAACGAGTATAAGTTTAGGAATTACCGATGTAATTGGTGTAATTTTTTCGTTTTCTATAATAAGAGTGGATTCAAATCGAATATTTTGAGATATTTACGAGTGATACAAAACATTTAATTATAAATAAGTAGATAGTAACTTCTCATTGATATGCAAATACCTACCTACACATATTTTTTCTTGTTAATTTACTTTGATCGTAACGCTTCTTATTAAGGTTAAATACAAAATATTTTTTTTTTTTTATTTGAAGTTTTTATTTAGGGCGTGGTATCGGCCCATTTATCCTCAAATATATAGGTATCATATTTGATATGTGCATATGACTATAAAGATCTTCCACTTACAGTAGCTCTTTAAAATTTGACGAGGCTTGTATTACTACGTTTTCATAAGAGCCGGAATGGGGTAGTTTCCCTGATCACAAAAAAAGTGTTTTCACTTGAAATTTGGAAATTTCGTTTGACAGGTCATTTCATTTTTTGAATGTCAACTGGCAGTTAATCGCTTTTTGTTTTTGTTTTGTTGTTTCAACCTTGACATTTTCAAACAAAATCTTTTCAGAGCTCTTTAAACTATGCCCATTTGGGTGCGTTCGTTAGGTTTTACATTAATTTTATGAAATTTCCTTGAAATTATCTCATTTCCAAATCTGAATTTGTATGGGAGATGATTTCGTATCGAATTGGGAAATTTTCAACGAAATTACCTCATTTGGTCCAATGAAAACGTAGTAAAATGCATACCTACTACTAATACTAATTTCGAATTTGAGATTTCGATTTCAGGAGGAATGACAAAAGGAAAAGCAATTTTGTTTTTCTGTCATATTATTCTCAACCGACAAAGAAACAGAATTGCCAACTTCTCTTCAAACAAATTTCTTGGACAGAATTCGGCCAAACTTGTCAGAAAGGGAAAATTTTTACTCTCTCGTGAGCGTTCTCTTTTTCCAAAAACTATACACATTTTTGCGTACAGAAACAGCTTTGGACTAAATTTGGTAGAATTAGGTAGAATTTGACAGTTTTATGTTCATGAACGGTTGTGTCAAACTTTCAAATCTTTGTGCTTGAGAACCTTGTGTTCAATACTTAAAAGTGTTCCGTAATTTAGTTATATACGACGGTTTTTTTCACTTTCATCAGATACTTTGTTTTACAAAATTTTGTATTTTTACTAATTGGACACTTGTAGGCGTATTATTGTACTAAAAAATTTTGTAATATTTACATTTTTACAAGCTACACAGTTAAAAATTTTCTTCAATGTCTTGATAAAAATATAGAATTTTATATAAGTAAACATTGAAAAGGTCAACAGTGTTCAAAAAGAGAGTATGAATTGAATTTGACAAAAAAAAAAAAAACTAATTTTCGAAAGCTGTGGGCGTTAAGTGTGAATTTAAATGTAATATCTTACAAAACTTAAAAAGAGTTGCACACTTTTTGGAACCTTCTTGCACACAAAATTAAAAATTAGGCCTAAAATATCATACGTTTCAATAGAAAACTCAAAAACCGAAAATTTGAACAATAATACGTGCGCCGTCAAGTTGTATTTTTACTTTTTTTTTACTTATTTCTGATAGAGGTAAAATTTTCAAGATAAATTGGAGTATCTATCTTGGCAATTTTTTTTTTGTTTTTTTGTAGAAATCCGCCAACTGCTACCTATTTTTAAATCTTTCTAGTTTCTACCACTTCTTTTTGATAAAATTTAATTAATGATTTTTCTTAACAAAACAATAAGAGTGCAACATGGAGATTTTTAGAACGTCTAGTTTTGAGAAAATCCAACATTAAGACAATTGTTTATAAAGGAAACTGTTCTTATTGTTTTAAGGGTGACTCTTTCGGGTTTGTTTTCATAGAAGGGGTGATTATTTTTTTATTTACAAAGTCCAGCAAATTTTTTAAAATTTTAATAAGATCCAAATTAGCTTTAACTTATCAAGGCTATTGAAAAGATCCATTTTCCAAATCTATTTGTTTGATAAAATTATCCAAAAACTTATTTATTCCTTTTCTTTCTTGATGAAAAAAGGAAGATAATTGAATATTAGCTCTTCAAACATCGCAAACAATCCTTTTTTAAGACAAACCCTCATTCGTTGCCTGGAGCTAAAAACTTATTTAAATTTGTATTTCTGTAGAAATAAGATCCTAATTGGAAGCTTATTAATTTTTGTATATTAATTTAAATTTTTTTTCACTTTCTTTTCAAAAAACAAAAAGAAAAATCAAAACAACAAATTTAAAAGTGAAAAAAATAACAAAAAAAATAATTGCTTCCCTCGTCGTCCTTAAAAAAAAGAAGGAATACAAGAGCCCTTACTTCTGTTGCTTTGGAAACAACACAATGTTCCCATTTGACTCATTCTCTATAACAACAACAACACATCGGTATATACATAGGCAAGGCAGGTACCCTTATATAGAACAAACAAAAAAAACAATTAAATCAAAATTCACTGCCACTTGCCAAATATTTAAATTCCATTTCACTCCTGGATGTCAACCATATACTCACACTCACTTCTGTTCGTGCTGAATTCTCTAAGTGGGTTTGTTTTTCTTGAGTATTTCTCCTCTCCTTCCATACTTACATACGACAAACTGTGTAAAAATAAAGAGATGCAAAATAAAAACAAAAACACCCAACTGTTGAAAGTAACAAAAAAAACGAAGAAAAACAACATCAACCCCAAAACAAAAAGTGAAAAAGTGCAAACAAAAAATAAAAGCCAATGTCAATTGAAAGACAAGAAGCTTCATTGTCGTGCCATCTTGGGTCCTTTTTCTCTCTGCCCTTATATATTCTTGACGAAATATTACTTTCTTTCTAAGATACTAAGAGCACTGTCATCCGGCTCCTAGTAACTTTGTTTTTTTTTTTTTTTTTTTTTGCTATTTTTTCTTAGTGCAAAGTAATTTCATATTTCATCACAGGAGTTTTTGAAAAAATTATAAAAAAATAAAAACATTGAAAATTTCAACGAAACAATTTTCCCAAGTATCTCAAAGCACAATGCATACCACCTTAAGTCATAAAACTGGAAAAAATCCATTTTTGTATATAAAAGGAGTTTGACTCACAGTTAATGCTAAAAGTGTTGCAACAAAATCACTGCTATATTCATTCAGCACGTGCCAAAAAAAAACTTACAAAAAAGTAAAAGCTAGTGCTTGAAGCCTTTTTGCAACAAAAATATGCTTCTTCTTGATGAATTCATCAGTATACGGGAACAAAGCGGGAACTCTCTTTTGCTAAAGGGTTGGTAGGTACTTGAAACTCTTTAGAATCCTCCCGCTTTTTTCAACCCATCATCATCGCGTTTTCTATGTTGTTTTCTTTTTTAAGAAATTTTTTTGTAATCATTTACATAGTTTTGTTTTGTTTATGCATTTGCTTATGATATCACCGTTAAGTTGGCTTTTTGAAAGCTGTGGTTGTGTGAAATCAGTGTTTTTTTTTCAATTTTTTTCAACTAGGTGACAGAAACATAATGGATTTTATTTTATTCTTTTTTTTGTGGTTGTGATGTTCAACAGAAAAAGGATATATGAAAACGCGAAATTAAAAGAAAAATAAATAAAAAATTCGAATGAAAAATGGAGGAAAATTTGTGCATAGGTAGAGGATTTCAGGGAATATAAAGAGGTGTGAGCGTGATTTGATTGCATGCAATGACTTTGGGTTTTTGCTGCCGCACCTTGAAGAATAGTTTGAACAAGTAAAGTTGCCATATAAACAAAATTTTAAGAAATTGCTGATTGTTTAGGATCAACATATGTATTAAATCTCTAAATTTGTGTCATTTTTACTTAAAGTAGGTTACTAAAGTATTGGCACTTTTTAGAATATACCTATTTTTACACAATATTCATCTTTTATGCAAAAATACCTGTACCTTCCACACAAATGTTTAAAAAACCGTAAAGCTAAATCTTATTTTCATCAAAAATTATTACTTTTTTTAATCCAATTTTTTTGGTGTGCTAAAGTTAGTACGATGTGCCAGGTAATATTAAAAAAAAATACCCTTTATTAATAGTACCTTCAATAAAATGTTTTTTTTTTTTTTTAATTTCGTATTTATTCATTATTGGCTTAACAGCTTTAAATTATTTTTTAGGTGCGTTTTATTGGTATTTATAGCTAGCGCAGCAATGCAAGTACCAATAAAACTCTGTACTCACTTTTATACTCAACCCAATTTCGGCGCCACATAAGCTTAAACTTAACGAAACCTTATCTCAACTTTTATATCCACTTTTTCACTGACTTATGTATCTACACTTTTGAATTTGTTGTTGTTTGCCAAGGGAAATTTTACTGTGCTAGCTATAACTTATTCAATAAAACACGCCTATTGTATAGCCAAAAGCCGCGTGCCTACTTTTGTCTGCAATATATTGCTGAACTGATTTTCTTGATGAAATATGTTCAGCTGTGTCCCCCAAATGTAAATCCAAGTTGGAGAAATGGCGGGCACGCATCAGCCGCCATCTTGGAATAAGATTTTTCCAATATCTTGTAACCGTTCAACAAAATTAGTAAACAAAATTGAAGCTATACTTTTTTATTTAATCAAGTTGTTTTATGGAATTTTTTTTTGAGAAATTAAATTTCGAAATCAATATATTTTTGAAAACAATCAATAAAATTCACATTTTTTTTTTTCAAAAATATTGACTTTATAATTTAATTTCTCAAAAACTTTGTACGAAAACAACTTGATATAAAAAAAAAAACAAATAAAATGATGGAATATGAATAAATTTTCAACAAACTTTACTATTATGTTTGGTTCAAGAGATATTTGATAAAACTCGTTTGCCAAGATGGCGGCTGAAGCTCGTGTACAAAATTCTCAACTGTTACAAGTTCCAAAATTCTAACTCTGCACTGAAAAACAAGCCGTTAGTGCATCAAATTGACTCAGTGTTTCACCGATACCTTCCCCCTTTGAAATGAATCATAATTTCATCAACATTATATCTCAAAGCAAAAGGCAACTTTACCCACCAAACTATTTAGATGATCTATGGCTGTTTAACACGATTTGTTTTATATAGGAAACGGGTAAAGTGATGGTTAAACTTATGATAAAATTAATTTTAATTATACCTATTTCATTTGCATACAGAGGCGCAGACATCAGAGAACATAAAATATTTTTGGTTTTTTGTTTCCAGTTGTTTCTTTTGAAGATGATTATATTTTTTTTTTTGCAAATAAAAAAGATGAATTTTGTTAAAGCATTAAAATCTAATTAAATTTTTTAATATGTGATAATTAAAAATTGAGGATTTGTTTCCTTTTTATTTTGCTTGTTTATGTTGGTTATATTTTTTTGTCATTGAATTATTTGACGCATTTTTAAACGAGAACATATCCTTGGCGTTTGTAAAGAGCTAGCCAAAATTTAAAGGGTTGGTTTAAATGTTAAATATCATTCACAGCACCTAATTTATGTACATAGAAATTTTTTGAACTCCTAGGAAAGTATTACACTAGAGAAAAATTTTGTGAAATATTGCTAGGTATTTCTTAAAATAATATTTCATTTCAGGTAACTCGACATACCTGGTTTTTCACGTTAGCCACAGAAAAGAAGTTTTAATGTTTTTACTGGCTTTTTATTTTGTTTTGGAACCGTCTTAAAGACACAAGAGATTTGTAACTATTGTAAGCTCATAGAATCTCTGAAATATCAACAAATTCCCTTCAAAACAGCCTATAAATATTTTAACAAACTTAAATTGTTGTTATTTCATTCATACTTTCAATAAAAACATATTTTGTAAAATTTAATTTTTTATGAATTATTTAATTTAAAATTCCTTACTAACGTTTTTTTTTTTATTTTTTTTTTTTACATTTTAGGCTTGGCCCATGTGACCTACCAGATCCTTGGGTACCACATACAACACAGACAACAGGTGTTTGCTCACTGCCACTATCATCGCCGGCAGCTGCAACAGCAGCCGTTGCTGTATCAACAGGTGTAGCTGCTGCCGTATCATTAGGCGGTCCAAATTATCATACACCAAACGTAACATTACCAACAACAAATAATAATAATAATACAACAACAATAATAAATAATAATAACAACAACAATTCAAATAATAATAATAAAAATCTAAATCTAAACAATCCATTAATATTGCAACAAAAAGCTGCCACAGCCGCACTGGCTGCTGCTAATTATCATCAACATTCACCACAAGCGAAAATTATGAATGCTGTTGCATCACCGATCTCAGCTAATACAGCGACAACAAATCGCAAAATTCGAAGAAAGACCGATTCGAAGGTGAGTTCGAGTTTGCTTAAATTTAAACTACATACATTTTAAATTGAAGCAAAAAAATTGAGACTAAATCTAATAAAGATATAAAAATGTCCACATCCTCTTAAGAACACTAATTTCTAGAGCAATTAATGATTTTAATTTGGCAACAAACCCCCAATTCAGAAACCTAACCAATCGTAAAAAAAAGCCTAAGTGTGTCTTTGGCAATAAAAACAATTGGTATAATTTTTTTTTCTCTTTGCTTCTCGAAAGGTTTAACATTGCTATTCGTTTGGTTTTGTTGTTTCGATAAAACAATTACTAATTTTTGTTTAATAAAACAAACAAAAAAAAAATCTTAAAACTTCTCCGCTTCGTGGGGTCTCTAATCTTGATTGAAGAATCCCATGACTAGCAAAGCAAGGCGCAATAAAAAAACTTCACCGCGAAGATAGTTAAAAACTTTTTAAGAGTTTGTATTTTTGTGGGTTTTTTAATGACCAAATTGTGAGGAAACCCTTTTAAGTTTATAAGTGTAAGATTTTTAATGAATTGATAAGAAGAGAAGTGAGGTAGATATATAAAATTAAAAAATCAAACATGGTCAGTTTCTTTCAATTTGTCTCAGTTACACCCGGGGCATTTGAATTACGTCCTTTTTTTTACATTTGAAATCTTTATTAATTTGTTTTTCATGGGGACATATTTAATGTTTTTTTTTTTTTTTAAACAAAACAGTCCATGTGGCGACATAAGAAATTTTTTTGGAAAAATCACTGCTGGGTGTGAAAATATAATATCGTTCCACAATCTTCTTCATGTGATTTTCCTAAGAGTAAGTTCAAAAAAAAAAAAAAATTATGCAATAACAAAACATTGAATTGTTTTGTTTTGAATCTCAAACTTTCACATGTTGAGTTGTGAATTACACGGGAACGGCTCTAAAGGGCAAAATTGTACTTATCTAATAATTTACTTATCTACACACTTACCTTGTGTTATGTAGGTACTTATGCATTTACTTCCTTGCTTACAAACATACCTGCGAAATTCGTTGAACGCAGAATTCTTACTAGGGCGTTTTTTTTGTTCATAAATGTCAAGCTTTTAATTTTGCCTCAGTAAGAAAATGATCAGAATCAACTTTGCCCCTTAAAATGAAGTCACTTCTAAGGCTATGGTTACATTGGATGCGTATTCTGATGGGACAGTAATGTTTTGATGTATTCGTTAGAACAAACCAAACTTAATGCTCTTATAAAATAGATTACGCTATGTTCGCCAGACACTATACGAATTCGTCGGAAAAAATTAATCGTGCAAATCAGTTTGATTTTGTCGGCAGCGTTTGCCAGAACTAGATGCGGAATTAGTCGATTGTATGAAAATCGTTAAACGGGCAAAAAACAACATTATTTCCGAAGGAAATTTTAAAAAATCATGTTATAACTACCCAAAGTACGTTAGACCTGGGAAAATACTGTTTCGATCTCAAAAAGTGAGGCATCCATGAAAGGTTAGATTGATACGAATAAACAACATATAAAGCACCTATGGTTAAGAAGAGATAAAAGCACATGTTACAAAAAAATGGTCAATGTCATCGCTTTTTTCTTGTTGAAAAATTTAGGGGTAAGGCCAAAAAGGGTGTGGATTAGTAAAATGATGTTAATCAAGACCCCTTTTTAAACTATACCCCTCAATATTCTTTTAAGACCATGCCCCTTTTTTGGCCATGTCCCTCGTCCATTTATAATAGGCTACACCGCCATCATTTTTACTACCATTTAGTGCATTTTTAGTCGATTGTATGAAACATTTTTAGCAACATCCCTCGTTAATATTTTTAGGCCACGCCCTTTTTTAATTTTCCAATAGTTATTTGAGTTTTTGTACCCATTTTAGGTCGTCTTTTTCTTAATTTTCAATAACAACGATATTTAAACTACAACCTTAGTCTGTGATTAGTCAAGTAGTAAGTTAGTAATTCATTTTATTGCTTATTTTTGTTAGAAACATTGTTTTATATACAGGGTGATTGGTATAAGGTGCACCAAAAAGCTGGAGCGAGTAGGTTGGGTTAAGACAAGAAAAAAATCGGATGGGAGGGGTTTAGGCAGGACGGGCAATTTTCTAAAAAAAAAAATTACTTAAAACAGAAAAAAATATGTAAAAACAACAGTACAATTTACAATACTATAGTATACCTCTTTGGAAAGCCAGAAATCTCTTCTTTGATTTTCATTATAAATTAAGTTGTATTAGTGAACAGTGAAAAATTAATTTTCAAAATCAAATTAAAAAAAAAAAATTAAAAAAACTTTCAAATTAATTTTTTTTCAAAATTTTATGTAAATAAGTATACTTTTTATTTTCAAAATTCAATCCTCTTATTAATTTTCAATAAAAAACAGAAAACCGAATGTTAAAATGTATCTTAGTTTTTGAGAAATAAAAAAAAAAATAAAAGTACTTTTTTCAACACTTATTTTGGTTTTCCCAAGTTTGATCTGCTCAGGTCAATTATTAAATTAGCGGATTACCTCTTTTTTATTTTCTATTGCATACAGTCTAGTTTTGAGCAAATAATAAATAATAAACTGGATTAATTAGAGTTCACCTTTTTTTATTGATGCATGTGTTCAATTTAACGAAATTGACCTACACGCGTCTACCTGTTACCCAAATAAAAAGGATTACATATACCAAATAAAAAAAAAAAAAATACGTTTTACCTAACCACAAATAAATATGGAAGGATATTCTATTTGAAACTTATTTCTAAATTGCGTATCAAATCGTCAATAGAAAACGATGGCAAGTTACTCTCGGGAAGAATTGACAGATATACACTATTGCTAGGGTTTAGCGGATGGTTCCAGTCTTGAAGCACAGAAAGCAGGGTTTGGGCAGTGATTCATACCGATGACCTTCACCCATATCACTCTACCCAAGTGCAAGACTGAATTCTGTAGAACGCTGTAGAAAGTGTTTTCTTGGAAAAAATACTTTTATCTTGTTTTTTTATTGTTATTTTTTTTAATTTCTCAAAAACTAAGATACATTTTAACATCCGGTTTTCTGTTTTTTATGGAAATTAATAAGAAAATTGAATTTAGAAAATAAAGATTATACTTATTTACATAAAATTTTGAAAAAAAAATAATTTGAAAGTATTTTCCAAGTTCCCTTTGAAGAATTTTTGCCCGGTCCACGATTTTTATTCAATCACCGAGGTGTGAGAAAAATTGTGGGGGTGTGGCCTAACAAAAATGAATGAGGGGGGTGGCCAAAAAGGGCGTGTCCTTAGAAAAATTAGCGAGGGGCGTGGCTAAAAATGGGGCGTGGCGTACTCTGGCCACGCCCCTAATCAATTTTTTTGGTTGACCACGCCCCCTTTGGCCACGCCCTCTTTTTGGCCACGCCCCTCTCCGATTTTACTAGGACACACCCTTTTTGGCCACGCCCCTTTTTGGCCACGCCCCTCGTTAATTTTTCTAAGTAACACAACATGTTCTTATCAATTTTAGTGTTAAAAATGAGGAGCTTTATTAAGTTTTGTCTTATTTGTTATTAGAAAAATTAAAATTACAAAAGCTAGGTCGGTATTTTATTATATTATTTATCTGCTCCTTAAAGTCTTCAGCATAAAACACCCAATTCTTCAGAGTATCCACAAATTTGGCCCTATTTGGAAAAATTGATTCTATTTCTAGAAATGTGTAGGTAGATCAAATAGCTGATCTTCTTTAAACTAGGAAGAAAGCTTATTTTGATCATTCCTTCCATTTTTTTTAAATTGTGTTTTAGGAAGCAAGAAGTGAAGAACCTTCAATTATGAACTGTAGATTGTATTCACATATACTTACATAAAAAATGTTCATAAAATTTTTATTTTGCCTAATTTTTATAATTATAAACTCTAGATTTGTCATTTTTATTTTTTTATTTTTAGCCCCAATCGCAAATAAACAAATGCAACAATGAAAAACGCCGACGGGAAATGGAAAATAATTATATTGAACAATTGGGGGAGTTTTTACAACTTAATAAACGTAGTGACATGACCTCAACAAAACCAGATAAGGCAGCAATTTTAAATCAAGTTGTTAAAACGGTAAGTTTAAATATTTAAATTGTGATACCCCTTTTGACCCCTCCCCCTCCACCAAAAAACCCGAAAATCCAAGTTTGAAAAAAACCTTAAAATAGATTTTTACGATACTTTGCAAATACAATAGAAAAATCACACATATCCTCTATCCTCTATTTGTCTTCATTTATTGGCACACAAGGTTTGTTTAATGAAGAGAAATTAATTGAAATTGAATTTTAACCATTGCGATAGATGTGGGATATACACTATTATGCAGGTTAGATTGGTGGACATTGATGGACATAGGACACACTTCGCAAAGGATAAATATACCAACTTCATGGGAAAAAATATGTCATCAATGTTTGTGTTATGGATGGAGGATGATGATGAAAAAAAAAGAAGGACGAGATCAAAATGTGTCGAAAGGACTTTTCTCTCTGTGTGTCATGTCGATGTCGTGTTATATATAGATAGTTAGATACATATTTACCCTCGCGTAGGACACATCGAATATCCCTTGTAATACTCTTTGTGTATTTTGTATCAATTTCAATAGCTGAAGGGGGTTAGTAGTAATGTGATCAGCAAATTTAATTATCGGATTAAATTTGCTTCTCACCACAATACGGTCAATTCGCCTTTCTCTATATATTCTCCTAACTCATCCTCATCCTCTCATCCTTGGCAACCACCCAACCCACCCATTTTCCAATTCTTTGTATTTTATTCATCTTTGCTCGTTTGTTCCCTTGAGAAATTTGTTCCACAATTCATTAAATTTACTTGACTCAATTTACACAACCGACCCACTGCTTCATAAAGGATGGTTATTTGTACATGGAAGCTGAATTTCCCTCCTGTTTAGTTGAATGGAGAAAGACTATTTGTTTTTGTATTTAAGACACCCGCCAAAACTCTCACATTCTTCGTGAAAAAGCTTAAGAGTTTTTGTAATTTATGCATTTTTTGTTTAAATAAAATGGATTACATCCTTGGACTTTGTATAAAATCCCACACGCAGCTATATTTCTGCTTGGTTTTTCCCTTTATCCCTTTCAATGTGATATTTGTATCCTCGCAATCCTGTTATTTATACTTTGTCGTAAATTAGTTACCGACTAAGATAAATATGGATAGCTATGGGAAATGTATTAGAGTGACCATCCATGGATTTTTTAAACTTTTTGTTTTAACTTTTTCGAAGGAAAGTCTCAAAATGGTCTTGGTTCGGTGGCACGATGTAGAATGACGTTTTAAAGTATATAATATTGTATTTTCCCAAGGCACTATTGTCTCATATTTGAACATTTGGCAGATGGACAGACAGCTTTTTATTGTTGTTGGGCGCCATTTCTGTTCGATGACTTATTTTTAATATTTGTGGTCCTCATTTTGTGGCATCAGGAACATCAAATAAGCCAATTCAGCTTTTTCTCGTTCAAATATTTACATATGTCAGACAGGATTGCTTAAGCAAATGTACGTCATGACTTGATCTATGTTGGGCGCCATTTTTTGTATCAGCTAGTTCTCCTTTCTCGTTTCAAAGATGTTTGGATTTTTTCGGATGTCCCACTGAATTATTTAAAAAAAAATGTGACTGAGTTTCAATCATTGTTAGGCACCTGAAATATCATGTCGAAATCTCAAAGGCATTTTGTGGTGGTGAAATCGCACGACGCTTTCTAATACATATTTTATATGAAAAATGTCAAACTGGATTGCAGGCAAAAGCTTCTTCAGTCAAGACTTATTTTAATCCTTGGCGAGCCGCTGAATAAAAAATAAGAAAATGACTGTTGTTTCGAAATGCCTTTGCCATATTTTCCTCAAAACTGCTATAGCTTTGAATTTAATGTACTTTTACCTTTGCACGGAGTTTTTTTTTAATAGGTGTTGATATAAATACTATATCTAATTATTATTATATCATATATTTTGCCCCATAGATACATGGTCACCATAGAAATATACCCTCCATAAAAATATATAGTTTCGCTTTTCTTTCTTCCTTCCTTTTTTAATCAATTCACAAGGAAATTGAGATAGATTGGTTATACATAGTGTAGGAAGTTTTAATTACCCACTACACGTACCACTATAGCTATTTGTTATCATAGAAATTTGTCTCCATCTTTGTTTTTTGTTTTCGTTTTGATATATTATTGGTATCTTTTGCTAACTTCATCTCCTTCTATCAAACTGAATCCTCGGAAGGGATTTTTGTCAACAAAGATAAATTTTCATACTTTACTTGTTGACACTATTATTTTCTTGCCTTCTCTTGTAGAAGAAGAAGATGGTTGAATTAATTTATTTGCGTTTAACGGTGTTTGAGGTGTTCAAAGTGATTTAAAGTTTCTCTATTTTAAAGATTAAAATAAACAGAGTCGTTGTAGTAAATTATCGTGTCATTGAAAATATAAATTAAGGAATTTTCAAGTTTATGAAAGTATGTAAATACATTTTTTTTATTCGAGTTGTGTTTGGACATGAAATGAGTTGCTTTGAAATAAATTGTGGTGTAAGTTGTTGTTGTTTTTGTTTTTTTTTTTAACTGCTTTCCTGTTCTTTTTGGATCTAATTACGAATTTGACTTGTATTTTGTTTGAAGTGGAAGCCATAAAGCAAAGTTTTTACTTTTAACAGTTCAACGTCCTTTGGGATCTGCGAATTCATAAATGTCCTGATAAATATTTCAAGTATCATAAAAGTGGAAATAATTATTGCAAATTCATAAGAAAAATAGTGTTTTATTGTCCTTAAAGTAATTTTGGAATGCTGTTACATAGATTTGTAAAACTGTCAATTTTTTTGTTTTTAAAAAATACAACTTGCAGACCTAGCGCCATATCCTGATGTTTTGCAGAGTGTTGAATATCTAAAAAAAGTACATTTTTACCAATTTTTCTTAAATTTGATGAAGGCATTCCAAAGGCACTATACGTGCTTATTTTATGGGATCCTATATCAACCTAATTCGTTCCACATGAACTTGTTTCCTCGTAGACCCATACTCTTCGTCAGTATCAGTTATAATTGTGATTGGGAGGATTGAGTCCTGTCTTGAAATAATCACAATATCGCGATTTTTCAGAGATAACAAAATCATAAGCTCGAAATTTCAAAGAATAAAGAATGAAATGAGTTGTGTCAATTTTTTGTTTGAAATGGTTTCATTTTCAATGCAGGTATATGCATGTCTCGGCAAGAGTACGATTACTTAGACGCCTGTTTTTGTAGAAGAGTTCAATAGAAGCATTTTTTACTATGGGAGGGGGCCTATCTCCCCCGTTTGGGCGAGAGGGACAGTTAAAAAAAAATATTATAAATGAAAACTAAATATTAAAATATAACGGTAATACTTACAAGTAAGTACTCTACCATTTTTTTAAACCAATACTCTGTTCTATTAGCCAGTTTTTAAATCAAGTGAAATCTATGCATAGTTAAAAAACAAACAAAGCTCAAAATTTGCGAACAAAATATAAAAAAAACAAGTTTAAAGTGTAATTTTTCAAAACTGTAAAATTATATATGTATTACATTTTTTTTAAATTATTATGAAAACTAGATGATTTTCTGTCTTCTTGTTTTTGAGAAGTTAAACTACTTTTTATGAAATATTTGGTTTTTGCTTGGTTACACATTAAGGCGTATAAACAGTGAAGTAAGCAGGGGCTTGGGAACATAGGATTTTTGGGTAGGTGTTTGGTTATGCAAAGTTTTTTTTGCATTAAAAGGTCTTGACAGTAACACCTCAAAGTGAGATCACCATAAATACCGTACTATACTCGTAATTATAAGAAGGAACTCATTTTTTCATAATCCTCTAAGAAAAATAATCAAAATTAAAAATCCATTAAAAAGTCGGTTTGTTAATTTTCAATGTTCTCAAAAACTAGAAGACATACAACCATCTTATTTTCAGTTTTTGATTAAGAATTATATAGAGCAACGTATTTAAAAAAAACATAATTATATATAATTTTACAGTTTTGTTAAATTACACTTTGAACCTGTTTGTTTATGCTTTTTTTCCCAAATTTTGAGTTTAGAATCCGTTTGTTCAAAAACAAGGATTTCACTTGGTTTTAAAACTACCTAATAGAGTATTGGCCTTAAAAAAGGGTATACAACTTAATTTAAAGTATTACCGCCCCTCACGGCCAAACGGGGGAGATAGACCCCCCAAAATAAAAAATGCTTGTATTTAACTGTTCTGCAAAAAAAAACGTTTTCATTTTTTGGTGCTTATAAAATATCGTACTCTTCCCCATGTTTCGAATTAAGGACGCAATATTCTCAACGGATAAAAATTAATTCTTGTGGTATTGTTCTATTTTGCCACCAAAAAGTTGCTAACCAAATTTAAGGTCTACTACCTGCTCAGAAACTCAAAATAATTCAAAATGATCTTAAATAATAGTTTTAAAAATGTAATTTTTCTAGTTTCACTATACGATAGGTATGAGAGTTGCAACGTACAAAAAGCGATTATAGTCACATAGTCTAGAAGAGTCACGGGAAAGCTGTCTGGTGGGAAATGTATTATTCCGAAAAAGACTCCCATTAGAGTACAAACTTTTGCTTGGTTTTTAAGTATTAAAATATATTTAATAAAAGTTTGTTTACAAAAAAGTTTGACAGCTCTTTCCCAAAAAAAGTTACTGTCGAAAAACTGCCGCATTTTTAGCAAAAATTTGTTTGCCTTTATCTCGCTTCTCGTTCATCTGAATGAAAAAATGATTGGCTAGTTTTTTGTACAGCAGCACTTAATTGCTTATATCGGCCTAACTTATATCACCCTAACTTGTCCGTAATATACTGAAATTGTGTTTTATGTACATACCTAACTAAATTGAAGTTTTTTTTTTTCAAATTATTCTTCTCAGTTAAAATTCCTTACAAATGCAAATGCAAAACGATGGTGATAAGGTGTTGACACTTTTTGTTAAGACGGCCATATTTGATTTTTCTCCCGTACTGGCATTTTATTAATAAACAGAACTTCGTCCGATCCCATAGTTAGATATTTTATGTTTAACCTTTTCGAGTACTCAAACAGGGCCTTTTAAGAACTATTAATCAAAAAGTTTATCCCTAAAAAAAAAAAAAACATAAAAATACCATTTCAAACAGGAACGCTAATTTCTTTTGTTTTATTTTCGTCTCCTACTCTACTTGTTTGTCAACATCAACAGCTTCTTATTATTCATTTATGAAATAAGCACATATTTTCAATAGTTTAATTTATAATAATATACATACATGTTTTGGTTGAGAAAATGTTAAATATTTTTTAATTTTACTCTTAAAAAACGAAAGAATAATTGCGTAATATGTATGCATGTATGTACGGAATATTTGTAGATTCCTTCCAACAGAATTGAAAGAAAATTTCCCATAAAAATAATTCTTCTACGAAATTAAATTAAAAAAATAGACTAAAATAATCATCGTGCACACATAAATGAATCATTTGGTTGGCCAATTCCAACTTGGCGCCGTGGCTTAGTTGGTTAAAGCGCCTGTCTAGTAAACAGGAGATCGTGAGTTCGAATCTCGCCGGGGCCTTGTGGGAAATACTTTTTTTTCGCTTATAGTTTTTTTTGTTTATTGCATTGAATTCAATATTGACATTTTAAATGAAAACAGAAAATAATTAATGAATCTATGAACGTTGTTTGTATAATAGACACGGAACAAAGAACAATTTTAATGATTTAAAAATTCATAAAACATTGAAGTTTTATTGTTCAAATCAAGTCAATCATACGAAAAGGGGGAGAAAAAGAAAATAATTAAATAATATTAAAATTTAGTTTAAGTGTTTAAAAGTTTGCAAAAAAAATTATTAAATCAATTTTTAAGATATTCAGAAATTAAGTATGAAACATATGTATTTGGAAATCAATACCCACCTTAGCTGCCGATTAGAATAGGGCTTTTACTTAAGGATTTTAATGTTTATTATTTTTATTTTTTGAATTTTTTTAAGGGAATTTTGAATTATTTCTGATTTATCTAAGCGAATCAGAGACAATAATTTTATGTGATAAGGATACTAAAAAGGAAAATTAGTATTTGTATTGTTATTGTTAATATACTGAAAAAAAAAACTGCTAATCCGAAAGTGGAAGCTTCAATGAAATGATGAAAATGAAAGGATGAACAAATTTGATTATTATAAATTCGCAGTTTGGGTATTTATTTGAAAAATAGGTGGCAGTGGCAATAGGTACACCTGTTACATTTTATTGTTTTATAAAATATTTTACGCAACTTACAACATACTGTTGATTCTATTTTTAGTAATGTAACACCTACTGACTTATATCAAATAATAAACATCCAACCGCATCAGCTTGAAAGAATAGGTCTAATGTCTATCAATCTATCAATCATTTCTATATTAGGCACACACAACACCCTTCATTTTCTAACCTAATCTTATATCACCTGTCCAATTTAATAAACAAAAAACTTTGTTTATTTAGTAGCAATGCGCTGTATTTATGAGTTTTTTTTTGTAAATTCAGTGAAACACTTTAGTGCACTTTGAACTAAAAAATAAAAAAGAACATAAAATTCTAAACACACACACACGCTTCTCATTTCTATAAACGAAACAAAAAAAAATTAAAGCAAACAACTTGCAGAGAATACACAAGTGCAACCAAATTAAATAAAACAAATTTTGAGGCTTTCTTTCTTTCACGTATTGAAAAGTTGTAGAACCTTAAACTGCATTTTTATAGATGAAATACTCCGTGTACCGTGTGCCCCTTTTTAATTTAGGTATTTCTTTTAGGGATTGCCAACAAATCAAGCATTTTTGAGAATGTGGAACATCACAGTTGGATTAAGAATAAAAACTGAACACTTTATAAACCAAATTTCTTACCACTTAATAAATTCTATACAATCTTCCTGATTCCACCACTTGAGAAACACTACTGCAAGTGTATATTTCTAACTTGTTGTATTTGAACAAGTCCGCAACCGTCATTTGAAATTTATAAACTATTCAACAAGTTTATTCTCTATTCTTTGAACTCTTATTGTTTTCAGTTACAGAAACGGTAGATATATGAAACTTCCCACTTGTTAAAAGAAGCTAAAACAATTATTTAAGATCTCTGTTGTTCCGTGTTACACAAATTTTAAAAAGTTCTTGAATTTCGCTTGTTCAACAAGCACTCTATGTATTGTGTTATGGGCTCAGGTTGTCAAAGTAAAACGACATTTTTCTAAAAAGAAGAAGACACGCTCCTGGATTCAACATCAGAATCAAAACTAGAAGCGTTTCCATGTTGTTCTTCCAAATAGCTTATACAAAAAGCCATACAAAAACTAACATCAGCATGCTGAATTCGCTGACTTACATAAGAAGAAGGATACATTTAAAGATAACAGTTACTATCTGACAAGTTTATGAAAACCTTAAATCCTTTTAAATAATTTTCAAACTAAACCTTTTAACAAATAATATTGCAACTTTTCTTTTATCTTATCTAAATAATAAATCTAAAAAAAGTCGACGAAAATTTGCTTTTACATGGATACGAATTTAATTCGAAGATAACTCAAACTTCTGTGAGCTTCAACATTATTTCTTTTCTCTGTGCATACTTAATGCTATCGTGTCGCGTATATTTATTAAGTCATATCATGAAATTAAAACCGATACTTAAAAGCTACTGTTTGGTGGCGACTCTGATGACGACAATGACGTACATATATACTTTTTTTTTTTAATGTATGCTGAATGTGAAGATGGCCCTGGCTGAATTAAAGACAAAACAAAAAATTTACATGAGTAATTACTCAGGTTTTTATAAAAAGAAAGAAAACAAAAACTAAAGATAGGTTTTTGATGAAGACGAGCTAATTATTATTTTTCGTAATGTGAATCTGCAATTAAAATTTTACCAGATGAGGAAATGATGGATTGTTTAAGAGTTTTTTTTTTTGTTAATGTTTTCTTGGGAATATTAACATATTTCTCACATACACACTCACTGTATAGACCATTAGAAAGACAGCTCAATTTATATGAGGAAAAAAACAAAGAAACTATAGTAATACTCAAAGCATGATAAATACAAATAAATTAACGCACAATCGATATCTTAAGTAGAGTGTGGTAATAAAAATAATTTACAACTTTTATCGATTAGGGTGCCATTATACAAAAAATATAAATGCATAATAATAAATCTACAAGTGTAAACCCGATAAGAAACCGTTAAAATGCATCAAGTGGTTCATCGATAACAAAAAAAAATCGAGCTAATGAATTTTGAAGGAAGTCTCGAAAGCGGGATAGGATGACAAAAATTGTCGAATGTTAATCTGCCATCATGAAATGTATTTATTCAGCTAAATTAAAATCGGGTAAGGTGTGTTTCATTTCTCATTTATGATGTTCCTGAATCCTGATAACTTGTTAAAAGTATGGAACTTTAAAAAAAAACCTAAATAAAACGGCGGCGGCGCTTGTTAACTGATAACAGAAGTTTGGTGAATTGAGAATAAAAGTGGTTATTAAAGCTGTGTTTAGCTGCTGAGTAGTGTATAGCTCAACAAACAGCACATTAAAAACCATGATATACAAAATGATGACTAATAAATTAGCAATAAAAGTTAAAATCTTGAAAATAAAGATGGCTTTGAATTTAGTTTTTGTGATGAGTTTGTAGCTGTATCTGTTTGTAGCTCTGGAAAATATTTTGAACTTAAATGGCAGTTGTTGAGTGTAGACACATCTTCAAGTGAATTTCTGTGTTGCCACTTTTCTGGAGATTACCTTATTTTTATGGGTAGGATTTTCACTTTTATTGTAATTTTTACTACACATTCTGGACATGAAAAAAGTTGCGGAAAATCTCAGTTTTACTACTTTTCGAAAACATACTTTTTTTATTTTAAATGGGAGGACCTCCACATTCAGATTCAAACCCAAACTACAAATTGACCGCTGCACTGAATTCTAGTTGAAAATTAGTTCATCCGCCCAATATTTATGGAATATATTGAAAAAACCAGGTTTAATCTGGTTGAACAAATGGTCCTTTTCGAATATACTCACTCTTAACACGTTTTCAATAAAAATCAAACAAACAAAACACTTTGAGCCAAATGTTCGAACCAACAAAAATGAAAAACGCATTTAAATATAAAACAAAAACCTGCAGTTTTAGACAGGGAGTCTGTTGTCAGTTGCTAAGTTAGTAACTACGGATGCAAAACCGATTTAGGACATCTTTAAACATGATGCATTTCGCTATTGATTTCAAAGATGACTCAAACACTTTAATTATAGGTAGGTACTTTGTATTCCTTTATTTAAAACGAAAATTTCCAATCCGTTGCAGCTTTTGCCTTAAGTCCCAGTCTATCATTATGATTACATCATTTTTACACATTAAAATATATCTAAAAAGCTCCAAAATCAAATATCTAATTCTAATTGTAAGTACCTACACATAACACGATGACAGCATTTATACCAAACCTTTGCTTTAAAGCTGAATTATTCATGTATCTATGTATACCTATGAACATCTGGGAATACTAAAATGAGAGACACCAATTAATAGACCTAGGAGAGTCAGCCAAATTCAAGTTAACAAGGGAAAAAACTAATTTTTTCCCGCATTACAGCTCGGCTCGTGCACAGCGGCCTCTTGTATCTCCTTTTGGGGCCAACAACATAGCCCAATATCTATAATAGCTCCAAAAATGGTCTCTTGTTTGACGTGGTTTTAAGCCCGCCTATTTGCATAATTAATGATGAATTGTAAATGATTCAAACGATAGACTCAGGTTGGTAGGAATCTTAAACCAAAAACACCACGAAAAATATTGAAATAAATAAAATTATACAGAAGCACCGCCAGCCGCCGCGCGCGCCGTGCTGGCCGATACTTTTAGTCGACCTATCGTTAATGGTACTTTTAACTTTTATGTTGAAAACTAGATGTATCTACTTAAATGTTAGTGCAGATGGGATAAATGTTGTTTATAGCTGATATTGATTAAGTTGCGTGCGTGAAAAGAAATTAAGTGTAATCGTAATTGAATTATTTTTATGTGCCCGCAATCACATGGCATATAAAAGTAGTTTTAAGCCTTCTATCTATCTTATTTATGGGTTACAGTATATATGTAGGTGCTATAAGATGATCATAAGTCATCTCTTTATTGCAGTGTCGAAATGACAGATAAGCCCAGTAAGGACCTGCTTAGGGCTCTGAAACTTAAAGGGCCCTTTATTTTGTCACAGTCATAAAAATATCTTTATAAATGGCTCTCATTAGCTTTGAGGTTTAAACGTTAATTAAATCACAGCGTTCACATTGCACTGAAAAACTGGATTTTTTTTTGATATTTCAGTATTCACATCTCCCTGAACTAAGGTAGTGAGAGTTAGAGCGAGATGTGAATACTCAAAAGTAAAAAAAATATAGATTTTCAGTCCAATGTGAACACCATCAATAAATACTTTGAAAAGCTTGCCAATTTCATTGACAAACAAAATTTCCTTTTGATTCAATCTACAAACGTGCCATCTGCCATGGTACAAACAAAATAAAATAAGAAAGAATTTTTCGTTTCATCAAAAAGTGCTTCCGGCCTTCACTACTTTTCTATAGATAAACGTGACAATTTGTATTTAAAAATATTAAAAAAATATGAAAACTTATCTGGAAAAAATCGCTGCCCTTACGTCGTTCCCTTTAGTGCACAAATGAAAATATTAACAATTAAATATGGCTGTTTGACGTTTAAAGTACGAAAGACGTAAAAACGTTTCTTAATCGAACATATGATTTGTCTCTGGTGACTTATTTATTATATTGGTGTTCAGTTGTTATGAAAACATAAGTACAAGATAAGTTAATTCAACACGTATTAAGAGTTGCGTGTTAGTCGGTTCAAAATTTTAAACCCTGGTCTAATTACTGCTATTAATAGTTGCAAGCTAATGTTATCTTTTAATTTTTTAAATTCAAAACGTGTTCCTCTATTGTGCCGTGTATTAATCGGCCTCAATACCGCGAAATACTTAAACTTTAATATATTTCTTTTTTAAACTTTTGTACCTTTTCTTAGCAATTTCGCAAGAAAGACCTTCAGTTATTTCAAGGTGTCCATAAACAAAAAAAAAACACTTATTCATCAGAGCGCACATGAAGAACTCTATTCATTCCTCACATTGTAATAATGTCTTTTTTTGTTGTTATTATGCGAAATAACCACATTATAATTTGCTTAAAAATAAACCGGCAAAAAAACATTTATTTTAATGGTTTAAGATCTAGCAAGTTTGAGTATAAAGATTGACAAACCAGTAGGTAGTAAATTAATAGTAAGGCGTGTTTTTTTTTTTGGTTTTTATTGAAAATTTATTAGGTAGGTATGTTGAGAGTTGAGACTCACATCTTAAAAATTTAGTTTTTCTTGGATATATAATTTATAAAACAAACAAAAAATCCGACAAAAATTGGTACAAGAAATCCATTTTTCCATTTCATAAAAAAAAAACACCTTTTCACCACAAATATTTTTGTAGACTTTCTCGATTCTTATTACTTATGACAAATGAACTATGTGAAGCAAATTTTATCACAATGCTATTAAAATTTGGTAATATTTTACCAAAGATTTACTAATTTACTAAAAATTCAGTCATCATTTATGAAAAATACTACAAATTTTTTTAAGGTGGTTGTATCGAGTTTATTTTGATTTAATAAGATTGGGTATTAAAAAACACCCTTAAATCATGTGTCATACGTTTAGATTTTACCAAGATAAATATTTTGGTTTGTTAAACTTTCATATTCTCCCTCCCCAGCACTTTGAAAGTGTCTTTTTATAAAATCAAAGTAGGTTTTTTAATTAACTTTCGATACAATTTGATGGTAAATTTCTGCTTCGACGCAAATCTTTAAATTTTAATAATGTAAACATTCTTCTTACTTTTTTTTAGCTTTGAATTTTTCCTTTTCAAACGGCTTTTTTCCACCCTCTTCATGCAAGGAGAAAATCAATAATGTGGTCCTATGGTCGCAAGGGTGCAGAATCCAACGAGAGTTCGCTGGTCATCGTCCGACCTCTAGTTCTCGATTTATAGGCCAATGTATGAAACAAGTGGCAACCCTTTCCTCGTTCTTCTGACAGCGTTTGCCACCTTGGCAACACTTCTTAAAAGTTAAATCCGTCAGGTCAAAATGAAAAGTTTGCCCTTTTGGTTTTCGAGTTTTTGAAAAGTTTTCGTCGATAATCTCAATGATTTCCTTTTGGGCCAGTATTACCGGCGTGAATCCTCACTTCGCTATCGATAGTTTGTATTGAAATCAAAATATTTTAAAGCTATCGATTCGATTCGGCCAGTATTACCGGCGCAAATCATCACTTTGTCATCGATAGTTTGTATTGAAACGTCAAAATATTTTGGAGCTATCGAACCAAACAACAACTTATCTAACAATTGGTGCATCATTCAAATAATTTTTTCATTTAAATTGTGTGTTTTTTTTTTTGCTATCATAAGCTCCATGGAATAATTTTCTGTAAGTGATTTTTTATAACGTGAAAGTGGTGTGTAAAGTGTAGATGAATTTTTATTTTCCCTGTTTGCCAGCTGCCCCACACCTGATAAGCTAGTGGTGGCATTTTGCAGTACATAGTTTTTTTCTGTATAATACGACACGATTGATATTTTTTTTTTTAAATATATTCGTGCTTGCAATAAAAAAACACTTCTCGTGTGTACCAAGCTTAAACTGTTTAAACCCTACCTCGTTGTTTTTGTCCAATTCGCTTTGGGCCTGTGTTAATGGCAGGAACTATCATTTTTCTATCGATAGTTTTTATTGAAACGTCAAAATACTTTGAGCTATCGGGCCAAATAATTTCCCTTTAACAAAATGGTGGATTAGTTTTAGATTCATTGCTTAATTGATTTTTTTGTGTTTGGTTGTTGCAATTATAACATAGTGCGTGATTTTTTTTTTATACTTTAAAGTGGAGTGTTCATTAATTCATATATTTCATGCTTGCCAGCTGGCAAATCGCTGATAAGGTTTTGATGGCATTTTTGGCCAGTGTTAATGGCGCGAAATATCATTTTCTTATCGATAATTTGTATTGAAACGTCAAAAAAAATTTGAGCTGTCTAATCACAAAATGGCGGATCAGTTCTGAATTAAATTGGGTGTTTTATAATTTAATTTTATAATTAATATTTTATATTTTGGAATAATTGGTAAAAAGTGGTATAGTGTGGATAAGCTTTTAACAATCTAGGTGTACCTAATTTCTTCCATTTCTAAAATGTCAGGTAATTTTATGAAATTAATGATTAAATGATAATATTTACATTTGTTTTTTAATGTATTTTTAACATGCTACAATTTTTAAGCGGAGATAAAAATTAACCAAGAAACATGGCTAATGATTAATTTAAATTTATACTCTCGGGTAAAATTTATCACCCTCAAAATTTTACAGGCATACTTGTTTTGTACTCAAATATAAGAAAAGAGGCGGACTTATGTGTTTTGTTTTTGCATGAAAAGGTCATTAAATATTAATTGAATTTTGAAGAAAGGATTTTCATGTGGATAGCATGATAGCATATTCTGGACTCCGGGTACAAGACAATTCATGTATTTGTGTACTTTTGTTAACGACCAAACGACATTCCCCAATTTTTCCAGCACGATTTTTTTTGTTTGGCATAAAGGCTTTTAAAAAGATCTTAATTGAAAAAATCGTACAATGTAAATGCTGACTTTGCTCAAAAATCCAACAAATGGTGCGTTCTGGTTTTAGTAGGATAAGTTGTCTAGTTAGCCCAAACAAAATGTAAGCATAACTGAACGCGGCTAATACCAGCTATTTTTCGCCATGATCTTGATCTTGATGACAGCTTAAGCAAATATTTTAGATGACTCAAAAAAGCAATTTCATAATAAAAATCAATAAATTAATTCTCAAATTCCCACTATACAACATAATCATTAATTCTCTGATTTTGTTCTTATTTACAGTATCGTGATATCTGCGATAAGGGTCAATCTCGAGACATTTCCTCGTCGTCGTCGACATCATTAGTAAATACAACATCATCCTCAGCGACTCCTGGGGCATCTCCCTCACTAATAACATCAACCGCCAACGCTTCATCAGCAACCGGTTCGAATCGTTGTGCTCGGTGTGCAACCGATAATTGCACTATACATCCGGTTCAACAGGGTGACATCTCATCGACAGAACCTCCACTGCCCGAGCCATCGTTGAATGGTCAAGTGCCCGAAATATCTGCATATTTCGAGGCCATCGAATTTTATATTTCCTCAGTGGGTTGGGTATTGTTGCAAATTAATTCAGACGGTTGCATCGAGACCTGCACCCAAAACGTACGCGATCTCTTTGGTTATGAGAAGTCAGAGCTGCATAAGCAGCCAATATACTCGTACCTGCATAGTGCTGATCATGCCAAATTGAATCCAATTCTAAATACTATGTCATACCAAAATATCAGCGGTAATAACAATAGCAACAGCAGTAGCAATTCTCTGGCTTTGGGCTGGGGCGATCAAGATGATACTCAACAACAACAGCAGCAGCAACAAATGCAGCTAAAGGGGAAGCGTAGCATTTCGACGAAGGTTCGAATGCTAGTCAAAGATAGGGCCAATGATGCTATGGACCAAAAAAGTCTCACGCGTGGTGAGAAATATGAAGAAGTCGTATTGATTGCAGCGCCAGTTAAAGGTGAGTCTAGAGTTTTATATAATCTTTCTGATTTCTCTTACTGATAATGCACAATTTTTTAGACGACGGTGATGATTCATCGTCACTCCTCTGTCTGATCACACGCCCCGAGGATGAATCACCACTCGAAATGAACATCCAACAGCATGTTGTGCAGCGTTCTCTCGAACAGCTTACCTTTAAGCTCGATGTGCATGGTAAAATACTTCAGACGGACACATCATCGTTACGGACTGCTTTCGCCGATTACATATCCAAATCCCGTGGAAGTCTCATACAGGATTTGTGTCACATCAATGACCTAAGTAACCTGAAGTGTCACATGAAAGACGTGCAAGATTCTGGTGGAAATGCAAACCTAAATAGTTATACCTCGAGGCCTTTTCGGCTGCGTTTGGGATCTCCGGATGTGTACATGCATGTCAAGGCCAACTCAAGACTCTTCCCCAACAGCACCCCCGGCGAAACTGACTACATCATGTCTTGGCAGACTCTGCTCGGCCAAGGAGATGACAACAACGTCAACACAAACCCCTCAGCCGCCACTTCAATGGTCGCGTCGATAGCTTCATCGATGTGTCCGTCGTCGATTGATTCATCATCGTCGTCATCACAGAGTTTGTTGCCAAGCACAAGTCATCATCACACCACAACAACAAATGTGGGTGGACCCCTGATGACTTCGGTGATAAATGGCGGAGGACAGGTGCAAGCCTCACCGCGAACTGGACTGGTTACGGCGTTTTCCAATTCTCCCTCTGGTCCAGATAACACAACAAGCAACTTCTTTATGCCAGAGACGTTTGATTTTGATTTTCCACATTCCTCCTTCGAAATAGAAACCGTAGCGTGGGGCGATTCGAGGCCGAATTCACGAACGAGCGTTGCCACACCTGTGAGTACACCTCGACCGCCCTCTGGACAGGCCTTTAGTCCTGCTTCACATGGCGTATGTCAGTCGCCATCGACTCCGTATCAATTGTCGTCTCAGCACAGTGTTGCAAGTCAACAGAGCCCCCAACAGAACAACAACAACAACAACAACAATAATAGCAGCAGCATAAACAACAACAACGGAGCGTATCATGGTTTTGTGTTTCCCAATTTCGAGGATAAGGATTCTTCAATGGGAAAGGAACAACACCTCAATCTGTTGCACAACAATGGAGGAGGGTCCAACCACGGAAATAGTAGTGTAGGAGGGGGTGGGAATCCAAGTGGATCAAGTGGCAGTGGAAATAGCACGGATTCAGAGCGGTTACGCCACTTGTTAACGCTCAAACCAAATCAACCAGCAGCTGGGCAGTCCGCCGGAATGCTTGGACCAGCGATGGGAGGTGGAGATGAGCCCGAGAATGACAATCATATTCTCAAGGTAAGTTGGAAAGACAATAAACATTAAAATCAGATTATAAGTAAGCCATTTTGCAGGGCCTTTTGAACTCCGAGGAAGACAAAGACAGTATTGTTCCTCCCGGGGTTACGTTTAAAATGAATGCATCTGGGTTGGCAAACCGAATGTACGGTAACGCAATGCCGAAACAATCAAATACCAACAACCGTATGCTACTTTCGGTAAGTAAACAAAATGGAAATGTTTTCCTTGGATCGTTGCGAATATAAAATGTTTTTATCTTCTTGCAGCTCTTAAATGAAAAAACCGAAGACGACGATCCGCAATCAAAAGCACGCCCGAGCAGTGAACTAATGCGCCAACTGCAAAAAGACGACGGACCCAAAGACCATCAGCACCACCTCAATCACCAAAATCCGAACAACATGAGCTCCGAGGATCTCAAACGGTTTTTAAAAATCCAATCAGAAGAACCTGGCAAGCGAAAACGTCCATCGAATGAACCCGATGATGGCAAAGCAGCTAAGCGTTCCGATGACAAGCCCTCGAAGTTACGCGAAAGTAATCGAATGTTGGCCTCTTTGTTGGAAAAATCTACAAAGATGCCAGTTCTATCGTCATCGCCGGGTGTGAAGATCATCCCGGACATCACACCGTCAGTGAATCGCGTTAGCAGCTCGTCCGGTGGTTTGAGTGCGCTGCAGCTGAAGGGACCTCCAACCAATACAGCGAATGTAGTCACTCAACAACAGTCAGCAGCCGCGGCGGCAGCAGCTGTTGCTGCGGCCGCAGCGGCTGCAGCAAACAACTCGCATGCGAATCCCACCACTGGCCGTGGACGCAAGCAGCCTTCCGATGCCTACCTCACACAACAACAACAAGCTGCCCAACAGCAGCAGCAACAACTGCAGCTCCAAGATCAAGCCAAAAACCTCTCGCTCCAGTCACCATCCGCGACCTCATCAATACAACGACCTCAATCATCGAGTGGGGGTGCCAATTCCACCGCCACATACCAATTGGACCACCGTGCCTCCCCATTCGGTTCAGCTACCTCATCTACGTCATCTGTGTCGGCTTCAGCGGCAGCAGCAGCCGCTGCTTCGGCCAGCTCAGTGTCCCTGTCGTCCTTTAGTGGCAGCATCTCATCGGTAACATCTGCCCCCTCTTCGGCGTCCGTGGTGGGCACAGGAGTTGGTGGTGGAGGTGTGACCATCTCTACCAATAGTCAAATGCATGCAATGCAACAACACCAACAACAACAACAACACCACCAGAATTCCGAATTTGATCCTGAACTAGCAAACATCCTCAACTATGTCATCGACTGTGTGCCCGATTGTAATATTCCAGAACAGCAATTCGGCAATGCAAACCACGTGCTGTCGCAGCAAGAACTTAACGAAAAAATCGCCATCAATGAGATTCAAAAGTCTTTGATGCAAGTAGAAGCTTCGTCATTCAACAGTCGACCACCACCACCCTATTCTCAGCAGCTAAATGTTGGTAGTGGAATGACACAACAGCAGCAACAGCAACTCCAGAGCATGCAAGCGAATCAGGTAAGATTCATTATTAGGAATCAAAGAATGTTCGTATTAATTCTGTGTTGTTACAGGGATTCCAACATCCTCCGCCAATGTATCAGCCGCCAAGAAATGTGCGTTTCCTTCCGAATGGAAATATTTCGATTCCAATGTCGCGATTACATCGTGATCGAATGTTGCAAGCCGCCCAAAAAGAACGACTCCTGCAACAGCAACAGAAACAACATCTTCTGGTTCCAGAGAGTGCCACAGCACGTGGGGATCAGTTGTGTAAGTTTAAATCGATTCTCTTATGTCTTAAACGTCTCGCTTAATCTTCATGTTCTAGGTCTTAATCCAGGTCTGAACAACATTGGATCCCTGTTGAATAATTCTGTAGCTCCAAATGTCTCACTATCTCGCAACAACATGCCACCTGACTCCCAACTTAGTCCGAGCTATGCCCAAAGCATGATTCAGCAGCAATTGAGCCCTGGACAGAGAGGTGCACCTTTTAGTCCACAATCGAATGCAGGTTAGTTTTATTTGAATCCCCATTCTATGTAAACATATATTCTATAAGAGCATTACTTTGATAGGCTTCCAACAACAATTTAACAACAATGGCCAGCGTCTATCGCCGCAGCAACAACAACAACTCTCACAAATCCAACAGCAACAGCAGCAGCAACAACAACAACAACAAATGGCTTTTCAAAACATCGTTGGAAATAATACAGCTGCCCAGCTATCCCCACGGCTGCCACCATTCAATGTGAATGCTCAGTCAGTTTCCACAGGTGCTGGTGGAGTATCCCCACAACAATGGAATACAGCATCAGCTGGTGGTGGTAGTGGAGGAGTTGGTGGTAATGGAGCCAACAATAATGGAGGTGGTGGTGGAAATAACAATTCAAGGATCTCCCTGCAGCAGCACAATCCCATGCTGAGTGCTCAGTTGCAGGTGGGACATAAGGTGGAATTTTAATATTAATTGAAACTCTTACTAATTGCTTCTTTATTGTTTACTGTTGAAACAGGGTGTTAGTCCATATAGGCAATTTCAAACACAAAGACGCTCATTGAATTCACCTGGTGGCTCTGGGAATATTCAACGACAAAATTCTTTTCCCCAACAAACTGCTGACGGATTTCCTGGGCCTACCTCACCCAGTCCTCAATCACCATACGGACCACCTGGGAATGTGTTTAGCGCACAGCAATTGCAGCGAATGCAACGGCAAACAAGTGTACCTCAAGCCACGCAACATTTGCCAGGTATGTTTAATTTAACAAAATATTTTGTTTACCTTTATTTATTTGGGAATAATGACAAATGTTGATAGAACACAGTTTAAAATAGTATCACTATAATAACTTTCTATTTGAAAACTAAGATTGCAATAGACATATTCTCCTTTTTTGTTTTTGCCGTATTGATATTCGGCACTACGAGTTTAGCTTCCCTTTCAATTATTTTGTATTTAAGGAAGATAAACAACCTCGGACGCTGTATTTGGCAGTGGGTTACTTCACCTTTTAAAACTTCAGGAAATTTTACCCTTTAAATTTCTGCACTAATTTTCTTCTGAAACAAGCAGATATCCCTCTTAAATAATTTGGAATTTGTGGACACCTTTGAGATTCTGGGTTTTTATATTTTTGTCCAAGTTTCCTTCCCTTAACCCAAAGATATACAGGATATGACGCAAAAACTAATGGTTTTCAATGGAAGTATGGTCTGTGCTGCTCAATTTGCTAACAAACCTCATAGATGCTGTCTTCATAACTGGTGCCCTGTTGAATTGGCATTTAGGTGCTTTTGCGGGAATATTCGAACTTCAGCTGTACGTAATCTTACGGTTACTATACGATCAAATGGTGGTCACATCAATTACCATATCTGCACTTTTCCGCACCTCCAGAAGAAAGGAAATCCTTAATTGCAAAGGATAACATAGTTCAATTATTTTAAACTCTGTTCTGTTAAAATCAGATTTTGTCATTATTTCATTATGCCATTCTAATTCGAAGCGAAACAAAAAAATTAAAAAAAAACATACATCCCTAGCCATTTATTAATTCATAAAATGAACACACATCGACCCATAAAAAATCCATTAAAACTAATTGTTAGCCTTTGAAAAACCAAAACAAAAAAGCATAAATATAAGAAAAACAAATAAAATGAAATTTTAAACAAAAATTCTAATAAAATGCAAATTGTTAAACAACACAGGCTCACCCCGTTCTTTTGGTGGATCGGATGGTACGGGCGGCGGCGGCTATGGCATGATGTACAATAGCATGCAACATGCTGGACAAGGGCCACCGCCAAATGATTTCTATGGTCGCAATCAGACCGGTAAGACCGTCTCTTCATGTTTTGGTCACTCAGTTAATAGTTATAAACAAACCCCCCCTAAAAAACAAAAATATTTATTAAACCTCTCCTCTCTCAATTGCTCTTTTTCTCATTTACAATAATTGGCATTGTTGATACATAAATTTTAAACAATTATTTATAGAAATTAAACTAATTAAAGTCGATATTTTTTTATTCACTCCTCTGATGCACTATTTTGATCCTTCTTTCCCCATTACCCCCAAATTTTACCACCACCTATCAGCACTCACATTCAAATAAAGTTTTTTGTTTTGTTCATGTCGAAATTTGTAAATTTAATGTAAAAGAAGAGTAATTGATTTTTGTTCTAATAACTCATATAGTTGCACATTAAAAAATATATAATAACACCCATTTCCATGATCCATACGTGTATTTGTATAAATGTTTCATTTTAACAGTCCTAAACCACCAGAAGGGAGTCATTTGTATAAAAAAATTCATAGTGATTTTCATAGTATTTTTTTCTTAAGAATTAGGTGTTTCGAAAAAATGTTTATATTTGTAACAAAGTGTAAAAAATACTTACGTTTATGTTTCAAATTTATAATTGTTGTTGTATCTTGTTTTTTTTTTATTTGTTTAAATTGGATTTAAATAGTTGTGCATACTTTCCCCCGACAATATTTTAGTAATGAGTTGATGTATATATGGTTCTAACTGGTAGATCTACAGCCCATCTGCCCTATCTGCTGTTATTTGACATGGGTCAAATAAAATTGCAAAAGTAGTAGAACGTTACTGACTGAACTTCGATTTTGTGAACGCATTATTTTTCTCGACATCTGTTTTTAATAATCTAGGTCCAACTCCGTGTATGGTATCCATTTAAGTTGGTAATTGATATATGCGCTTCTTCTATGAGGTTAAAGCTCTTGGATGATTGTTCCATCACCCGTTATTTTTGTCTTTTTTTATTTCCGCCAATTTTTCTTTCTAAAATACACAGCTTTTGCACTAACCAAACCAAACTATTTTGTATTAACTTTTTACATGCAATTTTGGAGAAGCCAACAAAATTTAATGCGATGATCTCGAAGATCTCAAGCATTTTGCTCATTGTGTCGTATCGTGGCGAAAAGGGATTCTTTCTGAATATCTTGCCGATGTGTCAATCGGAGTCGAAACGGATATCTCAATATTAAATAAGGCTTTATTTCTGAATTATAGTCTTATTAGAAAAGTATTTTTCCTTGTTGCATTTATTGCACTTTTCGCTTTAACTATAGTTTGTCTTCGAGACATTCCATACCATCTGAGTATCAATTATAATTCACATAATTCAAAGGTTCTTCCGCACTGCTGTTGACGTACGTATTATAAAAAAGTGCTGCTGGCTTAATACCTGCCATAACTAAAAAACCACACCCGACGATAAGAAGGCCCTTCTTTTCACGAGAACGGCTTCTATAATTTAATAAAGTGAGCACAAATACTTTTTTGCTTCACCAAAGAAAAATAAAGCCAAGTTCCAACTGATTTTCTATCTTATAAAGTAGCAAAAGAAATTATTCTCATGGTTGCTTTGAGATAATATAACTGATTTCCAACCAAATTTAACTTAAATTTTTGGTGCGGAAGCCAGGTTCAAATCTTCCTAAGGTTTTTTATGTCCTGAACTGGAATCCGATTTAAGCATTGCTCAATTGGCTCAAGTATTTGAAACATTCAATTGTTAATATTCAAAAAATCGCTTTATATGGTTATGGCTACACCCAACATTAATTTTTCTAGTCAAAAGTCCGTATGATATCTGACAGGATTTAAGCACATTTAGTGGGGCAAATGAAGACGTATCACGTACAAAGTAACAAAAAGGAGCAGAAGATCTTAAATAAATTTTGAAGAGAAGGTTAGTACTTTTAGAAGCCGTAACGAGTTTTTTCCCGAGTAGTTCTTTCGGGACGTTCAATAAGCTGGAAAGAAAATCATACAAATTTTCTATGTTGGATTCGAATTCATGGCTTCGAAAAAGTATATTTTGGTTTCCGCAACCAAAATTGTGTTGACCTTTGCAAATTAAACAATTTTAATTAGTTTAAATAAAAGTTATGATTTAAATGTTATTTAACTCTTTATATTTAATCTTGTTTAATTTATCGTTTCACAAATTTAAATAACAGACAAGACTACACATTTTACCACTAACATTTACCTTTTGCCTTTCCCTATCAAGTTTTCATTTTTTGTTTAGTTTAAAATTGTAAATAAATTATAAATATATCTTCACTCATATAACTGGGGTACTTCGATGTTTCATTCATTTTATCATTTGTCCATTAATTCACACCACAATTATTCGCTTCGGTTGCACTTTTGGTTTTGTCCAAAAAAAATACAATTAATAAAAATCCATCCACTCAGCATTTACCTGTATTAAAGTTATATATTCGTTAATATGCATTAATTTTTCAAATAAAAACAAAATATACATAAATCTAGTTATTGACAGCTACCACCACCACCACCCGTGTATCTAAAAATTAAAATCCAACCCACAACCACTTAGTTGCATTTTTATTCTATTCTATTCAGTCACCAAATAAATAACTAATATTATTATATTCATGAAATTGTTTATACATAAATGAAATTGGTTAAACAGAAAATTTAATTATTATTAATTGCTAATATGAATATAAATGTAAAATACATAAATGTGGCTAACAAAAATTGAAATTTATGTTTAAATGTTTTTACTCACACACAAGGTGTTTCATAATTACAATCGAAAGAAAATATTAAAAGAAAAATAAACAATAAACTTCCATTGTTCTATTTCAATTAATTTCAGCTCTTGATTTCCTTCTTGCAGCTGGTAATGGCTCAAATTCATCCGAGTTTGTGCGGCAGGAGTTACGAGCAGTTGTCAGTGGGAGAGCGCAACAACAAACGGCGGCCGCTGTCAATAATGGCGTTCCGGGCGGTGGTGGTGTAAATAATGCAAGTAATTCTGGAGTTGGTGGCCTTAGAACACCACAGAGCCCCCTCGGTATGGGCCAAGGACCGATGGTGGGCGGGAATAGTACAAATCAACTTGGTATGCCACAAAGCCCACAACAGCAACAACAACAACAACAGGGAGTTGTGACAGTGCAACAACAACAGCAGCAACAGCAACAGCAACAGCAACAACAGTTGACAGGGAATTCTTTAATGAATACGCCACCAGATCCAACATTAAACTTCGGTTTCGACATACCACAGACACGTAAGTTGAAAAGAAAACAGAGAGGACTCTTTTTAGAATTACGCCCCTGACTTACCCCACAGGCCCCACTGACCAGAGATACACAGAGAGACGGCAAAAGTCAAAGATCAGATGAATTTTTCATGTTTGCATGAATTATTGAAAACAAAAAAAATATATATAAAAAAGAGGTGTGTTTTTAAATTTAGTATCGAAAATTGTTTTCAAAAAAAAAGTTAAATTACTATAAAATATTCTTACTCATACATTACTACCGACAGAGGTTTTAAAATGATCTTAACGAAACAATTTTTTTTATTATTTAATTTTTTGTTTATTTATAGAAAACATAATAGTGTGTGTCTTTTTCCTTCTTTTAGAATAAGTACAGTCTTGTCCGAAAAAGAGATTTTTTCTTTATGTTATGTTTAGGTATTTAAGAATTAAGTTTAAGCTAAGCTATTGCCATAACATAGAGTCGGTAGAATACCATTATGATTTTCATTTTTGTATTTGTCGATAGGGGTCTTTTTACAATATTTTTTTAGTTCTACAGACAGGAAACATTTTTGCAAATTTCGATTTTTCAACGGAATTTCCTCGCTTTTTTCTTACACCTTTTGCCTTCCCTTAAATAATTTTAATTAGTTAAATATGCTATTCGATAAGAAGCCCTACTGAAAGCCATCAAACACCATTACAAAAGCAACAAATATTCATTGGCTACAAAAAAAATCAAATTAACGATCTGAATAGCCATTTCCCAATGGATAGCAATAGCGGGTGGCAATGGTCCATTGCATGTAGTTGTTGACTACTGGTGTGGGTTCAAGCCCCACTCTAGGCAGCATTCTTTTCTATATTCCTTAGCTTAACTGCACGCCACCCGTGGGATTTAATGTAATTAAAACTATGATCTCAATCCATTCTGCCAAATCTTTCTTTTCTTACTGGTGTAACAGCTCCAACAACATCTAGAAATTGTTTTTTCTCTTTACCCGCCTTAACAACATCATCTCTCAAATAAAACTTTATATTTAAACATAAATGTATATCAGAGATATTCACTTATGCTTCACTTATTTTATTCCGAAAAGGATGTACCTTGAAACCAATCAAAATTTGAATTTGAATTTTGTTTTAGAATTTGTTCCAAACAGATATCTCGAAATGGCTGATTGTGTTCCAGTATAGTGATGCCGACGTAACGATAAGAGCTAACAAAACGGAAAATATCAGTTTGTGATAAATAAGTTCTTGGCAAACATCAAATTGATACAAGATTGCGGGAGAACTTTTGTGAACTGACAATTTATCGAGCCAATTAAAAAACATTTGCTGTCTTACAAATATTTTACTTGCCTAAAGTGTTAGAAATCTATGTATATGTGGATAAGACTGTATTTATCAGTATCTCTATTAGTTCCTTAACAAAAAAAAAATAATTATATTTTGTTAATTTTTAAACCATTTATTTTTATTTTCTTCAATTTTTAGCCGATTTCTTTGGAAGCAGCACTACAAGGTGACCCTAATAAAGGAAACAAACAATCCTTGCTCCTACACCAGCTGCTATCTTCAAACTAACTAAAGTTAGTTCCATAATTTATTATTAACAAAAAAATAAAATTAAAAAAAAAAAACAAAAAAAAACTTACACAAAAGCCGAAAAAAATCTTTATCAATTGTAGTTAAATTTTTAAATCATAAAACAAATATTTAAAAAAAAAATAAGGATACAGTTGACCAATACGAAAAAATTAAAAAGTTAAAAATCGGAAATAATGGGATACAAAAATTTGAAAACAAAAAAAAAGTTTCAAAAAGAATTTAAATATCTATCTATATTAAAAATAAATTTTAAATATTAAAAACAAAAACAAAATGGTAATCTGTGGTTTGGTGGCATTGCGACATAACAAAAAAAAACTAGATCTATATTATATACATATAAACTTATACACTTAAATTGAAATAGAAAAAAAAACCTTTAGCTTATTTAATTTAATTATTTAAAACAAAAATAAAAGAAAATATATATATAATATTAACATATTTAATAATTAAAACGTATACCAAGGATTGGATATCTATGTCCACGTTTTTATTTTGTGTATTTAAATTAAAAAAAAAAAACAAAAATAAAAGAAACAAGTCTAATAAAGTTCTTAAGGAAAATAGAAAAAAGTAATAGTTTTTAAGATCTTCTTTTTTATATAAGTTTTACTAAAAAAAATTAACAAAAAATATCTAAATTAATATGGATTTATAAATAACTCAAACAAAAATTAAAAAAAAAATGTTAATGAAAAAATGAAAAAAGAATATAATTTTTCAGTGTGATAAATGGAGTATAATAATATGTATGTAACTTTTAAAACTAAAATTAATTAGTAACTTTTATTTTTTTATATAGTAAAATTTAAATCATATTTTCAACCATCAGAAATACCATTAAACAATTTTATTTTATAAATTCTAAATGTAATTTCAGCAGTTTTGACAGAGATAGAAAAGTTGAGATTTAGGTTTATATTCAATGAAATTGTGTGCAACTTCTACTTTAATTTTGTAAAAAAAAAAAAACAATATTTTGAACTTTAGTTAATTATTGTAAAAGATTTAAGTTGAACTTAAAAAAATATGTAGACAAATTATTTGATAGTGATAAATATCAAACAAGCCGAAGTGATATAACGTGGCGTGGCCGTGAGACAGAAGTTGTTCTCGATTAGTCTAATAATATTGTTGTCCCTTTCTTGTATGCAGTTATAAAATTAAAGTAATGCCGTGGTGTCTCCATTAGTTGTACATATTTCATAAATTACCATGCCTAGGTACCATTACAACTTTTCATAGAAATACGAATAGTATACCTACTATATAACTTTGCCTGCTTCGTTACTAAAAAGTGTGTGGGGTAACTCCAAAAGATTTTACTTAAAGTTTCAAACGAGAAATTTGTTTCTATTAGATTTTAACTTAAATCAAAAATAGTTTTTAATTAATAGAAACCGTTTTTAGCATGCATACGAGCCGAACAATACATATAAGGAATGCAATTTTGTATAAAATACTATAAGTAGGTTCCAAGAGAATAAGTATATGTACTTCATAGCTGTCTATGAAATATTACTTATGGAGACACCATGTTGCAATACTTGTTTTTTTTTTACGTAACGTTACGATAACATTTACATAATGCTTTAACAGATAAACTTCAATATTAAGGCTTATAAAAATTGAAACTTTTAGCAGAACAATTCCACGCTTAACTTTCCCGCTTGCGCTTATAGTTTATTATTTCGTGTTGCTTTTTTTGTGATACTATACTTGAAAAGTTAAATGCTGATATTTGATTGTTATTGCAATATCATTATTTATTTGAACTTTATGATGTGACTAGATTTCGTGATGTTTGCGGACAAGGCATATATATTTTTTGAAAAAGTATATACAAAAATATGGGACTACATCTTATGACACAAAGAGTTTATGTACCGCTGGCGTTTGGCATTTTATATTTATATTATACTTATTTAAAATTAATGATGTAACGAGAATCGGAGTGGCTTTTCTATTCGATTACTGAATCTGGCGACGGGAGTCAGACTCACTATTTCCAAATACACTTTCTTCGAATCTATGAACATTCAGACTTAACCGCACTGTTACAGATATCAACATCAACAGTAGAGTCTATTCAAAAGTTCGGCATTAAGGATTTCTTTTAGTAAATATTTTTCAATTTGATTCGTTATTTAAACTCTATCGAGAATTTATAGTAATTTGTTTCTTTTTTATCTCAGACCGCTCAAAGCTTCGAAAGTAAATGAGACTATTATTATAATATAATAAAGATAACTACAGAGCAGTGCTCATAATTAAATCGGAGAACTGTGTGGTCATACTTTGTTTAGAGTTTATTCGGTTCGGTCAGACTCTGTTCCGAGTTTAAAAATAAAGTAAAACGAGTAATTTATTCATGGTTAAGTTGTGTTTATTTTTATTTAGTTTTTTTTGTTTTTATTATTGACGTTCACTCAACTTAAAATATTATGTTTCAGCACAATTCGAGCGCTTAGGAAGAAGAGTTATGTTTTCATATGAAAATGTTACTATACTTATTGTAACGTAATATTAAGATGGTCACTAAGCATTCATTTATTTTTTCCTAGATCTCACTTTACTATCGAAAGATTTTCTATTCAATTCTGTTGAAATAATTTTCAAAAAACAACGTCTAATTTTGTTTAGCTTTGTTTCATTAAATTTCTCCTTTTTTTCTTAAATCTAGTTACAATTTTCTTTTGTTTTCTATTTTTCTTATTAATGCATTAATGGAAACAATATAAATGTGATGAAAGAATTAAACAAATAAAAAAGAAAACAAACAACATATACAATGTATATTATACATATGTAAAAAAAGAAAAAAAAAATGTATCAATAGATATCTGTAAATAATAAATTGAGTTAAACTTGTGTAATTTCAACAACAAAGAAAACAAAAAAGTTTTAGAAATAAAAATCAATTGTATACATGCGTAAAAGCATTATATATATTTTATAAATTTATGTAATTAGTTTTATAATTGTGTACACGAAAAAAAGTTATTGGTTATTAATTTTGCTTTATTACTATTAAATATATATATTATACATATTTAAATTTAACAAATCTTATTTAATTACTTGTAAAAAAATTAAAGTGAAATGAAGTTGATTTAGTTGAAATACAATATAAATAGACACAAGGTGGTGAACTATTATTTTTTTTTTTAATGTTTTGTAAATATCACAATTTTATTCTTCAAATTAAATAAACTATAAACAAAAATATAGAAATTAATTTGTATAAAGTTTTAAACAAAAATTGTTAAAGAAATACAAATCAAATTAAATTTATATGCCACTTATGAAATATATAAGAACGAAAAGGGAAAAATATGAAGAAAATTTACTAATATTGGGTTAAATTAAATTAACCACATCTTTCTGTTTTTTTTTAATTTTTGTTTTAAATATAATTTATATCAATACAATCTATACACACGCAGGAAAATATATATATATTTAAATAGTTAATTTGTTTTACCTTGTTGAGTTATAAATATTTAAAGAAAAAAAAGAAGTAATAAACATAGATGATACAAGATGGAAATTACGTTATGTTACTGTACACACATATACACACTATATGGAATTGTAATAGTTATGTTTTATGTTTTAATTCCTATAAAAAAAGAAAATATTTTGTTCTAATTATTTTTATTATTATTTTCTAATTTAAGTTTCTTTTAAATACAATTTGATAATTTTATTTGAAATAAAGAAACAAAAAGTATAAGTTTGTAAAATTATAAAAAAAAAACATACGTAAATTAAGTTCAATTTAATGAAGATCTATAAATATATATATATACATATATACATACATTAGAAGATACACGTACATTTAATATTGTTTTTTTGTTTTTCGTTTATTTCCTTTTTATGCTTTTAACTTTATTAAAAAAAATGTTAATTGTTTTTTTTTTTTAATTATTATTATTATAATTATAAAAAAATATTACTATAAATTAATATATTATGATACGTTTTAAGTTTATAGTTATTTTTTTTTCTTTCTTAATATACAAAATATTTTATCGGTTTTAAAAGTATGAAACTGTGTTTTATTATTTTGGGGCTTGGGTTGTTTTTGGTTCAAGGGTTATCCAGTGAATAAGATTATCTATTGGAGTATTTAAATTTACAGAGATGAACCCCTTATTCCCTACTTGACTTGGGACATAATTTATGGATAGCGCCTAGTCCCTATGACGTCAAACATGTAACCTTTGTAACGAGTTGAATTTTTACTATTTTTATCGCTGCATCATTCCAGCCACCTTATTTTTCATTTGCAATGCCATTTTTGAAAATCAGAAAAGAATTTACGAGGTAACGAAACATTTCCGATGCCTTAATTTTGATTTTTCAAACCAAAAATTTTACCGACCAATAGTATGGAATTTTTAATTTTTTTGAGTTGGAAAATGTTTGGACGGCCTTCCTGAGGACTGTGGTAGACGTACCAAAAAGTTTGGTATGCCAAAATGACCGTTGTTTGGTCAAGATTATAATGAAATTCGAATTTTGAAAATTGGTTGGAAAATAGAAGGAAAATCGCCCATAATGTGAAAAAAGAGCTTTTTTAGCTATTCGAGTCTCGTAACGGTTAAAATTATATGTACACCCTAACATATTTTATATTGAAAATACTCCTGAGCAATACACCTTTCCATAGACACCCCATTCGGGAAGATCATTCCAGCCTATCCCGAGTTATAACCGATTTTGTGTAGGTGAACTGTAATTTTTAAAAATGTTCTTACATTTACCTGTAAAAAAATACAGAGTATTTTTTTCTTATATTTAAACGAAATTATGTTTTTTTATATACCAAAATATTTGTTAGACTGTTAAAAGTGATATGTGTGGTAAAATTAGGTATGGTCTAATGATTATAATACATTTTATGCGCGCAAAAACATCAAAGTTGTTTTTTCAACATTCGCCGATGACGTCACACATATAACCTTTTTAATTCGTTATATTTTCACTATTTTTAACTCTGTATCATTTCTGTCGACTTATTTTTTCATTTGAATGCCATTTTTGAACATCAAGAAAGTAGTAACGAAGTAACCAACCATTTTCAATATATTTTTGTTTGATTTTTCAAACTTAAAATTTCAACGACCTATAGTATGGAATTTTGATTTTTTTTGCGTTCAGGAATGTTTGAACAGCTTTTCTGAAGCTTGTGGTGGATTAAAAAAAAAGTTTTATATGTCAAAATAACCGTTATTTAGCCAAGATTATTATGACATAAAAATTTTGAGAATCGGTTGGAAAATAGAGGGAAAATCACCCACTGTAAGGAAAAAGAGCCTTTTTAGCTATTCGAGTCTCGTAACGGTTAAAATTATATGAACACCTGTATATGTTTTATATTAAAAATATACCTGACCAATACACCTTTCCATAGACACCTCAATTTTTAAGATCAAAGCTACCTATCGTCAGTTAAAACGGTTTTAGTGCAGCTGAAGTGAAATTTTTTTAATTTTTCGTACATTTACCTGTGAAAAATTCCGAATAATTTTTTAATGAAATTTATGCAGTTTTTGTATGCAAAAACTGCAGCAGTAAGGGGTTTTTTTAGAAACTTGCAGATATTTAAAAGAAAAGCATTAAGCATATTTTTTATAAACATTTATTTAAAATAAGCTGGGCTCAATTGTCCAATTTGGTTACAATTCATTTGAACCTATTCCAGAAAGTGACGTCATACTGTGCCTTCTTGTTTTGCGTTGTCTTCTGGGGATCACATCCGATCCATTGAGGTGATGCGGCTTGCCAGATCTCTATTTTAACCTAGGAAACCATTATTAATTTTTAGATCAATATCCATTTAGTGAAGAATCTAAGTTAGTGTACTTACCACCACCTCTTCTCCTGTTGGATTTACCATATTTAGAAGTATACCGCAGCGATTTCCCGGAATAGGACTAGTCTTATGCATACGGTGTCAGGAAGGACTCATCTCGCTTTCTTTTTGAATGCTCCTGGTTAGACCAGCACTGAGGAAAGTCACCCTTGAAGAGTAGTTTTCGAAGAACTGGATAATGCCACTTAGAAACATTTTTCAATTCATTCAGAATTCATAACAGTTTTGGGAGGCACCCCATACTTCATTCGATGTGTCCTTTTTCTAGGTTGTCTTCTGTAGAACACATGAATCCATTGAGGTGACACGGTTTACCGTATTTCTGCTTATAAGCTAAGAAAACTTTAATTTTTATTTAAATTCAATTCAATCTTCGTTTTTTGAAGACACAGTACGTACAAACGGATTTGCGGATTTGCCACCACCTTTAAAAGTGTTTTGCATACCTTTCCCGCAATAGGTTTAGTCTCATGCAAACGATGTCAGAACGAAGACGAACTCGTCTCACTTTCGTTGTGAATGCTTTAGAGATGATCAGATTTAGGAGAATCGCCTTCGCACCACTTTTTTTATTCGATCTTTTCTTTTTTCTGGGAAACACCGAACACATCGATCCATTGACTTATCGTATGTCTGCAAATGCATCGGTCGGCTTGGATCGTTGTTTTATGACCAACGTAAGATAGCATAATTTGGTTTTATATAGGTATTTAAACAAATACCCAAACAGGCACTTTCTATCCCTTTTCTTTGTATCTTCCGATTGATTTAAGACTTTTATTGCGATGTCTTTCTGTAGTGCGTATATTATATGTACCTATAAAATAAAAAATAATCATTGACTTGAAATTTGAAAAAAAAAACAGAACTTAGTTTTTAAAAAATTGTTGGCACAATTCTCTTCTTATAAAATTTCACAAGTTTTTCAGCAATTGGAGAGGCGGTAAATAAACTTTGTAGGACATAAAAATACTAATTTTAATTTAAAAACTTTATCAAAAAAAAAAATCTTAAAATTCGATCACCCATCGACTTTTAAGTTTGAGCCGCCATCTTTTATTTTAGTTCACCCAGTATGTTAACAGTTATTTCGAATCGAGCCTCGAGTCTCGAATGATAATTCGATTTGGAATAATAGGACACGTTCAGAAAAATGAGATGTAATGGGCGCGTTCATAAATACATTCAACGATCACGGTATTTACACGACCCGATTTTTTGAGTGCGATTTTTGTTTTTAGGGTGGAGGGAAAAGGAAGAAATTAAAAAGGTTAAAAACCAATGTGATAATAAATAAATAAAGGGATACATAATACTGGGAATTAGGAAGAAATGACATGGAGAACGAAAAAAATTTAGAACTGTCGTACATTTTAAATTGGAATGTTTGTATCCTGTCTTGTGACACTTAAAAAAATGCTTGTTAACAACTGATGGAATATGCTGCTCCGTTAAAGTGCCTCTTCACTATTTCACAAAGTATTGACACATGTTAGAATAAAGTGGGAAAGAATTTCATACGACTGGCAAATTTTTGCGCTGAAAATGATTTTCCACATTTGTATCCAAACAAATTAGAAAGTGTGATGGTTTTAGAACCGTTCCAAAATATTTTCATGTATTAACATAAGTCAAATCGTGTCAGATGCGCTGCCAAGTTGTGTGTGATAAAATTTCATATTTTGCTTCCACACTATTATACACGATTTTCTCCACAATTTTGACATTGTGTTAATACTAAATGGGATAGTGTGGAATGGCTATTACACAACACTGCCAGTAAAATGACCAAAAGAATGAATTCGTCCACTCTTTTAATAGCTAACTTTTAAAATAATTATTAATTTGACAGTTTTACTTTAGGGAAGGGAAGCGAATTATCTTGAATGATTATACCAACCAATGAATACCCACATGGGTAAGCAAGTTAGCTACACCGTTAAATTCGTAACGGAATATATCACTGTCTCACTCATTTACAAACGTCAAAATTTGATAGGGAAATGTTTTGTTTTTCGTTGTGTGAATCCTAGTTTGCTAGTTCTAAACGATCGAATCGCTAATCAGTCGATTTCAGAACAGATATAAGGCACTGAATTTAAAACATGAATTAGGGTGACCAGATCCATGCCTACGAAAAAGAGGATACTTAAAAATGTTAAATATAAAAATTGAAAAAATATTATCGTCGATCATTTAAGTTTTTTGTTGATACTTTTCCCGCATATCTTTGTTAAACATACATACATTAACGCTTTGGCATATTGTTCCTTAATTCACTTCTTTTCACATTAAAAAAAACATATACGATAAACAAAACAAAACAGAACAAGCCGTTGTATTTACCAGAGATTATCAAACAAAGATGGCAATTTTCGGTTGTCAATTTGCTTTGAAAACAAGCTGAAACGAACAGCTGTATTTGGTTAGATTTGCAAAGTATTAGTGAAAATCAGTGAAACACGCACACATAGAATCAACTAATCATTCAGCACAGGTCTTGCTATTGCAATTCACATCTATTCTGCGACACGAAATGAAACTACAATACAACAATGTAACCGAATGGGTTTTGGAAGGACTGCCATCTTTATATATTGATAATCTATGGTATTAACTTCGAACAGAAAAAAAAAAAATAAGTATGGACCTGAACTGTCAAATGAGTGGGTATGTTCAGACGGTTAAAAACAAAAACAAAAGATAGCGTTGTGTTCAGAAGTGAATGAGCTTTGGGCAAAATATATTCTAGGTTGATTTTACACCAGAAAAATGAAGGATTTTTTTAAAAGTTTTTTTTTGTAGTTTTGTGGTGTCGAAAAATTAAGTTAAATTGAAAAAGCCCAAAAAGGTCAGCTAAAACATGATGTCTACGCCACGAAATAGTCTTAAACAATAAACTGGCATATTAAAAGTCCTTAATATTCAACCATTGCCCCGCAAAAACACTTTTAAAATTTCATTTTTAGATATTAATAAATTCATGTTCATATTTGATTATCTTACATCATTATTTGTAATCATATCTTTTGTTTTTTTTTTTGTTTTTTTTCAAACAAAAGTAATAAGCAACCAAATACAAAAAAGTAAGAAGAAAAGTAATAAAAAAACAACAACAACAACCAAATGACATAAGCAACATGGAGAAAGGTAACACAATACTTGGGAAAATAGAAATACCTCTATTTAAGTTCAAAATAAAAATAATACAAATTAAATTTAAAAATATAAATAAATAAATATATTAAATATATATATTAAAACAAACAAAAAATCTATATTATATAAATAAATTGCAACCCAAAAATATTATATATATATATATACACGTATTACTTGAATAATTATTATATATTAAATATATATATATATATTATATACCATTCATCAGAACTATTCAATTTAAAAAAATGTAAAAACTGTGTAAACATTAAAGGCTTTTTATTCAAGAAAAAAAAGAAATGAAAGAAAAGTATTAAATGATATTAACATACTCTTATAAAGTTAAAATCATAAATTATATCAAATAAGTTTAAATGCACATAAAAAAATTAATTAATCAATTTTTCAAGTAAAAGTTTTTGTTTTAATTTAAATGAACATGGTTCGTTAAAAAAAAATGTGATGTGTAAAAACGGTGCAGTTATGTAAACAAATTGGTCGATTTTAAAAGGAAAATGAATAATTATAAACATAAATTTAAAACAAAACAAAATAGTTCTTTTGATATAATACAAATAAATTCTTATACACAAAATTCAAATTATAACAAAGTACATTAATAAAGTGCATTACCGGCTTAACCATAAACAAAGAATTCATGTAGAGAAAAATTTATATTTTTTTCACAAAACGATAAGAATTTTAAATTCCCCGTTTGATATTAAAAAAAAATAATACGTATAAGAATTCCAACATACTTTAACGGAAAGATTTTAAAATTAAAAATATTAAAACCTGATTAAAAACAAAAAAAAAAACAAATATTCGGCAGATACCTTCAAACGCATATAACCTCAAAAATAATTAATTGTATAAAGTCAACAACATTTACACAAATTCATTTTTAATATAGCATCCGATATAAAAATACAAATTAATTGTGTATTTTTTTGTATTAGTGCAATTCACTAGACCTGCTTTTTCAAAGTAAATTGTGGTATGGAGTCCTGTTAGCTTGTGAAAGAAAGAATTGAACTCGAAGATTTTATTTTCAAGACTTATCTTAACCTCAATATAGGAAGATTAGCCGTGTTTTTTAGTGCTTTTCGTCTCCGTGTATAAAGATTTTTATGTAAAATACAACAATTTGGTATATTTAGATCCGTATTGTTGTTGTATTTAGCAAGAAATTTGTTTAAGTCAAATTAAAAATGCACATCGAAACAACACTATTTTATCAAAGCTTAAATCCTAGGTAATTTAAGCGTCTTTTGTTGCCATTTAAACTTGCTATATATAGGAATTTGGTCAAGACCAAGAACAAGTGTAAAAGTAAGACCGCACTCGACGGAACTGTGCGACATTACGCAGCATTCTTTGGCCCTTTTTTGATACCGCACTTGATCTGCAGCTACGAGACATTATATAATGGCTTCACTTATCAATAAAAGAGTAATGCCTATGAGAGAGAAATGCCATGAGTAATGCCAGTGTGAGGAGATTTTTGACTTAACGACCAACCTACATAATAACGCTATATTTCTCCTGAGCCATGACCGATATAATTTCTCATTTTTTAATTTCCAACACGAAATATTTCTAATATATATGTTCTACTTCCCACATGTGACAGACAAAACAAAGCTTTATTACCAAACAGAACGTTTTTTGGCAATTTGTTATACCGCGCTTGTGGCAACGGAACTTCAGACCGCGACAAAGTTGGCCAGATTAACTACTTTGCCTTATAGTGTCGTGCCGTAAAATTCAGTAGCCCAAACAAATTCATACATCAAATAATTTGAAGTTCAGTTGCGGTGCAGTCCCGGTGAAGTGCAGTTCCGTCAAGTCACTTGGTCACGCCCCTCCTAAATTTTTTGTAAGTTCACGCTTATTTTTAGCCACGCCCACTTTGAAGCCACGCTCCCTTCATATATTTATTACGCCACTCCATTTTTGAATACAACTCCATTTTTGAACACAGCCCTTGATAATTTTTGTCCCGCCACGATCAATTTGACCACCTGCTTCATTACCATTTATTAAGCAACGTCCGTTTTTTAGCCACGCCTTTTCCTAATTTTTGTTAGGCTACGTCCCTTTCTGATATAGACTTACGAACATTGATATTAAGACAAAAAGTGGAAGTCTTAGTTATTATCTGATGCAACTCATAGTTCTTGATAATACTGTTGAGTTGATTTTTTTGTTAACTTGTAAGTTTCTTTCTTATTCCTCTTGTCTAAATCTATGATGAAGTGGTCATTTAACCATGTCATATCCCTTTCAAACTATAGAGAAACCTTATTATAATAATGACAATGTTGCACCATTATTTTGACATTTTCTCGATTAAAAATCCATTTCTTTCATTAAACATTTTCTTAAACTTATGCATTATGTACAAAATTTATCAATACAATAATTTGCTGTAAATTTGAAAACAAACATAACAAACCCAATATATTTTCACACCACAAAATGCAATTAAAATTAACAAAAAAAAAATATAGAACCTTTTAGAATTTAAAATTCAAACAAACGGAAACAAAAACAAAGTTAAATTTTACTAACAGAATAAAAACGGTATTTTTCTATAAGCAAAAATAATACAAAAATAAAGTACGAAGATATATAATTATACAAAAAACAAAAATCACTTAAAGTGCAGTTTCAAAAACATTCTTAAATCAATAAATTAAAAACAAAAAATAAATAAATAACATACATTCAAAGTAACGCACTATATAGCGGATATAGAACAAAATAAATAAATACAAGATTTAACACCAAAACCAGCACCTTCAAAAATTATATAAACAAAAATAAAATTAAAAAAAAATAAATAAATAACATCGTTGAATTAAGAAATAGTAAATTTAAATCCACTGCCGATATTTTCATACCGTATACAAAAGCGCATTATTAACAAAATTATTATAAACAAAATACAAAACAAGAAAAAATTTAAATTATAAAATAACAAACAAAAATAGTTACAATTCACACAAATACATAGACAAAAAATAAATAAAAAATTAAAACAATTACAAAAAACTTAATGATAGTTGTTAAGTGTATATGTTTCCAAAGGTGACAAAACAAATTTATTTAGAATAAAAATCACTTTGCTAATTTGCAAACAAAAAACAACAAAAATATTTGTAAATAATAAATTAAATTTTCTCAAAAATAATCGATCTGAAAATGAACAAATTGGTACGAAGTGATCGAAGTTTTTTTTTTATTATTTTGTTAAACAAAAATTCGATCACTGAAATGATTGGCTGTGTAAAAAGTATAGAATTGTATTCATGAACTGGTAAATATTATATTTTTAATGCTTTGTTTATAACTCGTATAAGCATTATATGTAATAAAAACATATTTAAATTTTGTTTTCTAATAAAAAAAAAAATGTAAAAATACAAACACCATAGAATACAAACCTCAATCCATAAATTAATAATTAATAGTTATCAAAAAAAAAAACAAAACAAAAATCAAGATACCTTCAATTGTTTTGTTTTCTCTTTATTGTCTGTTGATTCTTTTTTAAACAAATACAAAAATATACATGAAAATATCTTCAAAATACAAATTAAAGATGTCCCCTATCAATTGTTAAACAAGAAAAAAAAATAAATAAACTTATTTATTCAGAATAAAAAAAAATAAAAAAAATTACATTGTTCTTACTATAAGTTGCTGTACCTTCGAATCTATTATATTCATGTATAATTAATAATAAAAAAAATCATCATAAATTGTATGTATACACTTTAAATAATATAAACAAATAAAAACCAGTTGTTTTCGTATTTAATTTGCTATCGTATATAAATTTTGTAATATTAATTCAAAGACAAGAAAAAACAAACAAAACTATATTCATACCAATATTATTCTGTATCTATTGAAAAATAACTGTATAAAATCTATAGATTTTTTTAAGTTATTATAAAAAAAAACACAGTTTAAGAATAAATCTTTAATTATTATTTTGTATAAAGTTATTGATATTATGACACAACCACATTAATTATAATTAGTGAAAAAAAAATACGAAAGTATTAACAACAAAGAAAGAAAATTATTATGTATTAATAAACACACAAGTTTTGTTTAGTATTTAAGATTAAAAATTTACTAAGAAAAAAAAAACAAAAATAATATATATATGTATATTATATTGTAATTGAAATTATTTCAAAAATAAGAAAACAAAATAATGGCAGACAAAAATTACTACAAAGAAAAAGAAAAAAAATATATATATACACACATAATAAAAAGACTAAATATTAAAAAACAGGTGTGGTTTTCTTTTTAATCTCAACTCAACTTTGCCGGAAATTAAATAGCCCTTTAATGCTGCTTCATATATAAACAGCCTTATTATTCGTGTTCCTTTAGGGGTGGCAAAGCACTCATTAGTACTTAGCCAGCTTTTTCCAATGGAACACTTGCCCATGTAAAATGTATCTACTCGCCATTGAGAGCATGTGTAGTTGATAGTACTAGATTAGGTTTTTCATCTACTCATGAGAATGTATTCATTAGAATTCCCTTAAACAGAAACACCCCTAATACTACATTTCCATCTAACACTAATCTGAGATTCAATAAGATTTACTCAAATCTTCCTCAAATCCCGAAGATTTACCAAACAAATTTATTTCGTAAATCTAGAAGATTAGAAAAATCTTCGTAGGATAAATACTTTTACGAATTGAACTAACCTATTCTCAAAAGGCACTGAATGATTCATTCATGGCTGAATTCAGTCCTTCCATCTTTTTTCCACTTCATAAAAAAAAGAAATACCATTTGCATTTTTAAGGGTGCTGTCAAAATAAATCTTTTTGTGTGGTAAAAACACAAAATAGATTTATTAAATCTGAACTGAGATAAACCTTAGGTGGAAATATAGCATAAAAGGATAAATCCTTATTCATAAAACATTTAAGTTCCTATTTATTTTAAAAACTGCATAAAGTTATAATGAGGCATATTCATTGATGTTGTTTAAACTGTTGCTTAGCAAATCTAGTCTTTACTTTATCTTAATGAAAATTCATTAGGTAGACTTAACTCCAGTTTTGTCTAGCTACAGCTTAAACAACCGAAACGTAATAGATTTTTCCTTTTTTGTACTTTATTTGTCACAAAAGCACTGTAACTAAAATGGTTCGGAAGATGATTTAAGAATTAGGATTTACGCAACGTTGCATAGAGCCTTAATAATGGCTAATACACAGTGTAACCCGTTGAGACGCATTTAAGCGAAGTCTAATAAATACGGATGAATGCTACCAACCTCTAAATGTGATTTGCTTAAAATGGCTGCATTCAACGTCACATAATTTTCGCCCAGACAGCGAATACGGAGTGGTGTGTGGTCGTTTGCCTTATGTTTTTGAGTATAATCGACCAGTTACTACTGATGCAGACGTAAAATTTGCGAAGTTAAAGTCGCAGAAGCAAGATACGGATGTTGGCAGAATTGGCCACCAAACGTCGAATAGTTGATTCAGAAGTATATACAATAATTGTGAACGGTTCTGTTAAGATGCTTCAAAACCTTAAACTGGTACAAATCGATTGACAAGAAAAACTAGGGCTTCGCAAAACTGCCATTTTCAATTCAATTTTATTGGTTGTTTATGAACTTTGACAAGATTTTGAACTAAAATTGGTAAAATGTACTTTTTTAAGGAGTAAACAAACATAGACGTGGTAAACATTCAAAAATGTATCAATTTAATTTAATATATTCCATTTCTGGGCTTTCAAAATTTCACGTGGTAAATGTTAAACATTAATAGGCGTGTTTTACTATCATCGGGATCTGAATCCGGATTAAATTTTACACGTAATACAAAAGCAAAACAATGGGAAATTTTAAAAATTGTTTTTGTAGTACGTGCTTAAAAGTTATTCCAGACCCATATCCCGATTATAATAAAATACGCCTAATATCTCAATGTAATCATACAAATCGTAAAAATCGTACTATTGAAGTTAAAAAAAGGAATTTTTATAGTGATACCATGCCAATTTTTCAATTTCTATAATAAACCGAGAGCCTATAACCAATTTCAGGTGTGAAAATGCTATTAAAAAAAGAAGTTTAGGTGTCAGAAGCTTGAACGAAGCTCCATGACTATGGCTTCATTAAACGATGAGTCTAAAACAAAATACAAATGTAACTTTGAAGCAATCGTGTTGGCTGAAATTGTTTTCAACCCACAGATCACGGAATCTGAGACAATTTGCGTATGTATTTCGCCCTACCAGAAGGTTTGAAAAATTTGTCGTTCAAAATAAAAAGAGGGTTTTGTAAATGGTTTCACATGAGCTCGGATTACGTATTCTGAATTTATGCACTGTTGAATCATGAAAGTCCGGTTATGGACTGTGAAACTTGTATTTCTTGAATAATCTTAAGTCAAGCTTTCAAAGACTACTTCTTTTTTTTCTATAATTTTCACCCGGAATATGCTGTGGGCCGTATTAGCCATATTTTGATTTTAATTAAAAAACTCTTCATAAGCTTACTTCGGTTTATATCATATGCGAGATTATTTAGTCGCGTTTTAAGTCACAACTAGCCGAGCCGTGCAAAACTAGCTTTGATGTCTCAAAAAATTATTGAGATCAAATTCACACCACTTCCACATTCGGCACATATTCAAAATAAGACCCCTGTTACATGATTCTTTGCGTCTGTCTCTCTTCATCATCTGATTTCACCTTCACACTCATTGAATTTTGAAAAGAGTCAGACGCAAAGAATAATCGTGCAATAGGGGTCTAAGAAAATATTTTTTAAAAAATTGCATTTTTCAGTGGCTTGTCTGTTTTTCCCGTAGTGCGACTCATGATGAGGATGTGTTCAGAAAACCATTACGTATAAGCAGTGACTTGCACGCAGTAATTTAAGAAATTCTATGAAATAACGCTCGAAAGGAATCGCATAAAAACCTGCGCACTCCCTTGATGAAAGAGATGGACAAAGCTATAAAAAGCTGGAAAACTGCAAAGTCACCGGATCTGATGGCTAAGAACTGGAAAAATATGAATGGGGTGACTTCAGTTGAAAGGGGGAACCAAATGCATAAAATGGTCAACTAAGTATGGAATGTCCGACGAGAATAAGAAAACTGGAAGCTCAACAGAGAAACTATAGAAATGGCTTGCAAATACAAGTATCCTGATGCTAATTACGGATTAAGTTTAATCGTGAAAAACAAAGATGCGAAGCTCCTATCAGTATCATGGACCCCAAGGGTGATAGGACTTACATAATGATAAGGTAAAAATGAAAAACAAAAATGCAGTGTTTGCCAAGAATAACTCAAAACCTTATTCTCAACTTTGAATGTCAAATGAATCCTGTCTTCAAATATACGATGATTATAATGAGCTACATTACAAAGGAAGACTTGTTAACTCGTATGGAAACGAGAATTTATAGCCAGACTTATTATTGGGAAGAAGATATTTTGTTTTAAGAGCTGGAAAGATAGCCTGAGCCGTGAAGATATGCAGTAGCTAAATGAGATTGTGTCATGTGTAACAAAAAATTGTTTCGATTGAGTTGTACATAGATTGTGTAGCAGGAAAAATTGCTGATCCACATAGAGTCTTCGCAAATAGAACAGCACATGAGAAAACTTATGCCCATGATCAGTGATATAGCAATGTGGTAAAATTTACATCCAGATATTTCAAATATTTACTGACAAAAGGAGAGCTAATCATGTTCTTAACGACTCAATAGACACAAAGTCAAAAAGAGGAAGACGTGTTTTGTAGATTTTCTAGGAATATATCAAATACTAAGGAGCAATAAGGACGTTTTACGATTGACAAGAATTTTACTCTCAAATATCTACATATCAACAACAACTTATAATCGAATTCCATAACCTAGATGCTGTTACTTTTACATTCTACATACAGTACAGTTCAACATTGCCTAGCATTACCTTACTCACTAAATACTTACTATTTTATAGTTTTCAAAAATGTCCAACTTCTTTTAAATCGCAGGAGGAAGGAATTAGGGTTCATGCATTTCCGTTTCTTGCACACAATAAGTGCCACCATTCACCAAATCCAAATGCCGCATACTCAGAGCTAAGATGATACAGATGAAAAATATATGGCTCGTCTCTATTTCAAACTTACCCTTTTTTAACTTTCAAGAAAATATTAAAAAACTTTTCGTTTCTCTCCGCTAGTTAGAGATTTAAGTAATGTTCTTTATTTTTATTTTGATAATTTCATCATTTTTTTGTATTTTTTTTATAATTTAATACGAAATCATAGTATTTATTCTTTTTTTTTGTTTAAATACTATGCATCAAATTGTTGTTTTGTTTTGTTTTAATAATTATGATGCTTATAATTATTATATTGTTTTATAATTGTTTTGCAATTAAAATTATATATTCTTAAGATTTTTTGTTTGTTTCATTCATTTTGCCACTTCACTTAAAATTCATTTTTGCCAGGCTACTTTTTGTTTAATGTGTATTTTTGTTTATGTAGTTTTAAATGAATATTTATGTTTTTTAATGTAATAATTTTTTATATAAGATTTTTTGTTTTTTGGTTTTGTTGATAAGATTTATTTGACTTATTATTTAAAAAATCCAACTTCAATTTCCTTTTTGAAATTTTTTGTTGGATAAGTTTGTTTTGTTGAATTTTTGTTTTTATTTAAGATTGCACGTGTTTTCTCCCTAAAATACTTTTCTCAGAGTTTTTTTTTGTTTTAATAATTTTTCTTCGACTACAATATTTTTGATTTTTTCTTAAAGTCTATTGATTAAATATAATTATGATTTTTTGTTGAAGAATATTTAAAATCGTCGATAACACACAAGTTATATAGATTTATATAATTTTGTTAACATGGATTTTTGAGTGTTTGAGAATTTTTTTAAAAAGATATATATTTATAGTTTTTATATATATATTTTTTGTCACTTAATTTTATTAAATATAATTATTATTATATTGATGAATTAATAATTAATTTTCTTCTTCATTTTGTTCGGGCGATACTTTACTTTTGCTTAACTGATAACACTAATAAATTTTATCGGTCTCGAATCGCCGATGCAACTTTTTGTTGAATGCGTTAGATCAAGATTATGTGGCAGCTCTGCGTGTTTGATGGTATTTAGCTACGCATTTAGTCTCTTCCGGCTAATATTTGAGGGAAAGTTTTTTTTTTAATTCATTTAATCATAGCTTGATGTTGTTTTAGAAGACGCACCCAAATGCTCAATGTCAATTCGACGCAATCAAAACAAATGACGACGTTGTTGACCGGTGAGACAAGACCGTGTTTTTGTTTTAAATATTTATACTTAATTTTTTATAATAATATATATTTGATATATTTAACAAGAAAAACATTTAATTTTAGCTAAACTACGATTCCTTCTTTAGTAATTGTTGTGTTGCTGGGATTTGATAAAGTAATATATTTATTATATTTTAAAGTTTATAACTTTTTGTTTGAATAAGATTAATTTGATTAAATATTTTTTTGTTTTATTGAATATATAATGAGTTGATCTTATAGTTTTTTTTTTTAAATTTATATCTTATCTCCTGATACCTTGAAGTATCTTAACCTAGTTTTTTGTTTGGGATAGAAGGTAAGACTTTTTTGTATGTTTTTTCTTTGTTTTGAAAAAATTAACGAAACAACATCGATGCGGAAAGTGCATTGATGTTTTGATTTTTTTTTAATATTATTTAAATATTTATATAGCTTGAGAGACTTAATTAAATACAATTTGTAATAATTTTTTTTGTTTTACTCTACTTGGCATATAATTTGTATTTTTTGAATTTTTTTATTTTCATTACTAATATATATACCACTCAATCAAATCAAGTAAAATACATAATATTTCAAGAGTATACTTAATTTTGGTTTTTTGTGTGTTTTTTTTTTTGAGAATATATCAAGAATGTTTTTTTCTATCATAACTTATATCCAACCCATTTAAGTTTTTTTTTTTTATTTTGAGTAATGGACTGAAGACGCATCCGTAAAAGTAAGAGAGAGTAATAATTTCATTTTTTGTTCGTCCATTATTTTTTGTTGTTGTACCAAATTTTAAATTATGATGAAAATCATACCTTTCCATGTATTGTGTCACCAAGGAGACAGGAGACTTACTTGTTGGTTTAAATGACTGCAAATGTAACCTTTAGCTAAAATAAAATAAATATTAGAACAAAAATTTGCCTAAGTTAAGAAAATTGACTTACTATTTCTGAACAAAAAGCACGAATGGACAAATTTTGACGCCTTCATCCCTCGAAAACTTGACTTGCTAAGTTGCTCGATATATAGGAATCTGCCGTTGAATTCTTTTGGGCTTATGAACAGAATTTTTTGGATCACATAATTTGACATAATTTATCGAACATTGTTGAACACATAAATTGAAGCGTTTTGCTCATGTGTTTTTAAACATCACATTACATATTTTCATTTTCATTCTAGTTGTTTGCCTTTCTTTGACTATACTCATTACGTTCCAAATTTCACTGATACACATTTTTTGATGGTTGAATTTAAGTCATAGAGAGAAATTGTTTTGTTGAAGTATAAAATTCTGACGAATTATTCATGTTGATCCTAGTTGTTTCCCTATTTGGACTTTTTACCAAAATTTCATCGAAATACAAGTTATTCTGGCTCAATCAAAAAGAGATATTTCCCACGATGGAACCTTCGGCTTGTGATTTCACACCAAAAAATAGTTTCAGATCAAAAATTGCATTTCATCCACAAAATTTAATATTTTGATACTTTTCTGTTATGATATTCTTTTTCACGAAAGCTGGTGTTGATGCTAAGTTGCTGATATTTAAAGATGCAACTTGAAGATCCAACAATTGTGAACTTGAGTTGATTTTAATCAAATTGTATCTTATTCCCAAGATCGAAAATTTTCTTGCTTGTAGCCTTTTGGAGAATTTCTGCATTTTAGATTGCTGTCAAAGTTTTGACAGCTTATGAGACGTCTTTCGGTTTGATTGAGCTTCACTGTTCGAGAAAAGAAAAAAAATATTTTTGTATATATTAATTCTAATATCTTGTAAGAAAATGTCAAAATTTGTATTAAAAGAACAGTCATTTCCGGGCTCTCTGAGTAAGTGGTTTTGTGTAGTTCAGTTGGTATAAGAATATCATCGACCTTGAGTCAAAACAGCTAACTCCTATTTTACATTTTTTTTTTCAGAAAAATACTCAAAAAAAAGCATTCGTAATATTTCCAAAAATTCAGAAAGTATTTTGGTACACACTCCTAACTTATCATCAATTACATATTCAGTGAGCTACCAGAGAAATAAATAGGAATAAATGTATGCTCTTTTTTAGAGAATAAGTAATCCTATGGGAAATTATATAAAGATATTTGATGGATTTTTGTATTTTTTTCGAAATAATTTTTGAAAAAAAATTACCTATATAATGTCTGTTTGTTTACTTACAAAAACTACCAGTTTCTACGATTTTAAGTTTCTTATATGAGCTTTAACAGAACTTTGGGTTTAATTAATTTAAATTTGAACAGACATAATGATAACAAAAAATATAGAGCTATCTGGTTTTCACTCAAAGCTGACGACACACAATTTGGATTAGCATGTCTCTAAATTTTATGAAATATGTAATGTTAATGGAACTCTTTAAGTATTAAAATGTTTGTGGATTTGGAAGAATTTAATATGGATGAGCTTACCTTCTAAATTTTTGGTTAGAAGTTCCAAATTTTAAGAATTTTCTGTTGAATAAATTTGGGGCTGTCGAATCAATTCACCATCTGTTTATGTTTAGACTCCCTAGCTCATATTTCATCGAATATCCAATTTTTTTTTTAACATTTTGGGACAACTAGCCAGAATTATTGAAAATAAATCCAGTTTGAGAATCAGTTATTTTTAAAATGTAATGAAGAGTCTTTTTTCATTTGCTCCATATCAGATTTTTAAATTTGGTACGTAACTTATTTTGGGAACTTTGTTCAAAATTTGTAGATCTGAAATGATATTTTTTTTAAGTTTTTGTTTTTACAGTTTTTTGTTTTGAAAATTTATAGTACCTGTTGAAGTCATCTCGTATTGATGGCAATCTCCAGACAAATTCTTGCTGTCGAAATCCCAAACTCCGAATAGGCTACGACATTTCTACAAAATCCAGCAAACATCCATAAGAATCAGATGAATAGTAAAGCATTCCAATTTATGTGTTTTAAGTTCTCGATTTCTGCCCAGCAATCATTACATCCCAAAGCCATCTCGCGAAGGTGGTAACACACATATCCTTATCCGATGTTCATGTCAAGATTTCATCATTTTTTGGTACTTCATTCGTCTTCAGGTGATTTCTTTAACATTTTTAAACTTTGAAAAGCTGTATTTGTTTGTTGCTTATAACTGTTTGTTTAAAGTTTCCTGTTTTACTTTTTTTTATTTTAAAATCCAAAGTAATATTGTAACTTTACTTAAATATAATTATGTTCCTTTTTCATAATTTTTTAATTATTTTCTTTTCAAACTGCTACTCTTACATAAGTTTATGATTTTATTTTCCATTTAAATTTGTTTTAAATAATATTTGATTTTTTGTTTTTGTTCGTTAAACCTCTACATTTCGACTCTTTCGACTAAGATTTATTTTTGTTTTTTTTTTTAAATACTTTAGTTGTTGTTTAAACTTAAATTTAATTATTTTTTTTAACTAAAAAATCATTTTTTTTATTTTGTTTCAATGATTTCATTTTTATATTGATTTTACGATGTATGACTGATGACTTAACCTCATTTTTGGGCATGTTGTCTTTTTATTTTTCTTAAATAAGAAAATATAACAATTAAACAAAAACCAATAAAAATAATAGAAAATAAAATATTTAAAATTATTTAAACTTAAGGTTATATTTGTTATATAATTTTTGCTTTGCTATATATTTGTTTTTTTTTTTTTGTTTCTTGTATAATATATTTCCCACTATCTGGAAAAAAAGTTGTATAAATACCATTTCTTTGACTTTGCATTTTTTGGTAATAATTAATATTTTGTTTTGCTTTAAATGATTTTTGTTTTATGTTTAATGCTCAAAATCTACGCAAGTTGTTTTTTTTAAATATATTTTTTTTAATTAAATTAAATTATTTTTAATTTTTTTCTACTTTTGGTTTTTATTTCATCTAATTTTTAATATCTCAAGCAAAAACTAAAGGTTTTCTAATTAGCAAAGTTATTTTTGGGATTTGGGTTTTGTTTGTTGTCAAAAGGAGTGAAACTTATTGCGCAACTATAAGCTTTGTACGCTTTTTATTTTTAGTGGGAAGTTTAAAAGTAACATTTTAAAATTGAAAAACAATAAAATATAAAATTATGTAGAAACTAAAAAATCATCTATAAGAAGGACACACTTTTTTCATTTTATAAAAAGGCGGTGTTGGTGAAATAGCATTTACTTTTGTATAAATATTTAGTTTCTCTTTGTTTTTATTTTAATATTTATCTAAGTAGTTTTTTTTTGTTTTATTCTCTTATCAAAAATTTGCTAAAAAATCATTGTATCTTTTTAGGAGAGCGCTTTTTATTTTGGTTTCATTCTTTAATTTTTTTTCTTTATTTGCATCTTCTCTGGAAAATAATGGTTGCCAACTGAGATTTTCAATTTGTTCGTTTCGTTTTTGTTTTTGTGTGCTCTTTTTATTCATTGTTTAGTTTTTGTTTTTTTTTTTTTTGGAAAAAAGTTGTCTTTCTTGTAAAAATTCTTATATAGAGGTTAACAGGGTGGTATAAAGAGTGCGTTTTGGTTGAGTTGTTTGTTTTTTTTTGTCTAAAAGTAGCAGTCTACTTAAAATAAAAAATTAATAAAAAAGAAACCATGAAAGTTTTGTAGAGTTCGTAAATGTTTTTTTGTTGTTGTTGTCATTTAAACTAAAAAATTTGACATCTACATTTTACTTTTGGGTTGGTTAGAGAATACAAAAATTAAAAAAATTAAAATCATAAAAGAAAACTTGTAGGAAAACAGCAACAACAAGAAGTGTGCTGTTGCTGAACAACAACAAGAAGAAGAGTGTTGTTAAATTTTACATTGAAATAAGAAAACGTGATTTTTTTGTGTAAAATGTTTTTTGGATAGTTTTTTTGTTTTTTATTTCTAATTCAAGGATGTTCCAAATTTGAAGTATTTCTTATCCAATTTTACATAAAAGTGGGACATTTGAAATTATTTCTGTGTCCAATATTTTTGTTAGAGTTTTAAATTATATTTATTTTTTTTAAGTTGTTGTATTTTTATTTAATAATATTTTTTTATTTTTAAAACTTATTGCAACCGCCTTGGTATGGTATTATAGAGCATTGCACGTATTTTTGTGAATATCCATAAAATTAATGTGATTAATTGAATTAAAATTGGTCGATGATGGAGTTCGTGAAATGTTCTACGTTTCACATTATGGAAAAATATGCTTTTACTTTTGTTGTAGTTGTAATAGTTGCTGTTGTTGTTGTTGGTATAGTAGTAATATTGTGTTTTAGTTTTAATATTGTTGTCGTTTGTAGTACTCATTGTATTATTGTTGTTGATGTTGAAATTTTGAATGTTATTGTTGTTGTTGTTGTTGTTGGTACTATTGTTGATGTGTTGTTGGTTTTGTTGTTGATGTTGGCTGTTGCTTTTTTTATTGGTGTAATATTACATGATTACACATTTTCCTTTTTCAGCCCATGGATTGTTTTTCTTATCCGGGGCATTGATTAGAGGATCATTTTTTTCGTTCTCCTCCATGAACGAGCGCATTCTGTTGGAAAAAGAGAGAACAAAAAATTTATTAGGATCAATCAATATTTTTTTAAGTTAATTTTAAATGAAAGTTCTATTAAAGAAGGGAGTAAGTTTATATAGGCATGTATTTTGGAACCTTTGAATGAATCTTCAATTTCTGGGATTGTGTTAAGAAAATTAAAGTAGGATTAGGTCACAGCTGTGCAGTAACTAAGCACATAGGGATTTAAATACAATTTAGTATAATTATTTTGTTCTTGAAACTTTTAAGTACCACTTCTGTACTGATTTCTTTTCTACTTATGAATCGTTCTTTAACACTTAACAATCCGAAAGGAATAATTATACAAATCTATTTTTGGAATAAGAAGTACTTTTTGAATTAAAAAGTGTTATGAGAAAGAATTCACAAGCACAAAAAATAATTTTAAGAAATTATTAATACAGTAGACGCTTTATGTAGTGAAGTAATAAAAACCGGACCTGTTCATTATTTCGAGATTTTTCACTGTTTCGAGTGGGAATTTTCACTGTTTTTTTCTTTCACGCAATATTAAATGCTTGTGAGGCAATTTTGTCAAAAAACACACAATCTATAGATAGATATCGAGTATTGCAATCGAAATCGAAGCTCAAATGAGAATGCGGCGAACAATTCCATATTTGGCTGAATCTATTTTACAAAATTACAAAATGTGTCACAAAAATCAAAATTTGAATGGGCCTAAAAAATACGTGAAAGAACGGTAAAGTTTGTTCAAAGTCAGTCAACATGCCGCAGGGTTCCCATTCACGACATTGAAGTCGAAGAAAGAGTTCTTATAGCGCAGTTCGCAAAACCATGTTTGGTTCGCAAAAACACTTAGATGTGGCATTACAATCATGAGACAAGTAAAATGTATGCATGTACCTACAAATTATTTTTATAAATTGAATAGTATCTATTTTAGTATTTCCAAAAAATAAAGGGATTTTTTTAATAAAATGTAAAAAATACAAATAAAGTTATCGGCCATTGAAGCATAAGGAGCAAATATATGCGACGCTGTATGGTGCATTTAAGTTTCTCTAGAAATAACCCAGAGACACAAAATTAAAACCTGCAGGTTCATGAACATGAAGAAAATGGAAGGTATAAGCCATACCATAACCCTTTCTTTATAAAGGAGCTTTCAAAAATTGTTCATATCATCCCCAAACTAGACAGACAGCCATACAGAGAAACATCAGACTATAATATAGCCATAGGAACTTGTGTGTAGGTACCTACATATTGCAGGAAGCTAAAGGTCGCAGGGACCCCCAGGTGCCTTGGATTATTATCATCTGAATTGTGGGGTAGACAGGAATATAATCGATTTAGTTGTCTGGGGAAAACCAAAAATAATCTTCAATTATCCTGATGGTTGGTTGTGTTATATGTATGCAGAGCTTATATCCTTTATTTTTCACCATGGTACCTGCTCTGCCTGCTTGAATAGCAATTTAATCCTTAGGTGTGAGTTGCCATCAGGTGTTTGATACTATAATTGGCACTTTTTTTCCTTTCCTATTTTATTGGTTTGCAGGTTTGAACGTTTGAAACTTTTTTTTTGTTATCAAATTCTACTCAAATGCTGAAAATAAAATTATAAAATATTTCGCTGACCAAAATGTTAAATTGCTAACTGAACCGGAATACGTATATTTCGCTGACTTGATGGTCAGCTAAAATGTTTTCATTTTTTTTTGTTATGGAAATTCGTTGTGTCAGCATTTTATATTTTTTTTTTGTTTTAATTTTATTTCTATTTCCAGCCCAGGGAATTGAAATTGTTTTACAATAGGTAAAAATATTCAAACATTTTTAACAAAAAAAATATTTCCAACTGTATAAGGAGAGACAGACATTTTAATTGAATAGAAAAGCGTTTTGTAAAACCTGTTCTGATTTTGATTGGAATTCACCTAGATTGTCATTCCCTCGAGAGTTTTGAAACATTTTTTTGTTGGTACGATTTAAATTTAATTGATGCTACGTGGATTTTTTTTTATTTGAAGAGGAGAGGAGAAAATTTGGTGAGTAATTGGGAGAATTAGGGTTTAATTACGGATAGATGAAAATATATTACTTTTATTTAATCTATATATTTCGGGAGTTTGAGTTAAGTTTAAGACTGATGAATCAAGAGGACATATTTAAATAATTTTATTTTAAAAAAAGTTTCTAGTTCAGAAAGTTATGTAAAATTTTGTTGATTTGTTTTTAATCCAGTCTTGATTTTTATTTAAAAACTTTTAAAATTATAGTAACAGAAAAAGAATGTGATTTGTTCAATACTATGTCACATCAAAAAACATTAAATCGATAAAATAAAAATTTAACTGCAAAAAAATAAAAATAGGGAAAGTAGTGATGCACTGGAAACTTTATAAAGAACAAATTTAGCTCTTGACTTAACTATTTTTGCTAAACTATTTCTTTTGAAGCGTGGGGGGATCTGAATTATTGAGGCAGCCAATTTTTTTCAAATTCTGTCAATTCAACCAGAGGACACTTGTCTACCCAGAGATATATAAAGAATTTCTTTAGGCCTAAATGAAATAATATGGCTGTAAACGATATGTGGATTCAACAGGACATCACTTGGCTTTCACCCAGCTAATATCACAAAGGATATTCGACATGGAGGATGTGAGGGTATTGTTATAGCTTTCGCGGAGGTAACGTGAATTTGCTACCAAAATTGTGTAGTTTGACTTTTCAAATTCCGGTGCGATTAGAAAATAGCAACAAATTATTGCCATGTAATCACTAGCGGAAATTTGTATCGCACTTTCATTAATCGAGCAAAATACGACATACAGCTTTCAATGCGAATGCACGCACATCCGTCAAAGCAATTGTAATAATAAAGCCTGGTACCGCACTGCACTTGTGATTTTGAGTCGTTGCGGTGTGATTTAAAAATTTGGATCCCAACAAGTTTTTGTCATGGACTCATTATTCTAGCAATGGACCTAGCTTGTCAGATTGGGCTATTTATCGGAAATTGAGCTATTTTTATCGGAAATTGCCGACAGCAATTTCAGTATCACAGCCCAATCATAATTGGGCTACTAATAGCCCGAAGCTTATCTTGTACGATATTTTTTTCTCACTTTTCTTCTCCTAAACATACTCTTTAAGCTTTCCACAAATTGGTACAACTTTTTATTTATTTAGAATAAATTATTGACTTTAATGGGTAACTTAGGCAAAAGCAAACATTTTTTACCTTGAATATTATTTTGCATTTATATCATCCAGAAAAAAATTGCAAATTGTAAAAGTGTTTTGAATACTTTTATTTTGTTTACGCATTAATATTTAGTTTGAAGTTATGAGAACACTTCTTTTTATTTTTTTTGGGCTACTATTTGGGCTACTTTTTCGGCTTTAATTTTGGGTTACAAACATTTCTAAATTGGGCTATTGAACTTGTTCAAGACATGGCAACCCTGCAATGGACTAGCGATATTTCGTCAAACAGCGATTACAAAACAGAAAGTTTTATGCCCTTACTTGTGGTTATCTGTCACGTTATATATTACAAATACAAGGTATCGTGTCGCAAATACAATTTTACCCTAAAAAATAGAACTTGTTTTTTTTCTAGACACTGCAAATTTCAAGGTACTATTTTTTTGCATTTATGAACATTTAAAACCATGCATCTCATTCTTGTGGTTTAATAATCTTGTGATTGAAAATCACAAGTTCGTACCTGACTACTTCCAGTTACGATTACCGTTTTTTAGTGGCACTCGCACTATTTGAATCTCGTAGCTACGATTATTTGGTCGCAAAAAATATAACACACGATTTGAATCAAGGCACATGACACCAAAAAATTCTTCTATACAGCCATCATTTTTTTGGTCACTGCTGGTCAAAGTTGTGAAAGAATGCTTTCATATTTCATTCTTTAAAATCCCAGTCATTTAGCTTTCCTTTGCGAATGAAGTTAATTACTTTTTATAAGTATTTTTTCTTCACTGAATAATTTACATTCACTTTTGAAATCTTTAGTTATGCAATCATTAAAACCAGCCAAAAGTCTTAAGGTAAAAAGAATGCAATACTAAAGACTGTTTGAAGGCATTGAAGTCTTTTTAAAGTCTTTTACAAAGAATGAATTAATTTTAGTCTTTTGATTGCAATCTTGTGACTGCAGTTAATTGACTGCTTTGAAGTCGTTTAACTGCTTGAAGTCTTTTGACTACTTGAAGTCTTCTAACTGAATAAAGTCTTTTAACTTAGCATTTTTTTAGTTTTGTGATTAATTTCGATTCCTTTACAATTATTCGAATACATTTCAATAGTAGTTTAGGTAAGTCTTCAAAAAGATTAAAAAAGTAAACAGAATCTCAGTTGTAAAAAGACGTCATGAAGTTAAAGCAGTTAATCAACTGCAGTTCTAAGACTGCAATCAAAAGACTTAGAGAATGTTTTCTTTGGTGAAGACGTTTAAAAGACTTCAATGACTTCAAGCAGTCTTAAGTATATTACATTCTTTTTACTGAAATTTACAGGTTTAAATAATTGCATTACAAAAGACTTCAAGATTTAATGGGAATTACATTTGAAAGTTGAAGTACTGAGGTGAAGTAAAAATACTTCAAAATAAGTCTTTTTAATCAATTGATTGCAATACTTAAATGATTGCATTCTTTCACATCTCTGGTCAATGAAACAAAAAATTATAAGTGCCTTAGTCATTCTTACTTGCTCTAATTGCGTTGTCAGAATAATGAAAGAAAGTTTTGAACTTTTAATCGTCACCATTTATTGGTACCATGTGCGTTGATTGTCACTGAAACGGATCGTGCGTGTGTAATCGCAAGTTGGGTCTTGGTTCACCGATGGATTCAAAAGGGATTCATCGGCCACGCGCGCCGCCGCACCATGCGAAACTATTCCGGAAATTGGAACCATGTCATCTTTCATGTGCATACCTAGGGTCTTTAAGTAAAAATGAATTTCCTTAACACCGCATAAATAGCTTGTTTTATTCTATCAACTTCGATCCGCCCATTTTGGAACACCCTTTCCTTCAAAAACCTCAGATACCCAAATACCTCATATAGATGCTCTAAAAAACTCCGATGTCTATTTTTTTTTTTTACAAATCCATGACGAGCTCCTTAAGAACTCATGTAGCATGTGTGAAAAAAAGGATATAAGGATGAAAATCTCTTGTGATTTAGATGATTGGCAATTTCGTTTTTTTTTTCTTTGCTTGCTAATGCAATATAGCTTAAGGACGAATAAAAAAGTAGGTACGTATTTTATGGATCCATTTATATAACACCTGCGTCATTTTGGGTCTTGTTATTTAAAATTTTTTTTTTGTTTTTCTCTGAAAATATGTACTTTCTCTGACTCGCTCTGTCGGACATTGTCGACTTTTCAGTTTAGATAGAGTTTCCTTTTATTCTGATCATCTGAGTGTGAAATTTCCGGGACGCAAATAACAAAAAAAAATAAGGCAAGTTGTTTGCTAAAAACTTAGGTATGACTGACAAAATGGGCTCAAGGAATACAATTTTATTTTCTCCATTATCATATCCCCAATGAAGGTTTAGAACTACAAACAATATAAATATAAACATTTTTATACCAACGCGACGCCAAGAGCAACGAAAAGTACAAAATATACAAAAAAAAATTAAATTCAAGGGATTTGCTGAATTAGTCTTCGGGCAATTACCACCAAAAATAATTGGAACATAAAGTGAAATGTTGCATACTAATTGGATGAAAAATATAATATGCTTATGCTACCAGCAAACAAGCAGCCCGAAACGGCTCGAAAAAATATGGTTTTCAATGAAATGTATAAGAACCGATTTGGGAATAATTTTTTTTTCACTTTTGCATTAATGGGTTTTTGCCAAGGATGATGATGTTCTTCATTCTTTTATTTTCACATAGGCATCATTTTTTCTTTTTTTTTTCTTTTTTAAGAATGTAAAAGGTTACGTTGAAGGCTAAGGCAATTCAATTATGACAAAACGTCGTGATCCAAAAATTATGTTAAACTCATGTAAATGTCTTTTATAATTTTATTTTGTTCATAAATTTATAGAATATTAAAATAAATTAGATGGTCGTCCTCATTTTGAGCTAGTAACTGTGTTAGAAGATGTTTTAGAAATACAAAAGAACAAATTTATTGTTATTTTTTGTTATTTTTTGAATATTTTATTGTTTGTAATAAATTAAGGCAGTTCATAATGAGGTTATTTAAGTTAGTAACATGTCAATAAAGTTTTTCCTTTTTGTTTTAGTTTTCTGTTGAAACTGTCAAATCTTATTCCTTCAATAACATCTTCGAATTTCCTTGTAAAAGTCCCTACATTCTACCCAGCCACTCATACCTTAAATCCAGAAAAAGTTAATTATCATATTTAAATTATTTTTTCAGTTTGAAATGTATTTTTAATTTTTATCTCAACATTTTCTCAATTACCAGAAGATTATACATAAAGTAGGTAATATTACAGCATAATATATTAAACAATATTAAACCATTAAGCTAACAAATCTCAAACTTGCTGAATTTAGAAATTTACCTTACCCTCTTCCGACTGCTTAAACTATCACAAATTCTAACCTTTCCTCCAACTTTTCTTTGGGATACATTTTTGAGACATCTTAAGTAAAACTATTCTTTTTTTTTTTTGGGAAAACTCCTGCACAATTATTATTTCGTTACAAAATTTTCAAGACGGAGTAAACTTATTTTTTTTTTTAATATTTCCGGTAATTTTTTTGGAAGAAGATTGAATTATTCATAGGTAAGGGAAGTTAGGAAGTGTTTTTTTTACGGTTATAAAATGTAAGAAAAATTAAAGAATTTGTTTTGAGTGAGGCCAAGGTATGACGAAATATAAGGAAAGGAGTGATGAGAAGTCATCCCACCGCAGTGGTTCCCTTGTTTAATTTCGTAATGAATCAGTGAAACTCGATAAACAATTTGTTTTGTGAAAACGCTGAATCCGTCGTCAGTACCTATTTTTGACAGAAGAAAAGTAAAAGTCCAAGTTAAGAACTTATTGAAACTTGTGCCTGAAATATTTTAAAGTATTGGCTTAAATGCAAGCAAGGGCAAGATGCAAAATCCTTGAAGAAATATAATAAAATCACGGATAAATTTAGGAAAATGCCGAACGAATTCGGTAAAATGTAGACAAAACTTGTAAAATCAAGGACGAATCAAGCAAGCTTAGTGAGATCAATGGCGAATCTGGCAAAACATGGATAAATCTGGTAAAATTGCAGGGGAAGTCGCCATATCACGGATTACTATATGAATTCAGTAAATGTATGGATAAATGCAAATCACGGATGGATCTGGTAAAATCACGGACGAATCCAGTTAATCACGACCGAAACTGGTAAAATCATGGACCAATCTTGTAAAATAACAGATAAATCTAGCAAATCACTAAAAAATCTGGTAAAACAGATCTACCCGGCCAATTAGGGTTACATACAGTAAATTCATGGACGAATCTGGTAAATTCATGAAAAAATCCAGTGCATTTGGACGACATTTAAAATAGTCGTCACGGGGGGAAGTTCTTTAATAACTTAGTTAGTCTTTCAGTGCTTCCCACATCTTGCTTTTCTGCTAAACTATACAAAAGTCTGTTATGTTTAAATTTCTATAAGAAAATAAGGACAGAAATTCTTCATTGCATTCTTATAAATTTTAAGTATATTTGTTGGTAGGAAGCCCAAGCCCAGTTGGACAGTTCATTTTTTTTACTAAAGGCTACTTTCCTAGTCTGGAGTTGGGTACGGAATCTCGTGAATTAAAGCTCACGTTCGAAAACTCGCATTGCTAAATGCAATCCAAAATTTCACTTTTTACTATATCAAATAAATTAATATTGGCGCAACAGCTCGTGGAGAACCAGAGCCTAGTAACTTACAAACTCTCAACCTTTCCTGTGTGCGTGTTGTTCGCAGGAATGGAGGGGGCCTACAATTTTTTGCCGAGTCCAAACCTCTAGATGAGAAGCACTTATTCATGACAAGTATACTCTTGGAGGATTTGTCAGTTTGTCGCAAGAGGCAGTACCTCGGGAAAAACATTTCTGTTTTTAGTTGGCTGCGGCTGCGAATCGAACCCAGACCTTCGGCATGACCGTCCAACGCACTATAACCATCATGCCACGAGGTACTACTTTTTTCATAATATCGCCACAACAAAATATCACTTTTAACAATCTCACAAATACAATATTCAGCAAACAAAAACTCACAAACCAAAATTTCGCATAATTAAATTACATTGTATTTTTTAAGTTTTGAGAAAGAGAAATTGCGAGATTTCATTAATATTTGGGAGATTAATGCGAAATATAGATAATATGAGAGATTGTTAAAAGCGAGATTTTGAAGTTGCAGGATTATGAAAAGCAGGATTATTTTTAAATTTTTTATTTCAAGGTTTAAAAAATGCGAGATTTCCTTATTCGAGATTTGTTTTTGTGAGATTTCGTACCGCTGCCTGAACTCTTTTGGGACATTTGCAAATAAAAGACACTAGCTATATTCCACCTTTTCTTCCTGCATGTACGAGCAAGATATGTAGATGTACTTCTGCACTCTGGTCATGTGTGTTTCTGACTGCGTTGTGCGTTGTCCCCATTAGGATTATAATAAAATAGGCCAGTGGTGATCTACTAACCTTAAGTAATTATTCAGGTTTTTTGCTTTTAATCTTTGGATATATCTTGCGAAAGATTTATTGTAGCCCGACAATGGCTTTGATTGTTGATCAATTATCTCTGGTAAGTTTGAGCAAAAACTGGGGAACTTTGGTGCCATATACTGGCAAAAACACAATTCTCAGTCGTAAGAAAGTGAAATGGCAAGAAACAAAGCGAACAATTGTCAAATGAGCTGTCAAATTTTTAATTTAAAAATAGTGTCGCAAATTTTATAACAAAATCTCTAAGCAAAATTGTAATTGTTTTCAAGACCGTTGCTTTGCATTGTGCCATTGCTGTCAAAAAATTATAATTGTTATGAGTGGTAATAAAATATGGCGTTTGCAAATTGAAAATTTGAAAGAATTATTTTTTGTCTTTGGCTTTTCTTGTTTACTACACTTTCTAAAATTCTTAAAATAATATTATTTCTCTGAGTAAACAGCAACGAAACCAAGGAAATATTATAATAATAAGCCCATACCTCAAATCTCTTAACTAGAACAAAACCTTCTCAATGCGAAGATTTCGTCATTTTGGCAAAAAAAACGTTCAAAGTAGGTTATTGCAAAGGCATGTCAAATTGGGACGTCTTTGAAAGTCATTTAGACTTTCATATTGCTTCCATAAAACATCAGTCATTCCATATTAAAACAAATACTTAAACTTAAAGCCAAACAAAGAACCCAAGAGACTGTCCATAAAAATAATATCCCATAACATTTCACCCATCTGGTACAAATACCGCCATCAATTTATCACGCAAGTTCTCATCAGTAAAACACCAAAAAAAAAAAAAACAAAGCAAAAATATTCAAAGGACGAAGGCACAAGTGCATTACTTGCTGATGTCTTAACATTATGAATATGTACAACCAAGAAGGAAAAATCTACAGCTGTTGTGACATTAATGACACAATTTTTGGCTAAGTCTCCATTATATCCTCCTCCATAGCAAACTCATTCACTCTTAAAAAAAAGACTTAATAGCCTACCGTTAATTTTCTTTACAAAAAGTATAAAGCTTATTCAAAACCATTCCACTTTGGACCGTTAAAGGTCGCATTTTAATGGTGCGCCTAACCAAGATTGCCTTGATTACTCCACGTAAAAAATGACAGAGAACTTTGTTGGAACACCTGAAGCAATTGATCAAGGACTCAGCAAAAAAAAAAACAATAACAACAAAAACCATAACCATGACTGGGTACATTCTTCTATATATCATCCTGTCGTCCCTTTAGAAAACAATTTATCCTGCAAACTCCACCATAATTGTATTTTCTAACACACATTGGATTCAATTTTAAACAACTGGAGGACTAAAAGTGGGTTATCCTCTTTTTTTTGTTCAATCACAATAAACTTAACGAAAAAAAAAAAACAAACAAGAACGATAAGCATGTAGGCAAAAAGATTCGTTAGAATTGCACTTGCGGAATGGTTTTTGAGTGTGTGTTTTTAAGTCATTGTCAGAGCTGTCAACTTGGGAGTGGAAAGTATAGGTTCTTTATAAAGTGGTGTAGAGGAAAAAGATCTTTTTTTGAAATGAATATGTTTTACAGGTTTTATAAAATTCAAGTCGCTGGGACTTAAAGACAAAAATACCTAATATGCAAGTCTTAAAATAATTAGTCGAAGAAAAAATGTGGAATCTTATAGTTTGAAGTTCAAAGTAACTGACTTAAAGCACACAACAGGTATATTTTTAAGTAACTTTTGACACTCTATTAGGTACTCACCTAGCCATTCATATTCGTAGAGTAAATATAACTGCTAGATGACATATTTGTCGATTTTTTTAAGACAGAATAGAAACCTAACCTAAACTTGAAAAGTTTGCAGGGAAATAAATAAGTTTTGAAAAAGCTTAATATCAAAGGGCTGTCATGTTAAAAATAAAAAAAAAAAGTATTAAGAAAATGGAGTAAATTACCCAACACAAATTTGACTCCTTTATACTTATTTCAGCAGCCCTGGTAATCACATCTCAAACACCATATAGGAGCGTAGATATGTGTGGAGAAAGATAAGTTTATTATTTATGTTCAGACAGATAGTTCTGTTTTGGGTCTTGGTTCTTTTTTTTGTCACTTTTTCCTTGATTTTCCCACTCGCACACTACTTTTTTTTTAATTTTATCTTTTAAGTTTCATATCCTTAGAGCGTAGCCTGAAATGAGATTTTGGCGGCAAAATTATGGCTTAAATTGGATTTCCTCATCTGCTTTCTTTATCTCTGCTATATAGATAAAAAGAGTTTTATTCGTTTTTTCCCTCTATTTACTTCTATAGGTAAACTTTTCAAATATCTCTGTAGGAGAACAATGGGAGAAAACATGAATTCTAAGGATATAGGTTATGTAGGTAATTTTTTATATTACATTTTAGTGTTAAAGTAATTTTGTTTTGTCTGGAAGAAATATTGGATATATTCGTGATGCAGTAAAGAATGTTGGATTTAGGTGCGGACTGGGGATTAAAATGAAGTTTTTTTGTAAATTAGTTTCTTGATCAAATGAAAAAAGGTTAAAAATGGAAAAAGGCACAAACATGTTATTGAATCAGATGGGTCCTTAAACTTTTTAATATCTGAATACTCTAATCCTTTTAAAATAAATATAATAAGATTCTTAATGGAAAATGATTTTTCAAAAGTACTTAGTAAGAAAATGTTGAAGTGCTTGTTTGGGTCTTTGTTTGGATGTTTAACTCACAGTCGCACTTGAAAACATGACCAGATTATAATGAAACTCAGCGTAGAATTAAGTGAAATAGATAAAAAGATCCTTTTCTTAAGATATAAAACAATTAACAAGTGAGTAACAAAATAACTTCATTGTTTAGAAAATAATGGATGATTTTTTGTAAAGCAAGGGGTCCCAGCGGGGAAGTATGCAAAAACTTTAAAGATTGAAAACCGCTAGTCGCTTTTGAGTCTATTCGATTGACTTTTTTAAAGAAAAATTGTGGAGCCTTTTTTTGAGAAAAATAAGATTTTTTAGAATTGCTAACACAAATTTGATGGCAAGCACGCGTTATTTTTAGCTTAAGAAATCGGTAAAAAAAATTGTCTAAACAAAAACACCAAAAACTGCTTTGTACCAAGTTTTAAGAAAATCTATCCAGCCATTTAGGCTGTAGCCGAACGGACAGGTAGGCAGGCAGTCAAGCCGACAATCATACAGGATTGTGAGACCCACTTTTTTCATTTTTTTTTTTTCGGTAGTTACCTATGATCGCAAATTAAACTAGAATTCTTAATTTTTGTTAAGTTGCTGTGATGTAGTCTAAATGAAATAATCCTCATTCGCCGATCCCCTAGATGGTCAAAAATCAAAAATCAAAAAATGTACATACATTAAAAAAAGTGGATAGAACTAGACCCGTAGAATAGTTTCAAAAATAAAAAAATTATCGAATTCAAACTTTCAAGCGATATTTTGTTGTTGGAAGTAAGTATTTCCAAGTAAGTAGACTTACATATCTTCTTGAGGGAATGTCTCTTTCTCTTGATTCCAATGGATGCTCAAGAGGTGTGAGGAGACCTTAAGAAAAAAAAGAGGGATCGACAAATCAATATTCTGAATGAAGTCATCGGATGGCTTATCTTGCTTTTTTATTGAACTTCTATGCGAACTATGTACATGTCCTCTTGTAAACATCCTTTCTGTTTTAGATTTTACTCTCGTATACCAAGAGCTAGTATATTGACAGTTTTTCCAAATAAGCGATTAATGAACTACTAATGTCTACTTCAAGGTAGATGAACTCTTAAGCAATCCCAAAGTTGCTGATATACCTTCGTGAGGTTTACGTTTTGTCATGTGTGCAGATAGATCCATCATCGTGGACAGGTATTTCTATCTGAAGAGTAGGTATGCACTTGATCATGTTGTCATTTACAACAAGTTTTCTTGTTCTTCAATAGCTAGCCGTGAATTGATACTGGCAGATATATTGAAAATGGTGCTCTTCGTGCTAATACCTTCCTCCTACACTATCTGCTCCAGATTGAAGAATCCATATGACAGAGCAACTGCCATCATTGCCAAAACAACATGCTCTTAAGATGAACATTGCACTGTGTATTCTACAGGGTGTTCGCCGGGGAGGGATACTACTTTGTTTGTCTCGCAGTAGTTCCTTTGTAATCCTGGCTGTATGCAATGTGGCATCGTCTTGTTGATACCACATGCTAATGAAGCCCAAATTACGCTTGTTAAAAAGCTTTCAATCCTATCACGATATCGCTCCGCATTTACAGTTACCTGAGCACGGTGTCGATTGTTTTGAACACTTCCTTGAGCAGCAGTAATGTTCTCAGCCGATTTTGCAGTACGTTGTGGTCCATGCTTGGGCCTATCACCTACAGACCCTCTTTCTTCGAAATCATTCACTACACGATAAATAGTGCGTTTTGTTGGCACGTTGTTTCTCCCAAAAATTTCACGTAACTTTCTCATCGCCACAGTAATCGATAATTGATTTTGAAAAAAATTATCGAATATTTTTCCATAATAAATTTGCTATTTGAGTCTATTTGACAACTGCCAAATAAGAACTGTCAAGACTATTGTTTACCAAAATGACGGCAAATCAAAGTAGTATACCTTCCCGGCGGACACCCTGTATTTTCCACTGTCATTTGAAAAAGACAAAGCTGAAACAGTTTTCTGCAGTTCAGCTATCGATACTGAGGATAAATATACTTGTGGCTTTGAAGTCGATGAAAAAGTATTTCTCGAATTGAAATTCATTGGATTTGCCACTGATTGAAGATTTTGTCTATGGTCAATCTGCCGGACTGATACTAAAGCAAGTGAATGTTGGTGTCTGTAGGAGGCGAATGCAGAGCGGCAAACTCTTCGTTCCTCGTCTCTTGAAGCCTCTGGTAGATCAAGATCATGGTATTCAAATTTCTTCTCCTGATGGGTAGTTAGCAATTCTTTTTCTTCAAGAATAAGGTGGAACTCGATTTGAATGTTGGATAATGCTTTGCGTCAATTAGTGTATGGTCAAGTTAGTTCGACTATCTGTGAAGCACCACTTCCATAGGTGCTATATTCATCAGCGAATTACGAGCTGCTGGCTGCAAAGTCTATTAGTTGGAAGTCATTTTCTGATGTCACTTCGTATAAAGGCTGTACTTATCCGCCAAAGATGTTTTCCTTTCAATTTTTGATATTGAAATTCTAGAGAAACTTTAAAATCCTATTGTGGATACAAGTTCTATATGTCATCAGCACAGAGTGACAAGAGGCTAAATCCCCATTATTCTTAAAGACCACTTCATAAAATACAAAAATCCATCAAATCTGTTTCAATTTCACTGGATTAAGCAATAACGAGTGTAGAAAAAAACTAAATGTAATTTGGGTTGCATTCAAGTAATGCGAACACTGTTTTGTATGTATTTTTTTTTTTTTTTTGTCAAAAATGCAAAATAGGAGTAAGCTGATGCTTTTACTCTAAGCGATATGCTTTTTCCAGGAGGTCATAAGGCTCTTCCTTGATAGGTTCTTAGCTTTGTCCGTAGGGACTAAGAAAGTATAGCTCTGATGTGGATATTAGACGAATATAACATTGTTTGGATGTCGTCATGAATTTGCTTCTAAGCTTCTAAGGATCCGGATCCTAATTCATACAATTTTCTTTTCACAAAGTTAATACATGTCACAAATTTGTATCAATATTGTATCTTCTGGGATGGTTTAATATTTGGTCAGTACCAGGCGATGCGATGAAAATCTTAAGTTTTGAGTAGCACCTGCAGTGGAAAATGCTTTCAAACTGATTTATAAATAAATTTCAAATTCAAAATCTGGATAAGATAACTTCGAAGAATGTTTGGCATAACTCTTTTATATTCCATCAGCCATTACTCAAATCTTGGTAGGTACATACATAGTATATATAACATAGAAGATAACCACTCCATATTACCTGCCTTAAGAAAATTAAAAAAAAAACTCCTCTTTTTCCACTTAACCGACTTAAAACAAAAATCAACAAAATACCTTATAGTTTTCCGTAATTGAATTTTTATTCACATATAGCACCCAGAGCAGCATTACCAACCACAATCTGTGTGCAAGTTCTTGATTTTTTTTTTTCAATAAAAAAAATACTCTTAATACGAAATTCACTAGAAACTAAAAAGCTGCAGACGAAGACTCAATACACGTTTACCTCTCTTCTTCCAAAAAAAAAAATGAAAATCAGGGAAAATCTTATCCTGAGTGCATCTTTTGTTTCTCTATTCATTTATTCACGAAGGATTGCTGAGATTTTTTCCATTTAAAAATAAAAAAACATAAATCCCAAACACAACAACTCACTTTGGTTGTAGTATACTCCTCGTCCTTTCTTCTGTTTCGTCTTAAACTTTGTTTTACTTATTTTGTTATGTATTTGTATTTCGTCATCCTCTTGATCTCCCAGAATAGCTACAATTCCTAACTTTGTTTATAACTCTCCTGTTTGTTTGTTTGTATTCTTCTCGTTCTTATTCTTTATTCCGCAGGACGTTTTTTTCCGCCCAAATAATCCACAGTACATACATAAGAAACACGATTTGTGTTTCTTTTTTGTTCTTGAACTCCCACGAGGAATTCTAATTTTTTTCTCGCTACTCAGCAAGTTTTAATGAAATTTCACAAGAGTGTCCTTTTGAAGGATATTATAATCAGACGAGAGAAGAAAATCAGCATAGAATAAGAGAAGGAATACGAAAAAAAAACGTACCTAAAATTGAAATAATAAACTCATTGAGCTCTCTGCAATAAACCAAAACATCGACAATGAAAAATTGGTTCTTAGAAGTGGAGAGAAGCAAATTTAGAGGGTCCTTTGAAGAGTCAGCCTCAGAATGCTTGTGGATAAATAGGTGGATAACATTCGTGGTTCTCATAAATTCAATAAACACAAACAGGAAAACGAAACAAAAATACAAAATTATTGGGGAAAATAAAATTCCAAGCATCCTGAAGCTCCGCTTTGCGGCTTGGTGCTTCGAACAATATTCACTTCTGTCCTGCTGTTTGCTCAAGGGGGGCGTGTATTCTATGTATCTTTCCTGACACACCAACAACAAACAAACACAAAACTTTCCGAATAATGTTTATGTTGTCACGATAACGATGGCGTTATTCAGCCTCTGCGGATTCCAAACCAGGTGCTCATGCAGAAGGACACACAATATGATGATATACTGGGTATAGCGAATCTCCATGTCCTTCCTTGAATATCCTGTTTGCGAGCAACGAGAAGAAGGGATTCTTTTCTGCTGTTCTGTTAGTATTTACTGAAAATTTTTCATTATACTATTTTACTCATCGCAGTCGAATCTAAATAGAATATTGTCAATTCGCGTTCTACATACATACCTATTGCTGTTGGAGGGGGACCCTGTTTTCAATTTCTTTGTAGCCTTGAGGTCCTATATGGAAGCGGAGAGTTTGAGCGAATACAACAGAGCACAGCAGTAGCAGCACAGAGTACAAAATAAATATATCCCGACACGTTTTGTGTATTTTGTCGGGAAATTACTTTATTTTGTTGATGGGAGAGAGTATATTTGGATGGATCGCTTCGATTGCTGAAGGGAATAAGCGATGAGATGGCATCGAAAAGATGAAGGGTCTATGGTGGTGGTGGGGTTTCATCTGCCACCGTGTAGCTAGATTAAACATTGGCTTTAAATAATGGTACAATATCTATAAATTGTAAATTTTATCAGATAACTGATGTTCCATGATCGAAAATTGCTTGTGTTGTTTTCAATAAAAAGCAGCTCAAGCGAAAAAAAAGTCTCAATATTGTGCTGTTGAAGTCTTCTTGAATCTTATGCAAAATTTATGAGTACCTATTCACCTACGTTATAACCTTCAAGATTCTCATAAAAAACAATTTGATTTAGGAACCTTTGTTGGTAATAGACAAGAGCTTCCGGTAATAAAAGCATGAATAGCATTAAAAATGTGTGTTCACAGATAGGTAGATCGGAGAAAATTTGACTTCCCTCTAAAGTAGGTTTGTATAACTCATATAATGAATAAAACCATGCTTCAAGAGTTAACAATGTCGTATGTACTTGTACATAAGATGTTAAGTACTTACCCTTTATGGAGTGTTTTTATTCAAAAAATATAATAAATCATAGTTGTATTAAAAAAAATTGAACTCCTCTTAATTTAATAGAAATTTTTGGTTGCTTTCCAGTGCATCAAGCTGGGCTGTGGGATCTTGACAACCCATATATGTGGGATATTCGCAAACAACTTAAACCATCTGAAAAGCAACTATAGATCTTGATTAAAGGTCACTTAGTTTCAGTAATTGGAAAACATTTTAAGTTCTTTTTTTCAAGGCATAGGTAGTAATTTTACATTGCCTTTGCAGAAAAAACGTTCAAAAATTTTGTAACCAATTACCAATTACCAATTTTAAATGGCAAATGCCTCTTTTTCTTCAAATAAACAAAAAGAATGCCATTTCTTTGTAATCTTGAACAAACTTTAAAATTTTATTTAAAATATCTATGGTTGACCAATATTTTTCATTATGATTTAGTGCCTTTTTAGATGGTACATACGTTTTATACGAATATCCCACAAACGAGTGCCTGAAATTTTGTGTAACCTTGAAAAACTTTAACCACTGATTACAAATTTTTCTAAACCAATTTCTTAAACTAAACGACTTTTTTTAATCAATTACTGACCATCTAAAGAGGCTACTTAGTTTTGGTAATATCCCACATATGGTGAGCCAAGATCCCAAAGCCTGAAAAGGGTCATCCAATTCATGGTTGGAATTTGGCACTCCAGATAGAATCACATAGGAGAAATTAAATAAAATAAACGAAAAGTATTTATGTATGTTTATGACACAGCAAAATTACCATTCATAATAAATAAACCATTTTTTCGGGATTTTTTGTGAAATTTTTTTCAATATTTGACTTAAAATTGATAAAATTAAATAATTATGCAAAATGTGCAGTTTGAAAAAAATGCACAGTTTTTATTTAATATTTAGACTTTGAAATTTAGTTTCTCAAAAACTATTCACTTTACACTTATTTTGAAAAACAAGTATGGAATTGAAAATTTAGCATTTAATTTTTATTTTTTTTTGCATTTAAAATCAATTTTTCAGAAACTCTCCCTCCCTGCTTCCGGGGAGGTAAAGTTACAATTTTCCCGCTATACAAAGAAAAATTTTGATATGCAAATCTTAAGTATAATTTATTTATTTTATAATCATTAAAATAGTATTTTATTAAAATAGTATTTAAAAAAAATCGTTCTTGAAATATCTAATTTTCAATAACAAAATGTAACTTTTGTTAAAAAATTATTTTTTAAAATTATATTTTTTGAAAATGTATTTTAATTCATTCAGTCGATAGTAAAAAAATTAAAATCAAGTGTATGTAAATTGTTTCAATATTAAAATTGCACTTATTTGAACATTCTGAAAACAATTGATCAAAAGCGTACACTGAGCCAAAAAATTCTGTTTCAGAAACTGTTTGCTACAAGAGATAAAAGGCACCGAGCGCTCAAGCTTCTTATTTCAATATTTAAATGACAGCTTTTTATTCTTTGATTGCAAAAACCAAAACTTCGAACTGTAAATGAAAATTTCTCGCTGCAAACAATATTAACTCTCACAACTCGTTGTATTATTTTTAACTCAAAGCGAATAAGTATTGAAGATTAAATGTCAAATATCTCGCTATAAGTATTTTTGAAATTTGTGGCAGGAATTTATCAGATTGACCTAAAGTTAAAAACTTAAAATAAAGATTAAAACCATCGCATTAAGGAATAATGTTATTTGCTCTTAATCTTAAAACTGTGAAACAATTTTCATTTTACCAACAAAAAACTTAGTCTTTTACCATTAATGTTATCTTTAAAATGTATTGCGAAGAATTGTAAATATATAATTCTTTCACTTCCAAATTCATTGTTATTAAATATTATTATTAATTAAATTCAATACTCATAGTTAAATGCGTATAGTCAACATTTTAAAAATTTCAGAGTCAATCTGGGGGCAACCATTACACATGAAGACTTGTGTGGTATATTACCAAAAACGTCACAAACATTGCATAATCTTAGTAACTATACTGATATAAGACAGTGGGAATAAATAAATTCTGAATATTAACACCAACTTCGCAACTTATTCAACCTCACATTCTTTGTCAATCACAGCATAATCTATATCGTTTACAACAAACAATTATAGATTTACCCACTAATGCAATTAACGTTCCTGTTTAATTTGTTGGCAATTTGTGAACAAAACTTTTTCTTTGTTGAATACAGTGAAAAACCATATTCACAAACAATTTGATCCAAAAATGTGTTCTAAAGCCATAATTCTTGAGAGACCTAGCTAAACGCAATTTCCCATAAATTAATATTGGTAGTAAATAATTTCTGTCTTAACAGTATTAAACACGCAATGCTTGTAGCAAGGACATTTTTCTGAGAATAGCAACCGTTTTAAGGAATTTTTTTTTTTTCGAATTTCGTATGAAAGGAAAGGCTAGATACTTAGATACTTACCGTAATTTTTTCATTAAAGTAAAATATTTTTCAAAATATTCTAGAAAGTATTGAAACAAATTAGCTCCTTAACAAACAAATTATTACAATCAATCATACCGTTTTAAAGAAAAACATAAAAATGGTTCCTTGGGAGTTACCTATCGTTATAAAATATTTTTGGATAATGGTTTTATGCCCAAAAGTTAGCTTAGCATGATACTAGTTAATAATCTTCTAAATATTTAATCAATACTAATACTAGATCTTCCAAATGTTTAAACTTTTTTTACGTTTTTCTAACTAGTATCATACAAATTCCATTTTATTAAGAAAGGTTGCAGGGTTTGAAAAGACTGTGTAGCGTTTTAAAAACCTTTGTAGGGTTATAATTTCATGAAAATTGGTTTTGTGAGTTATTAATTAATTATTATTTGATGAAAAATTATTATTTGCTGAAAATAAGTATTTAATGTACATATTAGAGTTTAAACTTTATTGTTCACAAAAAAAAGTAGGGTACACCAGGATTCGAACCCTGAACTCTTCGGTTCGATCAGAAAATTCCAATCCACACAATATGTTGCTACGAAACTTTCTTTTTTAGATATTATTTAACAATAAAACCAATCAATGTCGATATCGAAATCGGGATCAGCCTTACATGGAGGCCTAGGAAAATTGTGGGTTGCGATAAATTATTTTGTTATCTTCGTGTATTAAAATTGTGCTAGTCCATTAAAATCTCAGCTTAACTCTGAAATACTATTTTCAAGAATTTTTTTTTGGAAGAAAATGATAAGTATCATGGATTAAGCACGATTATAAAAATTAAAATAGCCATTTGGTGATTTTAACTTTAGTAAAGTGTAAAAAAAAGTTCGATCCTAAAATCGTTTAAAATCAGTAAAATGCTCTTTTTAACGTATTTGTATCATGTTGAAATTGCTTTATTATCGAACTAAATCGTTTAAAATATTGCGTCGAGTGAACTAGATTAAAAGAAATAGTATAACACTCTGTTACGGTTAAAGTGTAAAGTAAAAAGTAATCTTAAACGAATATGTCGGTTCATATCAAGGGCGTACGCAGGGGGTGGCAGGGGGGGGGGGGCAACTGCCTGCCTGGATTCTTAAATTAATTAGCTTAAAAAAAGAACTATTATTTCTTGACAACTGTAATTTTCAAACTTTTTATTTTACTATGTATCCTTATTTCGTGACCTTTTATATAAAAAGATGATTGTCATCTAGTGAGCCTTAAGTCAATTATTTATATATGATCAGTAATTGACCTAAAGTCCACAAAAGGACAATCATCTTTTTATTTGTTGGATTTTGGAAGAAATCTTGATCCCTTACTTAGATTCCTTAGTTACAGCATTTGAACGTAGCAAATTCACTCTCTTCACTCCTGCGAATATACTGAAAATGAATTTATACGATTTCAAAGAAAAATCAAAAAGTTTTTCCGAGTTTTACGCATTTCAAAGTTTTAATGAAGAAGCTGAATAATGGTATAATCTTTGAAAAAAAAAACACTATCCATTGAAGATCTTCAAAAACTGGACCTATACGATGTTCTACAGGAAGCAGACATTTTTTTCCCAAACACAAAACTTGCTCTTCATATATTGCCCTAGCATTACCTTCAACCACAAATCCGATTGAAAGGACTTTTAGTACGTTGAGTCAAAGCTTGGCTTCGTTCAACCATGATCGAAGATCGTAAATGGTAATTGATTAAACACCATGGGTGATCTTGGTAGATAAATATAAATATGTGATTGAATATTAAAATTTTCAGGATTATGTATGCTGGGTGTACACAAGAAAACAGTTATGGAAAATGAGAAGGAAATTTAAAAAGAAGTGTTAGAAAGATTTGCTGAAGACCCACGCCATTTGGCTCTAACGTAGATGGATATAGAACCATGTGGAAAATGTCTTTTATTTTTAGCTTACAAAATTCACTAAGCTTGAAACCAGGGGGCAAATTACCGCATCAGTTAGCGAGCAATACGAGACTGAATTATATGAGTTTGGCATTACCACGTTTCGAGCAATCTAGTATACCAACATTTTTAGTGTTTACTCGTTCATTCGATCACTGATGGCACTCTCTGACTCGGTCACTGACGCGGTAATTTGGCCTCAGTATTCAGATACCATTGTTTTCAATTACATATGTTTAAACTTAAATTTAGTTTGAGAATTTAGATTTTTTATATACTCTACCTAATTGCTTTACCTAATACCTTTTATTTATTATTATTATTTATAGTTATTTAAAATAATGTACTCAACAAATAAGTTATTAGAAATGTATAGGTAAGTTTATGTATTAAATAAAATAATGTTTCTATGTTATTAACAAAATAAAATTAAATAGAAAATATTGAGGTAAATAATCGCTTCTTAAAGAAGTTTGCCCCCCCTGATCAAAATCTTGCGTACGCCCTTGGTTCATATAACAAAGTCTTTTGTTTAATTTAATCTTCTTTGTATTTATTTTAAACAATTTCATTTAATCGATGCAACTATGTAAATTTTAACCTGAAGCACTACGTAGTCTTTACCCGAAAATATACGTTATTTTTAACAAATTACCTATTTTTTAACCCACAAGTCAGTTAAAAATATTTCGTTTGTGTGAGTTGAGCGTTTAAACGAGTTCAATGAGGCAACTTATTTAAAGACGAATTAATTTAAAAAAAAAAATTGTCAAAAAATTTCACTGTCTCAAAGAAAAGAATTGGCTCAGTGTTATACTCATCGCCAAGCCAATATAGTGAATCCAGAATTTCATCATGTGACCGGGAGAGCTTTGAAGAGTTTCCAAAAACCTGCGAATTTGTCAACTATTGCAATTTGTAGTGATCCGCCAAAGTGTGAATACAAGAAATATTGTTGTCATTTGTTAAATTCTTTGAAGTTCGTCCCTAAGAAGATAGAAAAACGGAAAATTTTTTAAAAACCCACTCAGGTCAATACATTTGGCTTGAAAACTTCGCTGCTCTCTATCTTTTTAGGGACTAGCTGTAAAGAGTTCTAACTATGACAAAAAATCTTCAAATTGCAAACTTAATATTTCTTCTATGCACACATTTTCCCTCTGACCAATATACATTGAAATAAATCGATGTTAAAAACTTACAACAAATTTTACACGTGTTAAGGTAGACAGACAAGAGGTTCTTGGTTCGATATCTCAAAAGCTATTAACTACTCGTATATGACATTCAGACAGTGTTATGCAAATGTCTTGGCTTCTTATGTCGCTGGCTCTTGGACTATAATATGCTAGTATTTACATGAGCTGTGAATTTCTATTAAGGGACTTTACTTGGCATCGTCAAGCTCTTTGCATACTACAATCTTTTAGTAGGATCTACTACAATAGCTCTAAAAACACGATTTTAGTCCTTTCGAATGTCGTTTAGACTAGGTAAATACCCTTCAAATAGAAATTCCTCAACATGCCGCTGAAAATCTGCCTCGGGACTTTTTGCTAGCCTTACTTAAAAGATTAAGTACGTGCGACCTAGATTTGCATTTTATATTTACAAAAAAATTAAATAAAAATAAAAATTCAAATCATGTCCGATATAATCTAATTTCCAATTTAAACAGTAAATTATCATTAATCTCTGCTACAACTTTGTAGCAATCAAAAATTAAAATTTGCTGGTAGTATCCACTTTTTTTTCTCGTTTGCCACAGCTTGATTTTATGCTAAAAGCATGTAAGTGTATACCCAAGAAAAACCGTTTTAAGAAAATACCAAAAATGAAATACCATTTTGTCCTCGTAGGTAGGTATATACACAGGTATTATATACATACCTACTTGTCGTTCCATTGACACAAGAAAGAAAAAAAAATACAGCCAATTACCCTCAGGAGAGTAATCAGGAATTCAAATCATAATATCCTCGTGCCGAGAATAAATGATAAATATGTATGTATGTATATGTAGCTATTTATTATTTATTTCAGTCGTTGTATATTTGATGATGTACCTACAACACTGTGTGTGTTTTTGTATGTGTATACACTTTGCAAACTTTTGTTTTATTTTGTCCAACAACAACTGTCGAAAAATGAATTCAAAAACAATTGCTTAATGAATCTTTGATAACTTAGGATGGCGCTCATCAGACTCCAAGAGCATCAGTGCTTTTGATGATTCACATTTTTGCCACGACGACTCTGCTTCACTTCACAAATTCACACTGCTGTTGCTTCTCATTTAGTTTTGTTTGTTCAAATAGTCTATGAGGTAGGGTTGTAAATTGATTGATCTATTGAAAAACTGATTTAAAAAGTGTTTCTCATATCCTAACAGTTTTGTTTAAATAAAAAGTTGGTATCTTCAAGTGAAGCTCACCTGAGAAACGTCATTTATCATAAGAACTTAAACCAAGAGGACGATTAAGCCCACTTTTAAATGTCTGTCATGTGATTTTCTAGTATGCATGAAGAATTGATTCACTAAATAAAATTCAAAAAAAGTCTATATCAAAAATGCAACACAACCTCTCAGACTGTTATATTTTTTTATATGCAAGTTTTTTTTTGTTGAACTAGGTAAAGCAAAGCTTTGCCCACTGGAATTAAATAGGTTTGTGTGTCTGCATTGTGTTTATTATATTTAAAGTCCTGCTGTTGCTGCTATGTTGTCCTTGCTCATCGCATGCCGAATATGAATACGACACACTAAAACATCCAAAACCATAAAGTTACCACCTACTCTCTCATTCCAAAAAAAAGGAGTCCCCAGACTAGAACTTTAATAGCAATGCTCTAGCCTTTGAAAAATTTAAGTGCAGAGTGAAAACAACAAAAACAAAACAAAAACAAAAAAACTATCAAAATGCTTTCGTTTTAATGGAATTTTATAGGTTATGTTGTTTTGAGTCTCTGTGAATGTGTTGGTAGCAGTTTTTTTTTTTATTTTTATTTATTTTTATTTTTATTTTTTTTTTGGCGGAGCAAAATCGCATCGTCACCTCCAAGTGGTGCCCGCTGGATAGCCAATTAGGTGAACTAACGACGAGCGTTGGATCTGTTGGGTCCAAGAGCTGAGACACCTGAGTTACCTTCTCAGGAACTAGGAGCATAAGATAAGACATCGCTCTGAAGAACCAGCTCTCCATGAAACCCAAGAGCGTCTGACGCATAATGTGCGGCTCATTGGTCAGCGTCTGATCCCATAGGGGCGGCTGTATTAAAGACCTTGAATAGAATAAGTAACGAAGCTATTTATGGGTAACAAACAAAAGTTACAAAAAAATAAAAAAAATATGGCAATGAATAAAACAAATAGATATTGTACCCCAGGTGGCAATCCAGATAAACTGGTAAATCCACTCTCTTCGGAGATCGGTCCTACGGATTCTGGGGAGGACCAATTATTGCTAACAGGAAGTAGACGGAGTTCTAAAACACTGAGGACTCCACCAAAAATATTCTCAAGGGTCACTCCATCGAAAACCCTTACCGAAAAATCAAATGACGAAGAAGTCATTAACGAAAAAGGAACCAAAATCTATGAAAAGATCGAAATAAAAGATCCGCAGTGTTCCAAAAAAAGCAACGAGATCCACCAAGTTGAATCCGAAAATTATTTCGAGGAATGGCAAAAAGAAATAATAGCCAGAAAAAAACTTGAAGTGCTCGTTGAAAGTCTTCAGCAACAAGTTAAGAGACTTGAAGAAAAAGTCAGCTTGCTAGACAAGAAAACTTTAAATAATGACAGCAAGACTAGTCCAAAAATACTTGTAGTGAAAAGCCCACCAAAAACCATTGAGTTTCATACTGATGAGGAAGAGCTTCTTTTTGAAACAGATGGTAACAGAAATAAACGTAAATCCAAGAAACGGAAAGCAGAGGGTAGCCCAGAGACTGTTCAAAAAATTAAGCAGGTAGCTTCAAAAGCGGATATTCCTGCAACAGTGAAAACATCAAACAATGAAATAAAAGATGTATCCCAAAAGAAGTCTTTTGCTAAAGGTACTAAGCAAACTTCACCACCTCCAATCATGATTTCCGGATTGACAATGTTTGGTGAGCTTAAGAGCATAGTTGAAAAATGCAGTAATAAGGCATGTAAATATACATCATACAATAAAGACAATTGGAAAGTCATTGTTGAAGACGCCGATGCGTATAGATCTATCACTGAAGAATTGAACAAAAAGAGAATTCAGTGGCACTCGTACGAAAATAAAGCTACAAGGTCGATAAAGGTAGTAGCAAGAGGCCTCCACTCTTCATGTGATGCCAAAGATATTGTCGAAGACCTTATTCAAAAAGGTTTCCAAGCTCTCGATGCGAATAATCTTATTAAAAATGAGACAATCAAAGACTCCACTGGGGTATCAACGACAACAAGGAGATCTCTACCTTTGTTTATGCTCACCTTTGAAAATAAAGAAAGTCTCGATAAGATCTACAGTATAAAATCAATTATGGGCATAGTTGTCAAAATTGAACCACTACGAAAGTCAAAAATTGTTCCACAATGTAAACGCTGTCAGGCCTTTGGGCATACACAAAAATACTGCAATCGTGAGTTTGCTTGTGTTAAATGCGAAGGCAAGCATGCAACTAAAAACTGTCCCATGGGCAGAGAACAGAAAGCGAAATGTGTAAACTGTCAAGGCAACCATCCTGCAAGTTACAGAGGATGTCCAGTTGCCAAAAAATTCCAAGACACAAAAAGAAAAAACAAAACTGGGAACAAGCTAAGAAACCCAATAAACACAAAAGCAATAGTTGAAAGCAAAAAAGTAGCCGTTGAAAACAAAACTAAAAATCAACCGCCAAAAGCAATTGCACTAAGCAAAAGTGATGAAAATAAATCCTATTCCCAGATTGTTAAAAATGTGCGGAAGAACGAAGAAACATCTATTAAAGAAATGCTTGAACTTATCCTGAAAAGGATTGACAAACAAGATTTAAACATAAAACAGCTAAGCGAAGAAGTCGCTCTTAAAAAACAATGATGGACAGAACACTCAAAATCGCAACATGGAATGCAAACGGTCTTTTACAACATGTATCAGAACTAAACATCTTTTTAGACATAGAGCATATAGACATTTGTTTGGTGTCCGAAACTCACCTCGCTATAGAACAAAATCTTGATAATAAATTACCTAACTATACGTGTTATCACGCTCCGCACCCAGCTGACAAAGCTAGGGGAGGATCAGCAATACTAATAAAAAAGTGCTTAACACACTATGAAGAGCCGAAGTTTACTAATGAAAACATGCAAGTAACCACAATTAGTATTGGTATAAAAAAGAAAGAGTTTAAGATAGCATCTATATACTGCCCTCCGAGGCGCTCTCCAACTGAAGAAGACTATGCAGAACTCCTAAATTTGTTAGGACATAACTTCCTTGTTGGTGGCGACTTCAATGCTAAACACACCCAATGGGGATCTAGGCTCATAACAACGAAAGGCAAACGGCTATATCAAGCAGGCCGCAAATACAACTGCGAATTTTATTCTTCTGGCTCGCCAACATATTGGCCATCTGATTCTAACAAAATACCAGACCTTATAGACTTTTTCGTAGTAAAAGGTATTAAACGAAACCATATAAGTGTTGAAGGTAATTACGATTTATCGTCAGATCATACTCCAGTAATATTATCACTGAGCGAAGCAGAAATAATAGAGAAAAGTAATCCTAAGCTCGTGAACAAAAGAACAAACTGGAACGAATTCAGAGATAAACTTGAAAGTTTTATAAACCTAAGATCCCCTATGCAAACAATTGAACAGATTGATCATGAAGTAGAACAATTTATTGCTGATGTGCAACAGGCTGCAGAAGAAAGTACTCCAACAATTTCGAACTCAAGAGAAAAAGAAATAAAATATCCTGTCGAAATAAAGGAGCTGATCTTGGAGAAAAGAAGAGCTCGAAGAAAATGGCAAGCTACGAGATTTCCAGGTGATAAGGCAGTTTTTAACCGTCTTAACAATGAACTTAAGAAAAGAATCTGGGAATTTAAAAGTGATTCACTTAGTAGATTCCTGAATAGTCTGACGGCGGATGCTTCTACGGAATACTCCTTATGGAAAGCAGCTAAGCGCCAAAAAAGACCACAGGCACAAAACCCGCCAGTAAAATCTCAAGATGGTAAATGGATCGGAAACCCAAAACAAAAGGCTAATCTCTTCGCTGAACATCTCGCGAATGTTTTTAAGCCATTTCCAGCAAGCACAGCTACAGATCCATTACAGTTTGTTGATAGAAACGACGAATGTGAAATTCCTTTTGTCACGCTCAAAGAAGTAAGAAGTATGTGTCAACATAAGTTGTCTAACAAAAAATCACCAGGGTACGATCTAATAACTGCTCAGGTTTTGAAAGAAATGCCTTCTACAGCCTTCAAAAAACTCCAATTTATAATAAATGCATGCCTTAAACTAAGATATGTGCCACATCATTGGAAAATTGCAGAAGTCATTGTTATACCTAAACAAGGTAAGCCACCAACAGAAGTAACATCTTACAGACCTATTTCGCTTATACCAATCATGGCAAAAGTTTTCGAAAAACTGCTTCTGAAAAGACTAAGCAAAATAATAGAAGAAAGAAGACTAATTCCGAGCCATCAGTTTGGATTTAGAAATAAACATTCCACGATAGACCAAGTGCATCGGATTACGGATGTTGTGGAAAAGGCACTTGAAGAAAAACAAGTATGCTCGGCTATATTCTTAGATGTTGCTCAAGCCTTTGACAAGGTTTGGCACTTGGGACTTGAGTACAAACTGCAAAGGGATCTTCCCAGGCAGTACTACGAAATACTGAAATCCTACGTTACGAACCGACTCTTTAGAGTACGGTACGACCAAAATTACTCGGAACTAAAGAAAATTGAAGCCGGTGTACCACAAGGAAGTGTCCTAGGACCAACCCTGTATCTGTTATATACAAGGGATATTCCAGTGGACATCAACGCTATCATGGCCACCTTTGCTGATGATACTGCAATATTGGTGCCAGATAAATCCGTTACGAAGGCTACACAAAAACTGCAAAATGCAGTCGATAAAGTTAGTGATTGGACGCAAAAATGGCGAATCAAACTAAATGAAACAAAATCGACGCATATAAACTTTACAAACAAAAAAATAAACAATGTTCCAATTCTTATAAACAGTACAACAGTACCTTACTCCAATACTGCCAAATACCTTGGAATGACTTTGGATGCAAAGCTTAAATGGAAAGAGCACATCAAAAAGAAAAAAGACGAACTAAACTTGAAGTACAGAAAAATGTACTGGTTACTAGGAAAGAACTCTGACCTATCTATCCAGAACAAACTAATGTTATATAAGCAAGTACTGAAACCCGTTTGGACATATGGCATCCAACTATGGGGCTGTACAAAGAAAACAAATGCTGAACCCATCCAAAAATTCCAAAGCAAGGTCCTTCGCGGAATAATAAATGCCCCTTGGTATATAAGAAATAGCGATCTACATCGTGACCTTCAAATTGAAATGGTTACAGAAGTGGTTAAAAAACACGCTGTATCACACAATCAGCGACTGCAAAGTCATACCAACTCCGAAATGGAGACCGTCTTAAATGTACGAGACAATGTTCGGAGATTAAGAAGAACCAAGCCTCATGAGCTGATGGTCTAAAAGCTATGGAAAGTGTTATAACTTAAACTTCCCACAATGCGACTGATAAATTAAGAAAGAAAAATCATTTGTCGATCTTTCATAGATTGGTCCTGATTCACCGGTGGTTTTAGTGCGGTAAGAGTCCCACACTACTTGGTACCGATTCTTACCGAGTGTCTTTTGAAGATTTCCATCGGATAATAAAAAAAAAAAAAAAAAAAAAAAAATTTTTATTTTGCTTTGGCATGTTTATGTTTCAAATATTGCACTATACACTTATTAGAGATAATTGACATGTTATGTGTTCTTTTTTTTCGTACCTGTTTTGTGTATTGTACACCTTGACAAAAATAAATAAACAATGAGTATTGTCATGGTGGAAAAAGAAATTTTAGTGACAGATGTCAAAAAATTGTTTGTTGTGAAATGTGAACTGGTACCTAGTATTGTTTTTGTACACATGTCAAGTCAATAAACAGTTTTAGAAAAATGAATTATTTTGTGTCGGGATAAAATTTTTTAAGTCTATGGGTAAAAAGGCTAACGGTGGAAGTTGAAGTTTTGTAGAAAATGAGATAAGAACACCAGTAGTGTGAGTAAATCGATGTCTTTTTAATTACTGACCTTTTAATTACAACCTTGTTATTTTGAAATAGAAAAGAGACTAACTCTACGGTAACAGATGTAATAAGATCAATCCAACGACAAAATGCAAGTGATTCTCAGCAGACTGATATTTGGATGTCCTTGAGCGATTTTTAGGTATTTCCTAAGTATTTTCTTCAACGTTTTACAACTGTATTAGCTAGTAGATCATGTGTTCGAGTTTAATTCCGAAAAAGTCACAAACCTATATATATATATATTTTTGAAAAACACTATTTTACACCTTAAATGTCACATCAACCGTGGCATGTCCTCACCCTGAAATTACCAACTATTTCGTTAGAACTTTACTATAGTAAAAAAAAAAACAAAAAATTGATTTGACTCATAGAGGCCGTGACTGCTATAGTGGCCTGACTGCAATTTTATTGAAATTGGGTTTATTTCAAAAATTAAACCTAAATGTATTAAATAATATCTCTGCATTTAGATTTTTTGAGATCGAACGATACATGCCATAAATTCAGGCCTTATTGCACTTAAAGGCCAACCACAAAAAAATAAAAGCTCGGGTGCAAGTGTGGTCATGGGCGATTCATAGCAAACTGATGCTTTTGTGAGTACAAAACTTACGTTAAAAAATGTTAAATTTCTTAAGCTTTTTTGATGCCACAATGATTGTTATCCCAATAATTTGCGTAACATTATAAGTCATATCAATAATAGCCTTTGAGATGTTGACCCAACTAACGTTTGTCTGCCTACCTAAGCATGTGTCGAACAGGTGTAAAATTTGACATAGCATAACTTTATTTCATTGCTTATTGGTCGGAGAGAAAAAGTGTCTTTACAATTTTCATCTTAAAATTTTGAACAATTTTTTTCATAGGTCAAACTTTCTGAAGTTAGTTCCTAAGAAGAAAGAGAGCAGCAAAGTTTCGAAACACTACTTGTTCACCCTTGTTTACCTGAGGGGTTTTTGGAAAATTTGCCACTTCGTTTCTTCTTAAGTGCTAACTGCACAGAGAGTTGGACCTAAGACAGCAACATTGCAAGCTGAATCTTTTATGAATGGACACTTTTTCCCTCCGAGCAACTTGTCAATTTGTTTAAATTGATGTTGAAATTGTTTGACACATATAGACATATGTTTGACACATAGACAAGTAGACAAACGGTTATTGGTTTAACACCTCAAAGGATATTTTTAATATGACTTACAAAGTTACGTAAATGACTTGACTGTTCATGTCGTTGGCTATTGACTAGGTATTAGGATAACAATCATTATGACATCAAAAAAGTTTAAGAAATTCAACATTTTTTCGTAAATTTAGAATTGCTCATAATGTCTGTAGTTAATGAAAATGTTGAAGAAAATCCAAAAACATATTTTTTTTTTTTTTTATCAGCATAATATGTGCTTTTCTCATGACGGGACATTTTGACATTTTTACACTCTTATTAAGTTTGATACACTCAAGAATTGAAACCAGCTGACCATGGAATGCATAAACTTAAGCCGATTGGGTAATCGAAATCAACGCTTGAATGACCAATTTTCAGTAATCTAAAATTCTTATTAAAAAAAAGTCAATTTCAGTGGAGCTTGACAGTCAATTTGTAGTTAATAGTGACCTACTTAAGGTTCTAAAAACACGGAACAATAATTATCTGTCAGAAATGTTGCATTTGAGTTCATTTTTTCTCGGTAATATTGGGAAGTGTATTCATTATTACTTCTTACTAGGACTATCTACTCGTATGAGCTTTTTACCATTAACATCAATTGGTTTCTTCTTCAAGAAAACTGAAGGATTATTTTATATTTAAAAGACTCACTTTCATTTTTTTTAACTAAACTTGTTCTATCGAAACGAAGACTTCACTCACTAACTTAAAATTTAAAATTTAATATATTCTTTCATTACCAAAATGACAATTCTAAAAACTTTTTTCTTGCAATATTTATTTTTGAATAAAATTACATTGCTCGAAAAGATTAAACACTGTTATCTCTGTTATCTTTCGTAACGAATTTTTGTTTTTAGTTCGACGTTAATCCAAAGGACTTTTGGCATAGTCTTAACTAGAAAACTGCTTTCAAATTCTATCCAACATGCGATGACATAACACAGAAACTGAACAAAATAAATTTAAAAAAAAAAATTGTAAGGAAACTTTTCAAACTGCATCAGGAACCTGGATGGATCATCGTCGTCGTCACATAAGGCAACTTAACTTGATGTGCAAATTGCCTGGAAAATTTATATTCCTCTGATTCTCTCTGATTAGCATTCGTTTCGACAACTGAACACTTTACAGTAGTTGAAACTTCTAACCCGCTCACGTTTTGCGTAGTTTAAAATTTAAAGGAAATTCCATGATGTGCGAGGAGATAACTTTGCAGTTTGAATTTTTGTTTTTGTTGGAATGCTTTTGAAACACACATTTCTCTCTGACAACGATAAAATTTGTGCAAGGCAACAGCCGGAGGACATCTCAAAAGTCACCACCACCCTTTATATTTGGGGATTTGCGCGTTTTGATTTATTTACTTGTGTATGGCATCGCCACCATTTAATTTGTTTCAAATGATAAATACCCTATTTGTGTAAGGCATGAGAAACAAAAAAGTGATCTGCTCCTTTCTTGATGTATAGGGACTGCGAACGAGCAAAATGGGTCAAATATTTACTTCCTAAGCATAACATTTTTTTTTTCATACTTCACATGCAAATCAGCTAAAATAAGAGAGAAGAAATACAAAATTAGAGGCTTTCGTTGTCGAGCTTATTTGGTTGATTATACTAGGAAATCATTTTGATTGAGTTTTTCCCTCTAGCTGATGGAGCTGAAGAGATAGAAAGAAGGTTGAAGTAGGCAAATTAGGATAATCGTTATTAGGATAATAGTCCTTCGGGGATACAAGAGTGTGTGCTTTTGCTAATTTCAATTTGTTTCTCTGCTAATTGCTGTCTGATTTGAGATAATTTAAACCATGTGCCTGGATATAATGACTGAGATCATAAGAATATTATTTCAATTCGAGCGGTGCCCATAGCACTGTAACGAACGACATAGACCAGGGAGAGCGAGAAATAATAATTTTCAGATGGCAAATTATGAGAATATTCAGTGAAAATCGTTTGAATTTAAAATAAAATCAAGTAAGCGTGTACGAATGAACATGTTCATAATATAATCAAATTATGTTCTATAAGGATTTTTTTTTCAGGGAATTAATATCCAGTCGAAACGAATCAGTGGAGTGTGATATAGAAATTTAAATTTTTAATAAAAAGAAGATAAAGAAAGCAAAAGTTTTAATTTTACTTTCGATATATTAATAAGTACTAAATGCCATTCGAAAAATGTATTCGCGCACGAGATTTTGAACAAAATTGTGAGTACGATGAATGGGAGGACGAAAAAAGTGGGCCTCACAATTCTGCCTGTCTGACTGTCAGGCTGTTCGACTTCACCCTAAACGGCTTGTTTGGTTTTTTTTTGCAAAGTTGGTGCGCGCAAGATACCTTTCAATGGTCTCATACATTTTCATATTGTAAGAATCAAAAATAACGGAACCTGTCATACAAGTTTTTTTTTGCAATTCAACAAAATCTTATTTTATTCAAAAACGGCTTCAAAACGTATACCTTCTTAAAAAAGTTGTTTAAGAAGAGGCAACCTTTGGGTGGAAAACTATTTTTTTCAAAAATGGTCATTATGGTGCCTTCCGAAGAACCAATTTTTTTGATTTTCGTAGGAACAGAAGGTATGACTGTTTTTTTATATTTATGTTTATTCTACATATTTTTTGTAAAATTAAATTTAATTAAGAAAATTAAATAGAAATTTGTGCCAAAATTGTTAAAAAAATAATTTTTTGAATTTTTAAAAAATATTTCAAAAATTAGTTTGAAAACTTAATATTTTCAAAATAACATAGACGCAAAATTTTAAACCATTAAGTACGTCGATAATGCAATTTTAACATGATATTAAGTTAAAAAGAGCGTTTTGCTAATTTTCTCTTATCTCTTAACATTTTACTAAAGTTAAAATCACCAAATGGATATTTTAATTTTTTAGCGTCGTGTTAAATCCATGATATCTGACATTTGCTTCTAAAAAAAAAATCCCGGCAATTGTATTTCAGAAATAAATTGAGTTATGTTATATAAATTTAATGGAAGAACTCTAATGGATTAACAGAGTTTTTGCACGAAGATAACAAAATTATTTATCGCTACGAACACCCGACAATTTTTCTTGGGTCCTCATCATGAGGGCTGATATCATTTCCGATAATTACATCGATAGGTTTTAGTGTTAAATATCTAGAAAAGAAAAGTTTGGCAGCAACATTGATGTGGATTGGAATTTTCTGGTTCAGGGTTCAAATCCTGGGGGTACCCATTTTTATTTTTGCGCACAATGTTCATGAAATTAAAACCCTACAAAGGCTTTTAGAACGGTACAAATGTTATTAAACCCCTATAAAGGTTTTTATTAAAATGGAATAAGTATGGTAATATAGTTAGCAAAACCAAAAAGAAAATTTAAACATTTGGAAGAGTTAGTAATTGATTAAATATTTAGAAAATTGTTAACTAGCATCAAGCTGAGCCCTTTACAAAAGGCTGTTTAAAATGTTGCGCCGTAAAAATTAGATTCTTTTGAAAATAGTATGTTAAGATTTTCCAGGAATTTTAAGAATATTAAAAAAAATTATTACTTTTTTGAAAATAAAAATAACAGTACCTGCCTACAAATGTTAAAACAGCGTTACGGAAAATAATTTTTCAATTTATTTCACTATCGGCTGAGTAAATTCTTACTAATTTTCTTAAATACAAATTTCAAATAAATTAAAATAATATTGCATATAACATTTTTTAAAAAGGAAATGTTTGAATTAAAAAAAAAAAACAGTTTAATTCATTTGTTTGATATCTCAAAAAATAGCTTGAGAATTTATTGTTAAATTTTATTTTTATATGCATATTTATAAATGCTTAAAATTTGAATACCATTTTTTTATTTTTTTAGTTTGACAAATAAAAAAATCATTTTTAAAAAACCTACGATTCTTCCTACGATATTAAATTTTTTTTCCAAAATGGCAAACAAAAGAAAAATAATTATATCAGTCTTGTGACGATAACTCTGCTTATTAAAGGCCAAAACTAAATGAAGTCAGAAAATGGAAGAAAAAAATCACAATATGGTGAAATGTATATCTTCAATGGAGAACCGGTAATTGGGCAAGTAGGATGTCAATATGAACAACCATTACTGGTTGTGAAGCACAGAACAATTGGAAAACAACGAATAATTCTTACTTCTGAACAAGTGTAGAAGTGCTAATATTTTTATTTATCGGGCATATACATACATGCATATGATAGGTAAGTAAAATTTAAAGTTATATTTGAATTCAGTTGTTTCTTCATTTTTATTTTCAATTAAAAAAGTGCATAAATGTTCAAAGCTACAAATTTATGGGTGCTGCTCTGAAGCAAAAGTTAGCACTTCACCTTTTTGCATTTTCAGAAAAAGCCGACATGTATGTATTAACTATAAACAATGCAATAGTGAATTAAATGAATATTTTTTTTTTTTTTTTATTTTGCTATACAGTGAATTGAAAATGTCTTTGCTAGTATATACACAGTTTTTAAAAGTTAAAGCCTCTTGAGCAAATACGTGCTACCCAATCGATATTTTTTTTATTTTGCACAGATTTTGGGCTCAGGAATACTTTGAAATGGAACATGTTTTGTGGGTGATTTTGTGACATTTTTATTTGTATAACATTAGTGAAAATTCCCAAATATTCAAGTATTTTAATTTCCGCTGTTGAAATACTAAATAATACTGTATAATGCCACCCGCATTAACACGACCGACAAATTGTCATAAATTCTTTAATTTTCCCGCCATAAATGACATAACCAACACGATTTATCATTTTCGTATAAAGCCGCCATGCATATACATATAACTATCGCATCGTTGAAATTAGTTGAGAAATGATGGAAATTGAAACAAAATACATACATTTTGTTCTATTTTTCAACGGAACGTAGACGACAATGACCAAACATGAAAATGATAGGGACAAAAAAAAGGTTTCCCAATTCTGTCTGTCTGTTTATCTACCTGCTTTGATTTCTTGTACTTTCATTAAGGCTTTCAAATTTCTTTTCTGCATTCACTCTGTTCACAGATACTATATATGCCAAAAGTTAATTCTCTGGACAAATTTTCCCAAAAGACATGAGAACATTTATTATCAATGCTCACCTCTGGCTGATTTTTTGCAATAAAATGTCATCGAAATTTCACAACCCCACCGACTAATAACGGCAAGGACCATATATACCGAATATAAAATTGACAGACATTTCTATTGATTTCACTTCAAAAAATACATAAAAAGCAATTCATGTGAGGAAGCTTTAGGGAATATGGTACATAATGTATGGGAATAATGACCGTTCTGCACTTGAATAGCCCTAGGGACAAAACGGAGAACACACATTTCTATTTATATGCCGTGGTATCTGCCGGTACAGGAAATAGATTGTCACCAATGCAAACGTAAGGATAAATCTGTGTAATCTACGGGGATTGTTCTTCTGCTGCTGGTAGTGCTGGTGCTGGTGCTGCTACTGCTGTTGTGTGATAGTGGGTCGGATCTATGTGCTAACTGTTTTTCCAAAGATTCCAACACTAGCTGATGCTTCATTGTGTGGCTATTGTTATTCCAATATCCTTCCGATGATGATGGCGACAATCATTCTGTGGGTGGTTTGTGTGGCAAGAGTTTTCGGACAGACTTTGGGACACATCAACAACAACATCAACATTTCGCATCCCTGAATAAAGTGCAAATTCATTTTTACAATTCAGACTTTCTTTTCTTTTTTTTTTCATACCGTTAGATGTATGCAATATGGCTGATAGATTGGAAGGAGCTGTCACCATATTGTTATAATTTAATTGACTGGATAAACTTGATTGTGTTAGTGTGTTCCTGTGTGTGTGTGGCAGTAAACTTCCGGTCATAGAAGTCTATAGATCTTGATAGAATATCCGAACAAAGAGCTCCCCTCCACATCAATCGGAACTCTGTTGATTTAAATGATTGACAGATTGAGATCTATGAGATGGGGGAGAAAATCTTAAGATTTATTGTGCCTAGAGGATTCTTCCTTATTTTATTGATTATTATCATTTATCGAAATGTGCATTCAAATGATTTGACTTAAGTGAAGATATCAGAAATCATTTGAAGAGAAAACCACAATACAATTAAGAGAGCGTAGGAGTGTTTTAAATAATTAAGGGGGGATTTGAATGTGGTTTCCTTTTCATTTATGCGGTATTATCGCCTCTATATCAATGTTCAAGCCATTAAACTTAATTTTTCTTTAATATTATAATCAATTAACGAATAGAAAAAGGTTGAGGCATTTCAACGAAATAAAGTTGCCCATGCTAGAATGTAAGCTACAATCTGTTTTAATTGGATTGTATTTTATGAAATTGCATATTTCACTCATAGCTATCTGAATAAACTTATGGAGTTTTGAAAATAATTGACTCTGAGCTATTAGTAAGGGCTCACTTTATCAATGACCAAGATGAAATGTTAGTTTGATGGTTCTCAAACAACAAGCTATCTACAGCTAAGCACGTCAAGTTGGTAAAGGTCTCTTTTCAATTATATACGCCTCCAGTGTCACGCTCTTCCTTCAATGGAAAGGACAGTTGACGAATGGACTTAGTCATTCACATAGTATGGCAAAACAGATCTTGTAGATGATTGAAGGAGACTGATGCCTTTAAAGTTGGTGCAGTTCAAGAATTCTCCCCTGCTGAGGATATGAGGTAAACAAAACTGAGACTCCGAAGTCCGAACATTTGACGTGCAAACAGTTTTAGTTCTTGTACGCAAAGCCGCTTCAATTAACTTTTATTAAGCTGCAGGGTATTGCCAGAATTTATTGTCAAACCATGAATTTAGAAGCAGTTCTAATGCCTTTTTAGCTATGTTTCACTGGTTCTCAATACTTGATATGGATATGGTAGTCGCAGAGGACTTCTAGAGATGTTCTTAGAGAATTATTGCCTCATTTTTGAAAATTGAACTTAAACTTAAACTTAAAAAAATTTGAAACACAGTAGATACTATTTAAACTTTTTGGACACTTCTGATTAAAAATAAAAATAATTATAATCAGTTATTTATACCGTTTTTAAGAAACTCACGTATAAGAAAATTGGAATTGCCTTGCAGCTAAGCTAGACTAACTGCTAGAAACAAGGGACTGGGACTGGGGCTGGCTAGCTCCTTCAGACTTCCAGACTATTTCAGCATCTTCTAAGCTGAGGCCTTGGTAGTTACAAAAGCAGCTAAACATAAATATCAATAATAACAATACCACTAGCTGATATCACTCTCTTAATTGATAGCCAAGCAGCAATAAAAGCAATTTCTGCCTGCGAGATATATTGGAAGCTTATAACTTATTGTTGCGAAGAGCTTAGCGTTCCTGGCATGCAGCATAACGTTAGTCTTTGCTTGGTTTTTGATCATGGAATCATCAAGGACGAGATCGTCGCTTGATTCAAGTCAAGCAAAAACAACATATTAAAGTACCAACTTCTAGCATCAAATATGATATTGGTAACAAAATATTAGAAAAAAACAATGAAAGATGGAATCTACTCGAAACATCCGGCAGAGGATAAACAAACTTATTAAAATGAACAACGAACATCTTTGTTCCCTTGTCAGCATAATCACCGGACACAACCTACTGAGATACCACAAAAAAGAAATGAGGCTTAGTACTGATGACATTAGCAGAGGATTCAGTGATGAAGAAGCATAAGAAAATACCTTACACTTCCTTTGCCACTGCTCAGCACTTTGTCATTTAAGAAAGAAACACCTAGGCCTAGAGAATCATTTCTATGACGACTTAAGGCCTTTTTCTTTTTTAGCTCTCAGCAGAGCATGGCGTAGAGCTCGAGCTATCGGAGTTAGCTCTGAGCAGAGTAAGACCAGAGCTCTCCGATATAATTTTAAAACACATCGGAGCGCTGAACTGTCATACGATTGCGATGCGTTCAACGCACCATAATTTAGCACTGATTTTTAACTATCATCTGATAGCTGCCCAATCAAAAACTCGAAAAATTAAAAAAATGTGAATTGAAATTGAAGTGTTGAACGCGCCCATGTGAAATAAGTGAACAGAACAGTGAAGTTGGCTGCGCTCAGCTATTTACTACATTCGCTCGATCTTTTTACTCCGAGCTCATGGATTGTATCCCGAGCTAGCTACGATTCAAAAAAGAAACACAAGTTAAGCGCTCTGAGCTAAAAAAATAAACGGAGCTAAAACAGAAAAACGCCTTTAGAGGAACTTTCTAGATCCCCAGCTTAGAGCCTTTTGAACTCCATCAACGTCTCTAAAAGGGCATGATTGCTTAAAAAAAAAATAATAATCAAGCAGAAACAACTTTTTTTTTAACTTTAATCTTGCATCAATTCTACTCGATTTTCTTTTAATCATTTGAACTTTGATTTTCTTAATGACTGGTAATGCTACAAATTAAGATTTTAATTTCAAATTGAAGTCTTTCATATTATTCCGTCAAAAAAAAGTAGAAAAGCAATTTCTTATTTCTTACAATTTCATAACAATATTGCATCCATTTAACTTTGCACTCTCTCTGCCATTATCATTGCTGACACAAAAGCAACCTTAGGAGCTCTAGTCAACCATTAGTTAATTGGAATTTCTCATCATATATGCAAATATGACTTACACAAAAATGTCGTATTATGTATTTCCTGCTAACAAAAAAAAAAGTGAATTCTTTTCAAAGGAATGTCATCTACAGATAAATCCCTACCAACCTCTACACACACATACACCTAAATGCAGCAGTGGTAATCTTTTTCATAGTCATTGGACGAAATGATTTGTACCAGTCTGGCCTTTGGCCGAAACTAGAATTGAATAAAAATAAAAAAACATCACATATGTATGCAATGACCATATCCGAAAGGTCAGGCATACTCAGACTCAGGATATTATGATGTATTGTTTAAACAATGAAGCCTGTAGGTCATCAGCAGGAGGTCATGAAAAACTATAAGAAGAAAAAAATGGCAAATGAATGTCAAATACAATATTCATATTCAATGCAAGAGCATATCCTTTGAATCCTTGAAGAATAACAAAAACAAAAATAACACAGCGAGAAAACAAAATGAAAATGAAAACAAAAAGAACGGCGAATAGAAAATTAATGTCCCAACCAGCACACACAGGGGATAAATGTCACAAACAATGAAAAAAACAACAACATTTGCTTAATGTTCTCCATTGAATAATAAAACAAAAAAATGTAAAACTAGACCAAAAATCTTTATCCTCACAGGACGACATTGCTGTTTGCTACTGCTACTGTCACCTGTCCCAACCAAACAACACCATTCACATACATTTATCTACACAAGAAACTTTGAGCTAAGCCTGAACATAAAACTAAAAAAAAATTTAATCCTCCACTCTGTGCAACGAGCAATGTCGTCCGTCCTTGTTGTACCCGGTATTGTCCTCGGCGTCACTACTGCCGTCATCGACGCCGTCTGCAACTGCATGGCAAATGGATTATAGCTTCTGAGGATCTTGAAAAATAATCGTTAGTATTCCTCTCGTATATTTCTATTTCCTATTAAATAGAATGGGAATGGCAATGATGCGATGGTGGCGGCATCGGGTGGACAAAAGAAAAAGCCAAACGAATTCAAAAAGAGAGACATTTCTAGCATTTTGAACATTCAGAAAGCTGTGCAGAATTTTTCTCACTTGAATTGGCGTGCGGCAACGGTGGAGATTTTTTAATTTGAAAAAATGAAAACATGACTGGAAGGCGCCAAAATGGCCGACTTTACATAAAAGAGGATCTTTCTCGGAATACAAACGCACACACAAATACATTTTACAATGGACAAACTAATATCTAAACAAAATGAAAAAAAGAACACAAGAAAAGAAGTTGAGACAACGTGTGAGGAGACTATAGGATTTCAGTTCTGATTGTGACTATTGTTGTTCATTGAGGATACTCGGCAGGACAACAAAAAGGACATTTTAAATTTTATTAAAAATATGTCATCCTTTTAAAGAAATGAATTTCACTTCTGAGAGGTCGGAAAAGAATTTTCAAAACAAACTTCTTTGTGCACTAGTGCGTATGAGTAATAATATTGGATACAAATTCAAATACACTAACGGGAATCAAATTTTGTTATGCAGACCTCCTTATATGCATAAGGGAAATTAAATAGAAAAAAAAAAAAAACAGGACACAAAAGCATCAATATTAAACAACCGCACTGCTATATAGGACCGGACGTTATAAAATAAAATCCATTTGAGAACCCCAAAAATCTTTGCGTGATTGGATTCAGATTTTTTTTGTCGAACAAAAAAACCCCAAATAAAGTCACAAAGGACTTTTTGGTCCCTAACTAAGGAGGGACATTATAAAGGTCAGGCCGCATATATGAAAATCAAAGGCGGTCTCTTCATTACAAAGTCTCTTTTTGGCTTTAAATGTTTAAGGGGTGTAGCAAGTTTTTTCTTTTTTGCTTTTATTTCGTGATATCATTATCTAAATGGGAATGTTATCGGATTATTTGGGGCTTTAAAAATTGAATCAGTAAAAAAAGACTCTTAAAAGAACTGTATTTGTTCATACTTGTGAAGACATAAAAGCAAAACACAATAATTTTGGTCATTTTATTGGAATTCTAAGAGAAAGAAAAAAATATAAGATAAGAAGAAGATTAGAATCTTTGATGTTCATTTTTTTCGTTCGAGAAGATTAAATTGTTTTCTGAGATTGTCTTTATTTTAAAAAAGAATTACTTGAAAAAGAAGTCACGTTTTGCCATTTAAAGTAGGTATGTAATTGTAGTTAGATTTATTTTGTTCATTTTGATGAACATGTATTGTGAATATTGACGATTTTACAAACAAGTGGAGTAGAGAAGAAGGTTTGTTGATATAACAAACCCAGCAGTTGAAGGACGTCTGTCAAGTTAGCAGACCAACTTTTACCCACGCAAATGGGACATTGATAGGAATTTGCAATTTGTTTGCATATTTTTTGCATTTCTATCCCCGACTTTGCAGTTCGCCAAATAAGGGTGTAATCGAGTGGCCTGCCAACTTCACAGTGAAGTTATCAGGTCACCATAGTGTATATCAGGAACCAAACATGCTAGGAACTTGCAGTAAGGCTCCAAATTTACAGTTTTTTTTTTTTCATTTCAAGAATAGGCTACTTTAAAATTTTGAAGTCCTTTTTTTGAAAAAATTTTAAACTGACCTGCTAACCTGAAAAGCATAATGATAAGTGATTTACAAATAATAATTTTTTTCTGAAGCCCCAGCTTCTAATTTTTCTAATTTTACGAGAGCAATTAACATTAAAACGTGATTTCCCAACATTTTCATTTTTGCACATTCATGTTTCTGGCATAAGGGCGGACGATGTGACCTGCGAACTTCACTGTGAAGTATTTATAGATAGTAATATCAGTACGTGCAGAAATGACTTACAATATAGTCAGTAAGTTAGAACTAATGATCCTATCGACTTTGGGTTATTTTTATTCTACGTATTTTAACGTAATAAAAAAGTGGTAGACATTTAAAATTAGATCAATTTTTTAATTAAAACAAAATTGGTTAAGATTATTGAAAAAATACTTCGGCTCGGGTTGGGTACGAAGTCCCGCATCACAAAATCTCGATTCACAAAATCCCGATTCACAAAATCCCGATTCACAAAATCCCTTTTCACAAAATCTCGAATCAAGAAATCCCGAATTACGAAACCTCGCCGTTTCAATACTAAATTTATAGCACAGTATGAATTTTCATTTTCATAGTAATGGTGACACAAATCAATGACAATCAACGAGAACGAAGTTTCCTACTATTGTACTTGAAATTTCAATACGAAGAAGACCGCTCTGTTTGTATGGGTAATGTAAAGTTTCTTTTGCATTTAAAGACTCTTGATTTATAAGTCGCTAGGACGTTGAGTTTGGCCGCAAGACATGTTTAAAGATGTTAACTTTGATGCCTCTAAGACGCTTAGTTAAGCCGTAAATCCCGTGTAAAGATAAAAGTCGATTTTCACAACAAACAACAAAATGTTTTTGTTTTTCTTTGAAAACAAAGGTCAAGTTTTCTTGAGCAATAGTACCTTGCGTGGACCGCTTCGCGGCTTCGCGGGTTCTCGGAGTTTTAACCCTCCTATTAGGGTCCTCTGTCCCGCTCACGCAACTCCGTAGCTCCGCTTCGGGTATTTAAAGTCGTCTGGCAGGCGCCGATGTCCAGTATACCTTGCTTGGCTTGCCTAGCGCCGAAAAATTACCTTATATTCATAGCTAAATTAATTAATATCCCTTAACAATCTTTTGGAAAAATTGATACTTTTGTCTCTTATTTTTACATTAATGCATGAAAAGACATCTAAACCAAAAATTTCTTATTTAGAATTTTCTAAGCTTTCCATAAATATTTTTTTTTATTCTTGAATCTCAAATTAATTATTTTTTAAGATCGGTTAAAGACGAAAAATTTGATTAAAAAGTGGGTTACACCACTTTTGCACTCACTGCCTCATTTGGCCCTGAAAAGAACTATTGTAGCTACTCGTAAATTGTACTTCAAAAGCATTTCAAGCTGTATTACAAAGAAATTCCTGAGCTATTTTCTTGGTTTTCACTGCCACCAGCACCGAAATTGGCCTTGCATCGCTTCGATGTCACTGTTTAGAAAAAGAGGTGCCAATGTCTAGCATTCATATTTCGATGAAAAGTTGAGAAAAGTTTAATTTTTGAAAAATTATTGTTTTTTTCTAAATTTTTTAAAAAAAAAGTCGAAAATGTTTATATTTTTATATATTACCTATATATATTTTTCAAAAAAAAATCCCAAATCTGTCGAGAATCGAGACCCACCTCTGTCCAGATCCCGACCCAACTCAGTCCAGGTCTAGACGACATCACCCCGTCATGTCACCTAAGCCCAAAAATCCTAAACCAATTTTAATCGCGAGAATAACGAAATCTCCTACAAGAAAAAAAAATAATTTATAAAAATATTTTCGCCAAATGTCCAAAAATATTTTGGTCAAATGTCCAGAAATAATTGGCCAAACCATTGAAAATCAAAAAATCTTAAGATGGAGGCCTTGCTTTCTCGGAGTACTAATAAGAACTGATTTTTTCCCGAACCAACAGTTCCTTAAATACTTTCATTTGTTTAAAAAGGAATAAAAACAAAGGATTTTTTAATAGCACTAAAAATAGTATTGAAAATATTTTTAGCCGGCGCGATTTTTATTTTTATTTTTGTCCGAATTTCGTAATTCCAGATTTTTTGACATTTGTGAAAATATCAAATAAACGGTTTTTTTAAAGCGAAAAAACTAAAAGAAATTTTATCAAATATTTTCTATATCTAATTTTCTTAATAATATCCGAGGGCACCAATGGGGAGTAACTAATGTGAGTCGCACCAAGCCTTTTTTTTTATTTTCGATCTTTAACATTAAAAAGCGTTTCAGTGAGGTTTTATATTTTTTTTAATTATTTGGAAAAGTAGAAGTAGTAGAAGTTAAAATGAAAAAAAATCCTAAGTTTTAAATAGTATTGTTTCCTTATATGAGCTGGGACTTCCCTTCTAAAAGATTGCAGAAAGGGTACAAGTCTGTAGACGGACTGTTCTTTTGATAAAAAAAGAAGAAAAAATGTGTTGTGCAGTGGCGAAACAATCGTCAGGGCGAGCAAAAACACTTCTTAATGGAAACATTGATAAAGAAAAAAGACGTCAAGATTAAGTAGTAAGAAAGTCAGCAAATGAACGCCTAGAAAAGACTATTAAAAGGCCACTCCGAAACTTCTAAAAAGTAAACACAAACGGGACTGTTGCAGACAAAAAGCTACAGGTTTGGTTAAAAAATAAATAAATTTGGTGGCAAAACAGCTCGTCAAGAACCAAGACCTAGTGACTTACAACTCTCAACCATTCCTGTGTGCGTATTTTTGGCAGGAATGGAGGGGACCTACAGTTTTTTGCCGAGTCCGAACGTCAAGATGAGAAAAAACACTTATTCATGACAAGTATACTCTTGGAGGTTTTGTCAGTTCCTCGCAAGAGGCAGTACCTCGCGAAAAAAACATTTCTGTTTTTAGGTGGCAGCGGCTGGGAATCGAACCCAGACCTTTGGCATGGCAGTCCTACGCACTATTTTTTTTTTTTTTTTTTTGAATTCATTTTTATTTTCCATTTTCTTAAAACTATCTTAATGCTAGACAAAAATTCATAAAAACTAGCCTACTTATCAATATCTTAACACTAACTTACTGGCCCCAACGCACTAACCATCATTTTGATTGGTTTTTCGTTCATTAGATCACTGATGGCACTCACTCACTCGATCAATGATGTGGTAATTCGGCCCCCTGGTATTTTAAATCAAGAAACTGGCCGTCACAAAGCTCGAAACTAAACACAATCACAGATTTGTGGCCCTAGCCGCTATTGAAAAGCCGGCTCAGATTCAATGGTTATCCACTAAATAGTATGACTGACTGATGGCAGCAAATGCTGGAACGATTGTTGAATCTCAGTATTCCCAAAGAACATCCAAAAATTAAGTTAAAAAGAGTGAAAGCGGTATAAAAACAAGGGACTATTTAAACGCTCAACTGACAGGTAAAACAATGTCAAATTCTACCATAAATTAGGATTCAGCTATACTCTTAAGTATTTTACTTAACGAAACACCAACCCTTTAAGCTTGAGAATATTGCACTAAAATTTTGCAAATATTTTTCAAACAATCCTTTAATGCACCCGGCATCATGGATAACTTTGACTCATCTAAAAATTGATTTCCAGATAAATCTACAAAAGAAAAGTTGCAGAAATAATGTTGATAGTGATACCCCAGATGACACCACCCGATTCAGACAAAAAGTTCTTCTAAACAATTTACAGAGTGTTACAAAAGTTTAATTTTGCGAAAATAAATTGTGACACAATATAAAACCGGGAAATGACGATAATTTCAATCACAAATGTAATCCAAACTAAATGCTGATCCTGCTCAAAGCTATTACCAACTTTAGCTTGTTGTTTTTTGTTCAGCTTGATAAGGACATCCATCGCTGGAATTAATCCTCGATAACGAACGACAACGCATAGACGACATAGAAATGAAACATCTCAACAGAATTATCTTCGTCATTTTTTTTTTGTCCATCTTCTTCCTTTTTCTTCTTACTTTAATGGTGTTTTTGTTTGGTTCTTATTACTTTTCCCATACCAGACAGCAGGGAGTCGCACCACACCCTTGTCCATCACCAGCAAGAACTCAAAGTGCCTGTATCCTCTAGACCGTATCATATAACATACAAAATCCTTGGTGACTTAGTGGGAGGTCGGTGGGTCGGTCGTCTTTAGTGTTTATTAGCCCATTCCAACTATAGGTGGCAAGTGCCCTCTCTGTTAAATCTATTTCAAAGTTGATAAGGTCGAAGGATTTTCATTTTGTTCTTGTATTTATTTTTGGATGTTTTATCCTTTTTTGTTTTTATTGTTCAGCCTTGTCAGTCATTGTGCACCTTACTTTTGCCAAGGGAGGAGGTATTATAGCATAATGAGATTATACTGTAGAGTTTGATTCTATGTAGGAAGTTGTCTTTTTAAATACGACTATCTTTTAACAATTCTATGGGAGAATAATGGTTATGAATTGGTTGGAGGGAATTGCTCATGTATAAAGATAAGATTTGAGAAACAAGAAATAATAAGATAAAAATGTCCTACACTCAGAAAAAAACGTCCCATTAAATTGTCAATGGGACGACCATTGTTTCTATAGTACGCGTTTCAATGGGATTTTACTATTGAAACAATGGTTTTCAAGTTAATTGCGTGGTTTTTGTACCATTGATCCAATGGTATTGAAACTATTATTATTAATAGGGCATAAACTATTGATTCAATGGGAAAAACTATTGGTTGAATAGTATCTCACTATTAAACAAAATTAAAGGATACTATTGTCCCATTAAAAAATACTATTGATTAGTAATAGTAGTGATACCATTGAAAAACATCGTTTTGATAGTAAATCTTATTAAAATAATCCAAATTCAATGTGATTGACCATGAGATCAATAAGATTGATACTATTGTTCAAAATTTAACACCATAAACCGTGAAAACGTTTTTTTACTAGGATTTGATATCAGAATATTAATAAGACGTACTATACTTTCAATAGTTTTATCATATTAAATTTTTTGTCACGAGAAAAAAAAATCAAGATTAAAAGTATATCCCTTTAATATAATAGGATAACTGAGATTCGTACCATTAATAATAAAAACCAATTTTCAATAGTGCGTTTTATTAGTTTAATGGGATGGACCATTGACCTTATAGTATGTGAATACTCAATATTAATGAGACGTACTATACTTTCAATGGTTTCATCTTAATAATTTTTTTGTTAGGAGCAAAACAAAAATCTAGATTAAAGGTATATCCCATTAATATAATGGGATAACTGAGATTCGCATCATTAATAACAAAAAACTATTTTTAATAGTGCGTCTTATAAGTTCAATGGGATGGACCATTGACTTTATAGTATGGGAATACTCAAAATTAATAAGACGTACTATACATTCAATAGTTTCATCCTATTAAATTTTGTATTACGTGCAGAACAAAGCCCAAGATTAAAAGTATATCCTATTAATATAATGGGATAACTGAGTTTCGTACCATTAGATAATAACAAAAAACAATATTTAATTGTGCGTCTTATTAGTTCAATGGGATGAACCATTGATTTTACCTATAGTATGTGAAGCTAATAAATGAAAGATCGACTTTGTGAAAAATTGCTCGTGTAAACAAATCTCTTTTGCATACGAAATAGAAATTTTATCATTTTTGTGATAAAACATTTTTTTCAAAGTTTAAGACTATAAACATCGAAAAATTTCATTAAAAAAACTATATTTGTGGGTATAAAAATAAATCTTAATTCCTCTTTTAGTAAAATTGTAATTTTTTATACACAAGTGATGCCCAGACTAAAAATGATGAATCTGATGACACAATCAAAAAACTCTAAGTCTTAAATGAATTTTACTGAACATTTACAGTCGCATTTATTAAGAAAATTTAGAGGCTTCGTAACTTTAAAATGCCTCTAAATAGCTCTATAAATAAGGTTTTACAGCCTTATTCTGGCACATCTAACTGATACCTCACAAGTCACAACAACCTCAAAAGGTGAGGTAAATTTGATTTTGTGATGTATACAAGTTTAAATGGCAACTATAGATAGCACTGCGTGTCTAACACGGAACTTTTTTATGGCTGGAAGTTTTTTTTAAGCAGCTGTTAGTTTTAAATTAGATACTGATTCTCGTAAAACGTACTTAACTGCGCCGCCCGCAAGCAATTGCTAACTTGTCAAGAGGGTAAGAATTTTAGAAGTTGAATACAATTTTGTTTACAGTTCACGTGTGGCTGGTGTCATGCTTCCAGTTTTTTTTTATTCCGTATTGATGGAAAAATCATCATGAAAAAACTAACACCGTAACAACACACTTCTCAAAATTATTCAGGTGTACTTCGAAATTCAGCGAAGAAGCTTGAAGAATATCCACTGTTTTCGGAAAAAAATTGTTTGGTGATGGAGCACATTTCTGGCTGAATGGGTGTTTCAATAAACAAAATTGCTACATATATTTAGGCTGATGATTACCCCAAAAAGGGTCTCGAAGTAGCTCGAACTATTGTTGCATCCGAAAAAATTGCACTGTTTGCAGATGGGCTGGTGGAACCATCGTTCCGTATTTCTTTTAAAAAAATAAGGCTGAACAGAACACAACCATCACCAGTGGGTGCTACCACACTATGATAACAGACTTTTTGCTGTCTGAAATTGAAGCTCATATGTCTATGGCACAGACAGCGCACGAAACAATTGAGAAATAATTTTTGTAAGAGCAGGCCACATTCAAGACTTCTCAAATAGCCGCCTATAGATCATGTGACATCACAACTTTGGATTTTTCCTTTGGTCAGCCACGATTCAGAACTTAAAAGCCAACATTACTAGCGAAATTAGAATTACCGAGAAAAATTGTTGATATTTTTGGAGCAATAATTTTCATGGCCTACTTGTATTGGACTAGATTTAAAACAATTTTTGAAAATTTATTTGCCCTGCGATAATTGGTAGAAACCGAAAGTGAATTGAAGAGATTTTTTTTTTATTTGGAAGAGTTTGTGCTTGTGCGGTTATGAAACTTGATGAAATCATTTTCGCCCTGAATATTGTACAATAATATCGACAGAATAGATGGATATTTGTTTTGAAAATATAATTTTTTAATTTAATTTTTCGAATGGAACTGAAAAATATATTTTGAATGCAAGCAAATCCGATTAATTTTGCAGCAGATCCTAATTGAGTGATAGAAAACACTTGATTTTCAAGTCATATAATCCAAAAGCTAACGATCCCTCACACGCTCTCCTGGTGGAAAACCTGTTGTCTACGATCTCACCTCGAGATTGGAAATTTTAAGATTTGCTTACAAACTTTGTGGAAAAAAAAATTCGTCTATATTGAATCGGTTATATTCAATCAGAAATCTATTCCTTTTCTTTGAATTTCTGTTCAATTCTGTGCATTTTGATCTAAAGTTTTGTCAAAGTTCATTTAAAAAAATGTTTTGACACAAGTTTGGACTAAAAATCACAGAAATTCAAAGTAAAGGAACAAACATATAATCTTATTTCTTCAATTGAATTTTTATTCGCTGATCTCACAACGGATAGAATCATGGATATACAAATTTTAACAGGATCTCCATTACAACCAGAACTAATAGACCTGTGAGAGACTCTTGGAAGCTGGTGCTTTTCTTGTATGGCAACACAAATCTGATGACACCCGAAGTCCAAATTTTTGACAAATTTTTCGGTGTGAACGAAAAAATGGGGTGAATTATTTTCTCATCAAATACCTTTAGGAAAATATTAATATATTAAAGGATGGAGGAATTATGAAAAACATCAGTTTTAAGGGTTCAACATTTCAATGACCCATTTTAACCCTTTATTTCTGCCGAAGGCAAATTCTTTCTCATAAAATCATTATACCAGTCAGATTACGACTGGAAAATACTGAAAGAAAAGTGTATCACAATCAAATTAAACACTTTAATATGTAAGGTTTTTTTCCAACCTCAGCCCCACTGTGAGTCGTGCCTTGGGCACGTAATCCGATACGGACGGATATATTTTTGACTAACCAAATAATCGAAATAGGGACAAATAACGACAAACCTGCACGTGAAACGTTCTGGCTTTTAGGGCTGGCCACGATACCAGAAAAGTCTCGGTATCGTTTGGTATCGGTATCAGAAACCGAAACGATATCGAGATGATATAGTTTGGTATCGGCAGAAAATTTGAATATTTTTATTAATTTATTGCAAGCAATCAATTTTTGTAATTGGTTTCTTGGAAAAGGCTCTTATGATTTAGATGACATTTTCCGAGCTTTTTTCTTTAGCAGGGAGAAGGTTTAAACAATATTATTAATTAAAACTTCTCACTGCCATGCCCATCTAAATTACGCTGAAGCCCACAATTTGGATGTAATTTTAAGACTTGGTTCTCTTTAGTGATGACCTCACGTCAAAATTTTTGTGTCGAATTCCTAATCGGAACTTTAGACATAGTGAAACAAGCGTTTACAAAATTGTTAAATCAACATAATAAGCTTTAGTTGAAAAAAATGTCTTTTATAATAATGATTTTTTTTTTATGCAGCTTTGTCGACTGTAAATGGAGAAATTCTGTGGAATCTGTTATCACACCTGAAACATCTGGACTACGTGGATGACTTTTGCTTGCTCTCTTAAAGGATCGTGGATCTCCATCAAATGACAACGAGGGTGGAGAAAGGTTGAAGCCGTCGTGATTAAGATCAATACGGCAAAAACAAAGAGGATCAGTCTTGGAACTTCTTCATCTACTCAAATACATATTTCTGTACAGCCAGTAGAGATGGTACTGAGTTTTCAATATCAGTCTATACTGATGGCGGGACCAAACTATTATAAAAAGCCGAATTGGGAAAGCAATAGCTGCGTTCGGAATGCTGTCCGGAATATGAAGAAACAATTCTTATAAGCCTGAAGACCAAGCTAAGACTATTTCGCTCCAATGTAGAATCTTTGCTTCTTTATGGATGCAGCACTTGGAAAGAAACACCTACTACCACAAGAATGCTGCAAACGTTCGTAAATAGATGTCTGCGAAACATCTTATGGGTTTTTTGGCCTAACCGTATCTCTAATGATGAGCTTCATGTGGGGACAACTACGGAAACCATCGACTTTATTAATACGAAAACGTAAGTGGCAGTGGATTGGACATACGCTTCGAAAAGGCCACGAGTGCATTGCGAGTTAAGCGATGAGAGCAATAAGACTGCGGGAAACTCTCAATCAGCTCTTGGGAGTAAAACACCTGAATACAGTCATGAAATAAGGTCATAAGATGGATTAGACGCTATCTGGAAATCATATTTGGGAATTTTTTCTTCAGTGAAACTAATCTCTAATTAACACGCACCTTTAAGAAAGTTTGTTTTTTTTTGTTTCTCTGAGATCAAGTTTCATGAATGTCTGCACTAGAGAGTTTTACTCTCGAGAGCTGCTCGCAGGCTAATCACACTCGAATTGATACGCACCCTTAGAGTTCGAAAAAAGACAAATTTATTGGTAAGCCTGTTATAAAAATCTTAATCACTTTGAAGGTTGAATGTACGAGTATGTATGTCTCTAAAAAAGTACTTTTCAGGGTATTATTTAAATAAATATGAATTGTAACTAATAATATGTTAATTTTAACATCATGTAGTTAATTATTTTACAATCAAAGACTCTTGAAAAATATTTAACTATGATTTGTTTATAAGTTTGTATCTAAAGTTGTATACAGACACAGAGCTATCACTTATAATAGGTCCATTAATTACAATTCAAACTTATTTCAATAATTACTTAGTCAGTATTTGAACAAAAACACAAATACACACAACCACTCAACTGTCAAATGCACTTTCAAACTTATTTCAGCAGTTTTTCATCCCAATTTACTAAAAAAAAAACACAAACACATAAACAAAAATAAAATCAATTTAGCCTGACTGAAATAAATTCAGATTCAAGTTTTTGACTCATAATCAAATAAAAAAACACCTCACATTAATTATAAACCAAATATACTCATATATATATATGTATGTATCACATGGTATACACATGTATTTGTCCCTACATTCATGTATTTTAACTATAAATAAAATCCATCATGAAAGGCTGTTTCATAAAATATATGTTCATACATCTCTAATTAATTGAAGTTCCACTTAAAGCCACAAAATCCTGCCACCAATATGAATAAACAAATGATGCTCGATATACGCCTACGATTTATATGTGTGTCGATGACGATGAGTTTTATCTAATTATCCTTTAAAAAAGATTATTCTGTCATGTCAGGATAAATTGTATAATTATTTTATTTTTTTTTTTTGTGAAGCCTGTGGGAACGCTTTAATGTAATTCATCATTCATGTGGACATTTAATAATTAACACAAAATAAATAAATATTTATTTATTCCTTGGAAAATATATTAAAAATACTTTTTACTAACTCATTTAAGTTAAAAATTAAAAAAAAATCATAATTGTCATCAAAGATGAAAAAAAAAGAATCCTTGCAATTATTTTTCAGCTGATGCTTAAAGGTTTTTTTTTTTTTTAACAACAAAAAAAGTCCTTAATACCCCACAAATTTAGCTTAAAGAAAACTTCTTGAACTTGTCCTTGTTCTGTGATGTCCTTAGTCTTTTATGAGAGGAAGGAAAAAGGACTACGTTTTTGTCCTGCCATACATACATATACAAGATGTTTTTTGTTTCTTATTTTGAATTCTCCCCTTGTACGAGACATTGAGGAATAAAAACCGGAAATTATCATGCGAGTTGGGGTTTTTAAATGTTGCTCCATCATGAAAAGGGGGTGTTTCCTTCCACATGATGACATATCTTTGTGGGAAACGTTTATGACATCAAGTAGCACTACCATGTGTTACTAAACGAACGTGTGCACCCACGAAGAAGGGTTAACTCTTCGTGTAAAAAAGACAGCTTCTTATAGGGGGGTACGCAATATGAGATGGGCTAGTGATAGGGAGTGAGAGGCGCAGGTGGTTGGAATACAAGAAGAGCAATTTTCTGCGATATTTCTACTCCTCTCCATCTGCTTCGGCTCCCATAAAAAATATGAACAAAGCTACCAAACATCCGAGCTCCTTAAATACATGGTAACGGTATGTATATAAAAAGAGCTACTGCGGATGGTTAGCAGCAGCTTTACCATGTCAGTGTTAAAGTTCAAGTATTCCGAGCCCTGTTCCGTTTAGCACTCTTACACTTACGCAAAACTGTTGTTAAACATTCCTACTACCTACTTGGTAAGGGTTAAGTAAGATTGTACAAGTACATGGCAAAAAATGTCGTTGTCGTTGTCGTTGTTGTTGTCGTTGTCGTTGTCCACCACATAAAACGCTGTGGTTCATACTAAATAAGGACACCGCAAGGACCTTATAATTAACTTTTTCCCTTTTTTTTATGTGAGTGAGATTTTTTTGTGTTGACTTTGTTTGGAAACGCGTGTGTAAACGTAGGAGGGTTTTAGTTGTTTTGGATGTTTTAGACGACATTATAACTTCGACAACAAGGATTTGCAAGGATTATTTTTTTTTTTTTATTTGTCCCCTCTTTCTGTATTAGAACTTGCAACAGAGTGTAGTGGCAGGTGTGTGAAATTTCTTTGAAGAACAACGAGTATGAAGGAAGTTATTAAAGGAAGTTACTAGAGCGTTAGCCTCTTTTTTTGTTTTGTTCTCCATATTTGTAATTTCTGCTAACTGGAGCTGACATATTTGTATAGGTATGATGTAGTATATGTTGAATGCCATTCATTATAAATGGATGTGTACTTATGTATATTTGAGAGCTTAAGAGTTCTATATAAACTTACGATTCTGAAGGAAGGTTTTTTGTAGGTATGTAAAACTTTTTGAAGTACTCACCTGGAAAGAAAAACAAAATGGAAAGTTTATGATTAGAGAAGTTTATAAAATGTAGAAATAATGTTGAGTGCAATATGTTTTCTATTTTAATACTTTTTTGCATGACATATGTTTTGTAGAAGGTCTATTTTAAGACTTATGAAAAACTTGCTCATAACTAGAATTTTTGGTGGATTAAATGCAAACAAGTTCCATTAGCTTTGCAGCAGATTCAGGGGCCGAATTACCGCGTCAGTGATCGAGTGAGTGAGTGCGTATGTTAGCGGAAATGGAAGAATTCTCTCGATGGAATCAACGTGGGCATCTACAGTTCCATCCAAGCTTAACTAATTATTAACACCTTACGAGTTTTATCAATATTCCGGGCTATCGCAGGTCTCGGATTATGCCTTGGAAAATTGTTTCAAACTTGGAGCATTTAGTTGAATTTAGGGGAGCATTTAACTAATCAAAATGATTTGTGTCGAAAAATAAAAAAAGTATTTTTTTTTTTTTTTTGGAAAATTGTGATGGTAATTTTTTTTTTTTTTTTGTAAAAATCAAGTTTTTTCAAATTTTTTTTTGGATTCGTAGAGCATTTAAATAGCGCATAAATACAGGTCCAAATCCAATTTTCGTACGTTATGTTTAAACCATTTTAGGAAATTGTTCTGCTAACTTTAAATCAAGTTAGCATCGATTTTTACCAAAAGTACTTGAGCATTAAATTTAATTGTTCGGCATTTAATAAGCGCTTTATAATGCCATTACAAAACATATGTTCTGCTCACCTTGCTCTGCTTACTTGAGGGAAATTTATAAAGGCGCACATGCCACTACACAGGATGAAGAAAATGATACTTAATACGAGTTCTAAGACCTCTATAAGCAAGGTTCTAAAACTATGATATTGAAATTGTTTAAGGTGATTTTAACGCAAGGCTTGAAAGATTGGTTGCACAACCGGAAATTATAGTCTGCATGATACTACTTGCGTTAGCGGACTCAGGTAAGTCAATGTTGCTTTTAAGCGAAACATTATGGTAGTTACTACACAATTCTTATATCTGGAAATTCATAAGAGGACATGGCGATGTCTAAAAATTCAGAAAAAGCAACGGTTAACTGAAGCAACTTGGAGGAAATTTGAATCTGTGATCAGATTGACCAAGATCCAGGATTTTTTCCTAGTCGAGTCCCTAAAAGCTTCTTCAAGAGTCCTATGATACATCATTAATCACTGAGAACTAGTTATATCATTGCGAGGAAGCCATCAGAGAAGCTTCTTTTGGTCTTACACGACCAACACAACAAAACTCTTCGTCTAACGATCAGAAAACAAAAGTAAATATAAGGTCAACAGCTGCTCACTAGCTCTTTGAGCAGAAGAGTAGCGTATAACAGCAGCTTCTTAGAAGCAAAAAGAATAGAGCATGGGAAGAGTGCGATCAAGAAAATGGGGGAAAAAGAACCTTTTAAGGCCCAAACAGAATATAGTGGAAACAGCTGGTAGTGAGGATATGGAAAATGATTTCTGAAAACTGTATAACAGAGATTATGAATCGAATTACGTTGCCAAAAATCATTTAACCTGGAGAACACAAGCCAACAATTCCCTACACCCGATGTCGACGAAGTGACGATATAACTAATATAATTAAGCTTATGTCTACTAACGAGTTGCCAAAGTGGCAAGCGTTTAGTTGTTGAGGTGTATGCTTCAGCTCATCGGCAAAATATGTTTGGAGGAAAGTATATCCGATTAATGGAAACCTTAGTATATTGTTTTGCTTAATCCTAAAAAAGGTAAGCCTCTGGACTGAACAGAGGCATCAGTCTCCTCAACATTGCTTGAAAGATCTCTTAACATCAACAACCTGATAAGTCCAAATTTGTGTTGATTTAGTTCAGGGAAATCATAAATCAACCAACGACCAATCTTGGGAAAAATACAGCAATTTCAAATCCATATCTAACACTTTGTCATCGATTTGAAAGCATCAAAAAGAGAAGCAATTAAGAGCAGTTAAAAAGTTAAAAAGAGTGTTTTGTTAATTTTAAACGATTTTAGCATCGTACTATCTCTTAAAATTTTTCTAAAGTTAAAATCACCAAATGGCTATTTTAATTTTTTAATATCGTGCTAAATCCATAATATCTGTCATTTTCTTCTAAAAAAATTTTTGACGATTGTATTTTAGAATTAAATTGAGTTACATTGTAAAAATTAAATGGAGAATTCTAATGGACTAATACAATTTTAATGCACGAAGATAACAAAATTATTTTTCGCTACAAACACCCGATAATTTTTCCTGGGTCTTCATCATGTAAGGCTGATATAATTTTCGATACCCACATCGATGTTAAATATCTAAAGAAGAAAAGTTTTGTAGCAACATTTGTGTGGATTGGAATTTTCTGATCGATGCGTCAGGATCGAACCGAAGGGTTCGAATCCTGGGTGTAACCAACTTTTTTTATTTTTTTTTTTGCGCACAGAACCAAATTTCGCGACGGTATTTCAAAAATGACAGTGTCGATTTTCTTTAAATTTTGTACTTAATGGTTTTCAAACATTTTTTATCTGCATTTTAATAATTATACTTAAGATTTTCGTTTTTAAAATTTGGCCTTTTTAAAAATGTTATAAAAATTATACGAGTACCTACAATTTTTAAAACTCTGAGTATCTTGAATATACGAGTACTTACAAGCAACCCAGTCGTTCATTTAATTTTCAAGAGATATTTTATGCTTTAATTCTTAATAAGAAAATTTAATTTGAATCCCCAGTCACATTAAAATAAATTAATTGTTGAGATTTAAAATTCCAAAGCTATCAAAAAATGTTGTTTCTATGGATTTTTTTTTTTTGCTAAGTTCTACCTTGAATTTTCCAGCCCTCATCACATTTAAACTTTTTTTTGCTACCCCAAATTTTTCTTTATTTTTGCATTCCATTCAAACAAAATTTATCTCGCCCCTCTTTAGAAGAACTTTCCTTGATTTATGCATGTTTGAGATTTATACACTGCAACAAATTATTCATGTGTTCGTGAAATTTGCCATAAATCCACCCGTCCTTCCTCTTCCGAAAATAAAGAAAATCCATTTGTTTGCGGTCGCGTCGTCTTAAGGTGCACACATCTATGTAAATCACGATATGTTCTTGAAAAAAAAAAACTCATACAACAGTAAGTACTGAACAGAAATCCAACAAATGGGGTGTTGGAAAAAAAGTGCAGATACAAATTGCTACTTTGTGGCTGTGATGTGAACATATTATGTGGGGTTGTCGATGCCAACCGAGCCGAGCTGCTGAGCATCGCTAAAGTTATTCAATTTTATGCTTGAATGATTGATTAGCTTGTTATAGTGAATATGTTGATAGACACTGCCTTTATATGCATCAACGTCACACTCTAAGTAGTAAGTAACACAGCACATGGATTTGTGAAAATGCCACAAACTGATTTATTTTCAAAAGTGACTACTTGAGATATTTTCCACATTTCTTCTGGAACAGCAAATGTATATTTGTGAACAATTTTTGCAAAAGTTTCACTTGCGATGATTTATTTCACATTCAAAAGAAATAAGTTTGAAAAAAGAACTTCTCAAAAGGATTCCAAAACGTCAGCTTCCTCTCAATTCGTCTTTTTCTTATTAATGACGAAAAAACAAATAATTAAGAAAACTTTTTCGAGGGCCAAGGCCTAACTCAATAACCACCCCTGCGTCAATTCTTCGAATTCTTTGCGTGAAAGTTATATTTCCCAAGATAAAAAAAACAAAAGTCCTAGAAACTCACTTTTAGATCTAGATCCTCTTTGTTGAAGAAAAAAAAATATGCGATGCGTGTTCACATTTATGTTCGCTAGAGATGCTGGCCTACAAAAACTTTCTTTCTTTGTTTTTTTTTGCTCTTCCTGGTTCCACTCGCCCACACCATTAGATTGAGTGAGCTTCATGTTGTATATTATATTGTATAATTCTACCTTCTGACAATAATGATAAAACAAAGTACGTTTTCCCTTCAACTGTGATGAAAACTTCTTCAAAAAATGGTAATTTATTCTTTGTTGAAGTTTGGGCTTGTTTTGCAAAGTCCCCTTGACAATTATTTTTGGATGTTCTTTTGTTTTTATGAGTTTGTACATTTCTTTTTTGTTTTATTAATACATATGTAGACAAAAAAACATATATAGGCATATAAAAACACCACGAACGATAAAACCGAATTCACATTTGTTCGGTAAAATAAAAGAAAATCAACAAAAAAAAAACCAAACACAACTTCAATGACAGTCTTTCTTCTATTATCAAAATATAGAAAAATGTTTATTCGATGACAAAAAAAAAAATAAAAACATTTTTCTATTCAGTTGAGGGAAAACTCGCAAAAAAAGATTTGTTTTTATGGGCATGTTCTCATGTTGAGTGGGGATACATTTATAGTGTGTAATACTTCTATGGATTTTTTTCTTTCTGGGTAAGGAGGGGGAGGGGGCACTATGGCGACAACCAAAAATATTTGATTAAAATAAGTTAATTGAAGTGATGGTGTAGATGGGAGGACATATCACAGAAAATAATTTCATATTTGGTCACTAGGGCGTAAATGTACTATTTTTTTTTTGTATTTCAAAGCAGTTTATTAAATGAATAGGTTTAATGAGGCGCCTGTAGTGTAATTTAGTAGCAACATTATTGTTTTTTTTTTGCTTTGATGTTGAAATAAGGAAGCATGAAAAAAAGGGCTTTAAAAAACATTTCGTTAGGGAATAATTTAAAGGAGGAAACACTCGATAACAGGAAATAGACATTTGAGTCAAGACAATAAGGAATAAATACTAACGGGTTTTGTATAATGTAACTATGGAAAGCAGTTCTATTTATAAGGTCATCTAAATTCAAATTGTCGGAGCCATATTATAGTTTTTCTGAAGTTTTGAATGTCCTGAATTAGAATTTGGTCTCAAAATCACTCGATTAGATCAGTTTCGAGACATTTTAATGTTTTAAATTCCGGTTGTAAAAACTATGTGAAGTTTGTAACAGAAATAATTTTTAGCAGGACTGAGTACTGATAGCGTGTTGTTTTTGGTAAATTACATTAAATTAAATGCTCGTTAACCTCGCAAAACTACGAATTTTAGCACAATTTTATTTTTTACAGAACTTTTGATAAATTCGTAGAAATTGGTAGTTTTGAGAAATACGCGAGCACAAATAAAATTTTGAAAATACTTTTAATGTTTAAGGTCACTCAATAACTTAGAATTATGTCTACTCAAAGTTATATTTTGGATAAAGAAAGTAATGGTTTTCAACATCAATTTACAGGAAAGTATTTTTTTAACGTTTGTCAAAGAACAAATTACTTTGCGATGTTTGCTTTTACAAGATTACGACCAAAAACACTATCTACGAAAAATATTTAACATTATCGAAATGCTAACATAATTTTCGGATTGAAATCCAATATAAATCTTATGGAAAGATGCCAAGAAAAAATCCTATAACAAAAGAAGAAACATGAAAGTCGGTAACAAAAGCTTGGGAGACCATTCCTATTGAAGTTTGTCACAATTTAGGAGACATCATGCTTAAAAGATATAAAGCTTACCTTAAGAATAATGTTTTCGGAATTATTATAAAAAGAACATTACAGAATAAAACCTTTCAAAAATGCATAGATCTTTTTAGCACACATCAGCTGCTATGATTTTGCACATCATATAAACGTCTTTTTTATATATTTTCTCCCACAGTTTTCTCAAAAAACAGTAAGCTTTTTGAAACACCAGAAATCCATTCTTAAGCTTTGTACACAGATCGAGAAAGGACAAATTATATTTTTACATTTTTTCCCCAGACAAATTCTGACGGTGTACAGATAAAAACAAAATTCAAATGAGAACAATAGCGTAGCTTGAAATTATAAAAATTATAAAATTTGCTTCAATTCACACAAATTCGAGAATTTTACATACAGAAATCAGATTCTTTCAATTTTTTTTTATTTATGTTGGAAAAGGTGATTTTAGTGCAATTTAGTAATATTTGAAAGAAAATATACTTTTTCCGTCAAAACATAGTTTTCCTTCCGTCCTTCAAGCCATTAATTGTCAAATTTTATTAAAGGATGGCTACGATGTTGATGGATTAAAAAACTTTTTAAGAACTATGAATTTTTTTAATTTTGATTACTACTCCGGTGATGTGATTGGGTTGAGATTCGGATTAAAATAAACTTTTTTCATCAAAACATAGTCTATCCCTCATCTGTCAAGCTATTAACTGACTCCAAAAAATTGCCAACATTTTTGAAGTTTTTTTACTTCTCCGCAAAAATAGTTATTTAAGGGCAATTCGTTGATATTTGGATAAAAACAAACTTTTTCCGTCAAATAATATTTCTGTTTTAATCTTTGAAGCTTTGAATTTTAAAGTTCACATAAAGGATGAATGTGATTTCGATGGATTTAAAAAAAAAAAATTGTCAAAAAAATATTCAGTTTGCTTCTGCTCCAAAAATTGAAGTGAATTTTTCAACTCATTTTGCTGATTCTAAATCCGTTCAAAGGAAGGAAGAAATTTAAACTCTTACTGGTCTATGAGATGGTAGGAACTATTAATAGTTGCTAAGTGTATTTACGGTCATACATCACACCGCACATAGATTTCAACGCAGTGGCCATAACAGATATTCTGACAAGGGAATCATGGAATGAAAACCGGGTCATTAACGAGAATCATTTTTCGGTGTTTACGGACGGTTCCAAGACATGTGAGGGGGTAGGGTCAGGAATCTTCTCAGTTAACCCACCTATTAGCAGATCAGTAAGGCTTCCAAATCACTGTAGTGTATTCCAAGCGGAAATACTTGAAATACATCTTTCCTCACGTGAAATAGTTGGTAGTAATATCGACATCTTCATAGACAGTCAGGCCGCAATAAAAGCCATTTCCTCAATCACTATAAAGTCTAAACTGGTAGATAGTTGCCGAAATGTACTGAGGATTCTCAGCGCAATGAACACAGTTACTCTTAAATGGGTCCCAGGACACCGTGATGTATACGGGAACGAAATGGCATATAAACTGGCCAAAAACGGGTCATCCCTTGATCGGAGCCAAACCGATCACTCGGTACTTATGCCACTGGAGCAAGAGAAAAGTAGAATTCACCAAAGTTTCCTCGAGGATGTGGATTTCAGATGGTCAACCATCGACACTTGCAAAGTTTCAAAAAATCTATGGCCGAATATTTCAAGAAAAAAGACAGAATATTTACTCAAGATTAGTAGGCCTCAACTATCCACCCTTATTAGAATCCTAACGGGTCACAACTCTATGGGTACCCACATGCACAGAATGGGCATAAGCTCGTCGGACTTGTGTAGAGGGTGTCAAGATGAAGAGGTGGATGAGGATTCATATCACTTTCTTTGTGAATGCCCCAGCCTAGCCAGAACCAGGAAAGCAGCCCTCGGAGAATACTTTTTCGACGAACTGGGCGACATCTCAAACTTGCCACCAAAGAACATCCTAAAATTCACCCAGAATTCAGGGTGATTGAGGGAGGCGTCCAATACCAATACCAACACCTAAATTCCACCCAATCCACCTTCTCCTTCTACTCACACCTACCTTAACCAATTCCTTTGGGGAGGGCAATGGATCCATTGAGATCCGAGTGAGTTGTATTTACAAGTAGATCACACTAATTAACATTCATGCTTGTACAAAATCGATCAAAATCATACATGTATGAAAGGAAATTTCAAGAACATAATATTTGAAATATTTAGTTTCAAAAAAAAAAATATCTACCTTTAAATTGAAACATTTAAAAAAATTAAATCGAAGAAATAGTTGTTTTTTTTTTAATTTTAGTACCTTCACAATATCTACATTTATATTTTCAAAATACGCTTTTGCATATAAGAAAAATTTCAAATCGGTTATATATTGTTTTCAAAAAAATCAGGCGTCAAATGAATTTGAGGTAGGTACTTAAATTTTTGAAAAATGATTTCCCTCCCAAAGATTCACGGAAAGAATTCTTGGATCAAACCAAAAGATGAGCTCCAAATCACGAAAAATGAATCCAGGTGTAGGTCTTCCATTTTGCAATTTGAAAACTGCGAAAAATAAGGATATTGATACACAAAAATTATGAATCTTGAGTATTAATTCTTTGATCGAGAGAAAACAAGAATTTGATCCAAATAATCCTTTGCACATTTTGTAAATTTGCAAAAATGGCGTTTCTCACTTTTATTTCGTTATTTCGTGATATTCAATCCGAAGAGGAGTATTGCTCCACCCTTTATTTTGAACATAATAATCTTCAAAACGTGAATATTATAAACATTTTATTTAAATTTGTTTAAAATAAAAATTTACTTTGACTCCACTTTGATTTGAACTCACGTCTTTCCAGGTGCTAAGCACGCAACCACTAGACTAATTCACAATAGATATCACATTAGTGTCAGAAATTAACACGTATGAATGCCATGTTGTGGTGCTTTACATCCTGGAAAAGTAAATTGCGACAAGAGGGTCGTTGTTTGGGAAAAAAATAGTTTTTGATTTGCATAGACTCCAATGGAGTTTCGAATTGCGAAAAAAAAAACATGATTTGCTAAAATAATCAGTGATTGTGCAATGTGAATCACAAAACAGTGATAGCAAAATGTAGTTTTACTATGTTCTGAATGTAAAATTACCCGTTTTTGTTTCAATCTGGCAAATAAATGCAAAACGCCATGATTTACGAATAAAACGTGTTTTGGAAATTGCAAGTGAAAATCGTGTTTCCTTTACAAAAAGTACCTAATTTATTAAATTTAAAAAAAAAGTGGTAGAGCCAGTTTTGAGAAAAAAAATTGCTTTAAAAAACATGTAAATATATATCAGGTTTCGTTATCTTTGGGCCTAAGGAAAATCCACTTAGCCGCAGATCCACTTTTCTTGTCAATTCGTTCATAGTAATCTTTATTTTTCTAATATTTTGCTTTCATAAAAAAGCTTTATGAAAGGTTTAAGTAAATGTTTCCAGCTGAATGGTTTATACAAGCTGTTACGCATCAATTTTAGTATAACTTAAGCAAGCTTTTTAATTATACCAGTGGTCGAAATTCGACCTTTCTCATTAATGCTTTAACGGCAACATATACATAAATAATAAAAATAAGATTCTGCCAGACCGATTGGCTATAAAAATAAAAAAAATATGAAAATACGTTGCCATTAAGTCAGTGTTCATCTTACATAATAATAGATCGATTCCTAATAGAATTAGTAGTTTTTCTTATAACACTATTTACTACCTAAACACCACATACAGAGACCACCTCGAAGTCAGCCGGCGCACTTTCGATTTTCGCAAAAAAAAAATCTTAGGCGATGTATTCCTAATTGCACATTGCAAAAATCAAAAAAATTTTAATTGCACACCTCCTGTTTTTTTTTTTTAAAATATAAACAAATTGCACTTTGTATGGAAATTTCAAATGCTCATATCTTTGTAACCAAGTCGAATATCTAAATGCACAGGAGCTTAAATAATTGCTCATTTTGAAATTTAATTTGCACACCAAAAATTTTTTTTGTTACATGCTCCCCCACTTAATAAATCAATAATTAAAATTTCGACTAAATTAATTGTTTAATAATCCAAGTAGATCTTATAAGTAACCAATCAACAGAATTTATCAATAGCGCGATGGAAGAGTATCCGCCTGCAGTCGATCTCGATCTGTGAAAGTATACACACGTTTTCGGCTTTCACAGCGTTTACAAATAAAATCGGAGTGTTCAGTACAAGTTAGTACCACAGCCAAGATTTTTTTAATAGTGCAATAGCACAGTGGAAGAGGTGGCGGACCTGAACTTAGTCGCAACGTTCCGTCTTCACGGGGCCAACATAAACAGGATAGATAATTTTTTGCTGAAGCTTATTCGAGGTCACATTGCAAGAGCGATGTCCTCGACTAACAGCTTAATTTTCGGGGCTTATTACCCTAAATACGAATACTACGAGAGTGTGCGTCTAAGCGGCTTTATTCCGCCCGATGCATTCCTCCACCTAGACAGTCGAGGGCTGATCCAGGATAGAGCGGCGGTTCCGCTAATCTACCACGTCGGCCGTAGAACTGTAGATCGGCGGCTCCTTTACAGTCGAGACGTCCTCGCACAAGACGGAGCTGAGCACCTTCGGTTCAGTAGGACTGTGTCCGAACGGGACCGAAGAGATAGGGTAAAGCAGGAGAACCAGTTCTGGTGGTTGAAAAACGAAGATGAAGTTCCTTCAGACATTTAATAGTTGACCTTGCTATTTTCTCTTGTATGGCCGACTTACATAGGTTTAGGTAGTTAGTTTTAAGTAGGGACAGTCAGGGTGGCACCAAAAAAAAAAAAAAAAAAAAAAAAAAAAAAAAAAAAAAAAAAAAAAAAAATATAAAACATACAAAAACACCAAAAAAAAAATTATAAAATCAACAAAAATACAAAAAAAAAATATAAAAACCGGAAAATGCTTGCTGTGGCTGTTCTAGTTTGTAAGTAGCTTATAAGTAGGTTGTAATTAGTTTAAAATTAGTTGTAAGTAGTTTTAAGTAGTTTTAATTAGCTTTAATTTAGTTTTATGTAGTTTGTAAGTTTTATATAAAACCAAAAAATAAAGACATAGATACCGAGTTTTTTTGTGAAATTCTTCTCGGTAAAAAATAAAACCGACCTGGATTTAGTATTAAGATAGTTCTTAGGCCGAAAGGCATTAGCATTAAGTTATTCTAGTTTAACTTAGAGCGCCCGACTGGGGCCAGTAAGTTAGTTTTAAGATATCGATAAGTAGGCTAGTTTTTATGAATTTTTGTCTAGCTTTAAGATAGTTCTAAGATAATTGAAAAATAAAAATGAATTTCAAAAAAAAAAAAAAAAAAAAAAAAAAGAGGTGGCGGACCGTCAGTCTGAGGGTCACGAGTTCGAGTCCCAGTCGGGCATAAAAACATTACAAGCTTTTTTTCACAACAGGGAGGTGGAAAATTTTATTGTCTGGGAAAAACAACAGATGGAAAGAGAGAAAAGTGCGGGGGCACCGAAAGGTGGCCCAGCAACGATAAGTAAAGCGTCAACGGCACCAGTAGCGGGGACATCGAAAGATGTCATAGCAACGGCACCGATGGCAACAACATCAGCAGCAACGGCGTCATCAGCCGATACCCCCGTAAAGAGGAGGAAAAAAATCCGATGTGCGCCGAACTTGGTGAAGCGGCGCTCTACCATCACTCCAGCAAAGCTGCCAGCTGGGGGAAAAGGGGCGTCGCGAGTTACCAAATCGTCAGCAGCAATAAAAATACAGCAGCAGCTAAACACTTCGCCCTCCGACGAGGAACAAATTGAATATATGTCCGAAGGAGGTGAAGGGCTCTACACAACGGGTGATAGTAACATCATCGACATAACATCACCAGAGGCGTCCTCAGACGAAGAAGATGAGGCACAAAAAAATAAAGAGGTTGATGATGAACAGCGAATCAGCGAGCAGATTGGAGCCATAGAAGGGGAGATGGTGCGCCTCAATGCCCAACTTGCGACACTGGTGCTAGCTCTTAGGAACAAACAAGAGGCTCGCCGTGAAAAAGAAAGGCTGGAGCGAGAGCTAAAGGTACCACAGGCGCCAAACAAAGAAGCGCAACAGCAACCACAGCTGCAACCAAAAGAGCAGCTACAAATACGGGAGCAGCCCAAAGAAAACCTGCTTGTACAGCAGCCACAGCAGCAGCCAATGCCTAAGGAGCAAAGGCAACAAAATAAAAAGCAGCAACAGAACCAAAAGCAGCAGACGAAACAGCAGCAGGTACAACAGCAGCAGCAAAAACAACAGGAGCGGAGCCGACAGCAGCAGGAAGAACACCAGCAGCAGTCACAGCCGCCCCAAAGCAAAAAAGAGAAGGTGCCGCCCATCAACACCTATAAGATGGAATTAAAAGAGACCATAGAATTATGTAAGTCGGCCATAGGCCAAAACTTTTATATTAAACGACTAAGTAAGGATAGGCATGCTATACACTGCTTCACAGTGGCGGAGCATAAAATTATTAAAAACTTATTAAAAGAATCCACGACTGAGTTCTTCAGTTTTACCCCCAAAGTGGATAAATATCAAACGGTCCTGCTGAAGGGCATAGATTCCTGCACGGAACCACAGGTGCTCTTAGATGAGCTTCGTCAAAAAGCGAGCGACGATCTCGACTTTATCGGGGTCAAGCCGTTCGCTACAGTCAGAGCCAGACGGGAGAAGCGGTCTTTGCCGTTCTTCCTTGTTCAACTTTCGCCCAGCAGCAAACTGGATAGTTTGAGGAGTATCTCCGTCCTCAACTACCAGGTTGTAACATGGGATAAATTAAAGAGACGCGGCGACATGCTTCAATGCATGCGCTGCCAAAGGTTTGGCCACGCTGCAGCAAACTGCGAAATGCAGTCACGCTGCGTTAAGTGTGGTGAGGACCACATTAAGGGAGAGTGCAAGCTCGGAGAGGAAAGGGTCGAAGACATGACCCAGCTTAAATGTGCACTTTGCGGAAAAGAGGGGCACCCTGCTAATTATCGGGGTTGCTCAGCTTTTCAGCAGATTCGCAACAATAAAGCGGCTAGGCAGACAGTGGCAGAGATACGCCCATCAACGCGTGCTCCCACAGCAACGCCCGTTAATCCCCAAATTTCCTACGCCCAAATGGCGGCAGGAAGGGGAAAAACGGTACAGCCTGCAGCTAAGGCAGCCCAACCGGCCCTAGTGCCAAAGGCGCCGGACGCTCAGGCCGAAATAAGAAGCATGTTGCTGGCAATTCAAGGCCAGTTAACAGGACTTCACAACCAGATAAAGGAGCAGGCAACTAGGGTAGACTATCTCTACTCTGTTTTGCCTAGCCTAACGCAAATTAGAGGTTAAAGGCGCGCTGTCGGAGAGGCCTCTTAGGATCCTTGCTGTGAATGTAAATTCACTGATTAGGACCGAACGCAGAGCTAATCTTTTCCAATTGTTGAAAGACCAAAGTCCAGATGTGTTTATGGCCAGCGAAACTAAGCTGAACCAGAAACATAAGTTGACTAACAACAATTACAATATCGTTAGAAGAGATCGACCCAACTCCACTCCAAGGGGGGGCGTCGCAATCTTCATACGAAAAGGCATTAATCATAAAGTTATATATAATAGTGATCTGCGCAGATTTCGGCTGTTAGAGGCGTGCATCGTATGCATTCCTCTCCAACAGGGGAAGCGAATGTATGTGATCGCGGCTTATGCGCCGGAATCACCTCAGCCAACTGATTTTATGATAGAGCTTGAAAAACTTTTCGAATGTCTACGCTTGAGCTTGGAAGAAAATTACTTTCTCATGGCCGGTGATTTGAATGCCAAACACCAAGATTGGGGAAATCAAATTCAAAATCAAAGAGGTATTCATCTTTTCAATTGGATGAGTCGATACAACACTGAGTATGGTGTCGACCTGCTGGCTACGGATCGGCCATCGTTTCCAAGAAGCGGTGCCTATCTGGATCTATTGCTAATAGACGCAAGACTGACAATTACTGACACTGTGGGTCAAAGACCAAGAAACTGTTTACGAACGATCGAGTACGACAGTGATCACTGCGGACTCGCCGCCGTAATACAGCTTCCGAACGAGCTCGTGGAGTTGGATGAGTATGTACCTGTGCATACTTACAATTACAGTAAGGTGCGCTGGCCACGCTTTACCAACGCCTTATCGAGCGAAATCAGTTCGAACAATATATCCCCACCAAATGACAGGAATTTGACAAATAACGAAATAGACCACTACCTAGAACAAATGGATGAGACAATTAAACGAACAATGAACAGAACAATACCGAAATACAAGCAACGGGACGCAACCGACATGTATCGAAACGCAACCATTGACGCACTACACAGACAAAAAAGTGGACTGCTGACAAGACTAAAACTCTTGTACAGACGGTTTACTGACCCTCACCATCTGGAGATTAGGACACTGAAGTCGTCGATCAAAAACATCAACCAACTAATTAAAGAGAACTATCGGTTGTCAATTAATTTGTATTGGGACAACAAAATTCGGGCCGTTAATGCTAGCGACCCGAGCATGTTTCCGCAAATTAACAAGATATTTAGAAGGAATGATCAGAACGATCTTCCGTGTCTCAAGCTTCAGAGAACGACAGACAACAGAGACGTACTTCTGACAGCAGGAATTAATCCAGAGGACGCCGTCTTGGACGATGACCTCTTTATTGTCGAAGATCCGCAGGAGAAAGTGGAGGCTGTGGGGGCTGCTTTCCAGCAAGTGTACAAGGTGAATGCGTGCATTCGCCCGAATCACGACCTGGAAAACAGAGCCTTGCTCCATCACTTCTACCTTCGGAATGACATCACGCAATGGCGATCAGAGAACCTTGGTTTCACCGGGTTCAATGAAGATCATTTGGCAAACGCCATAATCGCCGAGCGAAATGGGCCCAGTTCCCTGTTAATTACGAAGGTGGAGCTCCAGCTCATCTTCGATTCATTAAAGAAGAAGAAGTCAGCAGGAGTCGATGGCATATCCAACGTTGTACTTCGACATTTACCTCAAGAAGCAGTAGACATTTATACCACTCTGTTTAACAACGCTCTGAATAATGCATATTATCCAGTGCGGTGGAAGACAGCTGTGGTGCATCCTCTCCCGAAAAAGGGAAAGGACAACTCCAATCCGGCGAATCTCCGGTCGATAAGTCTTCTTCCGAGTATCAGCAAGGTATTCGAAAAAGTTATCAATAGAGCTCTGTCTAAGTGGGCAGAGGACAATAATATCATACCGGACAATCAGTTCGGTTTTAAGGCGGGACATGACACCATTCATGCCGCGTCGAAACTCGTTTCTGATGTCCAATGGAACAAATCTAAGAAGCAGTGTACGGGTGCCTGTCTGGTTGATTTGGAGAAGGCCTTCGACACCGTATGGTTAGAGGGTCTTTATCTAAAGCTGACCAGACTTGGCATTAGTAAACCACTGTTATATATGCTTTATGATATGCTCAATGGCAGAAAGTTTGTTGTCAAAAGTGGCAATGTAACTTCTGCCACAACCTTTAATATTAAAAATGGTCTTCAGCAGGGAGCGGTCAACTCGCCGATTCTATTCAGCATTTACACCAGCGATCTGATAAGTAGTCTAACTCAGGCAATTGCGTATGCCGACGATCTAATTGCGTACAGAACAGCTCCAAAAGTCGAGGTCATCAGGATTCTTTTGCAGCGTGACTTCGAGAAGATTCAGCGATATTGCGATGACTGGAAGTTGAAAATCAACTTTCAGAAATCAGAAACTATCTTGTTTAGGACTCCGTTGCTTAGAGCCACAAGGGATACGAGAAAGAACTGGCGCAAGCTGGTGATCGTAGGACCAAATGGACATCCACTGGCGAGTAAAAGTGTAGTAAAGTACCTTGGCATCTGGATGGATCAGTATTTGTATTTCGACAGACATATAAATGCTGCTCTGGCCAGGGCTAGGGGAGCTTTCGCCCTGACGAAACGGTTGTTTTATAGCAGCCGGCTTGACAGCAGGGTGAAGGTGATTTGCTACATGGCCCTTATCCGGCCGATGATTGCCTATGGGTGCCCGGTTTGGTTCAACGTTGCCCCATCTCAAATGGAAAAGATTCGGGTGTTTGAGAGGCAGTGTCTTCGACGCTGCCTTGGATTGCACAGAACACCAGAGTCGGAGTACAAACACTACTATTCCAACCTGGCTCTATACAACGGGGCCAACATAAACAGGATAGATAATTTCTTGCTGAAGCTTATTCGAGGTCACATTGCAAGAGCGATGTCCTCACCTAACAGCTTAATTTTCGGGGCTTATTACCCCAACAACGAATACTACGAGAGTGTGCGTTTAAGCGGCTTTATTCCGCCCGATGCATTCCTCCACCTAGACAGTCGAGGGCTGATCCAGGATAGAGCGGCGGTTCCGCTAATCTACCACGTCGGCCGTAGAACTGTAGATCGGCGGCTCCTTTACAGTCGAGACGTCCTCGCACAAGACGGAGCTGAGCACCTTCGGTTCAGTAGGACTGTGTCCGAACGGGACCGAAGAGATAGGGTAAAGCAGGAGAACCAGTTCTGGTGGTTGAAAAACGAAGATGAAGTTCCTTCAGACATTTAATAGTTGACCTTGCTATTTTCTCTTGTATGGCCGACTTACATAGGTTTAGGTAGTTAGTTTTAAGTAGGGACAGTCAGGGTGGCACCAACAAAAAAAAAAAAAAAAAAAAAAAAAAAAAAAAAAAAAAAAAAAAAAAAAAAAATATAAAACATACAAAAACACCAAAAAAATTATAAAATCAACAAAAATACAAAAAAAAATATAAAAACCGGAAAATGCTTGCTGTGGCTGTTCTAGTTTGTAAGTAGCTTATAAGTAGGTTGTAATTAGTTTAAAATTAGTTGTAAGTAGTTTTAAGTAGTTTTAATTAGCTTTAATTTAGTTTTATGTAGTTTGTAAGTTTTATATAAAACCAAAAAATAAAGACATAGATACCGAGTTTTTTTGTGAAATTCTTCTCGGTAAAAAATAAAACCGACCTGGATTTAGTATTAAGATAGTTCTTAGGCCGAAAGGCATTAGCATTAAGTTATTATAGTTTAACTTAGAGCGCCCGACTGGGGCCAGTAAGTTAGTTTTAAAATATTGATAAGTAGGCTAGTTTTTATGAATTTTTGTCTAGCTTTAAGATAGTTTTAAGAAAATGGAAAATAAAAATGAATTAAAAAAAAAAAAAAAAAAAAAAAAAAAAAAAAAAAAAAAAAAGTATCCGCCTGCCAGCCGATTGTCATGGGTTCAAGTCCTGTGTGGGCATAAACTTTTTTTTTTTTTTTTTGCATCTACTCATTGTTATGTTGCATTTTTCAATTAATAAGCAGAAAAATGATCATTAATTACATTATTGACTAAGCAAATGTGAAATTTGCATTATTGCACATATATGTACTTAACTCCTTTCAAGGGATAATACATACAAAGTATGTAATATATGTGTTTGTAATAGGGAAATTAAATTAAATTTCGAAAAATTGTCCATTTATGAGTTCAATATGCACCCAATGATAATTTGCATATCAAAATTTTAGATTTCCCTACCCCCCACTTTTTTGAACTAAATATTAAAATCATAAAAAAAAACTACCAAAAAGACATTTTCGTTTCTGACTAAAATTGACATATCTCGATGGAAAAAAATAATTTTGAGATTTAAGTAATTTTTTTCAATTACTTACGTCAAGGTCGAATTTGCACACCAAAAGTTTTTTTTTTTTCCCACCCGCCCCCTTTTCCCTAAAATTTATATTGAAAAACAGTGAAAAAAATATACCCAAATGGAATTTACATGTCTCACTAAAACCGTTATTACTCGTTGGAAAAAAATAATTTTGAATTTTTAGTAACTTTTTTCGATTAACAACGTCTAGGTCAAATTTGCACACCAAAAGTTTTATTTTTTCCACCCCCTCTTTTCTCTAAAATAGATATTGGAAAACATAAAAAAAATATAGTAGGGACGTTAGTGCACGATATGAGGGCATACCTTTCATTTTGACCTGACGAGGTGAGCTTTAGTATAATAAGAGTTCATGTCCTATCTTTACTTTTAAGAAGTGTTGCCAAGGTGGCAATACTGTCAGAAGAACGAGGAAAGGGTTGCTACTTGATTCAAACATTGGCCTATAAATCGAGGACCAGAGGTCGGACGATGACCAGCGAGCTCTAGTTGGATTCAGCCCCCTTGTAACCATAGGACCACATTATTGGATTTCTCCCTCCCTTCACCTTGCATGAAGAGGGTGTAAAGATCCGTTTGGGGAGGGAAAATGCAAAGCCAACAAAAGTAAAAAATTTAATATTATTAAAATTTAAAGATTGTGTGTCAAAGCTGAATGTAACCATCTACTGCATTGTATCCAAAGTTAATTGAAACCCCTACTTTGGTTTTATAAAAAGTCGCTTTCAAAGTTCTGGGGAGGGGGAATATGAAAGTTTAAAAAACAAAAATATTTATTAGAAGGTTTTTTTATAATACAAATTCTATATACTACTGAAGTAAATCAGCCAAGTAGAAGACTTAGCATTAAAGTTGGACTTGTTGAATTATTGATTCAAAATAGATTTTTATGGCCTCTAGTCCTACAAATTGGCGTTTCGTCCGGCTTACTCACTTGGACTCTTTATTGGCTGATTTACTTCAGTAGTATATCGAATTTGTATTATAAAAATACCTTCTAATAAATATTTTTGTTTTTTAAACTTTCATATTCCCCCTCCCCAGAACTTTGAAAGCGACTTTTTATAAAACCAAAGTAGGGGTTTCAATTAACTTTGGATACAATGCAGTAGATGGTTACATTCAGCTTTGACACACAATCTTTAAATTTTAATAATATTAAATTTTTTTACTTTTGTTGGCTTTGCATTTTCCCTCCCCAAACGGATTTTTACACCCTCTTCATGCAAGGTGAAGGGAGGGAGAAATCCAATAATGTGGTCCTATGGTTACAAGGGGGCTGAATCCAACTAGAGCTCGCTGGTCATCGTCCGACCTCTGGTCCTCGATTTATAGGCCAATGTTTGAATCAAGTAGCAACCCTTTCCTCGTTCTTCTGACAGTATTGCCACCTTGGCAACACTTCTTAAAAGTAAAGATAGGACATGAACTCTTATTATACTAAAGCTCACCTCGTCAGGTCAAAATGAAAGGTATGCCCTCATATCGTGCACTAACGTCCCTACTATATTTTTTTTATGTTTCCAATATCTATTTTAGAGAAAAGAGGGGGTGGAAAAAATAAAACTTTTGGTGTGCAAATTTGACCTAGACGTTGTTAATCGAAAAAAGTTACTAAAAATTCAAAATTATTTTTTTCCAACGAGTAATAACGGTTTTAGTGAGACATGTAAATTCCATTTGGGTATATTTTTTTCACTGTTTTTCAATATAAATTTTAGGGAAAAGGGGGGGGGTGGGAAAAAAAAACTTTTGGTGTGCAAATTCGACCTTGACGTAAGTAATTGAAAAAAATTACTTAAATCTCAAAATTATTTTTTTCCATCGAGATATGTCAATTTTAGTCAGACACGAAAATGTCTTTTTGGTAGTTTTTTTTATGATTTTAATATTTAGTTCAAAAAAGTGGGGGGTAGGGAAATCTAAAATTTTGATATGCAAATTATCATTGGGTGCATATTGAACTCATAAATGGACAATTTTTCGAAATTTAATTTAATTTCCCTATTACAAACACATATATTACATACTTTGTATGTATTATCCCTTGAAAGGAGTTAAGTACATATATGTGCAATAATGCAAATTTCACATTTGCTTAGTCAATAATGTAATTAATGATCATTTTTCTGCTTATTAATTGAAAAATGCAACATAACAATGAGTAGATGCAAAAAAAAAAAAAAAAGTTTATGCCCACACAGGACTTGAACCCATGACAATCGGCTGGCAGGCGGATACTCTTCCATCGCGCTATTGATAAATTCTGTTGATTGGTTACTTATAAGATCTACTTGGATTATTAAACAATTAATTTAGTCGAAATTTTAATTATTGATTTATTAAGTGGGGGAGCATGTAACAAAAAAAATTTTTGGTGTGCAAATTAAATTTCAAAATGAGCAATTATTTAAGCTCCTGTGCATTTAGATATTCGACTTGGTTACAAAGATATGAGCATTTGAAATTTCCATACAAAGTGCAATTTGTTTATATTTTTTTAAAAAAAACAGGAGGTGTGCAATTAAATTTTTTTTGATTTTTGCAATGTGCAATTAGGAATACATCGCCTAAGATTTTTTTTTTCGCGAAAATCGAAAGTGCGCCGGCTGACTTCGAGGTGGTCATACAGAGTCAACAATTTAAAACCTTACAAATGCACATTGAGTAATTTAAATGTTTAGACACCAAAATTGTTGAGGTGTTGTTGGCGCATCAGTTTAGTGTTGGGTGTTTAATAACAACATCGCGAGTTCAAATCTGAATCAAATATTAATATACTTTTATTCTTGCGGTGATGGTTATGTTGTGTCCAGGGTAATTTACGTCTGAAAGCACATGTTTGACAAAAATTGCAATCTCTGAGCAAGAAAAAATTAATAAAAGAATGTTAGAAATTTGGATCTGGTTTGAAATGGATATTTTAAAATTTAAAGGTAATTGTTTTTTTCTTGTTTAGAAAATATAATAATAATGGAATTTTGTTTCTGATCTGTATTTGGTAGAATCATCTTTTCAACTGAGTGGGGAACTACTACATTACTACATGTTGAAGTTAGGGGGTTGTCATTAAAGAAAATGGTAACTGAAGAAAATTGCTTCGTGTTGCGAGGCAAACGAGAAGAAATATAAATCTTGTAAATGCGATATTATTTTGATAAAGGGTTAGGTTTTAAATGCAAAACAAAACTGTTATTAATGAATGCTTTTTGGCAATACTTTATTGCATTTTCAATAACGTGACCTCCCCTGGACAAAAGTCTGGAACCGGCCTTGACCCATCAGTGGGATGGTTGTAATGTCAGCTTTGTATCAGTCCATCAGCCGAAGATTTTAATTGTACATTTTTCAATTAAAAAAAATTAACATTACTCAGGTCTAGAGCTTTTGCCAGACAAATTGTAACAAAAAAAAAATTCCTTTGCATTTAGGTTCAATGACAAGTGCCACGAAATACATCTAAAATTAGCCACCATCCACCATCGGAAAATGATTTAAATTTGAATGCATTTATGCATACAGTGGGCGTTTGGGCGTTTAACATACAATGCAATAAATGGCAAGAGGATGTAGGTTGAACCGAAAAAAGACAAAATCATTTGAAAGGAGGTCTTATAATTCTCTCCGTTTGAGCTGAAAGGGGCATTAAAAAAAATTACTTAAATTAGACAAAATAATATGTATTTAAAAACATTGGAAACACTGACAACATCACGAAGAATGAAAATGTCACGACTTAAATATGCCCACATAGTAAGTAAATTTAACTTCAGAAAAAACGTCGGGGGAAAATTATTAAGCACCCAGAAAATATAAACTTGCTAAACATATAAATGAGAAAAAGACCCTTTTAAATTTAATCGCCAGATATGCAAGCTTATATTAGTGCATGCTTTAATTTTCAAAACTAATAAATAGTCAGTTGCAGTTTGAGATATATAAATAATAATATTTCTAAATAAACCTTACCTTATTGCAAAAAATGTTTAGTGTAAAAAAAAAAAATATTACCACCGCCAGGAATCGAACCCACGACCCTCGAGTTCTCTTTGTTCTGCGCCACGATGTTGTTTATTTTTTGTTCATGTAAGTGTATATGAGACTGGTCTAAATTGTCTTCTAACTGAAAGGCGTATTTACGATATTAAATGCATTTAAAACCGAAAGGAAGACTCCTTCAGCTTTTCAGTAAAAAGACAATACAGGTAGGTTCAATGAAAAACAAATTTTAAATAGTTAATTCTCGGAAATGTTTGAAAAGCGCACCTTACTACTTGCACCATTTATGCATAGTCATGAGTCATGACAAACGTTGCCTGCCCTTGAATGTTGAACTTTGTAAGCTATATTGGATCGAATTGGAAATTACGATATGGACTTTGCAGCTGCCACCTTCTCTAGTATATAAAGAAAGAATAAAAAAGGCAGATCGTAAAACAAGAATAATAAAAAAAGACGAAGAGAAGTTTAAACTATAGAAAGATGCTGATGAGTGTGAGGATATGTCAATGCTCGGACGTGGATTTGTGTGGCTCCATTAGTTTTTTTCAAGACATGTTCATAGTTACAAGCAAAGCTCATGCCTAAGGGAACAGGCATGTAATGGACTTTTTTTTTCTGAAAGTGATATCATTTTTTTTGCAAGGGCGAATATTCAGACTTCCTCCCGTGACAGGGTCGGCCCAATGAGTCTGTACGCCTTGGGTCGTAATTGTAGTACAGGAAGGAAAGGTTTTAATTTTTGGGTTATTGAAAAGATGAAATCTTCATAAGTGCTATTGCTAATTTGTTGTGATGGTAAGAGAACCTCCTCATTTTGTGAGTAAAAGTATATAATACTCTCAGGAATCTATTCAATAACAACCAGCTTGCATTACCTGTTGGCGGTTACAATTATAATTTTACTTTATGGATATTCAATGCAAGCTAAAACTTATCAAAGTGCGAAAATGCTTCCAGATTGAAACAAAAAACAAAGCATCTGTTGATTTATTTGGGAAGAATTAGTGACTCCAACTAGTACTTTAATAATTGAAGCATCCAGGTCAAAAACCAGATATAAAAATCCACTTTTTGACAGTAAAAAATGAATTGTGAAAAAATCCAACGTGCCGTTTTATGATCTTGAAACACAGCTACCTACATTGAATCTAAATAAAAAAACATCATTTTGTTCTGCAGTTACCTTGAAAAATGCAAGCGTTTTTAGAGGTATCGAATATTTAAAGATTTGGGCCTTAAACGGTGCTTCAACTTACAAAAAATTATATTTAATTGAAAAACAACAGCTGGTGCCATTGTTTGTAGAATGAAGAAAACGAAGGGTTGGTGTCATAATTTTGTATGTGTCAAAACTCGGATTACAAAATTCTGTAAATCTAAAATTCTGAATTCCAAAATTCTTGTATACGAGTATGATAAAAGAAAAATTGTTTTGATAAATGAAAAAAAGTGAGCACTTTTCCTAGTTTTTACCCACAATGCCAAACAAATCTCAAAAATACTTTCTTTATCACAATCAAGATTTGTCAGCTTTGACTCGCATCCAAATGAAATAATTTCCTAGAGTAATAATTTCTTAATTCATTTTGCATAAATGGGCCAATGGCCGGAGGACATGCCCATGGATTCCCCAATGATCATGATCCTGACACAAAATATTTCTCAGGCAGCCTTTTTTCGAGAAATTGAGAGATCCTTCAAAGGCCATGGAATGTATCTATCATCTTGGCTTTTGGGACCCAGCACAAAATTGTTAGTCACTTCGATTTGTGTCGACTAACACCATGCTCACAATAATGGTTGAATTGAAAGTATAGTACTTCACTCAATCCTGGTTTCTCTTCACCTGTCAAGTCATCAAATTTATTTTATTAGTCAAATAGGTCTTAACAAAAAAAGAAACGAGCCAATTACAACACTTTTCGAAACTAATTGACTATTCCATGAACTTCCAGCAAAACTATAAAAAAAAGAAAGTAAAGCAACTTTGAAGTCCAACGATTATACCTATTGATTTAACAGTTGTAAGAATCAGCCCTATCACGAATCTTAATCGTAATCGGAAAGTTGTTACAAATTTAAAAAAGGCTATCACAAAATTCATCGCGGTGAAAAATCTCATACAAATTGTGATTACGAACGGATTTGGTGATAGCTTTTTTTTTCGATTACGATGGAATTCATGATAAGGCTGAATATTTAATCCGTGGTTCAGCAATTTTATCTCACTGACTTTGGCGAATCAACTGGGGTTTAACGATTGATGGTTCAGACATTAAATTGGTTATTAAAACATACTTGAACCTTGAACCATCATTGAACCTTTTATTCCTCTCAAATCAGTCAGTAAAAATTGCTGAACCACGGATCAAAATTTGAACCACGTTTGCACAACTGGAACTAAGAAATATTTTTAGGTAGAGAAGTCTAAATTAATATTAGAATTTTAGAAACAGAAATTTAGATTACGCGAGAATACAGAATTTTGAAGACAGAATTTTGGCACTTACAGAATTTTGGATCTACAAAATTTTGAAATAGGTACAGAATTCTGGATTTACAGAATTTTAGAAGGTACAGAATAATTGAAAAGTAGAATGTTAGGATACAGAAATATGTTCAAGCAGAATTTTGGTAATACAAAATTTCGGAATAGAATATAACGATCCGTTCCCGAACACAAAGTCTACATTTATTTTCACCAAAAAAAAAAACACAGACAAAAACCACACAACTCCAACAATGGATTTATCAATTTTTAATTACAAAAAAATTCAATTTCTTAACAAAAATTTGAATTTACAAAATGTGTTTTCTTATTTTCTTTCAGAGAAATATTAAGTTTTTGAGAATATTTTGGTTCTTAGGACAGTTTTTTGTATTTCTCTTAACATTCAAAAATATGGACTAGTCTGGTTTTTTTCATCGGATTCTTCAATTTATCCTCGACTAATAAGGAGAGTAATTTTTCTTTAAATAAATTTCAACAAATTTTTGCTCATTATTTAACTTAAGACCATTTCAAAAAAAAAAATAGTTGTGGATTTTCTGCTGCCATTTTGGAATACCAATCTTCTTTGAATCTGAACCAAATGCAATCAGATCTTCCATTAAAGTTGAGTCTTAATCCCATTTTAATTGTAACAAAGTATTTCTCTATAAGTATGTATCCAAAATAATTAAGAAGAAATCTACAAAAACCTTCTAATTAGACAACCAGAGTGTTTGAGTATTTCAAAGATATTCGCATACACATAAATATAAAATTCAAAAGCTACAACATTCTTTCAAGCTAGTTGTTTCGTAATAAAACCAAAAGGTTTATCTGGACTGCGATACATTCATACAAACTTACAAAAAATATGTTTGTATTGTATTTATTGCATATGGAATTTACAAAGGATAGTTATATTATAAATTAAGTTCAGCAGACACAAACAACAAGACTTAAAACAAAACAACCACAAAGGATGAGGATGGAATTCATTTTGAAAGTAATCGTCTTATTCTGGTGGTTTTCTAGTTTGAAATCAAACTTAAATTCAAAGAACAACAACAACAAGAGTTCAGGAGTTCTCTTCACCCGTCTGCTTGTCTGTCTATCCGTCCAAATGCAGGACCATGCCCAACTAGCAGTACTTAAATCTTTATGTTCTCATTTTCTTCGAAAAGTACAATGTAAGTTAAGTTCGTATACTTTTTGTTGTTTTTAAGTTATGTTTTATATTGTGTACAGAGAGAAAAAGTACAGAAAATTGGGTGTTGTTAATAGCAGACAACAAGGAGGCAAAAACTTTAAATCGGTTTTTGTGTGTGGCCAAGGATAAAGTTCATAAAGAATACAACAACACAAAATTGTACTATCGTTTTTGCAAAAACATGTGTTTAAAGGAAATGAAAGCCTTGAATGGCTTATAATTTACGTTTAAAGAAGATAGTAATAGAAAAGAGAGGGGCAGTTTGAAGTGATATTGATAATTGCCAATCAGACATTTTAAAATTTGGCATTTTTATCAAATAAAATCTTTATTATTCTGATTCTTTAGCAAAAGAATTTGTGCTACAGCATTAATGAAGGTGATTGACGATATGAAAACGGCACAATATTCGGTTAAAGCCTGGCAATGCACTTGTGATTGCTTCTTCTAGAATAGCTGCTACGATATTGGAAAGTGATTGAAATTGCCATTGAATCTTCCAATGAATGACGAAGTAACATACAACATTTTAAGAAAATCTCCGAGGCCAAAAAGTAGCAAAATTATTAGGTATCTAAGATGGACGATGTTCACACCAGGCTTCACGTCAGGCGACTTATTTTGACGTCTCTATTTTTACCTCATTTTTAATTCTTGAAGAGAAAGAGATGGCAACGTGAGGCAGAAATTTTCAAAAAATTTTAAAAACTTCTGCCGCACTTTTTTTCAGGAGATGAGAGTGAGATACAAATAAGTGACATCAAAATGAGTCACCTTGCGTGAAGCTGGTAATAACACCGTCATGAATGCACACAAATATGTGTATTGGAGGTATTGAGGCTTATGTTTAAATAATGGAAGAATTGCGGGAAAAATGCTAGATGCTTTGGAGGAGCAAGGGTATTACTGAACAGTGACTTCTATCAAATATACAGTACATTGGATTTATTAATTTACCAAGCAAACCACCTATCTCAGGAATGTCAGTGTAGATGTGTTGACATTGTTAAAAACACTATCTTTATCTTGGGACTTAGACTCGATCGATACCAAGCCAACTTTCCGACAAAATATAAAAACTGTGCAGTGGAACGAAAGTCAAAAGTCACATCACTGATCAGCAACCTGATGGCGAAAATTAGCTGCCCCATCGGCAAACAAGCGGAAGCAGATGTACTGCGTCAAGAAAATTACCAGGAGCAGATGGCAGCGCAGTGTAAAGACACAGAGCTTTACGTGTGTCTATAGCTCGTACCGAACGGTGACGGAAGCAGCAATCCTTGTAGTCGCATAAGTGATCCCAATCGTTTTTCTGACGAAATAAAGGAAGTAGGTCCACGACAAAAAGGCAAAAGTTGAAGTGGAAGTGGCAAACAAGGAGTCAAACCAACTTAAGAAACAGAAGTGGTAAGATCACTGGACCTCGGAAAGTAAAAAAAAGATGGACGGTGAGGCCGATCGAGAAAGTGGCTGAGTGAAAAAGTCAGAAACACGGTAAAATTAACTACGAAGTCACCTAGTTAACCACTGGACAAGGGTATTTCAACGCCTTTCTCCATTGGATCGGGAAATCGAACAGTCCAGCCTGTTAGTATGGAGACTCTTGAAGCGAGGGTGCCCAATAACACACGTTATTCGCATGCAGTAGATGGGTAACCGTATATCGAGTCAACAGCATTGGTGACATCGCATCGAGTGACCTAAACTGTCATAGTAATTTTTTGCTTTGCTTATTTTAACAGGAGAATGTTGACCCTGATCTATCGCTCCAACAACTTTTCAACTAATTAATTTTAATAAATTTCGAAAAGTGTAAAGCTGGCCATACACAACCAAGCCACGTATTCCATATCAATTGGCCTTGAAAATCCATCGAAGCTTAATGGTTCACGTGTGTCGGTAGTGTACTTAACACTTTTCAGAATTTGTTAAAATTGATAAATTGAAAAGTGCTTAGTGGTGAGTTGCTGGTGCAATAGGGCCCAGGTTTAAGCAGCTAGTTAGAATTTCCAAAACTGGCAGAATTGAATCAGTATTCAATTAGAGTTCGGCTGGTGTTAATTTGTGTCGTCCAGCAGATTTGCATGGTTTGATGCTATTGACTGCCCGTTTTAGCTTGTCCCAAATAATCAGACATTGTGGATTTCTTGGTTTCCTGTCTGACCAACATATCGTTGGCTTAGAATGAAAAACAGGTAACTCCTATATTGCATTTTTACAAATAAATATTTAAAAAAAAGGGCTCACATTACTATAATAAAACAGTGAAATTGAAAAGATTGAAAGAATTTTGTATTTTCTAGCAATTTTTTAAAGACCAGTTTTTCAGTGCGAGATCATCCTAGTCTCGGGGTTAAACCTGAATTTAACTCTAGAAACGAGTTTTCAGTGAGTTGAAATCCTAAATTAACTCGGAGTTAACTCAGAGAATACAGTGAGTGCCTTGTCAGCTGTGGCGCTATCTCAATTTCGATAGTGAAAGTTATTGTCAGTGCAATTCCTTTATGGTGCCATCTCTATTCCGATGCGTGAAAGTGACCATAGTGTCGCACATCGATGGCCTCAGATATTTGACAACTGAAAGAAAGTTAATCCTAAACTGAAAACTGTTTCTGAGTTAACTCTCATTTAAATTAGAGTTAAACCTTAATTGAGAAACTGGCCCTAAGTGGGCTTTAATGGTAAAAAAATGTGGAGTTAGCCGCTTTTCACTCTAATCCGACGGTATTATTATGATCCAAAAAATCATTTTCTTATAGCGGACTTCAGGTCACAGAAATGGAACATATACAGCCTTATTTATTAGATTTTTCAGACGGTTGACTAGTTAGACAGTTTTTCAAAAGTCCTTCATGATTGGAAATATGCTTTATTTATTTAAACAAAGTACCAAGTTAGACAAATCTTATAAAACTGATGCCGTTGACTCCTTTAGACAACTTTAGGACAACAATAAATAAAGTTTATTAATCCTTTTTTGGAGTTGGACAGCTGTCTAAAGTTAGACAAACTTTATAAATACGACTATTATTATTTTGGGAGCTACCAGCGAAATAAGTGACTAATAGTTGGTTGACAACTGATTCTTCGCAAGAGTTGGTCTAAGAGCATTTTTCAAGCAGCTTTGCATTACTGGATTTGTAGAGAAGATTTTTCTTAGTCTAGACGCATCCGGGTTTTCTTTTATTTTTCTAAAGGGTTTCTTGCAACAATAATGAAATAAATAATATGAAAATTGTACCTACTTAAAAGAAAAGATATCACGTTAGAGAATTATCTTCTATTGAAAGTAAAACTCGCAAGTGGACAGATTTATGAAATATAGTTACAGAGAGTCACTCTCGAGAGTTTTGCAGTGAAAGTACTGTCAAATGGAAAGGCATCTTTTGGTCAAACTGGTTTTAAGGTGCCTATCTTCTTGAGAGAAAAATACAGCAAGCCCGTCTTAAGAATAAAACTTGAAAGTGGACACAATGACACACGAAATAACCTCACAAAAGAAAAGACAGCTATCCGAGAGTCAATCACAAAAGTTTTGTTATGAAATTACTCTCAAAGGGAATCACACCTTTATGTTAAAATAGATTCGAAAATGCAACACCACATGCTTCAATTTAAATTGTCCTAATTAATTAACAAGCCTTAATAATATCTATTCTCATATTCAAAACACATTAAGCTTGCAAAAATCTTTATCTTTTCTCAATCTAATTAGTGCCTTCTAACCACACACACCACAAACATTGTTAAATCTCTACTGCGTGAGCTATTGTTGGTTTAAATCCTCTTAACATTTAAATTAATACAAATTGTTTTCTCTTTAGTACCTTAACTATGTTTATCTACATCACGCACATATCTAAACAATAATGAGTTGATTTTGAGCTTGAAATCCATTAAGGAATTTTAATTAAGTTACAATAAGAGTCCTTTTCAGTGTTGAATCAGTGTGTGTGTTTGCGTGTGTGCAACAATATTCATTTATTTGTAATTCTGACTTTTTATCTCGTGTGCAAGGGATGCACTTAAAAAAGAAAAATATATGCCGACCAATATCCATTTCACAAGTAAAAATATAATAAATATTTTTTATTTTTATTTACATAATATGAATTCAATTTAATTAAAATTCATTTTTGTTAAATTTAAATAATATTGTTTTCTGGAAAGTGTTGCTGGCTCGCAATTGTCCTGAAATTAAGCTTAAACATCACATTCATAACAGAAAGTGGGTGTCCGTTTAAAATTCTTGTTTGGTATTCTTTCCTGGAAAATAAATTTGAATTTGTGTCCTTGGATTTTGCATATACAGACATGCAATTAATTTGTACGTTTTTTTTTTTGTTGGTATTAAGATATATAAAAACTTTAAGGATATCGTAAAATTATTAAAAAAACAAACTTTAATTTTTGTATTCTTCGTACGTGTCTGTCCTTGGGTTCTAAAATAAGTTTTCCCTCTGTTTTTTTTTTAGATATTCAAATGGAGCGTGCCTTCTACAACTTTTATTTTTTTAAGATATTCAAATTCAAATCAACCGAATATCTATTTTATTTGTTAATATTTAAAATGAAAAAAAAAAATGTATATACGGTAACACAATATTCAAAATTATATTGAATTCATATGCTTATGTGAGGAATGTAAAGAAAAGGGAGCGATTTTTCTTTATTTACAAAAACAAGAAACGAGATATACGGAAAACAGCACCTCCGGAAATATATACAGTGGGGGAAAGTTCTAAAGGTTCAAAGCACAACAGTTTGTCGTCCCGTCCTTTGCTTTTCCTTTAGGCGGGATTTTTTTGTTTTCATATTCAAATGTTTGGCCTTAACCTAGACTGTATTTTTGTTGTGCATTCTTTTATTCGTTTTTTTTTTATAAATGATTATTCAAACTTTGAATGACTTTAATGAGGGATGCAAAATTGTTTCAACTTTGACATTGGAATATGGGATCGGAAATAAGAAGGAAGAATTATTAATTTTTTTATTTTAAAACTGGTAGACTTCAGGGAAGAGTTTCTATGAATACTGGTGGGTGTGCCTCCTGGATAAAATAAATAATAATTATTAAGATTCTAATACTGGTGGATGTACCTCCTGGATAAAATAAATAATAATTATTAAGATTCTAAGAAAAAAAAATAAGCAATTAAGTTAAAAATGTATACTTAAAAATTAAAGAGAAGAAAAGATTGTTGTGGGAGGTGAAAAATGTTTTTCTTTAACTAGCACTTCAACAAAAGTTAACTGCAGGCGACAATCTAATAATTTTATGGGAGTTAAAGGGCCAAGGAAAAAACATTAAACTACCTATTTCTTGATATACATAGGAATTTCCTGCAAAAAAGAAGAGAAAAAACTTTCCTAAAAGTAATAGTTATGAGGATAATTCAATCAACAACATTGCTACACATTGTATTAGATATTCTACTTAATCACATTCAAACAAAAAAAAACTTTTCTTGAAGATTATCTCATTAAGGGCGGTCACTTCTACAGAAAATCCATCGCATTCTTAATGAGTATTTCAGGTAGGAACAGAAAAGAATTAATGATTCTGATTTTGAGTAATTGCTTTGGAAATTAAAAGAGGTAGGGGAGTAGAGGATCCAGTATTCAGGAGGCAATTTTACAGTCCAACTTAACTAAACTTCTCTTGGAAATATATTTTTTCTTAAATTTTACCGATAAATACGAGAAATTGGTTATAGGAAAACTCTTGAGAGATTCAAGAGTTTTTTTGAGGGAGATAAACACGCATATAATAGTTTATTGCATAACGATTATGTCTTATAGTTCATGTAAATTAGATTTTCACTATGAAAAAGTTCAGATAAAGCTGAATTTTTGACTTCTTCACCTTTCCTTTGAAGTACCCTAAATTTTAACTATGCCTTAAATGTTTAGTGATGAGTGAGAGGGGGTGACTTAGCGAAAGAAGTTTGCTTGTGATTAAGAGTTAACGAAATCCACGATTTTTGCTTTCAAAAACGCTGATAGTTTTCAAGAAACTAACATAACGTCTTATGCATCTCTCCGGTGCGGCTCACCTTTAAAGCTTGAGCCGTGGTATAAATTTAGGGGAAAAGATTCAATAAAAATCGAATAAGAGTTATTTTCAATTCTTTGAGAAGACTCGGAAACTAAAACGATACCAAGACCAGCTCCAAAGTATCTAAAACGATACCGAGACGATGCCAAACGATACCGTTCTTTTGGGACCGAAATTTATCAATGCCAATAGCAGTATCGTTTGCTATTGGCAGAAAATATGAATTTTTGAATATTATTATTAATTTATTAGAAACAAACTATTCTTGATGTGATTGGTTTCTCGGAAAGGGCTCTAACGATTTAGATTACATATTTTCAGAGCTTTTTTCCTATGCAGGGACAACTACCAACTGCCACGCCCATTTAACTTATACCAGCTTTCCCTGAAACCAACGATTTGGATAAAATTTATACACTTGGTTCTCTTTAGTAAGGAAATGACTTTAGTGAAATCCATGAAATATTTGTGTTCATTGTTTTTCTGTGAACCTATGAATCTGCGTCAAAATTTTTGTGTCGAATACCTAATCGGAACTTTACTTAGACATTGTGAAACAAGCTTTTAAAAATTTTTAAGTCAACAAAAAAATTTTATTTTGGTTTGTGACTGAGACCAGACCAAAACCAGACAAGACCGATATCGATTCCGAGACGAGACTTTGTTAAACGAGACCACAGTACACACATTAAAGGTAATATACTGCGCATGTTTTCAAAAACCGGTTGTCAGATAAAACAAACAAAAAATTAATTCTCGGAGACCTTGTCAAATTTGAAGTGGGTGCATTCAGTAATAAATATTCAAAGTTCTCAATTCTGGCCAATCAAAAGTTTGGAAAATCCAGAAATCTGAAAATTTAAATTTAAAACTTGAAACTCTTTCAGATTTTGACAGATGCACGAACTTGAACAAAAATGAAAACTCGGAAGATATTACCTTTAATATGTGTACTGTGAAACGAGACTGAGTTATACGCTTACGATACCGAGACGATACTAAAATCAGTCAATTTTGACGATACGTGGCTAGCCCTACACTCAGTATGATGAGAGCATAGTAATTGGAATATAAAACAAAATAAACTGAAAGTAAAAATTAAAACATATTTTGCCATTTATTTGTTCATTACCATGTTCATTTTTCCTTGAAAATTTGCCCATTTTTAATCTTTCAAAGTGAATAATTTTTGGATAAAGTGAACTAAAGTCCCTTTCATAAAAAATTTCTTTTTTGGGAATATAGTACTCGAAATGTTTATATGACAATATTGAAAATAAAAACACAATCCAGAGTTCTTATGAGCAAGTAAAATCAACATTGTATATTTTTTACTGCAGTTAGTTTTGTTGGTCTTGGTTTTCTTAAGGCCATTTGCACCAAACAAGAAGAAAGCATTGGCGGATACAAGGGGGGGGTCATGGGGGTCATGACCCCCCCCTGGGGCTTTTCCCAGATATAAAATATTAGACAGATGAATTCAATCATAAACAAAAAATTTCACTGCTCAAAGGATATAATCCACCTTCAAATTTATTTTAATTAACCGTGCGTATTTAAAGAGTTAAAACACAAAAATCAAAGTAAAAAATACATATCGTGGGCCTTCTGTCAAAACAAATTTTAAATTTGAAAAATTGCTTAGAAGACAAAAAACACCGATTTAAAACGTAATAAAATGGAACTTTAAGATAATGAAAGGTTTTAAAACTAGTTGATAGAGCCAAAAGAAACCATGACACAGTTACTAGACATTGATATTCGAATTCAGTAATTATTGTTGACTAAAAGTACATTAAAATGTCATTTAAGGACTTGGTAGGTTTTGACAGAAAGCCGACGATATGTACATCGTTCGTGAAAAGTTGAAAAAATAATTCTTCTGTCAGAAAAACAATAAAAGTTTTCTTTTCAAGAATAATACAGAACTCTACTTTTGTTTTACCTTAAAAATAATTTGAAATTGATTTGATGATTTTGTAAACATTTCTGACACCGTACACCGAATCAGATGACAAATTTCATGGCATCCCGTATATGTACTCTTCGAAGGGTTACTGGTCATTTAAGGGCAGGTAGTAACAGTAGATAATTTTTCAGACATAGAATTTTCAAAAAGTAATACTGAACCATGAAAAAACTTTGAAAATTCATTTAAAAAATGTACATATGTATGAATCTAGGTGACCTTTAATAACAATATTTAATATTTGTTTCTTAAGATAACCTTAATAAGGTACCTACAAATTTTGTTCAGTGACCTGGAATGACAAATCCACAACCAATTAATGTAGCTAGTTGACCTTATCAACCCTTTTGAATTGGGCACAAATAACAAAACCGTGCCAATGAAAAACTCGCATTCGAAATCTTGCAAATAAAAATCCCGCTAATTATGTGACTCAATTTTGAGCAGGTATTCGAGATTTTAATTTTCAAAATTTTGGTTGACATTTGCAAGATTGTAAGGTGAGAATGCTATGTTTTATTTTTACTTAGTGTGAGATATCATTTTTCAAGATCTGTAAATAATGCAGTTTCGATATTTTAGTTTTTGGTATCTTGCAAATTTTCACAGTGAAGTGCGAAAGATTGGGCGGTACTTGGAAAAACTTTTGCAGTTGATTCGAAATTTTCAACTCAGCAAATTTATAAAATTAAACTTTTTGGACTTTTTACTGATCGCATACATTCTTTGCAAATATCCTAAATGACATATCGCTTGCTTAATCTCAAAATCAAGGTCAAGCAACCATTAGGCAACTAATTTGTTAATTGCGATCAACTTTAAGTTTCTAGCACTATGAAGTAACTTAAAGCATAGAGCAACTCGGAGACATGAGTGGTAGCAAGCCTTTTTTTTATGGAAAAACTACCTCATTTTACTTCGTTTTCCCAATACAGTAATTGCTTACGCTTTCCCACTAACTTGGGTGCACCATTTTGGGAATACAAAGTTTTTTTATTTTTCAAAAAATATTTTCAATGGAAATAAAATGTACGACTGTATTGCAGGTACTTGCTCTGATGTTCAAGTTGCCTGTAATTAAGAACTTTTAAAATATGCCAGTTATTACATATATAAAGAATATAAAAATATATAAAATAAGGGCATATAAATTGTTCTTTTAATTGTCTAAAAACTTTTCAAATAGCTTAAAGCTTAAAACCAATTTGATAACTTGAAGAAATATGAATATAAGCACAAAAAAATTAAAATCGTTGTAGCGATTTTCTTAAAAAGCAATTTTTATATTTAAATAAATAATAATTAATTTTAAAATACATTTATAAACTAGTTTCAAAACAATTCATTAACGCGTTCTTGAAATATTGAATTTTCAAAACAAAAATTAATATCTTCTTTAAAGGCCAACATTTACTTTTTTATTTTGATATGCAATATTATTGAGATTTTTATGGAGCTTTTGCATGCAAATTTTGATTGAATTTCTTTGAACAAATCGAAGTTCAAAGACCTTTAATTGGCAGGTATCGTTATTAACAGCTTTTCGGATTTTTTTTCCAGAATGTTCACCATACCTAAAGTAATCTACTGTTTTTCATCAAATTCGTTGAAGCCGTTTTTCAGATAAATAAGCTTTTTTTTTAATGGTTGTTCTTAATTTTAAAAGGGAAAAAAATATCCCCTCCGAAGAATTAAAAAAAAAATATTTAAACATTTGAAGAAAAGCGCTTAAGTAGTTTAGGCTGTAGCTGTAGGCTGTCAAGGAATAGATAGATAAACAACCAGACAGAATTGTGCAACCCACTTTGCTCGAATACAAAACTTGCCTTATATCGTAAGTAAAAATTATTTTTGGGTGCAATACTTTATTGAAATTTTAAGAAACGTGACCCCCCCCTGGGGCAAAGTCTGGATCCGCCCTTGGAAGAAAGTTTAATAAAACTGAACATAACTACCCTCTCTTAGATAAATAAACGAACTCTTTTCGTTTTGAAATTGCACAAAATAATAATAACATAATTTCAAAAGAAGATTCTTAAAACAAAAGACTTTGAAATATGAACAAATTTACTTTTGCATAAAAATTATACAAACATTTGACATGGGTAGGTACATACTTATTGAGTTAGCAATTAGAGTATAATTTTAAACGTTGAAAGAAAAAGTATGTTTGCTACAACATGAATCAATTCAAATCAAATCAGAAAGCACTAAATTATTTAGCCAGTTTATATTTCTGAGATCTTAGAGGGCTCAGAAATATAAACAGGATTTCTCTCAAAAATTCCTCACTTTTTTCAATTATTTTTTGTCGCAGTAAATTAGATAAATAAGAAAATAAGAAAAAGAGAGTTGTTTTGACTTTCATGTTATAAATTCTGTTTGAATAAGGTTATTTGCATGTTTTTTTTAATTCTACACCAAACCATAAGAAAGGAATGTTGCCGATAAATTACACCTCATGAGACAAACCCTCATTTAATTAATTGCTTTGGAACATTTAAAAAAAATGCGTATACGCCCCGTGACCAAATATGTAATTATTTACTGTTATGTGTCCTTTCTCTACGCCATCATTTCAATACAATTACTTGAGTAAAAAGTTTTGATAAGTTGTTGCCAGAGACTCGCCACGGTAGCGCACAGTGAAACGAAAAGTTGAAAAAGTGGTCATCGTTGAATAACTTTTGAACTAATTGACGGATATGCATGATTTTTACTTGCAGTGTAGGCACTATAGGGCAAGTTTAGGATTCGTGCAAACAAAACTTCGAGATAAAAATCAAACATGACATAACGACAGTAGAGAACACCAAAGAAGTGGGTGGCGAAATTCTGTCTGTCTGCCTGTCATTTTGTACGTGGATCTACAGCCTTAACCAATAATGCGATCTTCTTCAAATTTTAAGCTTAAGGCTTTTTGCTGATTTTTCAGAAGGAAAATTGAAATTTATTTTCTACCTAAAAAAATAATGGTACCTGCCATAAAACCGTTTAGGAAAATGTTATTATCTCACAAACAGCTAAAACGATTTTGATAAAAAAAAAAATCAGATTGTGTAGGTATTATTGTACGTATGTTGAACTCTTTAGTAATTTTTTTTACCAAAAACCGTTATTAACGGTACCTGCCATTAAAGGTTTTTTTAATTTTAGATTTTCTCATAAATGGCTTAACCGACTGCAAAAAGCAATAGTGCAAAAACTCTTTGTAAATGTCAAAAAAATGCATACCAGAAAAACGGGAAAACGGGATGATGATTTTTTTTGAAACTAGGTTAATAAACGTATATTAATAAATACTCAAAATTGGTGTACCAAATTTTTGTCTTTTAAGATGTGACCAAAATTTTATGTAAAAAAAAAAAAACGTAGCCTTAGCAACAGTTCTTGGCAAATTTTTTTTTTACAAAAATTACAATATCCTTACAAGGATGCATTGCTTTTCTTATCAAAATTGTTATAAATTTAATAGCGCAACCAGAGCCTAGTGATTTACAACTCTCTATCATTCCTGAGTGGGTGTTGTTGGCAGGAATGGAGGAGAACTCAAATTTGTTTCGGAGTCCGAACAGCTCTATGAGTTGCACTTATTCATAACACGTATACTCTTAGAGGATTTGTCATTTCCTCACAAGAAACACTTTTATTCAGTTTGAAATCTTCATAAATGATAAGGTTCAAAGAAAATTGTTATAGGTTCAGTCCTACTATCGGACCGTTATTATTTAGGTGTTTATGCCTAGACAAAATGACAGAGCATCACATTCATTTTTTTTTTTAAACTGCAGTGGTTATAAGCTAGACAATATAAAATAGAGGAACTGGGGTCCTTTTAACCCTTCACCTCTCCTAAGAGGCTAAGAAAAAAGCCTGCAAGCTTTGGTATATGATATCACAATACATGTACCTTTAAACCCTCATACTCAGATTTTGGTTATACATCAACTCCCAAAACGTTTCAAATAAAGTCATTGGCGCAAAATTTTAAAGGATTTAGTACATCACTAAAGTGAAAATCTTCGAATGGTTACTTTAATTTTTTAGTTTCGTGCTTAATCCATAATATCTGTCATTTTATTCCAAAAATATTTCTTGGCAATTGTATTTCAGAGTTGAATTGAGTAATATTGTTTAAATTAAATAGAAGAATTCTAATACAGTTTAAATGCACGAAGGTAAAAAAAAAGTATTTATCGCTGGAGACACAATTTTTCCTCATCAAGCTGACCATATCGCTTTCGGTTTTCAAATTGATTGGTTTTAGTGAAAAAAAAGTTTCGTGGCAACATTTTGTGTAGATTGGAGTTTTCTAATCGATGTGTCAAGATCGAACCGAAGGGTTCATGGTTCGAATCCTGACGATAACCAATTTTTTTTTTGTGAACAATAAAGTTAAAACTATATTATTAACATTAATACTTATTCACAACAAATAGTGGAATTTTCATCAAATAATAATTAATTAATAACGCACAAAACCAACAATCAATATAAAATAAAGGAAGGCGTTACATAAGCAAATTATTAACGAAATATCATAACTCTGGCGGGCACTGTTAGGAGCAGGAACATTGACTTTTTGGTTGTGGTTTCATAGTAAGACTTATAGAAAAAAAATTAATAGTCTTGAGCATACGTAATGTAAGAGAGACAAATTAAAAAAATTACGGCCACGACCAAAAAAACCGACTTAATATCTAATTGACCAGACTTCCAATTTAATCTGACCATATTTGCAACCTCAAAGAAAGAGACGATATGCCTCCATATACCATTTCATTGCCAGATGTCCCATCCTAAATGAGTGACGACTGAGTATGTTTGGAATAAACTACAATGGAAAAAAATGCATTCTGGGACATTTTGAATGCAGGGAAGTGGGAAGAACTCAACGTTCTGTCAAAAAATATGTTCATTAAAATTCCGAAGCTTCATTTTCGCAGTGCGCAGAGCACTTATTTTTTCCTAAAGAATATTAATCAAACCAGAAAAAAGAATATGTATATTGAAAAATATAAGACTAAATGACTTTTTAATGTGTTTTAATGAGAAAATCAAAGCTGATAAATTATTTATATTTGATCCTATTCCCACCAAGGTCTCCTCATCATCAACAAATATAATTTAAAAATTAAAAGTTTATTCAAAAAGAAATTAGGTACTTTAGGGGAAATTTTTCATTTTATCTCTTAATTCTAAAATCATTATCTCCTCTAGACTTATTTCGCACAATTTCAAATTTATACAAATAAATTACCTCCGTTAATTTTTGTTGTTGTGTGACAAATGCTTATTTTGAAAGTCTAGCTCCCCATAACAAAACTCATTACCATCATCAATCCCCCGGGTAAACATCGGAAGTCTTCCTTTCCGCAGAAAATAATAAAAAAAAAAAACAGAAAAAATTAAAACATCTTTGACTTCATCACCCTTAGATGGAAATGAAAGTAATTTTCTCAAATTTGAACATTAAATCTCCGTCAATAGAAGCAGGCAGACTAATTTAATATGAGAAGGGAACCCCAACTCACTTAAAGAATTTTCTTCTCTTTTTTTTTCTTTACCCAAGTATCTACTTATTCTTATTTCTCTTTAAGACGTGTTTTTTTTATTTGATACAAGAAAGACTCACTGTCGCCTAGTGAAGCCCGGTAAAACCGCAAACCACTGCCACCATCTTATGACTTATTTTAAGTTTATTTTTATTTTTATTTATATTTTACCAACACCTATGGCTATGTCGTTATATTAAAATTGCTGTACCTATAATAAGGTTATATGAGAATAACACTTGCGGGTTTATCAACTTTTAAATTGCCAACATTATTATAAAAGAGTCTCTGTGTTAACGACGATGCTTAGTATAAATTTAATAGAAATATGGAAACAAAATATTAAACTCCTTACGGAAAATCATAATCAAAGGATAAATTTGTTCTCGTTTTCTCTCTCTCTCTTGCTTGCATAGCAAAAGCAATAAAATTACATCAAAAATGCATTAAAAAAGGCTGTGCGAAATCCTTTGAAATGAAGAGAGAGCAAAAAATAAAAAAAAAACTCCTCGACTTGAGGGCGATAAAAACGAATAATAATAAACCACGGCGTCCTTTCATAAAAATAAAGCAAAATTCAACAAAAAAGGAAAAAAAAGTAAATAAACGAGAATGAGCACAAGAACTCTCTCTCTTTCGTTTCTGCAAAATTCCTCTTTAATTTTCATGTAAGGATGAGGATAAACAAAAGGTGAAATGAGTTTTTCTCGAATGCAAATATTCATACTACATACTACTACTACGTCCCATTTCAACCAACCCAACTCGTCACAACAATGTAACGAAAGTTAATGTTTCATTTTTTTTTTTATGTTTTGTTTATTGGCATATCCTATGCGTAGGGGGAAGAGAGTGTATCCTTAGGATGTCATGTTAATTTTATTGTTGTACGCTATTTTCTCGCTTGCCTGCAAATTACAATGAAATTCATGTACATTTAAGCTTGGTTGAGTTTCTGTGGGATTTATGAACTGAGAAACAGGATGAAAGGATGGAAATCCTTCATATAGTCGTGGAGGTAGGGCTAATGTGCTTTAACATTTAATTGTTTTCATCTGCCGTAAAACTTAATTTCTAAAGTTCAGCTTTTGCAATAAAAACACAAGTATAGTGTTCCAGAAGTAGATGGATGTACAATTAGGGAAAAACTAATACATTTGTCTCCAAAAATGTTTTTTGTGTTTAAGAGGCCTCTACCAATAATGTCGAACTCAAATTCGAAGATCTCGCATTTTATATTCGTCATACTCTCTCTTGCTTGTTTTCCAACATAAGAAATATGTTTTCGAAAAAAACATCTTGTTGCGAATATGTGAACTAATATTTTCCAGTAAAATAAATAACGACTTTTTTCGAAAAGAGTTTTTATAAAATGTCTTTTTTTGTCTTGAAACAATTTCAAACAAACATATTTGTCGATTGAGCAAAGTAAGGTTGTTTCATTTTTCAATCAGAGCAACTTTAAAGAGAGTCTTATGAGCTCAGAATTAAATTATCGAACAGATGAATTAAAAACTTGAATTTTGATTTTTGAATGTAATGCGGAGGTTTTCTAGTCATAGTATCAGCTAAGATCTAACTCGACTTTATTAGGCGTTGCTTAGTTTTGTGCTTGACAATAAATAAAACAAACTCGAATAACGCCCCATTTAAACAAAGTTTCTTTTTAGAAAACTAAAAAAATATTCTTTTTACAAAAAAAGACAAATGAGAGCTTCATACATATTTTCGCGTTTTTTTTTTGAAAAGAAACAATTTATCCCAAAATTTTTCTAAGAAAATCTAAGAGCGATCGAGTCTTATGTGGGAACCTAGCATTAGGCTACGCGTACAATGGTGCGACAAAACGATGCGACACAAAAAGCGATGCGACAAGCGATTGCGGTAATTAGATGCGACATAGTGCGCACAGTAAAAACGATTTTGTGCGGTTGTGTGGCACGATTGTTTATTGTCGAAACAATAGATGGATTTTTCATCAAAAAATAAGTTCTTATACGAAAATTTATATCTCAAGTTCTTAAGAGTAAGAAAAATGATGAAAACTCGACAAATTTACTTGACAAGAAAAGAATTTGAACTTTCAATTAAGAAGGGATAAAATAAAATTTATTTAATACCTACACAAGAATGCCAATTAAAATATTTGATTTTATTTTAGTAAAAAATTGAACCTCTAATCTTTTGGAACAAACTCGATTGAAAAACTGGTCAGAACACGCCTGTGATGTTAGTAGGCCAACTTTCACCCACGCAAATAGGACCTTGAAAGGAATTTGCAGTTATTTTTACATTTCTATTCCCCCTATTTGGCAGTTCGCCAAATAAGGGTGTGATCGAGTGACCTACTAACTTCACAGTGAAAAAAGCAGGTCACGTTGTGCATCTCAGGAACAAAGCATGCTAGGAACTGCAATAAGGCTCCAAATTTGTATCCAAAGTTGTATACCATAAGTCCAAACAGGTTTAAGAACCTGTCAATCAACTTATATTCAATACTAAGCTTTGAAGAAAGTTGTACTTGTCAACAATTTTTGAAAAAAAAATATCACAACATGGTAACCACTGGGAAAATATTTTTTTAAATATTTTTTTCTGGGAAGGTCACCAGAGCTGCTATAACTAATTGCATGGTTATCCATAATTTACAGGACACCCTGTATAAATAAATCAATACCTATATTTCTTTTATTCCTTAACATATGAGACTGTTTGATAAAATATATTTATCATATTTTCAATACAACCTTTGAGACTATTTAATTAAAGAAGAACAAATAAAAATATATGTTAATATGTAGGTACAAATTGCATTGAATTTTTGTTGGTGGGGGAAGGAGGGGGGGGGGGCAAAATAATTGAATTATCACAGCAACAATTTAAGTTTTTTTTTTACAACCCTCCAACCTTAAAAAAACAATTGTTTTTCATCTTTATATTTTGCGGTTGTATCGCCAACCAACTTTTTAATATTATGGACATCCATATCCTTGTATATCACAAACACACGTGCATATTTCAAAAGGGACCTTCAACCTTCTGTATAACGCACATAGTGTGGATTGTACTTTACTTTGCGCTACCTGATATTTAATTAAATCGATATTGATAGCATAAACTAATTAAAATTCCTTAAAAAATATTATTTATTTTATATCTTTTTCTGCATACTCGTGTACTTGTAATTCTTGTATGAGTAATAATTGGGTTGATTATACACAAAAAATGATGAATATTTAAAAAAATATGAAAGGCACTCTTTTTCTCATTTATACTTATTTTTTGTTGTTGGCTTTTTAATGAATCCCATCATAAAATAGGAAATAAAATGAACGCTTAAAGTAGATAGTTAAATTAAAGTTATAAAACAGTTTTATCTTCTTGGTGCAGTAAACTGTGGGATGGTTAAATTTGAAGAAGTAAAATAAGTTTGACTTTTTATTGCATGTGGTTAAGTTAAGATGCCATTAAATGGAAAAGTTATAGGTAAAGTCTTTAATATTTTGTTGTTTTATGAAAAGCTCGTTTTCTTTGTTTAAAATGGAAGTCCATCTGTGTTCATGTGATTTATAGTCATTTTGAAATTGTAGTTTTATGAGTTTGCAGCAATATTGAAAAGATGGAAAAGAGTTTATACCCAGAAGTTAAAATTTCAGATTTAAACACTTAAATTATTAATTATTTTAGGAAAAAAATTAGATTTTTAAACAAAAATTGATGACTTAATAAGTTGGTATTATCTTTATTTCAAAATAAATTCCTCATTATTTTCCACACATATTAAAAACCATCAACTACTAACAAAACTTTTAACCTAATTCCAAACCAAAGCTCTACGTTATAGCAAAATTTCCTAGAAAAACGATTTGCATACCAAATAGAATATTTCAATTGAATGACAGAAATAATATTAACACTGAAAATTTAATCCTTGATTTTGGATTTTCATAAATGGATTTGAAGCGCTTGAATCGTTCAAGAATTCAATCATGGATACAGAAAATGAAATCATTGCTAATTACTTAGTGCCACTAGATCCCTATATGTATTGTATAGCCTGTCAGTGCAGATGTGCTATTTTCATAATGAATAAACCTATTTACAATCTAATATGTAAATTTATTTCGATTAAGTCCTTAATTAGGTGAAGGCATTCAGTCAGAGATGAAAAGTGTAGCCAAAAATGTTGTTTTTATGAAGTTACGTTTAATGTGTCATTGAGGTGACGTGATTCACTTGAAATAAAGAAATCTACTTTGCATGCAACAGCTCATACGAATTATATCAAAACTTTGTTAAACGAATATAATTTTCAACATAAACAAAAAAAAAAAAAACAACGAAAAATCCATCTGTCTTTGAGTGTTGATGTCTTTAAAATATTCTTACGTGACTAGACTTGGCTACACTTTAGGGTGGCGATTATTTTTGAATTTTTTAAAATCTCCCGAGAATCACTTTCGATAGTTTCTTAGTGAAAGTAGTCTCAAATTGAGAGCACCTTTAAGTAAGTATCCTTTTGGGACTAAAGAACTGCGATCAAGTCTCAAGAAGCTCTCGAAATTAAAACTCACCAGTTTCACACGTTTATGAAATAAGTTCACAGAGGAGTAGAGCTATCCAAGAGTGACTCTCTATAGTTTTTTAGTGAAAGTACTTTTAAATTTGAAAAGCACCTGAAGGTAAGTATACCTTTGGCAGTAAAAGGACTGGGACTCTCAAGTAGCTTTCGAGATTGAAACTCACAAGTTTCACACAGTCATGAATTTAGTACTCAGAGGAGTAGGCAGCTATCCGAGACTTAAATTTAGAAGTATCACTTTTGGAGTAAAAGAACTGCGATCAACTCTCAAGAAGCTCCCGAGATTAAAACTCACAAGTTTCACACAGTCATGAAATAAGCTCACAGAGAGGTGAACAGCTATCCGAGAATGACTCTCGATAGTTTTTTAGCGAAAGTACTCTTAAATGGAGAAGCAACTTAAGGTAAGTATCCTTTTGGGAGTAAAAGAACTGCGATCAACTCTCAAGAAGCTCCCGAGATTAAAACTCAAAAGCTTCATACAGTCATGAAATTAGCTCACAGAGGAGAAGATAGCTGTCTGAAAGTCACACTGAGAGTGAAAGTACTCTCAAATGGAAACAAGACTTAAAGTGATCGTACATAATTAGAAAACAAATCTGTGCAAAATTTCATCGAAATCGATTAACGTTAACATGTGCCGGCGAGCTCTTGAAGTTTTCAATACGATATACGGAGTTTTCACACTTTTTACTCAAAATGTTGTTAAAAGTGTAAAAGTTGATGGAAAACATTTAAACTTGGTACTTTGTTGAAGAAGAATCTATTCAAAAATTCCAAATGTTTTGCAAAATATCTTGATCAATTTACAAGAAGAAAAAAGGAGTACGAAAGAAAGAAATTTAAAATTTCAAAAATAAGCACCACCTTACTACACAAATCCATCATTCAAAAATCAAAATAAATATATGACATTTGCATACGTTACGTACGAAGAGAGTGTGTGTTATTCGAGTGAATTGTATACCTATGTAATGTATCTTCTTGCTAGGTGTCACTCTTGTGTCAAATTAACTGTCACTGCGTGTAAGCTCTAAAGTAGCATATCCTCGCATAAATGTTCACTGTGTTTTGTAGGTATGTTTTTTTTCTGTTTGCCTTCGCCTTGTCACCTTCAATTAGTGTTGTCGTCCTTTAATACAATTTTATACATACTCGTCGTAGTTATATAATAAAAACCTCTATGGTTAGAATATGATGGTGTTCATGCTGTGGTGTTTGCATACGATTACGTGCCATGTGACAAGGCAAACCAAAGGATGCTATTAATAACACATTCAGTACAAAGTAGCTACCTACCAGCAGCAGCCTGGTAGGATTAAAGACCAACAGTATATTCGTACAACAATGAACGATATATAGAGAAACACTGATGCGATGACCGACCGGATGCGGATGCGGATGTGGAGAAGGGAATTTAGTTAACCCATATAGCCACCTTTAAGCTGTAATCTAAACTAACAGGACGACACTAGAACCTATTTTGTATCTTTACCTCAATTCACATTATGTACAAAATACTTTATACGCAAACAGTGCTGTGGACAGAAAAATTATTTCAATTAAGTTTGTTGTTGACCATGCCATATAGTACCGAAATTGAGACTTTCGGTCCAAAACTGAAAAATTATTAGAAATGGTTACGTTTGAATGGGTGTATCTAACTTGAGTTTTTGAACCTGACAAGAGGTTTAATAATAATGACTTTTTGGATATGTTAAAGCCCTAAGCCTCTACTTTATTTTGTTTTAGCGTACTTTCTTTGCTCTTAAAACTGTTCTGCACAATTTATTAAACAAATTTAAAAATTTTAAATTTTTCGATTTTTTTTGGTAAGGTTTTTTTTTTACTTTTCCAACTAAAATTTGTGTATACATTTTTTCTAAACATTAATTTCGATAGGAAACTTAATTTTGAACAAAAGGTTTTAAGTATTAAATTGTACTAAAAGTTGTACTAAATATATAGAAAAATGACGAATATGAATATTCCCTCAAAGCACAACGGTGGATCTAGTAGCAGTTTCGGTTTTAACTCAGGATGCTTTTATCCCAAACAAACTTATTTAAGCTAACTTATAGGTAAAAAGCGCTTAATATGATATTAATTGTAAAGAGGGAGTGACTCAAGATCTGAGTGGTAGTTAGTAGTGTCACAGGGCGTTGGGTATTTTCGGATTTAGATGTGACAGTGGGACATTTAAAGGTATACTCTGTTAACGTAGACGCCTGCCTACCTGGCAAATGATACAAGATACAATAAGCGGAGCAGGGTTATGAGAGCGTGAAAGCTACAGAGTACAGAAATCAGAGAAGGGAGTCTTAAAATCGTTTGACCCTTTTCTATTTTTGCAAAATAAACTCAGCAAAATTAGACAAAAAAAAGGAGAGCATTTGAAAAATTTTGATAAATTTGAATTAAAGTCGCATTTCTTAAAAAGTACTCTTAATTTGAGCTGAGTCTTAAAATGTTTGGGGGGAGTGGCAGGGGGTTAAATTCAGTTTTTTATTATTTCTCGAAAACTATAGTTTTTTTTAAATATGAAAGCATAAATAATAGCTGCATAAAATTTCGCAAAAAAGATTAACATTTTTTTTTTCATAAAAGGTGCTCCTAGCTCCTTTTTATATTTGTATCATCTAAATCAGTTTTTAAAGGCTACACATCTTTCAATCACAGCTGCAACTGAGGAAATTTTGAACTATTTTTCACTGGAACTGCAGAATATTTCAAAGGAAGATTTCCAATACTTTTTGATAGCTGATTTATAGTGGAGAAACGCCTGCAAAGCTGCTCCAATGACCACTGCTTTATCTGGATCTGCGTCACTTAGTACTTTATTTCCAAAGAGCTTGACTAGTGAATTTTGAACAAATGGCGTTCTAGTACCAGTAAAAAAGTTTGTAAATAGAAGAGGAACTAAGTAGGGATTTTATTGAAGAAGACAAATGTGCCACGTCGTTTTGGTAAAATTTTAGTTATCAATCTGAATTTCGGAAAATTTAAATGAAAAATTTTTATTTTTGTATTTAAAAAGTTTCTACACAGCACTGTCTACCAATCGAATCTAATTAACTATGTGATGTACTCGGCGTGTGAATGTAACTTATCTTATATAAGTCATTAGGCCTTTCGTCACGAAAGTGTAATTATTGAGATTCCATTTTCCAGATACAATAGCTCTATCGATATATGTACCATTATCAGGAGTTTCCCACGTGTGTGGTTGTGCTATTGAGCTTCATTATGATTTTGAAAAGGATTATAACGTATTGAGATATAATCCGCTTTATTATTAATACAAAAATAGAACAAAACAACCAACTAATAGCACACATTGCATAAATATGAGAGAAAAAGAAAGAATAAGAATAGATGAGAGTGTAGCAGAGCATCAGAGCAAAGTAATTGTGGCAGATTTTAATTGAGTATACTCACGCTTTCTCCAGTCGAGACAATAGAAGGGATCGGCCAACTCAAGGATATTAAGCTACTTTGGCTGGTATACTCGAACTTGGTTTTGTTCTTGTTGTCTTTCAGTTTGAATAATACGAAGGCAACAAATCGATTGCATAAGCAGTAATTTGTAAGGAAGGCTCTTTTTTTGTTGTTTTTGTAATTCTAGTAATTTAGATAATAATCCTTCTTCTCTTGAAGATATTTATTGCTGTTTTATCTCAAGAGATTTTATATTTTAGCTTAGGAAAGTTAATTTGAAAATTTTCTTTTATTTTCTTGAATCTTGAAGATAGGTATACAAATTGGTGTCAATCTGAAGATATCCGGCAAGGTTGAACTTCTTGTAGGTTAAGGGGATGTTTTGTTTAATTTTATTTATGAGTTACTTTGCTTTTTTTTAAATTTAACTTATTTCAAGGTTTCAATGAGGGCCCTTACTTCTTAGTTGATATTGATAACTTTCCTATGAAAAAGAAGAGAAGTGACGCGAGTCATCACAGAGGGTCTGGAAGCCAGATTCTGCTATTGATTTACATTAAGTACGAGTATCAATTAATTTATTTTTTTTTAAAGGTGTCTCTATTATTGTGAATATTTTTTGTTGTATCATAGAATAATAGTATCATATCCCGAAATTTTTAAGTCTAGAAAAGTTTTAATTCAAACACTTTTAAAAGCTTCTGGGAAAATATTTATTTCCCACCATTTAGCTTATGTGCCTACAAAATAGAAAAAACACACGCACTCCCACATATTAACACTCTTTCAACCATTTCCCTCCAAGGGGACTTCAAAACAAGCAAAATTAAATTTTGCCAAATGTTTATTCGCTCTATAACAAGCAAAACACATATATAATAAATTGCCTTCAGGTATTTTATGTATTTCTGCTACATCATCCAGAGTGAAACATAAAAATTAAAACTTTTTCTAGAACTAAAATAAAAAGTGCAATTAATTTAAATCCGCTTAAACACCTGTGAACAGGATTATTTGAAACTTTAATCTGAATTTAACACATGAGTGTGTGCTTTACACCGCAGGAAAAGTGTACGAACATAAAATGCAAATGAAGAAACAGAACAAAAAACACATCCATTTTTCAGATGATATCCTCTAAATCTGCTGGAATGTTGGAGTTGGTGTGGATGTGTGTATGTTCATATCTCGTTTGGATATAACAAAAAGAATATAAATAAATCACACCGTCATTATCTAAGCTAGTAAATGAGACGTTAACACACGCTCTGCTGGAAGAACTCTGGCAAATCTTTTTGCTGGTTCAGGTTTTTGTTATTTTATTATTTTTTTTTTTTAATTAAAATTAATGAGATGAATATCTTTATAGCTTCAAAACTTTTTGAAATCCATAAAAACCCATAGATTTTTCATAACCCTGTGTTCTTCTTTAGGGAAGAAAGGGGACACCCCTCTTTTCACTCTTTGGATATAGTCGTTGAGCTGAAAACAACCACGAATTTAGATTCAAAGCAGTTGAAATAGAAAATATTTTAGAGAGACGGGGAAAAGTAAAAAAATGGTGAAAATTCTATCAAAATATTGCAAAAAGAAATATGTTGAAAAAGTGTAATAACACTTAAGAAGCCTTTTAATTATTTCCAACATTATTTAATATGGAAATAGTGTTCTGAAAATATTTCAAGTAGGTACAAGGTGGAAACAAAAAATTATCTATTTTCTTTCCAATGGTCTGTTTCTCTTCGATTTAAAAAAAAATCGTGGATTGGCAGATTTAAAAACGTATTTTTGGTATCAAATCTTCTAAATTTCTAATCTAAATAGATAGTTTAAAAATTTTATGAGCAAAAATTGCAGAAAAATTCAACAAAAACCAACCAACAAATTTTACCTTTCTCTTACGAATGCAAAGTAGATTATACTCGTATTATGTTCCAAACAATCAATAAAAACCTTTGAACTGTTCCTTATTAAAAGGGGCTTCAATAGTACGATTCGGTTATTAAATTGTTTTATTGACAAGTTCCTCGCTATAGTCAACTGTCAAATCTGTGTTGAATATACGAGCCAGTTGTACAAACGTAGTTCAAATTCTAACTCGCAGAACAGATTTTGGAGGATTCACAGGCTTAACTATGTTATAGTAGGCAACTAAATGCTTGAAAAATTATCGTGAAACTTCAATTTATTCACCAAAGTTGGTGAATTAAAATTGCTGAACCACGGCCCTTAAGGTCATCAAAAGATTTATTGAATTGATTTTCACTTCACCCTGCCATGATCAGTTTGATTACAAGCGAACTTTTATGCCTATTGTGTTCCTTGGTGAAAAGTTTATAAAAAGACAATAAAGTGGGAAATTTGCAGCACATTCAATGTTGAAAGGGAAACTTTCATACAAATGGTTAAGGAAAATATCAGAAGATATTAAGGAGGATAAATGACAAGGAGAACCTCAAGCTGCTATACTTTAAACAAGACAATCCTATTACAATTATATTCTATATATACACCAACCTCAGATCCAAGAACACTGGACCTACAAAGGTCAGGTAAGATGGTTGGCAAGTAGCAATTCGAAATTAATATTGAACACGAGAGTAGACTCTCCCAGAAATTACAAACAAATAACGAATAACATAAACTTTTTATATCTTGCAGATTTTATGATGAAAGATTTGGTCCTCATACAGGATCAATTCAACATCGAGGGCAGTCTCAGGACAATTGTAGGAGCTTTTGACAAAACCTCCCGTGATGTGGTTAGTAAAGCACTTACAAGGAAAGGTGTGCCCAGCACCTTATTCACTTAGATTTGATACATGTTAGCTGAGGTTTTAGCAGAACCAAATACTCTGAAAATCTGCACAACAAGAGGTTGTCCACAGGGAGGGCTACTATCACCCTTGTTGTGGATTTTTGCATACACTGTATCGGCTTTGCTGATGATATCGTCATTAGAGCCTAGGGGAAGTTTGAAGAAAGCCTCTATGATTTTATTCAAGGAGGACTAACTATTACCAGGAAATATCGGGATTATATTAGCCGTGTTTTGTTGAAAACTATACACAGCCAGGCAATATCTTTTCAACAAAACGGGTCGGAGCAAACTAGTTAATGAAGGTCCTTTTGTATGAGAATTCCAAAATTTCAAACTGTTCCAAAGCACTGTTCGCTAGTCACATTTGACTATAGAAAAAAGGTAAAGTTATTAGCAGCTGGTGATTGTTGTTGCACTGCGTGTAAAATTTCAACTGATTGGCTGTCAACTTCTCAACAAAACATGGCTATAAACTGTACTAAGACGACCATTACGACCATTTTATTATCCGGTCAGATGGTGTAGTAATCGAAACAAAGACAAAGAGCGAGGTTAAACAAGTAGAATTTTTACTAGACAGTAAACTCTTATGAAATAAACAAGTAGAAATAACTATCGGGAAAGCCACAAAATCCTTGCAAGAGAAAATTATGGATTTGCAAACCAACTATCCTAATGTGGTTGTACACTACGATGGTGAGATCCATTATTGCCTATGGTGCGTTTACAAAACCGAATTCCGCACAACAAGGAAAGCAACTAGAAAAAGTCCAAAGCCTCGTATATGCTAATGCTTTACTGGAGTAATAAGAATTTGCCCTTCAGCCGCAATGGAAGTTGTCCTTCTTCTGTTCCCTTTACATAAGGCCATAGAAAGTACTGGCAAATGGAGCCATTATGAAAGAGGGAAACAGTACTTGGAAATGCATAAGGACTGAATTCTAAAGTCAGTGGTAATAAACCTTATTGAAATTCCAAAAGAAGGAATAATTAAAAAATACAACTGCGAAAATAACTGCCAAACTGAGTAAAGTAGGAAGCAAAAAGAAGTGAGAAGGCGCAACAGTAAACTACACTCTCAAAACAAACCCAATCAAGTGATAATCTGGAAAGAAACTACCGAGACTAAACACATTTCCATTATGTCAGATAGTCAAGCGACACTCAAAGCACTGAGCTTCTACGCCAACATCTCTAAAGTGGTGTAGGAGTGTGTAAAAGGCTGAATGTAGGTAGGAACTTGGCAAGAACAATAGGGAACGTGGCCATCACGTTGGTCTCCAGGTAATCTTTAGTGAAAATAGGGTCATTGACTTCCTTAGGCTATGGTTACAGTGACGAACAATTGTTCCTACGTTTTTCGGACGACCACTGCAGAAAAAATTAAACTGATTTGAAAAATCGACCGCTAGGACAAACGTCGGAATAATTATTTGTCCGAATACGCATCCACTGTAACCATAGTCTTAATAGGGCCTGAACCCTGCAGTGGAATAGAAGAAAATTTGATAAAAAAAAACAAAAATAAGCTCAAGAGGAGGCTTAGAGATGCAAAAATTGGAGAGAATTAATAAATCTGAGTCAGGCTTAGCTTGATAACTATAACCGAGCAAGTGCATCAGCTTTAGTAGAAACAACCTTAGAATAGTAACCATCCCCCCCCCCCCAAGCACCCGTAAAATAAAAAGACACTTAAGCATTCTTGGTCTAGTAAGTATTGCCGCATGCTGATTTTGTTGCATCCAGGAGGAAACACCAGACCATATAAGGAGATGCGATGCAATCAGATATGCATCGAGCGAACAAGCATCTGAGACACTACCAAGTATAGAAGAGAGTAATCTATCTTTTCCAAATGTAGATACTGTAAATACTCAAATATCTGAGTGGTATAAAATTTGAGGAAGAACTGTATGATAATCAATTCCACATTCTACTCTTGATGTTAAATAAATAAATTCAGCTCGTGGAGAACTAGGGCCTAGTGACTTACAATTCTCAACCATTCCTGTGTGCATATTGTTGGCAGGAATGGAGGAGACCTACAATTTTTTGCCGAGTCCGAACGGCTAGATGAGAAGCACTTATTCATGACAAGTATATTCTCGGAGAATTTGTCAGTCCCTCACAAGAGGCAGTACCTCGGGAAAAACGTTTCTGTTTTTAGGTGGCACCAGCTTGGAATCGAACCCAGACCTTCGGCATGACAGTCCAACGCACTTACCATCATGCCTCGAGGTACTACTTCTACTCTAGATGAGGGTACAATTAACCTGAGGTTATAATCACAATTTGTCATTAATTCACTCATAGATGTGGTTAAGTCAAAAGAGACATACATAATCGTAAGTAATCTAATATTCGGAAAAAAAGAAGAACAGAGGAAGGTAAGACAAACAAATTTCATGTATGGGAGATTTATCTTGTTTTTAACCTTTTCATGGAAGGGAAGTTTCCCAAATTTGTTCATCTTTCTTCAACAGGTCTTTTCAGCTGCTTGGATATGCGGACGACATCGACATCATCAGCTGCTCCAAGCGAGCTGTACTAGAAGCATTCACACAGTTATTGATGAACAGGCGAAAGTTGTTGTTCTAGAAGTCAATGAAGACTAAAAAAAAGTATATGCTATCAACAAATAAAGCCTCATCTGTCCATCGCCTAGAAAAAAACATCACTGTTGTTAGCAGTTATTTCGAGGTAGTCAAGGAGTTCAACTACCTCGGAACAAACATTAGTTCCACGAACGGCACCTTAGTGGAAATCCGACGAAAATTTACCCAGCTGCTTCTTCGGTTTGTCCAAACAAATGGATTCAAAACTCCTTTCTCGAAAGACAAAGTGCACGCAACACTAAAAGCTAATTTAACCAGCTTTACTCTACGGCCGGCGAGCCGAGTGTTGGACGCTTAGCAAAAAGGGGAATTGATACTGCGAACTTTTAAGAGAAAAATTCTTCGGCGGGTATTTGGTCCAATAAGCGAAGGGGGCGAATGGAGGAAAAGATTCAATCGTGAATTTTACGAGCTGTACCAAGATACGGATGTAGTTAAAAGAGCCAAAAAACGTCGACTATACTGTCTCGGCGACATCAAGTGAATGGACAACAACGCTCCAGGTAAGAAAATTTTCAAATGTCAGCCGCCAGGTTCGAAACGACCAGGAAGATTGAACCTCCGCTACAGGGATAAGGCGGTTACAGACGCAAGAGCGCTTGGTCTCGACGACTGGAGAGAGCATGCAAGTAACCGCAACCGATTAGAAGACCGCAATATTTCAGGCAGAGACTCTTCATGAATCGGGAGCCGGATATGTAAGTAAGTATGTAACTTATAAGGCGGAAAACATTTCATCTACTTAAAATTCGCTTATTTTGCAAGATTTTTTTTAAAGGTTGAAAAACGTTTGCGATTTCTTTGAGTCAAAAATAATAAAACCGAAATTTTGACAAATCCGATTTTTCAATTTAATACGATTTTAAATGTTAAGATATTTAAAAAAATTTGCAAAGTTTACCGCATGGAAGAGTTTTAATAATTTTGTTTATTAGATTTAAATTTTCATATTGAAAGTTTCTATTTTGCTAGACTTTATAGATCGCATTTCTTCACAAAAATAATAAATTTGCTTTAAATTCCGACATAAGGGATTGTTAATGCAAAAAGCACAATGCGAAATATTGAAAATGCGAGATTAAAATTTTTGAAACCGCATTTGCGATTTGCAAATCTACTAAGAGACAAGAACAAAGTTGCTGCGTTGAAAATTTGAATAATAAAACATGAATGAATGCCTTAAAATATGAGATGAAAAAAATTTTATTAATGCAAAACTGTCAATATTAAATGTAACTCCTTCGAAGCTATTAGAAAATGAAGTACTTTTGTAAAATAAAGAATAAATGAAAACCTTAAATTGGATGAACAAAATTCTCTGAGTAGACCTTAATGGGCTCAGTAAACGCTCCAACATGGTTTGAGTAAACATGGTTCGAATTCAATGTTCGAATTTATTTTATCTAACTGTGGGCTGGCTCGACACTCGGGTACTAATTATTTGGCGTCACTTTTATCGAGGGTGTTCTTACCATATTCGACTGTTTGCGAACCACTTTTGTATATGTTTACTCAAATATTTCAAATTTTGGAAACACAAAATTTCCTTTTGTTCCAATTCCCAAGAAACTAATATTTAATTGCTTAAACATAAAAACTTAAAATCGTGTATTCAAAATTCTCAATCAACATAAAACTTTTTTGGCAACTCCCCCTCTCACCACCCTTCAACAACTTTGTTAAGCTTTACCCCTATTCCATTATTGAGGTGAAATATTTACCTAATTTTCAAAACATTATGAAATGACCTTCTCTTTATTTTTCTAGCTTTGGCTTATAGATGCAAAAGGTTCAAGTCATAAGAAAGAATAAAAATCGGAACATCAAGGATTTCAGGTTAAGGAAGGAGGCTATACCTCTCAGAAAGAGTTGCATAGGTATACCCACATATATGTACCCTATCGAATCTTTTTGCATGGCAGTATACCAAGGACTGATGTTTGACACGAGCATAATGCTTTAGAAGAGGCGGTAATGCAGGACAAAGCTATACCACACACATTAGGTTAATGTTGCTGAGCAAAAGGGGGGACACATAAAATAAGAAATAATGTATTATAATTGATCCTTTATGAAGTGGAAAAAAAATGTTGTAGATGTGTGTGTGGTGTGTACTTAGGGCTTATGCCACTCCATACCGCAAATGTATTGTTCTTTGTATAGTGCGGTAATGTACATATAATTTAAGGACTAAACACTTAAGGAAAAGTGGGCGTTTACACAGCCTCTTACTACACTTCTTCTTCTTCTTCTGCTTTTCATCATCTATATTGTACCTAAATGAGTCCTTGTATAGCAATGTCGGGATGTTATTATACAAAAGTAGCAGGATGTCATAATTATTATAAAGTAGTCGGTAAAAACCACCGCCGCCGCAAAGCGCTCGATTGTGTCAGATTATTATTTGCACAGGGAAATGAGGTCAACGAGTTGGTTGATTCGATACTAATGATGATGTCGTCGGGGCGATGTTAATGGGGTAATAACTTTGAAGGACGCATTCTATATGGTAGACTGGATTTTTTCGTCTCATTTCAAATGGGAGATGGAAATTGTTTTGAAAAAAATTGTTTGACCTTGAAGAAAAAAAAAGGAGGAAAAGCAAGTCTCCCGGTTTCAAACATCATTCGAAGTCTACGGAAAAAGGAGACCTAGATTCTCATCTGTGTGTCTGGGAATGCCATAGGGGTGTCTTTGATGCTGAGAAATTGATCGGCGGTTAAGCTCGAGGGATATAAAGTTAGTTTTATCCTTTTCTACTCACATCTCACTCAATGAATGAGGATTGGGTGCCAAGTAAATGGAAAAGCCATTTGGATACTCTTTTAATAGGAAAAGATATATCAAATGATGAATAGGATAAGCATAAACCTTGGAAACTGTGTCACTGCTTAAAAGAAAAGGTCGAATGATTTGTTGCCGGTCTGGAAACACTACATGAGTGCATATTTGGTATTGGGGAAACAAAAAACAAACAAACATTGTTAAGCTCGAAGGATATGGAGGTGATATTTATACAGAATTAAGTCGGGTGTGTATCAAGCTTAACCTTATATCCTTACTAAATCCTTAAATTCTAAATTAAAATCTTTTTAGACATAATATCAAAATCAAATCCAAAGTATGGTTACGTTGAAATGGCGCCCGGGAAGAGTTCCCTAGACCCTGAAAGGCTTATTTGTGTATCGAATGTAGGTAATACAATTCTATACGTATCTACCATCTTAGAATAACTTTAAATCTCCACTTATCCCTATCAAAACCAATTACAGTTGAATATCTAGAAAATTCAATCTTGCATTAACTCGATGGAAATTGACTTCCCTTTCACATTTATTTATATTTTTATTCAAATAACCTCTCATCTTTAAATGGCTTTTTGAGTAAAGTTAAACATCACCCTGTAAATGAATGGAATAAGTACTATGTACTGCGATAAAAACCTTTTGGATGACCCAATTGTTTATTTTGTGTTGTTGTTTTTTTTCGTATTCATATGCCTCAGCATCAGAAGCCACTTTAAAGGGTCAGATTCTTGCATTTATAGCTTCCAATTTATAGGCACATAACCACACATCAGTTAAAATGACTTCTGCCATCATATTTCACCATCAAGTTTTTTTTTTTACCATTTGTGTATATTGATTTTATTATGCTCTCATAATTTTTTCCATACCAATTGAAGTTCAGTTGAGGCTTTTCACCTTCGGCGGCATCGGCATATACATACACTTGGCCATTTCAATTGTATTTTGTCAGGCAGAAAGAATCTTTAAGCTGTATTTCATGTCAATTTTAATCGCCATGTTTTTTTTCTTTTTTATTTTGGTTAATTTAAATATATGGTTAACTCCTGAAGGTATGCAATGTTTTTTTTTTTAGGGGAAAACTGTTATATATTTTTTTTTGTAAATGAAGACCTGGCCGGATGGAGTGTTGTTTCATTGGAAGTGCGAAATAATGTACAAAGCAGGAAGTATGTGACCCAAAGGCAAGCACAAAATAGAGTCCGTTAATAAATAATAATTGAGATGCATTTCGATGACAAAAGTTGCTTGCATACTTTTGCCTGCAGAGGATATGTTTTGTACATGGATAGCATGGGACTATTGATTTCAGCGGAAAGACAATACGATTGTTATATTCATGTCAAAAATAAGGAAATTAATTAAAAATTAACATTGAATGAAACAATTATTGGAATTAATGAATTTACTAACGGCTGATTTATTCATCGAGTTTTAATGATATAACGTGAAGACTGAAGACTAACTTAAAGTAGGTAAGGATTTTGAATGAGGGAACTCGAGTTTCTGGCTGAGGGGTTTTCTTTAATAGCCGCTTTAGGGGTTTGATCATGACATATAAATGCTTTCAACTATGTAAATAAATTTGACTTGAAATCCAACATCAAAATAATTTTTCCAACATTTTGTGAACATGAAGAAATTTGTAAATATTAAGTGTAAGTCTTACTTGTAAATTTGTAAACCAATAAATATTTATGAGATGACTTACCTGAAAAGAAAAAAAAAGTAAGAAATCATTAGTTTATTTATTTATTATTTTTATAGCAAATAAATAATCAAATACATATCTGGAAAAGATATTGCTAATTTCGAAAATATTGTAACAAAGATGAATTCTTTGCCATATGACACAGCATAACTTCATGAAATTTGCTTCCCAAAATTTCTGACAGAACTTCTTTAATAGGTACTTTTTGGGAGAAAAAAGAATGCATCAGCTTTCTTGAACGAATATGAATTTCAAAAATCGTATTTAACAGTTTTTTTTTAATAGTTCCTTATAAACACAATTTTTAAAACATTTTTTAAAATAGTTTTGGAATGAAAGTCAAAGTTTAAAGTTTCATATTAAATTATCAGTCAAATTTAAAAAAAACCGGCTTTTCAAATAAAAAAGATATGATTTCAAAAACATCAAACATGTGTCATTTACAAAATATTGAGTTCAAAAAAACAAATGTTTCTAAAAATCAAAAATTATTTTTTTAAACATTTTGGGACATAAATACTATAATTGCACTTTCGTTTTCAAAGAAGTGCGGGTACCTAGATGATGCCATCGGTCCACAACCAACATCAAACAGTGACATGTAGATCTCGGTGAGGTCTTGAGTGATTTTGAGTAGTATTCGCAACAACTTATACTGTCTGAAAGGCATAAATCGTCATAAAAGTATAACCCTGAACTTTTGCAGACAGTTTAAATATTATATTCATTGCCATGGAAATGGTTCCATCTTGAAACAACATTTTAAATTTTTTTATTTTAATATACATTTTATGATGAACAAAAATAGGGAGTGCCAAAAACAAACTTTTAACTGCGCATCTACATTTTGATGTGACAAATCTATAGCCGTTTTAGTTTTTAAAATCGATGCAATACAAACATTTTCAAAATTTTTTCTGTTGGCTCTTCCTACTTTTTAATCATAACTTTCTTTTTCGGTAAACTTAAAATTAAAATGAGGTATTGAGATTTTGTCATGGCAAACTGTTACCATTACATTTTTAGAATCAACCATTTTTTTGCCACTAGTGACAGTCCAAAATATGATATTCAAAATGCTCAGGGTTATATAAAAGTCATTGAATTTTTTATTAATTTAATAACTTACTGGGCAGCAAGAAGGTTGTAATTGATTAATGGGCCCTATCGGAAACCTTTAAGCTAATTTCTTGTAGTTAAAAAAAAAAAACAATTACTTAATTAAATTACATGTAATTAGAAAAAAGTAATAGAATAGAAAAAAGTAATTAAATAACTTGTAATGATTCTTTTTTGTAATCACACACATAAATGCAATTGATTAAAATTTTTGTTTATTATCTTTACACAAAAATGTAATTGATTACAAAAAAAATATCAATTACATTTGTTTTGTTTAACGGAACTAATTTTTAGTAATCGATTATATTTGAGTGTAATGATTACAAAAAAGGTAATCCTTGCAGGTTTTTTCAGTAAATTTTTTTCTTTAATTACATTTTTCTTACTACATGTTGTTAGTGATTGAAAATTTCTAATTAAAAAATACATGTAATTGTACTTTATTAGACAAAGTCAATTACCTACTGATTACATATAATTGTAATCGATCCTGTAATCAATTACAAAATGTAAAGATCACTACTTAATCCTGGCCACTAAAATGTTTGCCTGCCACGTAAGGGTGACTTGAGCTTGTACCACCTAAGACCAAAACGATTGGTTGACTGAATAATTGTAGTTTTGACGACTGATCTCTCCATAATGATATAGTAGAGATCGTCAAAACTACAGTCAACTATGAGCTTAGGCGATTCAACCTATGATTCCACGTTTACGACTATGATTATTTATGATTATCGGTCCAGTGATAACCAAATGTACATAACTCGAATCCTCAGTGAATGGTGAGGTAAGCGACAGTCTTATGCTACAGTGTTTTGCTCGAAAAAGTCATGTTGTCATGTCCGTCTATGTGATGTAGGCCCATTCTTTCATTTTTTTTTTTACAAAAAGATTCTTTTCTAAATGGGTTTGCTGTTAAAATCCATAAGGTCAATTGAGAGAATTTAAAGCAAGCTTATTTTAGGAAGTCATAGATGATACACCTGAATTACTTGCATAGTTCCTCTCCGCATAAGCATGCTCTCATATATAAAATTGATATTGATGGATTTAAGTTTAATAGTGGGACTTAAATTTCCCATATGTCAATCATTAAAAAACTAGATACTCTCATTCGGACTGTGAAACTATGATAAAGTCTGTATACGTATTCTGATTTGTATACTGATTTGTAGTAAAACAGGAACTTTTCTAGGTACTCGGCAGCACGCAATCAGCTTAGCTCAACTTTTCAAGTACAAATCCAAAGTTTGTTGTCCACTAATCGAACGTAGTCGACCATACAGGAGACTTTCAATCACTTTTGATTGTAACCAAGATATGAGAAGATAAGTGCAGAAGAATCACCCTCATACACAATTCTCGGATTGAATATGAAATTTCGCAAAAAAATATAAAAAATCGAAATCTCGCAATACGAAATGTCGCAATTACAAAATCTAGATATTACATATATATATCATGTATAGCAATTACAAATTCCCGACATTAACAATCTCGCAATCATTCCTTATCTCGCAAATTAAAAACGAGCATATTAAAACCTCAGCTCATAACACGGTTTCTGATAATCGGTCGAATTGAACCCGTTAGGATTGAAAACGGGAAACCAAAAAATATCCCAATTAAAAATATAAAAAAAATGGCAGATTGTGCATCCGTTCGTTTTGCCGAACGTCTCTGAAACATAAAAGTTCAGCAAAATGAATGGATTTTCAATCCGCCAATTTTTCAACATTTTCAATTCCGGTATCTTCTTGATGGCCGTTTTCAATCCGAACGGATTCAATCCGACCGAATATCAAAACAGCCACCATAGATACAAGTTTACAATCAAAATCTTGAAAACCGAAATCTCAATAGAAGTTTAAAAAAACTATAGACTCCAATGAAAAGTTTTTGGTTGGCATGGCAGGATTTTTATTTATCAGTGCAAAATGGCAACGATACTTGTAAGAATTGAATTTGCGAAATTTTGATTTGCGTTATTTTGATATGCGAGATTCAAAATTCCGAGATTTCGGTTCATATTTGCGACAATTTTTCATGGGAAATTGTTAAAATCGAGATTTTTTAATTGCGAGAATATGAAAAGAAGGATCATATTAATTTGCGAAATATCATTTTTTTATGATTAAAAAAAATGTGAAATTTCGTATTTCGAGACTTTGGGTTGCGGGATTTCTTATGTACATAGGAGTTTTGTTTTCAAACACCCAGAAGTTTAAGTCACGTTGAAGATGAATTTTGGATTGGTGTTTCTGCTCACTTAGTAGAATTTAATCAAGGGCCGAATTGCAGGGTCAGTTACTTTGTGAGTGAGTGTGATCTAATGAACGAGTTACCAATTCAAAGTTTGGTATACTAGATTGCTCGAAACGTGAGCGGTTATACCAAACTCACATAATTCAATCACGTATTGCTCGATAAATGATGAGGTGATTCAGTTCAAGATAAGCACTTAGTACCGCAAATGGTGTGTTTCAATTAGCTTCTTCGCATGAAAGAAGATGTTTTGTTAGGTCATCAAAATGCCTCCAAAAATAAATCATTTACATAGGACTGACAAGATTTGTGCATAATTGTTGTTAAAAAAAACTCTTCATTTACATATATAAAATTTAAAACCAAAAAATCAGTTAAAATTCTATCTATTTCTGCAAACCAAAAGCTTTTCAGTTACCTAGCTTGATTGTTAAAGTACTCACTTTTGAGGAGTTTCAAAAATTATTTTCGTCTCCACTTAACAAGCAATTTTTTGATTAAAGAAAGCATTTCCGAAATCAAATCTACCAAACATCAGTTCTTCATCGAATCTAGATCTTCAAAAACTAAATTTTAGACCCATTTTAAAATCAATATTTTGAATGATGGATTTGAAATTTAAATGGCACTAACAGCGATTATTTATTTAAGTATACAAAAGTGACTAATTTCTTCCCTTAGAATTGAAACAATAACACAAATGACACGAAAAAGAAAACTTTTTTTTGAGAATTTGTTCCAAAGTTTAAGCAAAACATTTTCAACCGCATGTCATGGCCTTTTGATTACTTCTTCTCTATTTTATACTCTGTCAAACCCATCAAGACACTCCTCTCGACTCGGTTTGATTAATGGGTTTTCTCTTGATGCCACAAACCTTATTCAATATTTGAGTTTAAATATCGTTAGCATGATTTGCATGATTTTGGAAAAAAAATATCCCCGAGCAAAATAAAAATAATGAACTTTGAACTCCAAAGTAGTATCTACGAGTACAAAGAACCCCCATCACTTGATAAAAACTATTAGGCTTTCTCTGGATATGAATTATCTCTTAAGTCCTGGGAAGGCTATCAAGAACAAAAAAATTAATGTGACATAAGAGTTAGGTCTCTAGTCGCTGTCACCCATTCCGCAACTAGAACTTCAATTATAATTTAGCATCCCATATTATTTACAGAAGACTTACCTCTGACAAAAGACTGTCTCTTTTAGGCGATTTGTACAATAGACATTTCAGTCTATCTACTCAAGCTGCTTCTTATTCAACCGGAGAGAGTCCTCTACCACCTTTCTACTTCTCCTCAACGATGCTGATGATAAATGACTCTGCTTCTGAGTTTGCCTTAAACATTTGAACTATTCTCTAGCTCCGATAAATATTAACCATCTTCTCCCGCCTCAAACACAAACACACAGAAATACATTTACATTCTATCCAAATTTTATACTAGATGAGAATCCTAACGTCTGATCGTTAGTTATGATGCAATAAAAAAATTAAGTTTGGTCATAGTCAGAGGACAGAGAGTACTTTTCGTGTGAAATGTAGTGTGGAAGATGTTCCATCTCAAATAAAAAAGGACCTTTGAAATATATATTTTAGCAAATAGAACGGAACAGAGAACAGAAACAGGCACATCAGGCAATGCGCTATCTTCAAGGCTTGACTGCCTTACGCTTGTGGTGGAAGTTATAAATATACTTTTCGCCTCTTAAATATCATTAGAGCATGCGGTATAATGCTGAGGGTGGATTCACACTTAATTAATTAGAGCCTATCAAAATGTATAGCTAAGTATGAAGGTTTTTTGGTTAGAGCTATTTTATTGTAGGTACTTTATTAAAGAAGAAAGGATATTGTCTTAAGTAGCTCTCTTCAATACACAAGCCATTGTTAAGAGCTAAACTAATTTACTAATTTAAAGGGAGTTTAATGAGGTTTGAAGAAGTGATTTTCAATAAGATTACAACAATACTTAGGATCGTTAAGATTTGTGTCGATATTTCGAATTGGTAATTTCTGTTAATAGTAGCTCAATTGAACATCTCTTTTGTCAATAATTGTGGGGAATGCGGACTATTAAGGGAAAGAAGAAGAAAAAGTAGAGTTATTTTTAGCGTATAAAAGAATATCATTGTATTACGAGTACCAATTACAGAGTTAAGAACTCATAACAGTGGTTTAGGGTTAATCAAGTGAATTATCAATGAACAAGAAAAATTATCGAACCGATTTTTTCTTGTTTTAAGTTTTCACTGTTGCCAATCTTAAAAAAATGCTGTTCTGTAACCATATATTTATATGTACGTCGAAAAGTGGAGACTTGAGACCAAAGTGAAAAGAATGAAGTGGAAGAATTAACCTTACCAATCACTGGTTCTTTAAGCTATAAGAAGGCAATTAGTAATATTACAGGTCTCAGTACTGTGTTTATGATAGTGCCAGACCCACACAACTATCTCACTGTTCGCAACAAATCTTTACATCGTTTTGGAGAATATAAGATTAATGAACTTAATATTTCATAAGCATTTGATAGGGTTTGGCATCAAGCTCTCTTATCGAAAATGCCTGCATTTGGTATCGATGAATCTCTTCTTCGTTGGATTAGTTGCCTTTCGGACCGTTCAATACAAGTCATCTTGGATGGTTACAAGTCTGATATTCATAAAACAAATGCTGGTGTGCCCCAGGACTCCGTTTTGTCTCCAACTCTCTTCCTCATTTATGACCTCTTGTCTGAAACTTCTAATTCATTAAATAATTTTGCTGACGAAAGCACCCTCAGCTTTTCATATTTGTTTATAAACTCACATCCCTGTCCTTCGGATGTGGAATTTCAACGGCAGCGTATGATAAGCTCATTAAATTCTGATCTTGACAGCATTTTCCAGTGGGGAATTAAAAACCATGTAAAATTTAATACTTCAAAAACTCAATGCTGTCTGCTGTCGCTAAAGCAGAATCCACCTTCAATGCCGCTATCCATGAGCGATACTTGCATCGAGGAAACTGAACAGCTCTCAGTTGTGGGTATATGCATTACAGATCACCTTCTCAAGAATGACCACATACGAAGTGTTTAGGATTTCTTCGAATATGCAAGAAATTATTTTCACCTTCTGATCTGGCTGTAATATATAAAGCCTTCATCTGACCCAAGCTTGAGTATAACTTCCACATTTGGGCGGGTGCTCCTATAACTCATTTAAATCTATTAAAATCTTAAAAATGATTGGTGACAGATCTATTACTCAAACAATACTCTGAAACATCGTCGCAATGTTTCATGTCTCCCATTATTCCATCGCTATTTTTATAAGCAATGTTAAACAATTCCACCGTAATACTTGCGCTTTTAGGAATGCCCATCAGTTTACCCTTGAGCCCAACTTCGGACGTACTGTCAAATACAGAGATTCTTTCCATAGTCGTACGACACGAATGTGGCTTTGTCAGGCTCGGTTTTTTCTACCATTTTGATATTCAGAACTTCAAAACCTATGTGCATCGATATCTCCTTTGGAATCCATCTTTTTTATCGCTCGTACTATGATCATCATTTTAAGGGTAGTCAAAACCCCTTTAGTGCGCGTTAATTTAAAAAAAAATCTACATGTACATTTCTAAAGACGAATGAGAACGCTTAAAGTTGCATTGACAAGAAAAACTTTGAGCCAGTCTTGAATTACAGCTGCATAGATGGTGGAGTGAGTGGATGAAAAGCTGTATGATCCAACTTCAATGACCTTACAGTGAGACCTTGCCAACAAAAAAATCCTAACGACTGATGCGACTGGTTCATGTCTACCAAATGAGACCAAATCTTCAGGCTGAAAATGTTTGAGAATGAGCCTGAAGTTCTTACAGTGCATAAAGACTCAAAAATCAAATTGTTTGGTTCCGAATGGGATGATGACGCCACCAGCCGGCACCGTGACATGAGACTTTGACACACACATATTCATACAGATTACTCAGGGTTTTAGTTCAGCGTAGGTTCTCTGAGTCTCTAAACAACATCTCTTGGTTTTTTCGGCTACCCAATTTTTTAAGTATTTTTTAAGCTGAATAAAGAATTATTGGCGATGAGGGAAGCATGCAAAATACTTAAACTAAATCCAAACCTAAATAGTAATACAGCTATCGTAATATACAGCCGGGCCATTCAATGCTGAGATGAGCTTTCAAGCCATAATATCAATCTCAAGGTCACTTTTATCTGGGTTAAAGGTCAAAGTGGAATTGATCAAAAAGAAATGGCCAGACAAAGACTAGGGTTTTGATGAGTTTCAGAAGGCTGCAGCATGTATAGAATCAGTGGAAATTTCTTAGCCATTGAAGAAGTGTCTTTCGTTGCACAATCACCTGGTTGAGAAAGGGCGTGATTCTTCTGTTACCCCACTTGAGAAATCATTTCTCCACCAGGCTCATAAGAGCAAGTGGCTCCATGTAACGTCTGGTTAATGAGTTTGATAGTTAAGTGGTTGGTGTATGTGTCCATTCGCTTGGTCAGGATTTATGTCTATGACTACGGGTGGAGAAGTTTCCGATTTCATGGTAGGGTGGTTAAAAAAGCGTAAGAACTATAAAGCCATTTGGTAGCGTTAATGAATTTCAACAGGTTTTTTTTTTATAAATGTCAGAGAGTTCTTCGAAGTCGCTGAAGAAGTGTCTTGCTAGGAGCCTGTTTCTCAGATGGATAGCACAGGGCAGTGACACAGGAAGTATTCTCGTGTGTCTCTACGTCACCACATTCTCTACATAAGTCATCCAAACTGAGTTTTATCTTTTTCTTTTGGTTGTGACCCGTGGTGATGCGCAGGAGAAGAGATAAAGACTTTCTACTTAGTTGGATGATGTTGACAGTCTTTTGTTTGTTGAAACTAGGTCACAATTTTCTGGGTATAACGCAGGTATCGAGCAAGCTCCGTTACTCCTCCTTTGTCGTAGCTAGAACTTTGCTCTCGATTACCTGATTAAGACTACAGGGTAGGACCTGAACTACTGTTTCTGCTTGATTAAGATCAAGAGTTATCCTATTCTTTCCAGCTTGTCATCATTTTCATTACCTGGAACACCAATGTGACCCGGAAGCCAGCAGAGCCTTATGTTGTGCTGTGCATCAAGAAACCTTAGCTCTATTTACAAGCTTCAATTTGATTTCAATGGCAGAAATCGCTTTTATTACCACTTGGCTATCAATGAAAAAGGTAATATCAGCTTGTGGTATTGGCATCATTGAGCCCTGTCCAGCTGCTTTTATCACTGCCAAGACCTCAGCTTGGAAGACAGCAAGGAAGTCTGAATGAGCTGACTAGTCCAACGGTTTCTGGAAAGAGCCCTACACCAACGCCAGTACCCATCAAGGAACCCTTCGGTGTATATAGCTATCAACGATTAGCAAGTTGACGGCTTGTTCGTTTACCAGTCGTCCCTGCTAGGCAAGGCGGTCGTGAACGGATTGTGGAAGTCTAAACGTGGTGTTATATAGACAGTGGCATACCACGTTACCCGTGAGTTTCTGTAGAATCTGTGCGTGGCCTATCAGTTTGGCTGAGCCAATGTTCGCTAGTGGCCAAAGTGTGCAATTGGCTAGTTGAGTATAGCTTCCGGACTCCAGTGATACCAATACATGCCATTCTTTGTACTTTGATCATGCTTGAAGGTATATTGTAGAACGTTTTTCTGACAAAAGGTATACTTCCCGCTGAGATGAAATATGAAAGAAAATAAAGAAATCCAATATCCAATCATTTTTCTCATCTTTTGGTAGGAACACAAAAAAACATTATACAGCTTTCAGCAAAACCAGGTCAAACATAAATATCCTCTCGACGAGTCTGAAATGCACATCACAAAAGCAAATTGAATACATCTGTCCAATTTACATACCAAAGAGTGCCTCTTGAGAGGATTTTTGTGTGTTCCAAAACCAAGAGCATTTAAAGTGGTCATAAAGTTCTTCAATAATTCACAAAACACATTTCCTCGAATCGAGTCCTTTATTCCACTCCCACTAGCACCGTTTCACAAATTCAACCTTCTATCCGTATATTGGAATAATTTTTTATTAAAAGATTACAATCAAGCTTAAGTTTGGCAAAGGCAAATAATAAAATGCAAAGTTGTGCACTTTACCAAACCCAAAGATTCACTTTGTTTGGGTTTTAAACTTATACTATTTTCCAAAAAAGACATAAATATATGCGAGTTTTAGTTGTGTGTGTACATAAATTTGAAATACACACTCATCCGTGACATTCCCGAAGAGGAAATGCATAACGAACTCTGTGGCAATGCCTTTTGGAGTTTGCAATATTTCGCTGGGTGTAATTGTAAATCCGAAAACCAAAAATTGAAAATTATTCAAAACTTTTCAAATAATAACCTTCTTGACTTTTTGTCATACCAAGAGACAGAGAAATTCTACATATAGACATTCAAGGATGACATAAAGGGGACGAAGAACAGAAGAAGAGACAACTCTTATCCTTAGCAAAAGTGCAATATACAAACTGTACGTAGTAGGTACATTGAGCTTAAATTTGGAACTCGTCTGGGAGAGTTCTGCTGGTAGAGAATGGGCAAAGATATAATACCTAAGCCAACTTTTTGGTCAAAACTTTATGCGCACTCTTATCCTTTCGTTTCTGTTTCTCATACCAAAAAAACTTTTTCCAAGTCAAGAAAATTGAATAGAATAATATTAACTTTTGGTTTAATTTTTTTTTCTTGGGCTTTGTAAGTGCTGAGAATAACACCAAGGACAAAGGTGGCTTATTGTTAGAAGGCCAAGACGAAATCACCTGAGGGTAGTTTACTTACCTACCATACAAAGAGAGAACAAAATATTTTTTCTAACACACAATGGCAATTGTAGCAGACATACAAGAATACATATTTCAGTTATGAATCCTTTGACTAAAATCTTGAAAGGATATTTATTTTTTTTTGTCCAACAAAAACTAGCTTGAGACTGCATTGCACATTAAAAGTGAAGCATATGTTTTGTATGTGTGGAAGCCATTGCCCTTTGTTTTGTTTTTTTTTTGTGTCCAATATTTTTGTGTGTGTGTGTTTTGTTGGCCATAAAGCGAGAGAAAGGACGAAAATATGGTCCGGACCACAATGAAATTTTAAAGTAATTTTTTTTTTAACATTTTCCATGGAAACAATGAAAAACTGAGTGTATGCATGCGAACAGGATGAAATGAATGAAATATGATTTAAATTGGTCTTTGTGCACTGTGCATGTTATCAGTTTCTGTTTTTTTTTTCGAGAAAAAAAGTATTTTTTATATACGGACTTTTGAAAAGGATTCTTAAGTCCTGCTGTACATGAATGTATAATTAAGCTCTTTGGTAGAAAGCTTAAATAAAAGGTTACGAACTAAATTCGAAATAAAAATTAATTCAAGGATTAAATTAGTTTGCTGGGGAAACACATTTGATATGTTTGTTTGAATTGTTGTACAAATTCATACACGAAAAAAAAACGTTTAACGTTTGTTTCTTTGTGCAATCAGCAACTGTCATTATTTTGTCTTTAATGAGAGCAAATATTTATAAAAATTCTTACTTCACATAGTACAAAGCAATTATGATAAAATGTTTCAGAAAAAGAACTGGCAAATTGGATATTTTTGAATGGAAATTTTATAAGTTCACTTGGAATGTACAAACAAAATTCTGACCAAATAATATTTAAAAAGTATTTGTTTTTTTATTCTATAGGAGCCTAAATTATACTTTTGAGGACTCTAGCCATTTACGTTGGGCGCCATTTTGAATTCTAGTCTTGGGAAATATAAATTTGGTAGCGAAACAGCTGGTAGAGAACTAGAGCCTACTTTTTACTTTGGACGCCATTTTGAATTCTAGTGTTAAAAAATATAAATTTGGTAACGCAACAGCCCGTGAAGAACTAGGGCCTGCTGTTCACGTTGGGCGTCATTTTGAATTCTAGCATTAAAAAATATAAATTTGGTGACGCAACAGCCCGTGAAGAACTAGGGCTTAGTGTTAACGTTGGGCGCCATTTTGAATTCTAGTCTTAAAAAATATAAATTTGGTGGCCTAATGGCTCCCTCCACTGGAATTCAACCATTAACTCGGCCATTTCAGTTCTTACAACTTTTTTCATGACATTTTTTTTTATTTGATTGATACACAAGAGATAAAAGCAATTTAAAAGATTCTGAGCCAATTTTGATGAAATTTGGGAGTCTTATTGTTTTTATTAATGACCACTTTAAACAGTGATTTTAGTTAAATTAGCCACGCTTTCTTTTTCAACGTTCCCAACAAACTTACACTTTGTAACCAAGCTTATTGACCTTTCTAAGGTATAGTAGTGTAGGTTTTATTACCCCCTTATGTACCTAGTTCCGGAAAAAAAAAGAAGAAGTCGCTGAAATGTCAGCTTTCTGGGAAAGTCAAAAAAGGAGTTTTAAAAAAGTGGTCGTAAAAGTGAGAAAGTATGAATCAAGCTTCAGAGAGCTTATTTACGAAATTTCAGCTTTTCGGGAATATTTGAATAAGGACTAAACAAAGAAAATATGAAAATTAGGCGTGGCAGTAGGCGGGTAGTAAAAAATGTATTTTAAAGCTTCCAGTCACTAAAATAAAACAACTACCTAGTTAATATTTTAGAAAAATCATTTAGTTTTTAAATTAACGAAATTATAGAAATTAAATTAACGAAATACAATTTTTTTAAATAAAATAAGTATAAACTTTGTTATACCTACGCATTTTTGGTCTTAAATGAAAATGAATTAATTAAAGTGCATTAAAACAACACACAAAATTGACTGTAATACTCAGAAGACTCTAGGGATTGTCACCCCAAAAAAAGAAACCTATGATAAATCCCATGACAGTCAAGCCCATAGCGGGTGTTGATGAGATTCAGCTGATGGCTATAGCCTGAAATGCCGTTAAGTATTTCTTAGTCATTGAAGAAATGTCTGTTGTTACACAATCACCTGGTTGAAGGGAGGACGACGCCTTTTAAGGGTGTGGTCTTGTCTTCACCCCCACTTGAAAGATTATACCTCCACCAGGGCCGTAGGAGCAGTGGCTTCATGCAACATCTGGTGGATGAATTTGGTAGATCAATGGTTGGTGTATTTGTCCTTTCATTTAGTCAGGGTCGCTACACAATCAATTGGTTAGGGAAAGAACGACGCCCTTTGAGGGTGTGTTATTTCCTCTACCCCCACTTGAGAAATCATCCCTCTACCAGGCCCGTATTAGCAGTGGCTCCATGCAACGTCTTCATGCTTAAATTTTGTCAATACATTTTTTCAACTCCATTCCAATAGAAAATTTAATTCTGAACAAAGAGTTTTATGTGTAAAATTGTCAACTGTGAAACTAAACTAAACTAAATTTGCCAATTTTATGTTTTTACTTTTTGTGTATAGTAAAATTTTGTTATCGAAGTGGATGGCCTTAAAAAATGATATAAAAAGTTTAAGCAGCAAAAGTTATCAAAAACTAGGCTTAAAAAAATCGAAAAATCTAATATTTTTAATTTTTTCTTTCTAAATTGCTCATAATAAGATACATTAAAGACATGCTTAGACTAAATAAAGAAAAGTCTTAAGGCCTGACATGTTAAAAAGTCCATATTAATTCAAAACTATCGGAGTGACAGCTTTTCAAACATTACCATTACTAATTAAAAAAAGTTATGTGCAATTTAGAAAAAAAAAACAAATTAAAAACATTTGGTTTTAAAATTTTTGTGTGTTAGTTTTTGTTAACTTTTACTGTTACTTTTAATTTTTTAAATTTTCCATTTCGATAGAAAATTTAATTTTAAACTAAAAATTTGAAGAATAAAATTGTCAAATTCGGCTTTGTTAGAAACTAGAGCCAGCATGCTGGAAGAAGCCTATTGTTTTGCTGGTTGAGGCCCACTTCCAAACCTAATCTAACTTGTAAAAATCTTTCAAATATCGGAAACTAGTTAACCAAGTTATGAAAAATGAAATTTCGCAAAGCTTTCCATAATTTCGCAACTAGAAAATTTCACTTTTAACAATCATATCCACCAAAATCTCGCAAATTAGAATCCCTCAAAACAAAATCTTACAAATTAAAATTTCGCAAAACAAAATGTCGCAATTTTAAATAGTTTCTTTTTCGTTTGAAATATTTGTTTTAATGCAATTAAATTTTGTGAGATTTTAATTATCGGTTTTTAATGGGGGGAATTGGATTTTTTGATTGTGAAATAACGAAAGGCGAATCCAATTACGAGTTTTCGTAAGGCGAGATTTTAATGTGCAAGAGTTCGTACCCAACCAGAGGAAAATTCGTTTGAGCAAATATGAATACTAGACTAGGCAACTAGACATAGGGGAGGGCATACTTTTTTTTGATAGATAGTCTGACTTTTAAGGACGACTTCATTAATGTGTTAAGTGCAGCTTATTGACAAGTAATTTGGTATTAATCTTCTATCTGCCTTTTTTTCAGTCTAATGGAGCAAGTTTAATACATTCCTATATAAGATAAAAGACCTTCGAACTGCTTACAGCAATTCTTATTCATGATTTTGAACTAAAACCTTCAAGTCAAAGGTCAAACCTCTTTAAACCCCCTTAGTGATTGAGTGTTAAACAAAAATACCTTTCAAATGTGCTTCAGCTTAACGGCTTTCCAATTGGTCTCAACCAATTTATCTCTTTCAAAGAATTTTACGTGGATATTTCAAACTCTTAACTCACCCAAACGAGAATCAAAGGTCCTTTCAAAATCCCATTTAATCTTCAATAATTCAAAAACACTTTTCTTATCCCATATTTTTCATCAGTTTTTTTTTTTTTTTTTTGTTCATTTATTTTTATAGGTCGATATATCCACTCTCAACTTTAGTGTGGGAATTTTTCCTTTGAGAGATATACCTACCCTCTACAATGTTTATTCTCAAAGTCAAAATATCTTTTTTGAGCAAAAATTCCCAAAAGCCATTTTGTTTGGGTTAATCTATCCCCAAATGGCAGTTAATCTCACATCACACACAAGATGGATAAGCTATACACGAGCACCGAGCAATTTCTAAATTGACTCATCACCATACCAAACTAACTTAAATTCCAAATATCCAAAGGCCAATTGCATCAAATATTAACAATTTATTGCCCAAAGATTAAAAAATAAAAGAGGAAAAGAAAACAGGCGTACCTACAGCAAAACCTCATCCCCGATTAAAGTTTTATACTCGGATCGGAAGGTTATCCTCTGGAGTTTTCATTTTCGATTTCATTTTTTATTGATTTAAAATTTAATGTTCCCAGAAAATATCCCAATATCCATAGTTGGCTTTATAAATGTGTTCGGTTCCAGATTTTCTACACATTTCAGCGTGAAATTGAAATCGAAAATATAAAAATGGAACTTGTCATTACAATGATTTAGAAGCTGACAGAAACTTAGTCTGGAAATTCGGCTATGGGACTCTGTTATTCTTCTTGTTGATTTTGAATCATTATTTATATTAAAAAATGTTAATTAAAGATTATTTAAGACCCGTCATACTCTTGCAAGAAAAGTTCATATTAATTAAAGTGATTCAAAATCCTTTCTCCTAAATCTCCTGCACTTACCTCCTCGTGCATGGAACGATTATACATTACATCCTGTCCTGACAGACTTTTTAGATAATCAAAATTTGTAAAGTCTTATCGTTCGTTGTTCATTCGGCGTTCAATCTTATGATGTTTTCATAGAGGATTTATTTTTATGTGCGGGCAATGTATGTACGTAGCTCAACTCATAAATTTACAAAGAGAAAACTTTAATCCATCCAAGAAAGGGATTTAAGAGATAATAATATATGAAGGTAGGTACTCGTATATAGTATCGTCGAAGCAACCTTTGAAAATTTTCAAATAAAGTTATCAACTTTTGTGTAGAAACACCTAATGAATGGGGTAAACTATACAATTATTGGCATTTTTCAATGAAAATCATTTAATTGTATAATTTAATAAAATAAATGTATACAAATTTTTTTTACTAAAACGTAGTTTTGTTTGACAGTCGAATTAATGACTGCAGAACATTTAATTCTATCAATCTTCTAGATTAATGTTTCGTGGTTTAGTTCTGTTTAGTACTAAAACATTTTCAGTTGGAAAACAATAATGTTCCATGCTCTACGCCATCAATTTTCTAATAATGATTAATAATTTGCTCTAGTACTGGTTAAGTACTGAATTTTTGTCAATTGAAAAAGAACTAAACCGTGGTTTTGTTTGACAACAACTCGAATTAATTGATGTAGAACTAAACTATTAACGCTGTCAATCTTCTAGATAAATGTTTTGTGTTTACTCTTTAGTACTAAAATATTGTAAGTAGGAATACAATAATTTTCCAAGCTTTACGCCATCAATCTTCTATAAACGATTAATATTTTTTTTAGTACTGGTTTAGTACTGAACTCTTGTCAATTGAAAAAAGAACTATTTTCCACTTTTTTAAGTCTCACTTTACGTAAGTGACAACAATATGAAAATATACCCTATTTAACGAAAATTCCCCAAAAATCTACTCTATACAATAAAAGTTTTAAAGACTAAAAACACAAGGAAAAAAAATTTAACCTTTTTCAGCAACGAAACAAAAAGGGGTGAAGAGTTTTGTTAGTCAAAGAGGATCTTTTTAAATTAATGTCATGTTTTTGTCCTTGTTGGTTATAAGGAGGTTAGTTCTCATCCTCATATTCCGAATCAATTTAATGAAGGTTGGTTCGATCGGTAAGAGGAAAATTAATTTAACGCAGCTTGTAATCAAAACCTTGTTACTCTATAAAATTGGTTATCCTTAATACAAGGATATCAGTTTTTCGTTTACCTATATATTCTCAAAAATACAACAACAGCAAAACAAAATAAAAAACATGAAGAGATGAATGACTCAAAGAAAAGGAAAACTTGGTAATTAAAAACGATTTTTCTTGAAAATGTCTTCCTATTAAGATTTCGCTGTTGTACTTGTTGTTGTTACTATAGTGAATTGTATCTGTATATATGTGTATCGTTTTATTATTCAGGTTTATATTTATAGTTTCTTCTAAGCATGCAATTGAAAGTTTTCAGAAAAAAACAGAAACAGAGACATGCCAGAGAGAAATTTAAACTTCTTTCCTTTCTTATTTTCCTAATTAAAGTTGAAAAGTTGAAGTTTTCAGGGTTCGTTATACAGGTAATTAATTAGCAAAATATGTTGCTTTGTAGTGTTTATTTTTTTGTTTTCAATAATGTTTATGTGTTTTAATTAAATAGTTAGCATTTTGGGTCTTGAAAATTTAAATGAGTTGATATTTTTTAGAGAGGCTTTTCATCTAAGGGTTTCAAATTTTATTTATAAAATTGATTTTGAAGTTTTTTTCAATTTGAGTCTTAATAAATACAGCACCTTTTGTTGGGCGCCATTTGTGAAAATAATCGATAAGTTACTACGTTTATAAAAAAGGATATGTACCTACTATGTTTCAAAATTCTAAACCTTTGTATCGAATCTGACCCGTCTAAATGACAGGCTTTTTTTTATAACACGAAATAATATCTCGCAGTATTTTTGTTAAAGCATTATAAGCTTAGATTCTATTACAGATTTCCGGTGGCATGAAAGTTTAATGCAGTATTACTGTAGTTTACTTTCATACAAAGTAGTGTCAAACCTTATTCAAATTATTCTTTTCTGGATTTATTGAAATTTCATCATAAATGGCGTCCAACGTTCATTTAATTCTTATCCTTAGATGTCTTTGATTTTGTTTTTTTTTTACGGCCAGTTTGTCAGCCTTGGGGTTAAACCTAAGTTAACTCCAGAAAAGTGTTGTAAGTCAACTGAAATCCTAATTTAACTTTGAGTGAATTCACCTATGTACTTTGGTAAGTAAGCTCAGGGATCAAATTGAATGCCTTTTCTCGATTTGGATAGTCAAAGTTATTGTCAGTGCAATTCATGTACTTTGGTGAGTTAATTCAGGGACCAAACTGAGTGCCTTTTCAATAGTGGCGTCATCTCGACTCCTAAAGTGAAAGTTATTATCAGTGGAATTCCACTGTGACACCATCTCCATTCCGATGTGTCAAAGGCGTAGAAGTGTGATATCCATTGTGCCCTAAATCGATGGCCCAGAGTTTTGAGAACTGAAGGATAAATTTAATCCTCAACTGAAAAACTATTAATGAGGCAACTCAGGATCAGTATTCAGGATTAGTTTACACTTATTTAAATCAGAGTTAACCCTGAATTAAAAAACTGGGCTTTAGCGATACAATTATAGCAGGTATAAGGTATAAGTTTAAAAAGTTAAAACCTTTTAATAATTTAAGTTTCATTCAATACAACTTTTTCAAAAATGGCGCCCAACGTAGATAAGTTTTGTATTGGAGTACCTATATAATATTTCATTTGACATGATGCATTTTTTATAATTTACATAAGTTTCAATAAATACAGTCCCATTTATTAAAACGATCAGGCCCAATTTTCTACAAATAAAGAATTATTTTTAAATTGTTGAAACTGAATATATTGAACAATTTTCGCAAATGGCGCCCAACGTTTGATTTTTATTTTAAGGTTGAATTACCTCTTCGAGTTAATTTTTTATAGGAGCAAAGAACTGTTGGACATATTCATCCTCTTTTTACGTGCGATGGACCGTCACTCTAAAGGCCAAAGGTTTTTGGATCAAACCTAGGCTTATGCCACATACAAACAAAATTAAAGTTTCAGGACCAAAATACCCCTTGCAAATTGACAATATATGTAGGTAGATAGAAATGGCTATCAAGGGTAATACCATTACTCGTACGACCTTTGGATGAAAGTGGATTTTAGAAAAGGTTTGTGGACATGCCCTCTGAGGATCATCTTCAACGCCTTGAGTTTAACACCAAAAAGTCAGACTAGGTGATTTGTTAAAAGCACGAATACGATCCCTGAGGAGGTCAGTCAGTAACATGATTGGATGTGAGATTTTCGTGGGACTCCATCTCCTCACTCCGCAAGAAATGATGATACCAATGAAAGTCAACACCCGGCCATTACACCATATTATGTTTTTTGTTTTGAATTTAAACGGATGAAAAAGTATGGTTGTAGTATGTTGAGAGCCAGCACAATTGTGAGATGGCGGGGCATACTCTCAAATGGGTTACGTCCCCTTCCAAAACCAACTACGTTTTGCCAAGCTTGACAGGTAGCAGAATGGCACCAAAGGACAATTGATCCAACTGAGTGATCTTAAGATCATTAAACTCCAAGAAACCTGGCAGAAACCTGAATTCCGATGTTTCACGGTCTTGTAAGGTTGCAGAGATACATTTAATAGAAGCAATCGATTTATGTCTAAGATCCATTTTCTACGTTAGGAAAAGAGATCAAGAGGAAGGATCTCTTTACTTCGGAAAGTTCGTAAAGGTTATCAAAAACCTCACTCCAAGAAATTGTGCTCTTATTTTGGGCAAAGCAGAAAATTTAAAAATGAGTGAATAACTGTTTCCTTTTCTTTGCTGGTCTCCACAACTTCGACAGTGAGTATTGTAAGGATAATTCAGTCTAACCACTGGCCAGTGTTCAGTGTAATGACCCTGACCTTATCTTGTTAGATCCATTGTTGAGGACTTATTATAGTCGGATCCAATCTTTCTAGATATTTAGCATTTGATAAAACTGGTTCACCTACTGTTTGGATTCACTAAAGAAAATTGATTGATTGAAGAGCTTATCTTTGCTTGGCCAGTTTATCTGCCCGTTCGTTTCCCTCAATGTCACTGTGACCTGGAACCCAGATAAGGGTGATCTTGAGGATGATATTGAGGATTTTGAGCTCATTTCAGCATTGCTGGGCAAAGAGGCGTAATTACATATTTCGTCATGAAAAAAAGGCAGAAAATTTTAGGTCTTTCCCTCCATTCCTGCCAATTTATAGCACGCAAACAAGAATGGTTGAAATTTTTAAGCCATTAGGACTTGTTTTGAAATTTCACGCCAGCAAATTAACATAAGGCGAAGTAATGGTTTCATTTAAAAAGATAAGGAACCGTCGTTAGTAAGGAAGTTAAAAAAAATCGTGTTCACCATACTGCCCAAAGGACTACTCAATTGTGGCCCTTAAACGAATACCACACACGCCTAAAATGGTTTTGGCTACCTATTTAAAATGTATTGAGAGTCCCTGCTTGGGTGCCAGTTTGTGTTTTTAATTCTGCTTTAACTAAAATAAAAGGGAGAAGGCTAGGGCCATAAAGTCTTTCCACAAGGATAAAAGTAATTGCTTACACCTTCTGATTGTCAAGTTATCTTTTCGGCAATTTCAGTCAATTACTATTCAAAAACCGTACAGTTACTTATATCATTAGAACACCTTTTCAAAAATTCCAATTCTGTATATTTCGAATATAAAGCCGTGTTAGCAATCAATTCAATTTCACTTTTTTCTCTTATCTTTTATGGATTTTTAATTAAACAAACCAGCTAAATAGATCTTAAAAAAAAATTACAAATTTATTCGAATTAAATTACCATTTTTAATCCCTTAAAGCACTCCTCTTCTATTCTATTCTTATTTCTTCTTATAGTATTTTCAAATCTCTAAGACCCACAATCTGGTATTTATGTATTCAGCAAACAATAACAAGGACGAAACTAAACACTGCTTCATTAGTAGTATAAGTTGTATATCTGTGTGTTTCGACATTGTTTAATTTCAAATTCATTTATTTATCTCATTTAGAAACAAATACATATTTAAGGTAGATACGCATACAATTATTGCAAAATGAAAAGACGATTTAAATTTCAAAACCAAAATCCTCACAACTGAGATAAAGCAGAAAATCTTTGTTTAATCCTTTTTTTTCAAAAATTAATTTATTCCTTTGTTATCCGTTTCTGAGTCAAAAAGCTGTTTATAAAACATATTTCCATGATTGTCAACTCCCACCCTCTCATCCCCTCTCTACAAATGAAAACTGTTCTCATATTTCCTCAACGCTGAATAATGATGAAAACCCGCCTTTAAAAGGGTTTGGGTCTTCTCTTACTTGTCTCTGTTTAGGACGATGATAAATTGTAAGAACGCTTGATAGAGTTAACGTCATATGCACAGGTACATTTACACGTTATCATGTGATTAACGGTGTGAATTTCCGTTGTATTTATAAATGTTCACTTTCCATTTAAGCAGCAAACAGAATGGTTTGCAGAGAAAAAAAAATAAAATAAAACGAAAACAGACCTCTTCATCGTGACCTGAATTCTAAGCAGGATTCACCTCTTAAAAAAGAAGAAAAGGGATGAGACCTAGGCTCAAAGAGTAAAACGACTATAGGTACTACCCCTACCTTTTGTATATGTGTGCGTGTATACACACCTATGATGAAAAAGCACACAGGGAGCCGCCTTGAGTCGTTCAAAGTTAATGATGCGTAAATAACAACTTAATAGCAAAACGCGCCACTTGAATTTTCCACGAGGAATGCGAAATGTGCCCATTTTGTTTCTTTTTCAATCTTTGTGCGCTGTCATTTGCAGGATATCTATCTTCCCTAACTCACCCTTTTTTTATGTTCTGCCTTCATCCTCTATAAGACCTTGCTGAATGGCATCCATAATAATTCAGCACACAGCTCACATATGTAGATTGGAATTCTACGAAGCATTTAACCAGGCACGTAGGGTAGGACTCTAACAGAGGACTTAAGGACACGAATGGAATTCATCTGAACTTGTTGCCTTGTTTTTTTTTATTTCTCGTTTGGATTTTTTATGCGAACGATGAAAGAGGCCCCCAAAAATGTTCTTGGTCGTGTAAAAAATATTGATCCTTGCACTAAAACTATGCATGGGAGGGACTGTGAAGAGAAGCAGAAAAAAAAACAAGTTCCATCTAATTCGTTGCTTGGTTGCATTTATTTAAAAGTCACTGCAGAAACGAAGAATCCCATATTCAGGACACGAAACAAGAAAGAAAACGCAGGGATTTAAAAACGGACTTGTTTTTTTTTTTTTAAAGTTCACGTGTACACGAACGATTCCGATTGAAGCGTAAATTTCATTCCGTTTGTCTTCATTTATTGTTATTTCCTTCAATTCTCCATTGCCGTAGTCCTTTCTTCCTTGTTTTTGTTTTTATATATATAAACGTTCATGGTATATCTGAGTAGTGTAGTTTTAAGAGATTCCTTCTGATGGTTTGTATTTGGTGCGGGTGAATCAGAATAGAAAATGACTTTTCGACACAAGGATATTATTTGAACGTGAACCTGCCATTCAGTGAATTATTCGAGAAATTGGTTCTCTTTTTCCGCAGGAATAGGCGGAAAATCCTTCTTTTTTTCTACCAACCACACCACCTTCAGAGAAGGCAAGAACGAGTGCATCATCGAGAAGGAAGAGAAGAGAACTTTTGTCTTATTTCTTCACTCACTTCTTAGATGTGTATATTTTTTTTTCTATCTTATACCATGGCGAGTAATATAAAGCTATCGTAGCACATAGATCAATGTGAATTATGGTTGGTTTGGATTGGAAGGATGGAGGATTATTTTAGGAAACGAAAAAAAATCTGTTGTACCTAGTCTAAGAGAAGCTTTATCTAGATGTAACGGCTGTACTTTACTATGCACGGAAAAAAGTAAACAGATATTTTTTTTCAAGCGAGCCAGGAGATCAAATTGCCAATGACAGTTTGTTTTATGTCAACATTGATTATTCGACGAGAGATAAAGAGAGGAGGGGATTCTTGTATCCAATAAAAAAAAAACATTTCGAAAGAACAACTGTCATAAAAACCTAAAAGGATTTTAGATTGTCAATGTTTGGAATATTTATATGTCTCTCAATACACACATCCTTTTCCTATAAAAACAAAACTAGGAACGAACGTGATTTGTTCAAACTGATCAATAAAATCACAGTCAGGAGTTTATTCTCTCAATTTAAGAGGGAAGCTAGGTGGTAGAGGGGGAGAGTTGGGAAATTGATTTTCAGTATATTTTGTATATATTTTTCGATATCAAGCTAGAGTAGCTGCATACTTGATTATGCCATTACAAAAACGTTTAAAACAATGTCCCTAGGTAATTTTAAAAAGTACTTAACTGACAGATGGGAGATAAATTTTATTGGAATTGGTATTTTGTTGGGAAGGTTTAAGGCTATTTACATATTCCGTATGACTCTTTTTTAATCTATAACTCCTTCAAATCACCCAGTAAGAACTGCTTCCAATTGATAATTTTTTGATGAGAAAATTTCTTAGATGAAAATTTCTCAGGAAAATTTTGAGATTGTGTGAAACATATTTAGAGATTAATTTAGATATATGACTCGCAGCGTCACAGCGAGTTTTTAAGTTAATTGAAGATTCTGATCTGTTAAGACCCAAATGCTGGATAGCTCCCCAAAACACATCGTTGATCTGGTTATTGCTGTCAGCTTTGTCAGGGTCTGCTTCCTGCCTTTGTAGAGTATTTTATTTGGTAGTCCTGATGCCAGATTGCAGTTCCAAGTTAGTCTTCTCGAATGCTCCTTCACTCTTCTCGCCGGTCTTCAGAATATATGAAGAGGAGTTTCTTCATGGAGTTGCTTAGTCTTGATGACTGCCCAATCTTGCATCGGAATCAATGGATTTTGCCTTTGAAGACCAAGGATCAGCTCCTGTCCACTTGGCTTAATGTCCGTGGGGAAAACCAAATGCAAGCTTTTAGTGTCCTAGGTTTCTTACTAGGGATCAGCTTAAGTTTCAAGTGGCCCCATTCATTTCTTATCTTAGCACTGCTAGATTAAAGAAAATCTCTTTTGCGAAATAATTTACCTTGTATCGGTTTGAACATCTGACCATAGTCGAAACTAGGAATGGGCCCCTTGTTTGCCGCAAAAGTTTTAAAAACAACATCTCCAAGAGAATAACTCAGTGGAACTCTACGTTGCCAGCAGGTATCTACTCTTCTTGGGTAGCTCATCCACAACCGATATTTGGAGTTAATTTCTGACAGCTTTACTTTAAGTACGTAGTTACATGCTTTGGGTGATGGCATATTCTCCAAATTGCCCTCAGCTTAGCTCCTGTTCGGAGTTTGGTTGGCCTAGCCTTGAAACCTGTCTTGATTGAAAGCCTGCTTTTGTGTAAAAAGAAGACTTATTGTGGTCCACTAGTTTATTCGGCTCCCAATCAATGATCCATGTCACATTCTTAGACAAGGTAGTTTTCAATTTCTTGCGATCTCGAGTACGCTGCTTCCAGTCCTCTACACCAAGCCTTCCGACATCGAAAATAGCTTACTCTTTACAAAGGAGGTTCGGTCTTTGCTCTTTCGAGCCTAGAAACTGGGACTCAAAGATTATCTTGGCAGAGGCATTACTGTCTATTCGCTTGTTGCCGAAATGAATCAATGTTAGACTACATCCACATCTACCGAAAAGAATCAATGTTAGACTACATCAAAATCTTGATACAGCTCATAGACTTCGCGGATGTGTTTTCTTCTCCTACATAGGACCAAATATCTTTTTTTTTTAAAAAGAGCCCAGTAACATCAGCTCTTTCAGTAGATCTGTTGAAAATGGGGAGATTGAAGAAATCACATGGTAGCTCATCTCCTTGCTGATACCCAGTGCATATTTGGAATAGTTAAGAGGAGTTTTTTTCAAATGTCACGCGATACAGCTGAATAAATTTTCTTGAGATCCCCAGTTCAACGTCGTCATATGCTCATGGCAATGAATGTGGGTTTGAAGTCGATGAAAAGATGGTGAGTTTGGACTTGAAATTCATTATTTTTGCTCACGATTTTCCTGAGAGTTCCTCGAAGCCACACAGGTACTTGTCAACTATAGTGTTACAGAAAGGTTTAAGGCACTCACAAGTTGTATAGGTAGGTTCTTTTATGTAATGTTTATCAGGGAATATAGCACTGGCATTTTTGTAGATGGGACATATGGAGGAAATGGAAATTGGATAAATTTTTTTCCACCAAAATTTGGTTGATGATATGATGCATGAACGATGCACTCTTGCAATATATCCCCTCCATGCTTGAAGAGCTTAACTGATAAACTTTCCGATATAGCGATCTTGCTGTTCTCGGGCTTCTTTATAGCTTAGTCTATCTCTTCTTTTAATGGGTAGTGGAACTTGGTTTTCATTGACTGGATGTGGCTTCTGTTCTTGTCCTGTTTCTCGCTTAATTTTATCGATTATGACCATTGCAGCTTACTCATTTATTGCCATCTTGTGAGGAATACAAGACGTATTCCTAAACTGCACCTCGAGAAGGCCTTGCGCCAATTATTGTTTTATCTTTGTAATGCTGCTAGGCTTGGCGTTGCGGCACGAGGCTATCGGGTTGGTATTTTGCAGTTTAGGAAGCCCAGGAATACTTTTTAGGGTACTGCTAAGGCTACCTGTTGGTTAAGGTAACCTAAAAGAACTGAAACTTCCAATACTAATTGAACTTCCCATAAAGATCTTCTGGGTGGAGGCCAAAGGTGTCAATGGATGGTAAAAATTCAGTCGTGTATAAATCGTTCAAAGAAAAATTGACAAAAATTGAGTTACGATTTGTAGATCGGAAAGAATCGGGACTGACCAATTGGGGAGAGTATAGGAGGAAAATACTAAGGTACACGAAAGAAGTCATTACCCCCTGGCCTTAGCCTTCCACTTTTATGGTTAAAATTATAAAAAGTGCCCAAACCTATCGAAAAAATCATCTACTTATCTTCGGTTGAATAAAATATAGGTGCTGTGATTTGATGGGACTTTATGACTACTTATTTTAATTCACTCACCTCGTGGGATAATGATGATTAGTGCGTTGGTCTGTCATGCCGAAGGTTTGGGTTCAATTCCCAGGCACTGTTACATAAAAATAGAAATAATTTTTCCCAAAGTATTGCTTTTTACGGGAACTGACACATCCTCATCCATGAGGAATAAGTGCTTCTCATCTAGGCATTCATACTCGGTAAAAAAATGTAGGCCCCTCCAGTCCTGGCCAACAACACGAACACAGGGATGGTTGAGAGTATTAAGTCACTTTAGACCCTGGTTCTCCACCAGCTGTTTCACCAGCAAATTTTGCTCTTCTTTTATTTTAAGAATTGGAATTACAACTTGATTCCAAATAATCCTTTCAAACTTGAGATTTAAGTCAAATCGAATTAAAAGACAAATATTTTAAAGAAATGAGATCTTAATCCTACAGAATGACCGACAGTTGTTGTTGGACCCAGATTTGACGACTTTTTTAGCACCATTATGCCAGGTTTTATAACTATTTCATCCATTCTACAAATAAATTCATATGTATATAGTTCTCCTTAAAAAATTAACCTTCATTCTCATACAAAAAATATTAAAATTTCCCTTTCAAATTTCCCCCCATTTGCCTTTATTACCTACCCATTTAGAAGTACTTTTTGTCATTTCCCATTATTGTTGGGGTAAATGGAGATAGTGGTACCTGGAAACCAACTCTCATTGTTTATATTCGTATAAGTGCAAATACCACGACTACTATTAAGTTTAATGTATACAATTTAAGTATAATTGAAAAAATCCCCTTAAAAATTAATTTTTTTGTTTGTTTGTTTGCCTACAAAATGAAAACATTCACCGTGAATACTTTATCTATTTTAATTTTTTAACATTTACCCAAACCAATGGATGGCGATGACGACGCACAAAACCACCTTCCTTAAGCTGCACACTCATTTTTCGTCCTTTTAAACCAAAGAGTAAAAACTAATAAATATACATTTACCTTAATCCCTGTAGATATCCCCAATCCCCTTCAAGGAATAAACACAATCAGAATAAAACAAAGCAACAAATACCTAGCATTCTTAGGGGAGTCATTCTATAGGCTAAGGGTTTATGATGGGGTCCTTTTGTGGTAATATTCAGGCTCTCCACATACAAACAAGGATGAGGAACGAAAAAACACAAAAATAAAAAAATATTTCTGACAAATAAAAAGTAGACCGTAAAAAGGAAAAAAAATATACAAACACACTAAAAGTTACTAAATTATTAATTTAAAGGGGAAAACAAGAAGTGAAAAAGAAAATCCTTAACCATGTCCTTCGAGTTGTCGTCCACTAAACCACACAAAAGTCGGTGAATATTTAGTTCTAGTGGTGGTCTTGGTGGTGGTGATGGTTGGCGTTGACTTTAGTACCGAAACAGAGAAATTCATTTCAATTTCAATGCTAGTTTCCGTCTAACCATGCCCATTCAACATAGGACGACAGGACACAACCTAGCCAGCCAGCAGGATGCAGGAAGTGAATAATTATGAATTTTGCATGAAATTATTACTGCGTGAGTATCCTTGTTCTGTAAGGCGAGAGAGTCAAAGTAAACGAGGCATCATTAGCGACAGCCAGAGATGGTCGAGTGTCGACTGACAGGACGACCGAACAACGAACGACTGACAAAACCAACAGACGAGGCCAAAAGGATACTAGAGTCCTGCATTTGAAATTAGTATGTGAATGAACTATGGCGATGTGGATTGCGTTACGTGACGAGTCAAGTGGACACACAAAATGCAAATGGCGCTACATTAGGCAGCTTTTCCAAAGGATATCTCTGGTACATGAGATGAGCATGGAAATAAATGTGTGTGTTTCTGTCGAATGGTTGACATTTAATTATGTCCAACATTTTGACAGGAAATGACACTGTTCTTCTTGTTCATTTATGCTTTATATATATAGTTCCACCACCAACCATCCACCATGCACCGTGTGTCTGATTAATTCAAGATCAGTTGACATGAATTATTTCTGATGGGCTTTTAGTGATTTACTCTGAATTTGCTTCCTCTTTTGCTCATGTTCCTGTGAACAATAGAAATAGGTATGTTTCCATCTAAAATGTTGCCTTGATTTATGCAACGATTTTCATTTAAGACAATAGGGTGGTGTATTCGAAATTGCAAATACGTGACATCTCATATGACTTTTATATCTAAATAATTAATAAAATATGCCTTGACTTGACAGGAGGGTTAGTTATTATTTTTGTATAGAATTATTTTGAAGGAAGGAGTTTTTAATAGTCAAGCTGTTTCATACAGGGAAATTTCAAATCGAAAAAGTATGCAATGTTTTTGAGATATGAGCTTAGATATTCTTAGAATTTGGATGCATTTACACGTCCTAGCAATTAATGGAAATTTATCGACAACTTTGAATCAATCTTTTCATAAATAAGAAATACTGCATTTACTATAGCTTTGCAAAAAATAAAAATAATGATATTTTAAGAAATGGCGCCCAATGAAACGTAGAAGATTTTTCAATTCCTGAGTTCCACCCGAATAAATTATTCTAAGTAAAACGAGCAAGATTCGAACCCACACCTCCGGCAGTGTGATGGTCCAAGGCATCAGTAGACATAAATACAAGGCTTATACTATAATAGACATAAAGCCAACGTGGTGTTCCACACTGCCTCTAAGCACTTTGATATCTTTCACATTTAATTTTTTTATACTCACGAAATTTTTTGTTAAATTTAAGAAGATTCTCTTTAAGATAAATACTCACCTGAAAAGATTTAAAGAAGAAAAAAACAAAATAAAGATTAGCAATAAACCTTTTAAAGAAGTGTCAAAAAATTCAATTTCTGTTAAGAAAATAAAAAAAAATAAAAACGAAGAAAAAACAAGGAAAAGTTGTTAAAAGGTATCTTAACCGAAACAACTTCCCATATCTTATTTCAACAATCTTTTGTATTTTTTTTATTGACACTTTAAGTTTAAACGAAGAATTTTTTAACAAAATACAATAAACACAGAATTCAACATGGAAATGAAAAAAAGTAGATACCCAAAGCCTTCAGCTACAAACTTTGATATCCAAAGCAAACAAAATCCAATCGAATAAAAATATTCCATCCGTAAAAAAAAAGTCAGAGGGTAAAAATTACATCCAATGTGAAGAATGTTTGGTGTCTCTCTTCAACAAAAAAAAACACACACAAACAAAAAATGATATAAGTCAAAGGTGAACGATGAGATGAAGGACTAAAAGGAAAAAGAAAAAATCTCCATATGAACCTGTTTACATTGTCGATTTGTTTGATTTTCCCTTGACAAGCATTTTGCATGTTCCTTTCAGTATATTGAGGAGGGTTTGTTTTTTTTTTTGTATACACGTCAAAGTCATAGGCATATACATTACGCACAAAAATAATAGGAAAGCTTTAAATATGCAAATAAAATATTGCTGGTACCATGCTGTCAGGATAAAAAAAAACTGACAGGTATAAATTTGATTGGAAGAAGGAAAAATAACAATAAATTGGAGAACACATGGGTTGCAAGCACTTGTTGGCATCATCGATGGATGAAATGTTTTAAATTTGGGTTTAGTACATTAACAAATTTTAAATATTAGTTTATAGTTCGAAAATTGCATACTTTTGGGGATAGGAAATAATTTTTTATCGAAATCCTTCAAAAGGTATTTTCCTGAATATTAAATAAATTTCCAATTTAGACAAAAAAAAAATAAAAAAAAAAGAGAAAAGAGTCAAAAATGGTTTCCACTGTAGGTATGTAGTAGGTATTCACCGATGACTAAAACGCATAATTAATTGGATTTCTTAATGCAGGGCCTACAAAATAAAAACATTCATACTAACCAGGCTTGTAAACTTTCAAGTTCAAGTACCTACCAGTCAAGTATCGAGTATCTTGTTCTAAGGTATGGGCACTGTCGTCTAAACGTGATTTTCACTGTCGTGACCATTATGTTCGTCTCGCTGCGTTTTCGCCATACCTGTTTACACGGGAATATGTGTCGTGGGTTACTCGCTATGTTTTTGCTTTAGTCTCGCCGTGACAGTAACACGTGGTTTTTGCCATTCAAAGTGTTTTGACTTCATCTCGCTTTGGTCTCGTTAGTTGCAGTTCCGTGTGAACCAGTCCTTATGCTACTCAGCTATAGTCAGAATTGACGACGAATTGATTTAATGTGTTTTCAATTTTGTGGCTCATTTGAAAATACTTTTTTGAAAAAAAAAAAACTTATACAGCGAGACTATAGCCAGATAAAAGCGAGATGACAACAAACCATTTTAAATGCCAAAAACCACGTGTAAATGTCAAGGCGTGACCAAAGTGGGACTGTAGCGAGAAAACCATTACACAAATCCCTAAGTGAACTGGTTTGGCGATTATTTTACGTACAAAAATGTAGGAAGTACTTTACAAACATTTCGAAAATAAAATATTTGGAATCAATAAGTGCGTTTTTTTTTTTTAATTCTGAAATAGAGCTGTTTTTTTATAAAATTTGTGTTCAAACTTTCGGCTTCATGGTTCACTAACATCAATTTTTCGCCGGCCCTGCTCATTCTGGTAGATCAGCAAGTACTGAAACCCCTGGTGGTACTCAAAACAGCATCCTAAAACGCTCTGGTACATCAGCAAGTATTTCGCCACTATTGACACGCAAAACAGCGGGCTAAAACGTTCTGATGATATATCAGTTGGTGCCAAAGCCCCTGGTGGCAATTAGGATGCTCTGATGACGTCGAATTAATGCCCCTTCCTACTGGTGGGTGAAACCTTAGTAAGTAGTATCTAAACCATCTAAGCTTAGTGACCAATAAAATCAAACTAGAATGGGAGTTTAGTTTCATATGTTGTAACACTTTCTGACCTCTGTCATTGGAAAGGTCTCAATGAGTGCTATTATTTGTTGTATGGGCATAAGTCTGTTTCTCGTGTAAGAAAAGTGTTATAGCCCAATAACTGCCACACTGCGCTATAACATCCTTTATCACTTATTGGACTAAAAGTTTTTGAAAGAATACTACTCCTGCGTCTGCAACCGATAATAGAAGAGAAGCAATTAATACCTGAACATCAGTTCGAAATTCGAAGCAAACATTCGACAATTGATCATGTGCATAGAATTACTGACGTAGTTGAGAGAGCTCTCGAAGAAAAGAAAATCTGTTCGACAGTAATTTTGGACGTGTCGCAGGCGTTTGACAAGGTGTGGCACGAAGGCCTCAAATTTAAATTAAGACAAGTTCTACCTGAAGGACTTTATAACATTCTAAACGAAGATCTAAATAACAGACTTTTTCGTGTAAGACACGGAAATGAATATTCCAATTTCAAAAAAATAGTGGCTGGGGTACCACAAGGAAGTGTATTAGGTCCAGTTCTATACCTTCTATTTACACGCGATATACTTCAAACAGAAGACACTATTGTAGCGACGTTTGCTGATGATACTGCAATACTAGCAGTAGGCAAAACGCTTAGCGAAGCTACAATTAAATTAACAAAATGCTCTTAATAACGTCAATGAGTGGACAAAAACATGGCGAATAGCGCTCAATGAACAAAAGTCCGTCCACGTGGAAAAATAAAAAGATTACCCGTCTTTCTTAATACCGCTCATGTTCCATTTGCAAATGAGGCAAAGTATCTGGGAATGACTTTAGACGCGAAATTAAAATGGAAGCCGCACGTAAAAAGAAATGCGAAGAACTAAAAAGTAAATTAAGAGAGATGAACTGGTTACTCGGTAAATATTCAAAGCTTAGTATTGAAAATAAATTGATTTTATACCGACAGGTTCTTAAACCTGTTTGGACTTATGGTATACAACTTTGGGGTTGTACTTGCGATACAAACTTAAATAACATACAAACGTTTGAAAATAAATTGCTTAGGTCATTTGTAAATGCTCCGGGGTATATAAGAAACGAAGATCTTCACAGGGATCTCGGGACGAAAAAAAAAGTTTCGCGCGAAAAGATAGAAATTGACTATTAGAACACGCTAATTCAACGATTATTGACATTCTTCAAGAGTCGAATTTAGTACGCCGTCTGCGAAGAAAAAAACCTTCCGACTTGGTGCGGTGAACAGAAAACCGCTTTAAAATCGCGGATTGAGCAGGAACTTTCACTAGGAAGTGACCTGCAACACGTTACTTAACTTCGCTAAAAATAAATTGCTAGACAAGTTTCAACTTAGTTGTAATCGGGAAGTGGAGGTGGTGTTGGTGTAGTAAGAATCTCACACACCTATGAGCATGCGTTTTCAGTCCTCATAGAGCCTTATGCTGGTTTTGCACCTACCGACGAAAATAAATACAAAACTTATTGGGCTATAATACTTTTCCTGGACAGATACTCAAAAAGTACTCATTTAGACTTTTCCAATGATATCTATTAATCAGAAGGTGTTACAACACTTAGGACGCTACTTGTGCAAGCAAAGACAGTTGGGCATCAACAATTTCCTTGCACATGATACACACTTAAGCTAGAACTATAATGCTCGGAGGGGCACTTAAGTAGTCGGAAGAAAACAAGCGAATACATGGGACACGGCTATAATTGCGGAGTAAAACGTATCGTCAAGTTTCGTTCAACTTTCCTTACAAAAGTGAGGTGCACTCTCGAGTGATATAGGACAGAAGGTGTAATAGCACTTGGGACGCAACTTGTGCAAGGAAAGAGTATAGAAGATTTTTCTGTGACATCATGTTACCACGATGTGTAAATAAAAATATGGCCAAATGCACTTACTCATAATAAAGATGATGATTTTTGAATACTAAATAAACTCCCAGGTATACCAGGGCTGTCTCCTTCGTTACAGAACTTAAATAGCTTTCGTTGACAATGTGTAAGTAGATATCTCCAAGAAAATTTAAAACTTGAACTTGCTTTCACTTCTTCTAGTTATCAGTAACCTTTGATGACACTCCTGTATTCAATCCAGAAAACTCATAAATATATTATCATTCACTATTGGGTGATACTTTTGATCTCCACATGTGGCGACATGCCATAGTCATTAAAATTGATCTTTTTGAAGGCATCATTCATGACGAAGGAGACACGCAAAATTAATCTTAGGAAAAACAACAAAAGGAAACCTTATTGGACCTATCACACTATTTATTTAATTAAAACTTCATTTTCTTTTGTATAAATCGATAGCAGGACCTTTAAGGAAAACCACTAATAATTATTTTATTCTCCCAAACCTTTCTGTCATCAACAGAAGACAAAAAATCCATCCAATTGCTAAAGCATTTGCAGAACTGCTGACACAGTGAAAAGCTTCCCTATGAAAAAAAAAATGATTTTATTTATTACGCTCAATTTTCGGTAACTTAATTTTTTTTTCTGACACAACCATTTGGCTTAATTTTCCAATTCACATTCTATATTTGGTGCTGCTGGGCTTTGTGTCTCGTAGAAACAATAAATAAAATCACATTTCAATAGAAATAAGGAAGAAGGAAACAAAATAAAAAAAAGCTGAAAATGTGTTCAACTCATAAATTGTCTTTTATTTTCAATAATTCAATCGATTTTATATTATTTTTCTTATTTTTTTTTCTTGTGGATATGTGTTCCGATTTTTCTTTCTTTATTTTTATCATTCATTATTCTATTCAATAAAGGCGTAAATGGGTTTTATTTCTGGTAGAAAAAAGAGGGCAAAGTAATAGGCGTATGGGCTTTAAGGAGAACAAAAACGTATAAAAGAAGGGTGGTTCCAGCAAAAAAAAAAAAAAAATGAAAAAGTGGGTACCTAACCTAGAAAGGAAATTCAAGTGGCACTAAAAGCTTACAAAATGTTTCGATCTTTTAATAATACGGTCGAAGTAATTTTGGAAATATTAAATTATTGTTTCAGCCCCAATTTATCAGTCACCAATTCCATAAGAAAAGGGAAATTTATAATTTTTTTGAGGAAATTTTATAAATTTCTCGTTTTAAATGAAGATTTTAAAGAGAGTAAAAAATCCCTATTTAAATGGGAAAAATTGGTTCTAGGCTCAAAAATTCTTTGTCCCTTGAGTTCTTCACTTTGAGCGAAGAGAAAGTCAGCTAAAAATCATACCTGTCACTTTTCCAAATTATTTGACATAGACCATTCTTGCACAATAAACATAATTTAGTACTTTGATTTGAGTGTTTCCTATGAATAATATTCTCTTTTATATGTTTGCTATTTAACGAAATCACTGGCACTCAGGAATCGCATAAAAATTCCTTCGTTACTGTTTTATCAATAAATTTATTTATTAGTCACATAAAATATCCCATTGCTCTGCCAAGTGCTTAGAAAAGAAATAAAGAAAAAAACTTCTCTTATCTTTAAGAGTGTACCACGAATGAAGCCAAAAAAAAAAGTTAATAATGACACCATATCATGTTCCACCACTGCTAAACATCCGTTCTATCATTTATAGGCAACGATTCATTGAACTTGATTCAGAGTTACCTCATAGCCTCATACTTTGGTGCACTTTGCCAAAAATAATTTCTTGAATCCGTCTCTTTACTCCCAGATAGCTTAACTTTATTCGCATATGATGTTTACGAGAAGTATAAGTTTAACATGCTCAGCTGATACACCCTTTTCTTTTGGAGATATCCTAAGGCCTAAAGCCGCATTGCGGCAAACCCAAATTTTCCAAAACAACACCTCGATAATCATTTTTGGCAATCAATTTGAGTATCAGAAACCTTTTTATAAGCAAAAGATGCCTTTAATACGACCGCCCAGCCCGGTATAGGTATCTGTGCAATGTATGGGTTTCACCAAGGGGCAGGAGACGACCCTAAACATATATGGAATATTATACACAATGACTTTTGAACGTGGAGAGTTTGATTTTCTTGTTTGTTGACACGATTCATATGGCTGATTGTAATATGCTCATTGTTTGTTGTCCTCTCTTTGTACATATAGCCGAAGGCTTACATTCAGGCGATAAAATCAACCCCCCCACAAAAATTTGGCAAAATTTCAAGCTACTCGAATTTTTTTTTTTCATATTTTTTTTTATTAATATTATTCCGGTCAATGTTTATCCCTTTCTCTCAGGAGTTTAATGAAAAAAGAGGCCAAAGAATTCCATGGCATTATATGGGATTACCATTATGTGAGATTTATTTTTATTGATGTAACCGTTGTCGTTCGGCGTTGTCGACCGCGAAAAATCGGAATAATACTAATGAGGACAAAAAGTTAAATGATTGTGGAATAAAATAAACACAGCTGTTAAATGAATGCAAGACATAATGGAAATTCGATCGGAGCACGCAAAACAGATTTTTGTCGATAATCTTGCCAGGTTTAAAGCAGGCATATGACAATATTCCAGAGGAGATGCAAAAAAATTAACAATTTGGAGAAAAGCCAAAGAATTTTTATATTTTCAGTTAAGAAATGCAAAGGTCTGAATATAGTTTTCAGTGAAACAAAAGTCTTAAACAAGAGGCTTAGTCCAGTAAATAGAGGTAAAAAAGAGAGAGTTACCCTACAAAAGGGCGGGTAATTCTTAATTTTTGATATGAAATTTCCATCCTTATAATGAGATTCACATGGAAAATATTTCCCCCGAAAAAAATTTTTTTCCCTCTGAATTTTGAAAGCTATTATGAGTTTCGCCTGAACTTCTTTTGGCCTAAAATAAACAAAAAAAATCTTGCACTAAGACACCAGTCAGTACCCTCTGTTTTTCTTTCGGTCCCCGTCAAAAAATAAGTGGCAATTTAAGCTCTTAATTACCTACGAATAATTACGAAATGAGTACTCACAATAAAGGGGAATTATGGTTTTTCGGGTGAAACTCACAATAGGAGTGAGAAGTGAAAAGTCAATCTTTCCATGTGGAATGTTGCTCACGTGGAGCTCACAATAAGGCTGATTAAGTGTAATAGATAAATGAAAAACATACAATTTTAACAAAAACGCCCCCATTTGTCCCCTTTACAATCCTGGAAAATCCATCGAAAAACAGACACTTTTTTGAGATTTTTGTCTGAAACTTTTTTCTTTCTAACTTTGTTTCAAACAAAGAGAGTATATTATTGTACAACCAATTCAAACTTTTAAGTTTCTAAAACAGGCGAAAATTTTTGAATTTGTAAAATGTTGGATTTCTTCCTTCTTCGCAGTACAATAACTTTTTAAAATTCGATCTGTTTTAATACAGTCTCTAATGATTACTAGGGCCTGTAACTTAAAGCTACAGGTACTTGTAATACAAGTAAATCCTTACAAATGTATCAAATTTTTGTAACACAAAGCTACAAGTCAGCTGACTCTTCTAGAAGTGTAATAAATTAATATTACAAGTGGGAAATTGTGTGATTTCTCTCTTTCTGTAAGAAAGGCTACACGTGTTGAAAAAACTAAATCGTACTTGTAGAATAATCGATTAAATCGTACAGGTGATTCAAGACTTGTAGGATGCAGAAGATGTATTTTTATATATAAAAAATACAATCTTTTCGATTAACCAAAATTTCAGTAGTTTTTTCTTGTGATCATTTCCGTGCCGGTTGGATCGATTTTCATAAAATTTGGTACTAAAAATGGCCATAGAATTTTTAGATCAATTTTTCAAAAATTTTATTTTTCTCAAAAACGGCTTTCCAACTTAAAAAAATATTCAATAAATTTCTTTCGGTAAGGCCAACCTTTGAGTGGGAAACTACTTTTCAAAATTGGTTATCATAATGATACCGCCCAAAATTTTGTTTTTAGATTCCAATCATTTTTCTATACAAAAGCTTCTAAACAGTATAAATAGTTTTTCTTCGCAAAATTGTCAAACAAAATTATTTTTTTCTAAAAATACTTCCAAAATTGTCAAAAATTTATTTTTTTGATTTTTAAACAAATTTCATAAATTTTTTTTTTTTAAGTTTAGTATTCTGAAAACTACAGGGTGGATTTTTATAACACTGGGTATCTAAGTTTCTTTTTTAAGTGAAAAAACCCTTAAGCACCGAGTTTTATAAAAATCGACCATGTATAGTTTTCAAAATAGATATTAGACTTTCAAAAAAAAATATTGAACATTTTTACAAATCAAAAAAACAAGTTTTTGGAAAATTTTGGCAATAGTTTAAGAAAAAATTTTACTTATTTGAAAAAGTAATGGTATCTTGCATAGAAATGCTAAAAAACAATGTCCTTAAAAATGCCTCTTACGATTTTTATAAGACTTTTTTGTGTGCTCAAATTAGTGCAAATATACCTACTACCAAAAATTATAGTACACTGAGAAAAAAATTGAACTATGACTTATTTAAACAGAAGCATGTCTAACTATATGTTTAAATTAGTTCAAATAGAATTCGATTTAAATCCAACTCTTATCTATTCAGATTCGAAAATACTATTATTTTGAGTTAAATCTGTTTAAATCAAATACATTTGTGTTTAATTATTACATTGGAAGCTACACCCAATTTTTTACGTGAATTCAAGCCCATTTGAGATTGATTTTTGAAAGACCTGTTAAATTATTTTGCTCACTTACAAATTTTTAACATAAATCAACATGCATGAGTTTGTTTCATTTAGAAAAGAAAGAGATTGAACAGAAATGTTAAATTTAAACTTGGACCAATTTAAATTGAACTTAAAGTAATAAAGGCGTTAAGGATCTAAGATGTTTGCAAATAAAGTCCGTCTGTTCCATCCGTCGGAAAAAATATTCAAAGTTCGAAAATTAGTGCCACCGTAATACCATAGCCGTCGGTCCAAAAGTAAAGCTATAATTGTGGAAAAAAAACTTTTAAGCAATTGAAAATGAAATGTATTTTAAATCTTAAAAGTATCATTTTGCACGGTTTTTTAAAACATTGAATTGTATGCACGGAAACTTATTTAAAAAAGGAAATCGATTTCATGCCAAATCATATGTGTTTGAGTTTGATTTAAATATGAATGAGTTCAATTTTTTTCTCAGTGTAAATACTACAATAGTAAATATTAATAATACCTCTCATAGAACGTTTTTTTTATTTTTTATTTTATATAAAAATTTCAAATAAAGTTTAAGAATATTGCATAACATAATTTATTTTTAATTAAAAAAAAACTTTAAAATGTTGCTGGTGGACACTTTTAAGTTACCTAATTTGGTTTACTTTTTCTAAAATTAACAATTTTTTTGTAACATAAGAAGAGATTCACTTGGCTTTTTTGCCATCTTAAGCGAAAATTTGCAAGTTTTATTTATGAAAATATATTGGCGAGTGGAAAGACCATGATAATTGGTGGTTTTAAAGTTTGTTTTTTTTTTTAATGCAGGAAAAAAGCTCTAACTGCACCGAAATTCGAAAAAATTGAGTTCAAGAACGATAATTTACTGTCTCATCTTTTTAAAGCTCGGAAAATTAATTGGAAATCCAAAATTGGTTATTAATTAATAAAAAGATCCATTTTTAATGGGAATGGTTGTGCATCCGCTGTTCCATCATACCAGACAAGCGGAAAATCTCTAGTCAAAAGACCAACTTCACTGACTATATTAACAAGGAATGATACAAAAATGGGTTAGGAGTGAGCTAAATGGACACAAGCAGGGTTATTAAAAGTGTGGAACACCTGAAAAGCCTAAACTTAACGAAACTTAACGAACAAACTTTCATTTACAAGTGTTCTTTTTCTACATCTTCTTAATTCACATCATACCACATTGCATTAAATACTGATACCAGCATCCAACTCAAGGGAACAAAAGTTTAACTTTTGGACGCAGAAGGAAGGTAAAATACTATTGTCACTAGTTAAGAAAGAAAAAGTGTATTTTACATTATCATCAAAGCTTAGAGAGACAAGTTTTGGTATTTGGTACATTGTCTTCTTATAACATAATTAGTTTAGTTTTTTTTAAGCTGTAAAATGACAACGAGATTCAATAATACCATATTAGAAACAGCTTTGCGACAGTGTTTAAGGATGTTTTTGGATACCTGCCGATTGTTTTTCAGTAGAACAATGGTCCAATTCATACAGCAGGTATAAGTTAAACTTTTTTGGAAAACAAAACTGGACTGTTCTACCCTATTCTTTGGATTTGAAGATCACTGAAAATGTATTGGTTTAGCATAAACATAAAGCTTATGAAGATGGGAAGCAGTTTTCGAGTAAATAAGAGCCAAATATTGGCAACAAAGTGTCCAGGTAGCATCATTTCTTCGGACCTATCGAAATCTGTGTAAAATTCTTTAAAGACTCGTATTTTTTGAGCAAATTAAAAATAATAAAAGCAATTAATAGCACTAATAAAGTGTGTCTAAAGGCAAAAAATAAAAAAAAAATTGGCAGGAAACATTAACATTGATCAGAAGTGAAATGGTGAAGTATTTTGTAGTCAGATGAATTGAAGATTGTACATCGGAGCAATTGATTGAAGACAGTATATTAAAATACTGAATGAAAAAGACGCGAGTGATACACAATCTATTTGAGAGCAAAATTTCACTTTTAGATATATAAAGAAATTTCCAGTTCAATCAGAGTTGTAAAGTACTTAAGTACATTTGCATTTAAATACATTTTCAATTAAGTGCTTTTTAAGTACCCAGTACCTTGTACTTGTACTTGTACTTGTACTTTCACTTGTACTTGTCTTGTACCTGTACTTGAAAAAACAAATACAATGCAATTGGTACTTGAAAAATACCAAGTAGAAGTACTTTTTTTATGAAGTACTTTATTCCAAGTAAATGTACTTGGTACTGTATTACTGCTCAGTACACGTTCAAGTATTTTTCAATTCCAAGTCCATTTCAAGTACTTTTAAGGTACAAGTCCATTTCAAGTAAAATTCGTTCAGTAGGTAGTCTGTTCTGAGCTTTTGAATAATAACGACCATTGTAAGACTTTAGCGAGATGACGGACGCCCAGACAACGAGACTCCATCGGCCTTCGTGATCTCTGTTTTTGAGATGAAATATTCGTTATACGATAGCTTAACCAGATTACTCATGTACATGTACTTGGAAGAAAGTATTTGACAATGTTCTTTTACTTGGTGTCTTTTCAACTACCAAGTAGATGGTACTTGTTTTTCTTTTTCAAGTACAAGTACAGTATAATGTACTGGGGACTTAAAAGTTTACAGGTCTGAGTTCAATGAATACAACAAAGTTACTGTTGATTAAAGTAGATTTTCGTCATGATTTGATTCTTCAACCAACAATGACGACAATTTCCTGTCTGTTTTTAGTTTAAATATCAGAGAGGAAAGAATTGCTAAAAAAGAGGACTGTCTTCTCCAAAAGAGTTCCGATGGTCACCCTACTACCTTTATAGGCTGAAATTTTCTAAAAAAAAAAACCTAAGCTCTTTATGGTATTGAAAATTGATCGATAAATTAGGATGAAAACCGAAATCAAATTTTCATCGAAATTTGTTTCAAAGATGTGCAGCATTTATTCTCTTAAAAAGGTCTTAAAATAAGTAGCTCTCAGCCCTTAAAGAGGTTAAGAATTAAAATATAAATGTTAGGAAATCCTCCTCAACCCCGTAAAATAATTGATTGATGAGTTAAGATCTCTTTTTTTTTAATATAAATTGTGTATAAAGGGAATTCTCAACCTCTCTATAGAAGCTCTTAGGCCTCTTGGATAGTTAAGGGATTATAATAATTGGCTCGAAAATATACTTAACCTTTCTAAAATCTTTAAAATAATTGACTGAATAAAAGATAAGTCCACTTTGCTTTCAATTATTATTTCTCTGTAAAAAGCAAAGTACCTTCCTACTTGCTTTTTAAAAAAAAAATATCACAGCCCCAAATATAAATTTTATTGAGGTCTAAAAAAAAAACTCAAGCTGAATTCAAACAAAAACTAACATTATTTATTTCGGACATGTTTTTGTTTCTTGTTTTTTTTTTATAGAATAAAAAACGCTTTTTAAACCACAACACTGGTATTTGATAACAGTCCTTAACCTCAATGTTGTTTTTGTGCATTCAACCAAAACCTTTAAAACAACAACAAACCACAAAGAAAACAAAATTCCCTACTCCTATCCTAATTCACGCTTTTATTTCACTAAAATAAGTTAACCAATTCAGAAAGGGAGAAAAATAGAAAGATAGAAAGAGAGAGAGAGAGATATAAAGAGCTGGATAGAGCTCTCGAAATGTGGTTTGTTTATTTGACTTGGCTTAAATGAATTTAATGTTTTCTTCTTTTTTTTTTGTTGCTCTGTGGCTTCCCTCTTCAGACTCATTTTAACTCGTGTAAGGGGGGGAGGGGGGTGTAGAGGAAGGGGATATCACGTACAAAAAGCAAATAACATCTAACCTCACATTTTCAGGGATTAGTTCGTTGGTTTTCTATGTTTGGTGGTGGTATAAATTGCATGAATTTTTCATGCTCTTTCCTATTTCAACTTAGGTACGAGTATAAGAGAGAACGCGCGCTAACATACACACGACTTAATTCGAATAAGCCATTGCAAACATAGAAATTCCTGTGGGATTTTAAATAGGCAGGTACACAATTTACTGAAGCCTATTACCCCCAATTCATTAAAAAAAAAAAAACAGAAAAATAGGGGACAATTTTTCACTTTTCACAAGGACGACTAATTGAAAGGGTGGAAAGGATCAGTGAACCCCATCTTATTGCTAACCTGCCACATAGTAGTGCCACCAGCCACTCATACAAAAAAAAAAAGAATCTTTAAGGAAGAGGACATTTTTTTTGCTTTTCGCGAGCAATACAAGCAGGTTGGTGGGTGGGTGTGGGTTACTAGTTATACGACCACGAATGAAACATAAAAGTGAAAAATGTTGATGATAACCATCCTACAAATTGGTTCCGTTCCAGAGAACAAAAAGAGGAAAAATAAGTATCTATTGCGCGGAATTTAAGAAATTCAAATATTTTTTTTTAGCAAAATAAAAAAAAACAGAAACCACAGAAATAATTTCCCAAAAAAAAAACTTTATGCGGCCACGGGGATTCTCTTTTTTTGTCTACTTTTTTTTTAAACTTTCGTGTGGAATATGAGAGACTCCTGTATGTTTGAGTGTGTGTCTATCTATGTAAGTTCATATATTCTGTTGGACGATGAAAAGTGAGTAGTTTTTTCTATTTTTTGCAGCGTTGCCGTCATCGTTGGTTTCACTCTTCAATTTGCATATTTTTCTCGCCGCTCTAAGGCACTTGAACTATCATACAGTTTTTTTTTATTTGGTGCTCGCGGTGTGGTTATGGTTTCGGTGGAAAGGAAGATCCCATTTGCCGACAGATATTTAGAGTTTTGAAATGGAAATATATGTAGGGATATAGTTTTGACTTATTTTTTTTTTTTTTGTGTTTGGAAAATTTTATTTTCTATTTCACCCTGAAACTGATATATGGAAATGCGGGAATTAAAACGAAATGATAAAGTTTTGAATAAATTTAGTTTTTTTTAAATGAGAGTGTGTGTGTGTGTGGTGTGCTTGATGGTTTTGATGTGTGGCGGAATATGTAGTTTTTGAAGAGCTTTGTCATGGGATTTATTGTATGCAGAGTAGGAATCTAAAGACGAGATTCCTGAATGTCTGCTTCATGTGATAACCTTGCAAATACTGCACTTCACTTGCAAGATGAAAATTTCCCTGCTGTGGGAGGATGAAAGAGTTTTGAGAATACAATTATAGAAAATGGATTTTTGTTATTTTTTTTTAAATAATTTAAGATTCTCCCAAACAAAACATTGAATGGAAGCTCTTTTTCAGATTTGGATGGCTTTATTAACTAAGACATTTTATAAATAAAGACACTTCTCAAGGAATTGTCAATTTAAGAGCTTCATTATCCAAACATCGAGCGATATTTTCGTTAAGATTCTGTTAGAAGAACTTAATAATATAAGTCCTATTTTTGAAAAGATTCTTCTACTACATTTTTTTTTTCAATTTAGGTGAGGAAGTGTAGACTTTGGAGAAAAATGAGTTTTTCTCGATTGTACTACATTTTAATTAAAGTGAATCAACAGCTTATTTGGGTATTGATTACACATTTTTATTAATGATTTTACTCTCAACTAACATTTCAGCTAATCTTAAAACTAAAAGATAGTTTAGACCAGAGAGAGATCAGAAATTATTGTCAATTTTTATTTTCAATCAGTTTGTCTCTGAGAGTTACTTCATTCGTTTTTAAAAAGATTTTCATTTCAGTTTAAGATTTGTTATAAAAAATAAGAATTTAGGTTATCGGTTGAGATTTATTTTTATTTTTGTAAATATCTCTCAATTGTTGATCTTTACGAAAAAATAAGTAGAAGAAGCCAACCTTTTTCAGTAAAAGTACCTAAATCAAAAATGGTTTTTAATGCATTCCACAAAATTACTCAAAATCCACAAGTAGGTATTCACCGATGACTAAAACGCATAGGTAAGTAACTGCATTTCTGAATGCAGGACCTACGAAATATAAACATTCATACTTACCAGGCTTGCAAGCTTTCAAATACAAGTACCTACCAGTCAAGTATCGAGTATCTTGTACTGAAGTCTCGCCACTGTCATTCAAATGTGATTTTCACTTTCGTGATCATTGTGTTAGTCTCGCTGCGTTTTCGTCCCTTATGTTATTGTTATGTTTTCGCTTTGGTCTCACCGTGACATTTACACGCGATTTTTGCCATTTAAAACTTTTTGACGTCATCTCGCTTTGATCTCGTGCGGTGCATTGCCATGTGAGCAAGGCCCAACTCTACCCAGCTATAGTGAGAAGTGACAAGCACAATTGTTTTCAATTTTGTTGCTTATTTGAAAAATGCTTTCTTGAAAGAAAAAAACTTTGGCGAGACTATAGCGAGATGATGGAAAACCATTCTAAATGCCAAAAAGCACGTGTAAATATCACGGCGAGACCAAGGGAAGACTTTAGCGAGAAAATTACGATACAGATCCCCGTTTAAATGGGCTTAGCGATTTCACAGCAACACACTGAAAACCACGTTTGGATTTCTATCTTGTTTTAATCAAATTTTAAACCTTTCTGAAAATGAATATTATTTTGAAAAAAAAAATAACTTCAGCGAGACCAAAGCGAAGTGATTGAAAAACATTGTAAATGTCAAAAACCACGTGCAAATGTCAAGACGACACCAAAGCGAGACTATAGCGAGAAACCCTTGACACAGATCCCTGTGTAAACCGGCTTGGCGAGATTTTTTATTTTTCTCTCAGTGATAAATCGCACTGGTAGACCAAAATATAAGGAAAAAAAGAAAAATAAAAGACCGAAAAATGTTTTTTTAGAACAAAGGTTATTGAGTGACTTTTATTAAAAATCACAACAAATAAGAAAAACTGAAGAACCATTCAAAAGGTTGAGTTTTAATTCTGATCTCTGTCTAAGACTTTATTTAAAATTTGTGAGATTTTTTCGGTTGAAAACTTCCCAACTTATCCCCGTTTGACCTTAAGTAATAAGTGTAAATCTTCCGAAGATAAGTCTCCACTTTAATATCAATTTCTTATTTAAACTCCAATACCTTCTGTTTTTCCCCTCGTCGTCGTCCTTTTATTTGTTTACCTCATTACTGTCCAAACACAAAACTGGATACATCTCTCACTTCATCCTTTTCTACTACAACAACAAGGAAAAAAAAACTTAAAATGATAAGAAAAAAAAAATAAAAGAAAAAAACATTCCCTTCGCACTTGAATACATTAACCCAAATCCAGCTTAACCCAGTGTAGGAACCTACTATGGAAATAATTATCTATGTCGACTTGTTTCATTTCGAATTGAAAACGCTCCTGGCTTTAAGCAGAAAAGAAGAAAAAAAAATTATAATCACTCTGCGTACATCTCTTTCGTTCGTATACCCAATAGGTCTCCACACATAATTCACACCCTCTCATTTGCCATGACAACTTGCAACCGGAGTATAATGTTTATAGCTATAGGCTTCTGTTTTTAAAGACCGATAGAATGGAGAACGTTTCGAAGGGGGGAGGAGGAAACTCAGAAGGTTTAAAGAAAAATACAATTTTTTTTATGTTTGTGAATGCTCTAAGCTCTTAATACAATGTCATCTAGTTTCATGAAGGCGCCAAAAAAAAAAACAACAACTCTCCACCTATCTCGCAACCCTTTCTGTGGCACCTTTTTCTCCGGCTTGAAACTGACACTGCCACATAAAAAAGTGTTGACGAAGAAAAGCAGGCAGGAGTAAAAAAAAAAAAGAAAAAAGATGTATGAAAGCTAAAAAACAATCGCTTAAGTGTGCACACTTCCTAGAAAAAAAAAAACAAGACATGATGAAAAAGCCAAAGAAAAAGGATACACCCACTGATACCACTACACACCATCCCCAGTCACCCGCCAACAGTTTAGCAGGATACAAGCACTTTTAATCTGAAGTGGACTATCTTGTCCTTTATTCTTTTTCCTAAATGCGGTATCGTATCTGTATTTTTTTTTTAATTCTTTCAACAAGAAACAATACACAACACAGTCACACAATGATACAGCCAATAATATAAAGGATCTAAGCACCAACACACAAAAAACATTAAAATGCACTTAAGTTACAACATAATCTGCAGCTGCAGCATCAGGAGCAGCAGCAACAAAAGATGCAGTTAGAGAAGACGAGCGAGGCGAGGCAGCATATTTCTGGTCCGTAGAGGTCATAAAACAAGAACTAGGATTTCCTCCACTTTTCTTCTGTTTATCGCAGCATAGCGCAAGGAGAGTTCGTTATACTTAGACACATTGTATGTTAGCTGGAAGATACTGCTGTTGGTGCACAACAAGGACTTTTAACTGGATTTACAAAGTGAACAGCTTTATGTTCCATTCCTGTATGTAATTTCGCTTCTTCCGCATACCACCTCGATTTCGTAGCTTTTCCTTTATTTTGACTGACTGACTTTCAACGAAAGTTCAGTCTTCTGGTCTTTTTGATTTTATTGCACTTTGGTTGTTAAAGTTTTTTGAATGTAGGTTATCTAGGACATTTTTTTTTTTTTTTGTTGAAAAGATTGCATCTTGTATTCTTTTGTTCGTCAAATCATCAAAAAACTTTGTATGTATTCTAATAATTCTTTTCAGAGAAGTGAATATATGAAAAAAGGGGTGGCGAGAGTAACTCTTGCTTTTGCTGCGACGACAAAAACGATGATTCAATTCAAATATCCTGACGGAATTTTCTTACACCGGAAACTGGGATGAATCCGAAAAGAAGAGGATAACGACTAGACTGTGGTGGGAGTGTGAAGAGGATTTTTTTTGTCTCTCTCACTCTATCGTAACCATACAAGAATGTATGTGTGGCTGCAAGTTTTGCAATATGGCCTGAGGATTTTCAATTTATATTCAAGTACTAAGGACTTAAGATAAATGTGCATCTATGTAGGTACATCGCTGAGGATGTGTTCATTAAGTTTTATAGAGAAGAATATGCGAATTTTGTTAATAACCAGGAATTTTAATGTAACAAAGGAGGAGTTTTTTTTAAAGAGTTTCTCGTTCTCGCATAACCTTAAGCAAGAAAATTGTGTCCTTAAAAGTGACAGAAGCAGAATAATGTAGTAAAATTGAAGTGCGTGATTGTTTAAAATATAAAATTGCTGATTTTATGAAGACCTAGGTATATAAAAGAATACGATGTAACGTAGCTGCAGAATAATTGAGCTTAAAAAGCTAAGTACTGCCGGGAGGTGCATAAATGATATGAAGCCAGTTCTTCTGGAATACAATTTTGGAGACTTTAAAAAACTCCTCCTTGGGTAGAGTAATAAAAGAGAAAAAAATATTGTATGTACTCAGGGGTACAATTTCGAAGTAATATATTTTCTGTTTTTGATTGGGAAAAATGGTTTACCTTCTCCATTTGTTTTTTAATTGAATAACGAAAGAAAAAGGATTTAAATTCAAAACCCAACTAGAAGCTTTTAAATCAAAAATTTTTATAATTAACAAATAAGTTTAAAAATATTGCATAGTCTTAGAAGTGCAGTTTAAATGCACCAATGTAATAATGATTCATTCGCAGACTTCCCACATGCATTCGATAATACAAAATTTACAGAAAAACATCTCTTCATAAGACCAGGAGAGGTTCATACTGTTTTAAATAATTTTATGTACATAAGACAAAAATAACGATCAACCTAACCAACTAATACTCTTCTTAGAGAACTTCATTAACTAGAGACGACTGGACGCTGGATGTGGAAAGACTTCATACGGTACCGACAATCGAAAACACCATAACGGTTTAACCTTCAAACAGGAACTTTCTGGAAATCGAAATCGAAGCTACTATAAGTGGTTCAAAACAGGCTTTATCTGATGCATTGAGCAACTAAAAGCAAGCTAGAATGTCAAAGAATAGGTACCAGCACTTTCCCAATTAAGTGCAAAATATGTATGCTTACAAACAACGGCTAAGGAAACGCCTCCAAAGGATCCATCACAACCAACGTTGTTTGGATCTAACTGCACCATAATATTCTGGAACTCTATAAAGCACCACAGCAACATCCAGTTCCAGAAGCTACTGAATGCAATTAAGAGCAGCTTGAAGAGAATGGAAGAAGGAGCTAGAATAGATGTCAAGAATGCTGCAGAAAAAGTTAAAATTATTCAACTCTAACAGCTTCAGCTGCAACATTTTTAACATGTATTCCAGTTCCACCTTTATTCCACTCAAGCAGAAGCAAGGACCCGATACCCTTCAAAAATATCAATAGGATTATCGGAAAGCAGCAACCAATCCTGGGAACTATTATTATCATCAACAACATTGGAGCTAAATCAACAAAGGAAAAAGTGGAAAGTTTGGCAATTATTTTGAATGTAACTTCACACCAAACCCACCTTCTGATCCCAAATTTTTGGATGGAATAGAGGCATCCATTCAACAGACTCTGTATCTGCAGTCTAATGCAGATCCAGAAGAAGTCATATTGGATGACACTAATCCAATCGAAATCCCACATCCAGGAGGCAGCAGAGATCATTGGCAATTTAAAGTCAAAAAAATCAGCTGATCAGCTGCGCTAGATGGAGCCTCTAACTACTTCCTATAAAGGATTTCACTTGCGTAGTAGTGGTTTTCCTCTAAATCACTGCATTAATAACTGTTACTTCTATCAGAAGTGGAAAATAGCGAAGATAGTGACGATTCCGAAGAAATGACCTTCCAACTAAGTATCGAACTACAGGCCTATAATATCACTTCTCCACAACATCAGCAAAATTTTGGAAGAAGTAATAATCTGGAGGCTCAAAAAGTTATGCAGTGAAACGCTATCATCCCTGACATGAAGTTTGGAAAAAAAACTCGATGTAACATTTACTACTAAAGTTCCAACACCATATCACCCAACAATCACTGTGTCAGCGTTGGCTGCTAACTAGATATTGAGAAACCATTCAACAGCGTATGGATAAATGCACTCATTTTAAAAACTACATCTCTTAATTGTACATATCGCTTTTGTTTCTTTCAGACAAATTTTAGTTCAACTGGATAACTGTAAATGACACACAAAAGCTATCAGAGCAGGAGTCACCAAAGGTCCGAAACTTGGCCCCTTCTTCCTACACAGCCTAATGACATCTGACCAACCAATCCCAATTGGATGCGAGGACCTTCTGAATGCAAATGAGAACTAGCTCAACGTAGCCCTTACTTGCGGTCTGGAAAGTAGGGGCTCAAATCAATAGAATTCTTGCATTCTACAGGATTCTAAATGATCATCCGGAACAACACTACTAAATCGAAACTTTTGTCTGTTTCAGGAGACCCTCAACGGGCAGAAGCAGTCGCACCACAATTAAGTGCAGAAACCTTATTCTGAAATCCCAGACGGATTTACCAAGCTGACAAACAGAACGTGAACTACCTGGGAATCCACTTCAACTAGTTGCTAAGGTTCACCCCGCACTTGAAAGTTTTCTCGTAAGACCCAACTTGGATATCCACCGCCTACTTTTACACTCTCTCTGATGAGCTAAAGAAGTACCTCGTGGCATGATGGTTAGTGCATTGGACTGTTATGCCGAAGGTCTGGTTCAGCCGCTGTCACCTGAAAAGAGAAATGTTTTTCCCGAGGTACTGCCTTTTGCGAGGAACTGACAAATCCTCCAAGAGTGTACCTATTATGAATAAGTGCTTCTAATTTAGCCGTTCAGACTCGGCAAAAAATTGTAGATCCCCTCCATTCCTGGTTGAGAGTTGTAAATCACTAGGCCCTAGTTGACCACGAGCTGTTGTGCCACAAAATTTATTTTTATTTATTGTGATGAGTAAAAAGAACTGGAGTGAGTGAGTGAAAATACTGATGGTATTGCTGGTCTCAATCATCAAGACAGCCATGAAGAAACTTCAATGAAAATGCTCAAAATTTGCACCGAACTACTTCAACCGCCAGCGACACAAACACAACAGGACAAAACACCTCCAAACAGAAGCAAACATAATCCCTCAGAACAGGCACCCATTGCTTTCTGCAAAAATGTTAGTCGGGAAACTACATTGACAAATTTCAGAAGTGGGATAATTCAGTATTTTTTGGGGGAGCACATATTTCTCTGTGCATCTAATGTTTTTTGTTGATTTATGATTCCATTTCATCTGCATAAATAGTGAGTGAAGTAAGAAATACATATTGAAGCGTATTCCGGAATTCCTTGACTTAGCACCTTGCCAACAAATGATGGTTATAAAATTGAGCGAGATGAGGCACGTAGAATGAATAAGTTCAAGGACAGGTTAGGTTTAAAGGTGGTGTTCCCAAAACGAAGAATTTTTAAAAACATTGATTAACTCATAGTTTTTTCCACCTTGTCTCTTTAATCTTGTTTAAGATTTAATAAATATTCATGTCACTTTCTTTATAAATAAATTACAGTTTTATCTTTGTTGAACTACAAACATTATTTTTTTACTTAATGTGTTAAAACGATCGAAGGATTCTCAAGGGTTGACTTATGTAAGTTATGATAACTCCTTGAAAACGTGCTAAGATTGCGTGTCAAAATGATTTTCCTTAAATTATTAGTTCTATTTGAAGTCTCAAAGGGAAGATATCATTCTCCAAATGTTATCCTAACATAAATCTTCAAACATTTATAACCCAACTCCTTTCAATTTTATTTTCGGTAAAGAGCGAACAGTAGGAACACCCATCATATACCTAGCGATGTTCAAGTTAAATTATATAATTTTGACCATTTCGTGTCAGTTTTCCTGTTTTCCAAAATGAAAAACATTTATTATTCAAGTTGAACATGCAATTATGTATTGCTGAGGTATATCCTTGAGATAAAAATACTTCCCGTTACATAATATTATTATTATTATACGAGTGAGTAATAATTTGCATGAAAAACATGGGTTTCGGGTATGTGTAAATCATTTCATTCGTATAAAAGTCGTGAATTTACTACTTGAATTATCTGTTTTTCTTCTATATCAAATTTTATTGTCATAAAAAGGGGACTTTTTTTGATGGTTATCGTTCGGAATAAATAAAAAAGGCTAGCAAAAAAAAGGTTTTATTGCTTAAAGTTCGAGGAATTCTCTGAGAGATAAATGCTAATAAACTTTGAGAGATATACCTTGTACCTCTTTCTCTCTCTCACTGTTGGAAAGTATGTATAATTTGGTTTATTGTGCCGTATTTTTGTTTTTCTAGATAAAAATGACAACGTAACCTCGAGCAAATTTATGACCTAGAAAATGATTATATAGTCTACATGCACCTAATGTCTCTTTTAAACCAAAAAGAAAAACATAACTTTTAAAATTCCTAAATTTGAAGAAGTTAATTGTTTTCCTACAAACAATATAATTCTGGAGACAAATTTACTCTTGGATGGGAACGGTTTACTCAAAACTTGATAAGAAAAAAGAATTACCGTTAGTGTTAGGCGTGTTTTATTGGGAAATGCGTATCTAGCGCAGTCAAATTTCCGGGAGTAGGAAATTATTGAAATGATTGGTTCCATCACTGTTTTTTGTACCTTCACGATAACTTTTTTCAAGCACCGGACATTAATCAACCAACTAACTTACAACGAGCCCTGCATCGTGCCTGATTGGGAAACTTTTGGTTTCTCAGAACTTTAGTCTGGGCCAGTAATGCAACAACCAATCACGATGAAGTGCTTTTTTTACCTCCTCGTGGTGGTCCCAGAGCAACTATCTGCATTTATGTTACCTTATGTATGCAAAGAGGCTGAAATTTCAAGTGCAAAAGGTTTTACTTTTTAGGATAGGTAACGAAGGCTAACATTCTTGCTCGCTGAAATCTAAATCGTACCAACCAACCCCTTCAGATCAGAAGTGATAATACGTTGACGACTGTTGGTTATTGTACCCCGACAAAGATTGGTTTCTGGAATGTAAAAGTATTCATGTGGAACAAAATTAACATCTAAGGAACAAGTGAAGTTAGATGGTTGGGCTCGGGGAAGTTTAAGTCTCAAAATCAAAACTTTTTACTATTTTACTTAGAAAAGGCACCAGGAAACTATCGTGAACCTGGCGTTGGATGGCTGCTATGAAACAGCTCTCACAAGATTAATTTCCTGGGAGTCTATAGATGACAGGATGTTTAAAGTTAGGACTAGAGTGCGTCGCATGATCATTATAGGGTGTTACACCCCACAAATATTTTTTTTGTTAACGAGCTTTTATAAAGAGATGGTACAAAACTGCAGTTCGGAGAAATTAAGAAAAAACCTGAATGTCCAAGTTTAATAACTTTGACTTTAATTGACTTAAGGATCCTACCGTCCTTCAAAAACAAGGGGACTGCATCAATAGCACGGAACCAACTTCCATCGACAGTTATTGTTGTGCTGTGAAAAACATTTTGCCTGATCAGCGGCAAGAGAGAAACAGTGCCCGGGCTTTCCGAAGAAACTTGGGCTTGGATCGAAGGAAAAAAACAGCAGCAGGGAGAAACGAGCTAGGAGCTGCGAAAAGCATGAAGATGAGAAAAGATGTTTACCGTATCGGGAAACGTGATAAGCGTAGCTATATATCAACGCATTGGCTACAGAAGCAGCAGAGGTCCCAAGTAGGTGTGACAGTAGGACCATCTACAGAGAGTTAACAGGTGCCCGAAGATGTAAACAATACCTGGTAAAAGATAAAGACGGATATCTGCTGGTTTTGGATAAGAACCAGCTCATCAGATGGAGAGAGAAACTTCTGCGGTCTTAAACGAGTTTTCTGCAGGTAAGTGAACTCAACCCACCCGTATTAACGAATACCCAAAAACTCTCTGTATTAAGGAAGTTATAGAAGCAATAGAGTTTAGCATAAACAACTCCTGGATGAGCCGAAGAGATCACATGACCTCAAAGGATTGATACCATTTTCTTCCAAAAAAAAAATTATTTGACTGTTTCATCATTGACCAAAATTGTTGAAGAAAATTATAAAGACTCTAACAAAGGAATTGGCACACGGTAAACAGACACTATTAAAGAGTGAAGAGCGAAATAAACTGGATTTAAGCTGTGTTCAGGAAAGCCACTCAGCAACAACTGAATCCAAAATGGTTACAATCTATCGAGGCTGGATCCAATATGCATTCAAGAAAATCAATAAGACAAAACCATTGGCAAAAGGCAACAAATGACTGAAAAAATCAGCAAATAGAGAAGGAGAAGTCACGACGATAAAACTCATGACAAAACGGAAGCATTTGCCTAATATTAGGAATAAACATTTCGTGACAAAACCACACAGCAATCCCACATTTCTTAAGAAAGTTCAAATCACAGTTTTGATGAAAGCGATCTTGGCAGTGATTCTGAGCTAGCAAGAAGCTTCAAACACCTTGAAAAAGTATCTGAAATAATGTAAAGGCATGTGAATGCCCTTGTTAAACAACTGTGTCCACAATTTTCCGAAGAGTTTGAAGACACCAAACATAGTACCGATACCGAAGGAAGTCATTAAATATCGTCCGATATTTCTTCTTAGCAGCACATCAGCAGAATACTTCAACGACTTATTCTTCGGTGGCTGAAGATGCTCTGCCAAGGGCTTACGCAGGATTTCGGTTAAGGGAGACAAATTCATTAAGGATTTCGGTTATGGGGGGCAACCTCATTCAAAAAAGAGTTTTGGTACCGAAATCTTGCTTTAAAATGCTTTCAAAAGAAGATAAATTGACTAATGTTTGAAATATATTGTGATCAGCGACAACGAGCGCCCCTATCTGCCTCTCTTGCGTACGCCCTACCTGACATGCAGCTTGGATTTCGGGAGAAAAACTCTATCTTACATCTGGTCAGCGTTGCTTTAAGGCCCTAAACAACTGTCAGATTACTGTTTGATGCTTCATTAGGATCTATGCCAACGCTCCTCTGACTTTTGCATCGATAAAATTGGTCAAAAAGTTTTGAAAATGGATCAAAACTTAAGTATTTTTGTTTCAATTTTCATTATTTTTCAACGAATTTTATTAATGCTAAAGTTAGGGAACGTAACCACAGAACATAGAGACTGTTGTACAAGCTAACCATTTTAACTTTCCAGGTTCAACAATTTTCAGATTTCTTATAAAATTGAAATCGTTCTTCTTCCACTTTGAAAAATGTATGTAAGCTAATAAACAAAAGTATCACAGTAGGAATTACTCAGGTATCAAATCTAGGACCAAACCTCTAAGTAAATAAATAAATTTGGTGACGCAACAGCTCAGTACCTTGGAAAAAACATTTCTGTTTTTAGGTGGCAGTGGGCGGGAATCGAACTCAGATCTTTGGTATGACAGTCCAATACACAAACCTCTTCAAGTGTCGCACCATCCTCAATTCACCAATGCTTTATGAAAAAAACCCCATGAGACGGCTGTGGGAGTTCTACACAGAATGGCAACATCAAAGTCTACACATCCAAATCTAAGTTTGCTTTGCTTTGGTAGAGGACCCGTAGAACATCGAAAATCACAAGGTCAACCCTAAAACCTAAAAGAAAACCGCAGTATAATCATCAATCTGCCTGACGGATCACTCATTATGTGCATGTTTGCCAAACATAAGTTCCATTAATGAATCAATTAAGAAAAAGAGGTCAGCAATATAAATATTCAAAAATTACCATAACCATAAAATTCCTAGAGAAGACACACAAAACTAAGTTTAAAGTTCCTTCTTCATTTGCACAGCTCTCAAAATTGTAAAATCTATTTAAAATGCAACCTCTCATCGATGTGGTTTTTGTTAAGTTCCCACTTATGTAAACTCTACAAAAAGACTATCAATTCTACATGAAAATCTCAAATCACTATCAAAATCCTCTTTGCTTATAAGAGATGTGGCCTAATCCCAAAAACTTCAACACAAACTTAAAACCATGAATTGTAAATAATATCTCATTCCTAAAATATCCATCAAACTTTCTCTTCTTCAAAGTAAATAAAGAATATAAGGAACTCAAAACTGCAATTATCCTTAATTCAATATGAGTGAAGAAGAAAACAGACCATAAAATCGGAAATTGAATTAAATTTTAAATCCTCCATGAATAACATGCGAGCGAGAGAGGATTTAATCTTGTGTAACAGGCATCCATATATCAAAGACTTTTATTATAATCTCACTTAAAGAATCAATAAACCTTAGAAACACTTTAACTGTGGCATACTTCATACATATCTACATCTGCCACCGCAATACATACCTGCTTTCTCTTTGGATTAAACAACACCCAACATATTTCCATGCCCTGACAACCATAAGAGGATATATGATATTACTCGAGAACATTGTAAACATTTGTATCATTTCAAATTCCTGTGCGTCTTATGTGTGGGTGTTTGTGGTATGTGTATAAAATGCGGCAGATATCCTTATCGATGCTTGTTTGATAAGATATTCAAATATTATGCACGTACTGTGTTTAATGGCAACCCCCCTCATACTTCATTTTGTTTCGACTTAATCTTGACACCTTATTGTCATCATCTCAAGGAACTGAGTGTAGCAAGTCCTAAGGAGGGCATCTTAAAATATATAAATTCACTCCACGACATCAGTGATAAATAAATCATTATTCTTCTTTCTTTTTTTTTTACTGTGCATCTCTCTCTCTCTTCCGCTCTTTTTCTTTTTTCTGATAATGACGCAGTTTATTTCCCTTTAAATAGAAACCTTATTTGTGACAAATAGCGCAAAATATTACTTCAGGCGAAGAAGAAAAAGAAGACAAAAAAAAATCACCACTTATTTACAGAAACAAACAATCTCAGATTGACTTTTCGGGCGCCTTGTTTGGTCGTTGATTACATAAAGAGCCAGCAGGCAATCTCTTTTGGTTTTTGACTATGTGTGTGTGTTTCATGCACAAGGGAAACATTTTTGTTCCAAATTAAATATTTATTCCACCATCAATAATGATTAGACATGCCAAACGAAGATACTAGTAAATTTATGAATGGCGCCCAGGAAACAACCAAAAAAGTAGAATGGCGCCCAACGCGAAATTTCAATAATAAGCTTACATTCAACGAAGTGAATGAGGAAGAAAGGAAAATAACATCAGAAGCCATACTCGTACATATTGCTTTAGTTGGTAAATAACCTTTAAAAAAAACAACTAAAAGAAGACTCCACGTTAAATACCTTGAAGCTTTTTTTTTTTAAGAGTTAATCAAATTAATTTTTCATTATTTTAAACACTCACACAGTGCTACCAAGTAGCAACAACCAAAACTGCCAACCACCATTATCATCAGCTAGAAGCAAAAGCTAATACCCAAGTGGAGAGTGCACCTTTCGTTCTAATTATTATCAGTCAGGACCGAGGAGGGTATAAAGGTTGGTACTCGAAGTAAAAGAGCAAAGAGAAAGAGAATATCTTAAAAATAGGGAAGGATGGTAGAAGTACTTCTCGAGGGATAGATTTTTCATTGCATACTTATCGTAATTATATGAAGATTATAATTGACTGATTTATAGATTAAATTTTTCTTTTTTTATTCGTCGATTAAATAAAGGGCGCATGGTCTTATAGAGAAATATAGTTTTGAGCAAATCTAGAGTTCACCCAATTATTATCTGGAGAGGTTCATCTTAAATGTGAGAAAAATATTGAAACAGAAATTATCAAAAATTATGATTTAAACGAAGCCGTGAGATATTGACAAATCAAACAGAACCAGCTGCTTAATCTAGCTCAATATAAAGGTTGGGTGTCAAAATTTTAACAATTTGTCATCAGAAAAAATGTAGTATACTCAATTTTGAATTTTATTTGGCGTGTTCAAGAAAATGAGAAAATGAGATCTCTGGGGGCTCAGCAGATTTCATCCGTCAAAAAGTGAGCAAGCGAGTCCAATATTTTCTTTCCTCTGTAATTTAAAAGAAATTTTAAGGAGGTATCTTGTTCACGTGACTGAGATTGCTGAGGGCTCTGACATATCATTTTCCTGATCTAAAGAAATATGACAAAAATTGGTACTTTCCCTTTCAGTACCTATTTCCTCTAGTTTCTCCTTTTTATTTTTTGAATTGATTTATTTCCGTTATTTTTCCAATGATCAGAGACGAAAAGTTTTTTGGGAAGAAATTATCTGCTTGAATTTTTGAAGTTTCTGGTTGAAGGTCCAAATTTCTGTGTTGGAACAATTATAAAATTTTACGGAATTTCTGTTTTCTTCTTCATTTATCTCAAGTTAATGGATTAAGACAATGACAATGTTGGACGTAATCCTTAAAACTGGTTACTGACTAACTGAAAAAATTAAAACATTGTTTCCCATGTAAAGGGTGTATTCTTTTTAGAGGTATAAAACTTTAAGTTGGCAAAACTATTTTAACTGGCGGCCATTTTGTCAACTGTCATGTGATTTATTTTTAGTTTACTTTGACATTTCAACAATGAATATAGACTGACGACTGAACAACGCTTCCAAATTGTTCAAATTTATTTTGAAAATCATGAGTCAGTTCGAAATACGCATATCGCGCGAATTTTGTTTAGCGATGAAGCTCACTTTCGGTTAAATGGATATCTCAATAAACAAGCCAGTCGTATTTTGAGTAATGATAATCCTCAAGCGCATATTGAGACACCGTTACATCCACGAAAACTGACTGTTTGGTGTCCTTTACGGGTTTGTGGAATAATTGGTCCGTAGTTCTACGATGCTGGCAAGAACGTTACAGTCAATGGTGACCGTTATAGAGACATGATTACTGAATTTTTCTTTCATTGATTAAAAAACCATGATGTCCAAGAGCTGTGGTTTCAACAAGACGGAGTAACATTTGGAAACTTTTGGTAACCGCATAAATTCACGTAAGGACCCGCGATCGCACGCCTCTATTATCGTGCGGCTTGACTATTTTCTGTGGGGATATAATGTGAAGTCACTAGTCTACGCCGATAAGCCCGAAACGATTCACCACTTGTAGGACAGCATTAGCCAGGATATTCCCGATATACGGCCACAAATGTTGGAAAAAGCCATCGAAAATTAAGACCTCCAGATTAGACTACGCCCGAGCCAGCTGGGACTGTCAAATGCCAGAAATCAAAAATCATCTTTTTTTCATTCCATTTCAAAGTTCTATACCTCTAAGAAAAACACCCTTTAAAATTTCATTAAAGATGAAAAGCTACAATTCAGAGATTTTTAATTTTTTGTAGCCTATGGAAGTTAACTAGGCTTGATCATGATATACGTACCTAAATAAACTAAACAAATTTTAGAATCTAAATATGTAACTTTTCGGAACTCTTTGAAGAAAATATTTTTATAATTTTCTTTTTTAATTTTCTTATATGAAAAAAGGAGCGTAAATTCGTATTTAAATTATGTCTTACTTGTCAATTTGTGTACAGATAAATATTTATTTGATGACTTACCTGAAAAGAAAAAAAAAAAAAATATTATTAGTTTGAGTTTAAAGCAAAAATATATAATTTTATATAAAAACATATATTTTAAACTCTTAAAGTGTACTTTTATTTTATTTCAAAAGGAATACAATATTAGGAGTTACCAGTTTAAAAATATGATAACTTTCAATTTCAATTAAATTTTTGTGCTTTTGCTTGGTTACAAAAAAAAATTGAAAGATCTTTTGGGGGTTTTCTTAAAAAAATTGTTTTTTTTAATTTTTAAGAAAATTTTGGAAATTTTGATTTGAAGAAAAATGAGATTTGCTAGGCTTGTTCAATGAAATTTTTACCATTCTTATGGAAGGTACCTTTGTAAAAAAGTCAAATATTTTTTAAATATTCTAAAGTGTTTAAAAACCGTTGAATACCAAGTTTGAAAATATCGACTGGGTCGTTTAGAAAAAAAAAATATTCATTTTTTAACACTATTTGAATTTTTCAAAAAATGGTTCTTTGGGGAGGTACCATTTATAAACATTTTTTTTTTTAATTATCAACAAATATCGTATGGCAGGTTCCATTTGTTTTGGTTCTAAAAAAAAGTAAAAATTACTTTTGAGGTGAAATAAAAACACTGTACCAATTTTGGAGAAAATTGATGCAGTTGTTTCGGTTGTGCCTGACAACGAAACTCATTTTCTTCAACTTTTAAATCTTTTACTGTTGATAAATGATAACATGAATTTTCGCAACTCCAATTTGAAATATCGAAACCAAATATAAATGGAGTTATAAATCATGCATTTTAACACAAAAACTTTAAATCAAAGTTTGACAAGTCTGATCAAAGAAGGAAGTTGCCGGACAAAAACAGAATATAATGATTAAAGTTTTTTCTACTAAAAACCCTAAGTTAAAAATTTTAATCCTAATTCATGATTTTACGCAGAACCGGGTCTAGTGACTTAAACTCTCAACAATTTCGGTGTGGGTGTTGTTATTCAACAGGAATGGAAATCGATTAAAACTATCTAAAAGTAAAATCTTAGTTCACGCAATATTTTGTTCAACTTTGTCAATTTTGGCAACTTTTTCTAACGCTCGTAACTCAAAACACGTACAAACACCACCTCTCCTCTCCCCCATCTAAATTGCCTTATTTAAATTTCATAAAGTTTATTTCTAACATAAACTAGTTTTATGGAGCAAGCACCAACAAAAAAATTGTTTGCCAATATCGTGTGTCCTTTCACATTGATCAATGACCATAGTTTAGTAGTAATTTTGTGTTTCATATTTTGCTTTTTTTTTCTTATTTTGCAGACTCCTTTTACAGCAATTTTTCGTCCTCAAAAATAGCTCGGTTAAAAATAAAAACAAAACTATACCCCAACATAATAATCGATCTGATATGGAAGTTTCAAATAAGCAATTTTGTTGATTCTGCTTTTTTTTGTTGTTGTATTATATTAACTCACAACTCAGGAGGTTAAGGACATTCGAGTAAGTTAAAACGAACAAAAAAAAAACATAACATGCTTTTCAATGTACAAAGAGGACATCATGAGAGTTTTGTGGGTATAAAAATCGATTTATGTCCTGTATTTGTATTTTTTTTTGTGTATTTTTTTGACGCGGAATAAAGGAAAGTATATAATATATTATTTTGAGTATGGTTTGGATGTGTGAAGGAAGATGGAATGGTTGACGGAAGATGAAGATAGATTAGCTTTAGTGCAGAGAAAAGGAAATGAAGAAGAAATATCCTTTTATAAGTTGGATGAATTATTAAAGAGCAAAAGATTAAGTTGAATTGAAACAACATTCGGAATGGAACTTAAAATGGTTTAATTTATTTTTGTTTTTCGGAATGATGCATAGTTTTTTCACAACACAAAAACCAAAATCAATAATTCACCAAAAGACCACGATAATATGATGATTTTAAAGTGCAAATCCATTTGAGAGTAAAAAGACTGTGAGTGACTCTCAAGCAACTCTCGAGGGTAACATGTGCTCGCAAGTGGACACATTCACAAAATTAGTTCACAAAGGGATAGATAACTATTGAAGAGTAGCGCATTTCAGTTCCATTTTCATTTGAGAGTATAAACACTTCAAGCAGCTCTCGTTCTAAGAACTAGCAAATGGGCACAGTCATAAAATTAGATCACAAAGGAGAAGACAGCTTTTCGAGAGTTACTCTCAAAACTTTTGTAGTGAAAATACTCTCAAATGGAAACCCATATTTAGTAAATAAAAAGCTTCCAGAAACTCTCAAGCATTTTTTGAGAGTAAAACTCCCAAGTGGATATAGTTGGTATGGAGAGTTAGTTCCCAGAGACGTAGATAGTTGCTCGAAAATTTTGAAGTGAAAAAAAACGCATCTTTCGTTAACTAAAAGTTGGTTGAAGTGGTTTTAACTTAGGTTTCTATTTGAGAGAAAAAAAAACTTGGAGCGTTTCTCAAGCAGCTCTTGAGAGTCAAACTCACAAGTGGACACAGGCATGAAACTTGCTCATAGAATAGTTGACAGCTATCCGAGAGTAAGTCTCGAGAGTTTGGTTATGGAAGTACTCTCAAGTGAAAACCCATATTTAGTAATTATGCAGTTGGTTTATGTGGTTTTAAATTGCAATACTCTTTGGGAGTAAGAAAGCTGACAGAAACTGAGAAGCTGTTCTTGAGACTTAAACTCCCAATTGGAAATAGTATGGAAATTAGTTTCCAGAGAGGAAGACAACTATCCGAGAATCACGCGAGTTTTTAAGTGAAAGTACTCTAACCAAAAACGCATCTTTAGTTATTTAAACGTTGGTTGAAGAGATTTTAAGTTGCGATTCCATTTAAGAGGAAACACACTCCTAAAAAAACTTAAACAGCTATCGCGAATAAAATTCTTAGGTGGGACACAGACATGAATTTTGCTCACAGAAGGGTAGACAGTTATCTGAGTCACTCTGGAGATTTTGTATTAAAAGCACTCCCAAATGGAAACCTACCTTAAAGTTGCGTATCTAATTTCTATTACCCTTTCAGAGTAAAAACACTGGGAGCAGCTCTCGAGTTCATAAAGTTGTTTGCAATATCATTTGAGAATTAAAAGGTTGCCAGAAGCTCTTAAGCAGCTCTCGAAAGTAAAACTCCCAAGTAGAAAAAGTACGGAAGTAAGTTCAGAGAGAGGTAGACAACAATTCAAGAATAGGTCAAGAGTTTTGTTGTGTAAGTACTCAAAAAAAAACACATCTTAAGCTATTTAAATGTAGTTTGAAGTGAATTTAACTTGAGAGTAAAATTACTGCGAACAACTCTCAAGCAGCTCTCGAGATTAAAACTGCCAAGTGAACACAGACATGAAATTTGCTCAGATAAGGGTAGACAGCAATCCGAGTCACTCTGGAGATTTCTGTATTGAAAGTACTCTGAAATGGAAACGCCTTACTGAAAGCAGCTCTCGAGAGAAAAACTAGCAAATGGGCACAGTCATAAAACCAGCTCACCGAGGAATAGACACTTAGACAGCTATCCGAGAGTAACTTTCGAGAATTGTGCAATGACTCTCAAATGGAAATGCACCTTAAAATATTTTTGATGGAATAATAAATTACTATTAAAATGGCCACTGTGGTTCATCCTAAGACTGTAATTCCTTCCTAGATAAAAGTTAACTTATGATAATCCCTGAAAAGTTGTATGTATTTTGACTACGAATAATCAAAAAAAGTAAAAAAGGCATCATTGAACAAAAGTCGTTTTAAATATATCCAAAAACCAAACAACCATAGAAATATCAATTACAAATGAAACTCAATCCTTTTCAGCTAGCGAAAGAAAATCTTCCCACAAAGTAATTATTTTCGGTTTACCAACAGACATTTTGATGATAGCTATAGTTGCCTCGAATATTTCCATTAAAAACACCATCTCCCACCGTCCATCATCCTCGCACCAACTTCACCATACCACCAACTTAATACTTAATCAAAACTTCATCAAAAATTCGAAATAGAAACACGAGAGGCAACTACCACTAGTAGCTCGGTGGTGGTGTCCTGAGAGAGCTAAGTCCTGACCTTCGTGCTACAATTTAGCAAGCTCAAAGTCCAATGCCACGCAAATTGTTGTCCGAAAGTAGAGTAATTGCGGTACAAAACGTTCAAACGCATAAAAACAAAGCTTTGCCATCTTCGGCTTTCAAAAATGAAGGATAGCGCATAAATGATTTTTGTTGTTTCCATTTTTATGTTTGCTTCCTTTTTCTATTTTTTTTTTTTTTTTTTTTTGTGTGTGTAAGTTGTATGAAGGAAGACAAGGACTGGCGAAAATATCGCGTGTTGCATGAACTTTTTTTTATATCCTTGCTAAATCACTCCTACCGCCATACCTCACCCTCGCACCGGCAATGAACTTTACACGGAGCTACTTACACTCAAACCACATGCCAACCGACATTGTGCCCTCGTTAGTTACGCCACCATTACTTTTGGATCTACCTAACTAACATTCTATTTATCATTCTATCGAAAGGTTAATTATAGTCGTTTTGTATCTTTGTTTTTCTTAGGTTATTTATTTATTTTTGTTTATGCTGAAGGATTGTACCTCTGGGCTAAGATAATTATTTATAGAATAACTATGAGAAATTACCTTCATATACTGTGCGGTTTTGCTGCTTCAGAAGTTTTTATTGTTGGTACAAGAAAAGTTTTATGGGGCTATTTCTGAGGGGGTGTATGTACGAACATTGTAAAATTTATGTTTGCAACTTTTACTAATCAATTATTTGTGAAATTTACTTCGATTATTTCACGTAAGGCAATATTAGAAATTAAAGGAAGCATTTATTGTTTAACAGTTTATGATTTAGTTGGAATATAGAACGAGTGTAGAAGGCCATTTTTAACCATAAATTTTCTTCGGAATGTTTGTATCCATTAGCCCTGGAAATAAATGTTCAGGAAAATTATTTTTTCCTTCGATTTATTAATTTTGGTTTTCATTGTGTCAAACTGAAACATGTAAAATGACTTGCCCTTAAATATTATCAAAAAGTAGTTTTTTTTTGTAAATTAAAAATAAAGCCTAAGCTATTTAAAATCGAGAAATCAATTCACTCTCGATATAGAAGGGGCCTTTAATGATGTTGACAAGAGTGCAATTCGACAATCCCTAAGCTCTATTAAAATTGATCCGATACTGATAAAATAGATTGACTCTATGCTTTAAACGAGGCTCATTAATATGGAAATGGGTGATACCAAAAGCTTAAAGTTAGGACATGTAGGGGTACTCCACAGGGTGGAGTCTTATGTCCTCTGCTTTAGCTCCTTGTTGTCAGCCAGATTCTATTAAAATCAAACCTGATTGGTATCAAGTACGTTGCATATGCCGATGACATCGTGTTAATGGCCTCGGGAAAATTCGCCCTACTCTGTGCGAGCTCCTACAAACGGCCCTTGACAAGCTCAGTAATTGAGCCAGTTGCTGCGAACTAAGTGTTAACCCATAGAAGACTGAACTGGTGATGTTTACGAGGAAACATAATATTCCGAACATAGACATACCAATGATTAACGGAATTCCGTTAAAGGTTTCGGGCACTGCCAAATATCTTGGCGTTGTACTTGATCGTAAACTTAAGTGTTAAGAAAATATTAATGAAAGAAGGAAAAAGCTTCAATAGCATTCTACACCTGCAGTAGAATTTTTGGCAAAAGATGGGGTCCCAGCTTAAGAACCATTCATTGGATGTACACAGCTATAATAAGGCCAATTCTTACGTACGCATGCATAGTCTGGTGGCCCGCCTTAGATGACAAGAATCCAAAGAACAGCGTGTATCGACGCAACCAGTGCAATGAGAACTACTCCAACGGCAGCTCTAGAAACATTCCATTCCCTAGCCCCACTCGATCTGTTTACGAAAGAGATGGCGGCCAGAAGTGCTTTAAGATTCAAACAGTCTAATAATTGGAAAAGGGGCCACCACGGTCACAGAACAGTAACGAACTTTAAGGACGGATAGAAGTTCAAACTGACTACACCACACCGCACATGCATTTCAACCCAGTTTGCTTGGGTGCTTACTCACAATTCCAAAACAAATGAAGGGCGATCTTCTCGGAAAAACCACCTATCAATAGATCAATAAAGCTTTCAAACTTTTCCAGTGTATTTTAAGCGGAGGTCCTTGTTTGCGAAGCCGCGAAACATCGTATGTCTCATGAAGTAGTTAACAGTAATATCGACATTTTCATAGACAGCCACGCGGCAATCATGGATATTTCCTCAATCACTATAAAGTCAAGTCCAAACTGGTAGAACGTTATCGAATTGAGCTGAGATCTCCTGGTGCAACAAACACTGTTACTCTTAAATGGGTCCCAGGATATATTGATATTTTTGGGAGTGAATTAGCAGACGAACTGGCCAAAAACCGATCATCTCTTCATCCGAGCTATGTTGAACCCTCGATACTTGTGCCACTGGAGCGAGAAAAAAGTAAAATTCACCAGAATGTCCTCAAAGCTGAAGACGTCAGATGGTCATCAATTGACACTTGCCGGGTTTCAAGAAATTTTTGGCCGAACATTTCAAAGAATCGAACTGAAGATAAGCAAGCCTCAACTATCACTCCTGGTTGGAGTCCTAATGGGCCACAACTCAATGGGGACCAACATGAGAAGAATGGGCATCAGCCCATCGGACTTAGAGAGTGTCAAAATGAAGAGGCAGAGGAGGACTCATCACATTTTCTTTGTGAATGCCCCAGCTTGGCTTAAACCAGAAAAGAAGCCCTCGGAGATTAATTTTTCAACGAAATGGGCGACATCTTTTCCTTGCCACTAAAGAATATCTTGAAATTCATTCAGAATTCAAGATGGTTCAAGGAGGCATCCCATACCTAAGCTCCTCTCAATCCCCCTATTCTCCTCATACCTACCTACCTTGACTCTGGGGAGCGCAATGGATCCACGGATTTCCAAGTGAGATGATGCGGCTTGCCGTATCATCACCCCTTCTAACCTAACCTGTACCTGTCTTAAATCCCATTTAATCTTCTCTGATTTCAGTCACGTATCAGAGTGCTCTAATATCACTTTCTCATTTAAGACATCTGTCACTTAAATATTCATAAACCCAGTGACTCAACTTCTTTCAATTGAAAAATATTTCAAATCTGACGAAACACAATTATCAACGAGGAATCACAACCAAAAAAAAATTTATAAATTAACACCATTATCAGGAACGTGTTCATCAAAAATGTGCACTCTCATTCATGACACATAGTCAATGCATTTGATTTTTGACAAACGAATCAGAAATAAAATGTTCATTTCACGAAATCAATTTATGATGAAAAAAATAAAAAAAATACATATTCCAGCTCGTTATAAGGTACACCCTTGAAACATGACATCACCTCGATGCCAAATGAACTAGAAAATCATTTCAATTTTCCAAAAAATCAAAACTAAATTGATTGGCATTTTGATAGAATTTTGGGAAACTTCAGAGAAGCGGTTGTCTACGTGGAGAGAGATGGAGACGGGAGAGGGAGAATTGTGAATGTGTCCTGTCAAATGCAAAATGTACATTTATATTAAATTGAAATTAACTTAACATTCTGACAAAATTCTCTCCCGTCTCCGAACTAGAAATTGAAGAAATTATTTATAGAGGGCGTTAGGATAGCATTGCCTCCTGCATGATTTCGAGGAGAGAAGACTTTTGGCATATTTGAAGGGTATAATATTCATGACACCTTTGTGGGTTATTATGCACACGCAAAATCAGGGGTCTATTTTGGAGAACAATTACGAAAATGCAAGACGCAAAGGGACGAGATGAATACATGAGACACACATGATTTATAAATCTTAATCCTATATCCCAAAAGGGATATTTTCTCTGGTTGGAATGAATGGCAGACAAAAGAGTCGGTAAAGGAGGTATTTTCTAGCTTCATATAGAGCCACAGATTTGTCTGGGTTGAATGGTTGAATATTTGAAAAAGAATGTTAAAGCTGTCAGGTTTCTTTTTATGGAGGGAGGGGCAATGGGTGGAATTTTCATTTACGACTAGAAGATTCAGGATGGATTGGGTAGAAGAGGCAGGCACAATATGGAGCCAATGGTATAATTCTATTATTCTCCAAAGAGCTTGCATAATCTTGTGCCTGGAGCATAAATATGTATGTATTTTCCGCACAGTTCACACCAAGTACCAAAAATGGATAAAATAGCTTGCATATTCTACAAAAATAACACAACTGCTGGTAGAAGAGAAAACTTGATGCCTTAGCTTCGTATCCGCTATCTGGGCTGCTGACCGGTTAACACGATTGAAGGATGCACATGTCGGCAAGGATTACTTAAGGATGAAGGCAAACAACAGTGGAACATTATGTAGTTTTAATATTGGAAATAAATTCGAGCGTTGTTGAATGTCGTACTCGTAGGTACATTTTACATTTTGCGGTAGATGACTTTAATGGAGATGGATAGAACACGAAAACTCACAATTCTGTGAGCTGGGCTGAACTAAAACAAGCATGCCATGCCCCTATCTTATTAAAAGAACTGACACACAACAATGGCGCCCAACGTGAGGCACTATGAAATTGTGTTTCAACAGTTTGGAGGAGGTGTTCCTCTGACTTACTTGGATTTAAGGTCAGCGCCTAACGTGAGGCAATAGCAATTGTGTTAAAGTACATCATTCTGGGAGCTTTAAAGACAAAAAATTCCAGGGGTGTCTTTAGGAAATTCACTGAAGTGGTTAGCAATTTTATACTCCCCATCAGAAGGGTTGTTACAGGAAGAAGAACGGAGGCATTCACTTCGGGCATATTAAGACACTATTTTGGAGAGGATGGTCTAAAGATTAAGATCGCAGTTAGAACATTGAGGGCAAGCAGTCAGGTAGAAAGACGCTAACAAACAATATTGGCTTCTCAAATGTACAGCACTCAAGGGAATAAGAGGGCGATGATTGGGTATTTAAGGTACCTCGCAACTACGGTACAAATGTGGCACTGCGAAATGATAGAAACATCTTCAAGACGCAACGGAACCAACGAAAGAAAATGGTACTTACTCCCGAAAGGTTCTGCATGAAGATACCAGCGAATGTGATAGCTCAGATCATGGAAACGGGAAAGATGGCCAAATTGTTGACTCAAAAATCTCAAGAGCAGACGGTCCAAGGCTTTGAACGTATATTCAATACTTTGTAAGTCTCAAATTTGTGATTTTCTTTAAACAAAACAACATCGGGTCTTTAGTTTCCAAGGGCACTAATAAATGCCTCAGGTCGTCTTAAGACCCTTGATTTTTCCTGAGCTGTCTACTGTCTCCTGAAAGGCTTCACGGCCACGATAGGTCTTAAACTCTTCCTCGGAAAAAGCCTGATTTAGCTACTAAAGTATTCTGACGATATCTACATATACATCATCGACCACTCCCAACGTTTGGGGATTGAAGAATAGACAAAATTTGTTGGTTTTGCAGTAAAAAGGGACGAAAATAAGCAGCTGCCATAGTCAAGGAGAAAATCTACTTTGGACTAAACATAAATTCCACGAATGACATCTTAGTGGAGATTCATTGAAGAATTCCGCCACTGCTACAGAACTCGATTCAACTCAATTTTCAATAAATCTTTTGAAATTTGTCCAAGTTAGCAATACACTTTGTTCCGCTGTTCTTCGATGGACATTTTTCCATTAGTCTTGTCACTTTAAATTTATGTCAATGAAGTTCGATTCTCTAAAGTTTTCTGTGTCGAATATCTCTTTGAAAATCGAGAAAGTGTTAACAAGAGTGCACATAGCACAATATTCACCTGATTTAGTTTTTTTTTTTTTTTTTTTGGTTGTATGGGCTCTTCTCTGTGTAGGACATCAGCAGACAGATGGCGCCCAGTGGCACCATCATCAATAAATTTGTCTTTCATTTGTGCAAAATACGCTCGCTTGGTCTCTTCAATTCACACTTTGTGAATTATTTCCAGTTCAATGAATATTTTCGAACGCGTCAACTTCTGTTTCGACTCTCTTTTTATCTGTGTTTGATTTGACCGGGTTCGCTGCCTTTTTTTTAATGGTCCTTTTAGCAAGGACACAAGAAGGATTTATCACTTCGAACAAAAACAACAAATAAAGAAGAAGATATCGAATAATTTATAGAAGAAATGATTTTAAATTTACAAAAAAAAAATATTAAACGTCGAATTCAAGTACCAATACCCTCTTTTTGCGCCTCGTAAGCTGTCATTGTCAGTGTTTTCTTTTGTTTTGAAACAATTTTGTTTAAAAAGGACACAAAATGAGTATATTTTTCAAAAGGTAGGTAGGTACTCATTTGCATAAAACAACACAAGAACTTTAATCATCTTCAACTTTTCTTCTCTTTCTATACAAATACAAATTGCAAATTTATTGTTTTTTTTTTGTATTTCTGTGAAACATTATTTGATCGATGTTACGTTAAAACTAAAGGTCGGCCTCATCAATCAAACGAGAGTCAATTGACTCAAAAGGGCACAAAATGAAAACGCCTCCAAATATAAAAGTGATTGAGGATATGAATAAGGAACGTGTTCAAATACTACCAACCTAAATTTATACTGAGTGGATTTAATATACAAGAAAAAAAATCAAAACCAAACCAAACCACATCGCACAAAAGCCTACTGGCCATTGTTCGTTTTTTTTTTTTGCTTGTAAAAAGGAAAACGTTTAAAAATCCTTGAGGGTGATTTTTCTTATTTTTATTTAAGCATATCACATCATCAGCAGAATTTGCTTAAAGGCAAAATGAGAACCTATTTGATCGTTCCTTTTTCAGGAAAAAAAAATTATAATAACATGATTCAATGGACATTCAAATACTATGCGAATGAAATGAGACTGCGAATGAATAGGTCAATGATTGATGATTTTTTTTACAAATGGCTTTGAGGTTTTTTTTGAACATTAAAATTAGGTATATAAATTTTACATTTTGTTTGTCAAAATGGGTCACTTTATATGAATTTATTAACATTGATGGTTTTTAAGGGTTTCAATGAGTGAATTCTTTTAAGTACATAGGTAGTCCTTTGTCAAGTATTTTTATTTTAATTGAAGAATTTACTTACTGCTCACTGGAACCTAAGCCCAACCATGCTAGAAACCAATGCCCTACAAAAAACGCTTTTCAAGCCATTTGATCAGCTCCATCTTATGTCTCTTTTTAAAAAAGAAATATTTTTTTTTAATTTAATCCAGCATCTTAGTCCGAGTGGTAGAAAATCTTAGAATCCAAAATCTCAAATTACAAATTTTCGCATTTTTTAACAAATTTTGTAAAAATTAATGTAGCAAAAAAAGAATTCAGATTTTTATAATATCGCTTAAGATATCTCTTTCAGCAATCTTGCATTTATATTTCACAACAATTAACGCAATTTAATGGGAGCAGTACAAAATCTCGGAAAAAATCTCGCAATTTGTTTTAAATCCCGAAAAACATAATCTCGCAAATAGGTAAAATAATAAAAATCTCGCACTTACATATCGCACGGAATAATTTCGCATTTTAGTGGGAGTTGTACAAAATCCCAGAAACTAAAATCTCGAATAACGAAATCGCAATTTGTTTTTTAAATTTCAAAAAAGTAATATCGCAAATAAATCGCACTTAAAATAATTTCGCAATAACAAAATTTTCCTTTTGACAATCTTGTTTTCACATCTCGCACCAATTAACTTCTCATTTAAGTGGGAGCGATACGAAATCCCGGACAAAAGAAATCTCACATTTTTTTTAAATATAATAAAAAAACTAATATCGCAAATACTCGTATATAAAATAATAAAAATTTCGCATTTCAAAGAAGTAATCTCGCAAATAAATCACGCTTTAACAAAATCTTCTTACAACAAATAATCTCACAAATATCAACAAAAATCTCGCAATTTAAAATTTCGCAAAGTGAAATCTCACAGATGTTACTGTTATAAAACAAACCAAATAAAGAAACTCGAAAGTAAAAAACTTTTTCTTTGGCTTTCATTGTTTTCCAAAATTACAACAATTAAAAAAGTTCACCCGACATGAAAACCCGATACAAATTTTTTTATTTTTTTTTCTTAACAAAAATATTGGAAATATAAACAATTACATTTTTGAACAACAAAAAAGTCTTAATGTGTGGGTAGGCAAGGCATTCGATTTATTTTGCCAAAGGTGGAAATCTTGCAAAATTTAAGTGCAGTGCAACAAATTATTCTTTGATCAAAATTTCGCAAATTCAAATCTCGCGCCAAAAAAAAATATTTTTTTCAAGGAATTTAATTTTTTCAAGATTTTAATTTTCAAGGTTTATAGTTTAAGAGATTTATATTTGCGAAGTCGGTAAAAGTGGAATTTTGTGATTGCGAGATTATGAAAAGCGGGATTTTTTGATTGCAAGATTGCTAAAAGCAATTTTGTGTTTGCGAGATTATGAAAAGTTAGATTTTGTAGTCACGAAATTTCAAACCACTAGATTTTAATTTACGAGATTTTGTTCTTAACCAGGGTTGCCAAGTTAAGGTATTGAAATTGAAATTAAATGCAGCAGCTGTGCTGGTGTTATGCTAAAGAAGATGAGAAGCACTTTATAAATGATGGACATTTGTTTTTGCAAAAAGCAATACCCATGCCAAAAAAAAGCTTAAGAGGTGGAATGGGCCGGGATGCGACCCCAGACATCTGGTGCCCATTTTTCTAACTCGATGAACGCATTCGTTAAGCCGCTCTTTGAACTTTTGACCACACTTCAACTTTTAAACTATGGGTGATACCGCTTTTTGGGACATTTAACTGTGCGTGTTATACGATCCTTAATTTGCAAGTGAATCATTTCGAAAATTATTTTCTTTTTATTTAAAAGTTATAGGTAGCAAGTAGTTCTTAGGAAAAAATATTTGAGTTATAAGAATTGAATACGATGGAGAAGGAGAAGGAGCTACAACTGAGACTGAAACCAGAATAGCTGTCAAAATATTGAATCAAAATTTCAACTTTATAAGCACAACTCAATGCAGATACTTAGTCAAAGTCAGAGCAACGGCTCAAGGTTTACGAGTTAGCCAACTTTTAACTTTTGGGAAAAGCAATTTTGGCAGAAAGTCGACGATATATGGCTCTATGAATTTTCGAAGGATCCACAGCTTACCCAACAGATGACAGAAAACTATAGACACTTTTTGAAAATTTTGATATGAATTATATAATTTTAACTTTTTGGAAATTTTTGTATAAACAAAATTAATTTTAATCCATGAATTAAATTAAATCCATGACCTGAGGACATTTAAAGGCATGGCCTAGCTCCATTTGAGTGGAATAGAAGTATGGCATCATAGTGGATTGAGAATGGTGTAGTTTTCATCTCAAAAACTCCCAAGGGTGCAATTTATTTGAACCAAGAGGTATATAAAAAATTATTCTGCCTAAAGTGCTGCTTAAACCCTCACCTTATTAATATTAGCAGTCAAGCACCATTGTTGTTATATTTTAAGAATTCACTAACAACAATTGAAACTCTTTGAAGATGTGCACTAGAAAACTTTACAATCCTGCTTTTCCCTATTTTTTGGGAATTACACTTGATGTTCTTGGAATAAAGGTACACATCTCGATATGGAATATAAATGTTTGCAGTTACGGAATAAATTTAAATAAGCATTAAACTAAAGTTACATCCTCATTTGAATTTTCGTAGCTTTAGAATATTTCCAGTGAATTCTATAATTTGATTTTTTTTTTGCTCTCAAAGACGAAACTTATAAAATATTTCTATTTCGACCTTACGCCGATCCTAAAATACTAAACCTTTTTTGCGTTTCTGTTTGTCCATGAGATAAAGATATAAACAAAAACATTGCTTCTTAAAGAGAATATGTAAGTTGTTTGCATAAAGATTCCTAAAATTCCCAAAACAAACTGCTTAAATTTGCTGTGTCACCCTTTGTTAACAAATACTCTACAAAAATAAACGACCATGACCGTAAGCTTATCCTTTTTGTACAAAAAAAAATGTTATTATTTTCCAAAAATAATGATAACATCTTCAACCATCACCTCCACGCAATGGAAATTTTATATCCCGCATCTATTATAAAAAAAAGGTGTTAGAAGTGTAAGGGTTGACAAGGGATGATCCGTAAATATAATCAATGGTTTATGACAACCGCCCGCGCTGCGTTGGCACAATCATTTTTCAATCCCATTTCTGATTCTTATTCTAAGAGAGTATCAGAAAAAATTTGGATTTGTGATGAAAAAAATGAAATTTTTATAGCGATGGGAGAGAAGTTTGGCTATAAATGGGCAATGTTTCAGGTCTCATGAGGGGTATGAGGCCACACTGTCTTTTCACTTTTAATATGTCCCATGTGGACCAGGATCCAATTGTGGATTACTTGGATATTTCTTTGCAACTTATTGGGGTACAAGAAAGGTAAAACGAGTTACTTTTTATCGCATTAGCCAAGAAAAGTTTGGCAAAGCGAGAAAATGATATCTTCAATTTCACCCCTCCCTATTTTGTTGCAATAATCTTTTGCCTTGGAATTTAGATGGGCTGTTTTCAAGGTTGACTGAAAATTATGTCAACGCATGTCTCAATCCATAATACCGCATCTGATGTTTCTATTTTTGATCCTTCAATATATCAACAGCTCAAGTATTGACGCAAAGCAACTCTGGCTTATGTTATAACTTTTACTCTCACCCTCGAGTGAAGGAATTAGGAATATGTTCTTTTTTTTTAATTTATGTATTATCCAACTAAGTGTTTCACAAGGGGAATTTTGACAGGAAAAGTTTTAAATCGGATCGATATGTATTTTTGGTGGGAGAGAAGATGGATAGAACTTTCATAGAACTCGAATTCCAGAGATGTCAATTACATAGAATTTTCCAAAAATGTATTATGAATAAATCTAAAATAGTTTAAAACATATTTTTAGTCCCAGCACGATTAAAGCTTTTTGCTAATTACTCACATAAAGTGGCAACTTTGCGTGGTCAAAGCTTCTCTTTAGAGTTTAATTCTGCTTTTTTTAGATTTCTCATAAGAAAGCTTTATCTTATTTTTTTAATTTGTCCAATAAAAATGCCGGGGGTTATGCGAAAGCCGTTTTCAAAACAATGATGCTTGAATACACTATTACGAGACTGAATTAAAAAAAAATTTTAAAAATGAGCTATTACAAAAACTGAAAATTATATCATTCCACCAAATTTTATTCACTCCATGACTACAGTGTGCCAAACAACTGTTGACAAATCGATCGTGGGTACGATTTCTTGTCAGTGGTTTTTTTTTAAAAAAGCTTTCGGGTTTTCGTGCATTTCAAAGTTTCTTAGAGGAGTTTGAACGTTTGAGAGGTTTGCGCTTAATACGAAAAAACTGTGAGATCCTTAAAGAGGGACAGGCCTAGCTAAGAGGAAAGTGTCTTATTTGCACTGTACTGATAATTTGTTTTTTTTTTTTAACAGAGTAAAGACTAGCTATATTGAAACAAATTTTTTTAAAGAAACTTTATCTTTACGAGTTAGTGCACTTTCTTAGAGTTCTTCATTTACCAAAAAAGCTTTAAATGTAGCTTAAATTTTTAAATTTTTTTAAACAAATTTTTTACTATCTGATAGACTTGAAAATGAGAAAGAGCTTAAATGAAAAATAAGTATCGATAAATTTTTGTGATTTACTTGACAAACTATTTTAGAACTATAAGTGACACTAGGTATTGTAAAAGCTTCTTTGTAGAATTAGGCTGTAGCACAAAAGCTTTTTAAGCTTTCTATTACGTAGTTTTTTTTACAAAAAAAATATACAAAGAAGAAACTTGAGCTTTTAAAAGTTCTAAGCAGACCGATTAGATAGAAAAGTTAGCTAAATAAAAGCTTTAACTCAATGAGTTGGCTAACTTTTTTAAAATTCCCTTCATTTACCAAAAGACGTTTTATTTACATTTAAAACTTTTTACTTCTTTTAAATGACAGAATTTTTTTAATCTGTTATTTTTAATTAACGAGGTTTAAAAATGACAGAGCTTTAGTGAGTTCTTAGTAACGATTAAGCTTATTTAGCATAAACCTAGACAAACGATTGACAAATCACTGTCAATAATGTTATGGATACTGAAAGCTTCTTCATTCTCTTTGGCCGTAATTAAAAAAAAATATAATAAGTAGCAGGAGCTTTTTTAAGCTTAATATTTATTTCATCCTATTTTCTTTACAAACAAAAGGAAGATTTTCTATTAGATAGTTAGTAACAAAAACCTGAGCTTTTGAAAGGTCTTTGCAAAAATAAAGCTTTTGCTCAACTTAACTTAAACATAACATTTGAGAACTTTTAATGACTAACTCTAAGTCATAAATTTTGAAATATATGTTAGATAACTTGAACTTGCCTTGAATGCAAGAATTTTTAATTTATTTAATTTAACAATAAGATATTAGTTCCCCTTTTAATCTTTGACTCTTAAAAACAAGCATCCTCAATTATTATCATGTGTTTCAACCTCTTGGCATCATTCAAGATGAAATTGAATTATTTGCAATTTTATTGTTTCGTAATTTTCCATGACCAAGTTTGTCAATTTTTCTCTCTCAAAACAATCAAAAAGAAAACTCACACTTGTTTGTGGAAACTAAATTTTAAGAATTTTCCTTCAAGTCTCATACTCAAGCCTCAAGCTTAAATAAAATTCGCCTTCCAATGGCGCTTTCACTTATAAGATAGTTCGTCCAAATTAAGTTGGTTAAAGTAAAGATGACATTTCCCCCAAAAACACATATTTCCAATAAAACTTCACCCATTTTGCTGAATACACTTTTGCAAGTCATGCAATTTATAATATGAAAATCTATATAAGCTGACATACATACAAATGTATAGCCACATCCCACACAGTGCACTATTCAGTATAACTTAATTATGATGGTATGCTATGCACGATCAAACTTCATCAAAATTTAGCGTAACCACTTAAAACATCACTCAATTTTAACAACATGTTCATATTTATGCAGATAGCTATCATAGAAATATGGATGAAAACTTTCTCTCTTGGCCAATAACATTAAAATGTTCCTACGTTGGGCGCCATTTAAGAGAAAATCGGTATGAAGATGGTTACTAGTGCATAATAACGTGATAAATATATCAAAATAGTATTTTTATAGAAATATTATATTTTGACAGGTCATCAGACAAACAAAGCAATGCCATTTGGAAGCACATTCGTCACACTTTCCTCCTTCTTTATTCTGAGAAGGAGCTCAATTTCTTAAGAGAAAAAAAAAACTTTAAAAGCAAAAGTTTCAATAATACATTTTTTCCATCAGCTTGTGGTGCTATGATGGCAACAAATCATCATTATCCCTCCGACCAACGATATGTAGTAATAAATTGCATCCTAGAGTCTCTTATTGAAACAGTTTGTGGGAAGTATAGACAGACTCTTGGCAAACTGAGTATTACTTTCCCCTAAGTCTCCACTCTTGGTTTTCCAATAGTTTTGCTACGTTTTTTTTCACTTCTTCATTTTTCTTGTGCATTCTATGTTTGGATGCAGATAGGGATGTTGAAAAGCATTTTGCACGTTATGGTAATCAAACAAGAAGTCATCGTCATAAGGTTCTTACGTTGCGTTGTCGTCGTTTCCAAACCATCAGGACTTTTTTATTACTACTGCCAGCTCCCTGAAGTTCTATGCGTTTTTTTGCTTTGTCTCTTTTTTGATTTTTTCGTCGTTTTCAAAATCAGCATCACAGACTCACGCGGTGGTATCTATTTCGATTAACCATTCTACCTAGGTTGTTGCTGGTGGTTTAAAAGGTGAAAGCTTGGCCGATGACATGAAAATCCTTCCCATAAGACGACAAGGGTGGACAAAAAAAAAACTGACGGTGTAGCATCGAGAGTCAAGGAGTCAAGTAGACGAAAAAGTAAAGTTGATGAGTTATTGGGAATGACAGAGATAGACGAGAAGAAGATTACTTCCCCCCACTTTCATCCACACTATTCATTTTTCACGAATGTAAATACCTCCATTGAGGGTGGGGGCTTGAATGCTGCAAAATGAATGAAAAGAAAAACCGTCCCTTCTTTTGGGAAGCAAGCGAAAGAAGATCGAAATAAAAAGTAAACTCTGGAACTCTTGTTAATCACTGACTTATTACAATTTACATATTGGAAGCCAATTTGCAAACGACCGACACGACTCCTTGTCAACAGGACATGCGGATAGACATGGATTCTGAGATCACAGAATAAAATCAACCAACCAACCAACGAATGAATGACGAAATGAATGGAACGCATTCAAGATTAAATAATTATTATTCGTCATTCAATTTATATGCAAATTTTCTCTCGCTCTAACTATCTTTCTTTCTCTCGTTTTTGGTCAAAAGGAATTTTCTGATCCAATTTAAATTGGATTTTCGCTGTCATTGTGTGTGATTTTTTTTAAATTAAATTGAACCAGGAATGATTTTAAATCTTTATCAAGAAAAAAAAAATAAAATAAAAAACACTATCCACCTGTGAAAACAGTGAAAATCCCTTAAAAGCTGTGAGGAGACCATCAACTGTTTAAAAAAAAGAAAATTAAATTAAATGCAAAACCTTGTAGCATATATTTGATCTTTTAAGTATTAACCTTCTGTTTTGCTACTACAGTGAAATCTAGCGAGACATAAAAGTAAGCTTTATCAGATTGGGGAAACTGGATGATTATTTTTTTAAATGTTTTAAATTGAAAGTAAATAAAAATGTTCGCTCTTTAAAGATTGACGCCATAAAGTATACCCCGAACAATATCAGAGGAACGGGTCAATAAATCCAACCTTGTGGGACATCGCAGGAGAGGAGATAGCGTAAAGATAAAAATTTGGCATGCGAGACTGGAAAAATCTAGGTAAAGATCGAGTCGATTGGCTTGTTGGTTGAGGTACAGGATTGGTCTGAGGGCTGTGTCAACTAGGAACGATTTGATTTCTTTGATCCGATCATCGAAAAGTTTTGATGAATGAAATCACAAATTTTCATTTCAATCGGTTCTCAATCATTTCGATGATTCTCGATTTTACATTCCAATCTCAATCATTTCAATAAAGAATCCCGATTTTTGGTATCAATCTTTTTAAAATGTCTGATTTTTTAGAGGTTTTAGAGGTTTCTTAATCCATCAACATCCTAGCCATCCTTAAATAAAATTTGACAGTTGATGGCTTGACAGATAAGGGATCAACTATTTTTTGACAGGATAAGTGTATTTCGATTCAAATATCACCTGATTGCCTTAAGACCCCCTTTTTCCGAAACAGTTTTTCAAAAATTTCTGATTTTCTTATTTTTTCTATTCTTCAACGAAATTTGACAGTTGGTAGCTTGACAGGAAGAAGAAGAAAACAGTGTTTTGACAGAAAAAGTTAATTCGGAACCAAATGTCACCCATTCTAAAATCACATTTTACTGGAGTGGTAAAAAAAACTGTGAAGATTTTAATTTTTTTTCGAGTTTTTAATCTAATCAAATTGTAGTTTTTGTAAATTTGGAATAATTTCGATTTGATCAACGCTATGAATTCGTTAAATTTATAAAGATTCGAAATAATCGAAATTGAAATAAAAATCGAATCCGAAAAGTATCGAATAATGAATTGAGTGAAATCAAAATGATCGAATACACGATTGATTGAAATGATCGAATCATTTTTGTGATTGATTCTTGAACGATTCGATCATTTCAAATGAAAGATTTATACAGCTCTAGCCCTGGTCTATCCTCAACTGTAACACCACCTTAAGTGAGCAAGTAAGGCGGTAAACGAATAATGTTTTCGTATAAAATCTAATGAGCTGAATCCAATGAGACGTCAAACATCCAAAAGATAGTAAAAAAATCACAACCTTAATGTTGCCAGTTTGGATGGAAACACTTGAATTTAAAATTTAGCTTGAGGCATGAGTTATTAGCGTACAAATACTTCACACGTCCATCAGATTGAAATGAACGGTTTGTCACAGCCCCCTTCACTGACAGTGTTGCCATCGTTGCAACAATTCTTAAGATTTTACCTTGTGACATGGAAAATAATTCAACAAAAATTCAATCCATCAGGAAGAAATGGAGAGTTGGATAAACTACCAGGCACAATCTAGTGGGTCACCCCTTCATTCTGACAGTGCTGCCATCAAGAGTCATTGAATCTGAGCCCCTGAGCTCAAGGCCAAAAGATATACCTAACCTTTGGCTTAAGAGCCCATTCACCACAAATTCCAGATCACTCTTGGCCTGGGTGACTGAAAAAAGTATGTTCGGGATCGTAGAAGATGGAAAGTTATTGCGTTCTCAAGCAGAGACACTTCATAGATTGGGACCTTGCTATTGATTATATCCTAAAAAAACAGGGAAATAAGATACAAAGACGTTCATGGGTTTTTATTGTAAAAATCAAGAGATGGGTCATTAAAGATTAGAAAACCGTGTAGCAGTTCGAGGGTGAATTTTGGAGAGGGGGGTGCAAAAGCACTCTTTTTGTATTTTTGCATATAACTCCAAAACGAAGCAACATTTCGAGATAAGTTGAAAACCTTTTTTGTAGACAATAAAATTTACCATGGAAATGGATCATTCAAAATTTTTTTTTAATATTTTAAGTTACCTAAAAATCATTGCAAAAAAATGTGAAAAATAACATCAAATTAAAGAAAAAAATACCTTAACCGATCTGCATACAGAAACCACCATATTCTGGTGAATTTACTTAAATTTGCCTTTCTTTACGGGAGTAAAATTCGCTTTTGTCGAAACCTACGATTTTTATACAATTTTTCCCTCAAATCAGCTATTTCAATATCAAGTCCAAAAAAGCATTGTGCTTCCAAGGATGAGACATCTGTTTTTTTTTTTTAACTTTAAAAACAACTCCAAAGAAACTCTCCGGAAAAAAAACTCTTCACAAGCTCTCAACTAAAAAGAATAATTATTTCAATTTTGTTCACAATATGTGCAGCAAACTTTCAAACTGAACTGAATTCTAGACTTAAAGCAGCTTTGCTCTTTTTTAACCCGCAATTTTGCTGGGCCACTTTCACAGACCATTGACATTTTTTTGTTTTCTTATTTTGTCGGGAAACAATTGCAAACAAAGAATACACCAGCTGCATATAAAAAAAAAATAATAAAACTTTGACAGCATTTCCAACTGGACAGTATCGACGCACTATAGCTTTTATATACACACCCTCCTCCCCGTAAAAATTCACATAGAAAACAACAAACAATCATTTACCGATCAATACTTGGATAGTTCTTGAACACAAAAGAAATAAAAAGCAGATTGAGAGCAAAAAAAACAAAAAAAAAAATACCCATTGACGTGACTCTGTGAAACCCCTCAGATGTTGCTGTCAGTTATATATTTTTGTTTTAACAACAACAAAAATACACCCATTCCAATAGAAAGCACAAATTTGAAAAAGAAGTAGAAATAAGTTTGACCTTCAATTAGCAAGTAGTGCTTTTCAAGTCAAATACGTTTTAACAATAAATTTGTATAATTTCATTATATTCGCACACTCCCCTGCTACCATCTTGATAATAAAGCAGCTTCCTTCCTAATTCACAAACTTTCAGTCTGGTGGTTTCTGCTTGAAAGGATATACAATTCCTGCCTATGCGTCCTTTCATTCCTACTAATTTGATATTATGTATTATCTAAATCACACATAACATCTTTTGACCCATATCTCGAGTGAAGGGAATGAGTTTGCAAGCACCTACCCTTAAATTATGGCAAGTAGTAATAATCATCTATTTTTATGTCACATTCCCTGATGGGGAGCAAGCCCAACCTTGACTAATTTATACCCACAATAACTTGTCGAAAATAATAATTGAGCTATTTTCAGGGCAGTGATTTTTCCTCTTCTCATTGTTCCTCTCTCTCTCTCCAGAGAGCTGTCAAAAAGATTTTGACAATTTGCTAAATAATTATAGGTACAACGAAAATAGATTATCCTTGAGAGTAAACTATAACTCCCAACAAGATATGCCAAGCTATGTGTGTCAAACATTACGCAGTAGGTATATGTTGGTTGGTTATGTTGGCACATCAACTATCAACATCAAACTAAATGTCAGTAAACAATAGCCATTAGTGTCAAAGTGACAATTGATGGGGGATATTTTGTTTTTCTGAATGAGTTTGGGTATGTTTATGTATGTATGTGGGTTGGGAAGTAAAATTGGACAAAAAGTCACTTTTTGATGCGAGTGTTTGCGGAATGATAGCAAATGAAAATATATGTATTTGACTCTTCCATATGTTGACCGTCGATGTAGCTTCTCTGTTATAATGCGTGAGTGTATTTTTCTTTTTTTTTAGAAATTTCGGTGACATTTTTGGGGCTAATAAAGTCGAAAATCTGTCAGTAGAGTAGACGGAGGGATATTCAATGTATCTTGTTTGCACAGCTGTTATATGACAAAATGGTTTGTATTTTTGGGCAAAGTTCATGTCTCAAATAAAAGTCCCAGAGAAATCAACAAGGATTTTTCTTGACATATTAAGGGCCTCTCATTGGAAACTATATTAAGAATTTTTTTGTCAACTTTTGATAAATTTAAAAATAAGGATTGAAGCTCAAATATGCTCGAAACAAATGAAATAGTACAAATGGGAAAACGTCTACTAGAATTCAGAACTGATCAAAACCACTGCACTATTGCTATCTTCTTCTTACAGAATCATCCTGTTTTAAGTTCTCTAATTCCTACCTCATGCAGAAAAACCGAATTCCGGAGAAGGTTTGAATTACTGCCCGGAACTTGTTTTTGTGCAAGCATTCCCTATGAGAGATAGGTTGTGTAGCGTCGAAGAAGAATAGAATATGTGACTTAAAATAGAGTTGTTCACATTACCTCGCTCGGATCTCAATGGATCCATAACGCTACCAAGGAGCCAGTATGTTGAAATAAGGAGGATACTTCTTTGATCAATCCTGAATTTAACTTAGTAACCAAAGGAAAGGTCGGCTTTTCCAAGTTCGTAGAAAAAGTTTTCTCCAAAAGCTGCTTCTCTTGTTTGGGCTAGGATTGGGGGTGGGACATTTCAGAACTAGAAAGTGTGCTGAAAGATCTTCTGGGATTGGAGGTCGCGTCGTTGAAGAAAAATGCAGACATCAACCAAGAAATATATGAGCTGAATCAAAATGTGGGTGCAGTTAAGAAAAATGAAACACGCGACTATTTCTCGACCACACACTTCGTCAAAGAGACCTTTGGGATAGCAACCCATCAGAATAATTGAAGCAATGAAGACTAAACCTTGGTTAGAGAACCAATATATCTTGGATGCAAGGCGCTTGGGCTGCATAACTAGAAGCAGCAAGTTCAGTTGAGGACAAGAGGCTGTCGTGTCTTAAGCAGTGACCCTTCATGGATCAGAAGCCAGTTTTAAGGAAGAAGGAAAGTATCAGTTCATGGCAAAAAGCTACTGTGGATGCCATTGTGTATAGAATGCAAATCCATCAGGTCTCAGGGTTATGGAAAAGTTTTACTGGTTATAATTTATCAACCAGCAAAGACAGCCTGCCGAAGTACTATGTACTCAAAATGAAAAGAAAGACTCCTTCGGCGGATTAGTTGGTAGACACAGCCTCTGCGAAGAGACAAAAGATAACTGCCTCTGACGAATAGACGTTTCAGAAGCTTGTAAAACGACTAAAAATATGAAGCCAAAAAGCAACCTGGCGCTATCCGAATGTTTAAAATTCCAAGTTCGACCATTTTCTAATCGAAGGAAGACCCGCTTCTATCATCTTTAAACGTGCGAACTTTTTGAGTGGCAATCTTCAATTCTAACCATTTCTTGTCGCGTCAAAGTTTATAGCACGACTGTCAAATGAAAAAGAACTACGAACCACCCTTAAGAAGAATATCAACGTTGGTCACCTTAGCACACCTGGAGTTGCGAGCGCCAACAGAAGGCACATGAGCAAGAAGCTCTCAATTCTGCATTTACTTGTCACAGACTCCAACAACAAGTTGTTTCAGTATCGCATTATCATCAAAAAGGTAGCCGAAACCCTACTACCTGCTACCAATCACCCCTAAAAAGATCATGTGGAATGATAATGAATGCATGTAGCTGAAAAGAATGAGAGAAGGTGCATATGCGAATATGCTGAGTTGTCGGAGATGCGTATTGAGCAAAGAAAAGAGAGTAGAACAAAACTCTGCGTAGCAAGAACGCACGCAGCCTCCCACCTCAAGAAGATGGGAGAGTCTCACGAACGAACAGGCTGCTGGTTTAAAACAGCGAAGGTGATCTAGTAATCGTTGCAGAGGCAACAGGGAATAGAAAATGTGTCCAAGCTGTATTTTTAGCAGAAGCTAAGTGTTCATCACTAACAGCGATAAAAAGAAAGAGAATCCACCCTCATTCAATGGAGACCCAGTACCACCAACCAGTATAGAAGAGGTAGACAGTAACACTATAAGCCTTAAGTAATAGTGTGTTTTCCGGCCTTGCAGATCGAAGATAGACCAAATATTCAGTCTCGGCAACTCCTGGAAAATACTAGTGAATTTCAAGCCGGACTCACAATCTATTCATCGACTTAAAAGCCCCATGCAAAAGCATTTATTGCTAGGAGCGCTCTATATGGCATTGGCTGAATGAGAAAAGTGATCCAGTTGTGTCACGTGACATTGGAAAATACGCGATGCAATGTGCAACTAGGAAAAAGCTCTTCCGAAATATTCCAAACATTCCAAGGATTCCGAGATTTGCAGCAGGCATTAACACTGAAGACACTTTTTCAACAGATCTGTAAAACTGAAGTTAACAAGGACAAGACCATGTAGATGCATGCTAATAAGAAACAATGAAATATCTTTCAATCGACTAGGACAAAATGTCACTCTTATTTTAAAAGCAACAAATTCGAAGTACTAAAGGGTTTAGTCTACCTCAGAGTAGACATTAATCTCTCGAACGACATCTTAGTGGAGATCCAGCGAAAGATTATCCTCAAAAAAGATGTGCTTCTTCAGTTTAGCGCTGCAAAAGAGCTAAAATCTCCCTCATACGTAAGGGGAAGTGCATGCTCTATAAAACCCTCTGAAACTTGGGCTGAAAGTCCTGATTTATGGCACTAAGTAGTCGGCTATAAGTAGAAAGGGGCCGCAAAGGCACCTGGTGATTTCGAAAGAAAAATAGTTCTTCAACGGATAGTTGGTCTTGTGTACAAGGGAGGTGAATGGAGGTGAAGGTACAACCGCTCCAGAAAATCAAAACACGTTACTACATTGGCTCAGCCACATCCACTGATGAATGGCCAAGAGAGCCTTTGAATCTTAGAAACCCGTTTTTCGAGAGAACCAAAAAGACTGAACCTCTGTTTTACAGACCAAGCCATTGCAGACGCCAGAAGGCTTGGTCTGGATAACTGGAAGCAGCGTTGCAATCCTTCATGGGTTGGGAGCCAGATAAGTTACATAAATAAACAAACAATTGTTGGTACCCTCCCTACCTAAACCTACATATTTTTTTAGTAGTGAGTTTAGGTAGACTTAATAAGTCTCGATATTAATAAAATCTTAAGCTTCAACCCAATGAAATTAAAAAAAATAATAATAATTGCCAACATAAAAGCCAAATTAAAAAGCATTTACGAGTAGGTACAAGGAACATGGGGTTGATTTCATAGGTTATTTCGTCCACATGGTGCTGCAAAATAGGTCTTCTAGTTATTCCGTATACCTACTCAAATATCCATTCATGTTATATTTTCATCTTATGCAATAATAATTGATTTGAAAAGCACATTAGCTTTGAGCCTATTCATTTAATGTGTACCAGAAGATTGTGAGAAAATTACTCGTACATACAAAATATTCGTGATGGGAAACAGAAATTACGTCACTACAGGGTGGCATTAAAAATAAATGGATTTTATCGATTCTTTAAAAGGCTTTTGTTACCCTGTTTTACAAGCTTTTAGTTTATTTATTTTATTACAAGCTTTTAATTAAACTGCTGATTTTTTGTTTTATTGTTTGTTTTTGCAAATATGTATGTTTATTCGGGTAAAATTTTTAAAACTGAATTTTAAAGCAGTTAAACTCACTTCATTGAGATGAAATTTTGCGCACACATTTAGTTTGGATGATCTGAGTTAAGTCAGTCCATATCCAATATGAAAGACGATCCAAGATGGCGGACTAGTGATTTTTAGTACACCCATAAATGGGTATTAAATAAATGGGTTTGCTGAGAAAAATACTAATATTGCGGACCGTCCAAAATGGCGGACAAATTATTTTTTATTTAAAGATAAAAATAAATTAAAAGTTTAAAAAACAAGCTTTTTATAAATTCTCTTTAAAGAAGAGAAGAGATTTACTCTTGTGGATACAAATAAAAAGCTAGATGCATCTACACAAGTTAATCTTGCGACGTGTTCTGTCAGGCCTGATTCACATCAATGCGACGAGAGAAAGAGACATCGACGTGACAAGATCTCTTTACTGTTGTTTTCTCTTACAACAAACAAATTGAGAATGAGGAAAAAAAGCTTAATAAAGCATTTCTCATCATCTTGTCACAAAGTGACAACATGCATTATTTCCTTATTTTAAATTCGTTTTTAAGAGAGAAGAACTACGAGTACGAAGAGATCTCGTCACGTCCAAGTATCGATTCCTCGCCGCATTGTGAAATAAAAACCCTTCTTTTCAAACTCACACTTGATAAATCATTTATTGCTCGCGGTCTGCTTAATCATTTTATGGGTAGCCAAAACCCCTTGGGTCGGGATACAAACAGACAGACAGACAAAACTGACACCCACTTTTTCTGTGTTTCTAATTTTTTTTGTACGAATCCAAAACTTGCCCCATAGTCCTACTTACATATCACAAGTAAAAATATGAACATAGATGACCTACTCAAAATTTTCAATCAAACGAAGACAAACTGAAAGTACCTCTTTTTAGTATGTAAGCAGCTTACATACTTTAAGAACCTTAATGATCCTTTCCATTAGGCAACTTTTTCTCTTTTTTAATTTAACTTCCAACTGCCAAAACAAAAAGACTTATTGAAAGAGATTGTAATCCCTTTCATTCCATATAAATAGAACGCAAGAACCTGCATTAAATATTTATTTTTAATAATTTGTTCCGTTTCAAAAAAAAATAAGGACCAATTCCCTTAGTTTTCTCAAACATAAGTATCTAATCCGAAAGAGTTTCCCATATTTAACACACACAAAAAGTGATTTATTCATCAAGTAGGGGCTATAGATTTTCTTTAAAGTAAATACAAAAAAAAAAAAACAGATATAAGGCCCATAACCGATAGTCATTAATCTTATCTTTTATCGAAGCATGTTGTTTGTTATTAGTATCTTCAAATCGATGAATGGTAATTTACCAGAGATAGATAGATAGATAGTTTTGGCAGAACGAAACATTTCTGGTGTCAAACCAAACATTATTTGATAGATGGAGGAATGCCTGGATTAGAGACGCCACCGTCAACGATTGAGATTGAGTGCGGAAACGTGCTTCGACAGTGTGACAAAAACAAATTGGAAGTAATAATAATTGATCTATGAGATATGGCGAAGTTATCATTGCTTTTTATATTCTTGTTTGTTTTTTTTTTTTTTTTTTTTGAGTCCAACTTTATGTGAGTAATTCACAATGAAGCTGTGTTATTGAAGTATATATTTTGACAAAAAAAGGATATAAGAAAAAACTCATATATTTAAGCCTATCAAGTAGTTAAGTATCAATCAGCAATTGGTCAAAAAAGATTATAGAAATTGGTAAGTTATAGTATTCAATGGTGAATTTTTTTCAGGGTCACGGAAGGTCAACTCATTTGTGGGACATTTACAAAAATGTAGACCATATTTCCGTGATTGGTAAGCCATATATTTTTTTTATGAATTCCTATAGTTTTTTTTTCAAAATTTCACTCCGACTTTGAAAAAGGTGACCTTTTATAACGATTGAGTTTCCATTCAAATTGTTTAAATTTTTTGCGAATATCCCACAAACGAGGTGTCAAAAATCACGCTGGACTATGCGTGACCTTGAAAAACTTCAAGCATTTATTAACAGGGTTGCCATGTCTTGAACAAGTTCGAGAGCCCAATTTAGAAATTTGTATAGCCCAAAATCGGAGCCGAAAAAGTAGCCCAATTTATTTTTATTTAAAAAAACAACGAAAAATAAAATAAATTTTTTCTTCATAAAAGAAAGAAGAATTTAAATGGGAACAACAGAGAAACTGAATGATTTTAAAGTGAAGTTTGTTGCGATTGATTTGAAATGTCAAAAGAAATAAGTATAACGTCCTCTCTATAGCACAACTACCTATTCTTTGCGTTTGATTCTTTTCGAAATTCCATATCAGATTTCATCTTCGCAAAAGTCTTTTATTTATGATTTATTTATACAAAAAAATATCGCCCAGTATTAAATTTGGGCTATTATTAGCCCAATTATGATTGGGCTGTCATATTGAAATTGTCGGCAATTTCGGCAAAAGATAGCCCAATTTCCTATAGATAAATATTTTTTATGGCTGATCAATTTCTGAGACTTATTATTTGTTTGTGAATATTTAATAAATCACCAGCCAAAATCCACTAAGACCTTGAACAATATTTTTAAAAAATCATTGAAGAAATCTATGGCTGATCGAACGGCTAGATGAGAGTATAGGTACTTTTGGAGGATGTGTCAGTTCCTCGCAAGAGGCAGTACCTCCGAAAAAACATTTCCGTTTTTAGGTGGCAGCGGCTGGGAATCGAACCCAGATTTTCGGCATGACAATCCAACGCACTAATTATCATGCCACGAGGTACTACTTAATCCAAATTCTAAAAAAAATAACTGCACATTCTGACTTCAGTCATTTTATGGTTGAATGTTAAATGAATCTTAATGTTAACAAAACACGCCTATCACACTATTTCTTGTAAATATTCTCACATAAAGTGCCTTTCACATAATTTGCGAATAGCAAACTGCGAATTGCGAATGGCCGTGAATTTTGACATTTCTTTCACATGAGTGGTGGCCAACAGACTTGAATTATCATACAAAATAAACCCGTAAAATGGGTGCTAAAAAATTTGAGGTTACATTCGAGCGAGTTTTTCATTCGCAGATTTGTGGTATGCGTCTGGTGTTGTGGATTGCGAATAAGTGTTGAAAAATTTGCAGAAAATCTCGTTGGTCGCGTAAAATATATAAAATTGCTAAATTTAACAATTTCAAATAATCTAAGACCGCGTTTTCTTTTAAAAACGGCAGATAGAACCGTTTATTCAGTTTGTTGAAAAATAAAAACAAGAATTTGTTGATATTTGAGGAATTGCATAGATAAAATTATTCGCATTCGCAAAATATTGAGTGTCATCCCTTGGCGTAAGTTCACTTGTTTTGATGGTAAAATGGCAAACCAAACTAGGTCAGCTCAGTTGCTGGCAAATGGACTGCCGCAGAAATACAAACACCCCGCAACAACACATACCTAAACACACATCGTTGCAAAATCGATGCACTATCCAATTTTGTCAAACATTTACTAACATATTAAATCGACATCTGTTTTGTGTCATGAGGTTAACTGGTATAAACTTATATTAACTGAGGCGCAAACTTCAAACAAAATAGAATCAAGAAATTGTTTGATTCGTTATTTTTGTGAATGCATTGTATCTGCGGCATCTGATCAGTATCGCAAACAAAAAAAACAGAGATGCACAAAAATGTGTACATATTTTATGTTTATAAAAAATCCACATAACCAACATATATAGTTCAAATAGTAAGGTTTTGTTGAAGACTTAGCATATTAACCTTTTATTGCCCGGATCAATTTTTTTCTTATTTTATAGAATAACAGTTGATAGGATAAGGGGGGGGTAAGGGGGGCAATTTTGTATTCTGATATTTTACAACCATTTTTTTTTTCAGTTTTAAAAGAGTGCGAAGGAGAACAAAAGAATCTCACTTTCGAACTAGTTTATTTTTTATTCAAAGAGTCCGGAATCAATCTTAGCTCGTTCAACAAACTTTTGCCCTTGCCAAATTTTAAACGCTTCTTCCTTCCATTCTGTAAAGAACAAAATGTGAGCATGTGAGACTAATTCTTCACACTGAAGTTAAATGTCTCTTGAAACTTTTTAAGATATTTGTGGAACTTTTTGATTCTTCTAAGCAATAAACTGCAAATGAAAATTTGTAAATTAAGTTATTCAGTCAAAAGATAGAAGTAGTTGTAAGAGAGAAATGAAACTACATGACATTATTTTCCCAGTGAGAAAAAATCTGCTGTTTGTTGATTGTGGTTGCAATGTTGGGCATCTGTATATCGTGTGGAGTCGGGGTGTACGAACCGATGTCGTTTTTTCGTCTGATTCCTCTGGGCCTGCAAAAAAAAAACACACCTAGTGCTTTCGAAAATTTGAACTGACTGATACCGCTTAGATGTGAGTGTTTACCATCCGGAAAATTTATCGCAGGATTAAAAAAAAAAATATTTTCTGGTTTGGTGGTTTCTTTCTAATTTTTAAAATAATTCAAGTTTTAGTGAACATTTCAAAATTTGGAATGTTAAAAATAAAATACAAATAAAAGTATTAAGTGAGCTCTACTCCATATTGTTGCACTTCGCCCAGGTACAACAGTTGGACTCGTCAGTTAGATGATGTTGTACTTCAAATTCAAAGTAAAAAACTAAATATCGTCGGCTTAGAGTGTAAAGTGGCTAACTCCACATTTTTTTTTTGACCATTATAGACCATTTCAAAAATTGCTACAAAATACAAAAATCTATCAAATCTTTTCAATTTCACTGAATTAAGTGGTAACGAATGTTAAAAAATACTAATTGTAATTTTTGTTTTATTTAAGTAATGCAAACAATTTTTTTAAATATTTTTATGCAAAAAATGCAAAATAGGAAAATGGATAATTTTTAATTGTTGACTATAAGGTAGAGTATTCAAATTGGCGTTTCGTCCGGCCTACTCACTTGGACTCATCAGTGACGTAGTGAGGGCCTTGTCATACGCAATCTGTATTAAGTTCAGTTCAACTTACATGAATTCTTTTACAAAAATCCATTGCTAGCTATATCCAACAAGATTAGAATTCCTAATCATTAAGCTGGAAATTTGTTTGCCCTGGGCCAGACCAACTGAGTAAGCCAGACGAAACGCCAATTTGTAGGACTAAAGGCCATAAAAAGCTATTTATCAATAATTCAACAAGTCCAATCCTTAACGCTAAATCTTCTACTTGGCTGATTTATTTCAGTAGTATATAGAATTTGTATTATAAAAAAACTTCTTATAGCGGAGTATAAACAGAAATTACCCCAAAGCCAATATCATTGTTTGTTCAAACCAAAGTACTTTTTTCAACAATTTTCACCAATTTTTTTTTATTAAAAAAACTGTTAGTTGATATGATTTAACATTTTTACCAATTCTTTGTACGTCAATATGAGTAGAATAAAATTACCCCGAAGTCGATAGCATTATTTGTTTTCGAGATATTTGGAACTAATAAAATTTAACAACGTTTTTTCTTAAATTAATATAGTAAAAAAAAAAGCGCTCATTGATTTTTTTGCAAGTCCTTTCTGCACGTATTGAAACTTATGAATGAAATTTATCATTTCTTGAGATATGGTGAACGAGAAAAAGTATAGGAACGTATGAAGGTACGAACGTACCTATCAACGTAGGAACGTACTAAAACTAACGTACATACAAACACAGACATCTTTTTAAAAATGAAAGATTCCGATTCTAAAGAGCTCGAAACGTGAAGTTATGTTAAAATTTTAGATTTGATGAATCGGATCAATTACAATAACTTCCAATGGGAAGTAAATAATGTTTTCTATGAACTGGAACAATGGGGGATGAAGCAAGTAGTGGTATATAAAGGTGTTTTATTTGCAATGCTGAATCTAATAAAATCAATATCAAGGCCATAATAGCCATCACCCCTAAGAAAGTAATGGTCCTTTTCTTTTGAAATAATGCAGGCAACAGAACATACACACTTGTACAAATGTTGAAATGTATTAGTATAACCAAAACCCTGTGAATAATGTTGTTCGTGGATACAATTTAGCAAAACTGTTTAGTCCGTCATAAAAATGATACCTGGAGAGTCCATAAAAACAATAGGATAATGGTGTTTTTGAAGGGACATATGATGGACTATTTATTAATACCGACATTTTATTTTAGTGTAATCGAAGCGTTTGGCACCCCATCTGTTTCAACGAAATGAGAACGAACCTAGCTACTCAAGTGTAATTAATGTTGCACTTAAAAGCCCTTAAGTCAAACATGCATATATATTGTCAAAATAGATGTGCTTTTTGAGTAAGAAAAATTGAAAACTATAAACTCGTAAGGGCCAATGCTGAGTTAACTCTGAACTAAATCACAGTTACCTAATTCTGAAAATAAATTAACTTCAAGTTAACTCAGAAATAGTTTTTCAGCAGAGGATTAATTTTATCTTTCATTTATCAAAATTACATTGGAACCGAAGTGCGACACTACGGTTATCTATCACCACAATGATAGCCACCCTTTCCAAAGAATTCAATAGATTTGTCACACACATCTGTCAGGAAAATCTGTTTAGTTAAATCTCTGAGTTAACTCTCATCAAATTAGGTGCCTTAAGTCGGAGTCAACCTCAGACCTAGTTGTACAATGTTGGTTCAAATATTGATCCGTGGTTCAGCAGGTTGAAATTGCTGGACCAAGTATCAAAATTTGAACCACGATTGTACAACTAGCCCTTGGGATTTTAATTTAATGGTCAAAACCCGAAACTAGGCTGATTTCACACTGAACAATTGACCCCATAAAAATACCAGTGATATGGCGTCAGATGAGGAAAAAATACTTCTTGGAGATGACTACCATTAGTACCTCCTCAGCTCACATAGCACAGTGGCTGAAAACCCTGTTAAAGGACAGAATAAAAAGTCTTCGATATATTTCTTAGGCCAAAACCTTGATACAGTTTTCAGCCAAATTAGTCTCAACTACCAAACTAACTAAAATCTGATGCGGATGGTATTCTTACATCCTACTGCATACCATCTCCGAAGATGGAAAAGAAAGAGAATAAGCCAAACCCGGTCTTAAAGAAACTGGTGCACCCAAAAAAGCGCAATAAGGAAAGGAAATAAGATCCAAATTAGAAAATAATTGGAAGCCCTAGGAAAGTCATACGTATATTTTGCAATTTTGCAAGGAGAAAATGTCATCCAGATTAGAAAAACGATTAAGCTATGCTCGAAACCTTTTTTTCAAACTGGTGGCAACAAATCAGCCCTTAATGCCCCATCCAAACTCAAAGTGGATGCCAATAAAGATAAATTAATAAAAATAAAGACCAAAGTGTATTCCTTTTTAAAACGGTTAAAAGTCAGCAACGTTCAAGTGAGACTGATCTCGGGAAAACTGATTTTGACTCCTTTTCCAATCACAGCCAATAAGAAATCTTGGGTGGCAAGACAAAAAGGAATCCTTGCAATAAGAAGAAAAAAAACATAAGCTGGATTAATGCAATAGAGATTTCAGAAGGCGTGGCACAGTGGTTATTAAGAAAAGGCACTCCGAAGTACAGTTGAGTTATTAGCAGTGGGCTGTTGTGAAAGGAAAACTGCGTAATGTCGTAAGCGACAAAGAACTTTCCTCGAACACTTTTCTGTAGCGACGACATTCAAGGGATTTTAAATTTTTACTTTTCGTGATACCTAGTTATACCATAAGCTGGCTAAGAGCAAAAATTGCGGAGATGTAAGAGTTACTTGAAGAGACAACGCTAAAATTTACCTCAAAAAAATACATTTCCACTAGGCCTAAAGTTTGAACAAATATTTCGTAACAAAGTATGTCAAAGACGAGGCTAATGAGCTTTCCATGAAGGGTCAATCCTGATCTTGTGAATACAGATTAAGGCAAGTCATGGAGTTTAAAGAGCCTACCAAATTCTGCCAACAGTGGCAAAGTAATCAAACAACAACAAAATGCCTTTGAGATGCTGAGATAAATGACATTCAAAAAAAAATCTATGAACACAAACAACCTTATTCATAAACTCGATTTAGTGAAGGAGTAAAGTTACTCTGACTAAACAACGCCTTTATCGTGAAAAAAACTTATTTTAAAAAATACACGAGGACTAGAGGCGAAGCCTAAGCTTAAACTGGTTCGAAGGAGGTATAAGGCCGTAGTAGAGCTGTTTTAGTAGGCTCCGTGACATAACTTCTCATAATGAAACATCTTCCCAAACTTAAAATAAAATATTTCTTCGAATTGGAGAGTTTTTGCATTCTTAAATAAGTCTTCAAGTTCGAAGGTGAAATAAATCCCCAAAAACACATACAATAAGTCACCAAACTAAAAATTGAATAATTCCCCAAAAAGCCATGAAATAAGTCTCCAAACTAAAAATGAAATACTTCCCCAAAAAGCCATGAAATAAAGTCTCCTGATTGCAAGAACTAAGTAACTCAATTTTAAAAATTTTGGAGAAAGCAAGGTTCATATATACGATGACACTAGAGAACGTGTGAAAATTTAAATTTTATGTTTCTCACACTTCATAAATATCTTATATTTTTCTATGGTAGAAAAAAATTGGACGAAAAATCTTAAAAATTGCACAAAATAATACCGTTTTTGCCGAGATATTGTAAAAATTTAAAATTTAGTTACCTACTTCTTGCAATCAGGGGATGGTATATCTTTAATTTTGACAAGTTCTTTCGTTTGAAAAAAAACTTCCCAGTTCGACACAAATTTGGAGAGTTATTTCATATTCAGTTTGGGGAGTTATTTTATTGGGGAGTTATTTCACGGAGCCGTTTAAGAATATAAATGTCATGATATCGTGTGAAATTTACAAAAAGTAGTGTAAATAAAAATTGTTTTAGTCTTTTTTATATTAACAACGTTTTCTTCAATTTTTCGAAACCATTTATTAATTATACCTTCCCCATAATTTTGCCAAAAATAATTATTTGAAATGAATACCTAATTGTGAAAATTAGCTAGGGATTGTTTACGTATTTTGAATACCCGTGGTTCTAGATTTGTCGTTATTGTTTTTTTACATAAGGAGGGCGTAACTAAAACGGAACGGAATATTTTTTATAAATATATATATAAAGGAATATTATAAAAGAAGAAGAATTTATAAATAATTCTTATTAATTAACGCGGTAGATTCCGAAAAGTTTAATAAGTTTGAAATAAGGATTAGTTTCACGTAGCGGTAAGACGAAGTAAGTGCTTCGACTTGGTTTAAGTATTCCAACGTTGAAACGGAATTACTGAAATCTAATAAATAAGGCTGAAAACTGTGCCTAAGAATATTGTCCTCTCCCAAAATTGTTCGTCAGACCAACATAACTTTAATAAATTTGAGAGAGAAAAAGTCATTACGTTGAAATAAGTTTCGAATAGGTCAATCACAGCCCCTCGAGAGTTTGAAAGTTAAAAAAAAAAAGAAAAAAAAAAAGTTTCGACCAATTCTTATGTTATTTCTATATTTTTTTTTATTTTGTTCATGTCGTCGTCGTCGGTCCAGAAGAAAACCGACACAAGTCAACCGATTTTTTTTTTTTTTTTTAAATAAGGAAAATAAAACAAAATAAATCTTTTAATTCCTATTAATCACTTTAAACTACACAAAATATTTATTTGTTCCAAATAATTGGGTTCCTTTCTTACGATTAGATCCTTTTGTTTTTCCTGCGGAAATAAAACACCAAAAATGGCAATAGACTCTCACTAAATTTTTTTGAACTTTTCATTGATTGGGAGGGTTGTTATCATAGAGCTATGTAACTAGAGGCTAATCATCAATGCAACTTTTGGTTTACAAACAATAATTACAGTTTCTATGAAAAAAAAAAATACAAGGTGTAAGGTGAAAATTCATTAATTTTTAATAATTCCTTTAAAAAAAATTAATAAACTGTGTTTGACAATATTGTGCGCTTGACTAGGTGTTATAGAAATTACATAGAAGTTTCTTGGAGATAAATCAAAAAGCCTATGTGCAAACCAGAGTTGAAAAATAATGATTACTTTTTGTAATTTACTTCAACTTCCATTTCATAGAAGTTGACTTACATGTAATTATTAATTGAACTTTTTTCAATTTTAATTACAAATAATTGTAATTGAAAAAAAAACATAAACGTATTCCATTACTTGTAATTTTAATTGAAAAATGTGCTTACTATATGTAGTTGAAAATAGACATTGTTTTTTGGAAGTAACTGACCAGTGTACTGTGTTAGTTAAATTTAAAGGCAATTGATTACTTGGATGGTAATTAATTACATGTTTTTTTTATTAAACATTAAAATAACGATAGTTAAAGTAAAAGAAGGTATTTTAACTGCCAAACTATAATACAAATAGACAAAAACACAACAAAAAATTTGCCCATTTTATTATTATTAATTTAATTATTTTCAAAAGGAGATTATTTAAGAGACGACGACGACCTGATGAATGTGAATAAAATATATGTTAATAAGTTTAAAACAACACATGTAAGGAGATTTAACACTACGGGGAACTATTTGTGCATCAATATCACGGGAAATGTAATTGAAAAAAAAACAAGTACATAATTAATTAAATTTTGTATAATGATAACTGAAAAAAGTAATCATTTCATAGTTGTTGATGATTACTTTTGTTTTCAGTTACATTAATGTAATCGAATTACAAGTAATTGACACTTTTTAATTACATGTAATTAGTAATTGAATTTCTTTGAAAAAGTGTTCGGAGATTTAAATTACAAGTAATTGAAATTGGACTTTTCTTGTATTGTTCCCAACTCTGGTGCAAACTAAGATTTTCAATGATTTTATAAATTTTATTAGAAAAAATTGCTTGACTCGACTTATTAAACAAATTCTAACTTTTTAAAAAGGTAGGTACTTATCAAATCTTTATGAAATTGGAATTCATCACTGAATCATAAACCATATGACTGTTAAATAATTACAAAATAATTACACCTTATCACACGAAAAAAAATTGCGTTATGTAGGCATACCTACTTTCTAAAAAAAAAAAAAAAAATAATTTGATAAGAACTCTGTGTGTCAAGAATTTTCATTGATAACAGATTTAAATATTTCCCAGTCATTATGATGTCTAACCAAAAAAATTATTCATTTACAGTCTATGTAACACTCCACCCGAAAGTTACGATTTATTGAATTTTTAAAATAAAAATTCAAGATAAATCAATTAAATATTTTTAAAACTTGACTTTATTTTTAATATCTTCATCTTATTTACAAGTCTAGGATTTAACGTTTATTTTGATATACAATACATAGCTGATTCTAAGGCATATGATTATCACATACTCAAAAATAGAGGATCAGGTAGGAAAAGAAACTACACCTTTGCACTTGCACTGATGTGTGTTGTATACGCTCTTTTTTATAAGAAATTTTGATATTCATTTCAAATTATTCCACTGCCATATAATAGGAATACCCCACACAATCTGATTTGTGTTATATTTTAACATCAATTCGCTAATTAAGAAGCACAATCATGAAGAAAATAATAATTATCAAAACCCCAATTTGCACAGTTTGTTTTTTTTTCTTTTTGTTTGTGGCAAAAAAACAAATCATCCAATGTTTGTTGTATGCAGTGTCAATCAATCGCGTCTTTGATTAGAAAAATAAATTCAATATTGGCGCCCGCCGTAAATGAGTATATTATTTTTAAACAAACAAAATACCAACAAAAAAAACATCAACAACCCAAATAGCTAAACACCTCACACTGAAAACATTATTTTAATTACAAAACAAAAATTAAATCTAGAATCTATGAATTTTGTGTCAAAAAAAAAATTGAAAAAAAACTCATAATCTATGCAACTCGTGCCAAAATTTTGGCATCAAAAATAACAAATTTTTCCCACCGTGTATAGTTGTCATTGCAATGCGTCGCGCCCACAACTTCTCTACGAAAAGCAATCACACCATAGTGTTGATGCCACTGCTGGATGCAATTAAAACAGAAATGCCTTCCCAATCATGAAAAATATTTATTTCTTTTTTTTTGTTGACACAAAATATAAAAATATACAAATTTATGGCAAGCTCTGAATAGGGCAGAAGGGATCGAGGTCGAGTTCAATACCTTACGCGTTCAGGTGATGAAGCAAATAACTTCAAATAACTTGACAGAAAGAAACAAAAATTTTTTTGTAAATTTTTTTGACATTTTCCCGGGCACCGGAAGTGCAGACCACCCCTCATCATCACAATCACACGGTATATCTATAATTTTCCCCGGGGCAAGAAGGGGGTTGGTTTGGTAGCAAACACTTTCTCTGCGTGTATACATCGATTTTTACACACAAAGGGAGTAACTAGAGCCTTAGCAGCCACAGCACAGCAGACAGTTTGTATATAGATGGATAGTTTTTTTTTTTTTTAACAATAAATTTTCCCCGACTGAATGGACAGTATAAGGACTCGAAAGTTTTTATTCAACACAACAACGATTTTGGCACTTTAGCTTACACAAAAAAAGTTAGATTTAATTTTAAAATTAAAAAACAAAAAAGATAAACAAAATTACAAAAAAAAGTTTCGGGTTAAAATTATTGTCTCTCTCTCGTAACAAAAGTCATTTCGTAGTTTCATCGTGGCCTAATCAATGACAGGGAGGGGTTTCCTTTTTCACTCGCAGGACTCACAGGGTAAACACACATATCCCTGTTTTAAGATTCACTTTTGTTTTGTTTCCGACACTTTTTTTCATACACTTTTTCACTTATTCAATTAATTTATTTATAAATAAAAGAATTTATTTTGTTTAAAAAAAATACTTACTCTGCAATACTCTTAGAAAGAGGCCATCTCTCCATAGATGCCTGATACTTCATATTCTCGATTTGCTTCTTTAATGCGTCCCGGTCCATATTTGCTAGAGCACTGGGATCCATGGCGGTTAAAATTTATCCACATACCACCCCTAGTTAGATATGGAGAGAAAAATTTTATGATCGGGTTAGTATTGGTGTGTGTGGTGTATTAAACGAGAGAGAGAAATCTCTCGGAAAATTATTGTTCACATAGATGTATTTTATATTTTTTGGGGATTGGGATCTAGGGTGGGTGGGGGTGGTAGGTTTTTTTGTTGTTGTGGGAATATGAATTTGGACATGGACACGGAGTGTTAGGCACGTGGATACAGTGATACGGGGGTGGTGTTGTTATGGTTCGAGTTCGAGATTGTAGATATTAGGTGTGTGCTAGTGTGTGTTAGTTTTGGTATATTTTGGTGGTGGTAGACAGACTGAGAGAAATATAATTTTAGGTGGAAAATTATTAGTTTTTTTGTTCTGTGAGGTAAATTTTGTTTTATAGGATGTGTCAGGGTGATGCTTATGTGGTGAGGATATTATGTTAAACAAACAGGGTGGTGACAAAGAACCAGAAAGTACAATTTTTTCTTAATTATTTTACGAGAAATAAAAACTGGACAAAAGTTTTTATTTTTTCAGACAGTCAGTTAAAAGAGTTTAATTATTATTAATAGAATTTTTGACAAAAATCGAAGTCAAGGGGTTCATGCCAATTTAGACATGTACAAAGTGGCTGAAGCCCCAGCGCAGCGATTGAGATCTAAAAATTGGACAAAATTGTTATTCAACTTTCGGGCTCAACAGTTTTCCGATCATTTCGTCTGCTCTTTTTTTCCTTGTGAGAACATTTTTAACAATGTACAGGTCTGACGGCAGTTTTGGTTGTTGTTAAGCATCTTGTGAATTATGCTGTCTGGCATGATGTCACCAATCCTGCTCACTAGTTCACGAATTTAAGCGTTCCATCTGCTGCAGGCGAAGAACGTGTGTTGGGAATCTTCTTTGTCTTTTACAGAGTCTCCATACGGAAAGGCTGTGCTTTTCGATTTCCTGATCTTATGGAGAAAGGTGTTGAAATATCAGTGTTCGATGACAAACTGGGTGATGTTATAGTTTACTTGACCACGTTTCTATTCTTTCAACTCATCCACATCGGCCTCTACTTTCCGAACCCCAGTGTTCTTGCCACTTCTGTTTCGTGAGTTGGTTTGTCTCCTCGGTTGCCGCCTCTACTCTTATTTCCACATTTTTTTTTCGTGGACGTATTTCTTTGTGCTCGTAGTACCTCGATGCAAGATGGTTAGTGCGTTGGACTGTCATGTGGAAGGTTAGTCTGCAACCTAAAAACAGAAATGTTTTTCCCGAGGTACTGCCTCTTGTGAGGAACTGACAAGTCCTCCAAGAGTATACTTGTCATGAATAAATGCTTCTCGTCTAGCCGTTCGGACTTGGCAAAAAATTGTAGGTCCCTTCCATTACTGCCAACAACACGCACACAGGAATGGTTGAGAGTTGTAAGTCACTAGGCCCTGGTTTTCCATGAGTTGTTGCACCACCAAATTTATTTATAATATTTTTTAATTCCTTTGTACAACCAGAAGATCAATGGGGGTCACTTCTGCGACTACGAGCATGGCTGGTTCCAACACCATTCGGTGCCAGCTATAGCCACACGTCTTGCACGGCCAACATCTGCTCCCGGTATTTTTCTTGACATAAAACATCTGCCCGGATCTCATTTCCGTATAAGCGAATGACCTTCGTTGTTGACATCAGTAGCACTTGCTTATGGTTGGGCCAGCTTTGTTCACCATCAGTTTGCTGATTAGTGTTGTGACTATTGGACACTCGTTCTACTGCGGCTTTTATTTCTAGCCAGAAAAATAGCTTTTTGTCAAGTCTAAGTCCCAAATATTTCACCGCTTTTTATGACCTCAGAGCCTATGAAAATTAGTTAGGATGAGAGTCCCTTTTTTCTTCAGAGAGACTATGGTAGTTTTTCCTTATACCAAGCGAAAGCTTTGTCCTCCATCCAGAACTACATTCATCGCATGACCTGGTTCACTTCCACTGCACACTTTCGGTGTTTTTTGCTGGTATTACTACCAGAAAGATTTCGTCCGTCATGTCCACGGTGAGTATTCCATCAAAGGAGATGTTTCACAGATTGGGCCCTGAGATTGATCCCTGTGTTGCTCTGAAAGTGATTTGCTTTCTTCGTGTGCCCTTCGTGCTCTTATGTATTTCAATCCTCAATCCTTGAGATAGTCCTTCACCAGTCGCAAGACATAGCGTGGAATATTAAAAGTATCCCCTAACGATACCAGCAGTTGCCAACAATACGATATGCCTTGAGTAGTGGTTTCCCTGTTGAACGACTTGGGCGGCCTTGACCACTTCTTCTATCGCTTCTTTCACTGAAACCTTGTTGCCTTTCGAACAAGTCTCCTGCTGTCTATCCTGCAAAGATGAGTTATGTTTTCAGCATCTTCTCCAATGGCTTCCCTGTGGTATGCAGCATACATAAAGGACTATATGCAGATGGGGAATCTGGGTCTTCTTTTCCCTTGCTGATGAGTACCAAACGTTACATATTTCTGCTGTTGAGAAAGACCCCTTTTTCTAAACGCAAACATTGAGGACATGCTCACATGGTCACATTAAGCATTTCCATCCAGTTCTGGAGCTCTTTTGGTGGACAGGGTTTCCACGGCTAATCTCAACTCTTCTGCGCTGCATGACGGTATGTCTGGTCGTTTGGCCGATATGGTGTCGTGCGGCCTGACAGTATGGGTTGAAATGAGCGTATCTGCTTTATGCTCCATCTTTTCTTCATTTTGAGCAGAGGGGTGATTTCCTGAGCCCAAGTTTGATAATCTTGTACATTTAGGTATGGCAAGCTATACTTTTGGAAAAAAGTCGAACTCGATATATTCTTCAAATTTGTTATTACGATCTTAGCAGACAAAGAAAAGTTGTCTCACAACTTGTCTGTTCGTCGTGAGGATGGATCGACTTTCCTTTAAAATTTTATTCCGCTTTTAAGTCTTTTCTTTAGAACCAAAGATAGCGGTTCCTAACATTTTTTTTGCATAATCGTACCTATTTTTATCAAAAATATCTCCTAAATTTTCTTTAAAAAATTATTATTGTTAAATGCTAACTTTGTTTGAAAAGACATTTTTATACCTTTTTTTTATTTTCGACTTTCTTGAAAACTGTTTAACGATGTTGATCATTATTTTTATGCAGACATAGAAGAAATTTAAATAGTAGATATTGTGTACCAACATTTTCAAAAACGTTTTTTCTTAAATATAATTTTTGAAAACTCGATATATTCCTAAAACGTACCAGTCAATTTTTGTAAAATCTGGTCCAGGTACTTAACGAATTATAATACAGTTTTTAGAACATTTGTGCAAAAATAACGGTGCCTTCCTTACAAATGTTAAAAAAAGGGAGGATTTAATTTTTCTCGAAAACGACTTCTATGATTTTAATAAAATTTTGCGTGTGTACTAAAATTAGTACGGTTTTCTATTAAATTCAAAAAATACATTGGACAGCTACTAATAATGCCTCCCTAGAACGGTTCCAAAATGTTCTTATATCAAAACTTTCAGAAAATATTTTTGATCCCAATAAAATTTAAGTTTTTTTGAAAATTCAATATTTCAAAATTTGGTTGATATTTTTTATATGCCTCTAAAATATATATATATACTTCTAGAAATTTACACACCAAAATTTTAGTCTTTTAAAATGTTTTAAAATATTGCACATTTTATTTTCTTACAATTTATTTCATTAATGCTTAAATTTACATTTTTATATTTTTTGTTTAAATTTTTTTTATAACCATTATCTGCAATTTTAAATAAATAAAATCTGTATACTTGGATAATGTTAACCACTATACATGGACGTGGAAAACGTTAATTGTGAACTTTATCATTTCTATGAAGCACTTTATCTACAATGTGCTTCTCCATAAATTTCGTCTACTTTTACATTTCTTATCTTCTTTTGTAAGATTTTCTCATAGAAAAAAAGAAAAACAAAAACAAAAAATTGATGCAGTTACAAGAGTCAAAACTCATTCATTGGCCGGCAAACCACTTGAAAATAAGCTCACTCAGATCTCGTATATAGTAAATTAATTAGTATTCAATTATAAATTATAACTGCAGAATGTAGTCTTTCTAATAATTTCTTGTTTATTCGTATCTGGTATGAAGAAGTCTATCTGTCTAATACTGAATTTAGTCAAGTGCATGCGGGTGTAGGTTTATAAATATTCATTTAACGTCAAAGCGTTAATTATTCGTGTCTTTAATTAACACTTATGATATTTTTCCCAGAGCTGATATAGCTACTTCCAACTGAATCGAATAGTAGATTTATATTTTAGACTACTAAGAGAGACTAGCACGACTTTCCGACAAGAAAATAATTTAGAGCATGACTTCAGGAGGTCATTTATCATTATTTTAGTAATCGATTGATGAGTAATGACATATTTGATGGAATTTACGATTGGAATTTGAAAGATAATACACACCAAATCACTTGATTAAGACAAGAGTGTTTTTTTATGTCATGTAAGGACTGCAGTCTTTTGGTCACTGTTGTTTGTTGACTTAGAAGACTTATGGCGTTATGCAGTGAGTACTAAAATATTATAATGCGCAGTAAGTCAAATAAATTAAATAACCTAAAACTAATCAACGCAGTACTTTTTAACGGGTTGGGAACGAAATTTTGCAGACTAAAATCTCGCATTTGAAATTTCGCTTTGCAAAGTCTCGCGATAACAAAACCTTGCTTTTCATAGTATCGCAAGGACAAAAACTCGCTAACGCAATTACAAAATCCCTCCAGCTTAAAACTTGCAAATGCACAAGATTTGAATTTGCGAAATTTGCTTGCTTGAAAAAAATATTTCTTGCAAAACTGTTAAATTTCGCAAAAAGTATCTACCTACTTTTAGGCCATTCATAATTTTTACTGTTAAAATTTTTGAATTTGCGAAATCTAGATTTGCGAGACTTTAATATGCGAAATTTTACATAACGAGATTTCAGGTGATTTTTGCTAGAATTTTTGGTGCGGGATGAGGAGATTTTGATTGTTAAAAAGAGATTTTTAGGGAGATTTTTTTGTTGATTGAAGTAGATTTTCGTTCAGTTTTTGAACTTAACGTGGCCTAGCAGCTTAAATTTAAATTGATATGAAATTTTGATTCGTGAACTAAATGAATTGATTGAAGTTTAAGTTGATTTGGGGAATTTGAAGAGCACTTTTTATTGATTAATCCATAAGTCTTTCAACTACAGTTCATTAACTGTGAATCTTTTAACTTATCTTTAGTCTTTTAAATAAAAGAACTTCAAATTATTCAATTTTTATTTGGGACTTATTTCCTGGGGCGAAGTTTCATGGAGCTTGTGATAAAGATATATCAACCTGGCATCACTTTTTCCTATAAAGCTCAAACAGCCATTTCTAAATCCTTTCTCATGTCCTTATCCCTGCAAATTTACCATAAAACTAAACCACACATGCGCTCTCTTAATCGATCAATATTTACAAACACAAACAAAAACATAGTCGTCCCCCAACATAATAGAGAATACCATCACAAGCTACTAGTTCTAGCGCGAGCATAACAACCCCAACAAAATGTCCTGGAAAATTTGTCGGGGACAACACATCTGAGGTATTTATTATACACCAAACACCATACTCACTCACCCTTCAAAAACTGGAACAGTACAAGAGACAAATGAGAAGAGAAGAGAGAAGTGTGATGCGAATGCCGGGCCTTCGTCCTTTTAGCATAAGCATAGAACACCCACACACAAAACTGAATATTGAACAACAACAACAACAAAATATTGTTTCAGAGGTTGAAATTAGGGTTGCGGCTTGCGACACATGGGTAAATAGTGAAAATTGTTTTATGACAAAAGTTCTATACTGTCTTATGGGAGAAAAATGGTCTATTGAAGTTATGAGAGGAGAAGAAGATATATCAGTCATGAGATGGAAGAAAGAAGTCATGCAACTTTTTTTTTAAGAAAAAGAGTTTCATGAGAAAATAAATATTGTTCGTGCGACAAAATCCCGTTTAACTTGAAGTAGCCATAAAAAATCATACACTTTCTCCCATGAAAATTGACTGTCATCTATCAACGAAAAATTTAAATCCAAGAAAGTAGGGAATTAAATGTTTTTCAGTATAAGATTGAGGAGTTATGTTCACCTGCCTGCCTGTTTCATGCGATATTTATCGATAATTTTAGATTTTCGACACCAAAGTTTTTTACTCATTATTTATCTTCTGCGGTAATATCCATCAACATAACCCCTAAACGAAAGAAAATACATAAATCGACTAATGATCTGGAAGTGGTGTTTTTTTCTCAACTATTATTTGAAAAAAGGATACAGAGTTTTTGTCCTTAAGCAAGCTTGTCTTACTAAAAATAGGAAATCAATGAAAACTAAGATGTTTTTGCGATTGTTTTTTTTATTAATCACGACACAAGACTAATCGAATTATGATTGCTTGGAAAATTGTTTTAAGTATGGTTTATCAGTGGTGTGGGTTACAAGATAGCGGAAAGCAAAGTCATTGCCGGGACATTAATAAGATTTTATCCGATACTGCTGCCAATCAAATGTAATTTTGTGGGTTTATTTTTTTTTTGTTATAGAAAGTGGTTTAACAAACGAGATTAATGGTTTTTCTTGTTCCTTTGGGTTTTTCTTCTTTTCTTTTTTTGATGATTCAGTTTTTTATTTTGACCGGAAATGATAAGTGATGTATCTTGCAGATTTGCTTTGTCCTTGTGGATATTTTGTGAAATAGTCTTGTTATTCAAAAGCTGGTATTGTTGAAATACCATGGTCGCACGAGCCTTCTTGTATGGCTTGGCGGGAAGTTTTAGGGTATTTTATTAGAGAAACTAAATAAAGTAAGAAGCAAAAAGCCTTGCGTTGAAATTACCATCGATGTGAATCTCTTGAGGACTTTCACTTCGTTATTAAAAAGTGAAGGTCACAGTTTACAGATATTTGAAGTAAACACTGATGATGTTGAGGATCTTCCTTCTAAATTTTATGGCGACAGCCGTAAGCTGTTTTGGAAAGACCATTTTGTGTTCAGAAGATATGACAACGAACTGCACGTTTTTGTTTGTCCATTCATCAAAACACTTGTTTATTTATTCAGTATATTAAAAATGCAACAAAAAATCATCCATCTAATCTCTAGTACCACATCCTCACACTATAGCAAGTCAATTCAATCTAAGTCCTCACATCACGAACACACTTTTGTTCGATATTTGTTGAAGGTACCCCTTTGATGGAAAGAAAACTTACCAAAATACGTTCCTATACAAAATGATAACATTATTGTCCAGGAATCACGTTTCTATAGTTTCAGAAAAGTCTATATTTCTCTAAGCTTTCAAAGCAAGTTTCTCTTTAAGCATTGCACGTACACAAGATATCCATCGTCTTATATAGATTGGACTTTGTGGCAGGTTCAAATGCTCAATCACTCAAACAGAAAGAACACAATTCCAATGACAATAATACAAAATTGACATAACATTTTCCATTCGTCCATCCATCGACATCTACACATATGTATTGTATAAGGTAGTCTAACACAAGACCACAAAATGTTTACCTTCGATTGGAATTTTAAAATAATTGGTAAACCGCACTGTACCAAAAAGGCTCTAGAAGATTTATATAGGCCACAAGAAGGCTAAATATTTGAAAAAAATGTTTTGTTAATATTCAGCTCAGCTTCAAAAAGGAGAACAATTTTTCTCCCCAAAAACGGATATTACGTTTCAACAACACTAAAATGGCACACATAACGCCAAAGGTAGACAGACCATTGCAATGACCACCAACTTGGGCCCTTTCTTAACACTGTCTATATCGATGGATTAATCCTTCCCTTTTTAACGAAATTAACGGCAAATGATTTTCATAAATTTGTCTTTGTTGAAAGGTACAGACAGCTAAAATACCATCTTTATGCCTGTGTGTTGCCGTTAAGGCAGGAAAATATAATTTACCAGGATGAGGTGCTTTTCCTATACAAAATTTTCACACAGCGCAATGTCTTCTTCTTTATTCTGCTTCTTTACAAAGTGTATGGGGTTAGTTTTTGTGGGCCAAGTTTTGAAGCAAATTATGAAAAACATTGCTTAGGAATTTTTTGATGGGTTCATCAGCATTTGTTTTCTTTGTACAGCTTAATAGTTGGATGCCATATGTCCAAACGGGTTTCAATACTTTGTGATACTTTTAGTTTCCAGCTGGGGTAGGTCAGTGGGGTGCAGGGTCAAACCGTAGAAAGCGGAAACTCGGTATGTTGAGAGTTCAGAACTCCAGTTCCAAAGTATAAATTATTATTTATTTTCGGATAGCTTAAAACAAAGTATTTCATATAAAATAATGGCGGGATCAATTCCCTTACCCTGCACCGAGCCTAAGACAACGAAGATTGGGATAGAGTCCCTAGTCTTAAGCAACGACAGAGTAATGTTAAGGCGAATAGCTGAGACGGCGACGGCTGGGATAAAGGCCTTAGTCTGCAGCGAAAATACGGTCAGAGATTAAGACAGCGAAGGTTGGGATAGAGTCCCTATAGTCTTAACGATGACGGCAAAGAAGAGAAGCTTTGCACAGCAAAGGTTGGGATAGAGTCCCTAGTCTAAGCTTCTTGGAAGCGGTGGTAGGTTAAGAAAGCGAAGATTGGGATAGAGTCCGTAGTCTTAACTAATAGTAAAGGAGGGGGAGAACGGGGGGAGGGGTTTAAAAGGGGTTTTGAAGCTACTACCTGGCATGGATATCCAGCAGTGTGCTTCGTTATTAGTTTTTACACTAATAGGTTTTAGACGGTTCTTTACCTAGTACACTTGATTGGTACTGCATAACACTGTGGCAAGAAAAATCTGATTTTCGATTAATTTGCCACTCTTATTTGTTGACTTCGTGCCCGAACCAAATGTGTATTGTAAAAACCACGAATGAAAATTATTTGCTGACGTCGACAACCTCCAGTGTGTGACCTCTTTTGAAATCAGCGTGGGCGCCTTGAAGGTATGCAACGGCTGATGTTACTTTGACGCTGATGTCGTAGCTCACGGAAAATGCGTGTCTTCTTCTGAATTTTGTATGGGCGCCTCCGCGGTATGCAATGGTCGTGGGCCACTTCGTTCTATTAAATTATTATAGTGGAATCTCGGCGTTTTGTGTTCTTTGGTAGATGGTCCGTTGGTTGTAACTTCGTTACAACTTGCTTATACAACATTAGTTTGTTCTGGATAGATAGGTCAGAGTTCTTCCCTGTAACCAGTACATTTTTCTGTACTTCAAGTTTAGTTCGTCTCTTTTCTTTTTGATGTGCTCTTTCCATTTAAGCTTATCATCCAAATTCATTCCAAGGTATTTAGCAGTATTGGAGTAAGGTACTGCTGTACTGTTTATAAGAATTGGAACATTGTTTATTTTTTTGTTTGTAAAGTTTATATGTGTCAATTTTGGTTGATTCACCATTTTGCGTGCAATGAATAACGTTATCGACTGCATTTTGCAGTTTTTGTGTAGCCTTCGTAACGGATTTATCTGACACCAATATTGCAGTATCATCAGCAAAGGTGGCCATGATAGCGTTGATGTCCACTGGAATATAACAGGGTTGGTCCTAGGACACTTCCTTGTGGTACACCAGCTTCAATTTTTTTAAGATCCAAGTAATTTTGGTTGTAACGTACTCTAAGGACGTAACGTAGGATTTTAGTATATCGTAGAGAGATGGGAAGGTCCCTATGCAGTTTATGCTCATGTCCCAAGTGTCTAAGGCTTTAGCCACATCTAAGAATATAGCCGATGAAACTTGAATTTTTTTAAGTGTCTTTTCCACAACATCCGTAATCCGATAAACTTGGTCTATCGTGGAATGTTTATTTCTAAATCCAAACTGATGGCTCGGAATTAGTCTTCTTTCTTCTATTATTTTGCTTAATCTTTTTCAGAAGTTTTTCGAAAACTTTTGCCATGATTGTTATAAGCGACATAGGTCTATAAGATGTAACTTCTGTTGGTGGCTTACCTTGTTTAGGTATAACAATGACTTCTGCAATTTTCCAACAATGTAGTACATATCTAAGTTTAAGGCATGCATTTATTATAAATTGGAGTTTTTTGAAGGCTATTGGAGGCATTGGTGATTTTTTGTTAGACAACTTATGCTGACACATGTTTCTTACTTTTTTGAGCTGGACAAAAGGAATTTCACATTCGTCGTTTCTATCAACAAACTTTGAGGGATCTGCAGCTGTTTTTGCTGGGAATGGCTTAAAAACATTCGAGAAATGTTCAGCGAAGAGATCAGCCTTCAATTTGGGTTTCCGATAAGATCGAACGCAATCTGAATTCTTGATTGAATATTATTGTATAGGAACCATTTTTATATCTTTGGAGCGGTTTTTTCAAAAAATAATTTTTATATATATGTATATGAAATTCTTGAACCATTTTTTTAGGAAAACTTTTCTTGTGCAAATCTTAAGTATTTATTTATTTGCATTTTAAAATAAAATCTCAAAGAAATTTGTCAACCCGTTTTTGAGATATTGAATTTTCAGAATTCATCTAAATGTGTTCAGCTGATTATGAGAACATTAAAAAAAGGTTCTATGAGAGGAATAATTAATAGCTGATTTTGTAAGTTTTTATAATTTTTTGTAGTATATCGTACAAATTTTAGCATACAGAAAAAGTTTTATTAAAATCGTAGGAGCCGTTTTTAAGAAAAAAAAATTATTCCTTAACGGTTTTTTCAATATTTGTATGGAAGGTACCAGTGTTTTTGAATAATTTTTTTAAGAAATGTTGTTGGGCCATTTTTGAGAAAAGTAAGAATTTTGTAAAATTGCTAAAAAAAAAATTGTATGGCAGGTATCGTTATTTTTAGTTCTAAGGAAATGGAAATAATGTGTTGACAGAATCGCCAAAAACCACTATATACCAAGTTTTAAGAAAATCGTTCTTGCCATTTAGGCTGTAGCCGAACAGACAGACAGAATTTTGAGACCCACTTTTTTCTTCTTCCTGACTATCGAAATGACGAGCCTAGTCAAAATCTCGATTTAATTTTTTTTTAACGAACTTGCCATTTAGCAAGTTATATCGAAAGTAAAGAATAGGTGTCAAGTCGATGCGCTTCTGGTTAAATTTTTGTTGTTGCTACTTTTAAAGAAAATATTTGTTGGAATTCCCCATTTTGTTGAAATTTTTAAGGTGAAAAAATTTGCCTCCAATACGCCTCCAAACGTCTAATGTGTGTTGGAAGTATAATGGTTGGTATTATAAAAGATAAAATTAGTAGACCAACTTCGGGTAAAATTTAAGTATTGCCACTTATCGCCAACAGGATGGGTTTTCCACTTTTTTGGTAATTCTTACCTAATATTTTAAACATGAAAATGCGTTTTGCGAAAATAACGGTTTTAAGTTTTAAGAGATATGTAGGTGTTGAGCAGAAGAACCTTTGGTTTAAATTTCAGTGTTGCCACTTTTCGGGAACATAGTTTTTCGGTTGTCAAATGGTGGGATTTCGACTTTTTTGGTAGGTAATTTTTAATATTATTATCATGAATCTTCTCAATTAATTAGGATCTCACTCTGGAACTTGACATGAAGTTTCTACATTACATGAACAAATGAACGAATTCAAAAACCCAATATTTTTTTGTTGTAAGCTTAATGTAATACCTATGTTTGCTATCGGGAAATTTTTACAAATTGTTAGAAATTATTGTTTAATAACTCAAAAAACTTGCATAAAAAGAGCGCAATGAGAAAGTAAATAATTTTCTTTCCATTGGAAAACTTGCAAATTCTCACTACAAAAATATCCTTGAGCATAAAGTGTTACAACTACAATAATCGTGGTTGTAATTTTCTGTCACAGCCTTGCCACTAATCGGAAAAATTTGCGAAGTAGGTTTGCAAAAAAAATACAGTACATTCAGTTTTCTTACAAAAGACCTGAATATTCCAATTTTTACTTCTATTTTCAAAAAAGAAGAATAAAAGAAATTAAAAATAGCATAATGTGAATTATAATTATATCACGTTTGTTATCAAAGCAAGCCAAAGGCCAGAAGCCGTAAGAATAGAATTAAAAAATGAGTGGACTAAAATTTGATGAATAATAATTTTCTTTCCCAAAAAATAAAATTGCAGTAGACTCGATTTAAAAGCCGTAGATTTGTTTTACGAAAAAAAAAGCATTAGATCTATTGAAATCATGGCAAAGTGGCAACGCCGTTTATACACAAAAAAGAAGTTTCTATCAAAAAGTGATGCGTTTGTTAACTTTTTTCAAATTTCCCCAACTCTGATAGAATTTTCTCCTTTTTTTCAAAAATTTGACAAGTTTTACAAGTTTTTTTTCTTGGAAAAAGATACTAAACAAACCTAAGGTCTGGTTCACACGGCTATGTATGCACCGCATATTTTTTTAAGTATAAATCCGTGCGAATGAGTAGTGGTATATGCATTCCACATAGAACCTTTCACATGACGTATGTACGTTTGCCGTTTGGATTAATACTGCAAAAAACTTGCGGCACATTGTCGTGTGAACCAGGCCTAATACGTAACGTTGTTAGTCAATTCCTGCTGAAATGGTAAAATAAACTGGGCACAATTCATCTGTCAGATGTCAAATTTACTTTTACTAGAAACAGTTCAAAACAAATATCTCCAAAAAAAACCCATCAATAAAATTGAGTTGCATTTATTTTATGTGGCAATTCTTGATACAAACTAAAATTTAAAAATCCTTAAAGCTGAATATAAATTTCCTGATGGCAAAATTTTATTAAAATATTTTGATGAACCACAAAAATTAAATTCACTCGAATAAATCTAAACAAAACCATCATAAAATATTTGAATAACAAAATGTATCATCAAATTTCTAAAACACACACACACATAACGCATCACTCTTCACACATATAGCAGCAGCAGATTGGAATATTTCTCAAATTTAATTAATAATTCAATTGAAAATGCATAAATCATTATTTCATAGCACCAAAAAATTACTATTCAGAAATTGGAAATTGCAAATTGAAAATTTGAATTTGATTTTTTTTATTTTTATTTTTGTTGTTGTCGTTGTCGATGTGTGCTATGTTGATGGGTCTAAATTAAACCTTTCATTTCACATACACTAAAACTACCATCATACATAAATGGAAAGAGCAAGTAATGTGCCAAGTGTTATGCATGACCAACGCACATAAACCCTACACATTCTACATATACCTACTAAATGGTAAAATAAAATCAGCTGGCTGCAGGTAAAAGTAGGATGATTCAATTTACCCAGGACATGTTGCATTGGCCAATAAACTTGATGGCAATAACTGAATTGTAATGAATTTATCGATTGAATTTGATTTGATCTCCTACCTATTCCACCTATACAAACACACATATGCACGAGCTCAAGCAAAGGTCTATGTATAAATATTAGCAATATTCTACCAAAAGGTAACAACCAACGAACCAACATCTCTCGATCAAATTAAATTGTTGCCAATATTTTGATTAATCCTATTCAATTGAAAATCCAACATTCTTCAGTTGCTTGAAGGTGGTAAATGGATACACAGAAGCACAGAGGCAGGGTGAAGAACGACGGGGTTTTTATAGTTAACGACATTCAATTATGCCTTCTGAACAAACATCATCAGCCAGCTGCTCTAAAAAACCGTGTGTATGACAGGGGTGGATTGGGGCCTTAAGAGAATCCAAGAAGTGTGGTTTTTTTTAAATTATTTAATTCCATTTTTCAATTTTTCAATAAACAAAATGACTCTACACAACCGTGTGTATTCCAGGGGTGGATTAAGGCCTTTAAGAGAATTCAAGGAGTGTGGTTTTTCTTAAACTATTTAATAATTAGTCAATGTTTAAAAATATAAAATATTTATACCAAGGTCTTGACACTATTCTAAAAACAAAAAAACAATTCGTCAATACTGGTTTTAAACGTCAATATATTTACAACTAGATCAGGTATGGCACCCCTGAAACTTTGGGCCTCAATCGGTAACTAACTTTGCGAATTTTGGTAATCCACCCATGAGAATTATATTACTTTGTTTACTCTTGAAGGTGGTATTGAGAGAATAGATTAAATGATGCGCGTTGCACCGGAAATTACACAGTAATCCACATATTCATGTGAGCTCTTCAATACACCAAAGACCACAACCCTTTAGTCAAAGGGTATATGTATATGGTAAAGGTATGCATGGTTCCTATCAACAAACATGAACACGAAATGAATAATGAAGCATTTCAACTTAATTATTCAAGTTAATAGCACAAATAAGGTTCTGATGATGGGTTTGAGGTTTTGTGTAGCTTTTGTAGGGCTTAAGGCTTATAGAATGTGAAATCAACAAAAAAATGGTTAAAATTAAATGTGGCATCCCCTGAAATTTTAACGTTTTTAATTGGAATTTAAATTAAGAGGACGACTAAAGGGGACATCGAATTAAAACGAACAGCAGCGGGTCATTGGTCATATACTAAAATAACAAGCTAAGTATATATGGAAAAAAGGTTTACCTGTGGTCATTTCGTGGGTGGTTGCGGATTTAATCCATGGGAATTTGCATTTTGATAATATTGAATGTAGCAAAGCACAATGTCTAATGAGCTTGATGTGAATATATACACACACACACACAGTTTAGGTAATCAAAATTGGTTAAATTCAAATGATGGCAAATAGTTTGCTCGTTTTGTGTTAATTTGCTTAGAAATGTATGTGGACTTTGTTGGAAGCACCATCATCGAGGTGGAGGCTCGAATGAAATTCAATTGTTTTTCTCTTAACCTCAAATATAGGATGTGCCGGGATGGAATTGGCTTTGTTCCGTTCATTAAAATTGTTTATCTAAAGCTTATTGGTTTTAAGCCGAATTAACAATTGAATTGAAAAATTATTGTGAGCAGAGAGCTTAAGTTTTTGGTTTTTGTTAATTGAAATAAAAAAATTAATTGGGTATATGAGTCAAATATTTTGTATACCTACTAGGGAAAGTATTTGGTACTCTCATCGAGGTATACAGTTTTTAGTTTTATGGTAGTTTTAAGGATCTATAAAAACAGTGTAAGCACATGGTATTTAGTGAAATGCCCTCAAGGCAGGGTTGCTACACTTTAATTTTCAATTTTGTGGTTAATTCAATTATCTGACCGGAAATGGAAACTTTATGTAAAAATTTACTGACATGGAATTTTTAAAAATTCGAAATTATAGAAGGATGAATAACGAAAAATAAACTTGAAATTCAAGAATCTTATTTATTTACGATTTTTTTTTTTTTGTTCTTGTCGATAGTTTTTAATATAAAAGAGTTGTAGATATTTATAAAAATTGCAAAAAATTCAAAACTCGTTATATGAAGGTTGATAAATCAAGAAATTAAAAATAGAAGTTAAACAAAATTTTAAATAAAAAAAAAATAAACAAAAATTTATAAATAAATACCTAAAATTTGTTTACTATAATTATTGCAAAATTTTGTATGGAAGCTTTTCTTTCAGCCAAAACTACAGCTGGAACATTCTCAACACAAAAAAAAAACAATCAACCCTGCAGGGAACAAAACCCCGTTGTTAACCTTTGAAAAACGCATTTTATTTTACCAAAAATTATAACTTTTTAAGCAAAAAAATTATGTAATTGATTAAGTAAACATGATAGTAGGGTCGCTTAGCAAGAAAATGTGTTTTAGCCGGACAAATTTGTTTCAGGTACTACTTAGGTCCTATGCTTTGCAATTAAGGATAAGAACAATCTCGGCGGTCTGCCATCTTGCATTTTATAGCCATCATTTTGGAATTTAGGGGGGGGGGGGGATATGAAAGTTCAACAAACTAAAATATTTGTCTGACTGTATGACACATGTTTTAAGGATATTTTTGAATGTCCAATCTTATTAAATCGAAACGAACCCAATACAACCACCTTATAAAAAGTTAGTTGACTTTTTTCAGAAATGATGACTGAATTTTTGGTAAAACATAAAAATTTCAACAAATGCAAACAGAAGAGTCATGAAACTTGGCCCAAATATTTCATTTGTCAACAAGAAATGATAAATAAAATGTTTAAACTAATACCATGAAACCCCGACGAATATTGTAATCTTATTTTAAAAGAGTAAATATCTGGTAATGATTTTTTGTTCAAATTTGGTTATGGAGAGTTTTTCTCATGTGGGTATGGCGAGTTTTGGTTCTCATCGCTTCAAATATTCAAAGCGAATGATATATGAACAAAAAAATATTTCTGCCCTCAGATCCATTAAGTTAGAATTGTCTAAAGTGCATCTACAGAAATATACACATGTACGTAAGAATTTATGTATACACCTAAAGAAAAATTTTAAAATTCAATAGATACAAAAGTACGTGTACGACCGAATGGACGGAAAAATTCTTCTCCCTAGTTTCATAACTACTTTTCTAGGTGAAATAAATTAAAGGTTTTTTTTTCAAAACTTTTGTACATTTTTGAATCTAAAAGTAACGTCCGTCCTTTCGCCCCTTAAAATAGGGTTCAATTAACTCAAAAAGGAAAAAGGAGTAAGTGTGAATTTGTCGTAAAAAAAACGTTTCCAATAATATTAAAATAAACTTAAAATGAATTGGAATATTTCACGTGCTCATATTTGTCAACTTGAAGTGGATAAAAAAAATGACAAAGGCAAAATTATACGAATATAATAAATGAGAAAACAAAATTCAAGTTTAAATCGTATTATAGTTTAAGTTCGTCTGCAATAAAGAAGGCATTGAGATTTAAGAAAAATTTTAGGAATATCGTTAGTAAAGAACAAAAACAATAATGGGCCTAAATGGCTACCCTGAGGGACACCGGATGAAACACGTATTTGATTAGAATGATAATCATAAATCTTAACAACTTGAACTCAACCAAACAAGGAACTTAGAATGGAACCACAGTTGCAATAGTTTGTGTTAAAGAATATGATGGTTAACACGGTCGAATGCTTTGGCAAAATCTGTAAAAATTATATCGGTTCGACCATTAGATTCAAATGTTTTTATAGTATAATTAGTCATTAATAAAAGATTAGTGGATGTAGATCTTCCAGAAATAAGTCCGTGTTGAAAATCTGATACAAACCCTTTTAATTGAAAGTAAGCTTGCTCTCAAATAACTTTACATACGAAAGCGATAGGTTGAAAATAGCAGTCAATGGAATAGCTAGGGATGAGGCACATTTTAGCAGTAAGATTTGTTTGACCCTATCAGGTCCTTACGTTTTATTGGTATCTTAGCCTAATAATGCTGATTCTACTTCAGAAGATGAAAAAACCCTACCAAAACCAAAACCATAAACCATAACTAAACCATAATAAGCTCAGAACTTGAGTTCTTATGGTCGGATCTTCAAGATTAAGTCTTAAAACCACGGAAAATAAAAGGCTGCAAAAGTAGTATTTTTACTATGTTTTCTGTCAAAGTTCTTATTCTAACACTTTTCTAAAAAAGGATTTTTAAATGGGATCGATCTTTTATAAATTCTTTTATTAATATTTTGAGATATTAATCATATCTTCTAGAAGCTCAAATAACCATCTACAAAAATGCATCTGAAATGGAAAGCGACTGAGAATTCCTACTTTTATAACTTACTTAATGTAGAAAAAAGGCGTGCAAATGTACTATTCTGTTGTAAAAACAGTGAGATATAAGTTTCTTTAGTTTGCGGATGTTTAACCTTTGCCTCGTCTTCCTTTTCAAATTATTCACGCCACGCCGCTGTTATTCGTATATCAACCCACAGCCTAAGCTACTGAAGCAATTTTTTTTTTTTTTTCAAATTTTGAACTTAAGGTATGAAAAAAAAACAAGAGAAGCTAAATAAGAGCTTTATTTCTATATTTATAGATAAAAATTTCTTCCTTTTTTTGCCAACTTTGTTTTAAATTTTAACTACCGCAATTAGCTTGATTTAAAAAGAAAACCATTTAAAGAAAAATTGTTTGGGTTTAACAGAAGCTGATAATGTTAACGACTTTCTGTTATATTAAATATTCTTTTTCCATTTTTAAAGAAAATCGCTCCTCTCACCGATAGTTGTTTGGGCAGGCAATGAAAGAAAAAAATTAAGACAAAAGCTAAATTTTGAAGTCTTCCTTTATCTACAGCAAATTCAGTTTTGTTCATATAAAAACCTTTTTGGAGGCTTTGGACTCATTGTTAAACTGTAAACACCGCTCATATCGATGAAGAAGTTTTAGATAATTTCTTGAAAACCCAAAAATTTAGTCTAAACGAATGCAAGAAACTTACTTTAAAAGTCCATTATAGATTTTTGGCCCTTAAAACTTATGACTCTGTGACAAAATAATAGAAAATTTCGTAGCTTTGTATTTGAGAACTTTGTTTAATTTTTCTTAGCTTTTTAATTAAATTTAATTTTTTTTGAAAAAAGGCTCTACTCTATCGTTGCTTTCATAAAAATGTTAAGAATTCAAATGGTATTATTTTTATAAATTTTAAAAATGGTGTTTAGCTATGATTCTGCTGTAGGTATGAATTAAGCCTCACCAATTTCTAGCTTACCACATTTAATTTTTTCACAAATGGCTATCAAATAATTTCCATCGTTTTAGTAATTTCCAATTTAAAGCTATAAAGTATCTTTCTTTGTATCTGCGGATACAAATCATAATTTTCGCAGACTTATTTTCGAAGTTTGATAATTTTTTAAGTCGAACTATCTTGGAACTCGGTTCATCCTTCCTTCAAAACTATACTGGCATTTCCGTAAACGTCAGCTACAAGTGCTACAGGACGGTAATAAGCATTTTCTTATTGCTCAGCTTCAAACTAGGACCTCCAGCCTGATGCATGATAGTCCAACGCACCAAAGAATACAACGAATTTTCATATTATAGCGAATCAAAGATGTATCTTGGAATGACCCAGATTTTATTCCGTCACACTCCACACTTTGGCCAATTAAGTCTACATATACTTCACAAACTTCCCTTTTTTATTTTCTATTTCCTGTTTGTACTCTTATTTCCAACACCTGGCAGCAAACCCAGAAAAAAAATCACATTTTATTTTCAATCGATTTGGCATGCAACATTTTTCAATTAAGCCACGACAGGATATTTATTATTGGCTTTAAGAGTTTTGTTCTACCTATATATAGCAGCATTCATTTCGGATAAAGGTATAACATAGTGATTGCCCCGAAATTGATACTATAAACAGGAACCCATCAACCAGCAGCGCAACCCCACATAATCATTAATTTATCTGGTTAATTAAATTCCTATAATGAAACCACGCAACCGTGCACAACCCGCCCACCTCCACTCCTTTATTCCGCATCATTATAAAATTCATCATATGCAAAAAAGGATGCCTTTATTGTTAAATTAAAGAAAAAAGAAGTAATCCACAAAAATTATTCAGTAAAAATTAAAAAAAAACCCTTGAAGCCAATATAAAGAACAAAATATTGTAATTCCGCTTTAATTGCGATACTCCTCGAGCGATATATAAGGAACGAGGTATAGAGAATACCTTAACTTTACCTACCTATACACATCTCATTCTGAAATAAAGGACGAGGACAAGCTATTAACAGCAACTATTACTCACTGTCCAATAAATAATGGCCACTGGTGTGAGTTTCAAAGTCCATAAGTATCTATTTTTTATATATATATTTCTGTAGAATATATTTTGCACCTCTTTCGATAGAATATACTGAAAGGATGTGCACCACATGAAGACGAAATAAATAAATAAACTCTTAGGGACTTTACAACAGAACACAATACCAAAGTCGTGCTTTTCTAAAGACTCACAGATACCTTCCCACTTGTTCCCTATTCTATCCAGGGGTGGACAATGTTTTCAACAGTTTTTCTCATAGCCAAGAATTTTCTAATGGGATTTTTTTTTTGCTTTTATTATTTTGTTCTGATGTTGAATTTTTAGTTTTTCTCTCGAAGCTTAAAACATTTCCAACAAGTTTTTATCCCTCAAACCTCTTCCCACCCCTTCATCTGTTTAAAAATTTTCTCAGAATACAAAAAACGAGGTGGTACAAAAATTTGCTTGTTGTCAGAAATTAATTGGGGAAAAGTTCGACGTCTATATTTTACAAAAAGGCGGGCCACCTCTCGAACAACCAGAAAGACGACTCTTTTATTTTCGTTCTTCTTTTTGGTCTCATATAAATTTCAATGCTAATTGTGCCTCATGAACAAAGGCAAAAAGGACTTAAAAGGACGTTAATATTAAATTCTTGTGAGCTTGGGTGTAAAACCGGGATTTTTGTTGGTGAAATTAAAATGAAAACATCATAACAGTTAGTGGTTTTTAATAAACAAAAACAAACTTCTGACTCAACTTAAATAGAAGTTAATAAATACTAATGCAAAGTAAAATATTAATTTGTCGACTTCTGGCAAACGAAGCCTACCAACTATATTATTTAAAATTTGCCATTAAATATTTTATTCAAGCCCTAATGGCTCATGGGCTATTTAATGTTTTGAGTTTAATGTTCGGAAGAGAAATCACATTGAAAACCTTTGAGGAGTCGGAATTAAGTTGCCACATCCGAAAAAGCCCATCTGGTTCTTTAATAGAAATTAAGTGAATATTTAAAGTTTATGCGCACATTAACATTTTCAAAAACCAACGTTTTAAGGTAATAAACTGCTGAGGATTTTGTTTGATGTTAATTAAAGCTGCTTCCGGTAAAAAGGGAAGAAATGGTTGGTAGTTAAACGATTCGTCAGGGCATTCTAGTGCAGAGACCCTATGACCATTAAAGGTTTGGAAATTTGATATTATAAGTCGCATAGGGATATGTACCGAATAACACTAAATTTAAGTTTCGATTTTAGCCAGAAACTTAAAATAAACACTTTTACTCCAAACTATGTACATTATTTTTTTACATTATTTCTAAAGAACAGAACTATTCATGCTTTTTCAAAAGCATCAGGACCTACAATTAAACAGGTCAACATAAAGTTCACAGTTATCAAACAGGAAATTAAAATACAGACTGCCGCAACCTTTTGACATGTCATATTCTCCGTGTTTTGTCGGTGTTTTCCTTATTTAAAAGTCTATATACTTCACAAAACGACTATTATGCACGAGTATCATTCCATCCCAGACAGCTTGGTCCTAGATAAAATGCCAGTCTAAGAGTAATCTCCTAAAAAGCTGCCACATACATTCATACGAGTATAAACTCTCTGGCAATAAAATGTTTCTTTATGCAACAAAATTATATAATTTAGCTGCAATTTTACAGTGAATCCCTTGAATCCTTCAATGAATTGAAGAACATTTGCCTTTTGCCCCCGAAAATCTGCAGTGATTTTTGCGCTTATTAAATTTTCTATGATGAAGGTTTTGGTTATGCAGAAGAGATATATACTCGTACCTCTCTTGATGGTCTAAATTTTAACAAGCTGTGGGAATTTTCCTGTCATGATGAGGTTTGGATTACACATTTATACATAATAGTGACTGGGCCTTGTGATAAAAGTGTCATCCATGGAAATAGAGTTCAAAAGTGTTCTTAAAGTTTGTTTGAAAAATGTTCTTTAAATGTCAGGAAAGAATCAAAGAGTTTAAAGCAACTATGATAATAATTTGTATGCCGAGTACCGAAAGCAATTAAGAAATTGGATTTGGTTCGCTGACGTTTGTGGGTTGTTAAAGTTTCATGAAAATATGATGCGATTTCAGGAGTCAAGATGCATTCAAATTTCTTTTAAAAGTCATATTTATTTTCAGATTTTGAAATAAAGGGTTTTCCAATAGGAACGAGTTGATGTTGACAGTCTGCGGTAGGCGGGATTCCACCAGAGTTTCGAAAGGCAAAGTTTCGAAGGACAAAATTTCGAAAAACCAAAGTGTCGAAAAGATAAGTTTTGAGAGACAAAGTTTTGAAAGATAAAGTTTTGAAAAACGAATTTTCGAAAGGAGAGAGTTTTCGAAAAGTCAAAGTTTTCGCAAGAGAAAGTTACGAAGGAGAAAGTTTCAAAGGAAAATAGATTCGAAAATAAGTTTTGAAAAAATTTCCGAAATCCTCGGAAGTTCGCCGTTCTGTGAGCGATTTAAATGAATTTGACGACACAGGTCATACTTGATACAAAATAAAAATGAAAAAAATATTTTTAAAACAGGGTGTTCCAAGAATATGTCAACACATTGAAACTTCGTTGTTGCTTGAGCGATTTCAACTTAATTGAAACAGGTAATAAATAGAGAATTAAAAATAAAAAAAATATTTCCAAAACTAGGTGATCCAAAAATCTGTCAATATATTAAAACTTCGTTTATTTCATTTGCAAAAAAGATTAGGAAAAAATTGTACAGTCAATTTTATTATTTTAGTATTCACCGCCATTTATTAAAAAATAATATTATTTTGTATAAAAATGTCTCAAAAGCATTTAACATTGCTTGAAGAAACAATCAAAAGCCTTAAAGCTCCCGCTGGAACTAGTAAAAAATCTCGAAGTAATGGCCTGTTCATTACTTGGCCTGTTTGATTATTTCACAACATCGGTACTGCTTTAATAAAGAAGATTTGGTTTAATCAAAAATTTTTTCTATTTTTTTGTTTCCTTTGTATCTGTAATTGAAGTACCTAAGTATAATAATTCCATTGAAATTCATTCCATTGTACTACTTAAGGTTTCAAGTTTCAATTGATTGACATTTTTTGGAACACCCTATTAGAAATATTTTTTTATTTTAAATTCTTTATCAGCTATTACCTGTGTCAATTTTGTTGAAATCATTCAAGGAACAACGAAGTTTGAATATGTTTAATCTTAGCTTTTATTCTTCGAAATTTTGCTTTTCGAAACTTCGTTTTTCGGATCTTTGTTACCATTCCGTGGCGGGAACGTTATTTTCACGACGTTTTAATCTTAGTCCAGTGTATTTACAATCTGACCCAGCAGTTTGTAACACCTCAAATTTTATTCAAATATTCGCGTGGTAGTTGATTGAAGATCATTAGGTACCTTGATTTTTCGAACTCGCGAAATGTACCGTTTAACCGGCGCATTTTTTTTATTTTAGTTTTTTATTTAATATCTCGGTTCGCAGAAGTTCTACAAAGAAATGTTTTATACTAAAAATGTAGAGAATAAAATTTTCTGTCTTTTATGTTAACAACACTTTTCGATATTTTTAATATTTAAAAAGTTACAGACCAATTAAATTTTTAAAAAAATTTCGAAAATTTTGCACGTCTCGGAAATTTAAAAAAAATCTAAAAAATGTTTATTGGTCACTAAATGCTCAACAAGTTTGCCGTATAGCTTTCTTCTGAGTTCCATTAAATGAAAAAAAATATTTTTGTATTAACAGTTTTTTATAAACAAATTGAAGTTCACGACTTTTAAACGGTTCTCTACCAATTTCAAGAATATTTCTTTTCTTTTTCCTTTTTAAATTTCTGTCTATACGGCCACATTTTTTGTATAAAAAGTGTTTTTTTTAGAGGTGTTGGCAACACTATTTTAATCGGCGGCCATTTTGTTAGCTATCAAGTGAGGTATTTTAAGTTTGGTTTGGCATTTCGACATGAATAAACCGACACCTGAAAAATGTTCTAAATACTTCTTTGCTGACCAGAACGTTACAGTCAGGCGTGACCGCTATAGAGCCTTGATTACTGACTTTTTCGTTCACCAATTGAACAACCATCATGTAAATACGATAAGCCCGAAACCATTGACCGCTTGGAGGAAAACATTCGCCACGTTATTGCTGATATACAGCCACAAATGTTGAAAAAAGTCATACAAAATTAGACTTTCACCAGCCATTGCGGTCATATGCCAGAATGTAAATTTCATGTCAATTTAAAAAAATCATCGTTTAATTTAATTTCAAAGTTCTATGCCTCTAAAAAAAACACCCTTTACAGTTCTATCCGATTGTAGCAAAATTCTCTCCAATTTGTACGGAAATATCCGTGATTCTCTCATCATTGCCATTCCGGGTGAACAAAATTGTGTTCACCCGGAAAAACTATAATGAGTTTCGCCTAAGCTTCTCTTGGCATAAAATGAACAAAGGAACCAATTTCTACCCTCTAAGAAAATCAAGTGACTTTTTAAGCTATAAGTAACACATTATTACGAAATGAGTAGGTGCCCACAAAAAAGGGGAAAATTTCTTTTTTCGGGTGAAATTCACAATAGGCAAAAAGTGAAATGTTAATTTTTCTCCGTGTAATGTTATTCACGTGAAACTTACAATACGGCTGATAATGAGTTTCTTCCAAACTTCTAAGTCTAAAATAATAAAAAAAAACATGCGTAAAGGGTACCAGTACCCTCTGTTATTCTTTCGTTCGCCACCAAAAGATATATGACAGTTTAAGCTTCCATTTATGATACATTTCACATGAAATGAGCAGATACTGACAAAAAAGGGGAATTTTCATTTTTCGTGTGGATCTCACAATAAGCGAAGAGTGAAATATCAAATTTTGCGTGGAATGTTTATCATGTGAAACCCACAATCAGGCTTTTTTATTACTTTTCAACATGAAATTTCTTGGAAACCTCTTTATTTCTATCTCTCTACCAGAAGCTTTTGAACTTTAATCATTCTTACCTTTGTCAAATTATACAAATTCAAAGTTATTCTATTTTCTACTAAAAGTTCTATCAAATGGACTCCAAACTAGGTACATTGAGCCTAAATTTATGTCATTTTAATTTCCCGTCCCTCCTCCCCTCTCCTCCAGTGTCATCATCTCATCAAAGTTAACGAGAAATGAAAAATCAAAATAAATTAAAATCCCCTTCGTATAATTTCAGACCTATTTCCATACACAAGTTTTCCAACACAAAATACCTTGTCCTTCGTGTCCTTCATGTACCATTAATTAAACGTTCAATTTCACCCTCGCCCCGTCTCCCATTCAGACAGTAGTTTCATCCAAATCCAACAACTACAACTACACCATTCACCATTAGTAATTAAAATAACGATTCGCTATACCAAATGCTATCTCATCAAGTGAATGTGCATCCTGAATTAAGTATCCACAAACAGCAATATCTCTTCACTCGTTGGTTAAAGTGGATAACAACTTTTCGCATAGATAAAGTTATCCTCACTTCTTGCACCACATCTCCTTTATCGTTCTATAATATCCAGCCAAGCATAACCTCGCCCTCCATTCACACCCCCAACAAATTCTTCCGCCTCCCTCACCTCACCACTCTCATGTCAGTCTAAAAGTGAGTATTTTAAAAGTATAAATGTGTGACAGTGTAACGAACAAATCCTACTGAGAGGATGCGGCATACAGGACGCAGTTAAAGCAAAAAACTGTCAATGAGTGAGGAATTTCCAATGTAAAGAAAATAAATAAAATAGTAAAAAAAAATTAAACTACAGATCCAATTAGGAGGCAGTTCTTTCTCGTCGTTTGTTCTAAATGGGAATGCTAGTTACATGACAGGCCAGTCGCAGTCAAGGCAGCCAACACTAACTGCGTGTGATCCTTCACCCAATCCCAATGCAAGCCTCGTTGGACCTTTAGAATTTTGTTTAAAATCCAACAAAAAAAACTCACTATATGTTGGTATAAATTGTGAAATGTGAGTCCTGATGAAAAAAAAAGAAAAACAAAAACATTCATCATACACAGACGGAATAGAATAATTCAATTGGATTAGTGGTTACGATATTTTCTAGGACATGTACGTAGTTCAGCAAATATAATCACATAGCTGTGGGGGTACTTTTTCACTCCTATTAACAGCACACCATACATAAATAAACCCAAAACCAATAGGTTTGTTTCGAGGGCAGCAAAGAAAAATAGCTTATTTCTAAATGGACGTAGAGTGTAATTTAATTAGTCTATAGGTAAATAGACATGTCCGGTTTGAGTGCTTAACACTTATAATGGTTAACAAGGGCGCCTCAGATTTTAAAACAAAAAAATGGTATTATTTGAAATTAAGCTTAAGATTATTGCATTTATTATGATTCGCAACACAAACTTAATAAAGACTGTTTGGCAGGTATTAGTTTGCGACTCGCCTTAATTCTGTTCGCCTGAGATGCCAAAAATTTTACAATGTCAAATGTCAGTCTACACCTTAAGCGAATATTCGCAGTAAGTCCAGTATATGCTTGTGAATCATATCGTGAATCCATACAAAATTAGCATTTTCATTCACCCGTGAACGTGCTCGTGAAGCTGTGTGGAGAGTTTCCGCTCACGAGCTATTCCCATGCAAAATGTACGGTTAACAGTTGACAGTTCGATTACTAGTCATTTGAGGCATTGTGGTTTTGAACGTCAAACGTCCGCAACCCATTCGCAAGTCTGTCCCAGTGAAAAATGTCAAAAAACCACTTTCTTCACTGGTGAATATTCACTTCACGAGGAAGTATATACTCGTAATAGGCTTTATCTTCGATATTCAACTGAAATTCTCGGAGACTTTAGCCAAAATCAAAGTTTTTGAAATGTCAAACGTCCAACAGCTCAGTGTGTCAGGTGTCACAAGCCATAATAAGGGTCCATGAAAAAAATATAAAATATTTCCAGTTGCATGTCCTTTTACTTGATAACAAGTTTAAGTCAAAATATGAACCTGCAGCCCACATAACTTTTATATAATATAAAATAGAGGGCCATCCAAAAATAGGTGTAATTTTTATATGCATAATAATAGAATAGAGCTATTATTATACGAGCTTTGTGAGATGTAGCGAAATCCAGTTGTCCTGCTGAAAAACGGTGACACCGATGTCCACACCATCAATTTAAGACCGAAAAATGTATCAGAGTTTTATAGTTCTTCTAACTGAAAAGGCCACACCATTTTTTAGCTGTTTATCTTAAGGACCCAAGGTTTTTAAAGAACGCAATCTTTTGTAAATACAATCATTAAAAAATGTTCACTTATTCATTTGAACGCTATCAATTGAACGCAATCTTTTAAGAATTCATAAGTTCTTTGATTTCTTTTGCATTTTTTTTTTTTCAATTCTTTTGAATATAATTACAATCTTTTAAATCACATTTAATTTTTTCCTTACCTAGTTCGGTAATTTTTCGTAAATTTAAAGTTGAATTTGAGAGCTGTAAATAACAATTCAGCAAAGAATAATTAACGAGTTGGGAAAATTAAATGTGATTCAAAGAATTATTAGAAACAAATTAAAAAAAACTAAAGAATGCAAAGAATACAAAGAATACAAAAAATTAAAAAAAATGCAAAGAATGCAAAAGAGTGTAAAGAATACAAAAGAATGCAAAAGAATCCATGATTATTCAAAAGATTGAACTCAATTGACTGTTGTAAAATTAACTGGGGAGAAATTCATTGCCAAATAAAAGGTGAGAGAAGAATTTCAAATCAAAGTCTCGAAGCGAAGTCGATGAACACATTCGTTTAATTGAAGTCGTAAAAGATTGCACTCACAAGAGATTGCACTCTTTTACAACCCTGGTAAGACCAAAGATATTTTTTATATGGAATAGGCATATAGATGGTGCGCTAACGTACTTTCATTTTTCAAAACACAATAAGACCCTCGTTATTGGTACGTCTTGTAGGATAGGGTTCTCAAAGTCTGAAGAAAATCGCAAAATCACTCCCGGGAAGTATTTCTTCAGAACAACCAGTGATGCCCTTGAAGTGGGAGCCTTCCCATCCTATTGGAACCAAATATCCCCTGGGTCCCATTCATAAGGGTCAGTTTTTCAGTGCGAAAAATTAATAAGAGATTTATAGTTCTTCTAACTGAAAAGGTCACACCATTTTTTTAGCTGTTTCTCTTAAAGACCCAGGATTGTTAAAGAATGCAATCTTTTGTGAATGCAATCTTTTGTAAATGCAATCTTTAAAAAATGCTAAGCTCAAGGTTAAACCTGAGTTAACTCCAGAAACAAGTTTTTCATTCAATTGAAATCCTAAGTTAACTCGGAGTTAACTCACCTACTATAGTGAGTTAACTGAGGGACCAAATTGAGTGTCTTTTCAGTAGTGGCGCTATCTCGATTTCGATAGTGAAAGTTATTGTCAGTGCAATTTTTTGTGGCACCATCTCCTTTTCGATGCGTGAAAGGCGTAGAAGGATGGTATCCTCAACGGAAAAACTGTTTCAGAGTTACTGATTTTACACAGAGTTAACCCCTTACTAAAAACTGGTCTTTAGAGTATTTTATGTCATGAAAAGAGCATTTCATTTAAGAAGGTCTCCTAATAAAAATGCACAGAAGAATATGGCTGAAAATTTTAGGTCACTTAATTTTGGTACTATTAGTACCATCGGAGGCCGAACTACCCCATTATTACATTTTCAAATTTTGCTAACAACTCCACGTTCAGCTTTTTATGATTCTTATTTAAATTGTTTTCCTTGCTTTTTAAGATGTGTAACAGCAACGGTAGTGTAGGTATGATAAATTTATTGAACTCTAATCTTGCCGGCTTTTTTAAAGCCAATAAAAAATACGTAGGACAGAAGAATTTTTCGGAATTTACTGCTATATAAAAACTTTTTTCTTGGTAAACCAATATATCATAAAAATATAAACGGAGACTTTTTATGGCCACGGGCGATGTTTTGTCTCAAACCGCCTTTTTATCTATATCGACAGAAGCACATTTTTTAATGTTAAGCCATCAGACAGACGATATATAACTATACACGGGTCGAGGTAAAATCCATTGGTCTAAAGGCATACATAATAAAATCAATAAATTCACAAAGAGGCTTCGCGCACTAATCGATATGGCTTGGCAATGGTGGTTGCAATCTTATTCTAATTTAAAAGTAGTCAAATAATTTGTGTGACTCAGATATTCAAATATAATAGACTAAGGAGACCACAGCTAATTTTAATTGTAACTGATAGAAAACAAAAAGAAGTGTAGGAGTTAAAATCTTGAGTAAAACTTATTCAAGAAATCAAATTCAAATCAATTGGGTTTAAATTAACAATGCATCGAAACCAAAATGTGAATGCAACTTCGAAAGTAATCGTGTTAGCCGAAATTTATTTTCACCCTACTTCAGTTACCTAATGTTCCTCTCATCATAAATCTCTTGAGTGTGCCAGACCATTTAAAAAATTCAAAATTCTAAATGAAAATCTGTGGCCTGGCAGGGCGAACTATACACTCAAAAGATCTGGGATTCCGTGATCTATGATTAGAGGAGCATTTACCTAGGGAGTGGTAAAAACGATTATTTTTTTCATATTTATTTAAGAATCCAAACACATTTTTAGTATGGATTCTAGTTTCGTTGTTATGTTTTATGAACAGGTAAAAAGTTTTAAGACTTCAAGTAAAAGTGGTCCAACTAGCTCCGCTCAACCCTACCTCCCAAGGAACCATTCTTTTTTATTTTCGATTTTCATCAGAACGATATTTCTGATTTATCTATTTTTTAAATAAGTTATTTCTTAACCAAAATTTTCAGAAATATTTTTTTTTTGGATTTTTAATAAATTTTCAAAACTTTGTTTTTGAAAATAAAATATTTTGAAAACCAGGTACATATATGATCAACTTTTATAAAACTCGTTATTTAAAGTTTTCCTAATACTCTCTTCAATATTTCAAGAAAAAAAAATAATTTTAATTACTTAAAATAACGGTATCTTCCATAAATTTCAAAAAAGTTTAAACAATAGGTACTACTTAAATATCAAAATAAGAAAAAAACAATTTAACAAAATATGGAGTTTCAGTTTTTTTTTTAATTTCGAAATCTCAAAAACTGGATGACATTTTTTTGAAATTTAATTTTTATATGCACATAAATAATTTCTTAAGATTCGTAAACCAAAACTTTTTCTAAAACATGTTTTTCAAAGTAATTATAGAAAAATATAAAAAAAGCTTTTAAATCGTTTAACCAACCAGTAGATAGTTTAGAACCCGAATACATGTGTGTCATTTGATTAGGTAGGTAGTTGTAAAAATATGAATGCAAATAAATACAAAATTTGGTGGCGCAACAGCTCGTGGAAAACTAATGCCTAGTGACTTGCAACTCTCAACCATTTCGGTGTGCGTGTTGTTAGCAGGAATGGAGGGGACCTACAATTCTTTCCCGAGTCCAAACGGCTAGATAGAAGCACTTATTCATGACAAGTATACACTTGGAGGATTTGTCAGTTCCTTGCAGGAGGCAGTTTCTCTGGAAAATTAAATTCGATACACTTGATGATTTGGGGTTGCTGAATTCAGTGGTTCTGTCTATTTTTTTGTTCATACTTCAAACAGGGGTTTCACAATTAAGATCAGAGCATGGTCCCAAATTTCAAAGTTTTAAATAAGGAACTGTCGTAGTCAGGAACTGAGGGAATTTCATGTTTGAAATGTCCTAAAATATGCACTTCTATATAAAATGACTCCAATACTGGTTTGTATAAAATTAAAAGAAGATCGCCCAAAATGTTCAGAAATTTTCCCAAAAGATTAGAACTTATTTAAGTGCTTATTTTTAAAAATGTTTGTATTCGAAATTTTTTTATGACCCTATCTGATCGAATCTAAACAAAATTTGACAAATTTGGCGACTGGAAGTAGCAAGTCAAATTCTAAGTCTACCTATTTAAAAACTAGAAAAAATAAAGTAATAGTTTAAATAATATTAATATTTTTTCTGGTTGAATTATTTTAATCTGACATCAGGCTAAGAATTCTGATACTGGACAGTTGGAAAGACCGTTAAAATACCATTATTTTTTAAATAAAAGAATATTTGAATTGCTTCATAAATAATGGCAGATAAACGATTTTTCCAAATTTCAACAACCAGAATTGTTAGCCTGATATAAGATTTAAATAATAAAACCAGAAATAAATATCGATATTATTAAAACTTTTAATTTACATAAATTTTGATTTTTTCCAGGTTTTGAGTAGTTAACCAAAAATTTTATTCACTACCTACTTCCAGCCGTCAAATTTTGTCCATATTGAATCAGATTAGGTCTAAAAATTATTTCCAAAACAACATTTTTCAAAAATAAGCACTAAAATAAGTTCTAATCTCTTGGGAACATTTCTGAACATTTTGAACCATGTTTTCAAAATTTGGTACAAGTCAATATTGGAGTCATTTTCATATAAAAGTATCTATATACTCAAGCGCATATTTAAGGACATTTCAAACATAAACTCTACTTAGTTCCTAACTTCGACGATATACTTTATTTAAAATTTTGAAATTTGGGACTGTTATTTGACCTAAATTGTGAAGCCCCTGTTTGAATTAGAAATAATAGACAGTACCACTGAATTCAGCATTTCCAAATCATCAAGTGTACTAAATTTCATTAATTTATACTACGAACTGGCGTGGGAAATGATTGTCACCAAAATTCAATAAACGGACCACTGTCCGATGGAGCGGCTTTCTTAAAAACTAGTTTTTTAAATAAACAATTTTGGCAAAATTTTTAAAAAAATGTTATGCCAATTTTGAGATATATCAAAATGCATTTAAAAACATAGTTTCAAAAAAATCATCATCCCGTTATTGAAATAGTAAATTTTCAAAAAAAAAATTAATATTTTATTTAATTTCCAAAATTTATTCTTTTTAAAATTTGATATGCATTATTATGGACATTTTAAAGAGGCTTTTACAAAAAAATTTGACTAAAATCGGTTGAGCTGTAAGTGAGAAAATCGAAAATCAAAAATCTTTATCGTTGAAGCCCTTTTTGAGATAAATAAAATTTTCCTCAACCGTTGTATGGCAAGTACCGTTATTTTTGGAACTAAAAAAATTTCAATTTCCTCTCTGGACTGTTACAAAAAAGGCGAAGCTAAAATTTTAGGTAAATAGCTTTGGTGATTTAGGCATTAGATCGAGGTAGGTACAGACAGACAGACAAAATTGTGCAACTCACTTTTTTCGAATTCTCTATCAGCGTTATGTCATGTGTGATTGTTATTCGAATTTTTGTTCGTGAATTCAAAACTTGCCCCATAAAACTAATGTTGCAAGTAAAAATCGATGGATTTAATTGTTTTGAAATCAATTTTGAACAATTTCTAACATTTTTTAGTTATCAACCTTACCTACAAGAGTCTACACTTAGTTGAGACTCAGGGATGTGATCAGTGGTCTTCTTGTGCTAGCCAAACTTTCAAAAACCAATCGAATCTATTATGTTTTGTACGTGAAATAAAATAATACTCTTATCTCAACAAAGATCCCACAAATAGATCAAAATTAATCATTTTATTGCAACGAATTAAATTCAAGTTATAACCACTTACCAAAACACTACCTTTTCACCTTTTTATCAGTTCAAAACATCCAAATTAGTTTCGCAAGAAAAAAACACCAGAAACTCCATTAATTTGCAATTTAACCTATCCAAACAGAATTTAAATTCAAAATCATATAACCGCTATTTTCCCAAATTTCATTCGATAAATTATGTGAACAGCGAAATAATTGGAAACCTCAGACCAGAACTAGGATCAAACAGACATAGAACCAAATAGAACAGGGCTTTATTCTAATCCTCCAGCTTTTTTTTTCACTTTTGAAAAACAAATTACTTTCTATGTGAACACAACAAATTAAAAAGTAAAACAAAAAGACTAAAAATTTGTATAACAATAAAACAAAACCATCACTAAAATCCCCTCTGATACAAGGACAAAAGAAAAATACAACAACAGCACTAAAGCCCATCAACGGTTACAACAAGCTTCTGCACTGAATTAATTTATTCACAAACATACACACCCGTAAGTGGATTTTCGAAGCAAAAAAAAAACAACAACAAAAATGATATTTATTTAATTTAAATATCAACCCGCTGAAAAATCTCTACTTATCCTTTTTAACATCGCAATGAATGGCGAAAGCAGAAAGATAACCCAGCGAGGACTTTTTACCAAAAAGTGTGTCCTTAACTTTATATTCAACCATCGCATCGCCCCATCGATGGCATTGCGCCGCCAACCAAAATAGAAGAACAAAATAAATAAAACAGAAGTAACCAACCGAGCAAACCAGCGAAAAACTTGCATCCATCCATTAAAATTCCATGCACTTCCGTTGCCTTGCATCATGCCCCACTCGCTCTGCCTTCACAGCCCTTTTGTCCACAAAAGTTTAAACTTTATTTCAACCAAAGATCCATCAGCCTCCCCATCATCAACATCACATAACCTGCCTCAATTATTCTTTGTGGAAAAACGAACATCGCACCAGAAAAAGGACATCTCCTTCGCATCTGACTGGTTGACTGGCTGATGCCACGTCATGAGATGAACTCACTGGGGAACACCACACCAAAACCGGAGACCGTTCGACGATGACGACTCTGACAACGATGCTGAACGAGAAACGTTAAAGGGATATAAATGAATACTTCACAGGATAAGCCTCGAAATGAGATTTGCACAAGGATGTTTCAAAATGAAAGATTAATTTGGTAAAATTTCCGAATGATACCATCGCAGGATAAATATTTCCAAAAGGATATGGCAGTGATGAGCAAATGAGTGGTGGATGCACATCCCTCATCGCACATGCACCCCATCACCCCATCAAAGGTTACCTTTTTCGAAAATGTGCAAACACTTATCCGCTCCTTGAAATTAATTAAAAACTAAAACTTAAGGGACGGGCAGAAAAAAATCAAAAAGGATTTCTTTCGTCTCATCCTTTTTTTTCTATACCAAACAAAATCAAAGAAAAAAAAATAATATTAACTCACCTCAACAAGCAATTCTAATATTTTCCTCCCTTTCGAGTGTCAATGTCGGCAGGTTTAGATTTTTTTTTTATTAAGTCCTGATTTCCAGGATCAAACCGGAAATTAAAATAACTCACTGGAAAATCACGCTGGAAACTTTATTATTTGTTTCCGATTGTTTTTTTTTTTTAATTTTAACTGCTTTTTCGGGTAAAAGTTTTCTTCACTGTGAAGCTTTTCAGACGCACCACGACGACGAAACCGTCTAACGACCTAGCGCAGACTGCGAACCGTTCGGATACATGATGGGCGATGTTTTTTTATGGTTTGATTTGGTTCTTTTGTTTTGAAAAAATATTCGTTAAAAAATGTTGGGGAGCAAGTTGTTGCTGGGCCACAGCTTATAAACTTATTGAGCCGACTCAATCGTCAGATCCATTTGAATACCCAACAGAGACTCCAACGGCGACGGCACGTTGACGGCAGCACACACACAGCACACGAACCAACCAACAACCCCCAAATGCACACACTTTCTGGGAGGACGGATGGGTGGCAGAGCAGAGACTATATACCTACAACTACTGACTTCAGAGGTGGAATTCAACTATTGCCACATGAAGCACCTCTCGGTTTCGGTTTCGGAATTGGATTCATCGTGTCGTCTCGGTCCTCCTGTGTGTCGTCGCACTTACTAAACGTAACACGTCGTTATATGTATCTATGTATGTATGTTGGTTTGGTTTCGTTTGGTACACAGAAGAGAATCCCTCCAACGACGAGGACGAGTACGACGACGACAACGACAACGACGTCCAAAGGTAACCCGCAATAACTGTGTACAGCAATAAACAGAGCAACACAAAATAAATACCAACAACAACAACAAATGGAAAAAAGTTTATAAAACGCAACCAAAACTGAAAACTACCCTCTCGATGTATAGTTACAACACACACCCGGCTTTGCCACTGGCGGCGCGCACCCACCCTTCATACCCCTTAATCAGAAGAGAGGGTGGCATTGTCCATGTCCATAAACACTCCAATACTTACCCGCTCTCCATCCCCCCCAGGCTCGATGACGATAATGATGATGATGATGTTGTAAAACAAGAGTGGTGTTTCCGCCACCTACTGACACATGAGGCTTTTTGCACCAAATCTATCCCAGGGTCCCATATTCTTCTGGCCATCCGATTCCTGCTCCAGCAACTCAACAAACCCCTAACACATATTTTGCGCCGCACCCACAGTAGGTATAGAGCGTAGAGGTGGACTCGTATAGTCGTAGGGTTTCATTCCGATCCCGTTCGGTCCCTGGGTTAACGTTAACTTAAATGAACACACAATAGGGATGCAACAGTAGAGAGGAATATACCTAAAAGGCATTAGCATTTTGATATACAGTAGTAGCTCCCTCTGACGACGAATGCCAACGGTTAAAGTGCTACTACTACTATTACCTGTATCATCACTATCTGTACCATCCAGAATATCATAGCTACTACGATATGAGGTGGAGATGTGGGTGGGGAGGAGGGCGTGTGTTTGTTCATTTTACCATTTGTTAGATGGAATTTTCGGACAAAGTGGTTTCTGTTGCGTTTTAAACTTTTTTGTATTTTTTTCAGGTGTAAATGTTATTAACTGTGCGCTTGTTTCCGTAAAATAAAGGTTTTTTATTTTAAATCCTTTCGAAAATTAAATATTTGTATTGATAGAACGAAGAGGAAATTAATTTGGTATTGGTGTGGGAATGCTTTCAATCAAATATTATGTTTGCGCGGCGCAATATTAACTTGATGAAATGCCTGAGTAAATAGTTTGGGGTAAAAGTATAGGTACTAGAAGATCAGAAGTTCAAGGTACAATGATCTTATTAAAGGCAGAATGACTATTTACAATGTAAGGCTTAGTAAATGCAATATATATGACCTTTATTGGGCAATATTTTAATTGTCCTAAAACAACATCAGAAATTTAGCTATTTCCAAAAAAAATTGATAACGTCATTAACGAGCACACATAAACTAAGTTTAATCAAAGCCTTTCTGGAAAAAAATTAAAAAAAAAAACATTTTCGTTTGGGAGTGCATTTGTGAATGCAATCATTAACAATGATAAAATGATTTCAATCAAAAGGCTGCATTTATTGACTTCATGGAAATGAATGCAAAGATCACAAAAAGAAAGCAAAAAATGGTACCTAATCATTTCAATGTCAAATGAATTTTTATTGCAGGGTTAGAATTTTGAATAAACGCAATCCTTTAATTGAAGTCATAAAAGATTGCATTCACAAAAGATTGAATTCACAAAAGATTGCATTCACAAAAGATTGCATTCTTTTAAGAACCCTGTTAATTGTTCTTCAAAGCTAAACAAAAAATTAAAATTTCCCTTTTAAGAATTTTTTTTTTAATGATCATCCATTTAGGCTTTCACTCGTTGTGCACCACCACGGCATATGTGTGTAAAGCTATAAATCTAGTAGCTAGTAGAATTGCTACTAGTTGCCGTGTCCCATGATCAGTGATGGACACCTACCTAGTATATGCCATTTGAGGGTTTATACCCTGGGTATATACCCAGTATTTACTTAAACGCGTTAATATGAGCATATTTTTATTTTTAAATTTAAAAGTTTATAATTTAATTTTAAAAATCGAATGGTTTTCTCAGTGAAAGTATTTTAAGACCTTAACCGTAATGATCCGATTAGTAGAACGAAAACTATAATTTTTTGGAGAATTCACTTCGATCAATATTTTGATTGAAGTTCATTTTATTTCTAAGAAAAAAATCTTTTAAAAAAACTATAGCACCTCTGTTGTAGGGTCTGTGATAAAACATGCCGTTATATAATTTTAGAAACGGTGTGAGGCAATAAAAGTGCGTTTTTTAGATTTTAAAAATTGTAAAGTTTTTCATCAACTACTGAATTTAGTATGAATCGAATCGAATCGAATTTCGGGGGGCTTTTTCACCCTTTTAGAAAGAAATTGTTTGCCCTTCCCTTTTTACACAACGTAGCAAGTTATGTCAGCTTTCTTCAAAAGGATTTACCTTGAAGATCCAATTAGTGGAACAGGAGTTATGATTTTTTAAAGTCATTCATATCGAAATTTAATAAAAACATACGATGTAAACAACGGGTTCTTACACGCTGGTGGATGGCCTTGGGCAGTGGTCCGTGCAGGGAATTTCAATGAAACTTTATTATTTTTTTGTTATTTTGAGTAATTATAAGTCGTAGGATAGTAAATGAGGTATCTAAATAATGGAAATTCAATTGATTTGGATTTAAAAAATCAAAGTAAACCATGCACTGAGGGGTTTTGAACTCATATGTATATCAACCTCAATATGACCATTATTTCCACTTAACAGCACTTGGAGAAGTTAATAATTTAATTTAAATTCAATTCAAAAATACTTTTCAGATAAGACATTTATCAACACCTAACATTCACCCTCTTAACAAAAATAATCTCCAAAAACGACCAAAAACGCATTTCAAAATATATTCCGATTGCAATATCTCCAGTAAACTGAATTTTAAAACTCAAAAATTCACACTCAACATCAAAGTCCATAAACTCTTGCAGATTTTGAAACCTCAGAATTTTTGGATCACTCATTAAAGAGGTAAAAATTAAAAACTACTTACTTTATAATTTAAATACCGGATATAGGGTACGTATTTACCCTTTTAAGGTATATATACCCCGTTAATACCCGGTACATCACTACCCATGATAAATGTAAGATTGGAATCTGTCGACTTTTGTGTAGTTAAGTGTTGGCAACCCTTTACACGAAAAATCTAACAACTGACAGTTAAGGGTTAGTACAAATGGAAATTTTCCAATACCATTTTTTCAATTATGTTTGAAATATTATTGTTCAATAATAAAAACACATTGTTTTCTCATACAGTTCCTAACCTGTCAGCTGTCAAATTGTTTTTGTTTTAAATGTTTTTAATACATATTTCAAAAAAATGGAATAAAACCCAGTAACACTGCATTTTTTAATACAGAATAGAGTTAAGTGACAGAAAATGCCGAAGTAAAAAGACAGGAAATGCGGATTCATGTTTGTTACTAAATTCTGTTAGTTTAAAAAAAAAGGAAAAAATGTAACACATACGCCATAGTTCACAAAAAATACTGTAAGTACATATTAATTTGTTTCTTTTTTTTTATTAGACTGAATGTCCACAAAGTTCGAACAAAGAATGACAAGACGCTGAAAAGCGTGAATGCGATGGTCTTGGTCTTGTTGGACATAGAGTAAAATTTTTTGTTTTTATTTTTAAGGTTGAATAACAAATGTAATATCATGGCCTGCAAAAGTAAAGAATTTTTTTATTCTTTGTGACCTTTTTGATTAACCTGCTTTTTCCAAATCTCGCAAAAACAAAATCTGTCTTTCAACAATTCCGCGTTTTAGATTTCACACCAAAAACCTCACAAAAATCAACCAAAATCTCGAATATAAAAATTTATTTTTGCAGAATTTAGGATCTCGCAATATTTAATTGCATTGTAACAAACGATTTTTTGGGAACGGGTTATTCTGTGTTCCAAAATTCTTTGACCAAAATTCTGTACCTATATATGAACAAAAAATTCTGTATGGACATAACTCTGTATTCAATTATTCTGTTTTTTCATTATTCTGTATTTCAAAATTCTGTAAATTACAAAATTTCTATTTCCGAAGTTCTGTATTTTTCTATTAATCTAAAACTCTGATTTTTAAAATTCTAATATCTCTTCAATGTAAATTTAGACTTCCCTCGCAAAAAATATTTCTTAGTTCCAGTTGTACAAATTTGTATTTTGTTGTATTTAATTTTCAGCAATTTTTACTATCTGATTTCGGAGGAATAACTCAGGTTCAACAAGGGCTCAAGGTTGAAGAATGTTTTAGTAACCAATTAAATGTATAAACCATCAATCGTTGAACCTCAGTTTATTCACTAAAGACGTTGAGTTAAAATTGCTGAACCACGGATTAAATATTTGTACAACTGGCCCTTTGCAAGCTAATTGTTTCAACTTTTTTTAACTATCAAAACAATTTCTGTATTCCAAAAAATTATAAATGACAAAAGAAAAATTATACTTTGAAAAGTGAAATTCTGTAAATACAAAATTCTGTAAGTGCCAAAATTCTGTAAATATAAAATTAATTTTTCTAAAATTCTGTAAATGATAAAAGAAAAATTGTTTTGATTTGAAAAAAAAGTGGCACTTTTTTTCATTACCTATCTTTTTTGAAATTCAGAATTTTAAATTTACAGTATTTTGAAATACAGAATTTTGGAAACTGAATTTTGGCACTAACAAAATTTTGAATTCACAGAATTTTGAAGTACGGAATTTTGGAAAAACAGAATTTTGCAATCCGAATTTAGACAAATACAGAAGTATGACCCCAACTTGCTGGAAATTCATGCGATTTATCGACAAGTATCGAAATGTGTTGTTATTGGCTGGTTCCTTTTTTTGTCAACACCTATTTGATTAATGAAAGTAAATTAACAAATGTTTGGGATTCTAGTAATCGAAAAAATTATTTCACTTGGATGAATGGTTAGCTTTGTAGAACGAGTCAAGGTTGATAAATTCTTATGGAGAGAATTTAATACATAAAATATAAAAAAAATGAAGCTGTGTTTAAAAACTAGGAAAGCATCGCACTTTTTCATTATTAAAAAATGTCTGTATTTCAAAAATTTTTAAATGACAAAAAAAAAATTGTTTTGATAGGTAAAGAAAAAACGTGCCACTTTTTTTCAAAATCACAATTTTTTTATCATTAACCAAATTTTGGAATAAAGAATTTTAAAGTCCAGAATTTTGGAATACAGAATTTTGAAATTTAGAATTTTACAAAACTGAATTTTTGATTTACAGATTTTCGGCACAGAATTTTGAAATACAGAATTTTGGAATAAAGAATTTTAAAGTCCAGAATTTTGGAATACAGAATTTTACAAAACTGAATTTTTGATTTACAGAATTTTGGAATAAAGAATTTTAAAATCCAGAATTTTGGATTGGAATAAGGAATTTTAAAATCCAGAATTCCAAAATTCAGTACAGAATTTTGAAATTCCAGAATTTTACAAATCTGAATATTTGGTTTATACAGAATTTTGGCATTTACAGAAATTTGGATTTACAGAATTTTGAAAAATAGATTTTTGGAATAAAGAATTATAAAATCCAGAATTTTGGAATACAGTAGTAATACTCGTACTATTCCAATTGCAGGCATAAAATATGAGCCTATTTTAATTATGATAAATCCTGTTCTTGAAAAAACCCCTCTGATTTTTAGCTAAAACCCAGCCAACTTGCGACATTAAAGTATTTGGTTCTTCATAGGAGATTTCGAACTTAAAGTAAAATATAATTTAATTTTCTTTGTTCATACAAATACCTGGCAATATAAATCAATTTTAATAGCAAATAAGGTTATTTTCGGTTTTCGGACTATTACAATACCTTAACATTCCTTTCTTAACCTTCTTTGAGAAGCCTTATATCAGATACATACATACATATATATTTGCTTTTAAGATCCTTGTCGTTTATATATGTAGGTATAAGGTATGTAAAGGGCATGTGTCGTGCGTAAAGTAGCTATATCCGTGTAAATCGCCCTTGGCGAGGTAAGAATTTCCTTTTCCTGATAAGCCTAACAAAGTTATCTTTATCGAGAAGTAGGTAGATATGGAAAAGAAATAAAATACCACACAAAGATAACTTCCTCAAAGGATATTGTATCCGTTTTACAAATATCTATAAATGTATATCACAATGCATGCGGCTATTATCATTGTCGCTTTAAGAAGATTAATGACAAATATTTTATCCATCCACAAAATCATAATGTTTAATTTAAATTAAATTTAAAATTTAATAACGTCTCTATATTGATCTTTAGAGTTAAAGTAACGTTGCTTTGGGTAGTCAAAACGTAAATTTTCGCATAATTGAAAACATTGTTGTTTTATATTTTATTCTTTTAAATTCTTAAAGAAAGATAAGAGTGTAACCTTCATTGTATATGATTCAAGAGATCACAAAAAAACATGTTCTTATAAAATCATTCGTGTCCATCAAGTTACCATCAGCACTTCAAGTTTTTTAGAATCCAGTAAATGGATTAAATGTCCAAAATTTGTCGTGAACGAAAAAAATTTGTCGCGCTTGTTTTTTTAGAAATTAACCCTGGTAATGCTAACTTGACAGTCCACCCCACAACTCAATATAGAGTAAAATGGACTCAAAAAAGAAAAAAGGAGTAGCTATGCGTGAATTTGTCGTAAATATATCGTAAACGAAAAATAAAATTATTAAAAAATTCCTTGCATTTGCCAAAAAGCCCCCAAAAAAAGAAAAATAGGCGCGACAGATTATTTTTTTGACACAACAAATTTAAAGACATATTACGACAGTTGTTTAAACAAATTCCATACCAAAAAAACACGTAGAATTAAAAGTTTTCATATGATAATGCGGGTTTTTTTTAAATAGTAGAAAAACTGCGATTTTGGGACTTTTTGTCAAATTCAAGGAATTTTTAATTTTTTTTTTTTAACGATATAATTACGACAAATTTACTACAAATTCACACATACTTCTTTTTCTATTTTTGAGTTCATTTTACCCTATTTTGAAAGTCAAGTTAGCATTACCAGGGGTTAAAAAGTAAGTTTATTTAAAACTTTACGTTACGTTACGTTACGTCATAATATGTTATTGTTTGTATAACGATTGATGTAATTCATTTAAAAAATTCAACATATAATGCAAATTAAATTACCATCTAAGCTTGTAAGGTAAAACTTTTACCATTTTATTGTCAATTTGAGTGCACGTAACGTAACGTGACTAAGCTTAAGTATATAATTTGAGTCGTAAAAAGATTTTTTAAGATAATTTTAACGTAAAGAAATAAAAAAGTACAACATCAAATGACTTAAAGTCATACGTTTTTAACGTAACATTTTTTCTTCAAATTTAATACAATGCTATCTGTCAAAACGTAAATGATAAGACAATGAAGAGCATTTGTATTTTGTGTTTCTCCTTACAGCCATGATTCCTAAGAAAATAGATTGTGAGTTACTATAAAATTTCGAGATTTAAAACAAAAAATTAGTCACTATACACCGCAACGTAACGTAAAGTAACATGTTCAATAAATCAATTCTGCGGTTAAACAGATTCTTATTTAAGCTGTATGTTGTCATTTGTTATGAAAGTGGCAAGATGCCGCTTGTAATTAGCTCTCTTCGGCAAAAATCTGATATTGCAAGAAAAAAGTCAAGCTTAAAAATAATTTATTTGAGGAAATAAATACATAAAAGAAGAAATTTAGTTACATTACGTGAAATATTGCGTAGGTAAGACTTTCAAAAATACAAATATGTCTAACAATTGTAAAATTTTTCAATACTTAATTACTAATTTCAAAACCAAAAAAAACGTAATTCAATGTGGGGAACTTGAGCTCTTCTCTTCCTTCCCTAACCAAAGAAGCTAACAAACATTTGATTCCTGTTAAGCACACAAAATTTATAATTTCTTGATTTACATCCTTGATTCAATTGCAAGATTAAAAAAAGAAATTTTTGTTTAATACATCACAACGTCACGTAACGTAACGTAACGTAACGTAACAAAACCTGCTAATTAATTCACTTAAATTGATTTTTTTATTAAGGCTGTGCCAAGACATCTGTAACGAAAAACAAGTATCCATTTTAGATTCAGAATATAAGCAATAAATACGTTTAATAAGAAATTACGTTACATTACGTGAAGTTTTGCACAATTAAGAACGTTTATAAAAATAACTGTTAGCTTTTCTTAGAACCTACTAAGTTATTAAATGTAATTTTAAAAAGGGGTCATTCTCTTTTCACCCCATGTAGTAAAACAAGCCTACAAATATTTAATTTTTACACAAAAAATAAATATGAAGGTTCTTTGGCATGAACCTTTACGCTTTTGGCTTTGACTTTGTATACTTTCAAGCCCTTCTCTTTGTTATTATATCAACCCCAGCACTCAAAACTCATGCAGACAGGAAAAAAACACAACCCAGACAATTTATATCTCCTGTAAACTGGACCTTTATTTAAGGGACCAGTAAATGGTAACATTTTCAAGAAATCATCAATATTTGATACTGTTTAAAGTCAATCTATTTTCATTTTTGTCCATCTAATAACTTTGTTTCCCCTTTGCTCCGTGCGTGCATTTTTGAAGACCCTTTTTCTTCATATTTATATAACCTTTAACATTTAACCTGGTTTCATCTTATTTCACTAAAACTTGTTATCTAAGCCAATTTTATTGGACGTGATAGTAAATATTAGAAATTTGTTTCACACTTGCAACAGGACGAAAAAGTTTCCCATTGCTCTTCTGGCTTTGGCCACAAACCACAGCACACGTGCATCGTAGGTTTATAGCTCTAGGTACCTTATATAGTACCTACGTACCTATACCAATACCTATACTTTACTTGCTAGCTTGTCGTCTATCCTAAGGGCCTCATCTACAATCATATGAGTGCTTGAATATTTTGGAAAATTGCAGATTTTCCGGCAACGAGATGGAGATGGAGCTCTTCTTTTTCTCTTGTAGGTATGTAGATAGTATTTTATGATTTTCAAGAGCGAACATTTCTAGAAATTGTGTTTGGCTCAAGGTAGACACCCCTTAACTGTCAAAATTGCTATGTTGTGCTGTGTTTTTTTTTTTTGTATTTGTATGGTACTGCGAACACAACTTCAAAATGGAATATTTGCGGCTTTGATTGGGGATGGTATGGAAATGGGGGGGGGGGGGCGAGGAGATAGACGTACTACACTTCTAGAAAAGGACTTTTGCTGGTTAATAAATTCGAAGCTTTGGGAATTTATTGAAATGTTCTCGAACTGTCATTAGTCAAAAGACTACACGCCATAACCATGCCTGTGGTTAGTTAGATTCCCAAGTGTGAAAGGTGAAGTTAGGGTAGGTAGGAAGTTGATAACATAAACTTGACTTGGAAAATGAACATGAACTCTCGACTGACAACAAAGATTTTGGAATGTTCTTCTGGATTCTTGGTTCTCTGTGTGACTTTAATTGAAAGCCAACCCCCAGGGAATATGATGGTGCAGCCAAAGCTTATGGCCGATGTATTGGTGATGACAGATTAAAATGAGTGTTAGTCATGGATTTAGTTTAATTTAGATATCAAGTTGAGTATGGTGAAGGATCAACAAATAATAAGATATTCAAGAGTTGCTTGTTGTTGGGCATTACAGTGTTTATCTTAAAGTATCGGTCCGTTGTAATGCTTTTACTTAACGCTGAGGCAAGCTCGGTGGTGTCTAAGATTCTTTCCAAGAAGCAGCGAAACTTTTGATTAGGAGGATCGAAGCTCCGAATAAAACGGCTTTAAATCTTTTATTTGAAGAGGAGCTCAAAGGAATAAAACGGTGTCGGGTATCCTTATAGGAAACCCTATGTCCCCAGCAAATGCGGAATAAGCGGTCAGAACCCTCGAAGGAGAACCTTGTTTAATGGAGCTTCAGCCCAAAGGAACAAAACGATTGTCCCTGAGACACAACCCAGGGAAAGAAACAGTCGGAACCTTCAAAGGAGAACCTTGTCCAGTGAACTGCTAGAAGAGGAGCCCAAAGGAACAAAATGATTGTTCCTGACACACAACTCTGGTCAGGGAGAGAAATCGTCGGAACTCTTAAAGGAGAATCATGTCCAATGAGCATCTAGAAGAGGAACTCAGAGGAAAGAAACGGGTGGAATTTTTTATGGAAACCCTCTATACTTATGTGACAAGCCTATATAAAGGGTTTTTCAAACGGGACGCTACAAAAGTAGAGCGACAGGGACAGCAAACGACGCCATATTTCTTGCCGCTCTTTTGACATTTCTCTTCAGTAAGGTTTGCCTTTTCATGATTGAAAGATATACGAGCCAACAACGAGTCGAAATTATTAAAATTTATTACCGAAATTCGGAGTCAGTGGCGTGCGCTACGTCCAATTTATGGTCTTCATAATCGTCCTAGCAGATCAAACAATTGAGCGTCTAGTGGAAAAATTTGAATCCACAGGCACAGTACAAAATGTTCCCGTGCCAGTGAGAAAAAGAAGTGCCCGTAGTGTCCAGAATATTGCTGCCGCTGAGGCTTCAGTTGCAGAAAGCCCAAATGTGTCTCTCGCACGTCGTTCTCAAGCGTTGGGCATCTCTGTGATGTCGTTGTGGCGAATTTTGCGAAAAAATCTTTGCCTTCATCCTTACAAGATTAAATTGACGCAAGAATTGAAGCCGCTTGACCGTCAGAAGTGTCGTATGATCGTGAATTGGGCTGAGCAACAACTTGAAAATGATTCGGATTTTCATCGAAAAATCATCTTCAGCGATGAGGCTCATTTCTGGCTGAATGGCTTCGACAATAAACTAAATATGCGGTATTGGTCAGGCAGCAATCCACACGTACTCCATGAGTCATCATTGCATCCCGACAAAATTACGGTTTGGTGTGGTTTATGGGCCGGCGGCGGCGTCATTGGGCCGTACTTCTTCCGTGATGATCAAGACCGGCACGTTACTGTGAATGGGGATCGCTACCCTTCAATGATAACCTAATATTTTTGGGCCCAATTGGATTATATCGACTTGGAAAACATGTGGTTCCAACAGGTCAGCGCCACAAGCCACACAGCGAATGTCGCAATCAATTTATTGGAAACCATGTTTGGAAAACGTGTTATCTCACGAAATGTTCCAGTCGCTTGGCCGCCTCGGTCGTGCGATTTGACGCCGTTAGACTATTTCCTGTGGGGCTACGTCAAGTCTATGGTCTATGCCAACAAGCCAGCGACGATTGATGAACTTCGTACGAATATCGAACGTGAAATTGCAGCAGTATCGAACGATTTATGCTTAAAAACCATCGAAAATTGGGTTCAGCGTCTGGACTTCTGCAAGCGTGCCCGTGGTGGCCATGCAAAAGAAATCGAGTTCCATACATAATGGCATCGATCGTACTTTTACAGGAATAAAGAATTTCATTGATATCCACAACCGTTTTTGTTTTATTTAAAAAAAACTTTTGTAGCGCTCTTATTGAAAAACCCGATACAAAACACAATGAAAAGCGGCCAATGTGACCATTCTCTCAGAAAAGCATCAAGGGTGAATTTAGTAGCATTTTCGGGCTTAAGCATGCTTATACTCCCAAATGACTTGCATTGGTATGTAGATTTGTAGACTTTTAAAGCATTCATATTCCTGTAATTTTTTAAATTGATTAACCGAATCGTCTTTGCTCATCAAATTTTCAAAGTCTTACAAACTAATAAGGGCCAGTTTTTCAGTGCAGGGTTAGCTCTGAGTTAAATCAGAGTTAGTTAATCTTGAAAATAAATTAACCCAAAGTTAACTCAAAAACAGTTTTTCAGTTGAGGATTAACTTTCACCATTCACGCATCAGAATAGAGATGGCGCCACAACGGAATTGTACTGACAATAACTTTCACTATCGAAATCAAATGGCGCCACAACTGGAAAGACACTCAATTTGGTCCCTGAGTTAACTTTCCAAAGTAGGTGAGCTAACTCAGTTAGCTTAAACTGAAAATTACGTTCCTGGAGTTAATTCAGGTTCAACACCAAGACTAGGACGATCTTGCACTGAAAAATTGGACATTGAAGGAACGAAACGAAGTCGTAGTAAAAATAATAATAAATAAAAATTAAAATAAAAACAACACTTCCAATCAACAGTTTTGCATACTTTTTTGATTTGAAATGAAATAAAAAAAAATTCTAAAAAAAATTTTTTAATTTAAAAAAAGAAGTTTTTTTCGATACATTTTTTTATTTTTGAATAAATGTACTTTTATTTCATTAAATTTTACAAATCTCAAAACAAGTAACTTAAAGCTTTTAAGTTCAACTCAATGCGACCACTCATAACAAAGATATAGGTCTTCAAAGAAGACTAACACAAATTTTAAAAGAATACTTGTTCTGTTATTTTTTTTTTTTTACTAGTGTACATCAGTAATACATGATAAGAATTTTAAGGTTTTAACAAACAGTTGATTTTTATTATTTAATTCACCAACAACGATTGTTATAATTTTAAAATTCAATTGATTGATTTGAAGCTTAAAAAATAAAAAAATAATTGCTTAACATTTGTACAAAGCCCTAGGCCTGCGCAGGCCAGCTTAATATATATATATTTTCCCCTTTTTTTTGTTAGAATTAAAGTTGAAAATACATAAATCAATAAATACCTATAGTAAAATATAAATTATGAACTATGGATCGTTCGAATTTATATTTAATCACCCCAGACATCGCAACAGTTCTAATTTCTTTTCTGTAAAATTCTTTATAATTTCTATGGCTTCATGCAAATTAATATTTACAACCCCCAAGATTACATCCCTTACCATCGTCGATGTCGTTTTAGTTGTTGCTGTCGTGTTGTTGTCATCATCAGTTTTTTTTTTTAATCGATAAGTTCACTTATTTCAACCTTCTACTGTGACTGTGACTGTGTGCCTTCTCTTGTTTTAATTGAAATCGATGAATAGGGCTTTTGCCGTTTTCTCTAATTTCAATTTATTTGCTTTTCATTTATATCTCAATTTGATTGCGTATCTACCTGATGGCAATCAGATGCAGCAGCAGGTGATGAAAATTATTTCACAATAGCTCTCGACTGTATGGTTTTATACACACCAGAGTCTATGGACAGGGACACAAACAGACAATAGTTGCTGCAAAATGGCTTTCTTTTTCAAAACAAGGACATTCAAGTTCTTGCTGATGGATGTGTGAATGATGTGAATGTGAATGGATATCTAGGTTCACTTTGGTAGCCTTGTAATCAAGTCAACTGCACCGAAGACGAAGATGACATGGATGTGAAATTCTTGAATTAAGTCACCTGGCATTCACACATATCAGACTGAGTGTGTGTGAAAAGCTATTCTTCGTCCTTTGCTTTCTCTCCTCTTGAATATACACAATAAAAGGATTCAAATGAGAAGATTTTATATCCAACCATATAGTTGGTTAGGTTTTCTATAAAGAAATAGACCAACAACAAGGAGAGCTAGGTGACTATAGGACCAGTTCCAGGACATGGAAAATCTTTCAGAGGCACAATACAAACCTGAGCTCCTCAATAATAGTGACAATAAAATTGTATCTTTCTTGTACAATGACACAAGAAGACGATGCTGATGTGGGAGGGTTATCATGTTTACTGTTGTGTGAACGACGGGTTTGCTCATCTATAGATACGTTCTTCATAAAGAAGCCAAGAGTGCGTGTATATCCTTGATAATGTTATTATTGGCACCAGGAAATATTGCCAACATCATAGTTTTAGGCATACAAACATACCAGAGTATACGAGTAATACAATTCCCACAATCTAGTAAGAGAAGACGAAAATCAGGATGTGTGTGTATGTACGAAACTTCCTCGTAATGTATTCTCCCAAAAATGCACTTGAATGCGCAGACATGCATTAGGAACACCACTTCGACTTGCAGGAGTTGGAACAGGATCATAAAATACAAGGTGCTACTGTACTGGTGCTGTTGCTGACGTTGCCATTGAGAAGTATCTAACCACAAACAACCACCAGCACCAAGTAGGAGGTGTGTTGTTAGAGTTAAATAGATCATCATAGCTGGAAGAGTGTGTATCTACTTAGAGCAATTGCTTTTGGGTATGTTGCATAGGTATGTTCCTACTTGTACCAACATATATAGATTTGTTAATGTTGCTCATACGCCCCAGTTAATAATCGACTTAAAGAGAGAATTCTGTCTCGGTTGATGGCTTTCTTGTTTGAGTGTGGTGACTCTACGAGTATAACAAACAAAATAATGGCAATATTTATGGTGTGTGCTTACAGTGTGATGATTGACAGTGGTGCTCTTTGTATGGGAAATTGGACAAAATTCAACAACGATTTTGATGTAATTTTTGGCTTGAGGCGTGATTGCAAAAAAAAATCAATACCATCCACCACCACCAATTAAAAACAGTTCATGAATAAAGTTTTTCGCAATCCCACTTTTTGGAAATTAGTTTGTTATTTTTGTAAAAGTTGTTTGTGTATGTAGGTATTTTCAATTTGATATCTGGAGCCACTTAACTGATTTCGATAAAGAGAGACTGACACGCCCACTTTTGAAAAAATATCATCGATAAATTGATAAAAATTTCAGTCAAATTTTTAGTAAGCCTTTTAAGCAATATTTTTTTTTTTGAAGAAATTTGATCATACTTAGTTTTTTCCACACCCGCTTTTTGCGCGTTCTTAAATATTTTCTTCTATTATAAGTAAGAGTAAAGTGAAAACCATAAATCAGGTTTCGATGAAAGATTTGAAAAAGATAAAGTAAATTTTATGACCGAAAATTTCTACCCTCTGACCGCCCACTTTAGAATTCTTCTAATTTTTTAACGGGTGTTTTTTTAGGCGTGTGGTTTTCAAGAAGAAATAAAACGCATATAATTTAATTTGTGGCCAAGAATTTAGCTTTATTATAAAGATAAGGGTTTGCTATTATGTTTTAAATGATTTCCGGGAAGTGGCTGCCAGGGCTGGTTCGAATATATTCCAGCCAAGATGCCCAATTTTCATCTACTTTTTGCAGCAATTTGGGTCGTATGTCAGCACTTACGCACCGGATATTCTCCTTTAAGGCGTCAATCGTCTCGGGCTTATCTGCGTAGACATGTGACTTCACAAAACCCCACAAAAAATAGTCTAGCGGTGTTGAATCGCACAATCTTGGAGGCCACGCCCAGGCCCACGTGATGACATAATGCACTCACCAAAAGTTTCCTTCAATAAATCAATTGTTTCGCGGACCGAACCATTATTTTGGAAATGAATTTGCACGATTTGCAAGCGTAGGAATAAGTCATGTCATGTCCGTCAAGTGAGCATTACCAGGGGTTGATTTAGAAAAAAAAGCAAGTACCACAATTTTTTTTCTTTCACGATATATTTACGACAAATTTACGACAAATGGTAATGCTAACTTGATGGACATGAATTTTTCCTACGTTTGCAAATTGTGCAACTTGACAGTGAAGTTAGCACTACCACTCCTCAAAATTGGGTAAAATTAACTCAGAAAGAAAAGAGGAGTATGTGTGAATTTGTCGCAAATATATCGTAAAAGAAAAAAAATTATAGAAAATTCCTTGAATTTGACAAAAAGCTCACAAGCGCGACAAATTTTTTTCTTTCACGACAAATTTATGACAAATTTACGACAATTTATCCAATTATTAGATTGTAAAAATTTTGAAGTGGTAATGCTTACTTGACGGATATAGATTCAAGGTCAATTCCATTTTGTTTAACTGTCGACAGTTGCGATTTTTAATTAACTATTGGACAATGCTCTGAAGACCAAAATTTAGTGAGCTTATCATATACACTGTTGTTGAAGTTCTGCAATTAAAAGACAAGGAAATGATACTTGAGGTATGATTATGACAACTTGAGGGTTTTGTCGTTTGAAAAACGATTCAATGAATTAGAAGTTTCAGATAATAGGACAGATGGAAAAAAATAAATACTAACAGAGAATGAAAAATAAAATCGGAGACAAAACGAAACCCTGAGGCACACCAGAATCAATTTTTTAGATACTTAAAGAAATGCTGTTTTCCATTCATTCGAAAAGAGTCTAGTAGAGTAGGACAGATGGTAATGAATACGCAATGGTATTGCCAGTATTGAAGAACACCTCTTCAAAGCAATGCGAGCGAAACAATCCAGTTCAGCACAACTCATGATACTGTACGAGTTCAAAGGAAGAAAAAGACAAAATATATACTTAATCAAGCACACAATGTTTGAAGAAACTGAAGAGAAAAAAATCCTAACCGATAACCTTAATTTAAAGTTAATAAAAATAATTCTCAAACCGAAACCGAAACTATTATAAATTACTGTAGTAACTCAGAGAGAGAAACCAATTGAAATCAGTTATTTCTTTAATTTCGGATTTTTAAAGATTTTTTCCTCTTTTGCACCACTGTATGACATAGGCTAGATGCTAGAACATTTAAGCTTTAACGTAGATAGGTATATTGTGTGCATGGGGGTAGGTTTTTTACTAATTTTTTTTTCTTTTTGTAGAGGCCATATGGCGTAATTAGAGAAAAACTTACAAAATATATTTGTATTTATCTTTAGTTATTTTTATACACATGCACATACTAAGAATGAAGCACGCATTACATGATATATGAGCATTATTAAGTAAATACGTTTTAAAACTAATTAGGTACATGGGTACCTAGAATTGAATGAGTTACTTATGATTTTCAAATTTAGTCACAATCACCTGAAATGTGAAACAAATTGTAATTATTAATGGCTTTATTTCTTAAGAAACGTTTGGCTTTACTTTGACAAATTGAAATAACATAACTACTGTGTATGTACACGCAGGGTCTCCATAAGTCTTTATAAAGGTCATTAGATATTTAATTTTAGTTGGTGTGCCCCTTTATTTCTTCCATATGAACAACATTTTAATATTTCAATTCATTCAAAGGGCTTACGTTCGACCCTCCAGCAACCCAGCTGCAGGATAGAACAACCAAGAAAATCAAAACAGAGATGTCTATCGAAAAGCAAAGCGATAAAGTCAAAGAAGAAGATACAAATCTAGTCAGGATATGCGGTCAAGTGTCGGCAGCCATAATAAGGCCAATTCTTAAAGCCATGACAAGAATCCAAAGAACAGAGTGTATCGGCACAACCAGTGCTAAGAGAACTACTCCAACGGCAGCCCTAGAAACTTTCTTTTCACTAGCCCCAGACGATCTGTTTAAGAAAGAGATGTCGGCCAAAATTGCTTTAAGACTTAAACAGTCCAATCATTGGAAAAGGGATCACTAGGGCCATAGAACAATAACGGACTTTACGGACATAGACGTTCAAACAGACTACATCACACCGCACATAGATTTCAACCCAGTGGCAATGACAGATATCCCAAAAAGGGAAAATTAAGCTGAGATCTCTAAGTGCAACAAATACTGTTACCCTAAAATGGGTCCCGGGACATAGTGATATTTTTGGTAACGAAATATCAGATGAATTGGCCAAAAACCGATCATCTCTTGATCCGAGCCAGGTCAAATTCTCGATACATGCGTCACTGGAGCAAGAAAAAATTTGAAGCTGGAAAAGTCAGATGGTCACTAATTGACACTTGTCGGGTTTCAAGAAATTTATGGCCGACTATTTCAAAGAATCCAACTGAATATTTACTTAAGATTAGCAGGCTTCAACTATCACTCCTGGTTGGAGTCATAACGGGCCACAAGTGGGAACCTACTTGAGAAGAATGAGCATCAGCCCACCGGACTTATGAAGAGGGCGACAATATGAAGAGGCAGAGGAGGGTTCATCACATTTTTTTTTGTGTGAATGCCCCAGCTTGGCTAGAACTAGAAAAGAAGCCCTCGGAGAATACTTTTTCGACAAAATGGGTAACATCTCTTCCTTTCCACTGAAGAATATCTTGAAATTAATTTAGAATTCAGGATGGTTCAAGGAGGCATCCCATTCCTAAACTCCCCTCAATCCTTTGGTGATCCGTACAAAATCATTTTCATTCACTTAATGAAAATTCTCAATAAGAATTATTTTTTTGTTTTTCTCCTGGAGGTGAAGTTGTTTGAAAATAATTAAATTTATAATTATAAAATGAGAAAATTTCTCATCGCATTTTCCTCTATTTGTAAAATTCTTGCAATGCTTGGCCCCTAAACACGATAAAAAGCTCGAATTCAAGGAGGATAAATATTTTGGTAGCCCAGCATAGAACGCATTAAAAAGTTATGCAAGGTCAAATGTCAAAGAAATAATTTCTTTGCACTTTTTAACGGTGAAAGCTATCTCGCCTGGAAAAATGGCAAGGCCCTAAAAAGGCTTTTTTAAGGGCAATCTAGACAAGGATAACTTATCAAATACTAGTGCGGCCCTCGATAGAAAATAAACTTGTTGGATCACAAAATGCCCCATATATAACAAAAACAACAACAAATATTATATACCCATCATACAAAAGTAATAAAAATTAAAGTAGGTATAGTTCTTCACTTAACAATATTACACAGCTGTTTTTTTGCAAAATAGCTCAGTAGCTAGCGGGTTGGACGCAAATGAATGCAAATAATTCAAAGCTTGTTAAATGAATGCAAAGAATGAAAATGAATGCAAAATTATTCAAATGAACGCAAAGAATGTAAAGAATGAATGCATTCTCAAATTGCATTCAATGGATTGCTGTGAAATGAATAGAGAAAAACATGATTGAAATCATTTTAAGTTCAAATGAATGGTGATTGTAGAATCTGAAGTCGCAGTCCCAAAGTAAAGTCCATGAATGCAAGCTTTTAATTAAAGTCAGAAAACATTGCATTCACAAAAGATTGCATTCTTTTAAGACTCTGGCTTTTCTCTGTGCCACCGATCGCTTAGAAAGTATTGATATGATAAATTATAAGACCTAAAACAACGAAAATGTCTTTACATTTCTTTCCCCGTAGAAAAAAAACTAATTTTGCATAACATAGTAAAAAATAAATTGTATAGTACAAAATAAAAATATATTCACTTACCAATTTTATATTTTCTTTTAATTGATACTTGGATTTTTCCTGGCACAAACACTCACAATTTAATGTCTATAAATATAACAGCACTTAAGACAATTTTTAAGAAGGATACCTAATCGATTTTTAAAATAATTTACTTTTAATCAAACGAAATACCGACCATTTACATTAAAAAAAACAACATTTGAGGCGCACACTTCCCTTATTTGGTATGAAAACAAAAAAACCGTTAATATTTATTTTCTATTTTAAATCACTTTTTCGACACCAACAAAGCAAACGGCACAGCACAACACTAACTGACACCCGTTATACGACCACAAATAAATTAACGAACACGATAGAGCAACATTCGGAAGGAATTTTAATTTCACAAAAAAGGCACCTTTTATCGACAAATCACTTTGATATTTTCTTTTAATTATGAGACTAAACCGTAAAGAAATATTTATTTCGCATTTTTTTACCCGCACCGTAAACGTTTATTTCATTTTAAATCACTTTTTCGAAGCTAGCAAAACGAACGACACAACACAACACTAACTGACGCCCGTTATTCAGCAAGTAAATTTACCAACACGAGAAGCTCTGCGGAAGAAATTTTAATTTCACAAATAAACACCTTTTATCGACAAATCGCTTTGATATTTTATTTTAATTATGAACTTAAGCCATTTATAAACATTTCTTTCACATTTTTTTACCCGCATATTGAAAATTCACAACGAAAATTAATTTTTTTTCAGCGATCGCGTAAACAAAAACACCGGCACGACATTACGAACTAAACTTACAAGTAACGAATGACAACTGAACGAACTGAAATTGGTTCTCTCACAAAATAACGAATACGAAGGTGATCTCCGCAAGGGAGTATGCAATGTTTTGTTTACAACGAGAAAGTTATTCTGTTCCATTTGAAAATGCATTTGTTTTTTTTAGCTAGATTTGAAATTGATTGTTAATGACATTTTAAGTTAATGGGTGTTCAGAACAGACAGCTTACCTAACAAAATTGACAATTTGTACCAATTTTAGATGAGCTTTTACAGAACCTTTCACTTTAAAGTGTTGGGAGGTAAACGAATAGAGTTTAATTATTAGACTGCGTCCCATTTTTGTCTATTTTTATTTATTGCCATAAAGGGTGTTCATACAATAGCGTAAAGCCATCGTAAACTTTGTAAAGTTTTGAACTTCGTAATTCTGTCACAATTTGCGTGGAAAATATGACAGATTTACGCAGTTTACAACTTTACTACGTTTACGACGAGTTTGCTTTTGCATGAATACCCTTATTATGTCTGTTTGTTTTGCTACTTCGTACAAATTTTTCACAGTTTGTGAACCTAAGCAAATTGTAGAAGATACCAAGCACAATATAGTTATCCTGATTCATATGACAAAAAATGATAAGAAATTTAGTGAAACACTGATCCAGCTAATGGAGATTTTCTCGTCCCACTACAGATCTGTTTTCATCAGAACAACAACAATTCATCTGGAAGAAATTTAACTTAAAAATTAAAAATTCTACTACTTTCATCTGTGGTATTTAATCAGAAAATATTTGAGGTAAGGGAATTGTTAATAGGGTAATATTGGATTGCACATTATTTATAAATTAGGCAAGAAGTAATGCTATGTTTCCACCAAAGGTTTATCTCAGCTCAGATTTATCTAATCACCTAATTGGTGTTTCCACTGCACAAAAAGATTTAAAGAATATTTATTTTGACAGCACCTTTATAAACGCAAGTGGTGTTTCGTTAGCCCTGTTTTTTAGTGTAATTTTATCTATGCTTAGAGAAAAGTAGCATGTTAATTAAAATAAAAAATTTGTATAATTCCGTATTGTTGTTGTTTTTAACATGCTACTTTTAGAAGAATATAAAAATGCACTAAAAATTAGGGCTATTTTTTCTTATGAAGTGGGAGTGAGAACCATGAATGAATCCTTCAACGCAATATAAGAATAGGTATGTTCGACTTGTAAAAGAAAGGAAACCTATCTTTCAGTTCGATTGTGATTGTGATCTTACTTTTCATAAATTAAATTTCGCCTATGTGATTCTAAAATTTTAAAATCATATTAAAAACTAACAAATTTTAAGAACAAATATTTTTGTCTTTGACAAAAATTGATAAATAAAAAAACACTGAGTATAAAACGTCTGTTAAGATAAAAAAATGGCTCTCATTTCGGAACTAGCCAGTTCACATTTCTAATACTATGTTTCCACCTTAGGTTTATCTCAGTTGAAATTTAATAAATATATTTGGTGTTTTCACCACACAAAAAGATTTAAAAAAGATTTATTTTGACAGCACCTTTAAAAAGCAAATGGTGTTTCATTTTTTTTTTTTATGAAGTGGAAAAGAGGTGGAATGTTTCATGTGAGAAGGCAATTTAGCCATGACTGAATCCTTCAGGTTAGTTCGATTCGTAAAAGTATTTGTCCAAGGAAGATTTAGCAAGATTAATTTCTAATCTTCAAGATTTACGAAATAAATGTGTATGTCTTCGAGATTTCAAGAAGATTTAAGGTAAATCTTATTAAATTTCGGATTAGTGTTAGGTGAAAATGTAGTATAAGAGCGTGTTTCGACAGCTTCATGTGAGGAACCTCATTTTGACTTCTTTTTACCATATCTCACTCCTATTTCTTGTATGAAAGAGATGGCCAAATGAGGCAGAAGTTTTTAAAACATTTAAAAATTCCCAAGATTTTAGATGTTTGGGAGAAAATTTCTCCGCTAGAATTCAAAGACCCTGTTTACATTATGATTAGATTAGATTTTCACCACACCATAGTGAACATTTTATTGGTGAGATCAGTGAATGCATCACAGCTCACCTTTCCCATCCAAAATGGTGGGCATAAAGAAAATACACAATCTTAGCAGGATCCATCTATTTTTATCAGAAAAAATTAAACAAGCGAGTCCAAATAATTTCAGAACTAGCTTTTTGACAGCAAAAGTGATTAGGTTTGCTCAGGTGTGTTCACATTTCTGTGATTGCTGACATCCCAGAGATTTCAGAACCGTAAAATTTTCCATCATATTTGGTCCAATATGCGAGGAGGGCAAATGGAGGAGAAGATTTAGTCGTGAACTATACGAGCTGTACCAAGATGTGGATGTAGTTCAAAGAGCCAAAACACGTCGACTACACTGGCTCGGCCACATCGAGGGAATGGACAACAACGCTCCAGCCAAAAAATCTTCGAATCCCAGCCCCCAGGTTCGAGACAACCAGGAAGACCGAACCTCCGCTAAGGGATCAGGCGGTTTCCGACGAAAGAACGCTTGGTCTCGATGACTGGAGGGAGCGTGCGAGGTACCGCAACCGATGGAAGACCACAATATCTCAGGCAGAGACCCTCCACGGATGTGGAGCTGGATAAGTAAGTAAGTAAAATTTTCCATCAGTCAGATTTACTGAAAGCATATGAGCATGAGCATGATGCTGTTTAGATTGGGAAGATTGAGACCAGTCTCACGGTAGTTTCTTGACAAGAGAAGTGGAAGCCAGGGATGCGTTGATGCATGAACAAAATATAAGCAACAGACTCATGAAACTCATTTGTTGTTGTTTCAATGTGCAAAGCGAATGAAGACACAATAAGACTCACGAGTCCAGTCTGGACTCAATTTTCTCAATCTAAACAGGCTGCATGTCACTTTTCATTATTGCAGATTCATAAAATTTCCGATTTGATATGTCGCCCATTTGTTACGAGACCTTCATAACCATGGTATAAGAATAGCAATGTATGCTTGACAGTTCAAGAAGACGATTCGTGACGTCATTGCGAGTGAATGATATGATCTCGATCTTTTGCCAGGTGGAACAAAAACTAAAAATTATTTATGTTTTAAAGTTATGAGTTGTTGAAATTTAAAGAAAAACGATAAATAGTTAATAATTTTTAAGTTATGTGTTGTGCGACACTCACATGTCGTCCTACAGAACAGTTTACCTCGTATTATTATACCATGCTTCAAAACTAATATTAATAAACATTGGATAACAGCATCCTAGCGTTTTCTACATTTGGTACCTTGAAATTCTAATTAACAAATGTGTTACTAGTCTGTGACGTGTGTAAACGTCGCGTTAACTCTAACTCGCCAAATACGTACAATAGGAGTTTTTCTTTCTTAGCTCTGAGCAGAGCATAGAGTAGAGCTCGATCTATCGGAGTTGACTCTGTGCAAAGTATAACCAGAGCTCTCCGATATAATTTTGAAACACATCTGAGTACTGAACTGTCATATGCGATGCGTTCAACTGACCATAATTTAGTACTGACTTTTAATAATCATCTGATAGCTACCCACTCAAAAACTCGAAAAATTAAAAAATGTGAATTGAAATAGAAGTGTTGAACGCGCCCATGTGAAATGAGTGAACAAAATGCGAAGTTGGCAGCGCTCAGCTATGTACTCCATTCGCACTTCCTTTTTTCTGAGCTCATGGGGCGTATTCCGAGTTAGCTCCGATTCAAAAAAGAAACACAAGTTGAGCGCTCTGAGTACTCTTAGATACAGGAAAGATTTCATATCTTTTTTAATAAGAAAAGTCATCAAACGGAGAAGTTGTCTATTCGTTTGTCAGTTAACACGTGTGTTAGGAAGCAAATACCTGTTTTTTTTATTAATACAGCTGAAAATATGTTGTTTCGAGATAAATACCATTAAAATGTTCGTTTTGGTAAAAATGACAAGGGTATTCATGCAACGACGTAATGTCGTCGTAATCGTAGATAAGTTTAAACTGCGTAGATCTGTCTAATTTTCCATACAAATTGTGACAAAATTAACAAAATTACTATGTTTGCGAAAACTTTCCACCGTTGCATGAATACCTTTACTATAGTTCAATTAATATGTGTTATTTGAAATTGAGAAAAGATATCTATGAATGAAAAGCAAAACAAATATCGCCAATAAAAATATGACAGAACCAACTGGCTTTGAATATTGCCATTTAAATTAAGTTTTGTATATGTATTTTGCAAATAATGACAATACACAATAAAGAGCCTCATTACACGATTGTTTTTTTTCCGACGATTAGTGTTTCGTCTTTTTGAGACATTGGATTGGGGTGTAGAAATGTAGGGGGAATGAAAAAACGAAAGCACGTATACAAATTTTAAGATTTTTTCAGGTTGAACTTTGACGTTAATGATTTGACATTTGTTTTTCGTGATTAAATAGATATAGGTAAGATTAAAAAGTTGATTTCAAAATATTATTAATAATTATAAGTGTCTATTTTCCGCAATAAATGAACCACATTTTTTGAAAATAAGAAAAACGAATGACTTTTTGGTTGCGTGTAATCACGAAGGTCAAAAAGACGAAAAACAAAACGAACGAAAACACGAATCGTGTAATCAAGCTCAAAGAAAAAGGCCGTTTTTGAAAATGTCAAATCTACGACAGTTCAAATGGTCGTCATCAAATGTTCAATCGCTCTAGTTAGCATAAAACGGTTTGATCAACGTCAATTTTCATATTTTTGCTTTCGACGTTAACGAACACGCTCTTTATACTTTCAATATTTTTGTCGTGAACTCGATTTTTTAATTCAGGACTGTGCTGCAACTGATGTTATGGAACAGTTATGGTTAGTAACTGTGTATCGTAAATAATGCTTTTTCTTTGCATCAAATTTCTAATTTGGATTTTCGAATAATTAAATTTGCAGTTGCTGTAATGCAACTGCGTTCATGCCTGTTATTTCTGCTAGCATAATTAAGGTAATATTTTCTTTGTGTAAATGCATGTCATTTATGATTCGATTGCATATTTTTCTGCTAGTTATGTGACAAACTGCAATTAAAGTAGTAAATAAATAAAAACAACCGACACTGGTAAATAAATAAAAACATCCAACACGTCAATGACATCAATAAACTGGCACAAATGAGTATCAGGTTCATTTTTCATAGAATACACGGCTGTTGTAATATTTGGTCGAATTGAACGAATTGAACCCTTATATGGATTAAAAACGTAAAACAAAAAGAAACCCCAATTGGAAACGTCATTCCGTTTGTTTTGCAGAACTTTTATGAATCATAGATGTTAGGCAAAACGGATGGATCCACATCCCTTCATTTTTGACATTTTCAATTCCGGTACCTATTTGTTGACCATTTTCAATCCATAAATGCCAGTGTCTTAGGCTATATTTTTAATATTGAAAATAGAGGCCATTTACCATTGAAACCATTTTCATGAATCCGTCATAAAGGGGGCTTACATCACTGACCTCTATAATACACTGGATAGTGTATTCCCTACAAAGTATAACAGTTTTTTTGACTCCAATTGAAGATGACATTTGTTAGGCAAGGCCACTTTTTGACGTCTGCCTTGCACCACAGATTATCAAATAGGGATCTTTAACTTTCGAACGTCTCACCCTCCAAAGCCCATTTGATTGCATTGTTGTTTCTTAATTTTATTTCGAGTCAAAGAATTATGTGAGGTTATGGTCAAACTAATTTGTTTGGATAGAAGTGTGGAAGCAAAATATGAAACTAATTTTCGGCACACAAATTTGGCAGTCGTATGAAATTCTATCCCTATATTCTGACATGTGTTAATACTTTGTTAGATAGTGTAGAGGCACTTTAAAGAAATTTCATACCACTTTTGGTCATTAAAGAGAAAGAGAAACCTTTAAGGCTCTCCCAAACCAACGCGAATGTGGAGCGACGACGAATATTTGTTGTTGTTTATCGTTGTATATATGTCATATTTTTACTATTATGAATTATTGGAGAGACTTTACACGGCAGTGCACCGCACGGTTCTTAGCAGTAGAAAGGTTCTCCTAAACCAACGTGAAACATTCGCCGACGACGGTATTTTGTTGTTGTTTAGGGTTGTGTATTTGTCATATTTTGTACTATTGTGAATGATTCGTGAATTCTGTGAATTGGCGTTGGTTTTGGAGAGCCTCAAATCCATGCGAATGGACAGCGGCGTATACATTCTACATAGAACCTTTCACATGACATTTGTACGTTAACCGTTTGGTTCTATGCTGCCGTTTGGATTTATATAACAAAAAACATGCGTTACATTGCCCTGGGAACTAGGGTTTACTTGTTATTCAAAACTGGATTCAGTGTGCACCAAAAGGACAATTTGAAGAAACATGTTACTTGAAGCCCAGGCTTACAACGGAACAGTGGAGGCCAATAAACAAAATTAAACAAAGCTGTAGAAACAAACAAGTTCTTCTTTAGGTTTCAAACAGAGCTGGTAATGTGTACAAGCTAAATGCTCACAAAAATTATTGATACTGCCTGACAACCCTCGGTTTGTTGGGTGGTTGATCGATGATGTGAACACAATTTAATTCATGAGCCGCCATTCACGGGATAAAACACCAATTGTTAGAGCGAATTAGTGTGTGATGTAAAAAAAATAATTAAGACGATTCGTGACGAAAATAGCCTCGAAATGAGAAAAAAACAATTTTCTGAGAGTAGGACGGTGGCAGTCAGACAAAGCAACTCGACTTGACGGTGTTTACATTGGACTGAAAACCTGGAGTTTTTTTCACTTTTCAGTATTCACATCTTGCTCCCACTCCCTTATAGAACTGACATGTGAATACTGAAACGTCAAAAAATTGTTTTTCAGTCTAATGTAAACACCGTCAAGTGGAATTGCTTTGCCTGACGGCCAACACAACTGATAAGTGTGTACGCTAAACTTTTCACACAGGTTTGATATCCAACACGGGTGACACTCAGGTTTGATAATGTGTACCACGCTAAATGTATGCATGTATTTATAGACCACTTCAAATAAATGCAAGTCTCAAGCAATTGCCCTATTATACCGACGAAGGTTTGGACTAATATAAATTAGAAAACTTGTTCTGAGCACGCGAGACTTTCGAAACAACAATAAAGGTTCTCCCAAAACAACGCGAATTCGCGGCGACGGCTATTTTTTGTTGTTTAGCGTTGTGTATTTGCCATATTGTATACTATTGTGAATGATTCGCTGCGAATCGCTACGCATTCGCGTTGGTTTAATAGAGCCTTAAAGGTTCTCCCAAACCAACGCGAATCACCCCGCATTCGCAGCGAATCGTTCACAATAGTAAAAAATATGACAAATACACAACGCTAAACAACAACAAAAATTCGTCGTCGCTCCGCATTCGCGTTGGTTTGGGAGAACCTTAAAGTCTCTCCCAAACCAACGCGAATGCGGAGCGATTCGCAGCGAATCAGTCACAATAGTAAAAAATATGACAAATACACAATGCTAAACAACAACAGAAATTCGTTGTCGCTGCGGATTCGCGTTGATTTGGGAGAGCCTTAAAACGGCAACGAAGTTTCTCTCTATCAAATTTATAATTTACATGGTGGTAGATAACAGCATCTAAACTGACGTGGCGTGACTTTGCTGGCAAAACAACAGCGAAAGTTCCGAATGTTTGGCGTTGGCTTGGGAATGGGGAGTTTATATGGAACATGCTGTCAACATTAGTTGACAACCATAGATGTTTATACGAATTTAGCCAAAAGTTTTGACAAAGCTTATTTAAAAAAAAAATTAAATAAGTAGTTTTTGGAAGTACTACACTAACAGACATGATGTCAAACATTGCTCGACGGAAAGGGAAAAAGTTTTCAAAATATTTGGAAAATCATGCAATATAGTTTGCCAACTTGGTTTTTTTTGTAATGTCAATTAATATTTGATCACATGTTGTTCCATATTACCCCCACCCACACAATATGAAATAATCCCATCGTGCCGACCATTTTTCCCATAGGCTCTAAACCAACTCGAATGCGGAGCGAAGACGATTTCTTTTGTGTATTTGTCATATTTTGTACTATTGTGAATGATTCGCTGCGAATTCGCGTTGGTTCGGGAAAAGCTTTAACGTGATTTTTTTAATCATTGAAAATAGAACAAAACAAAATGTTGTCTGAAAAATAACAAAAATGATAGCCACGTAACACTATAGCACCTTTATAATGCATACAGGGTGTAATATGATAGAACTGGACGATGAAATGTTTTCCTATCGAATGGGTAGGTATTCCAGCTCTATTTTTGTTTTTATTCAGGAATAAAATCATTTTAAATGCACTTACCTTGTTGGGCAAATTTATTTATAGTTAAATTTTAATTTATCGACAGTAATATATAGATATTTTTATATATTTCCTTCGATTTAAGACACTATGAATTCACTTTTCTTACATGCAAAATAAAAGTATTGATCATAATAAACTTAACCAAATAAAAACACTAAACATGATTAGCGAAAACACTGAACACTATTAACTAACTATAAAGTAAATACTGAACCCGATTCAAACTAAACCAAATTTATAGACAAAACATAAAAATGAAAGAAAATACGAGTTAACTCACGAAACAACCGAACCGCACAAATGAAAAAAGAACTAAAATAAATTACTCATGATAATCATTCACAGTGACCAATTAAAATTCGATGCTCGAAAAGCTTTGTTTACTTTGACATCGGTCTATTCGATATACAAACCAAAACTTTAATTTTCTCTCCACGAGGTCACTTTAAAATGATCACCAGTTATCAGTCACCACTATTACTGGCTGAACATAATGCAACTGGAAAAGCAAAATGTTGAATACACACAAATCCAGTGATACAAACACAAAACGGCTCAGCTGCAGACGCAGCTAGACAAGACAGGCCAAATTTTAACTTTTGCATGCAGCATTTTTGACATTTCAAAATTTTGAGCGCAACCGAGTGTTTACATGGGGGTTGAAGAGAGTTTCAAATTCTTTTTAATCTCTGATAAAGACTTAAAGTAATTTTATCATTATCCATTTTAATTTTTATTTTTAAGTTACATAAATTAAATTCGCACAGCTGACTTCAAATGACAAAAATGTCAGAAAGCACATTGACAAATAAAAAAATCACGTAAGACATTTTTGACGGCTATTCTAGCTGAAGCTCCAGTTGCAGCATTCTATTTAGGCAGTCATATAGTGATTGGGCCTGCATACACACGGGATGGTAGAATTCTGCTTCAAGCACACACGAGATGAATTATTCTGGTAGAAAAAAGGTATACATGTACCTCCTTTCATTGTGGTAGTAATTTATGCAGAACTCAGTGCGTAGAAAGTTTTGTGTATATTAGGTTTCTACTTCCTTCTTCAACTCCAAAGTAGAAGATTTTATGCAATTTCATACCGCATTTCGCTTTCCTCTCCTTTTTATTAACTCTGTTTCTGTCGGCAGATTAATTTTAAGTTATAAAAACTGCAGCATATGAGGCTGTTTAGATTGGGAAGATTGAGATCGGTCTCATGGCAATTTCTGGGTAAGATATGTTCTTCCCTGAAGATAAATAAAAAGGTAAACAAATTATATGAGGGGTTGAAAATTTTAATCAATTTAATACTCTAATCCCAATGATTCTTATAAATGTTAATCCTAGAAATGACGTGAGACTGGTCTCAATCTTCCCAATCTAAACATGGTCTATTGCATTTTGTGTTTTTTATAAATTTTAATATAAATAGGTAGTCACTTGTTTTTTGCGTGTGGAAAGTCTTTTCACGGATGTTCAAGAATTTCTTAAATGTTAAGGTTTTAAGAATTTTTGCGATTAATGGCGAAAAATGGAAAAAGTGGAAAAAATTAAAAGCTGCAGATGTCGATTGGTCAAACATAGATAACTGGCTTTTATCACATACTTGAACCTTTGACTATCATTGAACTTCAATAAATTGGCCAACATCGGTGAGTTTAAAATCCTCAACCGGGGATCAAAATTTGGACCATGTTCGTACAACTGGCCCCTGAAGAAAAGTTTACTAGATTTTCGATAGGATTTTCTGACCATCATCATCTCAAAAGTAACAAACTCAAAAGAAAAATCTCAGAAGTAATACAACAAAAAATTTCACACCGTTTTGTGTACTTGAACACTGAACTGTCATATCATAGGTGTGCTTGGTAACGTGAAATTTTTGAAAATTTGCTATCAAAACACATAAGAAAAAAACAAGCATTTAGAAGTTTTCTGATTTGCTGTCAATCTTTTCTGTTATCTTTCAAAATTGTTTGGTTTTAATTTCTTAAAAAATAAAATGGTTTATTTTTTGAAGAAGATAAAGAAAATAATATAGGAGCTCGGACTCCAGCCTTACCTTTTTCGCGCTTAGCAAAATTATTAGGCAAACGCAGTCATTTCGTTAGTTTTTCCTTTGGCATCTATAAAAAAAACGCAAATAATTTTTATTTGTTCCTAAATAAACCAAAAATAAAATACAAAAATTAGTTGTTTACCTGAAGTTGATTCCATTGAATCCATTTCACTAAAAAAAAATAAGTGAAGTTGGCTTCGCTAGAGTTTCACTTGATTTGCTCGGTCATTTTGCTTAGAGCTAATTGAGCAAGCTCTGAGCTAACTCCGATAGAAAAAAGGAACACACTTTTTATGCTCTGATATGCCTGAGCTAAAAAAACAAATTTTTTTGACAGTTCCGTGATCTGATCTGAGCTAAAAAAGAAAAACGTCTTATGACAATTCCAATAAAAAAAATAATAAATCAATAAATAAAACGATTTTTTTCAATAAATTTTTTAAATGTTTTATTTATTTTTTTTTTTAATTCAAATGAATCTTTCGGGTTGTTGTTGTTGTTAGTTTTTGTTTGCAATAAAATGTTTATTTTTTATTTGATGAAATTCAATTTTTAATAATTGTAATCGATAATCATGATAATTAATAATAATAATAAATATATTTTTTTGTTTTTCTTTTCTTTGTTTTTAGTTTGGTTTGCTTACACTTGATTTTTGTTTCATTGATGCATATGAGATTGATAGAGACATTAACTAATTAATTAAAAGTTTATATAAAGTTTTTTGTTTCATTGCTGAAGGAGAATAGTTTTTTTTTTACTTTTTTTTACTTTGAATTAATATAAATTGTGATTTTTGTTTTATTTTCCTAATAATCAATAGACATCCACAGACACAATATTTAATAAGTTTACTTTCATTTTATAATTATATATATAAGTTTTACTTTTTGTTTTAGTTATTAATTATAAAGATATTTTTAATGTTACCAAATATACGTATTATAATTTATAGTTAAATTTAAATACATAAATTGTTCGTTTCATATACTTTTTTGTTCTTTTTTGTTTTGTTAAAAATTCACATTACATAGATAATATTTTTTCTTTTTGTTCTTGTCTTGTTCATATAAATTTAAGTTGCAGTAATAGTTTCTTTGTATTTTTGCTATTAAATTAAAAAAAAATAGCAATAAGTAATTTGTTTTTTTTTTTCTATTTGTTAGCTTTCATACAAGTAGTTTTTGGGTTAAATGGTGGTGATTAATTTGAAGCTGTTTTCTTTTTGACAGAATTCAGATCAGAACCTTTAAAGAGCTGTATCACATTGTTTAATTACTCAGTTTATATTTCACAGCTCTCGCTTAAGCAGACAAAAACCATTTTTTTCTTAGTATACTTGACAGCAGAACTGACAAGATTCTCCGAGCCCAAAAAAATATAAACAGGATACATTCTTAAATCTTGGGTGAAAATTGATAAGTCATCAGCATATGAGGTTCTTTAATTTTTTTGCATCATTGAAAAACCTTTCATATATGTACAATTGATAAAAGCTGATAAAACAAATGCGTTGCAAAGAGTTAAGGTTGAACCTCCTGATAGACAACGAACAACAATTTCATACTCTGAGTTGATTTACATCATAAAGTTTAAAGTTTATTTTTTCTTTAAACTTGTGTTCTTCCTCTATTTTTTGTATCTTCTTTAGTTTCTATTTTTACCTTTGTTATACCCTTTATAAACATCATTTTGGCTCTCAGAGTTCCTTAGCGCATGGGAATATACCGCTCTACTGTTAATTCACAGACGTTTATACTATCATTTTGTTGGATCTGTCATATTGAAGAATTCATACACACTTATTAGTATTTAAAACAAAAAACACATTAAAATATGTGAGATTTACTTATTTTTAGCTAAAAATTTACTGTTAGCATTATGCCTGTTTGGTAAGGTGAAATTTTCACCAAGTTTCCAAACCTTCCTGCTTCTACTGAAGAAAATGAAAACAAATATCTAAATGGTTTCAGATGACTATTGTTCTATCACAATCAATTCATTCAGTGAAAACTAGTGAAAAGCGAAAAGAAAAAACAGAAACAAGGTATGCTCCTTATATACAGCCAAGTCGCCATCTTCGCGTGTCTGTTACATCACAATCATCTTTCACTATGGGTGAGTGACAACATTTTTCATTTTAGACTTCTTAGAACATACAATCACCTTACACATTTTCGTGTTTTGATAAAATGATGAAACACTATGAAGGTGCTCACATTGGACTATAAAACTGGATTTGTTTGACTTTTCAGTATTCACATCTCGCTCACACTCTTTCATTGAAGTGAAATGTTGATACTGAAACGTCAAAAAAAATCTAGTTTTTCAGTCAATGTGAACACCGTTTTCATAGAAAACTGATATCTAGGTGTGTTTGTTAATGTAAAATTTCTTGCAAATTTTCACAATTTGCTGTTAGAAACCAAAGAAAAAAAACCCAAGTTTGGGAGACTTAGTGAAAATTTCACGTTAACAAACAGGCATGATGTCTTTGTTTTCATTCACAGACCGAGAATTGACCACCTCGATAGATTTTTCAGAGCCACAAGCGTGTGTTCCTAATACATTGAAACTTTAGCATATTTCGCAAATCACAGAAAAAGTATTTCCATTTGAGAACCTGTTGCAAGTTGATAACAAAAACTGTGCAACAGGTGCCAAATTCGTTTTAGTTGATTCCACCATTTTAATTTTCGGCATCTGTCCACTTACAAATAGCAGTCGGTGACCGAACTCACGTCCAACGGCAAAAGTTAACGAAAACTAAACGAAAAGTACCCACCCCGTCAAATCAAAGTCAATGTCAAATGATCGTAATTTTTTCCGAACATGTGACTTTAGCAACTTCATTATAGAACATAACTAGCCACAACTATATTGACAGAGCAGGAGAATACAAAATAAACAGTATTCCTCACATAGAAGTTAAAACAACTTTTTTTCTTTCTTCTTATGTATTTACTGTGATTCTGAAAATGCATTTTTGACGCAGATGACGTTTTTGAAAATGGCCTTATTTTTTTATTGCAACGGGTGTCCAAAGTATGACAAGTTTTATAAATAGTGTTGCACTTAAAGCTTTTTTAAGAAATACAGGTTAAGCACGAATAAATCAATGACAGTCCTTCCGAAAAAATACGACAGCTCGGGTGTTTTAGATATTTCTAACAAGTAGCATTAATAGGTTTGTTCGTTGAATTTCACCCAGGGTTGACCCAGGTTTTCTTGACAGCCGCAAGAATTGTCAAAAAGAACTGGGTTTTCAGTTCTCAAAAAAACACCAAACGACTCTTTATGTATTGTGGAGATAAGCAAGAAACAAAATTTGCATTAAAAATAAAAAAAAGAAACCATACTTCCCATTTTCTATTTTTATTTGTTATTATTTAAGTAAATTGGTGTATTCCTTTAATTTCCATTTCAAAAACAAAAGAATTACCGGCACCACGTGAATCCACAACAAAGAAAAGCATCAGAGCTCCTGGTACTTTGACATTTTATTCTTTACCTCAACTCGCCCCAGCAAAAAACCTAGTTCTACTTCAGGGTGAGTTCAGGGCGTCCCCAGGTTCAGCAAACATAGAATTGGCTCGTCATGGTTGGTTCAGGTTTTTCAAAAAACACTTTGGGGCGACCTCAGGGTTACGTCAGGGCACAACGAACATACCTTATATCAGAGTTTTGAAAATATCTCTTGAATAGATAAGACGAGTTTATTTACAAGTATGGTTTAAACTAGTTTAAAGATTTCAATAGGTTTTGACAACTAATTTTGTATTTATGTTTAATCTGACTTCTTATTATTGAACGCAGTAATCTCATATTCTGCCATTGCCAAAACGAGCAGGTCAATTTCTCTGGCACCATTAAGTCCCGTCCTACTTTGTATCTTTATTTCATACTAATTCTTTTTGTATGCCAAACTTATATTGAATTTAAAAAAGCATGACAAATAAAATTTGTGGTCAGTAAATAACAGAGGAAATTCATTTGAAAAAAAGCAAAGATATTTTTGTATTTCTGTTTTGTTTTTATTAACAACTCCATCGATGGAACTAGCACAACCGTTTAAATTTATCATTTTAAATTACGTCATTATGTTTTATATATTAATTATTTTGTGATTTATTAAGTCATTTAAATTTTTAAAAATATTTTTTTTTTTCGTTTTATTTAATTTGTCTAAAGATAATACTGACATTTAGTTATGTTTTTTTCTTTAATTTATTTTATTTTTTTGTTTTTTTCTCTTTTATATATCTTTTTTTTCTCAGTGTAAAAGTACAAAAGAACATTCAATTTTATTTTGTATTTTTTATTCTTTTTCCTTAAATTGGGATATGCGCGTTCTATGTTAACATTTATAGCCTTACTGTGTGTTTTTTATTAACATATTTAATTTAATTTGTTTTTCTTTTAAATTCTTCTTCGCTTTGTTTTAATTGTTTGTTTTTTTTTTTTCTTTAATAAATATATTATTGTGCTTTCTTTTCAATTGATTTTTTTCATTTACCCTTAAATATTTTTATTTATTTTCTTTGTATACTTAGAGTAAAATAGAAACAAAAAATTGTTGTATGAATCAATTGCTTGTTGTATTCAATACGATTGCTTATTCAATTTGTTTCATCAAGATTGAGTGTTTTTTGTCACATGTTTGTATTTCGAGTGGATGATTATAGTTTTTTTTTATTTCTTGTTTTATATTTTTTGGTATATATCTAGAAAATGAACCTCACCTCCAAAATAATGAATTTGTTTTTAGAGAACTCGATAAACTAGAATCTTTAATTTAAACTGTGCCAAAAATAGTTTTCTTTGCACAGTGGGTGGAAAATGCTCTAAATCCCTGCAAGCTCTTCATAAACGTTCTTTACGTCAGTTTCTTTTGAATACATCAGTTTCAATTTCATAAGTCCGGTATTTAAGTGTTTAGGTTTAGATCAACACCATAATGCAGGATGTTCTCTCATAATTATAAGTTTTACTATTATTATGTATTGTTACTAACTTTTTTATGAAAAAAAGGGTTTTTAAATATCTATAAAAAAGTGCAAGGGACAGAGCTTTAGAAAAATTAAATGACGGTATTCATGCCATTTGCGTCTTTTTACAACCTTGTTCTTTTATCCCTAGTCCTCTCGATACTGTGAAAAAATTCATCGACTTATTCCGAGGTTGGGTTCATGCTCTGGGCATATACCTATCATTATTTTTTTTTTGTTAGTTTTAAGTTTTTAAGAAAAAATGTTGTGTGTGAGCTGAAAAATAATTCTGAATTCGATTTGACTTTATGATAATTTTTAGTCGTACATATAAATACATAGCTATACAATTAATTTTTTGTGAATGTAATTATGATTTTCTTTTTTTTGCTTATTTTTTCTTTCTTTAAATAGTTCTATAAATGTACTAGATGATAAGTAGGTATAATTTTCTTATTTTTTTTTTAATTTATAATTTCAAACTAGTTATTTTTTTGCTATCATTTTTATATTTTTTAAAATTCTTTTTTTTTACTTTTCTCATGCATTTTGAACACATTTTTTTGTTTTGTAGCAATTTTTAACTACGCTTTGGCTTTCTAGGACGCGTTGTGCAGTGACTTTGAAGTGTTTTCAGCACAAAATATATAAAGTTAGTAATTCTGTTTATTTTTTATTTTACTCTTGAATATGAAGGGTTGTGAATTTAAGTTGGATTAACAAAATTCTATCTTGGATCCTATCCGGGCTAAAAATATGTCAAGTCAATGAAACGGTTAAGAGGGGCTTTCATATGTCGGTTAAAATCAATTATGTGATCAAGAAGTTACTCTTGGTTTCATCTCCAAACCTATACATAATTGTCGAACGGAACAACCAGTTTCTCTCAACGATTTCGCCATATTATCTACTCATTTAACTACTTTAACTTACGGACAGAGATTTCTCCTTTTTTGTTCGGAATTAGAAAATCGGCGTTCTAGACATGCTCTGCTGTTTTTCCTTAAGTATCAGTGAACAAGCTGCCTAATCAGGCACCGATCAAGTGCCGATAGCAATCTTTGAATCCACTGCCCATAGAATCGCCTTCAGATAATTGTCACACCAAACTTCTTAGTATGTTCGTTCATTCGTTAACCTTCCATGGATAATATCTGGTTTCGTATCAAATTTTCTCACCTAATCAGCCTTATCACAGGCCCCATCGTAACAAATCAGGGTGGTGGACCATTGAACCAAAGTAGTTTTGCCCCCGTCAAAGAAGCGGTCATAGTAATTACAGACTTGTAGTAATTAATATACACGAAGTTTGCAAAGACTGCTTGAAACCGATACCCCAGAAAAATTCAATCTTTTGTTTCCTTTTTTGTCTGTTCTGATCTTATTCTTGAACAAAGTTAGTGAAATATGAAAAAAGTCTTCTGCATGTTTTGGTCTCGGAATAATGCAATTATTTGCTTGCAAGTTCAGTAGTCTAAAACAGTCATCATCACTGCAAACATTTAACTAAAAAAAAGAACAAAAATCATAATGTATGTTATAAAAAAAGAGTATACTATTCTACACCTACTTGTTTTATATTTTTTTTTTTGTTTATTTCAGTGAGGACGATGATACTTTTTTTCTTTTACTGGTCACCGTACATGGGTACAGAAATTTTTTGTTTCAAAATCTAAATCAAAAATCAAAGCAGATTCCTATGCTGGAAAACTCTAATAGAGGATATTTTGAAATTAAGTTACAAAAATTAACTTTTCATACAGTCACTGCGAATTTTCAACCTTGTTATTATTTTTGTTTTGTTTGTTAAATTTTCTTCATAAATAATTTCTACATTTTATTTCATTAATATAATTTCTATATCTTTTTTTTTTATTTTGTATTAAATACCATCAAGGAAAATATTTTTCAGCACCATTTGTTTTTCTCATTTTAATTTTTTTTCATTTTGTTTTTAAAAAGTATGTGTTTCATTAGATGAATATTTAATATTCGTGAAAATATTAAGTTGAAAAACAATACCTACCGCATTACTTAAAAATAAATAAAAACAATTTTAAAGAAAAAAATATTCTATTTAAAAATGTATCTTTTTTATTGTTTAAATAAATAAAATCATATACATAATAAATTCATTACATTAACAAAAAACAAAGTAAATAGACAGAAAACAACAAAAGACAATATTTTACTTAAACAATTATGACAAGAAAAAGGATTAATTAAAACAAAACTAAAACATACATAAATGTATACATACGGTAACACAATGGACTAGTTTTTTTTTGTATAAGAACAATAAACAATAGGACAACAAAAATATTTTTTTTTTTTGAGACATAAAACAAAATCATTAAAGATTAAACAAAAAATATTAATTCATGCGCAACATACCAAAAATTATACTGTTTTTATTTTTTTGTTATAAGACATTAAAATGTGACAGAAAGTTTTGGTTTCATTGTTTTTTTCTCTTCGTTGAAACAAATAATTTTTGTGCTGGAAAACCAAAATTTTAATGAAGCAAAGGAAATTGTTTTAAAAAAGTTTTTTTTTATTTTTTTGTTGTTGTTGTTGTTGCTTACTTGTTGAAACCACATATAGCAAAATAAATTTCTATTTTTCGTTGTTTAACGTTGGTGTAGTTTTGTTTCTATTTGTTTTTTTTTTTTTTAAATTTATTTCTTCTTTCTTTTTTGTGATTGAAACTTTAAATCTTAATTTTTCTACTTATGCCATCTTTTATTTCTTTTTACTAATTTTAAGTATTTTTTGTTTAATTAAATGTATTTTAATTAAGAATTAAATCAAGTTGTCGTAATACAAAAAGGCATAGAATAGTCAAGAAGCATTTTAGTTTTGCTATTAAATTTTGTTGGAGCCTTTAACCTAAATCAAGAAAGCTGAAAGAGATAAGACACAAAACTAAAAATCTTGTATGGTTGTTAACAAAAAATAATGTCTAAGTAACTCAAAAAGGTGCATCGTTAGATTAAATTTAACGGGCTTAAAATTGAATATTAAAAACCTCGCACTTTTATTGAAAATACTAATAAATCAAAACTTTAATTCATAATAAAAAGTCTAACGTGTCTAAAAAGTTTTATGATTGCAAACCAACAGCAAGAAAGCTCTAGCTAAATTTGCAAAATCGCACTAAAAAAATTAAGTACTAAAATTTAATGATACAACTATAGAGAAAAAATGTAAAGATGTTGTAGTTGACAATCTCAAAATTAAAGCTAGTAAATTAATTTATATCTTAATATAATGTTAATGGCAGTCATGTAAGATACTAAACAAAATTGCTTAAAAAAAACATTTTGTTCTCCCTATCTTAAAACTTGTCAACCTAAAGGCCCTGTCCAGGGTAAGTGTTGATTTTAGTCCACAGACAAATTATATTGGCTTTTCAAACAACTTTGTTGTTCAACTGATTTGCAATTACTAGACAGATTTTAGAATTTTAAAGCGAAAGCACAACTTTCGATTATTTTATTGTAAAATTACAAAACAGCTTCTTGACTGTCCTACTTCTAATACTTTCTATATGTTGCTGGTTGTTTTTTTATTTTGTTTAAAGGAAAAGAAGATTTTTTTATAAACATTTCTAAAACTTCTATAATTAACTACTACAAATACCTTTAATTAATAATTGTAAACTTTGTTTAAATCAATTATATTATATTTTGTTTGTAATATATTTGTGTAGGTATTAGGAGGGATAAAGAATTTGATAGTTTTTTTTATATTTTTTGTTTTTGGTTTTGTGGTTTATTTAAGAACCCAAAAGAGATAATTTCGAAAATTCCTTCTTTTACATTAAACAAAAAGAAGAAAAATAAGGAATAAATACTAACGAAATTTTTTCTACAATAACATTAAATTTTGCTACAATAATTTTTAAATTTGTTTCTTTTTTTATTTCTCGAATCAATAATAGTTAATAATAAATGTTTTCTTTTATGAGTTTTTCCTCTTTATTTTTGTATTTGTATTTTTTATATTGTATCTACAAAAGATTTATATGTATATTATATATTTTTATTGTTATATTAATTGTATACGTTCCTCTCACATACGTTTTCATATTTACTTTTATGTTTTTCCTCCTATTATTTATTATTTTACTTTTGGAATCAAATGTATAAATTTATGTATTTGTGAAAATCATGATTTTGTTTTTTTTTTATTTCATTTATTTTTAGTTTTTGTCTCAATTGTAGATTAAATATATATAATATAATATTTTATATAAATGTATATATAATAATATTAATAATAATATAGTAAGGTGTATAATATTTTTATTAATATGTTTTTTGTTTTATTTTTTTAAAAATGGTGTTTTATCTCATTATCTCATTTCTCTGCATTATTTTTTTTTTTTTGTTTTATATTTTTGCTTAAACTTGTATTCTTTCCTACGTGCAATAAATTACATGTTTGAGAAAAAAAAAGGAAATTAAGTTCTTAAAGAAAAAGAGGATGACAAAAAAATCGAGCACATTTTTCGATTGTAGGAAAAAAAGTATTTTGTAAGTAATATTAACATAATTTTGTTTTGTGTTATCTCAAATTATATGTTTTTTTTAAGTGGGAAAGTAAATTATAAAACAAAAATTTTACAGTAATTATGGAATTCAGTACAAGTTGTGAATTTCTTAGTTTTTTTAATTTTTTATTTTAGTTTTTAGCAAATTGTCTGTTCTTTTATTTTAGCCTTAAAACTTTCTGTGTATGTTTTGCATTATATAACATTAAGTTCTTAATTAATGAAAAAAAGAGACCGCTTCAAAAAATAACATAAATATAACTAAAAAAAAATAAAATAAAATAAAACTTAACAATTTACTACAGTTAAAACAAAAAAAAAACTCCACACTTAACTTCATATAAACAAAACAAAAATAATAAAATAAATAAATTAAAAATACATATAGCGGACTTTAAGAAAAGAAATAGAATAAAATTAATGTAAAAGTAAATTTAAAAACGCAAACAATTGATTTCGATTTAATATTTGTAAAAATTACGTTTGCTTTTGTTTGTTTGTTTTGAAGCTGACTTGTAAGACCCGATTGCCCAATGTGTAACCATTTAATGATTGTATAGCAACAACAGCTTCTTCATAATTGGTCATTGTAACGAAGCCGAATCCTTTGCATTTGTTTGTCTGGAGATCACGAATTACCTGGAATAGATGTGGACTTTATTTCTTATTTTGACATTTTTATAATTTATAATGATCTAGGCCAGGAATTTATGCAAACCCTAACAACTTAAAAAATTAAGATGCTAAGGCTGAACCCGAGTTCTTAAGTGAATTAGAAACCAACATTCTTGCAAAATATCATTTCATCGTCTTATATTTGTGGATAAATTGTCTTTTAAAAAATTGACTTAAGTACCTAACCTACACCATTTTACTCAGATGACGATTAGATATAATAAAGGCCAATGTGCACCAACTTTTCTTTAACAAGACATAGGTAGATGATTATATAGGAAGATTAATATTCAAATGTAATAAGCATTCTTTGAAATTTAACTGAACAAAATTGGACACTGGACCTTTTAGAACCAAGATACAGAAATACTCCAGTGTTTTTTTAGCCATACTATCAACGGTTTAGTGCAAAAATGTGTCAATTATTCAAAATTAAATTCTAAACAGCATTTTTTGTTCTGTTTGGGAGAGCCTTCATTATATAGTTCAATATCTCAGAAATAAAAATTTCTTCGGACCTATTTTATACTTTATTATTATTTACTATATATATATATATTATAATAATATTAGAAAAACCCTTGTTACACTTTTTCATGGAGTGTATTAACGAGTTGTAGTAATATTAAAAACATTTGGTAATCTTATTGAACTTGCTCGTATATGCCACAGGTGTGACTGACATATTAAATGTAATGAATTTTAAGGCTCAAAACAGTTATTTCGGTAAATACATTATGTACAAGTACATAATAGTTCTAAGATAAAATTTTGTTTTGACAAAAATTATTAATGAAATGCTTCGAACAACTTTTTTTTAATTTGAAATATTTTAAGAGATATAAATTTTCAAAACATTAAATGTAGGAGGTATTCAGTCCAATGGATAAGCACGGGGCTTAAATACAAGTCCAAGAGATAACTCGAGTATTAATATACAGTTCATAGCATTTGGATAGCTTCACTTATATAATTTTTAAAATCAACTGTGTTTGGCAAACTTTTTCTTTAATGGAAGAATACGGAGTTGTATAGTCAGATGAGATAGCCTTCTTGAGATTAGGTTAAGTTCAGATATCTACTGTTGGAGTTTTGTAAGCTAATTTGGTTTGACGTTACTAAAATTAACGTTTTTTTGTAATATTGAGCAACAATTTTACAGTTTTATTAACGAAAATATATTGGAGAATGGTGAGACAATGATGATTTGTGGTTTTTTATATCTATTTTTGAAATAAGCAGGTAAAAGTCACTTTGTACAGACATAAATTTTTCTAAAAGTATGTACATTTTGGAGCTAAACTCATATCCGTCATCTTTTTTTCACAATCACCTCGGGATTTTGAGATGGTTACGTTCAAAATGACAAAGAAGCGGTTTTTCGCTACTTTTGAGGTTGTTTAGATGAGAATATCTAATATTTGAGTTTGGCGTCAAAACTATGCTAAGAAACATTCTTTTCTGGCCTATTAAAAGGCTTACTAGTATTTACACGCCTGTTTAATATCAGGAAAACAATTTTGTCCTCATACATTTTTGAAAACAATTTTAAATTTCAAAAGTCATAATTTTAAAGATTTTTTTATATAAATTATAAAATAAACAAAAACGTCCGATGTTTTTTTGTTATCATCGTGATTTTGCCAACAAGTGGCAGTTAAAGTGATTGGAGTAAAAGTTACTTGAAATTATATCTGAGCAGTTAAATGTTTTCTAGTATTCAAGAAGATTATAAATAATGGTTTAACGTATCTTAAAAATAAACTATAAATGGGATCTGATTTGATTGCTTTGAATGGAATTGAGCATAGGCATGTTTTGTGAGTTTTGTTCAAAATTTAGTCTTTCCGAGGGCACCTCTAAATGTGGGCGAATAATTTTTCTAAGCATTCGTTCCCTACAAAATTCGTCTTATTCCTGTTTATGGTATACCTCAAGTTTGTAATTACTATTAGTGATTCTTCTACGGAAGAAAAACTATCTTGGTTGATTGGTCCACCATTCGTCCATTTCGGTTCTAAAATGCGCAACTATTGCACTAACCGCAACAAATTATTTCTTGCCATTTTGATGCTGGCAATTTTGAAGAAGTTTCAATTTCGGTTAAAATAATTCCATAACAATATCTTGTCGGAGAATTAAATGTGAAAAGATGGATATAAAATTCTTCAAATTCTAAGAAATCGGAGAAAGTTTTAATACTTGAAAAAATGTTCTAAAATTTGATAAAATGTTTTGGTTTTTCGCCTTCATGTTAATGAAATGTTTTCTATGGGAAATTTACGTTCAAATTTTTGAGATTGATATCTTAAATATTTAGATTTTTTTTGGAGATTGAAGTTTTTAGTTTAAATTTTAATGTATACAAATTTCACTCGACATTTATGCATATAAATATGCATAGATGTAGAGTGACAGTTTTTTTTAATTTTACATCGATTTTTCACTTGAACTTTCCGAGACTCAAGAAAAGAAATGATCAGAAATGGTTCGACTGGTAGATATGAAGTTAAACCAAATGCATCGAACTATTTAAAAGAACACAAAAAAGAGTGTGGACATATCTGTCCTTGATCACACCATGTTTTCGCCTGAAGAAAATTCACTCCTTGAACATAGGATAACCCAATCTTTAAAAAAAATCGCACTGATTCGCCAATGCTCACCTTAACAGATTGCACAGCCCCGAATGGTCCAAACAATTGCCACAACACATTCTCTTCAGTCTCTGGCGCCAAATTATAAACAAAAATACACCAACCGGATCCATTGATGGTATTCCCTGGAATCATTGTGTTGGCTAAGAGATCACCAGTCAAGGGGGAATATCTGGGAATAACCGAACTAAAATAAAATAAAATAAATTAATTTAGTAACTAAGTTAAACAGATACAAATTTAATAAATCATTTTAAATAAACCTATAACGTCCAGCAGCGGTAGGATGATGTATGGCAGCAGCAGCTGCAGCGGCAGCAGCTCCACCTGCAAATCTCGCTCGTGGATTTTGGGGCGCGATATAGGCAGCGGCCAGGGGTGCCAAAGCTTTGCTGCTGCTCGGGTTGTTGGCGAATTTCACTGTAATTGGATCGGTGGCGTTTTTCGGTACAGTTCCGTTCAGTTCCTTGATGGCACGATCTGCCTCATGGCGTTGATCAAACCGAATGAAGCCGACACCTTTTGAAAGACCTGTAGTTAGATACATTTTGGATAGTGTACATTGGTTTTAGTTTTTGTTTTTTTTTTTTTAGGCTAAAGGCGGACTCAGAGTCTGACAAAATGAGATAGAAACCTTTTTTCTAATTGTTTCTTTTGTTCTTTTCCAGCTTAACTTATTTTTGTTTTAATTTGTTAATACTTTGAGTTTAGCAAAATAAAATTTCAAAGGGACAGCAGGGGGATGAAGACTAGGCAAATGCAATTAATGATTTGAAAAAAGTTATAGAGAAAGATATAGAGAGAGGGAGAGAGAGATAAAGATAGAAGAAGAAGAAGGAAAAAGAAGGTAAAAAGCTTTTGATTCTATAATAGTTATTAATGTCTGGATTTTTATTTTTTGTTTTTTTTTTTATTTAAATTTTTATTTAGCATTATGGCGTACAATAGTAAATAAAAAAAACTGTATGGCGAATTAGTTTAAAGTTAAAATATAAAATATAAACAAATGAATTATAAAATAAATGAATGAGACACATCGAATTCGAATTTACAAATGATACATTAGAACTTAAGAAAAAAAAATAAATAATAAACAACAAATTAAAAAAAACCACAATAATTTCGTGTTATTATAAACACAAAATTTTATACGGAAAAAATTATTTTGGTTACCTACCGGAATCACTACTAGCTCCACCTGAAGGTACAAAATATTTTTTTTTGTTAAAACGTAATGTATTAAATTTTGTCTTTTTAATTTTGTTTTTTATTTTGTAAATTAAAAACTTAAATCAAATTTTGTTAATTTTTGTTTTTCTTAAACTTAGTTTTTGTTTTTTGTCTCTATAAAAATCCAGAACTTTTTTATGTTTTTTTTTTAAATTTTTCTTTTAAATTTTATTTTTATTTTTATTTAAGGTTAGTTTATTTTTTTTTTTCTTTCAAAAAAACAAAAATATTTGGTTTAGATATATTTTAAATCCTTTTTTAATTAATATGTAAAAATTATTTACTACCAACCTGTGATATTGTCGCATAAAATTCTTGAGGTAATTATTTTTCCAAATGGACTGAATAGTACTTCTAGATCTGGTTGGGTCATGTTCTTTGGAAGACCAGATACATATAGATTTGCTCCCTTAATTGATTCTGAGCTAGGACGGGCGATTGACACCTAGAAACAAAAAATGTTTTAGAATTGTTAAATATATGTATATTTTATCAGGTAGAGAACTTACTTTAATGGTTTTATTTTGTAAACGAAGACCATTTAAGGAGTTTATTGCTTTTTCGGCATCTTCTTGTTTAACGTAGTTAACAAAGCCATAGCCGAGACTTTGACCTATTGAATTAAATTGTAATTATATTAAATTAAAAGTCCTTACATGACATTTAAAAGTATACAAAAAAGAGGGCAAATGTATTGACATTATATTATAGTTTTTCACTAAGAAAATGAAATCTGTCGATTCAACCAAAAATTCATTTATTGACCAGCTTTCAACGATTTTAATTAACGCAGCTTTCTTTTATTATTAATTACCAATCCAATTAGTTTAAATCAGCTTTTTACTTAGTTTCAAAAATAAGCGATTTGAGCGGGACTTTAATTGGTAATAAGGCCCTAAAGGAGAGTTTATATTTAATCACTCTCAATTAGCACTGACCATAATTTTTTGTTCACTTGATTTTCTATTCTTTTGAAAGTGCGATATGGGCAGCAAAAGCCGATACAATTTTACCTCTTCCCCATTTCTTACAGAAAAGTACCTCAGGGTTCTATTTTTGGACCCCTTCTTTCTCTCTCTTTATCAATGATCTTCCTGATATTGTTAAAGACTGTTTAGTTCATATAAATTTACACAGATGCGTTTCAATCTATATCAATGGTTCACTTGAACTGGTGGATGAAGATTGAAAACAAATTCAACTGTGGATATGAAGTGACAATAAACTCAAGACTCAAAAATGAAATAAAAATAAATAAATGATTTGCTATAGAAATGGAGATCCGTGGATTTCCCTCTTATTATTCTCAGTAGAGAAATAATTCCTTACTTAAGCAAGGTTACATATTTAGACTCCATTTTAAATAGCCGTTTTAGTTGTTGTGCTCGTGGACTGCTTTGAGTTTGGTTTAGTTAAAACCTTTAATGTTATTTTTTATATTTAACTGTTAACTTTACCCGTGATTATACTATTAACGCAAGCAAAAGTTAAATTTTCCATTCAATGGTTACTTGTGTTTAATTTGTTGTAAGCCTGGGAACTCCTTTTGACGTATATTTTATACTTTGACATAATTTTGTCCAACGATGGTGCCCAGAATATCGTAAGATACTCTGCAATTTTCGCAGTCTTGTAGAGGCATTGATCCTCGTTTCTCATACACTATTGCATAACGATTTTCTTATGTTTTAGCGATTAGAAATTGGAATACTTTTTTTGATTTGACTAACAAGGAAATGACACCTTTCAAAAATATATAAAATTTTGTCTCATGTCATAGTTGCAAAATAAGGATAAAAAAGAAAGAAACATCAAGCTTTGGATTTTTTTTTTTGTTATTTATCGCTTTTAAAAAAACACTTAAACAATTAAGAAAAACTTGTTAGTTTATAATTTTTTTGATATCCAAATTTTCCCAAAACTGTATAATAAAGGGTTTTTCAACAGGGACGCTACAAAAGTAGAGCGACAGGGACAGCAAACGACGCCATATTTCTTACCGCTATTTTGACATTTCTATTCAGTAAGGTTTGCCATTTCATGATGGAAAGATATACGAGCCAACAACGAGTCGAAATTATTAAAATTTACTACCGAAATTCAGAGTCAGTGGCCTCAACGTTAAGAGCGCTACGTCCAATTTATGGTCTTCATAATCGTCCTAGCAGATCAAACAATTGAGCGTCTAGTGGAAAAATTTGAATCCACAGGCACAGTACAAAATGTTCCCGTGCCAGTGAGACAAAGAAGTGCCCGTAGTGTCCAGAATATTGCTGCCGTTGAGGCTTCAGTTGCAGAAAGCCCAAATGTGTCTCTCACACGTCGTTCTCAAGCGTTGGGCATCTCTGTGACGTCGTTGTGGCGAATTTTGCGAAAAAATCTTGGCCTACATCCTTACAAGATTAAATTGACGCAAGAACTGAAGCCGCTTGACCACCAGAAGCGTCGTATGTTCGTGAATTGGGCTGAACAACTTGAAAATGATTCGGATTTTCATCGAAAAATCATCTTCAGCAATGAGGCTCATTTCTGGCTGAATGGCTTCCGTCAATAAACAAAATATGCGGTGTTGGCAGGCAGCAATCCACACGTACTCCATGAGTCATCATTGCATCCCGACAAAATTAGGGTTTGTGTGGTTTATGGGCCGGCGGCGTTATTGGGCCGTACTTCTTCCGTGATGATCAAGACCGGCACGTTACTGTGAATGGGGATCGCTACCGTTCAATGATAACCGAATATTTTTGGCCCCAATTGGATGATATGGACTTGGAGGACATGTGGTTCCAACAAGACGGCGCCACAAGCCACACAGTGAATGTCACAATCAATTTATTGGAAACCAAGTTTGGAGAACGTGTTATCTCACGAAATGGTCCAATCACTTGGCCGCCTCGGTCGTGCGATTTGACGCCGTTAGACCATTTCACTTGGGGCTACGTCAAGTCTATGGTCTATGCCAACAAGCCAGCGACTGTTGATGAACTTCGTACGAATATCGAACGTGAAATTGCAGCAGTATCGGCCGATTTATGCTTGAAAACCGTCGAAAAATGGGTTCAGCGTCTGGACTTCTGCAAGCGTGCCCGTGGTAGCCATGAAAAAGAAATCAAGTTTCATACATAAGGCATCGAACGTACTTTCACAGGAATAAAGAATTTCATTGATATCCCAAACCGTTTTTGTTTTATTTAAAAAAAACTTTTGTAGCGCTCTTATTGAAAAACCTGATATACATATGTTTATTTTGATAAAATAATTTAATCAGCTTCTGGAAAATGTTGGGTTAGAAAACTGGCAAATTTTCAATAAGGAAAATCTAGACAAGGAAACTGTGCGAATTAGCCCAGGAGCTCGCCCATTCCACTGGCAACATTAGATCCCAGAATCGATTCCCAAATAGGGCAATTTATTTTTGTTGCCAATCGAGGCAAACTGTTCATCGCACTGGCACTGGCGACGTTCTAGGAGATTTCGATAATTAGCTTTGCAATTACTTTTTTCTGCATCAGTAAAAAACTTTCTATAGGGCCTGGATAAAAGCTTTTGGTTGCGGGTCGTTGAAAAAAGTGCAAATGCAAAAAATAGGCATCATGCGATTTCGAAAATTTGATGTCATTCACAACATTTAAAAAAAACAGTTTCTTATGTTTGAAACTCTGGCGTTTCTTACGAAAAAATTGATATCTTAAAAACTACTCTATAGTTTTACTTGAAAGAAATTGTGGTAATTAAGAACTCTTCAAAATATAATCTCTCTAATAAAGTTTCATTCAAATTGAACTATTTTTGGGAAAATGAAAAATAAAAACCGAAAACAAAAAAAGACGGGTTTCGCCATTATCTAGGAAATTTTCAGGTTATGTTAAAAATGAACTACCATAAAAGTTGTAAATTTGTGTGTGATCTACAACTTTTCTTTTGAGGACTTTACATTTTGGTTTCAAATTTAGTCGCAAAACACAAGAATACAGTTCCCCCTTTTTCTGCCCCTCTCCAAAAAAAAAACGCCCTTCAACTCCACTGCTAGAAAATAGATTTTTAACATTCCTTATAAGATAACCCTTTACCATTTTCAATCCTTAAACTGCTGTTAAAAATTTTTCTTTTTTTCGAGTAAAAATATGCTAATAAGCCGACTCTATGTGTTTTTTAGAAATAGAGTGCTTAACTTTTTATGAAAGTAAACAATAATTATAGTTTTTTTTTATTTAACTCACCTGTAACTTTATCACGAATCAGCTTGCAACTTTCAACTTCACCAACACTGACAAACAAAGACCGAATGTCCTCCTGTGACATTGTCTGTGGCAGATAATTTACAATTAAATTGGTTTTTGGATCTTCGGATGAACTGCCACTTCCGCCATTCTGCTGTTGTTGTTGTTGACCTTCAACCATTCCGCTGGTCATCATTTAGAGATTTGATTAAAATGTGTTTAGTGCAACAATAAGATGGAAGGGGGAGGGGTTGTATATGATTTAATTGAAAGGATATTTTTCTTAATTTTTTTTGTTATGTGTTAACAAAAATTATGTACGTTTAATAAAATTTTTGCTAATTAGAAGTATTTTTATGTTTTGTCTATAAATGTTTTTGATAGTAAGAGAAATGTTCTATAGCTAATAATACTGATACAATTGTTGTTAATTTATAATTAATTATATTTTGTAAATTTAACACATAAACGAACGCTGGAATAAAAAAAGAAAAACAAATATTTGTAAACATATTGAAAGAATTGATTTTTTTTATTTGAAAATAAATTACTTACCTTTGCTTAAACTGTTGATGCTGAGGTTAGCGAATTAATTAGTGTGTAGAACGTTGTTTTTTTTAAGCTTGTGTTTGTTTATTTTATTTTATTTTTTTGTAAAATCGATCACAATATGTGTATAAAAAGCTGCTTCCTATACTCTCTTATTTCTTATTTTTAACACAAAGAACGATATATAAATAAAACTGCAAAGAAAAATAGAAACAAAAACAAGGAAATTAGATTTGGTTTTTGGATTAAGAAAACTTTATTGATCTACTAGGCTAAGCAATTGGAATGCATGTATACAAAATAGTGGTGGAGGCTTAAATTGAGAAAAGAAACTATTGCAATATTGTTTGAACAGACATATGTACAAACAACAACATCGGGAAGCCTTATAAATATGTTGAACTAATTTTTTAATTGAATAAAGTTAAGCATTTACTCGTAATAAATAGCGTATCAAGGACGATTGTTGAACTAAATTAAATTTTTTTATCTTTCTATGTACCTACTATCCGAGCGAATAAAAAAAATCAATGGAAAAATTTCAACTTTATTAGTCTTCTGTGGTAGGTTCAAGGTTTTTTTAAACCCAATATGGAGAAACTGTAATGGTCGGTCTTATTTCTCCGTATTTAATCAGTAAGCTCTGATAATAGCTGAAGAGAAGCTATTTTGAGAAAGACAAAACTATCAAAGCTATAAGTTCTTATGAAGACCGTTATTTTTAAAAATATATTTTATTCATAAAAAATTGTGGTTTACACAGATTTTTCAAATGTGTTTAATTGCGCTTTTTTTTAATTCTATCTCATGAAATTCAGTTTTTCAAAATTCTGCCAATTAGAATTAAGAAAAAATAAATTTTGCTTATTGTGTTTTATAATTATAGATAACCATTATTTGTTAAGAGAAGTACCCAATTTGCAGAGCAAATAATACGTAGGATAAAATTGAAAAATCCGTTTTTGGAATTAACAAGCTTTTTTTAATAGTTTTATGGAAGCTGTTGTTATTTTTTGAGCTACAGAAATCAATGGCCTCTGTAGACAATTATTATCTCAAGACGTGGAGTTTCAAGTTTATTCCGAATTATTATTGGCGATGAAAGACTTTTTGCAATTGACGCATCCGGTGCAAAAACTAGATAACTCCATATTTTTAAATGTTTAGAAAAAAACAAAAAACTGTTTAAGAAACCAAAAAACAAAATATTCGCAAAAATTCAATTTTCTTCCAAAGACAATAGAAGAAACATTCAATAAGCTAAACAAAAAATTTTAAAATGTGAATTTTTCATTAAAAAATAAATTAGTTTGTTTTTGGAGTTGTCTGGTTTTTGATCCGTTTTTGTTGGTGAAAATAAATGGAGGCTTCGATTTCTTCATCATATACCTACAAACCATTGTCAACAACAGTTTTTTTTTAATTTAATATAATATGTTGTAAGCTGACGCACTGTTTGGGAATGAAATTTTCAAAGATTCAGTACCTCTAACAATTTTTGCATTTTTCAAATTTTGCATGTGGGGTGAAAAAACAAGACAACTAAAGTACAAAATTGCGATTGTCTCATTTAGAGTAAAAAAAATGAGATTTAAGTACACAACACGGTGCGGGATTTTTTGTTTGTTATTTCTGCATCAAAAACCATGTTTCGTCAAAAAAAGAGTTATCTGGTTTTTGACGTGGATGCTTCAATTGTGGGATCACTTTTTTGACTTTTGCAATTGCTTGATATCAGCATTTGTTCATTTGAAAAAGAAAATGACTCGAAGCATATGCTATACAATTAATATTTTCCTGTAATGTATGAATAAATAAGTAATTTTCACCGATTTTTTTTTGTTAGAAAAATTATTTTTTCATCAACATCACAGCAAAATAAGTTTGTTATTTAGGTAAAGCGAGTTTTTTTTTATTAAAATGTGATACGTAGTGTGGAATGGAGATAGACGAATCTTTATACATAAAACGGTAAATTGGGCACTAAGCGAATACATACTCACAGTACTGATATTAAAGGTAATATCTTTAGCATTTTAATTTTTATTCAATTCTGCGTATCTATCACAATTGGAAAAAATGATGGATCTAGAGATCCGTTTATTTGTCAAATGTCAATATTAGTTTTTGTGTTTTCGTGTTATTTGACGATCCCTCAAATAGCTATTTTTAATTATGTACTGATACTTTCAATTTTGACATTATGCGCAGTTATTACCATAGATTTCTGTACTGTGGCGAACACTTACTTTTTATAACAGAATAGATTTTTTTCCAATTTTTGGTCGTGGGTTAGCACTGAGAGTACTAATAGGTAGGATGGGTTGTGGAAACAATAAATTGATGTTTTAAACGATATTTTAGGGCTTTTAGAAATATGTACATACGTATGTATGTAGGTATGTACTTTTTTTTACTAAAACAGCGAGAGTGACTTTAAAATCGCAGCCCTTATTCATGCATATCAGTAGGCCTTTGCAAATGTTAGTCATTATTTTAGCGTTAACCCGGGCAACAAAGACGAAAGATGTGTTGTATGGGAAAACACAATAAATTTTTTTTAATTTTAACATAGTTTTTATAAAAAGCTAAAATATAAAATAAAAATAAAATAAAAAAATAAAAATTATCTTTGGCCTTCAAGCGTAAACGAAATGCAGAAAACCACAAATTTCAAATGTGATCTTTTCACACTGTTTTAATACAATTCTTGATCCCGTGCATTTTTACTTCCCTCAGATCGGCTTTTTATACGGACTAAGGACGTGCTCCATATTATTCATATCAATCTGTACCCATCAATCTGCAACAATATAGAAATTACGCCGATTGTCGAAATACGTATACTGCAGTATAAAAAGCAGGACGTCATTTCATTTTGAAAGAATTCGAATATTAAAATTTTAAATAATGGGCCTTGTGAATAAAAAAGAAATCAAAGCTATTTTTGGAAGTAGCTTAAGCTAGCTAGTCATAGCGACTACTAGTAGCTAAAGCTTTACAAATCTAGCTTAGGCTTTGTTTTATATGTTAAAAAAAAAAAAGATTACGCTAAACAGCTTTAGCTAGAAAATTCCAGCTTTAGCTTAATATTTTTAGCTTTTGTTTGTTTATTCATATGTTTTGGTTTAAAAACCTAAGCTTTTGGACCCAAAAAGCAAAGCAAGTGGATTTGGGATTTTGACTTGCCGAAATTGCTTACCTGCTCTCTTTGATTTTCTTGTAAAAAGAACATTTCAAGATCAAACATACCTAACGTCCATCAATGTGTGTGCCTATACGGCCATTGTACATCGATCAAGAGCCTAAACGGAGACACGGTTTTTTTTTCAAATTTGGCATAGGTATAGCATTTTTATGTCATTTCTTAGAGGAAAAGTTCAAACTTGGGTGCTAGACCATCTAGGACAAGTTGCTTCAATAAGGTTTTGGTATTTTCAATTTTTTTCAAAACTGTCTCTAAGGATTTTTATTAAACTTCATACCTCTAGTTCCCAGATCAATTTTAAAAAGATTAATTTTAATGTTTTTGGTTAAAAATCACATAACGGAAATAGAGCATAATTAATTATTAATTCAATTTTGACACAGACATTTCTAAGAACTAAAAACTAATTTTGGATTCTAAAGTTTTACAAATAATTTATTTTTGTAGGTATCAGAAAAAAAATCTGTTTAGTACCTTTGACATTTCTACATCTTATCCATTAATATTATAATTGTATTCGTTGAATATATCTTCAAAGCCTAGCCACATTACGGCCTTGCACGCACTACAACTGAAGAGAATTCTAAAAAATAAGAACTTATCAAAGCTTTCTAGTTAGGTGTCCAAGAATCTTGATATTTTTATAGCTTTTACTATACTATTTCTAGCTAAAGAGTGTTCTGATGGAGTGAAATGGTACTAAAATGCATTGTCAGATGAAAACGATAAACGTGCCTATGGACAGAAAAACTTGTTCTCTAAAACATAATCGGAAAAAATTTAATCTCGTGCTCTATCATTTGGTAAAAGCCTTTAAGAAAATGAGGTTATGGTGAAAATGGCTGCTTTGCAAAGCCAATGTAGCTTAAACTTTGGCAATGTTTAATAACATAAAATGCCATATTTTAATTAGGACACTATTCAAGAAAATATTTGATTTGTGATTAATAAAAATTTTAACAGCTCAAAATAAAAATGCTTGTAAATTTTGAAAAAAACCCATTGTTGACAGTCAATTTTTTATACCTAACGGCATTTTTTAGACATTTTCATTAATTGTACATATAATCATAATTGTATCATTTGATATTGAAATTTTTAATTCTTTAAATGCACTTTTTGACAGGAAGTTAAAAAAGTTAAAATCAGTTACTTTAACAAAATGTTTTTTTTAGTAAAATAACACTCCTACAAGTGACCAATTAGGAAAAAAAAAAGTTTTATAAAACAAAGTACCTATGTATCTGATGAAAGGGGAAAAAAACTTATCTTATATGCAAAAACAAAAGTTAACAAATGACTGGTTTTGTTCACTCCGGAACACTCTTAAGCAAATTTTTGATCACACACAAATCAGGGCTTGTTGGAAAAATAAGCTTAAGCTACATGAATTAAGCTGTGGCTATTTTGAAATAGCTATTACTAGAACACATCTTTCATATGCTAGCTTAAGTTTGTTTGTTTATTCACACAAAGACTAGAACAACCCTTAGCATAACATTTTCTTTTTACAAAAGAAATTCTAAGCAATGAATCCAAATAAAAAATATGAGAATGCTTTGAAAAAATTGAAAACATAACGTGTGTTGAATGAATTTGTTCCGAACATAAAATTACAGAAAAGAACAGAAAAGTACAGGATTGTGTGTTCCCTGAGTAAGAACCTTGCCCTGGAATATTCTACAATCTAACACTTCTTGCTAAATGAAGTTTTTCAGAATAGTTTAGAACAATATCTCCTGCACCTACTTTTGAGGTGGAGCAAACTGAGTGAGAAATGTCAAATTAACAGCTGATTTGTTTGTTTGTGATAAGAATAGGCTAAAATCTATCACAGAAGTACTTTTCTTGATATTTTTAAACTAAACATGAAGTAAAAAACACAAGAGAATGCAAAAAGTGTGAATTGATACAAAATTCGAATTGAAAATTAATGGAAAAATTACATTTCAAACATTTTTAATTTTAAATGTTTCACAGTTGATAGGCAACGGCCAATCCCTTCAACACAAAGCTGAACTTTTCTCTTCTTTCTTGTTTCTACAGCTTCCACACACTTGTGCTATTTTGCTCTGTTCTGATCTACTTTTTTTTATTAAACACAGCTATAATAATCAGATCTGACATCCAAGATCCAAAACATTTTTATACCACCAATGAACCTAGAAAAAAAAACAATAGATCTGATGTTTCAATTCGAAAACATAATATGCGCACCTGTTTTCTCGAAATAGAATACAAGTTTATCTTTATCTTCATTTAAAAACCATTTTCAATTAATAATTCAACACACCGACACCGGAATCAAAACAAATCCACAGAATTTAAGTTCCATATAAATCAAATAAACTTTTTATTTCTTCGCCCATGTCCAATCTCGGACAGTAAAACCATTGGCCTTACCACAAAAATTGCCCAACAGATGTAAAATTATCCTATGCACAAAAAAAAACACTAAATTGCAACAAATTGCAATAAAATCTCAAGAATCTCAAACACCACAAATCAGCACAAAAATAAAAAGATTCAAAAACGCTATACCCAAAATTAGCTCGCAATCTTATTCTTATTTAGCGCATTTTCAAAATCCGAAGAGCGCAAATCCAATTTTCTAATAATAATATTCGTATCACAAGAATTATTGAAAATATGTAACAAAAAAAAAACTAAATATTGTTTAAGAGCGCATTATAATATTGTAGGTCAAAAAGTTCAATACAAAAACGAACAGAAAAGCCAGAAACTAATTAAATAGATAGAAAGAGATGGTAAAATTATTAAAAGCTAAGAGGAGATGAAAAATGTATTTGCATACACACTTTCTTTTTTCTTCGTTTGAATAGAAAATTTTGTGTTTTGAAAAATATTTTTAGAATTTTCAAAAATAACTTTCGACGAAGAAGAACATCATCGGCAAATTAGATTTTTTTCCTGTTGTCAACTTTCCTCTTCTCTCTGATAAATCATTGAATTTCGTGTGAAAAGATGAAGAGAATTGAGATTTTATGGAATTTAAATTCAAAATTGTGATAAAAAATGTCAAAAATTCACCTTTAATCAATAAATAAGCCGCACATAGGTGTTTTTCTTATCTAGCGTGTTTGACTTTTAGAAAATCCTCACATATGGTATTGGTAGTTTTGAATACTAGATGCACTTAGAAAAAATTAAATATATTTGTTGGTGTTGTTGTTGTTCAATGATTACGAAACATTAATTTCTTTTAATTAAATTATATCTCAAAACGAAAACGCTATAAATTTCAACTGTCACAAATACAAATTTCACAAAGAATATATTTTTGTTTATATAATTAAAACTTAGAAAATGCACTTTTTAAACTATTTTTGTTTTAAATTATTTTTTTTTTCTTTTTTAACTAAACTTTTATTTTGGTTGTATAATTAAAATTACAAACAAAAATTAAAACCAACAAAACGGTATAACGAACGTAATGCGTAACGTAAATTTAACCGAACAAAAGAGTTTAATTTAAGTCAATTATTTAAAAACAAAAATAAAAATTTATTTTTAATAAAAATTAATTTAAGCAAAACTTTAAACTCATAAAATTAAGAAAAAATAATGAAATTAGGAGAAAAATAAATTAAATCAACTGAAAGAAGAACAAAATCACGTTCCTTCAACTGAATAGAACCGAAATAAACTGAAAAATGTTGCAAGTCAAAGGAAATTGGGAATTTTGGTTTGGTGGTGCTTTTCTGCTTTTTTCTTTTCTCGGGGAAAAACTTTTGTGAGACTTTTGGTGTTGTATGATTCTCTTAGTTGATTCTAGGGTTGATTTTGTGTTGCTTCTCATTCTCTTTAGGCAAAATGTGGGTGGCAGGTGAGAGAGGGTGCATAGAAAAATAAAACAAAGGTAGGCAATAGGGAACACAAAAACAAACTAAAGGAGGGTGATCCTTATCGGAATAAATTTATTTCATGATTTGAAGCTTGCGTGTGCGTGGGGGTTAAGTGTATTGTTGTACTTGGTGCCTTTTGATAACAGTGGCATTATTTGGGTAATAATAAAGTATATGAGGGTTGGAAGTGACGCACGTGGTATGGCTAAATTAAATAGGATTTTGTGATATATGGTACTTGAAATTGAAGGTAACAATATGCATGGAAAATTAGTACAGATTTCTTATTTTTGAACTCTTTATTTCATATTGAAATACGCGATTTTCTCACACATTTGAAATATACTGTTTTTTCAAGACAAATAGGTACAAGACATGCTTCACAAGTTTATTATGTATTTTTTTGTTGGTTCACGTGCACTATCTTGCCGGTGATTTCAGTGGTGCCGATTTAAAATTTAATCAACCAACTATTAGAAACTTATTTTTTAATATTCCAAGCATATACATACGAGTACATATCTCTTGAGGGAATTTTTGGTTATTTTCGGGTATGAATAAAAAAACAATTATTTTGAGACCTCATTTTTTCTCCTACGTCAGTTATAGATAAGTCGAAAATCAATCGAAAAATTAAAAACAAAAATCCATTGAAATTACCTGGAAATTACTTTATTATTATTATTCTTCAAGGTCAAGGTCAAGATCTTTAAAAAAAGTTGACATAACAGGAAACACAAGAAATTATTGAGGAGGGGCAACAAATTTCATTAAAAGGGGGTGAAAAGTCTAAATTCAAAAGTTGATGAAAAATTTTATAATATAAAAAATATATCGAAAAAATATTCCGGAATTTTCATTCAGTGCAGTTTTTCCGTTCCAGAATTTTTCTTCAGGAAAATAAATTTTCTTCTAGAAACAAATTTTCTTTTCCTATGAATATTTTTTCTTTCTTTATCAGAAATATGGAAAAAGGTAGTACATTTTTGAAAAAAATTAAATAGTATTTTCAATTTAAACCTGGTTTAGACAATTTGAAATATTTTGGAAAAATGATGCATGAATTCTTGTTTGATTGGCTTCAGGTTCAGGAATCCATTTGCAGCAACGGAATATTTTGCGTCAACTCCCATTACCTCCACCCGAGCCTCACAATTAAATAATTACATATATGGTTAACCTGCCACTTCATAAAAGCTGTTCTTTAACACTACGTGCACTTCTTGTTCAATCGGAGAAAAAGGTTGATCTTCAGAACCAATCGACAATCGAGGAACCAGCTCTTAGAACTTCCTTACGCTCGCTCGGAGAAGCAAACGTGGTTGGACCATTTTATGGTTAAAATATTTCAACACATACCTTTGAATCGTTGAATAGTATTAAGACTTTGGGAATCCGAAATTTCTTCTCATCAAAAGTATTCCAGAAGATACAAGAAGATCAATCGGAAACTTCAGGCAATGTTAAATAAATTTATTTTTTTAAACTATTAGTTGATTCTTGTTTTAATTTACATTCAATTTTATTAGATATTTGTGAACGTGAGATCAAAAGAAGAAATATTTAAAAACAAATTCACAAGAAAAACAACCACTTGTTAAAACAGGTCATCACGAGAACTCTTTAATGTGCGCACATCGAGGGAGCATCGAAAAGACCATAAGACTGTGGGTACATAATTTACTTTTCTTTTGGATAAAACAAGTGAAAGTCCTCTAAGGCACATCAGACTTCTTAAATACGCATTAACACTTCTTTTAAATACAGTTTTTTTATCTTTGATAAAAATTTTCTATTATTTCTTTTTGTTTTACTTTGTAATTTTGAAACTGCATTTCTTGAACAAAAAAAAGATTACAAATATTTTTTTTTTTACACTTCAGATTCTTTGTTGTAGTGAGCTTAGAGCAAGCTGCAATCTACAAATAAAGACTCATCATGAGTGCATGTGTTAGTGGTTACTTGAATTAAGCAAACTACCCGTAACACAAGCACATACATAAATACAAAAAACTAACAAAATTACAACAAAATACAAAATCAGATATAACATAAAAATTTACATTAAATATACAAAGTTAAAACATTTCTACATAAACGAAAGTGGAGCACTGGTTCGAAATACTATTTTTAATCCTATTTTACTCATGTTAAAATCAATAGATGAGGCGTTAAGAAGATTGCACATACGATTGAGAGGTTCGTGTGTGCCATAGTTTGTTCTGTGAAAAGGAACGTGAAAAAGTTCAAATCTTCGCAGGTGGTGGGATCCTCCGCGATAATTAATGCCTACATCGGCTAACAAGTCGGCGCATCAATTTCACCATTGATAAATTGATGAAAAAATACCAAATCATTGATATAAAGTTTGAAGTTGCAGAAGCTGAATACTGTTCATAAGGTGGCAGGTTATACGGATCAGCCCAGGGAAGACCTTTTAAGGCAAAACGAATGAGTAAGGCAAGAGCGTAGCTTGGAGGGAGGTAGTAATACATCGGCTTGGGATAAGGGTGGCCGCATAGTTTTTTTTTTTTTATTTAAATTAAACTATTATAAATGACAAAACAGCTGCCATGAGTTTGGAATTGGCGTTTTTATTTCCTTTCTATGTTTTCTCTTTATTTCTGGCACGAAATATTTGAGTAAGCAGGATTTTTGTAGCAACAATTACCCCCCCAAAATGTGAGCTGAGCTGAGGGTTAAAATGTGCCAGATCTGCATTACCATGGGAATCACTATCTTAACGCAACTTTCTTTACATAATTCAGCATGGATCTTTGAAATTAAGATCTAGGTATCTATAAAGACTATCATTATGACAACAGTTTATGAAAAAAAATTTCATTTTTTCCCACGGAACTTGTAAAAATTTAAAAACAACTTGAGTAAATGTTTTTTTAGGTACTTAATGGCCACAATACCTAATTAAAATTAAATAATAAAAAAATTAAATATAAGAAATTGAACAAAAATTTAAATAAAATATTTTTAATAATAACTTAATATTTATAATTCAAGTTAAAAGTTCAAATGAGCTTAACTCCATTGCGTTTCACCCAGGTATGATAGTTGGGCTCATCAGTTAGATGACTATGATCATAAGGGTATGATAGTCATCTAACTGATGAGCCCAACTATCATACCTGGGCGAAACGCAATGGAGTTGAGCTCATTTGAACTTTTAACTTGAATTAAAATATTTTTATTTAATAACTGGCCTAAATAAATGTTGGTAATCACAAAGTTGTGGATATCTATGCAACACGAGAGCAGAATTTCATTTGAATTGCATACATTTAAAACATATTTTTTCTCTTACATTGTTCTGGAATCACTTAAACGTTTATAAATTTGTTTTTATCAACGTGTTTTGAGGAATCAATTTTTTTTGGATTTAAAACTAAAAATACTTTTGTTTAAATGTATCATACATAGTTGTAAATGAAGCAAAAGCTAAGAAAGCCGTGTTCAAAAAAATTACCTTTATATTTTGCATATACAAATTACTTAAAAATTTCAGTAATGAGCTTAAAACAGTGGTAATTTTATTCTTATATCTCAAAATGAGGTGTGAAATGAAAGATTATATTGATTTAAATTATTTTTAGCTGAAAACTATTTTAAAAAGTCAAAACAAGTTTTTGAGGTGCACAGAAGCATTAGATTTAGATATAAATATATACTTTTCAAACACATTTACCTTTTAAATTGGTAATAAACTTCAAGATTAAAGGACCAAAATACACTTAAATTCTGCTTAAGTATTTTTTTTAAATCTGAAAAAAATTATAAAGCTCAATTGAAAATAAAAATATAAAAATACGTTTTTAAAAAAGTCTTACACTAACAAAATACTCCAAACTACTTATATAGTTTATATTTTTCGAAGTGGTGTACATTTTTCAAAATATTGATAAAATTTAACAATGACATTTGTAACGGGTTTTTTTTTTAATTACATTTTTTGTTCAATTACTTTTTTTCCAATAAGATATGCATACATGCAATTAAATCAAGTACATCCAGCGATAAAAACCCTCGTAGTATAGATCGACCAGTTATTTTTTTGTATGTAGGCATGCAAATTATATTTCCACGTGAGCTAGATGATTTTATATAGATTTTTTTTTATTTCTCAACGGAAAATTACGACCTTTTGGTAGTTACAAAAAAATTCGAGACTTCATAAAACATATCTGTATGTATGAACCTAAGCCCACCGAAATTGCTTATAACTTTGTTTATTCTTTTTTGATCTTATTAAATGAGGTCATTTGATAAGATAATAAAATAGGGATTACATATTAATAGAAATAGTATAGGCCTAAACACTTAAAACGAATTATTTTTTTATAGAAAAACATTTTTGGATGCAAAAACAATTGTTTTCCATTTTTTAGGATTACAATTTATTTTTTAAGGGTAAACTATTGACTCAATGGGTAACTTTGAATTTTTAAGAATACCTTAACTCCTCTAGATTGGGTAGAATTTTTTCGAACTTTGGATCGTTTTTTTTTTGTCTAAGTTCTTTAAACATTTAAAACTTATGATACATAGCTATTTATAAAAAATTATTTAAAAATGAAAAAAAAAAAAACAGTTTAGGTAGGTACTTTTCCCCCTCCCTCCGTTTTGTCAAACAATTTGAACTCAAATTACTTACTTACTATTGGCAACCCTAACTACTTGACTATTAGGCAAAACAACCTACAATAATTTAAGACCATATGTTTCTCCAAAAATGTCACTATATTCATAATCCAAGGATAACAAAAACCTACAAATCACTCCTACAACAACAACAACATATTTAAGCTTTATGTGTAAACAAACTGTCAAACACAAAAATACGTTCAAATAATTTCTACGAAATACAAAAAAAAAGTATAAGGAACCACTCCAAAATAACCACACAAAAAAAACTATACTAACTCTCTTTAACTCGAACAAAAATGCATTTGTGGTGCTCCGATTTCTCTCTTGCATTCTCTTTTTTACTGAATGAAAGATTTTTTTCAAATATATCATACATATTATATTCCCAACCCCTCACCCACCAACGACAAATCATTTTTCAGAAAGAACAAAAATTCGAAAAAAAAGAAAACAAAAAAAAAATTATCCCCCTAACCACCCTCAATAGTAAAAGCTGTATGCCGGAAGAATAGTATCCTATATAAAAAAAAAAATAGAAACAAAAAAGAAATAAAAAAACAAACAAACCCAGGGCATAGGAGAGAAGTGATAGAAAGAGAGAAAGAGAAAAGAATTATCATAGGTAGGCGGGTATATACAGATAGGGCTGATGACACAACCCGCCGCACCGCCCCCTGAAATCAAACCAAATCTGATGCAACATCTCAGCCGGTATTAGAAAACAGCTTTCTATTGCATTTCAAAGCTTTATTTCTCTCACCATCATCATCATCATCGCAATGGCAATAGTGTGCCGAAAGTATAGAAAGAGACAAAACAATTGACACAGATGCAATAACAACAACAATCAAATGGCAAAAGAAAGCAACAACAGAAAATTAAAGAAAAAAAGAAAAATAAATTGCATACATCTCTCCCTGAAACTAAATCGATTAATATCCTTCTCCCACAATCGCATACACAAATGAGGGTAGAAATCAGCATATACAATACGAAAAGCATCCAGGATACCTATAAATGGAATTTTACTATGAAAACGTAAAAATCCTCCTGCAATTGTAGAAGAATCAAATGGAAATAGATATGCTGGATATGCATATGAATATGGGTTGGGAAGGATCGTATTTTGTTTATTATAGAATTTGATTGAATTATGTATTATTTATACAAACCACTCCTTGATGTCCTGATTTTTCTAATAATTTTCCTCCTTTCTTTAGAGCCTCTGGAAGAACTACTGTGGCAAAATAGGAGAAAGCTTAAATGCAGAATCCTTGTAGAGAGGAAATTATTTTAATTCTCAGTTTATATCCTTTTGTCACAACACATCACATCGAAATTACAAAATATCCTTCATTAAGTATTATCTATGTTATATTGCACTAGAATTTCAAAACTAATTTTTTTGTCAAAAAATAAAAACACACACAACCCCGGGAACTCGGCGACTTATGACGTGACTCCTATGAGTAGTAAAAATATACAAAAAGAATCCTTTTGAGTAGGAGGAGTACAGTCGTAGTTGTTGTTGGTGTAGTAGATAGGTACATATAAATATCCTTTTTTCGATTTATCCTAGAAAATCACGCGATTGTTTTTTTTCTAATTATTTTTTTTTATTTCTATTCTTAGAGAAAATTAGGGCGTTTTTTTTTGTTGTTGTTTGTTTTCTTTTATTATCCTTAAATTTCAAACAGATTGATTTTTAATTCATTTGTGCTTTGTGTTGGTGCGTTACACTTATTTTTTCAAAAGTTCTGTCCTGCTGCAAATTTATTGCAATAATTGCTGCTGCAATTCCTGTATTCGCCGTTGTCGTTGTAGTCGTTTCTGTTCCTTTTTTGATGTTGTTGTATTTTTGCTTTTCCTACATATGATGTCCTGTGTGTGCAGCAACGCGATGTGTAGATAGAGTAGTTTTCTTCTTTTGGGTGTATATACACTATTTTAAGGTGCGGCAATAATTGTATTATTATGCGGCTTTTAAAAGCGTTTTTTTTTTTGTTAAATTTTACAAAAGAAACAATTCACAATTATCCTTTTTTTTCACTTCACAGTTTTTCATTTTTTTTTTTATATTCTGAGAGTAGATATTTAAGATTAGGTGGGGTTTTATAAAGGGTGGATTCGAAGGACGAAGAGTATGTGTATTTGAGATGTACAAAAACCAAGCTGAATTATCCTTTTTTTCTCTAATTTTTAATTTTCTCTAAATTAATTAATTATAATTTGTTGAAATAGAAAAATTATCCTTCCAAGTATGTGTGTGTGTGTATGAAAGAAAATTCAATAAGGATATAATTTATATATGTATGTATTATTTGAATACTTTTTTTGGAAAATGATAAAACACAACTTGCGTTCAGAGAGTGCAAGAACTAAATGGGGGGTTGTTGGAAACCGACAAAAGTCAGAGGATCCTTGTTCGTTCTGGTCTCTGATTTGGTTGTTGGTTCGGTGTGCGGTGGTAGTCGTATAGCAGAACACACAGGACATGGTGCAAACATTTTTCTGTGGATTGGATGGGGATGTCGATGTCGACGTCGAGCACCACCCACGACAACCGTTGGGGAACGCTCATTTCAAAAAGTCTGCTGGGACAACTTTTGTAGGTTCCTGGTTTGATGTTGCATTGGATTTGTTAGTTTTTGAATCCCTTTTCTTCGGTATTTTTGTAGTATTAGTGCGTTTGATGTGTGTGTGAATGTATGTTCGTTTGTTTTGAAACTTGACGCCAAAGAAGGATTTGAGGGGGGTAGGACTTTGTATGCCTTTGCGATGCAGGTCAGTGGGGGTGGTTGTAAAGTTAAAGACAACAACAGGGACAAAAACTGTGTTTTTAGCTTGTTTTGCATTAATGGGTGGCAGCGCCACACAACAAGAAAAAGATAAGGATATATAAAAACAAGGAACAGGACGTTTTTGTGAGAAATATTTAATTATGCGTAAGGGTGTTGCATATGCACTTGTTGTTGTATTTAACGAATATGTGCGAAGGAAAGAAAAATTCAATTTGAAGTGCAGGTAAACAAATTATGGTGGGGAAATATTGCCAGGTTAGACAAAATGCCTTTAGGGAGCTTAGCATATTTTGAAGCAATAATAAAAAAAATTTTGATTTTGAAATGGAAAAAAAATAAGTATTGATGCATTTTTTCTGCCAGTAGATACGTACATATTCCTGTCTACTAATAATAAGCTTACAAAATTGGTTGAGAATTGTAAGTTAATAGCCTCTCATTCTCAAACGAGCACTCGCGTTACCAAGTCTTTTTTATTTATGTAACATAATGTACATACAAACATACCTACCTAAGCAAAGGGTGTTTTTTTAGACGTGTAGTTTTTAATCAGGCAATACTTTTTTCGGAGTTGGTCTTTTGACAGCTGTCACTTTGTTTATGCTCAGTTTGGTTTGCAATTTCATAATGAATAGACTTACTCCTGAACAAAGTTTGCACATCGTGCAAATTTATTACCAAAATAGTTCGGTTCGCGCGACGCATCGCGAAACTATAAGGAAACTTTTAGTGAGCGCATTATCTCGCGTCGTGGAATGTTTTTGCCAGCACTGTATGTACATATTGTATGTACTATTTCTTACATACTATATGCCGTCGTAAAAAAATATACACTAGAATTTGATCATTACGATGCAAAGGAAGACAAAAAGTGAGTCACAATTCTTCCTTCAGTCTGTTCGGCATTCGGCTACAGCCTAAACTAAAAAATCAATAAATTACATTTAGTAAAAGCTGCATTGGGATGGAAAACTCTTTTCAAGAAATTGTTATAGTGATGGTAGGGTAGTGCGAGTTAAGTTGGACCACCATCATGCGAATAACTCAGAAACCACCAGAACTTAATGAAGAAGATCATACACGGATGAAGCATAAGTACTAGATCACACGTGCAAAACTGGTTAAATGTGGTTTTTTGCTGCCAAAGAAGAACCACGTGCTAATATATGTTTTTTGAGTCTCTTTTTGCGTTACCGTGATAAAGAGTGCAAATTTTTCTACAAATTACAGGAAATTTGTCAGTTTTGTTATTTAATTTTTGTATTCTATTTGAAAAATTGTAAGTAGTTTTTTCAAAGTAATGAAACATATTCATCATGCGAGGTGTGGGCCGAGTGCTTGCCTAGCGAAATTAAACATTTAGTAATATTGGAAAATAATATACAAAATTTTGGACAGATAAAGTTCCAAAAAAAGAAGAAGAATATTTTTGCTTTATATTGCTAGCGTTGTGTATGGAAGGATTTGTGTGCAATGCAATACTAAACATCCTGTAGTATTTGATAGAAACACGTTAAATCCATTTTATAATTGCATCTTTACGTGCACTTTACATCAAGCTAGAACATAAACGTGGGAACTAATTTTCTTCAAATTTGAAACATAAACTCGAAGAACATACCCTAAGCATTTCAAATTTGAAAACAATAGAAATTTGGGCTCTACCACGATGTGAAGTGGACGTAAAGATGCAAATTTTAAAATGAAGTTACTATATCATGTTTATACCAAACATCACACAATGTTTAGTATGTATACCTACATTATGTAAGTTTGAAACAAATTTTGTCGATTGACTTAAAATTCTTTTACAGATGGACATACAGACTCTATAACCATTACCTGTTCGGTTTTCGATTACAAAATATACCCTTTATATCAAGTACAAACAAAAAATAAACCCATTAAAACATTCGTCTTTCATTGTATTTTTGTGATTGACCCTACAAAATGGCAACACTTTATCACCATAAAATCACTTAATTGATGCGTGAAGCCCTCTGATGTTAACTTTTTGACACAGCCCTCCAAAGAACTCATCAAAACTCAAATACAACTGAAGTTATCCGATAGAAGCATACAAAAACAATTAAATTCATCATCATATGATTCAAGACAATAGAAGAAATTTCCTCGAATTTCCCCAGAGCATGCGTCAATCGAACATTTTCCTACAATGAAGTGCATCCCCAAAAATGTATCCTTCCAACATCATCATTTCGAGGGAGGAACCGGTTCAATGTGTCGGCTCGGCGCGGCAAGAAAAACGAAAAACCCAAAAAAAAATTTGAAGGAAATATTTTAACACAATTTCACACACGACACGCGACACATCCAAAAATAGAGAAAGCTCTCCTTAAACTTATTGTGTAACATTTTTATTCTTAGAGCTTTTCTTCAAAGGACATTGGGATAGGTTCCTTAGAGCATCATATGCATCTATCCGTCGTCGCGTCGTCCCTTGAGCCTCCGCTCTCGACTCGACTCAACAACCGACGACTGACGACGAAAACACTGCCACCACACTTTGTGTGCCACAACTTGACTCGGTAGCACTTTATGTCAAAAGACCATTGAACTCTGTAAAGAGACATCAAGGCGAGAGGGTGTGGGCGGCTTGGAGAACATACAGTTACGAGGCTTGGTGCTTTGTGCTTGGGAACTCTGCTCTGATATGATGTTTACAGCAGCAATATTGATGCTGCTTTAGGTTATTCTCTGTTCTGTGCTGCTCCTGATGATTTTGCTGTTAATGTGAAATTTAAAGGATTACAAAATCCCACTTAACCTAATGACTTGGAAGTGATTATTATTTCTGCTAGATAAAAATATGTACATATATAATATATAAATACATAATATAATAATTGGGGTTACTGAGAGTCTTGAGACGGACAAAAAAATATACATATACATACATACATACATATCTGAGTAGATAGGTTAATGTTGTACATATACATTTTTTTTTTATAGGTAAATAAGGAAGGATAAAGCAGGAGTGTTCAGGAGGACGGTGTCGTTGTGGTTGAATTGATGTAATGAATGGAGGAAGACATAGGGGCAGCTTGATTTATAAACATATGATTGCTTTCGTATGTTATGTTTTGTTTTCAGATGAATACGAGTATGCCGGAAGCATCTGCGAACAGTTCCTAGTGGGGGAATACTTGGTCTTAAATCATTCCCGCAGAGGTAGTAACCAGAAATTGAAATGAAAACAACTCTAACCCGCCCACAATATATACCCCACACACGAATCCAAAACAGATCGAACAGGGTTAACTTTCAGCGAAGTTCTCATTTTCGGCAATTTTCGCCATCAAGTTTTTAACGAGGACCAAGAAAGTTTTATATACATAAATATGTACATATTAATGTTGTCTTCTGAAAACTAGGCAATTTTAACTCAATGTATGTAAGTGTTCCTGAGATATAAACTGCTGGAACTCATTCTTTATTATCTAACCTATGCCTGTGGAAATGGAACTAATTATCATTTGTACCTGATGCACTCTTAAATGAATGGAAATAGGTACATACATTAAAAATTGTCAATTCTGTACAACTTTTTTCAAATTTTACCAGTTAATAATGAAACGCATAAGAAAACTAATAGATAAGAAATTTAAAAAAGATTTTATGTAAAAATAAACTGACATTTGTACCTATTTAATTTGAATGAGAAGAAATAACATTGAAGTCATTTGTTTTCAACGGTTTTGAATCAAAAAACATTTTCGACTGAAATACGGACATACAGGGTGTCCTGTAAATAATGGATAACCTTGCAAACGGTTATCCGTTAATATTTTCCCAGTGGTTACTATATTATGATGTTTTTTTTTCAAAAATTGTTAGCAAGTACCTACTACTTTCCTCAATTACGTGAACACTGCGACTATGGGTGAACAATTTTATCATTTTTTAATTTTTTTAATTTTATAGAATTACCAGTTCTAATAGATAAGTATTTTCATTTCAATTATTTACTTTCAAAAAAAAAATTATTTATTTCTAAAAAATAAAAATTGTACGAAGACATGGGTGGCCAATTTCTTATAAGAGTTGTGTATTTAATGCACTTTCCAAAATGGTATAACGCATGCTTAAGTATAAGAAAACTAACCAATAACGCTTTTTTAAGTAGTCTATTCCTAGCTTTTAAGAAGCACCTATCCCATTCCAAAAATTATTTGGTGAATAAACTTGAACAAAGTTTCGAAATAAAAAAACAGTTTTTTTTCAAGACAATTTGAAAAACAATCAAAACATACCTATTTATGTGACCAAACTATTTTAACTAAAACAGAAATTCGAATAGGTAGGTAGGTACCTATCTCGTGCGAAGAATTTAGATAAAAATGCTCTTCACCAAATTTGAAAAAATCTATCTAAAATCTTACATTTAAACTTTTTATATTTCTTTAAATCTAGAACCGCCCTCAATTTAAAACTTTTTAATTATCAACCTTTTCTTCAGAGTTCGATGAGCCTTCAAAAAGGTTTTCAATTTGCATACAAATTAACGTCATTTCACAAGAAGAAAAATAATACTAAAAAATACCATCTAGTGGCAACATTTATAGTCACCCTCGCCATGCTTCTTCAAATTATGACATGAATCTCCACATAAACAAAATTGGGCTGGAATATACATTCCACTTTCATTCATTCTTTAAAATTCCCGGACACACTCACACACGATCACTTTTATTTTTACTCAAATTCTCACACCACTTTCTACTTTGGCTGCAAGTTTGCAGCTTGTGATTGTATTTTTGTAGACTTTGCAGCAGGCAAAAACAAAAACAAACACAAATAGACAACGACCGTATAACAAAAAATAAAGAAAAAATGTTGCTGGATTTTTAACAGAAAATGTAATATTTTGGGGTATTGATTGCAAAACGGAAAGAAAGAATTGTTTTTTAATATTTACTTATAGGCACTGTCTGTTGGATGTCGGTACTCACCTTACCACTCGAACGATAATTGCAGCTCCTCGTTGGTTGTCATTTCCACGCTGCTTTCTTCGATAAACGGCTCCAGGAGTGAAATTGGGAATGGGGTTCGAATGAATGGACTGTTTGAACGGAAACCGACCAAAGGTTGGTTGACAAAGGTTCTCACAAAACGCTGCCTCAGGTGGGTGGTGGTGGCGAGTCCGGGCAATTGGGGAGGTGGACGCCAGAAGTTAACTTGTTTGAAGACACGGATTGCGGCAAAATGCGGATGGCACTGTTGGCGATTATGATCACTGTTCATCGTCAGCACAGAAAATTAAAAAAAAGCTACCAATATACCGCAACAACTTTTGTTCAAAATTAAAAAAAAAAACACTCGATAATTCAACGTATATTTTAAGATCTGGTAAAACTTGTACGCGATTACGAGAATAAAATATACACAACCATTGCAAACAAATGTATAGAAATTTAATTTGAAGGGAAAAACTATAAACGACTGAAAAATTGCCAAAACGTTGAAAACCCAAACAAATAAAAAAAATCAAGAAAACGCGTCCGAACGCCAGCGGTAAAGAAGTTTTATGAAACTGAATGAATATCTAGAACCGTTGTCCGTTATCACTGAGTCTTGATCTGACTTTCATTTATTTTTCACTTTACAGCAACAACACACGACCGAAATACAAATGCGCGATCTTCCTTCTGACTGGAAAAAGGTATGGGCGTAGGGGTAGGTTTTCAAGGAAGTTCATTCATTCGTTGATCGCTTTGAGTGTTTTTCTGTAGGCTTTTTCTTGGAAATGCATACAGATGCAACATGTTGCAGATGTCAGATATGATTTTAATGAGAAAGAGATCGTTAGGTGTTGCCAAATGAAGCTTTTATTTAAAAAAAATATTTTTTATTTTACGACGAAATAATTTGGTAGGTAGATAAATCTAAAAAAAGAGATGAATATTCATGCCCTATTTGCACGAGTGACAAACTGCCATTAATTCTGTTTTTAAACTGAAAAATAATAAATAAATTCAAACCTAATGGTATGACACATGCATGAGCACGAAGTCAAAATATTCTTATATATTATTTATTTATTTATTTCATACTACAAGTTAACACGATCGCCTAACATCCGCCGAGCCACACATCGTCGTCATCAATAACGAACCATGCTGACACAGCTGATTCTATAAACGAGACAGACTGGTGTCAAGAACCGACGACGAGAAGGATGAAATGCGATATCTGGCACGAGCTGCAAGGTATCCAAAGCATTGCATGTTTGAGGGTTTTAGATATTAAGTTTGTAATAAGTTAGGTAGTCTTTTACAAGTCTCAATAAAGGAATAATAATTAAATCGAATTCTAACGAATTTCATTACTTACATATTGTAGGACATTGTCCCTTATTTATATGCTTAGTTACAAGAGAAAAAATGAGAATGAACAACTAAAAGCAATTTTTTGAAAACTTACATCAATAAAGTTAAAAGAAAATTAAAAAAAAAAAACTTACATAAAAGTCATCGTAGAAAACTGACCTAAACTAAACTTTAAATAGAATGAGGATACAACAAAATAGTTTACATGACTTTAAACTAACTCCGAGGCACAAGTATGTTATGCAAAGGTAGCAGGTACTAAACATTTGAACTTAAAAATATTGTGGGTGGTTCACACTTGTCTCGAAAGGCCACTCCAAAGTTTAATTCCACGAATTAGAAACGATAATGAGGCCCTGGTACTTCTGTGTCCGGGAATAGAAATCCTATTGTAAGAAGTTTTTTTCTTTAAAACCCCAATTTTACTAATTTTTGTGTGTTGTCGTTGGAAAATGGTGTTGCTCTGATTCGTTTTTTCGGTCGTTTAGTGTTTCGCCTTTTTGACATATTAGGTGAGGGGGGTAGAAAATATAGGGGGAAAGAAGTGACGAAAGCACGTATGGACGGTGTTCACATTGGAATGAAAACTGGATTTTTTTCACTTCAGTATTCAGTATTCACATCCCACTTAAATGTGAATGTAAATACTGAAACATCCCAAAAAATCCCGTTTTTCAGTCCAATGTGAACACCGTCATGAAAATGTTAAAGGCATGGTAAATGTCACTCGCATGCAAATGTGGCAGTGAAGTCATGCGGCTGTCACAAACATACCAATTATTATATGGTATGTTGCAATTGGGAAGCATATGTGACGTAAAAATGTGGCATTTTACATGCCGGGACTCGTAGCATAAGACGGTGTTCACATTGGACTGAAAAACTGGATTTTTTTGACGTTTCAGTATTTATATCTTCCTTTACTGAAGAAGTGGGAGCGAGATGTGAATGCTGAAACGTCAAAAAAAATCCAGTCTTTCAATCCCATGTGAACACCGTCTAAGACTTTTTCTGGTTGAACTTTGACGTTTATTATTTGACAAACAAGCAGAGGTATGGGGAATGCTTATAAGCTATAAATAATAAACTTTAAAATTGTTTTTCAAATGCTATCATGTGCAAGTAGATATCTTTTACATGGGACCAAAGGCTTATCTCATTTCAAATTTAGGGCCAGTTGTGCAAATATTTAACTCGTCGTTCAGCAAATTTTAACGCTGACTTCAGCAAACTTACTAAGGTTCAAAGATACTTCATAAATTAAATTGGCTCCTTTAACATACATGAACCTTGAACCATCGTTGAACCTGAAATCAGCAAGTAGATTTTTGAACCACGTTTGTACAACTGGTCCTTAGGCCCCAGTTATATATATCATTGAAACTCTTCATTGAAAATTTTAATGATTAATTTTGAAACATCTAGAAAGCAAAATCATTTATTATTTTGATGGACTAATAAAGCTATGGACTTAATTAATATTTCTAGTAAAAAAAGTTTCAAATAGGCCCAAACTTTCCACATAAAAAGACTTTTCTTATTTCTTTTTATTGAACTACCTTACCAACTGATCATTGAAATCTTAAAAGTCATTTTATGTAGGAAGTTGGGCCTATTTGAATTTTTTTTTTCGACTAGAAATATCAATCAAGTCTTGAGCTTTATATGTTCATCAAAATAATAAATGATTTTACTTTCAAAACGTCTCAAAATCAATGATTAAAATTTTCAATGGTAGCTATAACTGGCACATTAATCTTTTTGGTGTTTTTACCGCACAAAAAAGTTTAAAAAAGATTTGTTTTGACAATACCTTATATTTTTCTTATGCAGTGGAAGAGAGATAGCATGCTTCATTTGTGATGAACCGAATGCAACCACAAATGAATACTTCAGAGCGCCATATAAGAATAGTTAAGTGTGATTAGTTAAAGCTTTATGAAGATTTAATAAGAGGCGCGTTTTATTAGCATTTATAGCTAGCCTAGCAATGCAAGCACCAATAAAGCGCTATACTCACTTTTATATTCAATCCAATTCCGGCGCCACATAAGTTTGAACTTAACGAAACTTTATATCAACTTTTATATCCACTTTTTTACTGACTTATTTATCGACACTTTTGGGTTTGTTGTTGTTTACCAAGGGAAATTTTACTGTGGTTGCTATAACTTTTTCAATAAAACACGTCTAAGATTAATTTCTAACCGTCAAGATTTACGAAATATATTTGTATGGTAAATCTTCGAGATTTGAGGTAAATCTTATTAAATCTCAGATTTTAACTCGTTTACATTGGCGAATTAAATGAAGTTCAACGATAGTTGAGCCTTTTCAGTCAAGGAGTTAAGCACTGGTCTTGTTGTTGCTGCAATTCACACCTATGCATCGACACGAAGTGAAATTACAATGTAAGCAAATCGGTTTTGGAGGGTGAAACGTATGAAAGATTGGCTTCTTGATGATTGATATTCTCTGAATATGCCTTTCAATAAGGGGTTTACATTAATCAAGATGGTGGGACAGCATTGCTTGATGGAAATGGAACAGTTTATACAAAATTTTGAAAACCATATAGGTTTTCGATCGATAGCGCGATCCAACATCGCTCCCATCAAGCAATGTAGTCCATGAACCATGTTGGTTCATGTAAAACCTCCCATATAAGAAGATAAAGTGATGTAGACAGGCCTGAGAATGGGCACGTTCAGACGCCCCAAAAGGAACTAGACATTCAGCCAACTGCATTCATTGAACGCATTATCAAGGTAACTATAGGTTTATTTTATAATGTCAAAATTGAAACTTTACTCAAACATTTACTTCAGTTGATCTTGAAGAAAGTACCGATATTATTTTTTATCTAAAATATACATAAAAACAGGTATTAACCCTTTATGAATTGTGATAAATTAGCTTTTTGAAAAATGTTTTTCAAAACTATTTGATTTAGATATTAGCAAACCCAATATAAAATGAATAAATCTTATACGAAACTCTTTATTTTTTCATATTTTTTACTTATCATACAGTTTTTTCATTTTCTTTTTCGAATTTGATAAAGAACCACTTTGCACAAAATGTAAAAAAAAAACTAACGTGCATAAAAATACTATCACAAAACAAAAAAGTTTAGCTTTCAGTTCTATGACAAAATGTAATCAGCTGATATTCTGACATAAGTGCACTTGACTTGATAATGATAGAAGATTTTTCTTGACTTACTTTCCATTCAACTTTTCCTATAAAATTGCCTTAATTGAGAATAAATATTTTGATATCTGACCAATCAGAGACTAGAAACTTACCTTAATTTCTAGTCCCTTTGATCGTCTGAACGTACCCAATATCGATTATCAAGAAGCCAGTCTTTTGTGCGTTTCACCCATGGTATTACAATATAAAGTATTTTGTATATGAGATGAAGGGTCACCATATTTCTTGTCATGTGACGTCACAGCGAGTGTCCTGCATCACATAACTTTAAAAAATAAATTATTTATTGCTTTACTTTAAATTTCAACAACACATACATAACTTCAAAACATAAATAATTTATTGTTTCACTTTGAATCCCAAAATTTTTTAGGCCACACTATTGTGCCGATACCGATACACTCTCCCTACGATAAAATATTTTTACATTGGAAGCAATGAAAGGGTCGAAATCGAATCAGGTATCGATGATGGGAATATGCTCATTGTTTTTATGTATGAATATTTTATCGTATCGAGACTCTATCGATATTAGAACTATCTATCTAGCTTTATTGTTTTCCTTTTGTTTTATCTGGAAAACAATTGAGATCATTCACTAGCAATAACGTCAGGAATCGTCTCCTTGAACTGTCAAGCATACCTTGTTATTCTTATACATACCATGCGTTTCACCCACTGATCTCTATAATACACTGGATAACGATTCGACATAAGAAAGTTGCTTCCATTTGAAGAATAGTTATATTATGAAGCTGACCACTATTTTGTATAACAATATAACTGTATAACAAGTTATACAAAATAATCCACAATGAAGACGTCAAATCTCTGTTCGTTGCTCACCACACCATCCCCCAATCTGTTTGCTAACATTGTTGTGTTTGTAATTTTATTTCTTTCGCAAATGGTTAAATGAAACGGAATTTCAAACGTAAAGAGTGTAACAAGGAAGTAAATCATAAAAACACAGACTATGTAATCGCATTCTCCTTATCACACTTATCAGCTGTTTTGTTCAACTTGTTTGCAAACTGAAATAATGAATGGTATTATGGAATAATGGTTCCCATCTACATATTTAATATAACCTGTTTAAACACCTTTCTAATAATATAATTCTAGTGCCATTGGAAAATAATAGCACAAACAATATACACACAGTGAATAACTTAATAAAAAACAAAATAATAAAACAAACTCCACAAAGTTTTTCCCTTTCATATCATTGGTCTGTTTCTCTTTCTTCAGATTGACATCTTGGAAACACGTTTTTTTTTGTGTAAATGTAGACATCAAATTATGAAGCCGACCACCTAATTGTCATCTTCAAATGGAATCAAGAAAACTGTTATATATTATAAGGAATACACTATCCAGTGTATATAGAGATCAGTGGTTTCACCCAACAAAACTCATTTGTTTACATTGTTGCATCTGTATTTTCATTTCGTGTGAATTGCAACAACACGACATGTGCTGAATGATGTGCTGAATGATGAGTTAATTATATGTGTGCATGTTTCGCTGGTTTTCACTAATACTTTGCAAATCTAATCAATCCAGCTGTTCGTTTCAGGTTGTTGGCAAATCAAATTGACAGCTGAGGATTGCCATCTTTATTTGATAATCTCTGGTCATGGCATAACGTCTAGAGAGCAGTCACAGTCTAAACATGTTTTTACAGACTGTTTATATGCATGTTTGCGTTCAACTATGACATTTTTCGAAAATTTTCACAATTTCCTTGCAGAAACCTTAGAAGAAAAATCCAAGTTTGGGAAACTTTGTGAAAGTTTCACATAAACAGTTATAATATTTTAGCTCTACCTACTCTAAATGGAGCGCGCGACTAAAAAAATCGCCTTAAAACGGATGGAAAATCCAACCCTAATCCAAATAGAACTCACGAACTTGCTTGTAAACGTAGCCGTGTTCCCGTATTTCATATAGATAGAATATCTTTTCAAAGAACTTAATTATAGTTCACTATTTTTTCAACTAATGAATTTAACTTTTTTAAAAGTTTTAAAAAAGTTACAAGTAACTTATTATGCATTTTTTCTCTGGGTGGTTCTAGGCTGATCCTTAAAATCTTCCGTATGATCACATTAATACATTCTTCAAATTCAGCGTTTTAGCTCTATTTTGCTGTTTGTTTGCTTCAAATTGGAAGCAGCAATCATTTTTGATGACTTGTAGAACAAATCGTTTTATTTCATTAAAAATTTATACAAAAACCAACATTTAAGTTAAAAAAAATGTTGACAAAAGTACCTACATACCTAATTATACGTTTTCAAAAATTTAGTTCTAAGAGTTATTGGAAATTACATTTTTTGTTCAGTTTTTATTTCAGAGCGCACACTTGAACAGAAAAACTTTTTTGAAGAACAAAACCCCTATTTTTATAAATGTTAAGTTAGGCGACACCTTTAAAAGGGAGACGTGTCAGAAATTTTATCTAATGGTACCTTATATTATTTTCAGGTCTATAAATTTCAACTAAATCGGTTTTCTCGTTTAAATTTGATTTAGTTTTTTTTATTCGATTGATTTTCATTTTATTATTTTACTGTAACTTTAAAGTATACTTGAATTACTTTTGACTTTCGAATTTCTTATAAATAGTTAGCTCAATGGTCAACGTAGCGGACGGGTGCTCGGCAGGTCGTTTGAACCAAAGTCCAGATTTGGCATTTTATTTTATTTTTTTTTGAAAATTTAAAAAATTATCCAGTTTCACAAAATCGGTTATAACTCGGAAAATACGGCTTAGAATTTTTAAGTTAAGGTATCTATGGAAAGATATATTTGTCACGAGGTTGCGAAAAATAAAAAATATACAGGTGTTCATACAGTTTTAGTGGCTTAGAGGTATTCGAAGGTAAAAAAGCAAGTTTTCCACAGAATGGGCAATATCATACCTATTTTCGAATCGATTTTCAAAATTTGTATTTCAATCTGATCTTGACCAATTAATGCTTTTTGTGGTATATACAAAATTTACGTCAGTTACCCACAAGCTTAGTTGTAACGGTTTTATTTTATTCGTTTTCATTTCAGTATTTTACTGGTATAACTCTAAACTATACTTAAATTACTTTTAACCTTCGAAATTTATATAGTTGGTTAGCTCGATGGTCAACGTAGCAGACAGGGATGTGACAGGTCATTGGATCGAATCCTAGACTCGGCCATTTTATTAATATTTTTTTTTTTGAAAATGTACGAAATTTTTGAAAAACTATCGATCCAGCTTCACAAAATCGGTTATAACTCGGAAAATACTGCTTAGAATTTTGAAGTTGAGGTATCTATCGAAAGGTATACTTGTCACAAGGTTGCGAGAAATAAAAAATATACAGGTGCTCATACAATTTTAATGGCTTAGAGGCATTCGAAGGTAAAAAAGCAAGTTTTCCACAGAATAGGCAATATCATACCTATTTTCGAATCGATTTTCAAAATTTGTATTTCAATCTAATCGTGACCAGTTAACGGTTTTAATGATATATACAAAAATTACGTCAGTTAACCACAAGCCTAGTTGTAACGGTTCAAATATTTTTAAACTCAAAACCGAGAAAAATTCTGGGCTATTGGTCGTTAAAAATCATTGTTCGAGAAATGGCTTAAACTTCAGCAATTTTTTTCTTGATCTTCAAAATAAGGTATTGAATTAATGATAGCCATATTAAATACGAATATATGTTACTGTAAGACCCCGAAATATTGAAATTCTAGAATTTACTGAAAAAAACTTATTCTTGTTTTTTCATACAAAAAAATTGAACTTTTGCTGGATTTAGAGTTTGAGAATTTTTAAAAGACTTGATTGAAGCTTGTGATTAACGGGGTTTGTGTTCCAAAATAACCGCTATGCAGAAAAGATTGCAATGAAATAAAATATTTGAATATTTTGTATATTCTTTACAACGTGCTATAAAATACCCTACCAATTCTTAAAGGTTCAAAATTTTGAAATTCTTTGGTAAAATAGGGTTTTAGTTTGGTTATCCGGCTCTCAGGAACTCCCCTATCAGGAATGCTAAACCATTTGCAACACATTTTTTTATTCTGAAGTTGTTGCTTCGTTGTAATTGTTGATCTCACAATGAATGATTACCAATCTGTTTTTCTGAAAATTCCAATAACTTCAAGGAATTTCTCCTCTCACTTTGAGTTTCCTTATCAAACATTTAAGAGCATCAAGGGAAAATATCCACAATGAAGACGAAGAGGATACAATTTTTTATTTAATTTTCATTAGTCATCTAAAGAAAGGCTCATTTGGTTTCCATTGACGGACGCAGATATTTTTTATTATTCAGTATGTTTAAAAAACTAAAAACATCCGTATTTTGTATCAACTTCTTCAAAAGGCCTTCCCCAATGTATTAAAACTCTTGCTTTTTTAAATTTTTTTCTCATTAATAATGATAAGATATATTTCATTTTTTCTCAAACATTTAACTTTACTTAAAAATAAAATAAATTTATGAAAACAAAAAAAGTATGACAAAAAGATAAAATAGATAATAGTAAAATTCTTTAAATGAAATAGTAGAAAGATAGTGGATACCAACAAAATATTTATGTATATATATTGTGTTTATAAAAACAAATAAAATAATTTTACATACAAAATAGTAGGATAATTTGTATAAATATATTTAGTTATTTCCTTACCGCAAAGAAAGATTTTTTTGTATTAAAATAAATTGTGAAACAGAGTTTTTTCTTCCTCTCTTCAATCTAATATGATGCATAAAAAACATAATCAAAATTAAAAACAATTTTTCTTTTTTTATTAACAATAGAGACAAAAATTATAATAATAATATAAAAGAGGAATAAGATTAACTAATCATACAATATTTAACAAATTTTATTAATTTCTTTTTAACTAAAATTAAAGGCATATATGTATATGTTTTCATTTTATGATTTAAAATGTGTACAAAAATATATTAAATAAATTTAATAAACCTAGAGAAACAACAAAATTAAAAACTGAAAAATCAACATAATTAAATTTTAATTTCATTTCATTTTAATTAGTTTATGTTTAGTCAAAAAAATACATTCAATAAAAAAAAAAACAAAAACAGAATTTGATTGGATTTTCTTAATTCACTTCATTATTTTTGTTAATTTTGTTTTTTGTTAATCTTTGTGGTTTTCTTTCGTTCTTAAGTTTTTACTTTTTTATCTTTTATGTATAATTTATGTATAATATAAAATTGTATAATAGAATAATCATTTATATGTATATATAGATATATACTTTTTTGTTTTACTTAATTTAACAACTTTGTTTTGTTTTATTTTTTGTTTATTATTAATTTACTTTCTTTTAGTTTTGCTATAAGTTTTTGTTGTTTATATTCTTGTTCTTTTATTTTATTTTTGTTTTTGTTCTCTTAGTACCTTAACTTTATAATATTGTTGTAGTATTAAAATATTTGTTTGTTGTTTTTATTTGTAATTTTGTGTTCAAGTTATGTTCTATTGTTTTTTTGTTTTACTTATACGTTATGTTTATATATAATATTTTTTATAATATTTACAAAATAGTTTCTTGGTTATTTTTGTTCTGGGTTTTATTTTGTTGATTTTCAGTAATTATTATTATTTTGTGTAAATTTTAAAAATTCACTTTGATTAAAATAAATATTGTTGTGGGTTTGTTTTGTTTTATAATATTTGTTTTATTATGTTAACAATGGTACGTTATGAGGAATGGGGAAGGAATTCAACTTGTGTTGATAGCTATACATTTTTTTTTAAATTCAGCAGGCTTTTTTTGCGGATATAGTTCCTTTTGTTTACAAACAACAGCACAAAAATAAGCTACAGCATTAAATAACCTAGAAATGTCTCCTTTATTTAAGATATCAGTCTATGATTTAAGAAAAAAATGGTTAGTAAAGTAATAAAACTACACTTACATAATTTATGATGGAAGAAAGAGAAACAAATGCAATTTAATTTTAATTTTTTTTGGAAGAATTCTACAACGGATAGCTTTTTCGTCTAAGAATATTTATTTCGAAGAATCAAAAGAAATATTCCTACATCAGATGCCTATACCACAATACTTGAATAATAAGAAGTTTTTTTAAGAGAAAATCGAGTGTCTAGTGTGAAAACACTGTCTTTTCAGACCTATTAAGTAGCGCCTAGCATAAGTTCACATGTCAACCGAGTCGTTAACAGATAGTCGGGACCTGTCAAGCTCCTCTACAGCTCTTTCAAAGAACATAAATTCACTGATAAAGAGACTCAATCAAAGTGTCATTAGACTAAAAGATTAAAAAGGTTCCAGCCTCAACTAGGCTGAATATAGGACAAACATATCAATTTGGTTTTGGAGCAATCAAGATAAATCATCTTGATACGTTGTCTCCTTCTGTTTCCACCCGCGAAGACTCAATAAACGGCTATCTCCGAGTTAAGGCAAAGTTGCCTAACCCTGCGTATGAATTAATTTATAAACTACAACAGCTATGCCAGCTTTTCAAAGATGTCCAGAGTTTACCCACTTCATTTAGGTGGGTTAAGGCCGAATCAACTTTTATATAATTGAATAGCAAAATGTTTCAATAGTTAAATCGACTTTAAGCCTGAAACTCACATAGTCTAGCACTGAAGAACTTGGCCCATTAATTCCTTAAAACTTTTTAGTTCACAAGTAATACATAACTTAATAGTTCAGTTTTTGCAACATTTCTACCAATCCGTACCTATGGTTTTAAATTTTGATTGCTTGCAAAGCCAAAAATTGTTATTCATAGAAATGATCTAAACAAATCATGGCTCTGCAATGGAATGATTATGAAATTCAAAGACAATATTTAAAAAGCAGACTTTAAAGGAGTCATTTGATCACTGATTTCACCATACTTCAGATACTTATTTCTTATCATTGATTTATTGAGCTATTTAAAGACGTATATTAAAAGCCACATAAAATTTTTCTCTTGAAATAAAGGCCAAACGCGATTCTTTGGCCGACTCCATTAAATTTCATAAACATCATCTTCTTCAGGATCCATCCCTATATTGTTCACCCGAGCCGCTGTACCATAGTTGGCTTACTAAGTAATTTTAAACTACTCGTATTTGGTAGTGGACTTAATAACAACTTGATTGGAAATATTAGAACTATTCACTTTAAATTGAAAAATTCAAATCGATTGTAATATTGTTTGCTTGTATACAAAATAATGAATGAACAATTAAAATCATATTTCAACTATCAGAACAGAAGAGGTCGTTTGTAGTCTAGCTAATTTTGTTAATTACAAAATAAACATTGACATTTAAATTTGAACTTTGACTTGATATCTATCGTACACTCGTAAGCAATTCAAATTAAGAAAGATTCATCACCCGAAGTTAGAAAAATACGCTAAGTATCATACACGGCGGATTCACAAATTGGCAATGCAATCTAGGTAGTTAATTTTTGTTTGCAATAAAAATAAAAAAAAAGATATAAAATCAATTACGAATTGCTTTATGATAAGACACTGCAAGCGTGTTTTGCTAGTGTGAATTAGCTATTAAAAATTTCATTCATTAAGTATCCATATTTATGATGGCTATATTTAATCAAGTCAAGCGAACATGCATCAAAGTTTTTTCGATAATATTAATTACTGGTTTTAAAAATTTTATATCTCAATATTAATGTTAATCAGTGTATATGGTTGACAAAACTTGTACAATCGTACAAATGGTACACATATTCTCTATGATATGGTTTGGCTGAATTTTATTTAAAGTTTAACTAACGTTCCTTCACGCCAGAAACATGATTTATGTGACGCAATTAAAAGTAATTAGCGGATTAAATTCAATTTTAGCGAAACCATATATTTAAACAAAATTAGCTGATATTGAAAATATTAACGATGGAAAGTACCAAATACTGGTGAAATTACAACGAAATGTGTAAAAAGTCACACAGTAACCATTATATTGGTAGTTTCAAAATCAGCTGACTTTTATCGAAATGTAATTGAAAAATAAAAATAAATTGTTTTAATTAATTTTGTCAACAACGAATTTAAAATTTTTTTTTTTAAATATTACGACAGCGGCACCTGTGCTGATTTTAGTTTTTGGTAAGGGCCAATGATAGACATTCGCCAGCTAGGTTAGGATGGTTTAAATATCATTACAAACTACAAGCTAATTAAAAAATGTAACAGAAGTCTGGGCAAATCATGCATATAAACATACTTTATGGAAACAGACTGCTACAAAAACTGATGGTAACAGCTAGACATGTAAACTTATCGAAACAATTTTTTCAAACCTTGGTCACATTACTACATACAATGGAATAGATTACACAAGGACCTAACCTTTAGATAAAAGTAATTAATTTCTGAATGGTAAAATTATGCAACAAGGATGACATAAATAATAGTTGAATTCTTAGGGGCCAGTTATAGCGATAAGGAAAATCCACCAGAAAAAGTTGAAACAATATGAAATTGAATATTTTTCCGTGATGGTCGTTTATAGCTAACAGGAAAAATGTCAGTTGGCATGCTGCAAACTTGTGAATATATCGAACCAAAAAATTTTCCTGATTGAAAAGCATACGAAAAATTATTTCGTCCACAATTCTGTCAGTGGAGCAGGACAATTTGGAACTCAAATCAATGGAACGATTTTTTCCATTTTGTTTTATATGTCAATCAGGCACAAAAAATGAATTTGTATCAGGAATAAACAAAAATAGATTTTAAGCAAAAAAATAATGTTACAATTGTTATTTTATAAGAAAACAAAATTCCTTGAGATAAATTTCATTGATAGGTATATTGTTTGTGTTTTAAATCGTATGAAAACGTTGCAAATAATCCATTTTAAATTTGTTCCCGTTTCGTTTACCTGATCGCTACTAGCCCCTTATATTAATGTGACCACGGTTTTAGGACATAGACAACACTACCTACTAAACTGTATATAAACAAAAAATTATGGAAAAACAAAAAAGACTATGTATTCGTTTTAAAAATAATTTCCCCTATTTTGAATTTTCTTTTGATTAATAGTTAGTTTTGCATTTGCTCTAGTATATCTAAAATAAAAATCCATGCGAAATTTCATACAAAGTTATGTACACCGTTTAAGCTAGCAATATATAAAAAAAAAATTCCTTGCTCTCTCCCCCAAATGCCTTCATTAAAGCGCACTTTTTTGACTTTTTTTAATAGTTAATTCTATTTTTTAAGTTTTAATATAATATTGCCAGAGATTATAACTATTTTTTGTTTGTTTTAGTAAATGTGTATGCTTTTTGAAAAAAATTAAGTTTATTTTTGTTTGTGATTTTTGTTTTTGTTATTTTTAATTTTTTTATTTAAATTAAAAAATTGTTTTCTTTTTTGGTTTTCATCTATGAGTTTTGTGTTGTTTCTCTCTTCATTTTCTTCTAATTATTTTTTGTTTAATTTATTTTTTTTAATTTAAATACTAAACTTAATCAATAAGTAATGAGTTGTACAATTACAATAATATACAATTTTTGTATACGTATTTATTATACGTATATAAAAAGAAAATAATAATTATAACTAAACAATACTCAATAGTCAAAAAATGTTTACAATAGTATTTTAAAAAAATCTCAATCATACAAAAATGTTATTCTATATCATTTGTTTTTGTTTTATTTTGTTTCCTTACATTCCCTAAAAGTGTATGTGTGTGTTTGTTTGTTTCTTTTATCTTTGTATATAACTAAATAATTAATAAATTTTATTTGATTTTGATTTAAATTAATAAGTAATATATTTTAGTTTTTTTTTTCTAATTTAATTTATTATCTTAAACTGTTTAATTTTATTTTATTTTTCCGTATCGTTGGATAAAATTTTGTAATTGTTTTTTTTTTCTTAATTGTTTTAACAATAGAGCTATACACAATAATGAATAATTATAATTATTAATAATAATATATTTTACCCACTAAATGATTTTCCTTTTTTCTGTTTACGTTATTAACTTTAGGTTTGTGTTGTTTCTTATTTTGTTTTAATATTTAGCTACTTAAAATAAAAACTAAAATTGTGATTACAGTTTTTTTTGTGAAAACATTTAGTTTTAGTTTTTTTTTATTTAAATAATATTTTTTTACAGTTAAGTTTCATTCTTTATTAAAAATTTTAAATTATAGTACATACATATATCGAAGGAAACATATTAAAACTAACTTCATTAAAAAATTCTCTTTTAAAACATAAACAATAAGATTTATATATAAATTTCTATACAAAAAGAAAACTCATTTAAATATTTATATGTATATATTTATAGAAAAAAATCGAATCATTTATTTTATTAACAATATATAATTCTGATGATGATGTTGGTGGATTGTGAAACTAAAAACTACATTTAAACTAATTATTATTATTACATATTTTGTTTCTTCTTGATTTTTGTTTGAAGATTTTTTTAAATTTTTAACTAATTATATTTGACCGGTTCAACCTTCATCTCTTTAAGTTTTTTTAGTCCAGCTTGGACGTACTTAAAAACGTCATAAATTGTGCTGTGTAAAGTTAAGGGACCATAGTCGTGGTCAAGAGCAATAAAGAAATCTAAAAATAAAAATAAAAATAATAAAATTAATTACTTTGAATGCAAATGCGTGATAGTATTCAACTAGCAATATTCTCAACTGCCATTGTTAAAACGTGTGATCAATAAAAACTAGGAGGTTAAAATATAGCTTTTTTATTTTGTTCTTCATATTTTTTCATAGGATGTAGTTCAGTGAAGGAAAATCAATTTTGAGCTTCTTATGAGCACTGGTGTTTTACAGAATTTTTTCCGAAATTAACTGGTAAATCTGACAAGTGATTCATTTAGACCACACTGTCGAAAGAGACACAGAAGAATTTTCTACCAAAAAAGTATCTTATTAAAATAATGACTTAGGTAAATGGTAAACTAGTTTGGTGTGAGGTGGTTGGAAAAGGGGAAGCAATAAGGGCGCCTTCGCGACTCCATCAGCTCCTGTGGCGCTCGAGGAGTAAGTAATAAATTTAAACAAATTTATATTACTTCTATATGGGTGGAAGTGGCGAAAAATTATGACGGTGCTACATCAAGTACATATCGTCCTCTCCTCACGAAGTGACTTAACTCGCAATTTTTGGATTTAGATGTATGTATATGTGCTAGATAAACTTGATTGCATAATTTCTACATCATTAGATTCACTAAAACATGTCTGGAATATGGCTAAGTGCGTTATGACATAGTTGGCATAACTGCAATTTTAGTTAAAAAACTTTCTCACTTCTCACGAACAGACGTAACTGACGAATCTGAATAGCAGTTTTCTAGTATATTGAAAACTATTGTGTAAATACAGTGGTTTAAAGTACTACGCCTAGCTTTCGATGAGTACAAATAATATGCCTTACGCTTATTTTAATATGTTAGCCGATTATTTCTATTCACCCACTGCTAAAATTAATATAATTTTCGTTTGGTTCTTCCCGTTTAATATACTCTGTTCCACAAAAATTGTCAGTAAAGCCGAGTTTTTTTTTTTAAACAGTGGTGCCTGTGTACTCGTATAATAATGAAACTCATTAGAGCGAATATTTATACCGCCTTCAGTTATAGTCGAGTATTGATATTATAGGTTTATTTTGTCGAAAGTTGCTTTCTCATAGTTATGTGGCTTCGATAGCGAAACTACTTGTTTTTTCATCTTTGGCACATAACTTATCCATGCGATTTTTTCAGACAAAAAAGAGAGATGAATGGACTGTCGGTTTTTACGGGTGGAATGGAAAAGTCTCATGGATACCCCGTCAATTCATATTTGACAGGCTTCCTTGGCACGTTGCCGAAATTTACACTACTCATCAAACAATGGAAAATTCAAAATGACACCGCTTTGTTGGACGACTATTATCAGAAAATTCTCGGAAATATCTCGTTTTGTGGAAATAAACCTGAAATACAGATATGTATACACAAATTCCACTGATTTTTTTTCTTTTTAATATCAGAAACGTTCTAGCAGTAGTAACACTACAGAATATTGTTTCTTTTTCACAAATGGCAAAAACCCATTTCAATACGTAGTTTTTGGCGATCTCATACTTTTATTTGTAGGGTGCCATTTAATGAACCCTATAATGAATTTAATCCTAATCGGAAACTTGTTTTTTTTTTTTTTGGAATTCTTAACATTTTTCTGATTACGATGGAATTCATGATAGGGTTGAATGTTTTAGAAACCAAGCCAGAAATTCATATTCTGGTAAAGTTTCCATTTTGTTTTCCATTGCAGTTCATTTTTTTTTTTCAAATCCCGGAATTATTTTAAAAATTTCTTATGGAAAATTTTCAAGTATCAAGATCTACTCGTAAAAGTTTAAATGAAATAATAATAGTTAAAGACTTACCAGTATGATTTCCTTTTTTAACTAACATATCTGCCTGGTCCCATAAATCATGACAGCTTATAAAATAGTTAAAAAATTGTGTTTGCTTTTGAAGAGCGATATGCACATTCAATGGTACCATTTGAGCTGGTGGTGTATTCGACCCTGAACCCTATTTAAATTTAAGAACAATAAAATGTTAGGAAATACAATTAAAACAAATTTTAATTTTATTTTACCTGTGAGCACACTGAATTTGTAGGTGATATTGATGATGGTGTGTTACCATTAACAATCTCCGTACTACCTTTGGCAAAGAAATCATTGCTTATTTTAAGCACTTCACAACAATCGATACGTTTCATTTTGTAAAGCTTTAGCGAGATCAAAGATTGGCATCGAAGGCTTAAATTTTTGATAAATAAAATCAATTAATTAACAATTCAAAATGATTGGTTGGTGATGATTTTAAATGAAAAAAATATTTTCTATTTTGTACCTTAATATTGCAACTTTATTATGGTTGTCAGCTTGGCCATTTGGCGCGGTTTGCTGACTTCGAATTTTAGTCGAAATAAATCTAAAAAAAAAAGAAAATTTGGATTAAGAATAATAATTCATCGTTCAAAGGAACATAAGTTTTATTTGTTGTTGTTGAAAACTTCTATACGCTTGGGTGAAATGCAATCTTTAGCGGTATTGAACACAAAACTTTGTTCGTTGTTTTTGAAGGATACGAAGACAAGAAAAAGTACACGCTATCAATAAACAAACACCTTTAAACCAATTAGGACAAAAAGTCACAGTAAATAGCAACACCATCTAGGTTTTAAGGAGTTCATCGATTTTGGAACAAAAAATAATTCCACAAACGGCACCTTTGTGAATATCCGACAGAGAATTACCCTAGGAAATTGCTGCTGCTTTGGTTTGGCAAAACAAATGGCTTCAAAATACCTCACGCGTAAGAAGTGTAAGTTCTACAAAACTTTAAAATACCAGTCCTGCTTTTTACCCACACCGAATTTATACGAAAAATTCCTCGGCGGATATTTGTTCCTAGGAGCGAGGAAAACGAATGTAGAATACAACCGCGATCACTGTAAGCTGTACCAAGATGAGGATGTAGTACAGAAAGTCAAAACAAGTCGACTAAAATTTCTCGGTCACATCGAGCGTATGGACAACAATGCTCCAGCTAGGAGGGTCTTCGAATTCAAGCCCCGAGTTGGAGGATTGCATGGATGACTGGAAGCAGTGTGCTCGGGATCGTACAGAGACTTTTCATAGATCAGGAAAGCATTGGGTATAGGACGTGAATGTAAATTTTGCATAGAAGTTTTACTTTTCTTGTGTGTAGTATGTTGACACTGAGGAATGTTCGTAGTGTAGTTCATACTCACTTAATTAAGGCTAACGTATCCTTGTACATGGTCCAAGCAGCCTTCTCTGTACGTTTATCCTGTTCCATTTCGGCACCGGATAAGAGAAAGTATAGTGCCGCTTCAAGATACAACGTAACCTGATCGAAAGAGTTGGTTTCCCTATCAGCGGCATGTTTCCTCCGAACAGCTTCGTCAATAAGTTTGGCATCACTACCCAGGGAAACAAACAAAAAATTTCAAAAAAATATTTTTAAAAAAGTTTGCAATAAATTCCTTACCAATGACCTTCTCCCATGACATCGTCATTTCGTTCAAAGTACGATCGATAAACTCTTACTGCACCTCCCGTCGTCGGTTGTTGGGGCGGTTGTAATGGCGGGGCATTTGTGTTATTTTGGAGAGGTGGAAATAGGACAGGCGGAGGGGCTACTGTTGATGTCGCCGATGGTGACGTTACTGCTGGTTGTAATAATAATTGTTGTTGTAAGGGAGGTAAGCTATATGGGGGTACTACAGAAGCGGCCGGCGGCTTTTCCGTTAACCGATCGTGATTGGTTGGCGGAAGTTGTTCAAGCATATCCTTCTTTAAAAACAACAAAACACAAATCATTTATAAACAAAATTTTAAAGCAATATTATACTATATTACCTGTGCCACATCTTTATCTTTCTTTCGTTTCTTGTCCTTAAAGGGACTAGAACTAGAACTGGAACTACGTTTCCTGCGTGGTTTAGTGGCACCAGAGATATAATCATCTTTACTACTGCTATTGCTCAATGAAGAAGGCGATATCGGTCGTTGTTTTTCTTCCATTGCCGAATTGGTGGAGACACCAATCATTGCATCATCAGCACAAATTCCAGTGGTAACGACGCTTCCATTGCCAGGTTTAAATTCATTTTTGATTAGTTGCTCCTGTTTAACACCGGAAAGCTTCAGATTGAACTTTGCATTGTACTCGTCTTGCTCGTACTTAATGTTTTCGTGCTTGATGTCACCAGTAGTTGTGGTCGTGGTCGTTGGAGGCATCCGCCCCACAACATAACCATTATTTGGATGATGCAGATGTTTTTCCGAGTAGTCACCAGACTTTGGGGGTGTTGTGCCACCACGATCCGTAGATGTATCCATTGACTTGGTCAGATTTACATTCTCATTCTCAAACAGTCCCCCATTTGTGGCACTTTTTGATCCTGATAGAACACCTGTTACTGTTGCTGCAGTTGTTGTCGAACCTAAAACAGCTGTCGGCGTTGAAGAACCACTTCTAGGTGCTGTCTTCTGTCGGTTGCTAGCTGCTAGGTCAGCGGCTAGAATCGCATCACCAGCTACTGGACTACTAATGCGAGGACTCAGTCCATACAGTCGGTAGGGGTTCTTTTTCCAGTCGGGATTGTATCGCGGCAAACGAGACAAATCAATTTTGCAAATCAGCGTGTGATGTGGAATTACTGGCGGACCATAGACAACACCTGCTGGAGATAAATGCGGCGAGTTGATGTTGGCGAGTTGCGTTGTAGGCGTTGGAGTGCGTGTGGGAGTTCGGGTTGGTGTCCGCGTAGGCGTCCGTGTTGGAGTTGTGATTCTTGTGCTCATCTTTCTCTCTACCGAACTGCGATCGGGTGTCTTTGCCAGAATAGCTGCCACTGTAGCTACTCCTGTCGGTGTCATTGCTTGAGTGGGGGTCATTACCCTGGGTGACTTTAAACGTGGTTGTTGTTGATCAACCAATTGCGACGTTGGTATTGTATTGCTATTGTTACTATGATTAGAATTATTATTATTATTATTTAATAAAGAACTAGAATTATTAATTAAATGACTGTTAATGTTGCTGCTGCAACTACTGCTGCTATTGTTGTTGTTGCTTCCGTTATTGTTATTATTATTATTATTTGTGTTGTAATTTAGAATTGATTGCTGCTGTATAAGGTTTTCAGTACTATTACTAATATTACTTTTAAAGGCTATTGGTGATAAGAGTTTAGTTGTTGTTGGTGTTATTGCTGTAATTGCTGCTGCTGGTGTTCCTGTGGCATTTGGTGTTGTTGCTGTATGCAACAACGACTCTTGTGGTTGCTGTTGCTGCTGTTGTTGTTGTTGCTGTTGTTGTTGCTGATGATGATGAAGCTGTTGTTCCTTGGCTTGATTTTGTAATTCTTCCGATTGATCAACAATAAGGACTTGTCCTTTGTTTTTTGCTCCGCCATCCTTCAAATTGAAGAGTTTTCTTAAGGTATCACTTTTATTTTTATCACTTTTTGTTTTATCACGGATTTTCTAAAAAAAAAATTAAAACAAAATATTTTAAAATTTTTCAAAGCATTAACAAGTGCTAATTAATGTATTGGTAGATCTAAGAAATTAAAAAGGGACTAAGAAATTCTATGCCAGGCAACGGGTTTATTTCACAGTACTAATTTTTTATTTTTTTTCCTCAACATGTGATACTTCTCACATCGATATCATTTGACTCAAAGTACTTGAAGTCTTTACTTTGTGGTTCAAGCTTATGTTTGAACAAGAACTCATAACAATACAGGATCGATTTTCTCGGGACAGAAAGAGTGTGAAATGTTTGGCCTTTAGGCACCAGTTATCATTCAAAAATATCGTTTTAATAATATTGATTTTGAGATCTTTAGAAAGTACAATCAGTGGGGTCAAAATAAGGCTCTTGCCTTAATCATTACTCCTGGCCAAAATAAAAATTCATTTTGGCCCAGCCTTTCACATAAAATCAATTTTAGTATTACAAGGATTGAACTACTTTCAATGACCATTGAAATATTCAAAGTCTTTTTATGCCTTCCAAGGGCCTTTTTGCTTTTTTTGGCTGGAAATATTATAAATAAACCCTTGTTCTTCATTTGTCAGCCAAAATAATTAATGATTTTTCTTTCTAAATGCCTAAAGATTGAAGAAAAATATTTTCAAGAGTACGTTTCAATGATAGCTATAACTGGCGTCTTATAAACAAGAAAAGTGCAAACAAACATATTGGTGATTACAAAAGCACTAGGGATTATCCCCTGTCAAATTGTGTGAATAAACTTTACGCCTTTTTTTATATTTGAAAATGTTTGTATAATGAGATATAACAAAAGTAATGAAAGATCTTGGAGATAATAATTAGATGAAAAATTCTTCGAAATCCGAAAATAATTTCATGAAGTCTCTGGATTATGTTAAAAACGCAATTATTCTCAAGACCAGGAAAAATAGCTCAATTCGTATGGGGAACTTTGAAATAATTAATTCATGAAATATTTAAATTGGTATCGTCGCTGTATAATATACATCGAAAGTCCCCTTAAATTCCCGTATTAATTTTTTTTGTAGATGCATTTGTAGAGGTTGAAGTAATAACTGAAATATCTATTTTGCTACAACCTAATCATTTGATAAGAGGGCGGGTCATTAAGTACATGAAAATTAAAAGGAGAGGCGCTCTTTTTGGAAAAAAGAACTTTTTTCTTCTCGACATAATCTTCTTTTAGCTCGATAGACTTCATCCAACTTTTTTCTAATTTTGTTAGATAGACTTCATCCAAAGTTTTTCTAATTTTGTATTCCCTCCAATTTTTTTTTTTTTTCAGAAGCCTCAAAATGTGCACTTGTTTCTTGAATAATATCAGCATTTAAGCCAACATTTTTTCCAGCGAGCCATTTCTTCATACCCTTCATACTAAGAAAAAGAAAAAGCTGGTTGGGTTAGTAACTCGTATCTTAATTCATGCAATTCTTCCATTCCGACTGAATTGCTTCAACAGGCCAGTATAAAAAGCACCGATATTACGGCCTTACCTTTCAAGGAAATCGATATGGATGATACATCCCACATCCCAAAAAATGTCAATCAGCGAGTTTGGTGATAAACGCACTTTGTATTTCTTTGACTTGGATTCACCTGGAGAATTCCACTGTTTAGACTGTTCTTTGGTCTCTGGTGTGTGGTGAAGAATCAATCCACACGGTAACAAATCGCTTGGATTACGGTTGAAGATGGCCAAATTCTCCATTGAAATGTTTAAACGGTTTCGTTTGCTATCGATCGAAAGAAAACGCGGCACATATCCTGCGGGCAAATTTTTTATGTCGAAATATTTGTGCAAAATTAAAATTACCGAAGCTGGTACGTCCGCAACGAAATTTTGTAAACCAATTGTGGATGGTTCCAATGGACGGAGAATAGTCCCCATAAAATTTTTGCAGCTTTTGTTTTACATATTTCCTCAATGGTTTTTTTCCCCAAAAAAAAATGCTGTGTCAGTCCGCGAAATTCTAATTTTTGCACTTTGTTGAAAAGTTTTTACGACCGCTTCTGATGAAAATGAAAAAAACAAAACTATTGGACTGATATGAATAAGGACATTCATTTGAAATATTTTTCATGAAAACTAAATTGTTGAATTTGAGATTGCAAGGTTATAAGTATAAATTTTCAGGGAAGTCCCCGCCTTCGTACATGTTTTAATGATACCTTTTAACGCTGAATCTAATGAGACTGAGCCCCCAAAATGATTACTACGTACAAACAAAATTATATTTTTTTAAGTACAACAGGTAAAATATTAACAAAAACCCTACGAAAATTATGGTATGTCAATGGAACTTGGAATAAATGTTTCATTAGTCAAAAGAAACAAGAATCAAAAGAGTCCTTAAAAATATCTGTGGTAGGGGCAAGTGTAGAATTTTAACTATATTACCCAAGAAAAAACTCTTACACTCATGAAACTACCCATAAGTGTTAAATTGATCATGGAAACCAGAATCAAAATATTCCACATTAATAACTTTTTTCCATGAATTTTTATTAAGGCAAGGGAAAATCTGGAAAGAAATTGGAAAATTTGTCTCGAAATATACACACAAAATTCAATAAAAGCTAAACTAAGATGATACAAGCTTCCTTAACAAAGTTATACTTCCTTTCAAGCGAAAATTAATATTTTAAATATTATTTTTCTTAGACTGGGTCAAGCTTTAACCAACAAAAAACTCTGTTAAAAGAGGGCTATTTAAATGGACTATTTGAATTTACAAAAAGCACTATAACGTCAGCGTTAAAAGGCTCCCTTAAAGCATGTGTCATATGATTAGGTTGTAGCAAAACAAATATTTCAGTTTGATAGACTTCAAACTTTTTCACCACCTCTTCAAACGCATCTACACAAAAAATCAAAGCGAGGATTTTGGAGGACTTTGGATGTGCTATAGAGGGTGCAATTTGCGTCGATAATTTAATTATTTTTACCTCTTGACCCATTTTCCTGGCCTAACAGGTATATACATAATGATGAACTCGATAAGCACTCCAAATTGAAATAAGATTTCCAAGAAATATCTTTATAACGAACACTCGAAAATAAAAAAATATTTTTTTTTGAGTTACTAGGAGGTTAGCATAAACTTCGGGATTCACGAATCGCTTTCTAGTAAGAATAGTAATTAGAAGACAGTCAATATTTTAGATCAAAAGACTTTTGCAGTTTGATAGTGAAAAATTAAGGAGACACTGTACAAAACACTCATCAACACGGTCGTGCACTATAATTCAGACACGTCGGATCCCTTGATATTTTCGAGAGAGAAATTCTACCAACGATGTTTGGTCCAGTTTATATACACTAGCAATATAATATGTGGCGAAGAAGAAAGATCGATGAGTTAAAAGCGCACGTGACTTTTATAGACTAGTAAGAACAATATTTCTACAAAGGTTAAAATGGATTGGTCATGAAAAGCGAATGAATATCGAAACTCCCACGGAAAGTCTTCAACGCCATACCAGTGACTTCAAGAGGCTAAGGCAGAGCTTATTTTCGATTACAATTAAAATTACATTGTAAAAATTTAAATTAAATTGTTAATTATAAATAATGGTTCTGTTTTGGTAAAAGAAAATCCTCTCCATAATTCTCTTGAGAAGAATTAGGCAACCCAGCTTCAGGGCCAACCAATCCTGTAAATTTCATGCAGGATGGAGCACGACGGGTTTGAATTGGAATGGAACTCTTTTAAAAAATGTCGGTCAAATGGAGCCCAGAGTCCAAATATCACACCCGAAGCCTTTTTTTTTTTAATTTATGTGCACTGTGTCGAGCATTGGCAATAAATTCGAGTTAATTCCTAAGAAAAAAATCACAAGAGAGAGTGCGGGATCCTGTTCTAAATACATTTACGCACCAATCTTATTTCGAACAGGAAGTCGACCGGGGTGCTGAATCACAGTGCAATGATGAAGTATGAAGAGAAGGGCGCTAGTTCTCAAAAACGCATACTTTATAATCAAATGAAAGAGAAAGCAGATTCCAACGAGTTGTTCCGATTCTACTAGTGAAAAAAAGAACTCACCTTATCCCTTCTGGATTTTTCACTTTCGCTGTCGGAATGATCATCGCTGCATGAGGACAACGAAACTTTATTCTTGCTGGATGGCTTTTTAGTTGGTGAGTATTGATGCCGGTGAGAGCTATTACTGCCACCTGGTCCTGAAGCACCCATGCTGTGTGTTGTATTTTCATTAGCAATTCGTGTTGGTGATAAGCGACTGCAATTAAATTATTTAAAATTAAAATAATGTCACATACAAAAATATATGTATATTATATATAAATCAATAACTCACTCATCTATCGAAGTATCTGATGATGATGAGGTGGTCGACGATGAATCTTTATCATCGTCATCACTTTTGCCATCACTTTTGTCATCATCATCTTCGTCCGATGAAGATTTCTCCACTGGTGGTCGTTTATTTAATTGCTTAACTATTCTCCGATTCGAGACAGGAGCTACAGGCACAACCACTTCGTGTTTCAGCACTGGTGGTGGTATTGCTACAGGTCGACTTGCTGCCGCTGATACAACAGGCATCACATTTGCCTTTTTCGCTGCTTTAGTTGGAAGCACCCGACCACGGCTGGCTTTGATGCCTCCAACGCCAACCCCTCCTAGAACACCGCCACCAATACTAACACCACTATTACCACCACGCTTTCCTTCGTCTTCCGACGAACTTGGATCGGAGGTATCTATGGTTTCTCGACTTTTGATGTTAAGTTTTTGTACAGAATTTTGTCGAGACATCCGCCGTCTGGCGGTGGTTTTTTTGATAGCACCTTGTCCAACTTCTTTTTTGGCTGTCAGCGTGGGTCCTTTGGTGGAAGACGCCGAACTTATATTGCCACTGGGAGTATTTTTTCGAGGGCGACCACGACCCTTCTTCTCTGGGTTGTCACCGGCAGATTTGGCTGGCGACACTATATTCGAGTACTCGCCGTCTTCTTCGTCACTTGAACAATCCATACCAGATTGCTTCTTATCTTTGGGCAGTCTTTTCCGCCTCTTCCTGCCGGCAGTGGGAGGGGAAGAGTTTTTCAACTTTGGTGAGGGCTTTGGCACCACTGGAACAACAACCGGTGCTGGAATAACAGGCGGCAGTGGTGACGGTGGAGCAAGAACTGGCGGCACCATTGCCTTCTCAGCTTCTGGCACAGTCTCGCAACTACTGCTGTCACTCAGTCCAGACAACGGCTTGATGCCTTCATACTCAGCGGCAGCTTCAAAAATTGCCGATGATTGATCCGATTCTACCCCATAAAGTTGCTTCTCATCTTGAATAGGACTCGACGAGGGACTCTTTTCGAAGGATTCATTCTTTATCTGTCCCGGTTGGATTGCTACGAAATCATCAATTGCTGCCACCGTTGGTGGGAGTAATTTTCCGGGCATCGGAAAAAGTGAATCACTTTCCTTTTTAATATCTCCAATAGCAGGCAGGTGATTCATAATCGGCGAAAGTGGTTGTTGGGCTATATGGGCCAAAATCGGTGGCTCTTGCAGTGGTGATATCGATGCAGATCCCAAATGATCATCATCGACTGGCATTGATGGTTCGTTTTTGATGCTTGGTTCAGGAATTTGATGAGTTGTAGGCATACCAACACCTACACCTCCTACACCAACCACACCGAGACCACTGTGTGGCGATGCATCATTTTGTGCCTGCGTCGCTGCTTGCTGTTTAAAGAAACGACCTAAACTCCAGTCGTACTGATTTGAAGGAGGTGGAGGCGGTGGGGCCGGTTCGACTTTAGTGCCATTTGATTCTTCGCTACCCGATTCACTGGAATTGCTTTCTGAGCTTTCACTAGAATTTGCAGACGTCCTAAGGTAAACAAAATATTAAGATAAACACTTCAATTATAGTTTATTGAGCTTTCTTCAATAACTTACTGGTCAACAGAAGTCTGTTTTTTACGTTCATCATCACTCTCAGAAAGTTCCAGATCATGGTCAAGGATACTGTAAGAAACAAAAAAAATGTATGTGAGTCTCTGGATGAAGTACTTTCAAGCTGGGATTCTAGCTTACGTTGAGTTTGGCACCAAAATCTTTTCTTTGGCAGCTGATAAATCAAAAACGAAAGATAAAAGACAAGAATTATTATTAAAAAGAAGAAGGAAGATGGATTAGGATTTGATGACTCACGTTTAACCGGCGACTCCTTTGGTGGCTTAGGCATCGGAGGAGCCAAGGAATACTTGTGCCTATTGGGTCCATTCAAATTGTAATTTTCAATTTGGATTCTCGGCGTTGCACTGATTTCCGTGTGTGGCGTCACCGAAGTAGTCATTTCGCTAAGAATAGAATCAATATCCTTTTCTTGGGTAATCTTGTGCATATTTGGTATCGATGGCTGTGAGAAATGGCCATTGTGTAATGATGACGACGGATGGTGTCCTATTTTGCTACTGCTACTTCCACCTTGTCTTCCATTTGGCATAATTGAAGTAGCTGGTGGCGGTAAGAGATTAGATGATGACGAAGAGGATGATTGTGGTGGTGGTCCTCTAGGTGGGGCCATACCGCTACTCGATCGAATATCGTTTTTAACCGGTTGACCAGGATAACCTCCACGTCCACTGTATGGTGGTTTGTTATCTGCTTGCTTCATATAGGGCAAACGCGACTGCGGTGGATGCGTTTGCTGTTGTTGTTGCTGTTGATAGCTGTGTGAGGGCGGTGGTAGTGGCAGGCGATTGTTATTACTACTACTCGATTGTGGTGGCATCGGTTGAGGTGGCGGTGGTTGCATTGGAGGCGGCCTTCGACACGACGTTATTCCAATAAATCCCTTTTGTTCAATTAAAGTCTTGGCCATTGAAAAATCACCCAGTTTACTTGTGATTATTTGATCACCTTCCGATGGATCCACCTGGAGAAATAAATAAATTAAAGAATTTTCGAGACTACTTATGCTCAACACTTACCCTAATTGGTTCCCGAAAGAGACCCTGTTGCCGATCGTTGTGTTGAACTTGTTGGCGGGCCAACTTATCGCGTTCTCTACGTTCCCGGCGGTCGTAGTCTTCCATTCTGAAAATTAACCAAAAAGAAATTTTTAGTGGACAGGAAGTTTGTAGAGTGCATTTTTTTTATTACTTTCAACATGCAACATAAAAATGCTAATTTGATAATAAATGGAAATTAAAAACAGCAACATTTTAATATGATAGTAAAAGAAAGCAGGAGTGTGGCATTAGAAGTTTTAGAAATGTGAAAATAATTATTTAATTGCAGTTTGAACATTGTTTTTGTTCAAATGATAACACAGAAATGATGCATTTACAGGATTACATGTTGACAATTTCTTTACAAAAAAAAAGAACACAAATTGATGTGTGGATATGACAATTTTTAATGGTTTTTGTCAATTACTTATATGAAGAGTATAATGTTAGAAAGGGATTGAAAAAAGTAGAAGGTACCTTTATGTTGTAATGGAGGAAAATGAGTACGAAATAATATAGGTTTTCAAACTAACAATAAGTTGTTAATCTAATGAATAAGATTGTCTATTTTATCGAAATTGAAATTCTACAAAACTGTATCACTTTGTGGTTGCAATGTAAGAGAGATTCTACTACAAAGTCTCTTGTACGATTCAGAAGATTGTGTCAGAACTGGTGAGTTTTGTCGTGTTTCCATTTGTGAGGCCTCAAAGCACAGCTTCAATATTTCGCAATAATTTTTGACATAAGTTTGGATTAAGCTCAGGACTTAATTTATATTTCCAGCCAAAAAAAATTTACAAATATGTTCAACTCTGCACATAAAATTCCTTTTTTCATTTCAAGCATTGAACTAACTTCCCAAGGATTCCCAAAGATATATATAAAGTTGGGACTATTTAAATTTATGTTTTGGCTAGAAATATTAATAAAATTGAAAACTTTATTCGTCCAACAAAAAATAAATGATTTTGCTTTCTAGACGACTCAAAATCAATCATTAGAGTTTTCAATGATGAGTTTCAATAATAGCTATAACTGGCGTCTTACTGTATTAAAATATAATTTAATTTACCAAAATTGATTGCATTAAAATTTAATTTCCTGCATTAGTAACACTTTTTATATAAAAACTGATAGATTAAACAAATTAAACTTTGCGAGAAAAATATTTTAAAGTTGTAATTTGCGAATTGCACTGACAGCTGACAGAAACATTTTTGGGTCGATAAAGTAGTTTTGTAGGTATTTGGCGTGTTCAGGGAAATGAGATTTCGGAGGGCTCAGTAAATTTTATTTTTCCTGTTATTTGAGAAAAATTTTTCTGAGGAATTCTGTCCTCGAGGTTGCTGATGGCTCAGAGATTTTTTTTTTCTGAACATGCCTATTGTAATTTTATTCAAATAGAAAAATTAGGCATGTTCAGAAAAATGAGATCTCAGAGACCTCAGCAATCGTCGACCCCTTTTACACGATGAAACTGAATTGAAATTGAGTTGAAGAGATTTTTTTGATATTTTCTCTCACATGTAGGTTAAGGTCCGTTGAGTCAAGAGACTTTTAAAGAAAATTTAAAAAATTGAGATTGTACTTCCTCGTGTAAAAAGTATAAGAGATTTTCAAGAAAATTTAAAGAAAAAAAAAACCCTCCAGAAACTTCTTTCTGGCCTATAGCATTTTACGCAAGTTATAGCTATTTGTGTTCTGTTTTGTTATTTGAATTCAAACTGATTTTTTTTAAATCTGACATACGAACACCAGGTTTTTGACAACCAGTATGAATGCACCAACAAAATTCCTCGGACAAGATCCGTCAAGGAGGGGAAGTTTTTTACTCTCTCATAAGCGCTCTGCTTGGTCCGAAACAGTACTTGGCTCTGACTCTGGCGTTTTTAAACTGTTTGAAAATCAGTGTGGAACAGTCACAATAAAGCTAGAATCATGACAATCAGACATGCCTCAATGTGCCCATTCACCGTGGTGAGTTTATTGTGGGAATTTTCTCAGAATACCGAAAATCTTATCGAATCACAACAATCCTCACAAGGGCTTGTGACTTGTAAGCCCTTACAACGCCAGAATAAGGCCGCGAATTTTTAAGCTAGGGCGTTTAACGAAAATTACCTAATTTTAAAGGAAAATATACTAGAACTATAAGAAATACTTAGTTCACTAAAAAGTCTTTTCGAAATCCTGAAGAATTATAATCTCGACAAATCACTATTCTGTTAAAATTTAGGCAAATTTTTTCGAAATGCATATTATGATGTATCATGTCATGCCCTTCACGTTATTAAAAACAAAATTATGGGAGTCTCAAGTTTTCCTTAAGGATACTGGAATCTAGTATCGCGGGTTGCAAAGAATTACTATTATTTGATTTAAAGATGATTACAAACAGGTATTTAAGGCCCAGATGTACATCCGTTTTTGAAGAATTTGATCTGCAGATCAAGATTTTAACTCATCGGTTTCACGTTCAAGTTTGTGATAAAAGTCAGTCACATACTTGAACCGTGGTTGAACCTCAGTTTATTCACTGCTCTGGATGGATTCAAGTCGTAGTCCGAGTAATAGCAGTCATAGCATGGCGCAAGTATTGCAAGAATTGTTATAATTGTTATGAGGCCCACCTCACAAAAATTTGGGGACCAAAAAAAAACCGAGATAAATGCACAAATAACTTCAATATTACTTTAAAAAAAAATTAAAAGAGATATTGCACAAAAAATATGATTCAAGTCCTCTTAACAAAACAAACAAACAAAAATAGGTTGAAATAAATGGCCGATTAGATAATAATACTTGGTGGTCACATAACTTCTTTCTGCTCAAAATATAACAGGATTAAATTTGTATCTAAGGTGATACAGATTCTCAAGCCCTGTTACTATTCTTATGTCTTTATCTTTCTTGTTATATCTACATATTTAAGCAGAGGAATAAATAAATAAGCAAAATAGAGCAGGACTCAGTCTAAGTTTTATTTAACTAAATTCCGTCAGACTCTTATGAAAATTTAGTATATTTAAAAACTGGCTTCCAATGCGGAGCTTTCGAGCTTAAATGAACTCTCTTTTTGTTAGTAACCATTTTCACCCTACCTATAAGATTATTCTTAGAAGTTTTATCAACATAAAACTGGCGCCCAATGTGAAACTTGCACTGGCCACCTTACAAAACCTTAAACAAAAATAAAGAATAAAATAAAAACAAATAAAGAGGTAAACAAATAAAATACACATTACCATTCGTGGCAATGTGTGTCTTATAAAAACAAATATGAATGATTTCAAAATAAGGTCAACAAAAAGGTCTGTGATGTAAAAATAAAATTATGTAGGTACATTACAAAAAAAAAAAAAAAAAAAAATATGAATGACGAAACAGGACGTGAGGTGATTATGCATAAATGAATAACAAGAAACATAAACACATACAAATCGAGTATAGAAGACAGAGGGCACATTTTTTAAAAAAATATATATTTCTATGCATTTGTGTTAGGTAGGTATATACATAAAAACAGCGCACAAACAAGGACAAGGACGACACAAAAACACAATCCAACCCAACAAACTGTGTTTTTACTTACTTGTATGTTGATTATTATTGCTGTTTTCCTATCAACCTACTACCTGTGTGATGAGCATTTATGCGTGAAAAACAAAAAATATATAGATAAATCCAGCTGCATGAAGGAGTGTGATCAGTCACACACAGAGTCGAACACAACGGTATTAAGTAAATGTTCTTGGAAATCAATCCGTTTGCAAAAATGTTCTTGTTCTTGAAAATTAATTTGATTTTAGGAGTTCAACAAAAAAAATTTTAAAAGAACGAAAAATAAATGTCTCTTTTTTTGTGATGTGAATTTTTTGTCTATTTCTCTTATGCTTAGCTTCCTTTTGGAAAAGAAATCAAGTTTGGTCAGAGTTTGCAAAAAAACATTTTCGTTTGTTTTGTTTCTAAAGTAAGCACTCCAACCCACACCCATAAATATGGGCGTGTTGGTTTTTTAGTTAAGCCCTTGTATTCATATACATATAAACGAAATCCGAACAAAAATAAACTGTGCTATAAGGTTGCACTTTTAGGCCACTATTGTTTGTTTTTGATAATTATTATGCACTTGCTTCACATTGTTTTCTCATTTTTTGTTCGCAATTTATTATATTTCAAATTAAAGTTTGTAGTACCTGCAATTAAAATAAGAAATACACAAAATAGAAATGAGTTTTTAAGCCACAGAGAGAAGAAACTATATAATAAATATAAATAAGAGAGAAACAAAAATAATAGCTAAATTAAAAATAAAAACAAATTTTACAGATAAAAATAAAGATAAATCCACCCTGGAGATTTTTCATTCCTTTTTAATTAAATAAAAGTTTTTCTATTTACAGGATTCAGAATAAAAATAAAAGGAATTTTGTTTGTATACATATACATAACTGCAATCCTTTGGCAGTTTATGGCTTTTTCGCTTGTGGCGAGGGAGGGGAGGGGGGGTTGATGCAGTAAAAAGAAAACGATTAGATAACCAAACGCAGCAGGAGCAGCAGCACAACATCAACCAACCTCTTGTTGCAGGAATTTCAAAATAAGAAGAAAATAAAAAGAGTCAAAGCAAATCGAGAAAAGAAGAAAAACCAAAAAAAACAGTCAAACAAACTTCCAAACTGTGTGTAAACTTTACGTTCTTTCTTCCGTTATTCGTGTGTAATCAAATTCCAAGGACGCGCGTCTTGATTCCCACAAACGGTGAAGCAATGGCGGCGCGGAGCGGCGGTTGCGAATGAAAACCCACAAACAAATTTTAAAACTTCAAAGAGCAGGAAAAAAGAAGGACAGTGCGAAGGGGGAGGGAGTTTGCAAGTCGGAGGATGATAGAAAAATTCCAAGGATGAAGAGAAGCAGCTGAAGAAAAAAGTCGGAAGCCTTTTCGGTCAATTAGAGCGAGAACTGGAGTTAAGGGTGGGTTGGTTTGAATGAATGGTTCGTGGGTAGTAAATATTTTCTTTATACGTTATGCGGAACTGAAATAGTTTTGTGTGTGTTGGGATTGGTAAGTTGGTTTTTCTTAAACTTAATCAATTGTTTGCTTTATTTTTTTTGTCCTGAAAAATGCTTTATGTTTACTTAAAGATTGTTTTTTTTTCTTTCTTTTGAAAATTTAACAAAACTAAAGGAATGAAAGACAAATAGCCAACATTGTCGGGGGTTTAAAAAAACCTAAATAATATGGAAGCCAAGACATTCTGTCTCGTCCACAGGAAATGAAAAGCTAATAAAAATTACAAAACAACAACAACAAAAACTATGGGGACAGAAAACAAAGGACAATTCATTTCCAAGTCATCCGTTCACCCTTGTTTTTGGTAATTTGCTAAATGCTTCTGTGTGTGCGAATATCTGTGTGTATATATATAAATTATTTGCTCTGGGGATTTTTTTTTTTTGTTCAAGGATTGAAAAAGCAGACAATTTTGCAAGGGACAGTTCAGTAAACAAAAAATGCTATAAAAAAGAAAACACATATGTAGGTACCTATAGTATAACTTTAATTTAATTTTAAAAGAAGGCCTTCAAAATTGTTTTTTTTTTTATTAAATAAAAAAATTAAAATAAATGTTGAGGAATTTTACCACACCAATAAATCACCTATTTTACGCAGGTACAGGTATCTAGTTAGGTAGAGAAACAAAAAGTGAGTTTTTAAATGCATAACAATCAGTTAATATATTAACTTTTAAATATGATTACCGAAAATAATGGATTAAATCATTATTCGAATGAACGAACACAAAAAAAAAATGTAATATAATACATTAAATGATTTGAGTTGGTTCCAGGTGGATGAAAAAAGGAAGAAAAAAAGGGGAAGTTTATTGCGTGTTTAACTTCCTTGAAAGGGTTTATTGGACAGATATACCTAAGGTTGGTTTTTATTGATTAAATAGGCATTTATTTTGTATGCATTGCTGATGGGGCTCTTCTATCAAGGATTTTTTTCAAATCAAGTTCGAAGGGTCTTTAAACTAGGTACTAGAATATCTTATATTATTTTGGTTTAATATTTATTCGAACATTAAAGACAGGGTTGATAGAAAGTTTTCATGACAAAGCATTTGACACCCTTTTGATATAAATTTGAAATATTTTTACAGTCAAATATATTTTGGCAAAAGCCACCTATGAACTTATGAGAATTTCATTTGATCTTCCCGAAGTCGTCGATAATCTTCAAAAAATTACGGATTCAACAACAGATTGGACGACCAATCGAAAATACTAATAAAATATTTCGAATTGTGACTAAAAATTACCCATACCCATAAAAATTACCCGAACGTCAAGAATATACCTATAATCAATTTGTACTGTCCGTTGAAGTCGTGGCCACTTTTCGATGAAATTGAATAGTTTATGGATTGAGATATGGGGAGAACTATAGTCACTTGACGACATCAAAATAGCCATTTTCAGGATGAAATTTGACAGTTTATGACTTTTCAGAGAGATAAAAATTAATCTATTAACTTGACAGTATGGTTTTCTAAGACTCATGTGAGTTGGTATGATTGATGTATCGTTGGCCCAAAGATAGAACTCACTAAGCGCAGAAAAAAGATTTTCAAAAAAATGAGAATGAAATGCATTTTTTATATCTAAAGTGTCATTTTGCACATTGACAGACATTCAAAGGTTTGTCCGAGAACTTTTTTTATTTTAAAATAAGCTACGAGACTTTTTAGCTTCAAAAAGTATGTTTCAATATAATTTCTTTCTGTACCTAAAGTGTTTTTGTTAGCTAGTAAGTTTTACTCTTGAATCGATGATATGTTCTAAATTTGAAGAAATCTATAGATTTCGGTCAGTCTCACACCACACATGCATTACACTTAAGGGATCAATAAAATGTAAACTCTAGTATGTTAGAAATTTTGTGTGATAGTTATCTCTACGACCTTCTTGCTTGGTCTAGAGTGATTACTTTTATATGCAAAATAAGTTTCAATTGCATTATGTATTGTATTTTGATGTATTACTCTACGCAAAGATTAGATCAATATTGATTGTTTATTTACTCACAAATGCAGTTTATATTAACTCTGTCTTTCACTTCGAATCTCTATACAATATTGAATCGACCTTTCTAAATAAAAGCTATGTATATAAATACATAGCAAATAGGTAACTACATATGTAGGTACATATGTGTATTATATAAACAAATTTCATTCACTTGCCAATTTCAAACATCTCAGCTTTTGATGTCAGAAATAAAAATAAAATAAAACCTGACCTACATTTCCATCACAAAATCCTATGTAAAAGTTTTCTTGTTAAACGGTAGGTCTTCACCTAAATAAAAGGATTAAAATGCACCCTATAGCATGGAACGACTACCTATGTACATATGCGATGATGACGACGACGAAGGCGACGTAACAAACCTATTTCTATCAGTTTGGAATTCATTGACAATTACACGAGTAATATGTACCCTCAATTTTTGGGTTCAAATATCTATTTCAATTTGCCTCTATCATCGGCTAAAAGCTTTTTGACTATATCTTCTCGAAAAAACAAAAACAAAACAACATTAACAACAACACCAACAATAAAAGAAGAAATAACGAGAAACAGAGAAACTCCTATCCTATTATTGTAGGAAGGTAGGTAGATATACTGATCTATGTGTAAGCTGCATCTTCGAAACTCTTTCACTATTAACATCTGTAGATAAAACAAGACAAGGCATTAGACAAAGCAGGAGAAATAATAAAAAAAAAACAGAAACAGAAACGAAACAATGCACAAAAACAGGGAAAGTGAATTTGAGATTACATCATTCCCTTCTTGTCCTCACTTTTTTAAAACGATTTATACATTTTACCCGCATCTTTTGGGGCATATCCAAAATCTCAAGTACCACAAGCAACAGCCGCAGGTGGGAAAAAATAATAAACAAAGTAAAATGGAAGAACACAATAAAAAAATACACACAAAATGAAAAACTACTCAAAAACAAAAGAAGAAGCAGCAGTTGAAACACAACAACAAAAAAATATGTACAGAACTAATCTCACCCCATCATCTCATTTGGACGTATAACCTTAATTCTCTTCAAGTTCTATTTTTTTAAAATGCAGAAAATACTCGTACAAAAACAAAATTCAAATTCACCATATGGAGCCAAGTGGGAAGGAATACAAAAATATATAAAAAAAAAAATGAACAAAAAAATCTCAGAAGTGGGATACAAAAAGGGTGAATGCCAACAGGATTCCGATCCAACTCCTGATGACACGAGAGGGCGCGAGTGGAATGGGCGGTAAAGAGCGCACACTGGAGGACACACAAAAAAAAACACTAACAACATCAACAGAAAAGCACTACGCCAAAACAAAATTTAAAAAAAGGCGGTAAAAAAAGAAGTAAAAAAGAAAGCAACAAAAAATAAGCCACCAAGAGAAAATGATAGGTAAAGGAAGAAAAAGAGACTAAAAACAAAGTTTTAATTTTGCGTTTGTCGGTGAAGTGGATTTACCAAATGAGTAAATGTGTGTATCATCTCTCTGTTGACGGGTAGTTGGGGTAGACAGTGAGCTGCTTGCTATCCTTCGATGAAAGGATGAACCCACTCAACCAACATCCCAACCACCCACCCACTCACTCTTTCACCAAACCCAAAACCCTCTCCATAAACAATATGAAATAAAATTAAAGGAAAAAAGCAACAAATCTGTTTTAGACTAACAACGGCGAGGACGTTTGAAAACGGGACGAAACGGGGATGCATCGAGTCGGATTGGGTCGGGACAGGACGACGACTACAACACACGATGATGATGAGAAGAGAACTTATACCCGCCACCGTCGTCGTCGACTTCTACGATTCTTTCGAAGTCCTTCAGTTTTGCACAGTCTTTCTCGTTTATATGCAACCCCCACCCACATTCTATTCTCTCCCACACACAACAACAAAAAGAAAGCAGAGTTGTGTGTTTTACTCTGAATAGAGTTAAAAACATGTGAGAGATACACTTACATATACTCACATGTAGAGGGGGTTGTTTTACTATAATTTTTTTTTGTTTTTGCCTTCATTTGAATAGAAATGGATGGATAGGAATGTATAGAGACGGAAAGATGACAGGCGGCAGGCGTGGTAGGGAAAAGGGCACGTTGGGGAAGGGCTCCCCTCCCTGGGGGGTAAATAGTTCAACTTGAAGTAAAGTTTTTAAGTCCTTTTCGGCTTCCTGTGTGTTGTTGTATCGCGTTGGATGTCGTGTAAGTGAATGTGTGTTTTATGCCAAAGCATTTGAGCATTATGAATAGTGAATGAGTATCTTTTTTTTGTCTTCTTCTTCTATAATAGAGGCTATAGGTTCTAAGGTCTCTTCTATTTTAACCCCTTTTTTTGCATTCCCATAGGATAGACGCGGTGAGTCTTGTATTTCCTTTATTTATTTCTTTTTTTTTTGTATTTTCCTTCTAGTTATGGGCGTGGAAAAATATTATTTTCCAAGTTTTTTTTATGGCACTTTAAAACAACTTGATTAAATCATAACCGATGTTACAGAGACCCGTGGTGTGTGTTCGGTGGTGGTTTTTATGGTATTATAGAATTTCCTCTCTTTTCGCGCCATGTTGTTGCTGTTAGAGCTATATATGTGGGTATAGCGAGCTGAGCGTGTGTTTCAGGAAATGTCAATCCAAATAGAGTGGAGGTAATAAATGTTTCATCTTCAGGTGTTTATTAATGTCAGATTATTCACTTAGAAAAAAAAAGTTGAAAGTAATACTGGTGGGAAATAATAATGTGTCACACATCTGGTGTAGCTATGTGTTCTGTGCATTATGATGTGAAATCGTGATGGTTTTAGAGTAGTTCATATTATTTATCCCAAGGGGTTATTGAGTTCTTTCAAAAATTAATTACAAAAAAAACAAAACATGGTGCTTTTTTAAGTTTGCGTGTAGACTCAGATTGTGCATTATCCTTAGGAATAGTAAAATGTCAAAGAATTTTAAAATTAATAACTATTTACAGATTATTAACAAGACAAAAATCTACGAATAAGAATAAAATAGAAAAAAAAACAATTTTATCAATTCGCGTTAAGAAAATATATTTTCGACCTGCACATTTGTCCATGTTTTCTCTATCAGTATTTTATATGTACGAACTATCTAGGGACTTTTCTACTGTAGGTACATTCTAGAACAAAATTATTCAATGGGGAAAAATTACAACTTTCCACCAATTCCCATTTAAACAAACGATTTCGTGTCTCACTGCACATTTACCCATGTTGCCCTATTTGTATACCAGTGGCCTACACATTCTAGAGGAGTGAAACTCCTATGCGACAGTTTTATTCAAAATAATTTTTGACAATTTATCAATATCTATGACACCGTTTGGATTACAAAATTTTGTAGATTTTTACTGCACATTCACCCATGTTTGCCCTATCAGAATTTCCAATTTCTTTCTATGAACCAATTTCACTTCACATTAAAAAAAAACGACTGTACTTTTAGAATATAAATTCTTATTCTAATATTGTAAATTTAAAATATTTTTATAAATACATATTTTTCTGTTTGGATGTTGTTTCAACTAAAATTTGAAATCTAATGATTGGAATTTAAAACATCGCCATTAGGGAGTTTTTAAATTCGGAATTATCGTAGGACATTTTAAAGTGACTCTCAAATAAGGATTAGGTATTATTTAGTCAAAACCGTTTTTTACAACTTAACCATTTATTTTCCAACAACATCTTCTGTTTTTATTATTTTCGAAAGGTCTTCTCTCAGAGGACCGAAAATATATTCCAAAAGTAATATTTTTCGAAAATAGCTTTCTTACTTCGTTCATTACAAAATTACTGAAGACTTTTTCCAATGCAAAATATGTCTACTTTTCTCTTTGAGAAAAGGTCGTCGCTCGGTCGTCTCAATAGTATTGTGTCCTTTTTTATTAACATAACCTTTCTTTGAATGTCCATTAGATTGTCTCGCGGGAGCTTATACAAAAAAGGTCAAGGGTGGAGATATTGTTTGTGCTTTTCAAAACAACAAACAGTCCCTGAAGTGGTGGTTTTGTTATCCCTGGCAAATCGGAGAGTGAGTAAACTAAAGAGGGTATAAAATTTCAAATAATCTCATTGAGAGTTAATCCCTTAAATTTTTTTTGTTAAAGCATGAGACTGTTGATAAGTTTTAAGTATTTGTTCCTACAGGCTCCAAGTATTCGCTGGATTAGAGAATTTAGCAACAAAAAAATAAGCTGATTGCGGTCCTAATTGTGCAATTTCATTATTATTATTTAAGTTATTCCCTCAGCTCTAATACAAGGTGGGAAAAAAAGGTAAAATGACGTCGAATACAATCGTGCTTTGATATTTATGTATGTTTTAGGGAGATGAAAGTAAGTTAAAAAAGAAATCACTAATTTCAAACCAATGTTTTGAGAGCAATCATTCAAAATGCCGAAAAACGAACACAATTGTAATCAACTCAGGAGGTGGTTATTTGACGGATATATATTTTGAGCAACATAATGTCATCAGTTTCACAACTTCAAAAAAATTTGACGTGAAAAGAACCTAGTTTTGTTTCATTTCTTATAAAATGGCAGTCAAGTCACATTTGACATTACTTTTACTTTTGCCTCACCTTGTGCAAGGTCGTCCAAAAAGTAGTTTAATTTCTCTTCGTTTGTTATTCGGTATTTGAGTAGAACATAATGGTTAATAAATGGTTTTGAATTTTTTCGTTGTTTATGTTCGTGACTATTGTGCTGCTTTATTGCTTAAACAAAATGAGAGACGGGGCTGGAATAGATGTCAAAAATGCTGCAGTAAAAGTTAATAATTGTTCAACTCTTGCAGTTCCTGTTGAAGCATTTTGAAATCTATTCCAGCTTCGTCTCCCATTCTGTTGAGGTATTTTAGCATACGCTGCTGATGCGAAACGAAATTCTAAATACAAGACAACAAAACGTTCACTAATGTGGTCTTCGGTTGGACTTTCGGAGTACTCCTCTTTAACTCAATTTTAACACATAACTACTTCAAAAGCCTTCGATTGGCTGTTCCGAGTAATGATTTCGTAGTCTTTTTCTGTTCCCGATTTGAAGAAAGCTCGCATACATATACAATTTAAGAACCCATTTTTTAAAATTGCGTCATTCAGTATTGTGTGTACAAATTTGACAGCACATAGGTATTCAATTAAAATCAAAATGGAGTACAAGTTTACAGAATCCAATCGTAAACGACATTAACTTATTAACATGTTAATGGAAAAATTGGAAAAAAAATAAAACAAACTCAACAAAATTTTAGAAGAAAAACAAAGATTGATTTTGTGCACAAAAAGAGTGAATCTGTTAATCTTATCAATTTCGTTATCGAACTGCTTAGGTAGGTACTGCACAAAGAAATTTTTCGTTGTCATTTTTGCATGGGATTTTTGTTTCGTATTAAATAGCAGCATAATAGGCTTTAAAATTGTAATATAATAAATTTATATATAAAGTGTGAGGTGGATCTTAAATTCACAAAACCATTTATCAACCAACTTTATCTCCGCTCCGTATGGTGGCCAACATTCAAGAAGCAAGAAAAAATAAGATAAACAGCCCTATCAAAGAATCCATCCTCGTAACGAATCTCCAAATAGATTGTTACGCACGGTACAAACTACGAATAAAAGTCTTCACAGAATCCGAATGGATTTGAAAAACGTATTGCCGCTCTCTATTGAGTGAACGCACTCGATCTCAATTTCGAAATCAGCTGTCTTAGGTCAAATCATTGAAAATTGAAAAAAAAAAGACAGGAAAAACTTGTCGTAGAGAAAGATAACATAATTTCCATTTCATTAGGATTAAGTGATGTCAAATTTCACGAATTTCGAAATTCGTAAGAGATTTTCCACTACGAATGTAATCCGAATAGATGCTGTTATATATCGTAGCATATTTTCGATTACGAGTGAATCTGTGATAGGGCTGATTAAAGAAAAAACGAAAGTACATCCGGCATCTAGGAAGATCCAGATGCCAAAGAAAAAATTTTCGTTGATCGTGGACACAGCTAGACATTTTGTAGCCGAGTAAAAACAAAAGAATATTAAACAAAATTAAATAAAATAAAAAAAAAATTGAATGTGAATTATTACCGCAGTTATAAAAATTTAACGTTTAATTTAACATTTTACATGTGTTTTCCCCCATATAAAATTGATTTCGTCTTGGGGGCCGGATTAACTGTAAAATATTCTGCTGAAATTTTACAGCATTTGGAAGAATTTAAGGGGACGCACCAACTTAAATTAAACAATGATCTTTATAAGAGCCACCTTATGTCCATACATTTATTTTATGTTTTTACGAATATTTTTTCTCAATCCAAGGATTATAGCAGAATTGATTTTAAGGTATCCCGAAGTTGCGAGATAGCATCTTAACTTTATTTTTTTTTTTGCATACCTAGAAATTTTTCATCATTTTATATTTCTACTTAAAGCACATTTTGATGGGCTTGGGCTTTTCTAACATACAAAGGACCCAACCCTCCATACCCCATTGTAGGAAAAGTATTGATTTTTGTCTTCGTAAAAAATATATTTTTCCTTTAGAAAAAAAAATAATGTAGTTCAAGTGTTCTCCGTGCTTTGAGAGCCTTCATACTTTTTTAAATGCGATATTTCACCTGTAATCACCTTCCCGATTACTAGGTATTATACCGAAGGACATTGTGTATACTTGATCGGCAATTCAATTAATTTTAATTGCACTTACGAAATGATGGGGAAAAGGTCCAAAAATGAAATCGTACAGCGCGACAGTGGCGGTGGCGACTATTGGGCCGAGTACAAACTTTATAAATTGTCATATCAAACCAAAAACCTATTTCCTGTTCAACTGCTTCCATAATAATAATTCGAAATTCCACGATTAATTAACATGAAAACAACCCGTATTTCTCTATCCCACTGCTCTGACTCTGAGACTTTCTGGTGCAAGTTGTCGTTCTCGCCGTTGGTTGTTCGCCTGCCATGATGGTGATGGCGATGATGCTGATGATAGTCTACATAGTGTTCCTACTTTTCAAAAATAAATTCCCTCATATTTGTCGACATCATCTCGGGGCACAATATTCATTCGTTGCGCCCGTTGTCAACCCCCCCCCCCCCTTATATCCCATCGCCCCTTTCATTTTAAAACCCTGCGTGCACTTTCAACACAATAATTAGTGCAATTCACCATCAATCTTTTGCCTTCTGCCGACTCTGACTCTGACGCCCTCTACACCTCTTTCCGCTTCCTCTCTGATGGGTGCACTTCTTGTGTGTAGCTCATAAATCATTCACTCGATGGCGTAGATTTCATTTAATGTGAATTTAAAGAAGCCATTCACACCAAAGTGCAATTTTTCCGCATTTTTTTCGTTTCGTTTTTTGTTGTTTTTGGTGTTCATATACTCGTATATACAAGTTTGAAAAAAGTGTCAGTCCTTGCATTTTACAGTTCTTTTTTCACACTTGAGTAGATGGGTTATTTTGCCTCCATTTTTCGCTTTGTATAAATATGTTCATCAAGAGAGTAAAGTGGGCGAGACAGAGGGAATAAATAAACCTGTAACCTTAACGTTATACACACACTATAGGTACACAAACACACACTCTCTCTCTTTCTCTCTGTGTTCTCATCAATTAGGTGATTTTTTTTTTGACATATAAATACAAAAAAAAAAGAAAAACAAATAAATAGTAGGCGGTGTGGTGTAATTCTTTGGAGAATATTGGGAATTTCATTGAGAGCGCGCGAAAGTGTTTTCTCAATTTAGTCCTAAAAAAGATTAAAATAGATTTTTCTATGGGTAACAAAAAACGCGTAGGTATCTATATACCTACCTAATAGCCTTCATCAACCAAGGTGAGTTTAATTATAATAAAAAGTCAGATCTCAAGTCGTTTATGACATCAGAAGAAGATTGAATTAATTAATTCATATACAATAGACAGGGGTGTGTTCATAAGGTTATTAGTGTTGTTGACATAACTTGATGACATCTTTATACAACATGATGGGATTTTGCTAGTATGTATTTGAAATTGGCTTTATGCTGATTTAAATAATTTGAAGTTTTATTCAATACAAGTGTTTCTAAAAAATAATTGAAATTGAAAATAGGATTATGGGGGCAATGTTAGAGAAATAATGAAATTACTAAATGGTTTTTGATTTGGTTTGAAAAACAAAAAAGGAATGATTTAAGGATAGGATAACTGTCAGTTGTCAAATGTTAAGATACATTAATAAACTTCTTAAACAAGCTTTGAAAATGTCAGGGACAGGGTAAACCTTTTAACATGGTTTAAATAGAAATGAAATATAGATACAAGTTAGAGAGAAATTTACAATTTTGAGTTAAGTGGCTTTAGAAAGAAACTTTATTGATTGACGACAAGAACTGTCAAAAACTTTCACTTCAGCATTAGATACCTTCTTAAAATTTTGTTTCATGGTCGTAGTATGAAGAATTCGAGATTTCCATCTTTCGCTGTTTTAAACATTAAACTCATATCCGAACCCTTGATCTTGGTGCATATAAGCGGGAATATAAAACTACACTTTGCGAACGCAGCCGGATAAGTTTCAAAAACATTAATTTACATTATTGTGTCTGTTTTTAAGTGTATATTAAACATAAAGGTGTTTTAGCGGTGTTTGATTTACTGGTTTTAAATTGCGCAAACCCGGAACGAAACAATATATTTCCAGAAAATATAAATTCCATTTCCTAATCAATGGACTAATAAATAAATGAAAATATCAGTTTCTGGTTTGTGGAAATTCCACGTAAAAGAATTGATGCACTTTGAGTCACATTTTGGCGTAGTATCTCAGCTCAGAAGATCATGTTAACCTAAATATTTGAAGATGCAAATTGTGTTCTAAAAAATATTCTATCCACTGAGCATTTTTGGCCAACCGTGAAGGATAAAATCGCGTTTCCAGCTAAGGTTACAGTTAGAGTGGATGTGTAATGTAACGAACAAAGGTTTCGAAAATTTTCTCTAGAATTGCTTGTCAGAATTCTCCGAAACTTTTCTCTTTTAAATACGCCTTTCATTCATTTGTCATTAGTTCAAACGAACGCTGAAACAAAAACATATTCATTTCAGAGAAGATCTGTTCTGGACGAACTCGTGTGGAATCTGACGGATAAATCATGTGCAATGTAGCCCCTTTCACAAAAATAAAGAGTTTTGTATACGTCAACCGTTCGTCAGAATACGCATCCACTGCAACTATAGTTTAAATAAACCTGCTGGCGGATGTTTCTAGTGGAACAATAACATTTTTTCATGAGAAACCTTAATATCCCAAAATGGTTTTTGGATTGGAAAATCCTTTCACAGGGGAAAACTTGTTACCTACTTTTAGTTTCCAGCAGAACAGTAGGTACAAAGTAAGTTGTTCTCTCTTAAAAACGAAATTAAAGGAAGACATAATGGATAACTTGGGTCGCGTTGGGTTTTTTTAATCAAATATGACGTGACGTGACCACGAGAAATGATTTTTATGAATTATTTCCTCATTTTAAATTCGTTTTTAAGAGAGAACAACTGTGAAGAGATCTCGTCACGTCGAAGTCTCTTTTCCTTGTCGTGTTGTGAATCAGGCTTCACAGAGTTAATTTTGCATCAGCTGTTTTTTCACAAGGTAGTACAACAACACAAACAGATAAGAATCGTTAAAGAAAACGTCAGTATCTTTGTTCCTTGTATTAAAGAGATCTTAGAGAACATTTCTCTTCTGGTTTGCTATACGATGTCAATTTTTAAAAAGTAATAAAGATTTTCGATCGTACATGATTAAAACAAACTAAATAAGAAAACCCGTTCTCATGTTGGTATTTTACAATAATTGGCATAAGCTTAAATAATTATGTATGTGAATCATATTTTATTCAGTCTAGACAAAAGTTAAAGGAAGAAAAAACTGAAAATCCCCAAAAAGTCAGTAAATATTTTGATTGCATCGCATACGGTGACATTTCCACTCAAAATAACTTTACGTTTTGATGTATGTTCTCTGTGATGTTTTTTTTTTTATAACAAACTCAGGAGGGTTCTATTGACATTTGAGTGGGTATATATGTACATTAATACGATAGAAGATATTTCTTGGAATTTCACAGAAAATATCTTGCTGTTTGAAACAACATGAAATACTTTATTGGCGCAGGGGGTGGTAGTAGAAAATTTATGAACCAGAAACTAGAAATTGATGGTTGGAATGTTTATTCAATTACTTTTGGGTAATTTATTAGTGTTATTTTTTTTTTTGTTAATGCAAAGTTTTTTGGCATTGGATATTATCTCGTGTTCTATAGAAATATTGAAGGTATTTAGTAAAATAATTAAGTTAATTATTTATTCAAGATTTGGATCGACTGTTTTTAAGGTTATGCCGCCAAACATTTTTGTATGCGGCAATCGGGCTCTGGGATGACCTCATAAATGCAAAAAAAAAAAAACTAATTTAAATGAGATACATGGGTATTTTAATAGGTTTGTAGGATTTATCATTTTAAGATTTCCTAACTCCAATGTGAGTTTCCAAACATTATTGGGCTCAAATGCGCATCCCGGATTTTTTACTATTCAGTATTCGTCCCTCCCCATCCTTCATTGAAGTGAGGTGTTAGTGCTAAACATCAAAATACAGCTGTTCAGTCAGTCTTATGAACACCGTCTGGTAAACGCTGTTTTATTAGTTTTTCGATAATTCTATTAAAAACTTTACGAGTCAGCCAATGCCAAAAGTGACAACTGTCACGAAACAAACGATGATATTTAATCTTTACTAAGATTTGTGGTAAATTTTGATACTCAAAGCAATTGAATATTTCACACAATTCAAAACTAAATACGCAAATAATATCAACATGATAGTTCCAACAAAGTAATGACTTTGACCTTTGGGACGAAAGAGCGACCTATTTTTTTTTTTTTTTTTTGTAAAGAGCTCTTTTAAATTTCTCATTTACAAATTCAACAATGTATACAAAGATTAAACCTTTTTATGACAAATTAAGCACCTATCCTAGGCTTTAGGTTTTTTTTTTTGTTTTTATTTTTCATAAAAATAATTAAAAATGTTACTTTCGGGCGTGGTAACACCTTTCTTCAGACTTTTATAAAGAAATTAATTAAAAACTTAAACCTACTAGATACTTAAAAATAAAAAGAAGAAACTTACAATTTTATAAAAACTTAGATGAAAAAATTATTTTTTTGTTTTTTGTTTGTATCTGTTAAGGTCACGAAAAAGGATATAATTTCTTATGACAGATCTACTTGTGGATTAACCCGTTATAAAATTCAAAATGGAATTTTTTGACAATTGTGACCATTACAATAGAATGAATTTACTGACCTGTTGCAGAGCAGGAAATTAAAAAAAAAAAATCGACACATGACAAATGAGATGAGCTTAGTATTCAATTACGTTTTATAAATAAAGACACACAAGGCAATTAAAATGGCAGACTAGGCGGTGTTTTCTACATAATAAGACAGTTGACAGCTGAAGTAAATACTCAAGTGCCATACAACAAATCAGTACAGGCTGAATATGATCAGCTTTTACGACGTGTGCTCGTGTTCTATTGAATCCTCTACTGTAAACCTTTGGTACCTACATTATATTCCTTGTTATAAATTTAATAGTGCGTCCTTGGAATAATAAAATGTCATGCAAATTACACCATTTAATAGCATCCATAAAAACTCTATGCTACTCCCGCAATTGACAATTCATTTACACCACTCTTTAAAAAAATCCACCCATTTCCATCAACAATAAAAAATAAAACATTAAAACCTGTTTAAAAGTTATCTTCTTCTGTCTGACTAAATATCAGCATTTCCTTAATAAAAATACAAACCCTCTTCATTCACACGCAAACGGAACAAACATAAAAAGACCTTCGTCATAGTCATCCCCCTTTTCTACCTCATCATTCACCACCCTTTTGACGACGAAGAGAAGAACACAATTTCCCTCCTTGCGCGTAAGTTGAACAAAGAAAATTAAAGAAACACACAAAAAAAAATATTAAAAAAAAAAAAATGAAACAAGAGTTTTCCTATGCAAAAGATGCAACAACAAAAAGCATTACCATTAATAGAAAACAACACGAAGTACACACAAGTCAGAGTCAACCCAGAAAACGCAGAGGAGCCCCTAAAGACAGCCAACACTCCGTCCCAGTCCCAGTGCCATCAGGTTCTAGCCCAAGCACCAGCTACCAGCTACCACGTTTAACGCCAATCATGGATGGCTAAAACGAACTCGTCGTCGTCGTCGTTGTTGTCGTTTCGTGTTTTTTCCCGTTTTTCTTTTTTAATTTTCCACAATTGCCCAGTGGAGTATAGAGTATCCAATACCTAACTATAGTGTAAAGATACAATGAGGGTGTAGGGATGTGATGGAGGGTATTTCGACCATACTATGAATCGCTATCCAGCTAGAGAATAAATCCCATCTCGAGCGGAAAGTCCGAAAATACGACAAAACGAAACGAATAGTATAGTTCCGAATTGACGCGCTACATATAGAGAGACAGATACACCACAGAGCAGAAGAGGAGCCAGCAGATAGCTCTTCTATGCGCCATCCATGACAATGTTGGCGTGTGGCATTGGTCTGGTCTCTCATTCGGGTACAGTATAATCAAACGGATAACGTTAACGTGAAATAGCAGTGGCATGGCAGCTCTTGCATAGGACAGAGGAGAAGCTATGGCCGCAGAAGTTCATACAACAAAAAGCTGAATTATTGGTGTGTGTGTTCCTTTTTTCATTTCCAACCTTTGAAAATTCGACTTAAATATAAAGTGCTGTGCAAAAACAAAAAAAAAAATGCTACACAATCTTTTCAAGCTTCTGAGGCAAAACAATCAGCTTTTTTGGTGTTTTAAATATTCAAGTCGTGTGTTAATAAAGACAATTGTATCGAAAGTGCTTAAATATGATACGTTAATTTTTATGAGATGCGAGATAAAGCTACCTTTTACGTTTTTCAAACAAAATTTTGCTTTATTTGAGGTTATATTTTAAAAACTACATTTTAAATTTTGGTTTTAACTGTCAAATAACATAAATTGGCAACCCTTCTTTGTGTGACAGCCAATTTGACACCTCTCGGTTGTTTTGAAGTTAGTTTGGTTTGACAGTTACAAGAACTGAAGTCACATAGTCATTTTTTGCGCCGAAAATTTGGCAAATGGGCTGAAGGAAACATTGTTATTGATCCACAATTCCAGCTAATTTTTGTATGACAACTTTTTGGTCGTTTACATCTGACATTGGGTTTTTCATTTGGAATGACAGTTCCGATCATTTTTGAGGGAAAAGTCACTAAAGACTCCTGAAACTATCGTTTATTTTTTCTTTTAAAGTTGGACAGTTAATTACGAATACCGTAAGACATTCGATTTACGAATGAGTGAAAATTTTTATGAAAAGAATACAAAATGCACCGGGATTTGATTTCAGAATCGAAGTCAGAAAAATTTAAGCGTTGACATAAATGAAACGTCAGTGTGACAAGCCAACGAGTCAATCTATTGAATATATTGTCCTTTTATCCTTTCTTCATTTTCCAGAGCACCAAATTAGGACTGAAGGCAAAACATACAAAAAATATTAAGGAACATATTCTAATCAAAGTCTGCTAACAGTCACCTCATTCAATTCTAGACATTCCAATTTTCTTCCGACAATTATTTTAATGACTTGTTGATCCGCAATCTACTTTTTTTGTTGCGACACTATGAACATCACACTTTCACACAGATGGCGCCACTATTAAAAAAGCTCTCTCGACAGTTTTGATTTCAATTTGAATTAATTTTTGACACGCATCTGCATCGGACGATGTCTCACATAAAAAAACTGGCCCTTAATTAGTTATTGACGTTATTTTTAAACTAAATTAATTCTGGGTGTCTGAATTTAAACAAATTCCCCTAGAAAAATATAATTTACAGTGCTTTGGCGCTGTAAGTTTAATTAGTTGTCGATATACATCGATTGAAAATAATGCGTCTTAGAAGCGTACAACAGCATCTACGAGTAACTGATGAGCCCAACTGTGTTGTAACTGGGCGAAACACATTTGGACTAAAGGTCGCAAAATCTTAATTATAAATGTTATTCTTAACTTCACTTTTAACTGCTCGCAAACTTAGTTTGAAAAACTTCCATTCAATACCGAAGTTTCATGTTTTAATCTATGTCGGAAGTTAAAATTTGCTTGACATTTTTTTTTCCACAACACTGTATTGTTTGTTTGTTTGTTTTTGGTCTTCGTATATATGAATTTATGCTACCTGATTTCACATATTCGTATACGTTTTCCATTCCATTTGCGGATTAAAGTGAAATATATTTTTTATTTATTTTATTTCGAAAATGAGAATAAGATACAAATTTTCAACTCAAATTCGAGGTTGTTTTTTTTTTGTTCGTATCAGAGTTGAAATAATTAGGAAGGACGATGAGTTTTACATAAATTAACTTTTTTTAATATAAAAGTGAAGTGCACAAGTTATTAATTGTTTCTGAAGTTTTTTAGTATTCAGTTTGGTTGTTTGTTTTTGTTATGACTCTTGACTCGTGGACAGTAAAGGGGGTATAATTAAAATTTTATGTGGAGTGATATTAAGATTGTGACGCAAAGTAAAGTGGTGCATTTGATTGCAGTGTTTGGCTGGATGATAATGGTTTAAGCAAGTTTTTTTCTTAGACGATAGAGTAATAAAAACTAATTTTAATGATTTGCCTCTTAATTGATAACTTGAAAGCAGCAACCATTTGAAATTCTGAAATAATAATATGACTGCTTTGGAAAGATATATACTTAGAAAACATATATATACGAGTACACATACATATATAAAAAAATTGATTAGGAATTTTCATTCAAGGAATTTGTAATATTGAAATGTCACGCAATGAGGCAAAACTCGAAGCACACATACGAAATACCTACTCTCATTGCACTTAAAAAAGACCATGGACGTGCTTGCAAAAAAACAAGCAATGAAATAGAAATTGTTACCGTGTTATGGGGAGAATTTTATATGTCACTCTCACTACATGGGTTTTCAAGGAATGTTGATATTTTAAGTTGTACGAATGTACTTACTCGTTTAATGTGAAAATTAAGCCAAAGCTTCATTCTTTTTAATCGATTTGACAAAACATTGAAATGTTCGGCAGAACATTGAATTTCACTTCAGATTTTTGAATTTTTCGATTTTTTGATTGGTCAGCTGTCAGATGTAAATTAAAAGTCAGTACATACACATGAGGTACCTATGTATTCATCTTGAATCGTATGACAGCTGAATATGAATATGAGTATGAGGAGAACTCTGATCAAACTCTGGAGGGAGCTAACTACGATCGTTTGAGCAAAAGCCGTATCGTATTCAAGATATTTTGGTAATTTTTTTATTAAGTACTTATAAATCAAAAGGTTTCTATAAAAATTCATAAAAAAGAACTTAAGAAATTGGAAAAACGACATTTCTGTAAAAAGGACATTTCTGTCCTCTTGATATTTGAATGGACTGTAGTCAAAGGGAGAGAGCAAAAGGAATGTTAATGGACAGTAAGTTTATTTTAAGGTGAGAAATCTATGGCATTAAGTTGAAAAAATGCTATCGGTCAGATTACCACTTCCAGAGGTGATGCACATTTGTGCTTGTTTTTCAGCATTTTGAATTAGATAAAATACTTGGCACCAAAATGTAGATTTTTTCTTCAACTAATTTTCTGAAAAATCAAACACAATTGAACTTCCAATCTCAATGGTTAATGGTTTCTTTCATGTGAAGAATTCAACTTCGCTGAACCCAATAAACTGAAATTTATTTATTTTTGTCTTATCTGATCAAACCACTCACTTTTAGCCTGCAACAGTCCAGCTTTATTTTTTCCTTCCTCCAAAAGCATCAAATGAAAAAAATCATAAGGCATGGAGGTAAGGGGTGTTTTGCTTGGGAGAACGTTGGTCCACTGATCAGGATCGAAGGGATAATGAAGAAGGAGCAATACCATTGAATTCTACAAAACAAATTGCCACCATAGTTTGGCGGATGCGGCTATCCTATCAAACATTATATTTTTCAACAAGACGTCGATCCAAAACACACGGCTTGCATCGTTCAGAACTGGCTTGATGGACAGGTTTTTCAAATTTTGAAGTGAACAGCATACAGCACAAAGCCCGAATCTAAACACAATACAAAATTTGTGGGCAATATTGAAAAGATTGGCGCAGATGCTATGATTCTCCTCTAAGTAATTTCTTTGATTTATAGCAGCGAGTGCAGGTATAAAGGTGACTATTTCCAAAAAAACAAAAAAAACATACAAAAATGTATTCGAAAATACGTCAAACACAGTGAGGAGCGTTATAAAATACAAGGTATCACGAAGTATTAAGAAGCAGCTTTAAACGCAAAAAAAATCGAAACGAGCATAACTGTATTAAGTATTTAATTTCTGCATAAAAACCCTTGAAGTTATGTTCATGTTTTCTCTCTTAAATAGCCAATTATAACTGTACTCTAAGGACAAAAAATAATTTGTCTATTTTTTTCATTAATAACCTTGAATTTCTTTTATTCAAAAAAATGTGTCCAATTTTGCTTGCCACTGTATATAGAATTTTGTATAATAAAATTGTGTTACGAAGCAAAGTTTTGAGGCTGCTTATAATTTTTCGCCATTGTTATAAAATAAATAAAAAAAAACACAGTTAAAAAATGTGTTCTTGTCTCAAAGTATGTACATAAACCTCAATTACAGGAGTTCTTTCATTAATTCGGTAAACATCTTTCAATAAAGTAGAATTTACAAACATTAATGGTTTCTCTTTAAAAGCAAATGTTTCAAAAATCTCTCCCTACGAAGATTTGTCTTGCTTATGATTTTGTCGTTAATTGTATTTACGAGGAGTAATTTCATTCTATATAAATATACAGTATCGACTGTCGAATAACCTCCAATTTATTTTACGAGTAGTATTATAAAACGAATAAATCTTTTAAGCCATTAAGTGTTATAGACTGTGGTAAAACTACACAGTTCATCAATATTCCCACTTGAGTATTTGCAACAAAAAGAAAAGTTAAATCCTGGGTGACAAACAGCCGACTACCATCACAAACAGATATAGAAAGAGGAAAAAGACAAAAACCTTAATGGTATTTGCTCACACTCCCCATAGAGAAAGCTATTTATTTATTTTTAGAACTACCTAACCTTTGTTTATACGCCTTATGTCAGGCAAATTGTTCATCAGTCAAGAGATGGATGTAAAAGTTTCTTTTATCTATACACCCACCCCTCCCTATTACAAAAATAATTCGCATGAAATGAAATATACATCTTAAAATGGCGGATTCCTATAAGCAAGTATAGGCTCTCGTAAAATGGCAAATTCTAAATTATTCATACACAGTTTTGATGACACCAATTTAAGTGACTCGATAAAATTATACCGAGCATACCTCAAAGTAAGTGTATGTATATTGTATATGCCTATCGTGTACCTGATCAGTATTAAATAAACTCATCAAAGTAATACCGAAGAGCCATCCTGCCCGTGCCCAACCTACAAATACACGCGTATTCTCGTATCATGAATGTAGTCTCTGTTGTCATCGTCATCAAATGTCAACTATACGCGGTGACATTTCACTGCCCATTTAACATACATAAAATAGCAGTAAATACCCCCAAGAACAGGAAGTACACAGCAGACCTAACAACACAAAATGAGTCCACACTATATTCAAAAACAACTACCTACATCAAACAAGAACAAGAAGAAGAAAATTCACAAGTGGGAATAGAGCGCGTAACTTCGCATTCATATACACACTTGCGAATAGCATAGCTTTTCATCCAAAACCTAAACCATTGAAAGCCATTAGTTTAATGAGCTAGAACTGTCAAGTTGACGTTGTTGAACGTCAAAGACGAACGACGACGACGACAACAACTATGACGAGAGCAGAAGCTCAATGGGTGAAGGGCGAACGAAATATGAAAACAAATGACGAAAGCTTAAGAAATAAAGTAACACAAAAAAAAAAACAAGCAAGGGACTGGAAAATCGACTGAAAAAATAAAAAACTTAATTTGTAAGCTATCTTTTATGTAAAGTAATCTTTTTGCAAGAATAATAAGTCTGACAGCTATACTGAGACATTTTGCGCAAAAGGTCAACAACTTTTAATAACTTTGCAGAGCAAAAAGGGAACTAGGACGTGAGGAGCAGTAGTGCGTGTAAATGGCGATGGCAAGGCGATAGAGTAAAGTACGCGCTTATCGTCGTCGCCGTCGTTTGTATAGTGAGCAAGTGGGAAAACCCCCGAAAGAATGAACTGCAAAACAAAAAACGGAATAATAAATCATTTTTGCCTCATTCTCTTTTTTTTCGTCCCAACACTTGTCACCACACAAGAGAACCACTATCACCGACCGACACGACGACGACGGCTACGACGCGACGCACACCAGTAGCTTCTATTTCCTGATGGCGAGGACAGAGTTAGGTCCTTTTTTTTTTCTGATGTCATCCCCTAAATACATCTAGTGTTTCCACAGACAGTAAATTATTTTCACCTCAAAACTAGACACAAAATTATTTGAAAAAAGTTGCGCAAAAACAAACCCAGAAAATAATTCGAATTTTGCTGTAATAAATAAGACTCTAAGTTCAAATCCAAATTTGTGTGTATAGAGCAGACTTTAAGCACCCTTTAGCCCGACAGCTTAATTAACAAATTCTTTCCATTTAAAAAAAATATAAATTAATATTTTTAATTTTTGTTTGAAAGCTGTGCAAACCCGGAACGCTATGCAAACCTTTAATAAAGTGACATTTAATTTTATAGAATAAAGGGAAAATGGTTTTCAAGTATTTAGGCACTACTCGTCTCATTAAACTTTCTAAGAAAATAACATTGCAATTGTTTATACCTGGATTATCTTTTTCTTTGACACATTGAAGTCACAAGATCAACCTTGTATGAGAAATAGAATGCCTTTTAAAACTGGAATATTCAGGAATATAGCTCCAACCCAACTGTAAAATTAAATTCTATCAAATCTTACAATTTTATTTTATTTTTTGCTTTATGTTTGTGTTCTACGAATTTGGGCCAATTTTTTTTAGAAACTGATAACTTTGACCAAGTACACAAACAGACCTATAAGGGTCTCTTAAATCCGGAGAGAATCTCTGACAGACAGCTTTTAGCAAGTATTATTATAACTATAACTATTATAACTTTTATTAGTCGTTTAGATTAGGAACAAATATTTGACATTCAAATCTTAAAGAAACTTCAAAATTCACCATTATTTTTAGTGGTTTAAATCCGGAACGAATATCTGACATCCAAATCTCAAAAAAGCATCAAAACTCACCATCGCAATTGACAGCTATAATCGGATAAGATTGTAAGAAATTTACGAATTTACCTACATGGATAAATGGATATCTGACATGTGACGTCCGCTTCTGACAGCACCTACATTAAAGTTCAAAATGGCATTTTGCAGTTGGAAATGGAGACATATTGAATTCTTTACCAAAACTAAAGAAAGTAAGACTTTATCTTTGGGAGCAAATTTCAAAATGACAAAATGAATTTGAGTGAATTGGATTTCCGATTTCGATAGCTTAAAATTAGACATTTCTCAAACACTTTTGCACTAATGAATGGAAAAATTATTTGTTCCGTTTTTTCTTTGTAAACATCCCACTGTATATCATCATCGTCAGTCGGTCGGTTAGATTGTTGGTTTGGTTGGTAGGTATGTCATAGTCATAGTCATAGCCGTATCGTCGTTAGAGAGTTGACCCAATCTTTTCATTTTCTCCAGGGGTAGGTTATCGTAACACATTTACCATTGACTGTGGGGTATAATTATTATCACCATCACTCACTCACTCAAACCCCGCAATCAGCCAGAGCTGAACAGCAACACACAAATTGCATACTTATGTGGCGGAATCGCAATGAAGTAGAAGAGGATGAATCGAAGGACTCTGTCGTGCTAAATTTTTCGAAACAACCAAAAAGGACTCTATTTCACTCCCCTCTATATTTCTACTCTGTTTGTATCGACGACGTATATAAAATAATAGTGAAGACTGCTGGGGGGCAAATGTACTGTGGAATTTTTATTTAATCGGTGATTTTCGATAGAAGCTTTGAATATTGATTTCGGGCGTCGTTTTTCATAGAGAATTGGGATTATGTCTATGTGGGTGTAAAATTGACATACTTTAGGCCAAGGATGATTTATTTATGTAAACATAAAATTGAACGGTGTTATACGGGCAGCGGTAGGGGTTCAGCGAGAGTATATCAAGCAGACAAAGCACAGCACAGCACAGCAAAGCAACGTAGCGTGTGGAATGGTAAAACAGATACAAATAATGGTAACAGTTGTGACCGAACACAAGCCACGAATTATTTAATTAATTTCATGGAATTTGTAGGTATAAGCGGTTCGGTCAGTCGATGTGTGTGTTTTTTGGACGAATTATTCGAAAAAGATTTGTTCTCCAATAAAATTGACCATACAAAAAAAATTCCGTTGTCTTTTTTTTTTATTATTTTTTAATATTGTTTATTTTGGGATAAAAATTCTTTATGAATTGATTTAGTATTTTAAAGTTTAAAACTTGTGTTTGGTTAGTTATAATGACGGTAGAATTGTGTGGGTTTTTTGGTTCTTAGTTTATTTGTTTTTGCATTTAAATATGTGCTGCTAAGTTAAATATTAAAACCAATTATTAGTTTTGTATGATATGTTGAATTATGTATTTTATGCGGTGCAGATATTGCAATGTCGGTTCTTTTCAGTAATATAACAACGAAGTCGATTGTGAGGAAATTTTCGAATAATGTCGCAATGAGTTGAAACTTTAGTTAAGAAAATCAGAGGAAAAAATAATAATAAAGAACAACAGAACATTCAACAGAAATGTGAATGTCATATTGTGAATCTGCCATAACATTTGCAAATGACGTCAAACGTCATAAATCTAACAAAATGGCATGCAATTCACATTATGACATTACTTTTCCTTTACTTTGTACATAGTATTTTTGAAACTCTTTTAAGGGCAAGAAGTTTAGAGATGTACAATGTATAACAAGAAACTCATTTACTTAAACCATTATATTCATAAATCGTTCTTAATATACTTGTTGACAAAATCTGCATGTACTAAGATAACTATACAATCGATCATCATTATTGGCCTACGTGATTGAAATTTTGACAAAAACTCATAAACTAAACTTCATCCTCATCACATCACTACACAAAATCCAACAAAAACTATTGGTATTTTCTCACAATTATATCGTTTGGGCATCAATTCAAATGAATGAAACCTCTTTTTTGGGAAGTTCGCATTCATTTCATATAAACGAGTTTCTATATCTAGGTACACACGTATGTATGTACACTTGTAAGCTTGGAGTTGTGACACACACACAGAGCATTCGAAACAGATGTCTTTGCTTTATACTGAAGAGACTATATAATTGCTAACCACAAAAACCACAAGACTCAATCGATACCTGCTCTGAAAGTAAAACAACCTTCTGCTCTAGCTGCTGTCTTTGAAACGAAACCAAACTCTCATTTGCATCAAAGGGAGCTCGAACTATACTCTATAGTCTATATCTTGTCTAAATAAAGTTTGCATGCATTTTGTGGGAATGTACAGTAGATGCATACAGCACAGCATATCTATGAATGAATGGTGAGGAAGGTGTAATAAAATGCTAAAGGGCTTATTTATTTTTAATGATTTTTGGAAATCGTAGAGGTAAAACTATGTTTTAAAATTATGGGGGTTAGTCAGAAAAGTAAAAAAAAAAGATAGAAAACAAAGTGATGTATGAAAAATCAAAACAAACAAGATGAAAATGGGTAAGGATTTTGGAATAATATTGATATTCAACGAGTCCCTAGTAAAATGCAGGGCGAATAGAATTCGTGGAGAAAATTGGTATTCCAGGAAAATGCTGGTAAAACCTTTATTAAGTTCTTATCTCTGAGGATAGTGCTGAAGTAATACGACACCGACAATTTTTCTCACAAAATTGGCAACATAACTAAAAATATCAATTTTTAACGACATACATTCATACGAAATTAAAGAATGGCTTCTGGAGGATATTGGCAATTTAATAGAAAGAATGAGTTACTTTTTTGATATCAATCTTGGTAGTTTATTTCCCAAAACATGTCCATATCTAAAAATTTTATCCTGATTGATTTTTGTTTGTAGATGAGCTTTGCTAGACTCTTGGAAATCGGTTATCATACACAAGTTCATCACCGTACCTCGAAAGAGGTGAATTCCACAACAGCAGTGAAGAACATCAGAACTGAAATTGACCAAAGCTAAGAACTTCTTTGCAGATTTCGACATCTGACCATTCTATCTCAAACAAACACGATAACCTATGTACTTTTTAAACTATACTTAAATAAGATTCTCACTGAACGTTTTAGCAAACCAAAAAAATAAAATGAAAATGAAACTAAAACAAAATAAAAATGAAATGAAAATGAAATTGAATAAAAGTGAAATGAAATTAAATGAAAATGAACTAAAAATGATATAAGAATGAAATGAAAAAAATGAAACCCGAGTCAGCCAGCGGACAAAAGAACAGGTCCACAAAAAATTTTTCGCTATTATTTTCAAACGAATATTTTTATTTTAAAGCAAATGAAAAATCCCACTGGACAGTAGAACACATCATCAACCACCCGAACAAGTTAATGAGAGCGATGGCAACCCAGCAGCGATAGCCTAAAGGCCACTTTACACGATTATAGAAGTCATATGATTTCTCAAATGAGCTGCCAAACAAATCAAACCAAACCGTCTGAACATACTCATAGATCTCATATGACTTCTCAAAAGCAAAAAGCATATGACTTTTTTGACATTAGAACTGCAGCTAATTCCATTTGAGAAGTCAAACAGGAATTGTTGTTTTCATGGAAAATAGTGAATTCAGAGTATTGAAAATAAAAATTTTTCTACAAAAAAATTAGAATTTTGAATGAAAACAACAATGGATAGTTCCAAGAAAGTAATTTTGCTTTACAAGAATGTATTTGTTTACGAGTTTTTTTTCTTTATTTTGGTTTTGACAGATAACCATAGAGAAAATCAAATGCGAAGTAAAGACGTGTAAACATAAAAAAATGATAACCGTATGACTTGACTTGAAATGACAGCTCATATGAGAAATCATACAGAAAAAATAATAGACAGGTCATATGACTTCTATTATCGTGTAAAGTACACTTAACTAAGGCCAAGATTACACATGTTTGTTTTACTTACCACTCATATATGTCTTACAGAAGCGTCTTACTAGAAGGTTTGTATTTTAGATAAAATGCTTTCGTAAGTTTGAAAACTTATTATTGCCGTTTGAGTAAGCTATTAGAATTCCGTAAGTTAGAAAAAACGTATTGACTGACACTCGTGAGCTTTTCTCTCAATTACATATTATGTAGACTTGGCTGACGGAACCTCAGCGTAATGAACTCCCTGGTCGAAAATATAATTAAAATAAACGACGACGAAGCAGTTGCATTTTACGCTGGGTGTGACAATTTAACGTTTAAAAATGTCAAAAATGGTGCCTAGTTTTTTGCATGAACTGTCATTTTTTTTGAATAATTGACTAAAACTTCAATGTAGGGCAAAACGAAAGACATAGTGTGAACTTGCCATAATATTTGCAAATGGCGTCAAATGTCATTTATGTTATGGGGAGACAGAGAAAAGGCATGTTCAGGACAATGAGATCTCAGAGAACTCAGCCATCTAAGATTTATGAACACTGTATTTGTACTGTATTGAATATTTTTATTTAAGATTTCCTGTCAAAATTAGGAAACAAAATTGGATTCGCTTTCACACTTTCTGACGGACCAGAATTTTTAATATCTCATTTACTTGAACTGACCAATGAAAATTTAGAGCCAGATATTTTGCCAGCATTTATTAAAAATACCCTGAAATGAACACATAGGAGGTGCTCATGTGACCGATATTAAATATCAATTTTACAATTAACAAAAAAAAACTTTCTCTGAACAAAAATTCTTGTTCACATTTTTTTTTTTTCAAATATTGCAGATCCAGAGAAATGTGTTAAAAATTGATTCAGATTATATTATTGTAAAATATAGAATGCGACTTTTTTTGTTCAGTTCAAATATCTAACAATCATCTTCTAAGCTGACGATTATTTAAGGAAAATAGACAAAACATGTGTCGCTACAGAAGCACACATTTAAAATACTCAGAGTATATTTCTCACAACTAACCTCTGTTAATGACAGAAATGTCAACAAATTTCTGATTAGATAAAATTTGTTTTTGTAAACAAAATGTAAAACTTTTCACAACACAATAATATTTTTAAAATATTACTACTTCCGCAGTGTCATGGCTACTTGAAGTCAATTTGTAATTGATTATAACTTTTGATATGAGCGGACACAACATTACTTACATATATTAATCTTTAATAATTTTGTTTATTACAAAGTGAGCCTCTTTTCACTGTTCAAACCAAAACAACATTCTTAAAAAGCCCCTGATTATACAATAAAATTAAAAATACATATTTAAAAAAAGTAAACATCAACACAAATTTACAAATTTGTTTACGAAAAATGAATAAGAAAAAGTTAAAATTAACTTGATTGCATTACAAAAATAGATAAGACCTATTTATATACATAAATACACGAATTCACAATAATAAAAGCCCACTTAGAACTCGCAACAGTTTGCAACATTTTAAACACAATTCACAATAAAGCTTACAACTGTTAACACTTTGTTATGTCAAAAAAACTCCTGCTTCTTGTTTTTCGAATCTACACGCAAAATTAAGAAAAGGTGCTTAGGTAAATAAAAATTGAATAACTTATCGCGCCTAAGCGCTATGCCAATATTGATTATTATAGATATACTCATTTTCTAGATAACAAAATAGAATTTAAAATATAAATACATTTTAGCACATTTCTCAAGAGAGACTTTATAGCTCGTATTTAAAATTGAATTAAATAAGCGATAAGAGCGATAGACTAACTGGCAATCAAGATTATTTTTTTTATTTTTAAATTTCCAGCGAATAACTCGCTTATCAGAAATACAAAAAAAAAAATCAAGCGAAATTACAAAGGCGTCAGATAAATGTGTATTCAGTAGTACCAACATATAGACAACAAAATTAAAAAAAATATAAACAAATATCCATAACTACGCGCTGATTTTTTTATTTAAATTTATTATTGGATGGATGAAGAGGAGAATGAATGTGTATTAGAGAAATAGAAACCAATTATAACGACGACCCGACCGAGAGCTCTCCTCGCTCAGTTGATTTATGAACAAAAAATGAGGAAAAAAGAAATATTATTTCAAAGCGAAATGATAATAATAATAATAATAAAAAGTATATTGGTTTAGCTAACGGTATAATGGGAAAATGATAAGTAGTGTTGATGTTAAGACATCACATATATTTATTATGAGAGAGTGAATACATAATAATTTTGTATAGATATCTTCTATTGCGGTATATTTATACACATGTAGTTGTGTATTACAATTTATCAATCAAGCGTAAAACCACGTGATTTGAATTTTAAAAATGTTTGCATGGGAAACAAAGTGTAGACATTTTTATGACGTGCTTCGTTAGAATTATAATGTTAAAAAAAAAAAGAATTCTATTAACATGACCTTTGAACTTTATTCATGACGTTTGGGATGTTAAAGTTAAAAAAAGATCAAACGTTATTTTTGATATTAGATGAACTTTTAAACTTTTAATTCGTTCCTAACTTTTAATTCATGATTATAATACCCCAATCGGTATGGGGGAATTTTTTGTTCTTCACCTCACCATGATCTTTTAATTAATATTGTTCTCAAAAGATTAACCTCGTACCAGGAATCTGCCTCTGATTGAATATTTTTCGCAATTTAATTTCGCAGGTTTTTTGACAGCAAAAAATTTATTTGAAGTGAGTTGATTGTTAAAAGATATTTTTCTTTAAAATATATAAAGCTTTTTAATTCATAAAAACTCATATAAGCATAACCTTAATCCTATTAAAAGATTTAATAGGGAGGGTATGAATGGTTTTGCAACGCCTATAGGCCTCAAATGTATTTGTCTCACTGTTATAAAGACAATTTTGAAGGGTTGTTTTAGTCTGGTCTATGAATTACTCACAGTTATGGAGAGGAATTAAGTGTATTTTTATATACCCTTACCAGATGGCAAGTGTTCTAATGTAAACACAAAAGACCCCAGTTAGTTTATCAGAGTTCCTTATTTTTCGTATTATGTATAATATGCGTGAATTCAGGAGGTTATGAGTGTCTTAAACTTATTTGGCCTAGTGCGAGCGCTGGGAAAATAGGATAAGAATTGATGAGCAAAATAGATATGTATATCGGAATGCATACACTTAGGTGGTCCTTATATTGTTTTTTTTTTTTTTTGGAAATTCCGAGCTGGATAAGCATCAAATGGCTCTAGGTAGAGAAAAATCCTAAATTTGTTCTGATTTTTATTTTACCTCCTAAGTCTCTCTCTTTTCACTATAAAGCCTGGTACGATCTAAAATCTAGATCGAGCTAAAATTTCGCTCCCACTTTTCTCTCTAAACACCACAAAACAGATGTTCTCTGAAAAGAGATTTTAATCAACAATTTCAAAGAATTTTATTTTTATATTTCAAGTGAAAATAATCAACTAAAATAGATTTTTCACTTCGGCATTGATAAATCATTTGTCCTTGAATATTTTTCGCTCTTAATTTTCATTTTCAAAATGTAAAGGTCACGTAAATCTCACAAATATAAGAACCTGCCACAATTTAGCTCGAAAATTAATGTGCCGCACAATAGTTTCACGCGCTAAATTTTGACCGATAGGTCCCGTACAGTAAGAAACAAAAATTTGATTTTTTAGCTGGAGCTGCGAACCTCTGGACTAAAATGCTTGGCTGAATTTTAGATCGGCTTAATTTTGGAGAGAATTTTGTATGCAAGCGAAATTTTAGCTCGATCTGCGTACTAGGCTTAAGGTGCTAATTACGGGGTAAAGGTGATTCTTAAAACACGTGAACGTATAGACTAGATTAAGACGAGAAGAAAATCATATCGGAGGGGGGCCTTTTTCCCCTGTTCTGAAGGTAGGGGTAGTTTTCAAAAAAATTGACTCAAAAAAGAAAAAAAATTATTGAAAAAAACGGGAACACTTACAATGTCATCCTAAAGTTTATTCTAAAGTCCCAAATTCTATCTATAATAGGTTCGCTTTTTTAATAAAGTTTAAAGTGTAAATAGTTTTTGAAAAGAAGATTTTTAAACTTAAAATTAAAAAAAATTATAATTTTTAAGATTGAAAATTATTTTTTAAAAATTATTTACAATAAAAACTTTATTTAGAAAGTATTTTATATACTGAATTCGTCGCTTTCAAAAAAGCTATAGCCTGGCATAAAGTCAAATTTTTAGAAAATTGCCCTTCCCGCCTGAACGAATCTAGTCTCCACGTTCAGATTTTTTTTCACGTGTTATAATAATCACCCTTACCCCATGATTAGTACCTTAAGCCTAGTACGCTGCTGATGCGAAACGAAATTTTTAATTGGTCTCCAACGAGACAACGAAATGCTTACGAAACCGAAGTGGAAAAACATTCGTTGACAGTTGTACAAATTAAAACAATTATTGCAAATGCAAACAAATCACAGGCAGCCATTCTGTAATGAAAGAAACAATAAAAATAAACACGACAAGAGCACAAATGTCATTTTTTCGCACACAATAAATGAGCTGGGTAATTAATTTTGTACGAAAAAAGAGTGTAGACTTCTCCAAATAATCTGCTACAATAATCAATTTCGCTCATCGAATAGCGTACTCCAGAACAAAAAGTAGAACACAATTTTTCGTTAATGATTTTCTTGTGTCATTTTTGTATGGGATTTTTCGTTTCGCTTCAGCAGCGTACTAGACTTTAAAGTAAAAAAAAGAGGGAGACCAAGGGGGTAAAACAAAAATCTGAAAAAATTAGGGAAATTAATTAATTAAATTTAAAATTTGATTGACAACTTCCAAAAGTCGAAATTGCCAAATTTCTTTTTGATTCGATCAGATACGGTCTAAATAATTTTTGATAGCAAACAATTCAAAAGAATACTATGTTCCTACCAACATTAGTTCGAAACTCTCGGGAAAATTGCTTTTCCTCAACATTTTAGACTTGCTTCTCTTAAATTTTGTACAAATCTGTATTAATAATTTTTATGTGAAAGAATACATTCAAGCACATATTTTAAGTCAAATATAAACCTGACTTTGATCTTGGTTTTAAAAATTTTTGATTTGTACTTCGAAATTTGGGGCAATAATGTTCTGACCTAAAATGTGAAGAGTCCGCTGACGCTGAGAAGAGGCAGTCCCATCTAATTCAGCGTCTTCAAATCATTAAGTGTGCCAAACATTTATGCAAGTATTTTTCAAGACTTGGCTTGGGAAATGATTTTTGTCGCCAAAATTTAACAAATGGAACACAGTGCCGTAGCGCAAGCCATTTTGTTTTGAAGTTTGGGCTTAAGCTATACATATTTATTTTGACTAGAAATTATATTCAAGTCATAAAATATTCATTCATTTTCAAAATGAATAATACAAATCTTCAATGAAAGCTATATAACACTCATTAATTTAAGGAAATTAAATTTTGGAAAAACTACTAAGGAACGATGAAAAATCGCTGTATATATCTGTATCTACGATCGCTTCCATACAAGCACATTCTGGACATCTAGTTCTTGGCCTCTGCACAAGCTCTCCAGTTTTCCTGAACCTTCTGTAGATTGGTTTAGATGGAACTGAGCCACTGCACGTTGGCTTATTCCTTGTTTCAATATTGTGACTACTTGAACAGCTTTTTCGGGCGTTGTCATTCATTCATTTTTTTCAAGATTACCTACGAAATAGTCAAAATTCACCTTTAAAGCCTAGTACATACTTGTGAATAATGTCATGAATCCATAACAAATTTGCATTTTTATCCGCCCGTGAACGTGCTCGTGAACCTGTATTCGTTCACGAGCAATTGCCGTGCAAAATGTACGGGAGCTCTTGTTGAACAGTTGACAGTTGGATTACAAGTCACTTGAGGCATTGTGGTTGTTAACGTCAAACGTTCACACCACATTCGCAAGCCTGTACTAGTGAAAAATGTCAAGAAATCAATTTCTCCACTGGCGATTGTTCACTTCACGAGTAAGTATGTACTAGGCTTAACCTATAAACACAAAATAACATTGGGCGCGTTTAATTAGTATAATTTATAATTTTCGTAATTATGACGAATAGTGCGAAAACTATGCAATTTTTATGTTTTTACCTTCTACTTAAAGTCTAAAGTTCAAGCTATTAAATGGACCCATAAACATTTAAAAACATGACTATTGTTGTTTTTAGAAGACAAGTGTGGTGATTCCGTATTTTTACTCGCGATTTTATATAGTTGACAAAATGATTTACATTATATACAGTTTGTCATAAAAATTTGTTGATAATGTTTAAATGGAAGAAACAAAAGTTATCAAAAACATACGACTAGTTTGATTGATAGCTGCCGCTCAATTTTTGTGAGTTATTTTTACCTTCATCGGTCCATAAAAGATAAGCATAATTATGTCAAGAAATATTTCCTAATGAGCATGACTTTCTGAGAACTGTCTTTGATTAGAAATTAATCAAGAATATAATTCATTTTAACAAACACAAAAAATGAAACACATATCAAATAAACGAAAAAAATATTCATTAGATTATTTTGTTTACTTGGGGAAAAAGTATAGCGAGTTTTGTGAAGGGTGGTTTATGATAATTTGTTGCTTTGAATTGAATTTCAACTATGTATAGAAAAAAAAAAATATGGCAAAAACTATATTTCCAGATCAAACCAATAACTGATCCGGCGCGGAGGCGGCGGGAGTAAAACACACTTTCGTAATATTCATAATAAGGTACAAGATCTGCGAATTCGAGGGCCATCCGCACTACATACTACTACTATCGGTCCATATTCATTAAAAAAAAATTGTGGTTAAAAAAATCAAAAATTTGATAAGCAAGTGTCTTAAAACAAAAGTGAAATGTCCCCAAGCAAATTTTGTGGATTCCAAAATAGATATTAATATAAATTTTTTGTAGCTAAATGTTGCATTCGACACCACAACTCCTCATTTATGGAGACGTGGCTAGTTCACAGTGCTATTTATATAAGAAATGTTTTGTATAGAAATGTAATGGCCGACATTGCACAGGTGACAACCCACACCCACACTAAACATCATCTGCACTAGTCTGCCGAAAGTTTAACGAAATGCTGGAAAGTTACAGGGCCGCGGCCGCTGTTGGGTTCCCTTCAGGATAGATAATATTTGTTCTGACTTTTAACAATTTTTCTTCAAAGTTTTTTACAGAATAGTTTGGCTTTGAAGATTGAGAATTACATGAACTGAAAGAATTTTACTAAGCGTACAACTGTGAAAACCAATATTATCTCACATCACAGAGAGCGAGTATTCGGGAATTGACTCCCAGCTCTAACTCAGTAGACTTTACCCAAACCGTTATCTTAATTTTGTTTGGTTATCTTCACCTTGTTATGTTGCTTCGTTAAATTTGCGGTTTATTTTCGAGGAAGTCTTTCTTCAGTTTTGTTAATTCGATACTTGTAGAGATGTATATTCTTTCCAAAGTGAATAGAATTCGATATGTTTGCCATCTTCATTCTTATGTATATGACTATAGAATTAATAAAAAAAATCTTATTAATTTTTTGAACTATTCAATACTTAAAAGAACAATTTTAGAAATTAACCAACAGCTTCATTACTCAATAAAATTATTCAAAAAAAGCCCCTAAACCAAAAAAGACAAAAAAGAATAACAAAAACAAAGACTCATACTCACTCTTGTGAAACTTTAAAATGAATAAAAAAACAGAATATATATGTAGCTTAGCGCATGCATACAATTATTATCTATAAAGCGCTACGAAAAAAAAAACGAATAAAAAAGCGCAAACAATATCTCAAGAAATGCGAAAGCACAGCAACAATAACAATAACAACAAAATAAAAAAAATATGTATTAGAAATTTAAGGCGAATCTGTCCTTGAGAAATGCAAAAACATTGCCTGCAGCAAAAAAATAAGTTTATAATAAATTTCGTGTGAGTTTTTTGATTCTACTTTTTTTTCTTTTCGTTATTGTGAATGAATAAACATTTATTCAACATTAACCGAAAAAAACATACACATTAGACAGAATGGTTTCCGTTTCCCCATCGAATGAAATCGAAAGTATCTATAAATTGTTTTGCTCTTTCAAAAAGTTTCCACAGCAAAAATAAAAAAAAAAAAAAAACATGAAATTATACTTAAAAGCGTGCGTTATTTAAAACGAATTAGAAATTATTTCATTGAGCATCATTAACATGATGTAGATAAAGCCGGAGATAACACCAACTGAAAACAATATGCAAGGAACAGCATCATTATAGAATGTAAGAGAGAGGAGATACACAAATGAATATATGTATGTACCTAACCTATACATAATATTTAGTCGCCTCGTCGGATTCGTAATCACAAATAATTGCTTATTGTGATTACGTCGCAAAAAAAAAACGGTATTTAACTAAATTGTTCACAATAGGGAACGGTTGGTGGTGATGGTGAAGCTGGTTGGTGGTGACACAATGAATATGGCGGGTGGTATTAAATAGAAGAGGAAGACGATAGAATAACCAAAATAAAGCAAATCAAAATAAAAACAACAACAAACAGAAAACAAACCGACAAACAATTCAATTTCTCGGGATCTGCTTAAATGAATTATTAGAAACGTCAGAAAACGAATAAATTTTCAAAATATTATGTGAACGAGTGTAGAAAGATGAAGGGTGGGATGGGAGTGAAGGTGGGTGTCATAGAGAAACTAAAAAAGGCAAACGAAAGCAGATTTTAGACGACAACGACGACGAATTTAAGATTCCGGTGCCTCAGGCGACACATTATTACAAATTTGTTTTATAAATTTGAAGAGAATATAAATGAAAATCTCTCATTTTAAGAAAACAGGTACACCTTTGCTGCTGGCTGATGTTGGTGGTTGTTGTTATTCTTTTTGTGTTAAGTGCTAAAGGTTTAAAGTCGATAAATAAACACTAAGGTAAGGGTGTGTAGTGAGATGAAGGTTAGAAATGTATGACTGACATTGGAGAGATCAACAGAATTGTATACGAGTATTATGGATAGTGATTTTTGGTTTATAGAAACCAGATATAATGTTTTGAAATGAGGTATTCACAATAGCAAGTTTTGTGTTATCATGGCAGTTTAAGCTACGGTTATGGATGCGTATTCTGATGAGCATTGTCCGGACGTTTTCGTCAGTGAGTGCTTACAGTGAATGCCCTGGAAGTCGAGCAAACACCATACTTTAAATACCTGGTTCAACACATTTGTCACGAGCTCTTGAGCAAAATCAAATCAGTTTTAAAAAGATGAATCTGTTCTGAAGAACCCAAGCGTATTCTCACGAACGAAACGCATGTGTTGCAACAAATTTCACTTAGTAAGTTTTGACGCATTCGTTAGAATACGCATTCACAGTAACCGAAAACTTATTGTCTTGAATATTGCAAATACAACGAATCTCTTGTAGTTAGATTTTGCTTTTTAGTGTTTGAAACTTTAAAGTGAAGATACTACCTACTGTATACTTGGCTTACAAATTATTGGGAATTTGAAATTTACACTAAAAGATATTTTTATTTAACAAAATGAGCCTTTATTGCTGTCTGCTGTTTCGCTAAAAATGTAAGAAGAGTCTTACAGCGAATTTCTTATATGAAAAAGACAGGCTAACTAATGCTTTAAGGTGTTCAATAACGCCCCGCTTTAGACGACCCTCGAACTATGGCATATAGCTGCAGGAATGAACGTAACGTCAGCGATTTAGTAACATCTATTTTTCCAGAGTGTGATTTTGTGTCGCTCGCTATCTCAGATAGTGATTCAGTGACGTTTCCTAGACTGTGATTTAGTGACGTCTGCTTTCTCAAATTGTGATTCGGTGACGTTTAATATCTTATACTGCTAACCCACATTGGGATTAAGTGACGTCTGCTATCTCAGATTGTGATTAAGTGACGTTTGCTATATCTCAGATTGTGCCTGAGTGTCCTAGTGACGTCTGCTTTTTAAGAGTGTGATTAAGTGACGTTTGCTATCTCAGATTAAGATTCAGTGACGTTCTTTTTCTCATACTGCTATCTCAGATTGTGAAAAAGTGATGTCCGTTATAACAGGTTGTGGTTTATTGACGTCTCATATTGTGACTTAGTGAGGTCTGCAATCTCAGGCTATGATTAGGTGACTTCTTTTAGAAAAAAGCATATGCACATAAGAAAAGAATAAAAAGTATCTTACAAATTGCTACAAGTTTTAAGCAGTCCTCGTTCTGGGTGACCATCGACCTCTTGAAATGATGAAAACTTTGAAATAGCTTGAGAGGGATAGCCGTAACTCATTAAGCGGTAGATACATTCGATCTTAGATGTATTGGATATTTAAGCAAACGACGCTGCCCCATTCGGGGTATTCGGTGCATTCGGTGCATTCCAAGAAAAAAGCGAATATTCTATCTATATTAAACCATTTGCATATTATAGGTCTCTTTAGGAATATGCTCACGCATAGTTTTGAAATTTGCCACATTCATAGTATCATAACTTTTGAAAAGAAATCGGTTTACAAATTGAATATGCAAATAAAGTGAAAGAACACAAAATATGTTCGTTTCTGCTTGAGTTTTTGTATTTGAAAATGTTCACTTAAAATCTGCATAGATGTCAAAGAGCCAAAGAAAGTATACCTACAACAAAATAAGTAATTATGTCCTATTTTATTCGTCATCTTTTCAATTGATTCAAAGAAATTCATAAATTAACTCTGAAACAACAACAATATTGAATAATTTAGACTCAATGAGTTTTATTTTCCCAATGAGTATACAGCTAAGAATTATTTAATACCTCAAAAAGTCATCAATTGTGAACAGATCACAATGTCATAAAAAAAAAACAAAATACAAAAAGTTAACAAAACCACCAACAACAACAACAAAAACATCAAAACTGTAAGTTACAACAAACAACACCGTAACGAAGTCTATACCTTTTCGATTAAATAACTTATAAAGGACACGGAGCAAGCTCCGTCATTCATTACACCGAATATACTCGTGGGCTTACAATGGTAAAGGCACAATGAAAAGAATAATTTTAACCCCACAAAAACTAAAGCGACTGTTGCTTTTTCATTATTATTTAAATAGATCACTTCCTGAAAACCCTGGTCACGTTTCCTTTAGTCTCGCGTAAACAAAAAGGCTTTCAAAAATTAAAACCCATGGGAAGCTGAGAGAAAAACGGATTCTTTTCGCTTCTGTTTTTTTTTTTTTTCAAAAGAAAAATCATCTCATGCGAATCGAATTTTTGGCGTTTTTATAAAATACTAAAGAATTCTCAAAATTGTTTCGGGTTAATCTGGTTTTCTCGCTTTATACTCGTATTTTTGTTCTTTTGTTTTGAAAACTATTCAGCGTTGAATTTATTCTTTTCTTTTTCTGAGAGAAGTATTATAAACTCTACACCGAACCTTCTATACACAGACATTACTATACTATTTGTCGTCATTGTTGGCTCCTCAATAACAACAAAAGTATTACAAAACCTCTTTTTAACCCTTAAGTGAGTTTCACCCTATCAATAAATTTAAGTCTTGTATAATAGTATCCTTTCGCGTATTCTCCCCCGCCCCAATTTGAGCCCTTGCATAGTGGTAGCCTTGCAAGACATGTCCTTCGATATTCGTTCAAACTTGAATAAATCACCATCTTGTATATTTGCTACTACAACTACAGAACTTCCCTTCTCTCTGAAACACCTCTGGACCCCCTATTCCCGTATTTTGCTTTTCATATTCTTCTTCGTTTGTATACTCGTATATAAATCGACGACGACGACGATGATAAGTGTAACTAGGGGGTAAGTAAAGAGTGGGTAGTTTGGTTGGGTTTAGTTGGAAAATGTGGTACTAAACGTAGGTGGTAAGGTAGGAAAGAGCGAACAGAAGCAAAGCAGTATCAAGCAAGCGAACAACTATATCGTATACGGATACGGGTGAGGGCAGAGGAATGTCGGATAAGTATCGGAAACTGTAAATAAATAAAATGGATATAAAATATTGTTCGAGTGGCCATTGTATGGGGTCGTAAATCGATTGCTAGTGGAGTTTTATTTATCATTTTTCTTCGTCTTTTTCTCGATTTTTTTTTGCTGGAATTTTCCTCCCTTATTCGTCACTCATGTGAGTCAGTAACGGTTTTTATTTTACGGTCTTTTACATATTTTTATGTTACCTACTTAACTAGGACGACAAACAAAAGAAGAAGTTAAGTAGGTATGCGAAAAGGATGGTTTTAAAGTTCTTTTGCAACGATGAGATGTTGTACAGTGAAACCAAACAAATTAAAATATACGAATGGCTAGATTTCGTAATGAAAGATTTTGAAAATGAGAGATTTATTTTAACTTTCGAGATTTCGTATCCAACCACTTTTAATGGAGTGCTTCGAAAAGGCGCAAAAATTATTCTCGAATATAGAAAAATGAAAATTCACAAACTAATAATTATATCGTAAAAACCAGCTTATATCCTATTTTGCATTTAAAAAAAAAGTATTTTTCTTCACGCGGTATTGCTAAATTCAGTGAAATTGAAAAGATTTTTTTAGCCATTTTTGAAGTGGTCTATAAGGGTAAAAAAAAATCTGGAGTTAGCCGCTTTTCACTCGAAGCCGACGCTATTTTTTTCATAGTGTCGCAATTCAAAATCTCGCAAATATCAACCAAAATCTAGGAATTTAAAATATCGCATATCAAAATCTCGGAAATCAAAATCTCGCAAATTCAAACATCACGCGTGATTGCTCAAAGCCGAATTTTTTCATTGCGAGGTTATGAAAAGAAGATTTTGCAATTGTATGTTTATGAAAAGCGAGATTTTAGAATTGCGAAATTTCATTATGCAATTTTGAATCCCAAATTTTAATTTGCGAGATTTCGTTCCCAACCCAACTCTATTGGAGAATATTTGAATATTTTCTACAAAAAAAGTCATAGCACTTTTCTTCACCGACAGATCACGTAGAAGATAGCACCTTTTAAAAAAATGAACGAAAGTGTCGGTTTTTGATATATAACTCATTAACGGTGTGTGCCATCAAACAATATTTTAACACGGAGTTTGCACACCATGAAACCTTCTACACAAAAATTAAAAAATTCAAAAACCAAAGATCCATAAAATTGCCAGTATCTTAAAAATTTCGAAAAAATAATACACTTAACTAAGTAATTAAGTAGAACATAAGGGCTTATGAGATAGTTTACGCAGAGGAAAAAATAGAACATAACCTTTTCAGTAAAACATAAATGCTAAAGTTTCGTATCGGCAAACGGGTCTTAAAAATGTGGAGTAAGATAAACTCCGAAATGGAAACTGTCTTAAAATTTAAAAAAATCTATGAGACCAAGTTCTAGAGACTAAAACAACCCAAGCCTCATGAGCTTATGGTTTTAAAATTTCCTGAACGCGAGACTAGAGATATGTCATGTTATAACAGTTTATCAAATTAAAAATGTGAGCATATCAATGCGCTTCTCGGGTTTAAAAAATATACGTACCGGCTTGTTGGACCACATAAACGATCACGAATCACTTCCTTAAATTTTAACCCTTGTTGCCCGAATTATTATTTTTTTTATTTCTCAGCACAACAGCTGAAAAGTTGTTTCAAATTAAAACTACTGAAACCCGAGAGAGAAAAGTTTGATGGGGTCGTTTCAGGCTGAAACCAAAAAGAAAAAATCAGTCATCTATCTTTCAAAGATTGATTCTGATTCCTGTTCTTCAGGTTTTTTCGGAACTTGTACAATCAAATACCTACAGTAATTTTGGACTGGATTTTGAAGAGGCTACTGTGTTACAGGGTGTTTCATTTTGAGTTAATATATCAGGTGTTCTAATTGAAGGCCGATACTTTGTGAGAAGAAAAATCATAGCGCATTTGTTGAACTCAGTGTTCCCATCAACTGGTTTTACTGTATTCATATAGGGTGGTGGCGTAGTGGGCTTAAAGGTACAGACTGGTGGGCCTTAAGGCACAGAGTGGTGTTTTTTTTTGTATATAAGTGTTGTGTATCCATGAAAATTACAATCTATTCTCTTTTATTTCTTAATGTTTCCTCGTGTGTCTCCTTCCGTATAGTTTCCTTCTTATCAACGTCACTTGACCTGATTTTTTTCTTCTTCTTCTAAAAAAAAAAAATACTTTTTGTCTTCGCAAAAATTCTAAGACGAGAAGAATACAATATATGAATGGGGATGAGAATGGGAATAGGTTGTGATGGAGAGAACATGAGTTTGAGTAATGTGTGAATGACACGTTCTTCAGTTGTTGTCATTTTAGTTCGTTTCCATTTAATTCTTATTTTATTATTATATATATTTTAAACAATAGGAATCGTGTATAGAGGGGTAGTTTGAATTGTGCTTAGCTTATACCTAGTCAATGGAATGAGAGAAGATATATTTTCTAGTGAAAGCGTGGGACACACTTCGTATACCTATGTGTGTGTGTGTTTCTGTATAGGTTTTTTTCTTGTGCTTGAAAATGGGTAATATGGTAATGATTTTACGATTTAGTGTAGCTTTTATTTATTATTGTGGTAAGTGTGTCAACACTTTTAGTGTTTTTGCATATAGAAACTTAACGTATTTGAATATGGAAATGAATCAATAAAAAGCTACAAGTTTTCAAGGACACACACATATATGATTTTTGTGGAGAGTTAATAAGTCCTTTAACACTTTATTATCTATGATTAACTGAGAGGGAGTTTAACAGGCTTTCGGTCTAGGAACTCATTGATTCTAATCCTCTACCGCAGTTTTACTAGATTATGGAACTCAAGGCAACAGAAGAGTTTTCAAAAATTACCGCCAACACGAGAAACGTGTTTTAGATATTCAAGACTATAAATCAATATAGAACCACATGCGTGAGATATTCTAATGTAGCTTTAGAAAATACATAGCTTCGCTACTAAAGCATAGTACGCTGCTGATGCGAAACATAATTTTACAATAAAATGCTTACAAAAAAGTATTCAAGTATAGTTTCACTTTAAAAAGCTACAAAGAAACAACGAAAACAAAGACGAAAAACATAAATGTGACTTTTTGCACACAGTTCATGATGCGGGTTACTAAAGAGTGTTCGAAAAAAGAGTGGAAACTTCTCCAACCAATCCGCTGCAATTATCAATTTCACTAAAAATGTTATAGATCTAAAAGAATACATAGATTTAGTTCGCAAGTATCTCAATACAAGAGTGTAAGGTCCCCGACTCCTAGAAATGGCGCCCTGGTGGAAACTAAAAGGAAGCTTAAAATGATCAAAGGTCGAACGGATTGAAAAAAGTCAACATGTGTCACCACATTCACGACAATACAGAATCACTCCTTCCTTCTTTTTACCACAAACTCGGCACATACAAAAATTTGTCTTTCGTATCCATGCCAAAAATATTGTGGATTGAAGAAAAAAACCCAAAAATATGCGTTGGTATCAAAATCCAAAAATGAAAAGTTCTCGAATACCCATTATATTCGTGTTTCGTTATAGATTTCTTAGAAATGGCGCCCGGGTGGAGTTTGAAAAAAAATACCAAAGGTATGACTTAAGGTGAATTGAAATAAAACTGACCATGTGTCATTATTCTAACGCGACGGTTGATACACTTAATATCCAAACCCACTCCTGCCCTCAGTACCCTCTCCACCATTTTCGCACAAACTAGGTAGTGGATTGGCTAACGAGCAAAGCAGGGTTTTGTAACATATTAAGTTATTTGAATCGCACTTATTTTTAGCTTTTTTTTATTACTTGTTCTTTTTTCAGAATATGACGATTGCATTTCAATCTTGAAAATAACTAAGGTAGAAACTGACAGGCAAGCCCACCAACTAGGTTTTCTAGATCATTTTGTCGAATAAAATGCCAATCAAATGCTGATGTCATAACATTAGCTTGCACCAGATGCTAAATGCCTTACTTCAATGTCATTTCATGTAAATGTCATTTCATCAATCACAATATAGGAAGCCGTATCTATTTCTATGCAGGTATTTTTCTTTGTAAAAGTGAATAACAATAATGTATGTACCTACTACCTACATATGCGTTTCTCAAAACGAAACATTTTAAAAGTTTCAGTTTCCAATCCTGTCTGTTACCTACTTTTAACACAACAATTTTGTTTTAATACTCAATTGAAAATAATGTGTAGATATTGTTCCAACAAAAATCACACAAATTTCTTTCCACTTACTTCCAACCTAATCGAAAACCCTCAACTATATCGAATTCCATTGAAAAAATTCTCCGTCTCAAGAAAGATGACAGCAACTGTCAACCAGATTCTTTGAAATTCAATACGTGTAGGTATATGAATACGACATTCACTGACACATGCAATGGGATCCTTTCTCAAAAAAAAAATAGCCGAAAACTCTAAGTGTTAAAAAATTAAAAAGAAATTGACATTAGACTCTTTTTTTTTATCTTAACAACATTTTAACGTCATCATTGAAAAAAATAAAGAAGAGTAAGTTCTTAACTAAAAAAAAAACTTTAAACAAGACAAACCTACACAAAAAAAAAACTCAATCTTTAATCACTAAAACTTCCCAAATTGCAAATTTGTTCCGGCATTATAATTTTATAGCTAACCTTCTCCCGTTCTTCGTTTTACCATGAACATTCTTCTATTTTGTGTGTCTGTTGTATTTTCCATCCATCTTTCCTCCTCTTCTATATCGCTATGTCCACTTTTAATTCTTCATTTATCCACAGATTAATTAGCATACGCTCGACAGCGTTAATGCAAAAAAAAAGCGAAAAGAATCGTAATAATAATAATAAAAAAAAAAGAAGAGCCCCTGCACAATTAAAAGAAAAAGAGAATATCAAAAAATAAGTAAAGAAAGCGAAAAGTGAAAAAGTCAGCCATATAGTACTTGACTACCTAGCTTCATGTTCATAGTCGTTCGAAACAGAAGCAAGAGGCAGCATTCAGCTGGCAAGCAAACCATCAGCCGTAGTAGGTATAGTGCCCAAGGAAAAGTCAGTTCACAGTAAAAAAAAAATCAGAAGAAGAAGAAGCACGGAGAAAATAAAAGGTCGAACATTTAAATCACCAAATGCGTGGTGAATAGCAATGAAAAGATATTCCCCCGGCGGAAGAGAGTAGAAGAACAAAATGCAAATGATATTTTATGTTTTTTTTTTTTTTTTTTGCCTATCCTAGCTGCTTTGTCTTCTAATAAGACAGAAGAGGAGACAGGACAGGAGTATTAAAAAAGCGTGATTTAAGTGTCAGTGTTTTGTATGCCATGTTGTGTGGTGCTTGCTGCTGGTGCCTATTGTTCACCGACGACGACCGACTTCATAGCTCGCTACCATATTCCTTGCTGGGCACATATTGCTCCCTTCAGTCCGTCCTATACTAGATACTACCACTGCTCTGTCTTCTTCTATAGGTGTTCTACAATTTCTGCCACCAGTTTCTACTGTTTTTTTTTGTGTTTATTTTTCTCTATTGTAGCGCGCCATGCGGTCATTCATCCAACCTATTTTCAATCCGCGAAGCTTCCCCAACATAGTTTCATCGCTATACTTACATTTTGTTCGCTTATTTTTTTCTTTTTTTTCTATACACTCATTTTGTATTTGTATTATCTAAGCTTGTTCCTTCCTATACACGTCCGTCGGTCTTTGATTCTTCTTCAGCACCCTACTCCCCTAATCCCTAAAGCAGCAACTTTTGTGTGTTGTTTATTCCTTGTTGTGATTTTTGTTGGTTAATTTTCTAAAGCAAACTATTCGCGCTTTTATGCTTTCCAAATGTGTAGTGTGCCACCATGACATTCGATTTAAAATTAAAAATCTGAAATTGAAAAATGCATTGAAGGGTAGAAGCTACCTTCATGTATACCAACTCGTCGTAGAAGGGAAAGGTTTAACCAACCGGGCTTGATTCAGATTGTGATAGCTTCCAGTATAAGGGAAGAAGGCAAGGAAGGGTTCACGTTCAATATGGAAACAAACAAGTTGTGTGTGATGGATTTTTTTTTATTTTCGTAAGCTGTGTTTCTGGTTGGTTTTTCAAATTAAAAATCGATTTTATATTATAGCTTGTTATGTTTATAGGGTGTTTTTTTTTGTTTTGGTATTGTTGGTGCCGGCTAAAGCTAGGGTATAGGGTGAAGGTTGAATAGATTTTGCATTGTACTTGTAAGGAGAAGAATTTAAATTTAGGATGAATGGCAATGAATTGTGTAATAGGATTCAAAAAGTTTTGAAAATATAGAAGCTATACGTGTAGGTATACCTACATTCAATAGAGTAGATGTAGATATAGGTTTTACATAGTAACATTGGCCTTGTAGAAATTTTGGATTTGTTATTATTTGAAATAATTAATGAAAGGAAGAAGTTTTGATACCTACTTATGTTGAAAATAATTTTATTCAATTTGGGCAAACCTTGTAAAATAAGTAAGACATGTTGATGGGAAGCTTCTTTTTGGAAATCACACCCTAAAGCCACAACTTGTACTATTATAGGTACATACTTCCACTTAGTTCAGTCTGTTTGAAGGATAAAGTTTTGCAGACTTCCTCACCTATCTTTTATTGGCAATCAAGAAAACATCAAAACCATCATCAACTCTCACAAATGAGTTGGCAATCTTTTATTACTAACCTTTAAGTCAGTCGTCACTCGTAGCTGGGTGGAAGGTGGAACTACGCTGTACTTTTTCTATCTCTCAACCTTGATAAAAAGAGTTCATACCTGTGATCCTTATTCATTAGAAGAAGAAAACTGTAAAGAGCGAAGAAGATAGTTGTAAAGAGCGAAGGTAACATAGGAATCCTGAAATTTTTAAGACCATCGTTGAAAAACCCTCACCCTTAGGGTGAGCGGTAAGGCCACATGAGCGAGTACTCGCTAGCTAGTTGCTAAAAACAGAAATTTTAGTGAATCACTCGTCAACTAGCTTGCCTTTTAACCCAGTTAAGAAGCAACTAGAACAACGAGCGATTTGACATTCAATGAGTGTACTCAAAACAAAATTGCCAGTACTCGCTTGTAAGGCTTCAGGGTAACAGAAGGATACATTTTTGAAAGTTATAAGTGTAAAGGAAAAGGTCCTAAGTGCCTACCCTTGGGAACTCCAGATGAAAAACATTAAGAAAGAGCTACCAAATAAACTTCATATCTATTTTGGAAGGGTAAGAAGGAGGGCAAGTAATGAGTTTAGGAGGAAGTTCAAATACCTTTGATATCATGAGAAAGTTGATCAAAAGCATTCGAATAATCTAAACAAAAGCATCCGAATAATCTATACAGATGTTAGCATTGTTCAACCATTTTTCTTGTGTGTTCATTTTTGGGAAAAATTAACTCACATGCATATATTTTTCGGCTTTTTTGACTATTCAATATTATGTATCGCATTAAGTGATGCCAAATTAAGATTTATATTTAAAAAAAAATTATAATTTGAATAAAATCTATGATATGATTTTATTCAAAGAAGCAATTCGCTCTTTTAACTTTCTAATAATTAAATAAATTTAGTGGCGCAACACAGCTCATGGAGAACCAGGACCTAGTGACTAACAACTCTCAACCATTCCTGTGTGTGCGTTGTTGACAGGAATCGAGGGGACCTACAATTTTTTGCCGAGTCCGAACGGCTAGGTGAGAAGCACTTATTCATGACAAGGAGGATTGGATTGGAGGATTTGTCAGTTTCTCGCAATAGGTAGTACCTCACAAAAAAACATTTCTGTTTTTAGGTGGCAGTGGCCGGGAATCGAATCCAGACCTTTGGCATGACAGTCCTACGCACTAACCATCATCACGGGGTAACTTTCTAGAAAGACTTAAAAAAAAAACACCCGATAAGAAGAAGATTCAATTTAAAGTCTTTTAAAATAATACTTTAAAATAAAATATCATGAAAAATAAGTCTCTTTAAGAACCTGTATCAAACTGGGCTTAATCTACCGTGAAAACCGATTGAATTGCCAATAATATTTTATATTTATCAATTATCAGACAAAAAACAAACAAACCTAAATAAAACCTAGACATCCATAAAAAAGCATGTAACATACTTATGTTCTTTGCAATTCACTTATTGTTTCCATTAATTTAATTTGACATTTTTCACAAGTACCTACCTCCTACCTACCAACAAACCAGAAAGTCAAAAAGAATAAAATAGACTTTCTCTCTTCACTTTCGCATAATAAATTACCCATTCTTCCGCACAGATAAAAAATAAAATATAAATATTGAAAACATTACCCACTTCCTTTTTTGTATACATTTACTACAAGTAGGTATATCATTTCATCACATCTCGCACCAAACAGAAGAGCAAGCAAAACGTTTTTTTTTTATTTTTCTTGTTAATATCGGAAAATATAATAAAAAAATAAATATATCAATGTTCAATCGACTGTAAGAACGACAAATCGAGATACAAAGAATCGAGAGAAGATGTAGAAGTAGCTTTAGTACCAAAAAAAAACAACGGATTTCCCTTCTTTTCATATCTACCGAGCTAGAGGTAGGTACACGTTTCTCTCTCTCATACAAAGCTATGTTCATATATGTATGACAAGAGTGTACAAATCGATTTCTGCAACCGTAGTCAGTCAACTGCCAAAACAGTATATCAATACTGACATTGCTACTGTCATTGCCACCATCAACAGAAAGCAGCAGCAGCAGCAGCGCTAGCTATAACAACAGATAGCATATGCCATAGGCCCGCGTTACGCCCGCCGCCATTACCTCTCCTGTCAACTATAAATAACTGAGTGATTTTCAGAAGAAGAGAGGGAGGTGAAGAGATAAAAAAAATAATAATAAAATGTATAAATGTGCAAAGCGTAATTGCCTCCATAACGAGTCAAATATCATTTATTCATGAACGCTTCAACCAAATTCAGATATATCGCAGCAGATATTTTCCGCTTTTGGTATTGTTGCCATCACCTTTTGCGCGTATAGTACTTTACTCCATTTCACAAGCGCGATTCACGTCTGTCAGAATCGTATGCTGCACCATGCACTGCACAGGCATATTCACACATGTCATTTGTCACCACCTCCCGCTACTCTAACAACAACAACAACAACGACTGTGTGTTGCTGAATATCTCTGCTTGTCTGTCATTTGCTTGGGCTTAATAGCATACGGCTCGTCCATTCCATACCACGAACAGCGAGAGCGAAGTGTAATAATTAAGTCATACAAACAAAATATAAAATAAAATCGAATAAACAAAAAAACACCGATAGTCGTAAATATGACAGCTGAAGTGTCGTTTTTGCATCTCTTATTTTTTCGTTTGTTCGGACTCTACACTACTCTGGCATGCAAATTAACCAGAATAAAAACCATTTTACACTCTCTTCTTTGTGGCAAATTTTTTGGCACAGTCATATAAGTTTAATATTTTCATAATGGAGAATGCAATAGGTATGGGGCTGTGTTCAATAAGAACCTACGTACCTAACCTATACGTGATTCGCCGAATAAATGAATTTAATTTAAATTCTTTTGAGTTTAGTGTGTCAAAATACTAAATGAGAATGCAACAACTCATACAAAAAGAATTCTCTATGCTTTTCGGCTTTCTCGAATAGCATTTCTTGAATTTTGTGTTTTCTCTTGATCGCGCATCTCTCTCACGGGAGGCAAACATTTTTGCAACTTTGCCAGAAAAATCGAAAGAAAATTTTTTACAAAGGAACTTAAAAAAAAAAAAAACAAACAAACAAACGAATCTACTTTTTCGAAATCAAATCAAATCACATCAACTTGTTAAGAGGGGGCGAGAATATAATGACAGACAAATATGCAAACAGTTCACACAAACAACAAAAGCAACAAAAAAGAGAATCGAAAAATAAAATATTAAAAAAAAAAAAAAAAAACAGAACATTCAGGAACGGAAAATAGAACAAAAAAATGCAAATATAATAAAAAAAGAAAAGTTATTTTCCTTTTATCATCATTTTTATAGGATTTTTGATTCGATTTTTTCGCCCAATTGCACACAGTGCCGGATTATCATTCAGGCAATGGATGCAACTACCTATGCCCTCACTCTCCCTGGCCCTTATAGCAAGTATGGCATTATGAGCTTTATTCTTGTGAACTTAAGTATTTCGCCAAAAAGTTGAGTTTATATTGTGAATTGGAGGGCAAAACGTGGAGAACTTCGAATGCTTTAGCAATCAAATTTGACAGATGATGACAACTTGATTAACTTTTTCAACCAAGCGTCTTATAGTGGATTAACTCAACTTATTGAACTCCATTCTTGCAAGCCATTTGTTGTCACCGTAGTACCTCATGGCATAAAAGTCATTGCGTCGGACTGTCATACCAAAGGTCTGGGTTCAATTCCCAGCCGCTACCACCTAAAACTGAGATACTGCCTCTTGCGAGGAAGTGACAAATCCTCCAAAAGTATACTTGTCATGAATAAATGCTTCTTATCTAGCCGTTCGGACTCGGCAAAAAATTGTTCGTCCCCTCGATTCCTCCCAACAACACGCACACAGAAATGGTTGAGAGTTGTAAGCCACTAGGCCTTGGTTCTCCACAAGCTGTTGCGCCACCAATTTTTTTTTGTTTTATTTGTTGTCACAATCGTCTTTAGTCAAAAAAAAAAAAATTGTTACAAACAAAAAAATATAGCTATAACAACCTGTCAGTCGTGTAAACTCTCCCTTAACTCCTACTACTCCAAGAGCATATTTAGTTTTTTCGTTGAATTATTTACTTGTCAAAAGTGATACAGGCTTGAAGACGCCATTTAGTTAAATTGAAACATTTAGTAGTATGAGTATTGAAAATTAATCAGACCCAAATATAACTTTTTCTTTAGAAAATTGACAATTTATGTTTTGTCAGTGTACTTGAAATCAAACCGAGGTCAGCAATAAGAGGAACCTTAAAAGTCACTGAATAGATTGAAAAAGAGCCACACTCAAAGGAATATTTTTACAAAGAACTGACTTTCTAAGAACCTTTATTTTGTTCTATGCCACAGTTCTTGAAAGTGGCACCCGAGTGAGAGCCAAAAACAAATCCGAGAAGTAATGAAAAAGAATCGGACTCTGAAAAATATTTTAACAAGAAACTGATTTCTGAAGAAAACTTGTATGCATTTTTTTCTTCTGCGATAAAGATCTTTAAAAAGATGCCCGGGAAAAGAAAAATTAGACTCAAACAAATATTTCAAGGGGAAACGGGAATTCTGAATAAAGGTTGTTTTTTTTCTTGTCATAGAATCATGGAAAATGGCACTCGGGTTGGAACCAAAAGAAACTTAAATAAAAGTGATTTGAGGCGATAAAAACAACCATTTTAAAATTTAATTTTTCGTTCAAGCCATGGCATCAATCTCCGTAATATCTAAGTGCACTGCAATACCCGTACACGTTCCTACTTTAAGAAAGTGTCAAAAGATTCATATTTTTATTCCTTTTTCCTTAATTTTTATTTTAAATCAATTTCATTCACACAGAGTTCACTAAAAATCCAGACAAGCTGAATTTTTGACGAGCCTATTAAATATTCAAAATATTTTGTTTGTTCCCCGAAGCAATATCTATACCTCAATACCTACCACCTAATGTGCCTTATGTACAACATGGCCAGGCCATCCATTCTCCAAATGAATATTTTATTTTTATTATTTGACATAGCAAACCAAGAGTATGTTGCCCCCAACGGAATTTAATATCAATTAAGTTGATTCTCTATCGTCTGTCAGATAAACCATGCATCAATTAAAACCTTATAATGTGCAGATAGCAGGCAATGCTAGGTAATTATGTCAGGGCTTCGAATATTGAGTATGTATAGCTGGTATTTATATGTATATGTAGCTTTTATGGGAAGAAATCAACTTAAAAAAATGTCATGAAAGTAACATTTTTCGTGTCGTTATTTTATGTATATATTCTCGAAGGCAATTGCGTGCACTCAACTGGTTCGATATAATGTAATATTGTAATGAATTGTGTTCAAATGGATAAAGAATTGTTGTCATAATTTATTCTTATATGAATAAGAATAGTTGGATTTGTGTTTCTACAAATTCTTATGCTTGCCATTCACATTGATATGGTCAGAAGGTTCAAAGAAATTTTTAATAGAAAACTGAGAGGTTGTTTTGTTTTCTGTCATAGAATTCTTTAAAATGACGCCCGGATCGGAACCAAAATCAACCTAAAAAGGGACTTAAAATGGAATGACAAGGAAAAAGACTTTAATTTTTAATATCTGACTTCTGAAAAAACTGTTATTTTGTCTAATATCGAAAAGTTATTGAAATGGCGCCCGTAATCATACTAAAATAAATATTCTTTGAAGGATCTGATAAGCTTGTTATTTTTTCTTCGGTCATTTTTTTAAAAGTGCCCGGGTCTGAAATCTCCAACTGTCATGAGAAGGAGTGGAAAAAGAATGAGACTTATATATCATAATATTTAAGAAAACAAAAATTGATTTCCGAAAGAAACTATTGTTTTGTCTTCTGGTATAGAATTCAAGAAAATGGCGCCCGAGTCAGAACCAAGATAACAAAATAAACAATTATTTCTGTTGAATGAAACACAACATCCCTGTTCAAAATAATGTATACCACTTGAAACTAAGCTTTTGTTATAATTGTCATATTGTTATGTCATATCTAAAATCTAACCTTAAATGTAACATACTGAATTTCTATCCCCTTTTAATAAATTGAAGTCATTGTGAAAGGTTGTAATCCATTTATTTCTTTGAGATCATTTATAACTTTTAACAGGTTATGGGCCCAGAACGATCAGAATTAAAAGGCACATAAAGAAATACAATTATTATGACAACATTTACTGGAAAAATTCCTCTTTTCAATGGGGAAAATTACTCAACATGGAAGACTCAAATGGAAGCTGTCCTGCATAAGAATAGGCTCTTGAAAATGGTACAAGGACTGGAGCAGAGACCAACGGATACTGGAAAATTAGAAGAGTGGAACGTGAAGGACATGGATGCTAAATGTGAGATAATTATTGCTATGGAACCTGCTCAAGTTGCGCTTGTGAAATCTCAGAAAACTTCGGAAGACCTATGGAAATTTCTGGAAAATACTTTTGATCGGAAGGGCACTCGTCAAAAAGTTGAAGAGTTTCGTAAGTTAATAAATTTTAAAATGCATGAAAATCAAAGCATGGAAACATATCTAATTCAATTTAATTCAATTACAAATCGGCTGCGAGAGATGGATGCGAAACTGGACGAGGAGTTATTGGCGGCATTGCTGTTGGACGGTTTACCAGATAGCTACAAGGATATACAAGCTGCTTTTGATGCATCAACGGATTTTCCAAAGATGGATGTCTTACGAGCAAGACTACTGGAAGTTAGTGACAAAAGGAGGAGCTCTTTTGAGCGCAACGATGATGCATTGAAGGTTAGAATGCACTATAAGAAACCTAGTTCTTTTCACAAACCAGGTACGTCAAGCAATAATTTTCCATTTAATTGCCATCGTTGTGGTCACAAAGGCCACATGAAAAAAGACTGCCGTGTCAAAATATTCAAGGAGAAAAATAGATTTGTTGAAGATTGTACCTCTGAAAGTGAAGAAGGATTTATAGCCACAGAACTTCAGGACGGCTCCTTACCTGCACAGGAAATATCAAAAAATGTAGATAGCTTTGGTAGGAAATCTGAAAGTAAAAATTGGTATATAGATAGTGGAGCTACCTCCCATATGTGTTGCAGAAAAGAATATTTTATTAATTTGGATGAAACATACAAAGGTTCAGTACAGGTAGCTAATAATCAGTCCGCAAGTATAGAAGGAGTAGGAACGTTGCAGTTAGTTGTAGATGTCAATGGAAAAAGTAAAAATTTATCACTCTATCGAACTCTTTTTGTCCCTAGTTTGAAAAGTAATCTCATCTCGGCTAGCAAAGCAACAGATAGTGGATGTAAGGTTCTTATAGAAGGAACTAGTGCATGCATCATAAGGAAAGGCAGGCCTCTCCTTGAGGCTGTGAAACAGAGAGGGTTATATTTAGTTAAAACAAAAACATTGGAAGTCAACAAAGTGAAAGCACAAGCCAACAAAACCCAATTTAATGAAACAGAATATTTTCATGAAGCTGAGAAAGATAATTCTGGGAATAACTCACTGCACGTATGGTACAAAAGGTATGGCCATTTAAACACTTCTTCATTACAGTTCTTGAAGAAAAATTGTATGGTAAAGGGCTTACCAAATTTTAATAACAATGTTCCCATTAACTGTGTTTCATGCATACGAGCTAAACAGTCCAGACTCCCGTTTCCAGTCAAACACGAAAAATCTTCTCAAAATATTCTTGATATTGTACACACAGATTTATGCGGTCCAATGAACGTCGAATCCATTAGCAGAAGTCTTTATTTTGCTACATTTATAGATGATTACTCTCGCAAGGCTTTTGTTTATTTTTTACGTAGGAAGAGCGAATATTTTGATATTTTTAAACAATTTAAGAAATTGGTGGAAAACGAAACAGGTAGAAAAATTAAAGCGCTTCGAAGTGACAATGCACGTGAACTTTTAAGTCACGAGTTTTCAAAGTTTTTGGCAGACGAGGGGATCAGACGGCAATTAACTGTTGAATTCACACCACAGCAAAACGGTATTGCTGAGCGTATGAATCGCACGCTCGTTGAGATGACCCGTTGTTTACTTATTGAAGCAAGCTTACCAAAGATGTTATGGGCTGAATTGATTCACACTGCAGCATATATAAGAAATCATTGTCCGACTTCATTAAATAACCAGAAGACACCAGAGCAAATGTGGACAGGTCGAATACCTGCTGTGAGTCATTTTCGGCAAATTGGATGTCGAGCATTCGTTTTAAATAAAACGTCAAAGAGATCTAAACTGGATCCAAAAAGTGATGAATATGTATTGATTGGCTATTCCGTGGAATCGAAAGCCTATCGCTTATGGAAACGAGGTAGTAGAACAATTATAAAAAGTAGAGATGTCCGATTTATTGAAACTCTAAATAGTAATAAAACAGATGGAGAAAATAACAATGAAAGCTTTTATGAATTCGAATATATGAAAGAAGATAAAAAGGATGATGAATCTGATATCACGAAGAAAATGGAGGGAAAAGACAAAAATGATTATGATAAAAAGGAAGGTAATGGTGAGGATGACGAATATCGAGATGAAGATGATGGTGAGGAATATCAAGAGGCCGTCGATGTTGCGCAGGAAGATGTCAAATCATTTGAAGATGCAAATGTTAAAAAAGATTTCACTGTAGGACAGTTGGAAGATCCAAACAATTTTAAGGAAGCCAATAACTCTTTGCATGCGCCAGAATGGTTTGAGGCTATGAAGGAGGAGTACGACTGTCTTATTCGAAACAGAGCTTGGGAGTTGCAGGACTTACCAAAAGGGCGAGAGGCGATCGGGTGTCGATGGGTATTTAAATCCAAGTACAAAGCTGATAGGAGCATCGAAAGGCGGAAAGCGAGACTTGTGGCAAAAGGCTACACTCAAAAATTTGGTATAGATTATGTTGATACTTACTCGCCCGTGGTGCGGCAAAGTTCACTTCGTATAATATACGCATTATCGGTAGAACACAACTTGAATCTTGTTCACTTGGATGTTTCAACAGCCTTTTTAAATGGGGTACTGTATGAAGAAATATACATGGTTCAACCGGAAGGATTTGTTGACACTAAACACCCGAACAAAGTTTGTCGATTACTTAAGGCTCTCTATGGGCTTAAGCAAGCAAGCAGGCAGTGGCATACAACATTGGGTGAAAAGCTTAAAGAATTGGACATAGAACAGTCTAAATACGATAAATGTGTTTATTTTAAAATAAACGATGCTGAGGAAACAGTTTTGGGAATATACGTTGACGACATCATAATTGCTTCAAATAATCGAGAAAGGGTTAATTCCATAAAACAAAAGCTTAATGAACATTTTGAAATTCGAGACCTTGGACAACCTTCGCTTTGTGTAGGTCTTGAAATTGAAAGAACAAAAGATACGATTTCTGTCAGTCAAACCCGTTTTATAAATAATCTTTTAATTAAATACAATTTACAAAATTCCAGAAACAAATATATTCCTATGGATGTAAAATTAAAACTGGAAAAGGAACCAAGCGTAGCAGGAGAAAGGGTACCTGTTCAAATAAAAAACTATCAAGAGATGATCGGGTCCTTGATGCATCTAGCTGTTTTTAGTCGACCAGATATTGCTTTCAGCGTTAGCAGCTTGGCTCAGTTTGCACAAAATCCGAAAAAGCAACACTATAATGCTTCTATTCAATTGTTGCGTTATCTGAATTGCACAAAAAATGCCAAACTAGTGTATCGTAAATCCGGATTACCTTTAATAGGCTATGTAGATGCTAGCTGGGCAGAAGATATTAACGATAGAAAATCTCAAAGTGGTTTTTGTTTTTTACTTGCAGGAGCAGCTATTAGTTGGGAGTCCAGAAAACAACGAACTGTTTCTACATCGAGCGCAGAAGCAGAGTACATAGCTCTTAGTGAAGCAGCGAAAGAGGCGCAATCACTCCGTTTTCTGTTGCAGGAGCTAGTACCAAACTTCATATCCCCAACTACCCTCTTCTGTGACAGCCAAAGTGCGATGTTTATCGCAAGGGATGGTGGTAGACACTCTCGCACAAAACATATCGACTACAAATATCACTTCATAAGAGAGGCTATTGAGAAAGCTATCATAGCAGTAGAATACCTTCAGACTGACAAGATGGCAGCAGATGGTCTAACGAAGGCAGTTTCCAGAGAAAAACATCGTTTTTGTTTCAATACATTTGGATTGAATTTTGAACATTAAAGTTGAGGAGGAGTGTTGAATGAAACACAACATCCCTGTTCAAAATAATGTATACCACTTGAAACTAAGCTTTTGTTATAATTGTCATATTGTTATGTCATATCTAAAATCTAACCTTAAATGTAACATACTGAATTTCTATCCCCTTTTAATAAATTGAAGTCATTGTGAAAGGTTGTAATCCATTTATTTCTTTGAGATCATTTATAACTTTTAACAATTTCAAGAAGAAATGTGACTTTTGGTAGTAAGCTGTTATTCTGTTTTTTGACATAGAATTCTTGAAAATGATACCGGATTTGAATTAAAAGGCACATTGAAAGTGAAAGTAGTATTTCGTGGAATAATGGCTAGTGCGTTGGACTTTCACGGCGAAGAGTTCGCTTAGCAGCCACAACAACCAAAAACAAATATGTTTTTATCTGAGGAACTGACAAATTCGCCAATAGTATATCTTGTCATGAAAAAGTGCTTCTCATCCAGCCATAACTTTAGGTCCCCTCCATTCCTGGCAACAACACGTTCACAGGAATGGTTGAGAATTGTAAGTCACTAGGCCCTAGTTTTTGACGAGTTGACAAAAATTAATTTTTATTAATAGTGACTTAGATTGGATGAAAAATGAATCAGGTTCAAAAAATATACTAAGAAGAAATTGAAGCCCAAATACAAAATTTAAGAAAAACTGATTAGCGGGGAAAGCTTCTGTTTTGTCTTGAAAATTGGGCCCGCGTAGGAACCAACAAAAAAACTTAAAAGTGAATTAAGGCATAAAGAAAAAGAATTAAATTAAAATAAATATTTGTAAGAAAAAAATTTACTTCTGAAAGGAGAGTATCCTATTGTAAAATGGCGCCCAGGTCAAAACCAAACGAAAGCTCAAAAGTGACTGCTGTGGACTTAACAAAAATTATGCTCAAATCAGTCACTGCCTGACCAGAATAGAGTGCTGCAACTGGAATTGCTGTCAAAAAATGCTGTACGTGATTTTTTTTACTCGCCCACAATGTGCTGTACAGCTTTCTGACATATTTGGCATTCGAAGTCAGCTGTGCGAGTTTAGTTCAACACAAAAATAAAAATTAAAACAGAAATAAAAGCGGATGATGATGAAATGGAAGCTAAAATTAATTTACGTCTTTAAAAGATTTTGAAACTCTCTTCAACCCCCATGTAAGCACTTGGTTGCGCTCACAGTTTTGAAAAGTCAAAAATGCTGCATGCAAAAGTTAAAAGTTGGCCAACTTGTCCAGCTGCGTCGTGTTCTGTTCGTTACATTGGATTTGTGTGTATTCAACATTTTGACAGCTATTCAGTCAAACGGAGAATTGAAAAAATGACTTGCCAATGACTTATTATAAGGTTCTTTATCACATTTATGATTCAATGTTTCATTTTTAGTTTTTTTTTTTTTGTTTCTTCTTAAATTTACACCCAGCAACTGTCCCTTAAATATCACGATGCATCACTACTTGTCCTCGAATTTTCATATCAAGCACCTTTTTCATCTGACACATCATTCTTTTGTTTGTTTTGTATATTTTTTTTTTTTATTTTCAGTCCTACATTTTATTTTATTCTCAAAATGATTCCAATCCCCCGCTTTTTAACATATCAATTAGTAATCCAATTTATATTAAGTCTGACAAGAAAAAACCTCTTAGAATGATATAAACACGCAATGAAATAATAAAACAAAAATACACAGACAAAAATAAAAAAAAAAATACTTAAAGCAAAAATATAATTTGTTTATTTTCCCCCAAATAAAGAGTGAAAGCTCTTCTTGTTCATTACTTTACTCACTATCTATGTATTTGTTAACATAAACAGAAAAAAACTAAAAACAATACAACAAAGAAAACATGAGGAAAGGAAATAAAATATAGCCTACGATCAACGACTGGGCAAAATTGCAAACAAACAATTTTTTCCACATCTGATATCTGACAGATGGCGAAAAAGGTGAAAAATGTGGTGAATAAAAACAAAGGTCTTACCACACGCTAAAAGCATTTATTCGGGCTATAAATTATAATGCTTGGATATAAATGTCAATTAAAGATAAAAATACAAATAAAAACAAATTAAAATTAAAAACAATAACAAAAATAACTTACAGAGAAAAAACACAAAATTAGAACTTCATTTTGCATACTTCAACCAAATAGTCACAGCCAGCGTTTTGCTAAAACGTCGTCGTCGTTGTGCTTGAGACTTTTGCCCCATTATTTGTCACACCCCCATCACGATGGTGAAAACAATGAACAATATTTTCTGCTGTTTCTACTTCTGTCATTTGTGTAGATACTCTGTTCTACCTACCTCACCCCACCCCACCATCTGTGTCGTCATCGCCTCTACCTATTTAAGTATTTGAATTAAAATAGAAGCTAAAGAAGTAGAAGTGAAATGAAAAATGAAGTGTGGCCTGGCCCTTATTTTTCTTCTTTGTTTTAATCTCTTTTTTTGTTTGACATATCCGTAATAAAAAAAAGGAGAAAATAATAAAAACATATTATATTCAAGTAAGTACAAAATACAATGATAATCAGCGTGACGTGAAAGTAGCTATGAGATGATGATGATGATGATAGAACATAAAGTCGAGGAGGAGGTGGAGAGGAATTTGTATATTTTATACAAAAGAACGCTAGGGAATGATAGCATAACCAGAACTAGGTACCTATCCAACAGAAATCCAGCCCCACTAACATGAACCACCTTAGAATTCAGCAGTAAGTAGCAGCGGCGGCGATAGCAGGAGCGAGATATATGTATGTAGGTATAGCAAGAGCATCACAAGTAGAATAGCAACGGCAATAGGGCACGTGACTTGAATAACGTTTGTCGACAACGACTACGGTGAAGCGGCACGGCACAGCGGCGTTCCATGTTCTTCTTCCATTGCCGTTTGTGAATTTAATTTTTTATTTTTGTTTAGTATTATTTGTTATATTCTTCGTTTTTCGGTCCACCACCGTACTCTCTCTTTCTTCTGACATTCGATGGGTTAAGTGGATAAAGGGGGTGTCTCTCGTTCGTTCGTTCTGTCAGTTGAAAAGTCGTTTCGGTGGACTGTCAAAAGATTACAAAACGACGGGTTTGCTTGTATCTGACACTGCTGCCGACATCGGCGTCGTCGTAGTAGTTGATCGATCGATTTGTATACTTCAGATAGAAATTACTAGGGCACATCGCACCAACTTCAATTTAATATTCTCCTCGTAATATTCCGTCTCCCTTTTTATATCTCTGTGTGTACATGTTTGTGTGTGTGTAGTATGCCCTTGCTTTTGCCTCTGGTTTTGTCTTATATTGGGTGATTTTTATCCTCCCTCTTCCACTTGTATATTTCGGTATGTTTTCATTTTGTCGGCACAGCGGTTAGCACCTCTTGTCATCTTGAATTGTTTTGTTATATATTTTAATAAGTAATAGAAGAGAAACAAGTTGTAATTGCATTTATATTTATTCGTTGTTTTGTTTTCGTTTTTTTTTTTTCTCTCTTTACATTTTTTTATTGTTTTTAACGATGACAATGGCGAACACAAAATGATGCTATAAATTTCAATGTGGGTTGATTTGATGCTTGCGCTTGTTGTGTTGGGTGCGAGTTCAAAGTGTAGGCAGGGGAAACCCCTTTTTTCTGTTGGGTTTCTATGTATTTTTTTTGTTGTGTTTGCATAATCATGATTTCTGTCTGACGTAACCAAAATATACCAACTGTCAAATGAAGATTAATTTGATTAAATGATTACGATTATGACAGTAGATGTAGCGTCATAAAAATTATGAAACGTCAATTATAGATAGGTACCTTCTCAAGCCCAACTGAATTAGAAATATTTTCTTCACTCTCCCTTCTTTGGTTTTAAGACCTAAGGAATTAATTTATAATCCTTCTCCCAGTTTTTTAAACTCCCCTAGTTCCTGAAATTAATTTCCGTTTTCATAAGAATTTAATCCCTTTAATTTTTTGTTTTTATTTTATTGCCCTTTGTCCACATTCAAACTAACCTACATTTTGTTCAACTTCTGTCTCATTTTGTTTTAAAGCTGCAAGGAGCCTCTTTTTTTCTATGGCCTATGCCTATGGGATACTTTCATTGTAAGGAAATTGCTCGGACAGAGCAATGTACTTGAAGAGAGCGCAAGCAAGTCCAGCGCACTGAACCGAGAAAGGATTTGAATGATTTGTTTATGAAAGATATTAAAGGAATTACCTTTCAAAACTCATTCGTCTTACTTATTCCGTATGTGTTGTAATTTATTTATGACGTAAAAAAAAAGTTTTTCAGTGCAATGTGAACACCGTCTTTTGATTTCATTTCTCTCTTTTTTCGTTCGCTATACCTTCTGTCAATTTGATGTTTGACGGTTGTTTAGACGTTAAACGGGGTTCGTAAACATTTTCAACGGACGTCATATCACACGTGGCCCATACAAAGTACAAACTGTCATTGATCGTTTTCGAAAGCGTCAAATCGTCACTTTTTACGATTTCACAAAATCTGTTTGCTGAACGTGAGCCTATTTTCGTAAAAACGCACTTGACGTTTCCGAATACATGCACAGACTTTTCAATATTCTCGAACTCATTTTTTTACTGCTGAGTTGCCAGTCGCAAATGATGTTTGACATACTAATTTTCATCAGCTGAATTGTCGAAAATAATTCATTTCGTTTTGGCCTTTCGAACAGCAAGCTTTAATGTTCGAGCTAAAAAACATCTTCCAGTTGCATTTTTGACTCAAACGAAGTTTTCGAAAACGGCATATCTTTTCAGTTTTGAGATCCGAATTTGGATAGTTTTGTGAGTATTATATACTGGGAAGCTGCTGTCAGAATACGAACACCTAACCAAATCAGCTCAAGCTTCCTGTAACTTGTTTGCTTTCGGTTTGATTTTCCAGCGACAGGGTGTAAGTGGTTAGCCTTTTCTTTTTGACCTTTTAACGAGATACAAAAAAGCTTTACGTTTTGCCGTTTAAAGCAAATAAAATGTACAATGTATACAACCATGGCGCGCAAACCTTAACTTTATTTTATTATCAAGAGAGTCATTTCCTATCTAGCAATATTTGCTGTCGGTAGGTACACAACACAAGCTTCTTTAAAATAATTATAATTCAAAAAGTAATCAATTATTAGTTTTCCTAGCGCGTGAAACCAAAATATACATAGGTATAACGTTTACGTATATACGTAACTATTAAACATAAACTACACACGCGTAAAATTTTATTCCTAGCCCCATGAGACTTATGCATGAGTCTAAAGCACATGTAATTATAGACCAAATCAACCCTGTAGTCATATCCGGAAAATCTTCGAACCAGCAAGCCCAGCTATACAAACTGCGAATTATACCCCTCTCTATTCTTTGATGTTGTTGGTGTCTAGGTAGGTATCTATAGGTATTTTGAATACTTCGTGGCATAAAAAAGATACACAGGTAGGTAGGTACCTACTAAATCCAAAAACAACACAGTTGTAAACAATGATTTACAGGTATAGATATACAAGGTGGAGTTACGCAGCTCAGAAAAACACAACACGCAACGCAACGGAAGAGGTTATATGAAGCTAAAACAAAACCAACAACTATCGAATAGCCATAACCTATAGAAAAAGCTTTTTATAAGAAAAAAACTACCTACGAGAAGGTACATAATTTCCACTCTCACTTGCATTGTGCGAATTCAATAATATATATGGCTCCCGCCAAACACATTGCAGCGCAATGAAATTAGCAAACATATTCCGTTAAATATAATAGCACGAAAATAACCTCACATGATGACTATCATTCGTGCGGGTTGAACCACCATTGAAACGGAGGTCTCTCACCCGTTGCCGCCGTCAACCAGATTTAACGTTGGCATAAAGGGTGGAATTGCCATTATCAGCGCTGGGAATTGGTTGTTCCATTATCATTATAATAATTTCACAAACTCACCATCACTACTCATGATCCACACGACATAGCAGAATAAAGCTGCACAAACACAAAAAAAAAAACAGGATAAAAAGAGTCAGAGGTATATTCCAGTTGATTACACACATTGATGTCTACAAAATGTAATCACTCAACGAACATACCCCATTTCTTGCCCAAAAAAATTTAAACTCCACATAATTCACCACACCTTCGTTCAACCCAACCATGCTGTCAAACTAACCACAATAACCACTATACACCGTTGTGACCGAATCAGGTGTTATTTGGGACAAAACATTTTATTACGCACAAAGCGGCGAGGCACGTGCAAAAAAAAAAATAATAAAAGGAAATGTGTATGAATGACGGTATTTAACAAACCAGGTGAAGGTAGACAGTATGCATATCTACATAACAAAAAAAAGGTGAATTGATAAAAAAAAACAGAGGCAACAAAATATTTACGAGTAAAAACAATGAGAAAATTTCAACAAGACCAACAAAAACCACACCAAATGAATCACTCATCATCTATATGTGTGTATGGGTGAATATAGCAAATTGAAGCATAATAATTTTTGTTAATTCCTGACACGATTCTTGTCCAATATTTGCATCTATTCAATGCGTTTTTTGATTGACAATCTGATTTTTGTAATTAAATCTTTTTATACGTTTATATGTTATACAGTTTTCGGCGAACTTGAATTAATTACCATTAATTGATGAGTGCAGTGTTTGTGGTATTAATGCATGCAAAGGTGGAGGGGGGAGGAGGTTGTTGGTATATGAAAAAAAAGCAGTTTAAGCTGATTTTTTAATAAGAAGAAACGCAAGCGCTACTTTCTCTGTGCATAGAGATGTGGCTATTTAGCGAAGATCTCTCATCAGTTCAATATAAAACAAAAATAAATAAAACTGTTTTTAATTTTATGCAAAGCACTTTCAGATTTATTTGTGAATTCAGTTCTCGTGGTGTTTTAGATTTTCTATTTGCCAATTGCCAGCCACCATGTCAGAGTGATGATAATTTATTTTCAAATCCAATTAGAGAAAAAGTAGATTAGATCAAATGAGCTGTCATTCATGACTCGTTTTACGATTTAACTTGGAGTATTTAAATCGGTTTTATTTGACCACGTTGATACTTTTCAACTTGTATACATACATTAATATCTGGATGGATTAAAAAAGTGTGAACAGAGCCTGGCAGTTACAAGGCGATGCAGATAGAATATCATAGAATGCTAATGAATGCGAAAATGGAGATTGGGCGAAGATTTCTTGATAAACTGGAATTTACCTAAAGGAAATTATCTTTGTTCGGAAATTGGAATCACTGCAAACAAAAATGTCATTGTGTTGCCGTCGAGTGCGAGGAACAAGTACCTACCTTACTTGCGAAAAAAATATCTGTGTTTTATTTTTAAACATTTCCTTTTTCCAGATAAATTTAAGCCAAAATAAAAAACCCTGCCAATGAAATAATTTCACTATTCTAGCGAATAGATCGTAATGAACAGAGAAGTTCAGCTAGATTAGTTCGGTCTGCCTTTTTGATAGCGGGCACTACACTGAGAAAACTGAACTATGACTTACTTAAACAGAAGCATGTTTAACTATGTGTTTAGATTAGTTCAAATAGAATCCGATTTAAATCAAACTCTTATCTGTTCAGATTCAAAAATACTATTATTTTTTGTTAAATCTGTTCAAATCAAATACATTCTTGTTTAATTATTACTTTGGAAACTACACCCAATTTTTTACGTGAATTCAAGCCCATTTGAGTTTGATTTTTGAAAGACCTGTTAAATTATTTTACTCACTCACAAATTTTTAACATAAATCAACTTGCACAAGTTTGTTTTAAATATGAATGCACTTAAAATATTAAGAAAAAAAAGAGATTAAATAGAAAGGTTAAATTTAAACTCGAATCAGTTTGAATTGAACTCAAAGTAATAAAGGCGTTTAGCGTCAAGATATTGGCAAATAAGTCCGTCTCCTTCATCGCTCGGAAAAGATATTCAAATAGTTCCAAAATTAGTGCCACCGTAATACTGTCGGTTCAAAAGTAAAACTCGCTAAGTGTGGAAAAAAATGTTCAAGCAAATGAGAATGAAATGTATTTTAAATAATTTTGCCCGGTTTAGTAAAACATTGAGTGCATGCGGGAACTTAATTTAAGAAGTGGAGGAAAAATTGACTTTTTAGTGGCAAAAAAAAATGTTTTAATCTGATTTCCCTCAAAAGTTTAAGTTGTTAGTAAGTAAGTTTTAATTTTGAACCGACGATATGAATATATGTTGCATGAATTATAGGAAACGTTGCCATCATTACAAATATAAAACATTTTTATTTAGTTCAAAGTAGCCAGCATTTATTTGAAAAACTAACATTGAAATCATTTAATTTAAACAGAAAACATATTCAACCCAAACACGAAAATATTTGAAAAGATTCTGTTTGAAAAAACATAAAATGAAGTTAATTAAAACAAACAGAAATATATTTATGTTAAATAGAAAGTATGGTTAATTTGAACAAAATCATGTTCAAACCGTTTCAACGATGAATTAATACGATTCTATTTAAATTAAATAGAAATCGATTCCATGCCAAATCATATGTGTTTGAGTTTGATTCAAATATGAATGAGTTCAATTCTTTCCTCAGTGTACAGATCTTTGTTATAGTTCGACGTTTATGAAATTCGCAAGCGCAATTTCGTGGGTTTTATTTCGATCCTTGTAAAACGGAGTATCTTTCTCTGTAAAATTTTATTGTTTTTCTTTTGATTCAATTCTGCACCTTGGATTTTAAAGGACCAATGTCCAGTTGGATAAGTTTGGAAAACGAAAATTAAGTATTTTATTTGATATAAATGCTTATTACTTTTGAAAATAAAACTTTCTTTAACCACCAATATCTTGTGAAGAAACATTTGCATTACATTGGCTGTCATTATCAGAAAAACATTTTCCGCTGAGTCAAAAAGTGTACTTAAGTCAATATTGTGGTTTCAAAAATAACATTTCGGGGCGTTCCTTTTTTGATGGTATTTAATCTACTTTGTTCTCTTGCTTTGTAAATTTACTTTTGAACTTATTATGTTTACTTACGAAATTACTTGAAAAATTATTAACTTTTTAAAGGTCCAAAATAATTAATGTTTCGTCAATGAACTTTCAAGGCAATGTCCAAATCTTTTCCAATTGACCTACATACTGAAAATGTGTGGTTTGTAGCACAGAATATAAAAACGCGGATCCAAGAATCAAATATCTTTTTTTTTTTGTGGGAAGAGTTTGTTTTTCTTTTTTTTAACGGAAATTTAATCATGCCGCAGTGGTACGCGAAAATTCGATATGGCACTCTTTTAAATTTTTATTCATGACGATTAGTGAATTCGCAATAATGTACTCCCCGGGAATCGACCAGATTCGCGCTGGATTCTCTTTCGCGATTTTTTTAATTAGTGAATTCGTCGAATGAACTATGTTACCCATTCCTAAACTTCCCTACCATTATCTGAACTATAGTATCGCTTCTATTGTTTACTGACATTTCCAAAATCTCAGAGGGTGTTCAGACAGGCCTCACGTCAAAATAAGTCACCTCACGTGAAGCCTGTCTAAACACCATCTTAAAATTGTAAACAATTTACTCCTTTAAAATGAATGTTTAATACCTTACATTAATAATTCTTTTACTTTTACATTCCGAATTTTAAGTTTTAACTTAGATTTTTTGCTATTCATGATGATTTTCTGGGGAATAATGAAAAACAATAGCAGATTCGCAACACAATTGCTGCAGATGTGAAATAGCAAAGTTTTTATGGAGAGCGAATGGTTTGCGGTTTCACTAATATCAAATTAGTTGAACAAAATGTCGGTGGTGCAGGTAATGTTACCGACATTCGTTCAATTTTCTATCGCGAATTCACTAATAGCTAAAATCTCGAAAATGAGTTGAATGGTGGCTAAAGCTCATTCGCCGAATTCACTAATAGAGGTGATTATTTAACTTTCACTGAAGTGAATTTCGATTAAATAAGATGAATAAGGTACCAATTGGTACAAAATCCAGTTTTCAAACAATACACGAACATAAAAATTGAAGTTTTTAATTTTTTTTGGTATTAAACCTTGCAATTACACTGAATAATGTGCTTTTTTAATAAAATAACTTGTTGTGTTTTTTCATAACATGACACAAAAATTCCACGATTATTGAGTAAGTTGGTTCACGGAAAATTTTGTTCGGGCGGCAATTTAAAAACGTCATTATGTCATCGACGAAGGACAGATTGCGCAGTCATAATTGTTTGGTTGCCAAATTCATGTTCGGTGCGTTAAACAATGCATGAGAAAACAAATTCGATTGTACTAGAGAAGATTTTCGACGTTGATGAACACATCTTTCCAATGAACAAACTAAAATTCTGACAGTTTGAAGTACCTAATTGGGAAATTTTCGAAAATTTGAACATGGAATTGTATTTCGATGGCAACAACAATGTTGAATTTTGTTAACTCTTTTTTTGATACATTTTGGTTCCTGTAGTATGGTGAACTCACAAATACACAAGTGACCTGTTATTATTCTAATTTGTCTGTATTTTGATCCATATGCGAAGTCAACCGTATATGTTGTTTAATACATGTACGGACTCAAAAGTTCAGGTAAAAGTCGCGAAAGTTTATGGATTTTATAAATTGGAAACATACAATTTTTATAACAATCATTCCAACTTTAAAGTTTATGGATTATAATGGAATGTTTTCAATTCGCTAACTAATTATACAAAGCAGTTATATTTTAATCATACATGGTATAGCTATCCACTCTTAACTTAAAAATAAAAAATAAAAATACAAATGACTTAATTGTTTCTCTTGAAAATACATTTCAAAATCTAATGAAAGACTTTTTTCATAGAAATTATTTTTATTAGGAAAAATATGAACAAATTCCAATAAGGAGAGACATTTCTATAAAGAGAAAAATTAATTATTTTTTAAATTTATTCTAGTGAAGAATAATAATTGGTGAGAAGTATTGCAACACAAAATCGAGAGTGATGACGAATGATTTTTCTTAAAATATCAAACAAAAAACTAAATATATATTTCTTTACCAGACAGAAAGGTATGTATAGAATTGATTCTAAATAAATTCGATTAATTTAACTAAATATGTTGCAAAAAGTTGTTGGTGGTTCTTCTACTTTTTTTTATAGAGACAAGAGAGGGAGCAATGTTATGTCAATTTTGATTGTACGTTCGAAGTACTCCTTTTGTACTTTCTTTTCACTCTGACTTCTCCAAAAGCCTACGGTTGATAGTTCAGAGGAATGTTTTTCCCGAATTCTAGCAGTATACACTACTAAGATTTAAAGTTTTTTAACGGATTGCTTGTCAAAAATAATAAATTCTCAACAAAGCCATTTACTTTGGAATGATGATATTCGCTAATATCCGTAAAAAAAAATAAGCAAGACAATAGGTCTGTTCGTTTATTTCAACTAGATTTCTTGTATTTTTTTATTTTTAATAAACTTACGACAGAAATTTGAACTAAAATTGGTAGAAATGGGCAGTTTCGGGAAGGTACCTACCTAACTTCATATACTCAATTGAAAAAACAAGTGAAACAGTTCGTGTTAATCAAATTTAGCAGAGAGATTCGTTTGTGTAGTTTTTGATTTTGTGTCTTTTCAAAAACTATGAGCAGTTTATTTGTATTTTAAGTCATATATCAGGCGGTAAGAGCAGCAGTGGAAAACTGCATTTTTCAATATTTTCAGTAGAGTAAAAATAAGAAACATAATTATTTTTAAGCGCTTGTACCTAGTACTTAGTTTACAAAAATTTCAAACGCTTTGCAATACGAACGAAAAAATAGTAAGTTTTTGATTTTGTTTTCATGATCCTTCAAAATACCTTTATAACTGATCAGATAAGCAACTCTTGAATTGAAGATTTTAGTTTATTGTGGTTGGCCTCGAAGCTAAAAACGGCCTGTAACTGGGGCAACAAGGCTTTTAAAAAAATTAAAATGCAGAAACATTATTAAATACATACAGAATCAATTTTCGTAATAAAACCAATTTCAAATAAAAGTTCAGTTAGGCCACTATTGCACTCAAGGCCTCATATACCTATCACTAGGATCAAATAGCCAAATGTCCTTTATATCATTTTACTTATATATAAGTAACGTTTTAACATTACGTCAAGAAAGAAAGTTATGAACAACTGTCCCTCAACATAAATAAATTTTAAAAAAATATCCCCAATTCGTTTGCTGATGTTGTAAGGCTTTCACTGGAAAAGCAATAAAAAGATTGGAGGAGTTGGAAAAGCAAATATAAATATGTAATTTAAAGAAAATAAAAAAAATCCTCTGTTGCTGCACGATTCCCTGAAAAGGTCTTCTTTTTTTTATTAACATAACTATAAATGTCAAACGTCAAGAGTGTCAATGTCTAAAAGGATATTCTACATGTTCACAATCATTTTTTTTCTTTCCATATTCATATATACATATTCGTGGGTATATATATCGTGATTCGTTCGTTCAGTTATGCATAAAGTGTCATGTATTTTCTGAATGCAAATGAGCAACAGCAGCGCGGCATCGACACATGATTCGACGACGAGAAAAACGAATGAAACGATAACAAAGTTAAAACATAACCTTATATTTCATGTTGATGTTGATATTTATTGAATTGCTAATTGAGTTATTGAGTGGCGTTCATTGGAATGAAAAAAAAATGTATACTCCTTCAAAGTGTCGAGAAATATACGAAATTATCATCTCATAGACAGGAAAAAAGATGTAGAAAAGCTAATTTGCGTTTCTTCAATTCTTTCTCTCAATCTTCTTTAAGACTTGAGATCTTAAGAAATCTTTTCAAAAGACTCCTTAAATATAAAAAAAAATTAAAAAAACACTCGCAACATCAACGAATGAACCACTTAAAGAAGTGTGTCGGCTGTCAACGACCAAATCAAAGGCCATATTCAGTTTAGTCTTTCTGCGTCTGTGAGCCTCAAGTCGAGATCGAGACGACCGACGAGTGAACTAAAATTTGCAATTTTCAAATGCAAAACAATAAAATTAAGATGCAAGCAACACCAAGGGGTGGCCACCATCATACTTTATAACTAAAATACCAAAACGTCAACGAAAACAAAAAAAAAAAACTTATAAATAAGAAATAAAGCATCCACAACCAACAAAACACAGCAGCAATAGCAACACTTGTATGCATTTGTGACATGGGTGGAATATTTAATTAAATTATTTGTGTACCGTCCAACTATGTGTGTATACTGTGTGTAGGTATATATTTCTTCGTTCGTCCTCGCCACACTCGAACTCGCACTCTTTGCAATTTATCTATCTCTAGACCTGGATGTTGTATGATAAAATTTCCATTTTCTATGAGAGAAGCTAGAATTTCACACAAAAGTTTATGGTTTGAAAGTAAAGTTGTTGGCGTTTCAACCGTGCGTTCTCCGTACACACACACACACACACCTACACACGACATGCGAGTACCTATGCAGATATACAAAGGATGTCGTCCTTTATTATAAAATAGACACAGAGAAAGGATTTTTTTTTCTTTTTGGAGTAATAAAGTGAGTTGTGTGTAGGTTAGCAATGTTAAGCTTTTGTAACTTGACAATGGAATAAATTAACTGAATAGTCTTGATAAGTGTATAAAGAAGAATCGATTTAGCCTTACTGATGTTTGAAATAAAAAAATTACACAGACAGAACATAATAAAAAAAAATGTGACATTTAACAATTTTGATGAAGTGACACTTTATTAAAATGTTCATTTTCACACTTCGACAGATTTTAGAATAAAAGACAAAGAAGTTTCAGATCGAGATACGAATAATGTATATCTTTAGCGACTAAAAGTCACTTATTATTGTGTGTTGTCTAGGCATCTTTGCCAAAATTGTTTGCTTGTGCAGGATGACCAGTAGGATGTATCGTACTACTCCATCATCATCAAGGCAAGAACACCACCGAACCAATTGATGTTGAGATAAAAGTTTAAGATGATGTGAGGGACCTACAATCACGCAGATTTTCTAGCACCGTTTTTGAAGAAATAATATTGTATATTTAACTCGTAAGTCAACAAGGATTTTTTTTAGTTCATTTCACACACAATTACGTATTTTTTTACAATAACTTAATGGCCAAGCGAGTCCAAAAAAAATCAGGCTCAATTTTTGACAGCAAAAGAGAGAAATTTTTTTAAGAAATCGTGCTTATATTTTTGACACAGCTGGGTCGAATTACCGCATCAGTTTAGGAGTAATACCTGACTGAATTATGTTTATTTTGGCATTACCCACGTTTCAAGAAAAATTTGAAGTGATTAATCCATCAATCGATCACTTATCGCACTCACTCACTCACTCAGTCAAAAAAAAATTTGTGGCACTTGTTTTTTTTTAATGGATGGTATTGCTAACTTGGCAGTCAAAATAGGGTAAAATAAACTCAAAAGAGAACAAAAACTATGTGTGAATTTGTCGTAAATATATCGTAAAAGAAAAAAATTTGTAAAAAATTCCTTGAATTTGGCAATAACCCTCAAAATCGTTGTTTCTTTCTGCTTTTTCAAAAAAACAGCACAACCATATGAAAACTTTTATTTTTAGTGTTTTTTGGTATGGAATTTGTTTAAACAATTGTCGAAATATGTCTTTAAGTAAGTTGTGTCAAAAAATAATTTGTCGATTTTGGCAATTTTGGGGCTTTTTGTCAAATTCAAGGAATTTTTCTTTGACACAACTTATTTAAAGACATATTACGACAATTGTTTAAACAAAGTCCATACCAAAAAACACTAAGAATAAAAAGTTTTCATATGGTAGTGCTGTTTTTTTTTTTTGAGAAAGCAGAAAGAAACAACGATTTTGAGGGTTATTGCCAAATTCAAGGAATTTTTTATTAATTTTTTTCTTTAACGATATATTAATGACAGATTTACGACAAATTCACACATAGTTTTTGTTCTTTTTTGAGTTTATTTTACCCTATTTTCAGGGGTGGTAGTGCTAACTTGACTGTCAAATTAGCATTACCAGGGGTTAATTTTTAAAAAACAAGCGCGACAAAATTATTTTTCACGACAAATTATTCAATTATTGGATTGTAAAATTTTTGAAGTGGTAATGCTAACTTGACGGACATCACATAAAGTGAAATTCAAAACAATAGTGTATCTACCCCAAACATACTTCTGACAAAGAAGAGGATCCCGGCGCTAATCGATTTCCAAATCGGTACGGAAGTGGTTAAAAGCAGGGACAGCACGCCGTGAAGTGTTTCGATGTTAGCATTAAGCGTCGGAACGAGAGTCATAATTGACTGCTTCATTGAGTAGGCTAATTGCTCACGTACGTAAGTGGTCCAAAAGCCAGCAAACGAAGGATCCTGATGTCGACAATGCATGCCATTCTCCTCTATGGATGCGCAAATTGGGCGGACGTGCGGACCTCTACGCGTGGCAATCTGCCTTCGAACTTTGTCGGAACCAGCCATCCTGTGGCAACATTATAGGAGTGATTCCAATAGACCTTCTAGCACTAGCGGCAGAAACGAAGTAGAAACGTCTACGACGAAAACACAAAAGTTGGAGTGGAAACGAAAATTGAAGAAGTTAAAAAGTGCACGAAATAAAAATGGCAAGAGCTTTAGAGCTCGGAAAGCGGATGGACAGCGAAGCTGATCAAGAGCTTGTTTGACTGGAATCACTGGAAAACGGAAAGATAAATTACTTCGGCATCCAGTTACTCACCGGACACGAATAGGTACTTCGAAGCATTTCTCCACAAAATCGGCAAACAAACAGTGCAACCTGCCTGTACGTCTCCCAAAAGGACGAACGACGTGCATTATACCTTCTTCGCCTGCAGCGGATGGACAGCTGAAAGAGGAGAACTGGAGAGAAATATCGGTACAATCACTTCAGATAACATAGCGGCCTGATAGGGTGCAGAATTGGAACCAAATCCAAATCTACACCTAAGCCAAACAAATTCTTAGAAGAAAAAAAAGAAGAAGAGCAGTCGTTCGAGACAAAGTGAGTTAATTAAAATGTGGGAAAAAACATGATTTTATTGCGCAGCTTCTTTTGAGTTTAGTGCTTCTTAAGTGGATTCCAAGTAGATATATCCGACTTAAAATCAAAAAGCGAATTAGAATTACCTGGAAAGTATTATGAGTACCAATGGAATATTTTCACAAGACTTCTATTTGATTCTACACGCTTCTTGGACTATTCTGGATGTCCAATAGAAGATGATATAAATGCACTCAATCAACTTCATTTCGACTTTTTAGCAACAAGATTTGCTAAACAAAAATCTTATAATGGTTTTTTGAAAGAAACATAGGTATTCGCTATCAACAACTAAACCTATAAGATTATTGAGGTTATTCAAAAAATATTAGCTACTTACATTTTAAAAATAAAACCGAAAACTGAATTTAATCTTTATTTGCTTTTCTCTTATCTTTATCACAAATGAATAAAATCTACTTCAGTAGAATTAATGCTTATCTCGAATTTAAAATTTAAGTACCAACTTGTTAAGACTTATTAAAGACCACACAAAAAACACAAAACATTGACGAAAAGATGAAACGAAAACAAATAAACAACAAAAAACAAATCGATTTATTCAATAAAATTCAGTTTTGGAATGTGGGACATTAGGTATTTACCTAAATAGTACGTATGTATATGCATATTCAATGGAATTTATACAATATTGTTTACTTCATCCTAAACTTAAACGTAGATATCAAAATTTGGGGAATAAATGTGTTTTTTTCTCTTTCCAATTTAAAAAATAAAAATCCCCTAAACTTTGGACCCTAGCATTGATCACATTTGCAAAAAATAAAAAAAAATTTTTTTAAAAAATTAATCTTCCGATTCAGTCTACATTCCAAGGCCTTTAACATCTTGTACAGTTGACACCCACCAATAATACACCAAGTTTCAAATTTTGTAAAATTTGTATACCTACCTGTTTAATCTTATTTGCTTGACAAAAAAAAAATAAAAACCCGCGGAATTTGCGATAACAACAAAAAAAACTCTACGCAAAACATTTAAAACCACAATTATTAACTTGTACCCTTTTTTAAGGCAAAAGCAAAGAAAAAAAGAAAAAAAAAACTCTCATTCACTGAGGTTACTTTAACCTACAAAAAAAAAAAAACTTACGACCTTGAGTCATTTAATTCTATCATACCACTTAAATAATTATTTTGTTTGTACCTTTTATTTTTTGGGTGGAAACAATTATTATTGAGTTCAACAACAACAACAAAAATACAAAAAAAAGTATCTGCTAACAAAGCTTAGTGCGTTTAATATTTTATTTAATTATATTTGTTGATCTTTTTGATAGGGTAAAAAAAGTATTTCACCAACTAACACAAAGTCAAACCGCAAAATAATTAAACAAATGAAAGAAAAAAAAGGAAGGAAAAAACTTGCAAGTGAAACCACAACAGATAGTAATAGTGTGAGAAGTAGAGTTGAAAATGAGATTCTCTTTTTTTTAATAATTAAATTTTATGAAATGAAATATAAAAGAACAGCCCTATTAGCCCAGGAAAATTAGACTTTCACTTCGAAAAAAATCCGACAACGCTGAATTTTGGTGGAGAGCTTTGTTTTGACGTCTTAGGCATTTCATAAAAAGTTCCGTAAATATGGGCAAGGCCTAAATTTTTTAGGGAGGAAAAAGGGGGTAAAAGTTTTTTTTGAAAAAATAAGAAGGTACACATTGTAGCTGTGTAGCTAAACGCAAACAAAATGAACATACTTTTTTCATACAATCAATAGATTCAGAGAAAATCATGCAAGAACTTTATGGTGGATCAAGTTTTGTCAAACAGTTTACTAAAATTGCATTAATCGATGGGAATAACTTTTTGTAAGATTTGTGTATGGCTATATGTCTTCAATATAACACCAAGTTTTTGGGGGTAAGTGGACGGCCGCCATCTTCATTCAACAATTTCCTTTTACAACTTAATCAAGAATTTAAAAAAATGGACACTTAAATTATATAAAAAAATGAGCTATAAATAAATAAATAAAATTTGGTGGCACAACAGCTCGTGGAGAACCAAGGCCTAGTGACTTACAACTCTCAACCATTCCTGTGTGCGTCTTGTAGGCAGGAATGGTGGGGACCTACAATTTTTTGCCGAGTCCGAACGGCTAGATGAGAAGCACTTATTAATGACAAGTATACTCTTGGAGGATTTGTCAGTTCCTCGCAAGAGGCAGTACCTCGGAAAAAAACATTTTTGTTTTTAGGTGGCAGCGGCTGGGAATCGAACCCAGACCTTTGGCATGACAGTCCTACGCACTAACCATCATGCCACGAGGTACTACAATACCCTGTGGTTTTATCAATGTTGAAGTTATAGCGTGTCAAAGAAACACTTAAGATTTTATGCTGTAGAAGAAACAAATAACTATTTCTTGTAAATATCTCAGCAATTGTAATTTTTTTAAACAAATAAATGAATTTATATTATTTCTAATAAAATTCTACACAAAAAAGAATATAACTCTTTGTTTCGTGGAAGCAACAAATTTTGAGAAAAACCTGAAGAACTTTATAGTAAGAGCTTTTAACTGTAATTACAAGAACCATTAACCATAACGATTCTAAAACCAGAATGTTTTAGAGAAAATGACTGTGCATCATTTCTGCAACGATCCGTTCGGGAATTTAATCATTCTAAATACTTTACAGCTCTTTTTACTGACATAAACCCAATTTTTAATTTCTTTTTTTCAAGTTTCTCACCGATTTCAATCAAAATTTTTAATTTGAATATTAAAATCAATATAAGCCGTAGGTAGTTGATTGAATCGCAACTCAAAAGTCAACATATTATCCCTGACTATAGGTTCTACGGTATTGCATTGGATGTTTTTTTTTTTAATTCATTCTTTTCTTTTTAATATTTTCCTTTAATTGAATTCATTTCCTCACTTGCGCGAATACAGCCGACCACTTTTTTTATCCAAAGACATAGGGAAACAGGAGGGGGAACAAATTGGAGCGAACAAGAAAAACAAAACAAGAAAAAATAAAAAAATACATAGAAACGCAAACAAAAAAAACAGCGAGGTAAAAAAATAAAAAAGAAGGAGGTGTGGTGAACTGTAGCAGTAGCAGTCGTTTGGTATTAGTTCATCGTTTTAATTTTTTTTTCATCATTTGCTGGCGCGTAGATTTGAGAAATTAATTTTGTCCGAGGAAAATTACCCGTTTTTTGAGGTTATGGACAAGATATTTGTTCAGAGATGAGGTTGAAAAATGTTTCATTAAGTTTGTTTTGACAGGCTGCCTTGGCTGACTGGAAAAAAGAAGAAGCAGAAGAAGAAGAGAAAGAGAAATTTGTATTTATTTCAATATAATTATAAAAGAAATGAGTACCCATACCCATACCTTTTATCTACTTCACTTATGGGTTTAAATGTATACAGGGTGACCTCGGAAGTAGGTCAACAAAAGTTGACAAAATGTTTTTTTTATGACACATAATATTATCTAATTGTGTATGTGCTGTAGTTGAACAAAGAATTTATTTGATAAAAAATTTAATCATAAAAAGTCATGCAAAGCATTCAAAAGAACATAATCTAGATGTAGGATAGTTTTGTTTATGGTTGTAGAAGGCGATTGGGGCATTTTGTATCTAGTCGTATACTTCTAAAACTACGAATATTAGTACTCTTTTTTATTTGAGCTTTGACAGAAAATTGGACTTAAATTCGTAGCTTAATGAAGTATATACGAACAGCCAAACTTTGCAACTTCCCAAAGATACGAATTCATATGGATTGTAATATTTTATTACTAGGCAGCCTGTAAGAACCAATTTATAACATTTAAATGCAAAACGCCACACCCATTGGGGAAAAATACAAAAGTAATTAATAATACATATTGCAAGTTTAGTAAAAAATATATAAAATTGAAGAAATTGTGGAGTATAATATTTCTTGATCTAATAAAAGTAATTTGTTTACAAACTTTTATAAATCCGTTGAGCCATCATTAATGAGAAATTCAAAAATAACAAAAAAAGCAGTTTTCGGAAAAAAAACATAAGAACCCAATTTCAACAATTTATATTGCAATCAATAGTATGGGAAGTAGCCGTTCTTCAGGGTTGTAAAAGAATGCATTCTTTTGACTTCAATTAAAAGTTCTTCGATTTTTGAAGTCAAATAAATTGTGATTGTATCATTTGAAGTCGTAGTCTAAAAGTGACGTCAGTGAATGCAATCCGTTGATTGAATTCAATAACTGATTTTTAAAGTCTGAAGATTGTTTTTTTTTTACAACTCTACTCTGTTCTTCATAAGCTTGATTTAGCTCAAACGAAAATTCAACTTCTGTGATTTGTATCAATTTTTCAAATTCGTATTGAATTTCGTTAAAGTTACTACGTAAGGGCCTCAATTATTAAATTATGTAACTGTAAATTTGACGTTGTAAAAGAAAAAAATGGTTGAGGTTGTTTTTTACTAACCCATGTTAACTTGACAGCACAACCAGGTGTTAGAGTAAAAACACATTTAAAAACACTTTTACTCGAGCGCAAATTTTACCACATGACATTATTCTCGCATTCATTTTTCTATTTCGAATTCATCCCTATTTTGAGGGGTGGTTAAGCTTATTAAAATTAGAATGGCAATTTACGATTACTTAAGGGTTCTTTTTTCAATTCTGGCAATTTTACGACAGTTATTCACACATTTGTTCATATATAGGATTTAATTTTGATTTGTTTACTGTTTTTTTTTTTTTAATAAACGCGACATTTATTTTTCCAGACAATTTTACGACAGGTTATTTACATTTTTTTTAAGTTAATTTTACCTTTTTCTGAAGGGTTTTGCAAACATGACAGTCAAGTTAGCATAATTAGGGGTTATAAATAAATTAAATAAATTTACTGGCGCAACAGCTCATGGAGAACTCGGGCCTAGTGACTAACAACCCTCAACCATTCCTGTGTGCGTGTTGTTGGCAGGAATGGAGGGGACCTATTTTTTGCCGAGTCCGAACGGCTAAATGAGAAGCACTTATTTATGACAAGTATACTCTTGGAGGATTTGTCAATTCCTCGCAAGAGGCAGTACATCGAAAAAAAACATTTTTAGGGGTTATTTAAAATAAACGCGATAATTTTGTCATGCTAAATAATTTAACGACAAATTTACAACAATTATTCAAATATTTGTTTTTCTTTTAGAAGCTCATATTACTTTTAAATTATCGTCACTTCCAAATTAGAAGGGATTCTTTTTTTGCAAATGCGAGTTTTTTCGTTTACGACAATTTTACGACAGTTATACAAACATTATGTGATTATGCCAACTTTATCATAACTACAGGGAGTCATAATAAAGCGTAAAATTTCTTTCATCACAAAATTGCGACAAATGTACAAAAATTAATCTAATGATTGCACTTTTAAAATTTTAAAGTGGTAGGTACCTATGCCTATTTGACGGAGGTAAAATTTTTAACAGATTCGTCTCTAATTGATGTGCCTGCCGATAGAGAAAGTGTGTTTCATGTTTACACGTGCAAATTTGAAGAAAAAGTACTAATTTTCTATTTCTACTCTAATTCTAGAAATAAAAACGGCGCCCAATTGAAACCCCACATTCTAACGAAAAAAAAAAACAAATTAAAATATAGGTACCACAAAAGCTGCATTAGTTCTAAATTTTTATTATATCGACATTCGTTTTCTAAATATCTGAATATGGGGGACTAACTTTTCAGACAAGACAAATAGGATAGTTTGTGTTAATTTTGATAATTGGATTGTTCTGCCAAAAGTGTGCTGTGTACAATGTAGGTACACACAATAATAATAAGCCAACAATAAAATTTTGCCTTTTGCACACCAAGAGAAGGCGTTGGCTTTTAATTATTCTAGCCGCAAGAACTGTGTTTCTCATTGCAAAAGACAATTTTAAAGTTTCTAACCCTTCCAACGAAAAATAGAAAAAAACAAACATCATTGTACCGATATCTATAGATTTTTCCATTCTACTCATACCTACTCTAGCTTAATTTTCAAACTTGAAATTCTCCAATATTGTGTCCTTTATAAAATAGAACATATATACACTTTCCTACAAAGTCTCTTAGGTGACATGTAATTTCAATTGTTGGCCCATCCCATGTCATCCATAGAACACGAGTAGAGGTATATGTAGTTTTAGGGCGAGAAGAATAAGGAAGTAAAATCCTCGTCCTACCGCACTATAAATTGAGTCTTAATCATTCATGCCTTGCACTCTATGCTTGCACAAGCAGAGGCAGTCACAGTGTATAGTTGTTGGTATCTCCATAGAATCGTTGTATATACCCTCTGTGTACGTAGTTTCTTCTTCATTCTCGTCCTCGTTTGGCTGAATGTGTCCCTGTACAATCCAATCCTAGTGTGTCAAGGAAGGAATTTCCTTCCCTCTCTCTTTAGATTTTTGTAATAAATTTTTAAATTTTCCAAAAACGCAATGAAGCCAAACTACTAAATTAGTATCAAAGTTTGTCCTTCATTTCAAGCGAGAAAAACACAGAGTAAAGCAAAAGCAAATTGAGCGACGAATGAGTGTGAGCGAGAGAGAGAGAGAGGGATAACGAAAATGGACAAATTTCGACACAGACAGAGAGAGGGGGTTGAAAAAATTCCTTTACAAACATTTCTATACATAAAAACCGTCTGTGTGAAGAGTCCTCAAAAGTAGGACATTATCCATTTAGGTTTGGCTATCAAATTTCTCAAAGTGAAAAATCTCCAGAGCAGAGGGAGAAGTTTAAATAATAAAAAAAGAAACAAATAATTAAATAGAAAAAAGTAGAAGTACCAGAAAAAAAATATATTTTTGTATCGTATTTAAAAAAAAATAAGAAAAAAACTTACCGTGGTTTTGGTATTTTCTTCATATCCATTTCATTGGGTTTAGTAAGCTTCTTACTAAAGTCTCTCATTGTGATTCATTTCTTGATGTTTTTGTTGTTGAAGATTTGTTTGAAGAAATCATACGATTTTTGTTTTGTTTGCTTGTTTCTATTTTATAGAAATGTTTAGTTTAGTTTAAATTTAGTTTTTGTTGTTGTTGTTGTAGTTATTTTGTTTAGAAGACAATTAACTATTTTATTTGGTGAATTATATTTATTTTTGTTGTTATTTGATGTTAAATAATTATGTTGAAGTAATTATTTGTTTTTTGTTTGTCTTCAATATTTTAAGTTTGAATATATTTGTTTTTAATTTATTTAAGTTTATTCACTATTGTTTTTTTTAAATATTTTATGATCATGGAAAGAGAGAATGTACTGTGTAAAGATAATTTGAATTTATTAGAAAATTTAGTGTTTCAGGATTTGTTTTATTTATTTTCAATTAAAGCTTTTTGAAATATAGAAACAAAAGAAGTCATGACAAACAATATTTATTTTGAGCTAAATTAATAAAAGATAATTAAAATTTTTAAATATATCTATGAGGCATACAGTGGACTTTCCTTAAATTGAATTATAAATTTTTTAAATCGAGTATTTTCTGTATATTGCTGCATTTTGTTCTTTTAAATTGAACAAACAAATAAATAAAGGTTTTGGTTTATCGTAAGCAGGTGATCAATATCGTGCATTTACCAAAAAAAATCAGCATCAATATTAGGCTGCATGAGAACACGCGCTTTAACTTTTTGTTGACAGAATTATTATTTGTTTGTTATTTCACAATATAACCGTTGATAAAGTGGTTTCAAATTTAAATTACTGAGACCCGTGAGAGAAATTTTAATGAGGTGGTTTTAGCGACCGAGCGACAAAGGGTTATACCATCGTTTAATCTCAACAAGTTTAACTAAAAGGTCGACCATCTTTTGTTTCGTTCTGAATCATATTTTATTTTAACTCTGACAGCATTATCTCGTCGGTACAAAAAATATCGCTTTACGCTTCAACAACGTTGGAAAATATTGCAAAGTTACTTCCAAAGTGTTTGCTGTTTAACGGTGACATTTTTAATTATGTCGCAATAATGCACCAAATGCAGCTTTTATGCAAGTTTGTGTGACTGGTTTGTCGATCGATAACCGAAGATATGCCCGTCTCTGTCCTGTGTGATCAACGGAATATACAAGCAGCTGTTGTCGGAATATATTTGTGTCTTAAGACAAGAACCCCAACGCGCCAAAAATCTCAGCAACTGAACATTAGGTACACTAGTCCGAAAAAATTGCAATTAGATCTCGAACTATCTGCTTAAAAGGTCTAATAAGAGTAGGTCGTTATCGCTTCTCTGTTTGAACAAATTTTGGGCAGAAAATCATCTCTTCGGGTGAGGCTCACCAAACTTGAAGAGTTAACTCAAAGTGAACTCGGGTTATAAATTGACTGAAAAACTTATTTCAGAAGTTAACTCGCGTTTAGAATCGAAGCAAAGATCCGAATCGAAAAGTAATCAGTTGTTTTGATAATGTTGCTTTGTCGGAATGATTATTCAAAATTAGACTTTTTGTATCAGGGTTCACTTAAGATCAATGCTATGCCAACGATCTATAGACGATTCAGACACTTTAGCTCAATAATTGTCAAGCTATGAAAGAGGGGACGAATCCATCGAAAATATATTGAAAAATTGGGTTGACAGGATGGCTTACTGATAGAAATGCTAATTAGTTTCCACGAATTATAACGTCACCTTTGTTAATGTCATCCTCGGAGTATTTTATCGAATGAGGCTCTGGCACTAAGTTCTAGCTTTAGCACATACTCGGAACTCTAAAGTTACACAACTTTACGCAAGTTATAGTTAAATTTATTGAACTGACTGATATAACAGAATGACAGAAAAATGTCAATGAAACTTATTTATTATATCATGACTCAGAATTGTAAATAAGAAAGTACATTTCCAATTCAACTACATTTTAATTATCCATTAAATTAATTTGTATTATGTAATAAAGACAAATCGCAACTATCCATTGCATTTTAAAGTGCAATTTACAAAATTTCAGTTCTCATTACATTTGAGATTAAAAAATATTACATTACCCATTATATTTGTAATATTGAATCAATGCGAGAAATTAAGTATTTATAATTATAATTTTCCATTACATTTGTTATATTTAACTAAAAGCATCTTATTTCCCATTACATTTAAATGATGTAATTAAAAAATATGTATCCAACTACCCATTACAGTTGTTATATATATTTATATTATTCAAAACATCTAATTACCAATCACATTTGTTATTAAGTAAATTATCTAAGACCTCACGTTTGGATGGAGGCAATCAAAACACATCCACTCTGAGAAATCTTAACTTTATTGCAATCATTTTGAATGCAACGTAGTAATTAAATTATGTATTTAAAATTAAATTAAAAAAAAATATTTAGCACAATTATGATTGATTGTTTTGTTTATAATTCTTATTACATTTCCCAAATGAATAATTACGAGTATTAAATTTGCTATTGAATTATTAATAAACATATCTTCTAAAGTATAAATTCAAATAAAATCATTGAATTCTTTTTAATTACGCGGAGTAATGGGTAATTTGTAATCAGCTAACTAAACAATATTCAACGCAGACACTCGGCAATTATTATAGCTTGATCTGCTTGAAAAAAGTGCTACCAGGCCACTTAAGAAGTCTCAACATTTGACTAAGTAGGTATCATCGAAACTGAAACAACATCTTAATGAGAACGATACAAAAAAAAAAACTACAGTTACGAGGGAGAATGTGTTTGATACGAGTAATACCTTCTTAGACAAACACATGTTCACACTTCTTATGTTATTTCACCCTCTAAATGATTTTTTTTTTGTATTTCCGGAGTTACATATCTTTATAAGAAGCAATGAACCTTTTAATTATTGGTGTACGTGACTAATGTCACCAGACAATCACTAATAAATAACAATGTGAAGATATGTATAATATCTATTCTTTTCAAATAATTTTTTACAGAAACATTATAATAAACCTAAACTATTTCAAATTTCATTAGCCTCAGGGCAAGTTTACAGTTTAACGCCTCCGATATATTTTGTATTCATTAATTAAATCAGCCATCAACACAAAATACATTTTGTTTGTCTCATATCATCAGAAATTATTACATCAAGATAAGACAAACTGTATTATTTTTCCTATATTATGTGTGATTTGAGATTATAATTATAAACTTAATATTCATATGAATAAAAAAACAAACATAAAAGCATTGACATTATGACATTTGTCGTTTTGGGTGGTTCTTTTTCAATTTTTCATTTTTTAATTTTGAAGATGAAGTGATTTTACAGCAAGTCACGTTAAAATGAGGAATCAGACATTATCAGTTTGAAAAAAGCTCTAAACTTGTTTATTTTTTTGTTTGTGAGAGAACTGACCTAAATTAATACATTATAATTCATATGATCTTTAGGGCAGTGATCCGCACATTTTTGAAAGTAAAAGTTAAAAGTTGAGAAAGTGAAATGGTGGTCTTTTTTTTTAAGTTATTTTACTTTCTCCAAAATGAATGCTAATTTAAAACAAACATCGAATGCTTTTAAAAAGTTTGTTTTATATTTAAGAGCTTTATGAGTAGGTATAATAAATACCTAAATGTAAAATCAATAAAAAAATAAAATTTATGTATTTAAATAAATTTGTGAATACAAAATAAACATTTTTTCTTTCATATTTTGACATTTAAAAAGGCTGACATAACACTTTTTAATCCTGAATCGTATTGCTTTAAAAGTAAAACTATGTTAGTTAGATCATATTGGCACTTATATCCTAAGATAATCATAGCCTTTGCGGTTTTACGCCCATCTATTTAAGCTAAAGATATGAAAATTGAACAAATAAAAACTTATTATTTGTTTATTATTTCCAGAAATTATTTCAAGCAAAATTAACTCAACTGGGCGGTTCATTTTCAAAACAAAGCCATTAACTGAAATGACAATCTAATTCATTTATACCAACGTTTATCGGGACCCACTTCATCAGGGGTTTAATTTATTTGACCAGTTTTTCGGTGTTGAGTTAATTCTGAGTTTAATCGCAGTTGGGTAATGCTACAATTAAATTAAACCCCAGTTAACACAGAAGTAAAATAATAAAATGTGTTGAGCTTTATTTGATAAAAAACCGTTTTTTTTTAAATCAATATTGCTCGAAGCCAGAATTCCGAAAAGTATAATGGAGGAGCATAGAAACATTTTTTTCTAGACATTGTTAAAAACGAAATTAATGATGAATATCATCTTTTGCCCTAAAAGTACTATTCTTGACTAAATCTTCTTGGCAGTCGATAGAATTCATGGTTATGGACCCAATAAAAAGAAGTAACAAACGTCGAAATGCCACCTTTTGTTCAATGACCCCCTCTTAACGTTTGGGCCTGCGAGCTTTAGAACTCACCTAATTACACTTATATTTTGTCCTAGGGAAGTGTGTGGCAAAAGCAGTTGTGACTTGTGAATGAGAGTGTGGAGGTAGCCCAACAACTGTCATTAATTTACGTCATTCGCATCAGTTTATCCTTCCAATCGATATCGACATACATAGTACCTATATATAGTTATATTTCTGTAGCGTTTGGTAGAAACTATAAAATAGTTTACGTCTTTACGTTCACTTTACATTGAGCTAGAGCCTTAACTGGTTGACCGATTTGTTTCAAATTTAAATAGAAAACTTAAGAACTATAGAATACTGATAAACTAGGTAGGTATCCCTACATAGGTAAAAGTTTTTAATTTGAAGAAAATCATGGAAGATTTTGAAAACAAGTCTGGGGTAACACGTTTTAAGATAGTTCAGGTGGTGCGTATAATAAATTAAGCTAGAAGATTGTTGATTGTATCAGTAGTTTGCAGATTAAGCATTGGAGCAGCCTTATTATTTGAATTCAATAACTCACGTTTGGTTTAATGGAGTTGTAACAACCTAATTTTGTGCATTCTTAAAATTACAGCGATTGAAATCAACAAGAAAAATGTCCTGAAATAGGATGATTTGACACGCCATTGGATAGAATTTTGAAGGACTATGTAAAGTCTGTGGTATAGACTGTAAATAAGCCTATAAAACACTAAATAAGTACTTTACAGACCTTAGAAGTCAATATATATTTACGAATTCAACCTTATTCCTAGCAAGAATTGAATGTACCTACCTAGAAAAATAAGTTGATAAGCTTTATAGGTAGGTACCTACCTTTTTTTTTTCTTAAATGCTATCAAACCAAGCATAGGAAGGTAGGTACCTACTTAAAATTATTATCATATCACCCAATTGAACCCATAGATGGAGGACAAACAATTAATAAAACCTAAAAGGATTGACCAAATCAAACGTTCCTATAAGCTTTTAAACATTTAAATGCTATTCTCAAATAAAAATAAACATCCATAAAAAAGCCACTTATAGGTAGGTGCCTACCTTCCACCTACTTTCACCTTCAAAATCAAGCTTACTTATAGGTTCTAAGTCTAACCTACCAAACCAAAAAGCACCCATTATTCCTAGTTGAATTGTCATTTACAAGATTTCCCCCTAAAAAAAACATTCCCACTTCAATCAACAAGCAATTGGATTTCACACGACCTTTCAATGTATAGGTAGAGTGGATAGAGAGGAAAAGTGTTTAAACCCACACTTTAATCTACCTAAATAATTTTGTTCTTTTTTGCATAGGTAGGTAGGTGTTTATTTATTTTGAATGCCTACTTCCATCCCCAAACGATGTGTGGATCTAGAAAATCTGTTCTAACAGCTCAAAGGTCGAGAATACGACTCTAAAACAAACATACTCCAACTACCTATCTTACACACATACAACATCTTCAACAAACCACCACCCAACTTAATTATAAAAGCTAGAACCTCAACAAAAAACACTTGACATCGTTCCTTTTCCAATTTCCGATGAATACCTACACCTTCGCCGGTCGTCTTTGTTTGGAGAAAATCCCACACTCTTATCAGATGTATATACATAGGTATAACGGATTTTTCTCGCAGAAAGGACATCTTCATCATCATCATCAAGCACAATAATTGACAAGCACAACAATGTAGATGACAGTTCGACCTATATTTTGACAGTTCGATTTTTGAAATTTAAATCTGTCAAAGTTAGAAGGTTGTTTTTAAACTATGATCTTCATTACAGCTCATTCAATAATATGAATACAATAAAATAGAAATAACAAAAAATAAAAAACAATATGGATAAGAAATCAATTTCAAAAAGGACACTCAGCTAAATGTATACATATTTACAATTGTATCCAAAGGATACAGCGGATAGAAAAAGTAAAGAGGAATAACCAACAATCACCGATTGGCGCGCACCAAAGGAGCAAAAAAAAGGAAAAAAAGACATCCATTGCCAGGCCACCAACAACAAACAAAGAATAGATATAAAGCACAGCAGTTAAATAAGGGATAAGAACCAAGGATCCTACTTAATAAAAAGGGATGAAAAGTAACAACGAGAGGACGATGAACAAGTTCCTAAATCCTCCTCTGGCACGAGTAGTTGAAAAGAAGAAAGGAGGCAATGCAAAGGAGCAACAAGGGGCACATTTTCATAACGACACAGCAAAAGGGGAAGTTTTTCTTCCTCCCAGTGTGGCTGCCTGTGTTCTGCTGCCGCCTGTCGTCCTGTCCTCCCCTCTTCTGCTTGTTGCGTTTTTTTTCTATTTTTCTTCTCTCAACATCTCATCTCCCTGACTTTGCAAAAAATAAATAAAAAAAACCTAACGAAAAGGTGGGATGAAAAAAAAAACACCCAATTCAGTCTAGCAAACGATAAAATTTCCTTTTCTTTGTTCATACTTTGCAATGAAATTCGCTGTGATGTGTAAATGTGTTGTGTATGTTGTTGTGTTCGTGTGGTGTAATAGAGCAAAGTTGGCTCAAGGAAAAACCCCAAGTCAACAGAAATTCGTAGTTCTGATTCGGTCACACGTTTGTCGCTGTTGCTTTGCTTTATAAGCAGCATATAGTGTGGTTATCTTTTTTTTAATACACAAATCGCATTTGGGAATATATTTCATTCGCTGGATCTGTTTGATTATGTTTTACTTTATTTTATTCTTTTTTTTGTGTTTCGATTTAATTCCACCTTTTGGCCAGTCAGTCAGTAAGTAATTGAATGTCTGACAGATGTTGAAAGAATATAATATCCCCACAGAAACAGTTGTGGTGAAAAGTTAAGCTTTTTCAGGTAGGTAAGTATTAAAGAGGTTCCTAAAACATGAATTCTGTTGGACAAGGACAAGGTGGATTAGTAGTGAAAAATTATGATTGACAAGGTGTAAAAACATTTAGACTGAAGTTATGATTTGGGTAGGTACCTGTGTGACACAAAAAAAAAGTAATAATGAGGCTTAATAGGGAATTTGGGATTGTGATTATTGAGAAAACAAGTGGAAGTTTTGAAATGGATCCGATCTAAGTGTTCGTTGTTGACCTACTAACATTAAAAACTCATGTTATCAAAATTATTGGTTGTTTTTTGACAAGCAGTAATAAGATAAGTAGGAAGATAAAATAATTCTTAAACTTTTATACAGCTGAATTATCAATTTAATCATTTGATGGGGTTTTCTTTTGGTAACAAAAATCAATTTTATTTTCCCCTTCAGATCTTTCAAAACACACATTTCGACAATCAAAGCCTTCCAATGGGCAAAAAAAATTAATTTTTTTATCGGGAATCAATTTTGAAGATCTGGATTTTTCGGCTGATTTACCATTCTTTAACTAACACTATTAAACACCAGAATAATTGACATTCATCAGTTTGACAAGTCTGGATCGCTACAGCTTTACAGACACAAACTATACTCCAATACAATAACAAAATCTATTTTCATATCAAAATCTGAATTTACTAAAAGAACCCCATGAGTTTGATTTTTCAAAAAATTATTTTTATCTAACGTTCAAAAACCAACAAAACAAAAGCAGACAATTTGAAATTTAAAGTTGTAAATGCATTCATTGGGGATCAAAAAGACTCCAGTGAATATAAATGTAGCGGGTTCGTTAACTTGGTATCATAGATTAGATAAAAGCGATCACAGAGCTAGTTTTTCCAGTTTAAAACCAACTGGAAAATGGCGAGTTTTTGCCAAGTTTAGCCAAGGCTCTTGAACTTGAACGCTTTTCGTAGGGAATGAGGGACAAAGAAAACTTGTCAAATACTCGTAAGGCCCTTACTATCAATAACTTATTGGAAAAGTTCTGCTGCCTCATCCTATAAAAACAAACAAAAAATAAAACAAACTATACCTATCATAAAATAGAATGAAATTCATTTCCAACATTGCACAACTGTTTTATACTGAGCATATTGTACAGGTAAACAGATGATTCCAGGATCAAATCTTAGATGAGTGAACTTAATTATTTTTTATTTGTCTCTTGAGGCAAAAGGTTACATGCCTAGCAAGACCCTAGAGAATTTTGATAATTACCCTTCTTAGCCCATTTTAAGGATTAATGTTAAACTTTCTAGAGTTTTAGACAACTTTTCTATCCAGGTACTTAAGTTTAACGAATCTCGACATTTAACAACATCATTACAAAATCTATTTTAAGTATGTATTCATACCAAGAACGACATAAATACATACGGGGTGTTTTATATGACAAAAAGCTAGAGCGTTCAGGATGGGACAACCAAAATTGCATGACTAAAAAACAACGACAAAACTTATAATGTCAAGCTATTGCTTTTTTTTAAGTTCAAACATTCATTCTCTAATTCGCTTTTTAAATTAAGTTTTTATTTTAAATAGTTTTTGAAATTGCAATTACGTATATAAACAGAGATGAGTATTTACTTCACACAGAGTGGATATAATAATATTTACCTAACTTAAAAAATGCTTTAAATATTTATCACAATTATTCAACACGTTAAATACTAACACAGCAACCTTCAAATATAAATTATAAATACTTAAATATATTTTAGAAATTAATAAGGGTACCTATTCATGCAACGTCGTATGTTTACAAATTGTGGAAATGATAAGTTTTAAGAGTCATAATGACATAATGATTTACACAATTTGGTTAAACTCATCCAAGGATTTTGCTGCGGAAAATTAACCAAACTGGTAAAACTTATCCAAACATCATTGTGGCTCTTACTTTGGCCTACTTGCCACACTAGTTCGAATCTTTAACACATGCTCTACTACTGCAACAGACTAAGACCAATCATCAACAACATACATATTAAGCGGAAATGACATCATCGAAATTTTAAAATGCCCAAATTCATATAACATAAACGAAATAAGTGAATTCTTATTGAAAGCAGAATTAAATGCATAAAATGTAAATGAATGTTAAAAACTAAATTAAGTATCATAGAGCGTTAGGTTTTTGCAAGTTATTATTAGCCTGTAACTTATTACATGATTAATAAATTTATAATAATAATTATAATACTAATAATAAAATTAATAATAATAAAAAAGGTCGTTCATTTAAAATTTTGTGTAAACTTAACATTTTGAAAATTTCTAACTTACGACGGTAACGTCGTTAAATATGCTATGCATTTGTATAATTTTTAATTTTCATTTAGAGGAAAATCTATGTAATTAAATTTAGAAAATTCTATTTATTTTTAAAATCTATATAACAAATAAACTATGGATTTAAGAATTTGTTAAACTTATCCTTTAAAAAGCAGTTATTCTTAAACTTATTACTAGTCCATGACGATTTCGTTCTGAATATTAAATAAAATGAAAATTAATTCGTTTTGTACCTATTTATTTTTTTCCATTATCTGCTATACATTTAACACATCTCTATCGTTTTTTGAACAATTGGCTTCACTTTCTGAACGCATCATTTGTTGGATTTTTTAGCACAGTCGGTATTTACATTGTAGGATTTTTTTAATGACGACGTTTTTTGTTGTTGTTGTGAGTAATTGCTTTCCCTTCATATATTGGAAACCTTTTATCCCAAAAAAAAATTTTTTAAACAAAAATGGTACTGGAAAATCGTCCAATGTAAATACTGCGCAATTGGTACAGCTATTTTGAATAGATACAACTGCAAAACAAAACAAAACAGTGGGATCTCAGTTACGAAAACAAATTCAAGAATAAAACCAGTGATGCCAAAAAAAAGATTTCAAACAAGAAACCAGAAAAAAATAGTGGACAAAAATTTCCAAACATATTTTTGTCCACGAACAAAATGTTCGTAAAACCTTCTGATATCATAAAGTTTCTTTCTTCTAGATTGGTGAAAGATCGATTTTTAGCATCTTTAAACTTTTCTTCATTCCGTAAAGTCATGCGTCAAAAGTTTCTAGTTTGAAATTTAAAAAAAATTTCTCTGGGTGTAGGGACTTCTTCAAAACAGAACGCGAGTAGCAGCGCATGAACAATTTGCAATGTATGCACACTGACGACAGCACAGATAAAGTTTAGTTTTATACTATGTACATGCCAAAATGTTCCACATTTAGCCATATAGAAAGTTGCTAACGGTGCAGAATTTGTATTTTAAAATTTTACTTTTTACTGGAAATATTAAGAAGCTCAATCACCAAGCCTAAAAGAGATAAAACCGCATGATTTTAAAATATGATAGTAAAATTCATAAGAAACTGTTTTTTTTAGGTAAGTTAGTTCATCACAAATTTGAAGACCGACAAATATGTTCTTTAACTCTTAAAAAAAAAAACAAACATTATTATTACAATCGATTGAAAACTTTTATCATCTAGTGTTTGGAAACGAAATTTAGTTTCATACGAATCTGTCGGCCAAGTGTAAAAGAGACACAAATATCTATTGGATTTTTCGACTTCCACTTCTTCCATTGCTGCCATGACTTCTCCACATTTCACTTTATCAAATAATTTTGTTTTTTAGGTTTCTTAAAAAAATAAACAAAAACAATACTTTAGCACAAACTACGATTAAAATAAAATATAAGAATACACTTCGGAAAAATTTGACATTTTGTTCCACAGAATAAAAAAAAACTCCCTTTAACACGAGTGTGAAGAATATAGCAAATGGGGAACAAAATAAAATATCCCATCACCTGTCTTGCTCATTCTCATACAGTATTTTGGCAACAAATGATTTTTAATGATTTTTTTTCCTTCACCATTGCACACTATTTTTCCACTTTGATTTCGGTAAATACTAAATAATTTTTCCAAGAAATTCTAATCAATCAATGAGAATTATTGGAAATTTTGTTTTAACAAGCAATTGATAAATTAAGGCTACGTTTTCACTTATTTATTACTTCATATTTTCACACTCATGACACATTTTTTTCTTTTTGCATCGTTTTTCGCCAGGCGACGGATGACGACGAGAAAAACAAAATAAAAGAAAAAATTTAGAAAAAAATTGCACTAAATTTTCTAATTTTTTATTTTCATTACCTTTTCTTTTCTTCACTTCTTCCAGTTATATCCACTTGATGATGAAGGGAAAATAATAAAAAAACAAAATAAGGCAATTAATTACAAATTAACAATTGTTTTTGTCAGATGTACCGCAGCTTTTTGGTTACAGACAGGTGGGGTAGACACGGATCAAAGAAATTATTACAAAAAACTCGACGGAAAATTTTAAGCGAAAATGTTTTCTGTATTTTCCTCCGTTACAAAAAAAAATAAGAAAATTACTTTGCACACACCAGAGTTGAGTTTTCTTCACATTTTTTATTCAATTCCATCCGTCCGTCCGTCACTCGCGTTTTACTTTATTTTCTTTTTTCATTCTCTTGTGTCTCCACCTCGTCTTTGTACCCTATGAACCGATTCAGCGCCGCGGTGAGAAGCAACCGAGAAACGAAGAAAAACGACGTCGAACAAGAAATAATATCGAAGGGAAAAAATTGGAACTTTTTCTCTTGTCGATTTTTTTTTTATTTTACAGTTTTAGAACAAATTCCGGGGGAAATCCATAAAATTTAACACAAAAACTTATAGCCCAACCGTTCACCGATCAATTTTTGGTATTTTTAGGTTTTTTATTGTTTTATTTTCTGGGAGAAATTTTTAGAAAAGTTTCCAAAAATGAAAATCAACCCAACACGCAAAGTTCGCCATTTTCTACTCTTTTTCGGTTTTCTTCTTTTGACATATATTTCTCGCCTTGCCTTGGCCCGATCCGATATGACGATGCGAAGTGTGCGATAGAGATACTTTGATGTAGAGGCGAATTGATGCGAATATTTCAGGATACAATGAAGAACAAGTGTGAATGAGACAAAGGGTGTATAGACACAAGGGAAATTTTATGAGTTCGCCAGGAATGGTGGATATATTGGCGGTCATTGCCATATAAGTGCGAGATGCATTTGTTGCTGTTTTGTGTGCAAATGGTGGATTTCGAGTTGTCTTCGCCCGGGATTTTTCTTTTATTTTGAAGTTCAGGTGTGTTTGTTTTGGGTATATATGAAAAATCTATGTTCAATGTCTTAGGCCATTTTCCTTAAAAATCTTTAAAATTAGAAAATAACAGTTTTTCTTAGAATTTTTAACTTTCTTTAAAAATTTTAGACTTCATTTGAATTATGAAACTCCTAAAATTCTTTATAAAAAGGAACTTTGTGAAAAGTCCAACTTCTTTGTTTGATTACTTTGCATAACTGCCCATTTCTAACTATTCTTTCAAAAAAAGTTAAATTGGGTTAAAATTGGTTTACAGTTTTATAACCTTAAGCAGCTAATCTAAAGCTAATTAATAGCTGTTTTTTTGTATTTCCAAATGGAGTCTGGCGAAAAGAGCGACATCGGGACATTTGTCTGCTACTTTGTATGGAACTATCTTACCAACAAAAATTTCACATTTCTATACAAATTATTGATAATACAACGACAATGATAGTCTGGCAGTACCTTTTTTATCGGAACATAAGTTAAATCAACTTACAGCCCTATTCTGGCGTTGTGAGGTCTCACAAGTCACTAGCTCTTGTGAGGTATTCCTTGTGAGGTTTGTTGTGATTCGATAACATTTTCGATATTCTGGGAAAATCCTCACAAGAAACTCAACACAGTACATGGACACGTTCAAGCATGTCAGATTTTCATGATTTTTTAATTTCTTGGGCTCTGATTGGCTGACTGTCATACAAAGAAATATAAGTAAAATTAATAATTTTCTCGATTTATGTTGAAAGCACCTATTTACTACGAAAGAAGAAACATATGATTTGTTAGATTGTTTTTTTTTTAATAATATGTAAGCTAAAATCAAATAATACATGCATGCATGTTTATTTGCATGAGTTATATTATTTAAAGTGAAAGTAACTAGAAATAAATACAAATGAAAATGTTAATGTGGTTATATGTGAAATCAGAGGTGTTTACTTTTAGTTGTGACCTCCTCCGAGGGAGATCACAGTTTCGATAGTTTTTGTGAGGATCACAACTTGTGATGTCGCTGCCAGAATACGAAAACCTCACAAAACAAAATTAACCTCACCTTATGAGGTTGTTGTGACTTGTCAGGTATCAGAATAGGGCTGCAAATCAACTTAATTATCTAGACATAGCTAACTCTATATGGGCAGTTGTTTTTTTATTTGACAGGTAAATTGCTTTGTCTTGTTGTTGTTTTTTTCAGACACTCTGTTTCCTTACTTTAAATTTCTGTGATTTTCTGTGCATTTATGTTCATTTTGGTCCAAACTTCTATCAAAATTCACATACAAATTTTTTTGAAACAAGTTTGGACTAAAAATCATAGAAATTCAAAGTAAAGGAACCATTGACTTATTATATATGGACTGCTAGTCGTATGTTTTTTCCATACAAAAGCTCAATAGAAAAGGGTTCAGCTTCTCCCTAGCAACATCAGAGCTTCCGTCGAACATGCGGCGAATTTCTAAAAAAAAAACGTTACAAGTGACAAGTCACCGAAGTTGCAATAAATCAAAACCATGGTTCATAGAAGAAAAGAGAGAAATCAAATATGTACATAAGTCGATTATTGTTCTAATAAATGTTTTTCAACACTTTTTAAAAAACTTGATTTATTTGTTTGTTGTTGTCGTTTTTCTAAATAAAATAAAAACACAAAAGAAACACTCCATTCATTTGTCAAAAGTTACTGCATGTCTGCCGCCTTTTCGACGGCAGCGCTAGTGGCGTATAGTAATATACTGAACAGACGTGAAGTTGGCTCCTGGCAGTCCATATATAGTAGGTCAATGAAAGGAACACACATATTAAACCTGTTCCTTTACTTTGAATTTCTGTGCATTTTAGTCCAAAGTTCTGTTTAAATTCAAATAAGAACCAATTTTTGACATAAGTTTGGACAAATCACAAAAAATCAAAGTAAACAAACACACATATTAGGTCTGTTCGTGTACTTCCCATAATTACGAATTTTATTTTTTTTAATATAAGCTCTGACAGAACTTTGGGGTAGATTCGTAGAAATTCGTTGTTTTGGGAGGTACGGATTTTAAGCGTGAAACACATTATTTAAGTCCCTTTTCACACGAGGGAAGTGAATTGCTAGCAACTTTCAGTTTCATTATGAGAAGTTTTTTGCGCACGGGAACTGTTAACTAGGCTTAAGCCTATTGAGGTGAAATAAGAAATAATTGTTTGCTTGATTGGTTTACAGTTTGATGCAAAAAAAAACCATTGGTCTATTTAAATATTCTCGCATGTCAAAAATAAATGAGGTGAAATGCAAAATTAATTGTTTGCTTGATTGGTTAACAGTTTCATGCAAGAAAAAACATTGCTGTCATGAAATGCCGTGCAAAACAATGGACCGGCAATAGTTTTGTATGCGAAAAAAAGTGTGGTGAATAAAATTTTTTTAATGGTCGGCTTACACTTCCAAAAAAAAATTATATTCAACACTTAATGCATTATTTGAATGCAAATGGTTTTTGAATCCAAACAAAATTATTTTCCATTTTTAGGCTTATTAATTTAGGTAAATTAATGACTCAATAAGTAGTTTAGGCCAAGGCAAGTATTTTGCCTTTAATTTTATACAATTTAATTCACAACAGAGTAGGTAGAAAAATTGTTTTGAAAATTTTGATTTTTTAGTATTAAGACTTAATTAATATTCCTAACCAAAAACATCAAACTTTCCACATTACTTCTATGATTGATTAAAATTTTAATGATGAGTTTCAAGATAGCTATTACTGTGCGCCAAAGGCGTCCTTATATCCAAATTGGCTACAAACCTTATACAATTTTCGATATAGCCAGGGCTTAACGTTTTCGATTGCCACCCTGGGTGTGTGGATGTGTCTTCTTGGGGAAATCCAAAGCTTTCACTTTATTTAATTACTATTTCCGTTAGTTTCTGTAGTTATAAACTCCACAGTAGGTGATAGCTCCCCACCCCATATCACCTGACATTTGGCTGCGAATACTTGACAAAAGAAGTTCCTCTTCTCTAAAATTGTGAAAATAAAAATTCTTACTATCGAATTCGTGGAGATTGAAAATTTTTCATCCGAAAGACAACCCAACAAGGTCCCTCAAGAAATTCATGTGAAGTTCCTCGTGTCGTTGCTGCAGAACTGATTTGTTTTGCATTGTGATCCTTGGGTGTTATCACCGTTTGAAATTATCCTTAAAACTGTCAAAAAAACTGGCTAATTCACAACTTTTTGACCATACTCTGCACAATAATAGAGGAAAATTCAAGATTGTCAGTGGAAAGGACCTTGCCTTCGATGTTTTTGCCTTGATTCTGTGTACTTTTCATTTTTTATTATAGTTTTTAGTATCTGTTAAGTAATTGTTCACAGCAGTATCATTTCTTCCCAATATTCTAGTTTTTTCAGTTTCTTGGAATCACCTAACGTCTCTATTTCTGATAAAGTCAAAGTATTTCCACAGCCCATTTGAAATTTAAGATTAAATACACTTTTCTACAATTTATTACATATTTTAAACTTTTGACTAGAAAATAATCTATTTTGACTTTTGCAGAACAATCACCCTGATTACTATTGTCGTTTTACTAAAACGCCAGTAAAACGACAAGGCTCTAGAAATGACAATTTGTGCTAGAATGAAATTTAAAGCGATTTCTCCGCATTTCATGACACTCACAATTTTAACAGGACACGCTTCACTGAAACGCCAGGTGTCGCTTTTAGAGCCGTGTCGTTTTACTGACGTTTTAGTGAAACGACTATCGTAATAAGGGTGAATATTTCAGGTGACCTAACCTTTTTTACTCATTTTTGGCAGTTTATTATATAACTTGGGAAATTCTTATGGATTTTCCTAATAACCCGTCAACTTACTTTATCATCCTTTATTGGAGAAAATGAATATCGAAAAAAAAACCCAAGGCACATTATCGTAAAACCTGACGGATTTGACAATTTTAAGATTTAAGTATATTCTGGTTGCAGATTAATCAAAATATTGAATTTTGCCTGCTCATTAGTAAGAAAATCGCAATTTTGGATTTTCTATGGAAAATTGACGGTCTTTTCGCGAATGAGCCTCAATTTTCGATCTGCGGTCCGTTGAAAATCTCTTCTTACATTGAATTGAACTTGAATGGTTTGTTAAAAATAATAATCACACCTCAGATAAATTTAAAATTTGTTGAATAGTTGATTATCGAAATTGAATTTTGGTTTCGCGAATGTCAGTCGATATTTTTCATTTACTATTTTCTATTCAACCGACAGTAAAACAAATCGCTTTTCCCTTCAGGATTCTGAATGGAAAAGTGTACCCAACCTTTCTCCAAAACCCATAAATAAATCAAAACAAACTTAATTTTCTTTACATTGTTTTAATGAAAAAAAAATCTTTAATTATTAAACATTTCAAAAGAGGTGCAAGTGTTTTACACAGATTATATATAACTAACCATTTACACGATATATAGTCTCTCTCTATATATATGCACGTACGATTGCTGTTCATTACACCTTCTTATTATAATGCGTTTTTTTTTTTGTTAATATTAATAAAAACCAATAAAGTGTAACAGAGTATACAAAATTATTAATTTTCTTTTCCTTTAAGCTATAAATATAGTAAATTATTTATATAATGCATCGATAATGATATAAGGGAGAAAAAAATTAATTATTTAAAATAAAATATTTCTAGCAATGTTTCTTCTTAAATTTTGTTTGTTCCCCAAAAATATTTTATTATTTTTATACACTTTTTTATATATATTCTTTTTCTTCTTCTTGAAATAATTTTTCTTAATCCTTCTCGACTATTTCTTGGGGGTTCTTCTTATATTTATTTTTTGTCGAAAACTTTTGTATATGTTAGAATGAAAGAGGAAATTGTAAGGATAAAATCAGTAAAATAAAAAAGAAGACAAGCAATATAGTGCCCTATTACACGACGACTTTAATAGAGTCATGACTTTTTTCGAAATTCAATGATTGGGAACGAGAAAAAACATGTGATCTTACCTTTGTACTCACTTAATTTCGAAAAAAGTCATAACTCATATGAGTCGTCGTGTAATAGGCCACATAGGAGTAAAATAGTTTTAAATCAAAATTTTAATCAAATTAAATTTTGTTATTTTTTCATTTGTTTGTTTAAAGTGTATGTATGTGTATTTGTGTATGGTCTCATGGTATGTGTCTACCTAATTTTCAAATTTAAGGTTTTCTATTTGTTTTGTAAGTTCTTCATTTGGTGAATTATACGGGTTCGGATTTGGACTTAGGATTGTTAATGTTGTTGGGGAAATAGAAAGTGTTTTTGTCGTTTGTGGTTGTTGTTGTTGGGGAAAATAAATGTTTAAATCATCAAAAGGATTAACTAAACGTTAAAACCGGGATCTTACGAATACAGCACTGGAATCGTGTTCGCTATAACCCAGGCGCTTTGTATGCTTAAACACTTCATTTGTTATAGCTGTAACGGGCATTGATTGATCGAGGTTCTCAGCCATTCCCAAAACCAAACGCAAATCTTTTTGCATGTGCATTAGAGGCTGCTGGGGATTGAAGTCACCCTTCGCCATTTCTGTAAAAAAAAATATAATAAAAAAGAGGTTAGTTCACTATTATTACTAAACAATTTGTTTGAGGGAAAATGCTTTTAAGAATCTGTTTTGTTAAGATTAGTAGATTGTAAAAATATTTTTTTTTTATTCTAGGATTATACCTTTTCCTTTTTCGAGTAAAAGTTGCGATTTCATTGACGTCAATTCAAATATATCGATGATATCCTTCAGTGATATAGAGAAGCGATCAGCTGTGAAAAAAAAAAAAAATAAAAAAATGTTTGCTTTAGTTCTACAAAACAAAAAATTGCTAAAAGACCACTTAGGGTTAAGATCTTTGAACTAGTCTAGGGGTCAATTCTCGCTGTGAAGTGATAAAAAAATATCATTTGAGTTTTCACAATAATTTTTCATTTTATCTCTATCAGTTTCTATTAAAAAGTACTAAATGTAAAATTTATTTTTCAGTTTGGTTCAATTGTTTGTGCAAAATGTCTAAAATAATTTGGTTTTAGATAAATTTCGATTTAAAACGTGGTTAATTACATAAAAGTGTGGTGTTCTATTCAAGATTATGTAATTTTTTTTGTCATTTGAATTGTTCTCTTCAGGATTTTGTATATTTATTTGACAATTGAATTTTTATTGTTCACAGTATTTCACACAATTGTTACGCTGTCATAAAAAAATTTATTATTTAGAATTATTGACATTTCAGTTCAATTTTTATACAACATACTGAATCGAGTTAGGCATGAAGTTGTGAAAAAATGTATCAGTTCACAGCTTCAAAGATCAAGAGTTGAACCCCAGATAGAACACTACAAATCTATAAAGTGTCATTATTAGTTCAGTTTTTTTTTTTTTTTTAAAGTGGACCTAAGCCGTGTTTCTCCTGGACCTTTCATTAATATTTTGAAGAAACATAAGTTTTTATGTACCAAACAGTGTCAGTTTGTTGATTACATACAAGTGTTTCTGGATTTGCCAATGGAATAAGGATATTTAATAATGCGGACACAAGAGGAACTGCAATTAGTCTATGGAGTCGTGTATTTACTAACTTTAATGTAGATGCGTGATGATTTACTGAACTATTAAAAGTAAAGAATTTATTTGAGAACTTCAAAGGTGGGAGTGTATCTTTACATTTATGTTGTGCTTCTGTTTTCAATTCATCAATGCTCCTGAATCTGAGCAGTGGAACACCTATGTGGCCAAATTCCTAAAAGCAAGATTAGCAAAGCAAAACACATGCACAACAGATATAATAACACAAATACACGGATGCAAGTAAATTGCACAAGATAATTTCAACATTTGCATGTGCACAAGAACACTAAAACATTTCAAGATTTTTAATTTTTATTTCCAATGGCCTTTGATAATTCCAAACTGAGAAACTGAGGTTTTCACCGACTAAAAGTTGACATAAGATTTTCTAATGTGTTTTTTCATTTTCCAAGATTAAAACGTAATTCAAAATCATTTGTTCTGACATCTGTAACGGAACAATTTTAGCTAAAGAGTTTAGATTTTAACGAAATCTATGACAACCTTGCCTTTAGCTGTTTTTTTTTAAGTATGTATCGGTCACATTACGAAACAACTTACCTAAGGCTAAAGCTTCTGAAAAGCCAACGAGGCTAACTCCAAGTATCGTTTGAAGAATAAGGTTAACTTTACAAGCATTACCAACATCTGCAATTAAATACAAACTCAAGTTAGTTATAAATTTACACCTTAGTTTTTTTTAACTTACCCCCCAAGAAGAATGTATTTTTGGCGATAGTCTTAAAGCACGAATGACACTCTTCGAATACAGTGCGATCACCACCAGCTAAAATTATAAGCATACCGTCTTCGGCTTCTTGCCTTGTGCCATGAATCTACAGACGCATACATTTAATTTCTTCGCTTTTGATTATCAATAGAATTTAACTTACTTGAACCTCTAGGTATCTACCTCCACATTGTGCGATACCTTCAGCGATATCTTGTGAAGTTTCTGGATCAATGGTGGACATTTCTACGTATGCCTTGTTGTTAAGGTCTTTTCCTTGTAAAACACCACAATTGCCAAATACCAACTAGAAAATACTCTAAGGTCAGCACAAACAAAATATACATCGAAACCTTCCGCCTCATTCTTTCAACCAAAGCAAAAACAAAACAAACTTACATCTTTTGATGCTTTTGGATCCGATACACAACAGAATGTAATGTCCGCAGCATCAACAACGTCCATTGGAGTTTCCTTAACTTCGGCACCCGCTTCAGCGAATGGTTTGCACTAAAAACAATAAATTAGATCATAACATCCTGAACAACCCGTTTCGCTATCACAACTTACCTTTGACATTGTTCTGTTCCATACAACCACCTTATGGCCTGTGCATATTAAATCTTTAACAATAGTCGATCCCATAATTCCTAAACCGAGGAAGCCAAAAGTCAAATTTGATGGAGTTATGTCCCGTTCGGACAAAGTTGCCGATCGAACATTCATATCGATTGCCTGTGCCTCTGGCCGACTTATTATAGGTCGATCAAGTAGAGCAACTGTTGAGCTCATATTGCGTCGGGATAAACTGCCGATATGCGACAAAGCGTCCGTATTTACTCTCCTACGTGACGATGTAGCCTCTGTGGCTTCTGATTCAACTCTTTTCCTTTTGCTCTCCGATGCTTTGCTTGCACTGCCTCGACGTTTTGCTGCCGACTTAGTTGCCGATATGGAGGACTTTGCACGAGATTTAGCTTTTGTTCCTTTTTTTGGGGGTTTTGGTGGTTCACCAAGATCATTGGTAGAGTCGGCTGTTTCAAGACCATCGCGAATTTTATCGAAATCAGCATCACTGGCATAGTTGGGAGCAGAAGCAACTGAAGCAGCTTTTATTTCAGCATCAATATCAACGGGATTATCGATGTAAGCTAGAATTTCTTGCAAAGCAAGTTTAAAGGAGTTTGGCTTATTGGGGCGCATCAGTTCCTCTTTGTATGGGCCTTCGAATGGTTTAATATTATGCTCCTCAATCCATGCGCTAAAACGGAATGAGTTATTTCGTAAGCTATAAAGTCAGGGTCGTGCTATTTTGCATTTATATTTATTTAAACCAGAACTTGACACCAAGAGAAATATTTTGTATGTAAAAAAAGCTTTAAATTTTTGTTTAGTTTAAAAATAATCATTTTTAAATCTAGTTATGTTAAGACATTATTTCTCATCTTTTAGCATATCTTAATAATTTGTGTGTCATAGTAAATTTCAATATGTTAAGAAAGTTTTTAAAAAATTGAGCAAACAGCTTAAACTCATCTGTTTACATATGACCTACTGAATTGAAATACATTTCTGAATCTGCAACTTCTTACAAGAGGCATTGCGTTTCGTTACCTTGTTTTTATGTTAAGATATTATTGAGATATTAAAGACAAAACTTTGAGTGTACTGTCTAATACTAATTTTTAACTTCCGTTGCCATTATTATATGATCAGAGGAGGTACACTAACAGCAATTTTTATTTGCTTTGTAATTTGTGATTTAACACGCATTGTCAATGAAGTTCCACCGCAGCACTTAATTTTTAGGAATTCCCAGGGCTATGGAAATGGATCATTTAAGCGTTTTACTTAGTTCCACACAGAAAAAAAAGTTGGCTACATACACTGCCTGTCAAATACCTTATATGTACTTGCTATGACGTAGGCCTCATTCCATTTGCCAAGCAAGTTGCTTGATTCGCAACATGTTTTTAAACTTGCTTCACTACTGGCTTCAACGATTCCATGCCAGTTGATGAGCAAGTTATTTCAGTTTAATGAACAATATTGTGTATGGCAACTTGCTTGCCCGCCTAGCGATAAGTTCCCATTGTCAACTCCAGATTTGACTTTCTGACACTTTTTCTTCTTTTGTCCTCATGAAAATTATCATATGAAGTTGATAGGAGAATATTTAAAATATTTAAGTGAAGAAGATGATATTTGAATGAAAATTAATAATTTTTTTAGGTAGAGCGATTGAATATGTAAATAAATAAATAAATTTAGTGGCGCAACAGCTCATGGAGAACCAGGCTACGAAGTGAACATCAATTTATTTTAATAATTAAAGATCGTTCACGATTAACTACCATTTGTTCAGTATACCAAATAATTTATTCCTAATTTAATTCGAGCTGTAAAACAAGTATGTACACATATAAAAGAAATTTAAACAAAAATTATTAGAAAACAACAAAAATAAAAAAACTCATTTAATCAACAAAAAAGGACCTAGTTAATTGCATTTTATAAATTAGAGTTTATTAATAGTTGATGGATTGGGTCTTAATTTATCCTTCGGCTTTTTTCGTCACTGGACACTGCAACTACCAGTGACCAATTAAGCCGAAGGATAAATTAAGACCTTTGTTTATTTATTCATAACATCAATGTAACTTTCTTTCATTACAACTACTAGTGACCAAAAAAGCCGAAGGATAAATTAAGACCTAATCCATCAACTATTAATAAACTCTAATCTATCCAACTATTAAAATCAAAATAATCAACAAATTTCAATTTGTGCGCAAGATTCTTCAAACAGCATACGTCACAACTCTTCTTTCTTTTTCTTCTGATAAATTATCTTTTGTTTTGTTGGTTAATTTTTATATTTCGCTGAGTTAGTGTAGGTTAGCTATGTACCATTGAGCGAATTTTGACAATACAAAATGTATACAAGGTGTCCCACAGTCACCGCGACCCGTAGACGAAAGTCATTGGTTAGTGAGGTGATTAAGTCGAATTTAAAGAGGTTATTTTATAACGGTTTTTATGATTTTGGTTCCCATTTTAGTCTAATTTGCCAATCTAAGAAGGATTCTAGAATCCTGTTTTTTTTAAACGCTCAAACCTGCCCAATGTATTTATTGACTTTCAGTTTGTTTATTTTTGTTGTTGATATATATAATTATTCATCAAATATTCTTTTTTGGTACAAAATTTTTAGGAAAATAAATTGAACTTTCAGTGCAAAAAATTATACATAATAACATATGTATTAAGTTTACAAATTGGTAAAACTTGTCTTTTAGTTAATGAACGGTCATATTTTGTATGGGAAATGATTTACATAAATTGGTTATACTCATCCAAGGATTTTGCTGCGGAAAATTAAAACTGGTTAAACTTATCCAAACGTCATTGTGACTTACTCTGATTGAATAACCTAGCATTTAATCTAATGTATAAAAAAGGTCGTTAATGCGAACTCTTGTGTCATTTTACACAATTTGTTAACTAACGAAGTTGCATGAATTGCCTCATTATTTTGAATAAAATGATATCAAAATAAAAAAAATAAGAACTAAAAATCGCGTTTGGTAATAAATTGAGGAAAACCCGTTATTCACACAGGAAAAAGTGGAGGCCAGGTCAAAGTGGTTGAAAATGTTTGTTTGAGTGCAAAAATGATTTTAGAATAGGTCGTAGATTGAAAAAGATAGATTGATAGGGATTCAAAATAATAAAACCGTTATAGCTCTAAAACAAAGCAAAAACCAGAAAATTACCTCTTAACTGCTTCAACTTAAATCACCTCAGGAAACCATGGACACCCTGTATGTGTTAATAACAATAAATTAACTTATTTTTTAGTTTAAAATACATACAGCGATCGCAGAAGTCTATTTACGACCATTGTTTTGCCATTTAATAACACCAAAAGCTTTAAATATAAAAACAGACGTCCCTGAAAGTGCATTTTTTCATAAATATTGTTATTATTAAGAATATTAATAATATTTTTCCCAGTACAGGTATAACCTACTTAACCTATACGGAACAGACAGTATAACATGAACACGTTTTGAGTTCCATCCAAGTGCTAACGCGATCAAATTCCCGTATTTTTAAATGTAATTTGCTTTAATGGACTGAAATAAGCCACAAACGTCAAATAGCACAATATGTAGTTCTTGAGCTCTAATTAATTTTAAGAGTTATACAGTAAAAAAAAAAACTATTGAAATGCTTTTTTTTTAATCTTTTTGTTTTTTTTTATAAAAGCAAGTATGTGCGGGTTAAGCTCACAATAAGCGAAAAGAGAATAGTCATGTTTTTCGCGTAGAATGTTGTTCCCGTGAAACTTACAATAAGGCTGATTATTTAACATAATTTCAATATATACAAAAAGCTAAAAATTTTCGAAAGATTTACGAAACTAATAAGTTTTCAAGTTTTATTTGGGATTCGGGATTATGCAACGTTCCTTTTCGTTTTACAGACTAAAATAAATTATTTTTGAAAAATCAGTTAAAAACTCACGCCTTCCCATCGAAATCGATTTAAAATAAATTTTCGATATCTTTTGAAAATTTCTTAATTTCAAATTTTACTTAATAGCATCAAACAATGGGTTACATTATATTACAAATACATATCTAGTTTATTTTCGAAGCTCCATTTCACTTTCATAATAAGTGGAATATAAAACATAGGCATCAAAGGTTGAATATAACCGCTTCTTGAGCTCATTAGATAAAGGCCCAGTTTTTATGAGATCACCCTTAATTCTGGAATAAGCCTAAGTTAACTCCTGAAATATGTTTTTAAATTAAGGCCCCTATTATGAGGTTCGATTCGCCGAATCTAACGTTCGACTTTTCAAAAATAAAACTGCGATTTTGTTCAAAATCACCAAGAATTACAATTCGGAATCGAAGATATAGGCGAATGTTTGCCTAAGGTATTGAGTGACATTCAAGTTTTCCAAATTTCAGTCATTTACGGCAAACTTAATTCAGGCGAGTCGCAAACGGTAATTCCAAATAGTCACATTTGAACGTTCGACTTGGAATCGCAAGTCATAATAGTTGCCTAATTTACATCCCAACCTAAATCACAAAACTAGAATGCGCATTTTAGGGCGTTTTCAGTGATTAATGTAAATAGTGGCGAATGGAAGGTTGCTACTCAGGAAAATTTTCACTATGGCCGTTACAGTGCATTTCATTTATATTGCAATTGCATAGTGATGATATTATTAGTGGGTTTTATGCTTTATCCTAACTTCAAAACGTCTCCTTACCTTAACGTTTCAAAACCTCCCAAGGTCCCGATGCGGTTTTAAAAAAGATCCAGTACGGACTTCAACAGCTTTTTATTTTTTAAACATATAACCTATTTTACTCAGGATTTAAGTTCCATGTTTGAAGTCTCTAAAGTAGCAGGTTGGCGCAAAGGGCGAAAACCAATTTCGGCTAACATGATTACCCTCGAAGTTGTATTCATATTTTTTTCGATGCACTGTTTAATTACTAAGGCCCCGGTTGTAGGACTACAAGACTTTGATTTTTTGCTGGCTATCAATCACACCAAAAATCTTCTGTGGGCTTCTAAGTCTATATTTAAATTGAGTTCATTAAATCTTAAAGCAAATGAACTTAACTGGCATTTAACAAAGATCTACCATCTACTTCAAGGTAATATCCGATTGCTGTGAAAGTGCAAAAGAATAACTGATTTTAACAAAAGTGACGACTATGCAGCATAATTCATTGTAATGACTAAATAAAATGCATTTAAACCATAACTCGTTGGGATAAATAAATTTAATACTTTTTTTTTTATAAATCACAATTTAATTTCAATCATTTCATCTAAATAAAATTTTCGATCAGAAAAAAGTTAAAAAGGAGTTAAGCAAATTTTTAAAAAATGTTATACAGAAACAAATCCCTGACCGCTTCCCGAATTCCCTGACCACAATTGTGCTCCCTGACTATTAAGTTTAGCAGACACCATGCATTTTTAACATTCTAGAGACTGTCTAGCTCTTGATTGTTTATTTCAGTTTTTCTACTTTTGTATTGGTCACATGCCAGAAACTTAGTAAAAATTTATTAGTGTTAAACAAAAATGAATTTTTTTCGTTTTTGAAGTACACCAAAATGAAAAAACGTATGCACGGTGATTGCAGGACAAAACCACATCCAAAAATAATAAAACCATTTTTAGCCGTTTACGCCCATGTTTCATACAAGTTTGTCGATTCCCCTTTCATGAGTAAATTCTAGACTATGTGAACAGGCGTTTCATACAGATACTTGCCAACAATCTATAGAAATTGTAGTGGGACGCCCGAAAAGGGTAATTTTTATGGTGACGAACATTGGTCAAAACGCCAACCCAGGTGACATTTAAAAAAAAGTCATGTCAAAGGACAAATAGATTTGTACTGTTATCATGGAGGGTTGAGTGGACTAAAACTGCTTTGAATACGCACCTGAGGGGCGCAAATAGCAAACATCATGACCATTTTCGTAAACATTTTTCTTGTCTGGCTAAAAGGAATCAAAATCTATAGTGTAATAGCTGTACCATATGTATATTTTTAACAAAAAATTATAGTTCTAAATTTACACTTTTGAGGACCAACACAAAGCAAGTTCAGTCTGCTATATTTTTTTTTGTTTGACTGTACTAAGAAGGTTAGACACAGATACGAACATATGGATAACATTAAAGTCAGACATACCAGCACAAATGATCAGTGGTAGCAAAAACGAGTATCTTTCTACAGAAACTACTATTATCATTCAACGTAATCACATTTTAACGATAATCCTAATAAGGGGTCCATATGTAATGAAGGTACTCAAAACCCGAATATCTAGGAAATTACTTAAACTGGAATAACCTAACACTATTCTCATTAAAAGCATATCCTTATACCTAGGTATGTACATAATATCGATGTTCAAAAGACACATAGACGTATTGACGGACAAAATGCAAACAAAAAACTTTTAGACTTCCTTAAGTTTATACTGTCATCAACTTTTCTTTTTTAAACGAAACAATAATAACAATCTTTAAGGCACCCAGAATACAAATGGAATATGCTCATTTTAAAATTGGTAAGAATTGTCATTACTAGATCAAAGGGTCACTGAAAGCCATACATCAACAACTTAAATTTTTTTTCTCCTAAATACAAATTTTCTATTTTTTGAAAAAAAAAGGGCTCAAAATCTTAAATGAACATCAATTTCTCATAGTAGCTACTTGCTACTTTAAGGGAAAATGGTTTCAGATAAAAAAAATTTGAAACGTTTGCATTTGTCAATAAAACATGCGGGCATAAGTATAAGTTAACTACTAGACATAATAGATAATTTTTCGGATTAGCCGCGTTATAAGAATTTTAAGAGTGCACTTTGGTACTCACCCCGGGACGAAAGCAAACTTGACAAAAAAGCTTTCTTACCTTACATCAAGGGTGTAACGGATAGAGTTGGCAAAGTGTTGAAGAGATATGGGGTAAAATCCATATTTACACCACCAAAGAAGGTGAAAAACCACCTTCAGTCACCAAAGGACCACTTTCCTCTCCAAACACCGGGGGTATACGCTGTTCCCTGTAGCTGTGGGTCGCTGTATGTTGGACAGACTCAAAGAAGCATTGCCACTCGCTTAAAGGAGCATATCAATGCTGTAAGTAAAAATCAGCGGGAGAAGTCGGCAATTTGTGAGCACATCTTGGACAATCCAGATGAACACCACTGGATTCATTTTGACCAAGCCAAGGTTTTAGCTCAAGAATCTCACTATATCCCGCGGCTGGTACGGGAGGCGATTGAAATAAAACGCAACCAAAATTTCAATCGAGACGACAGTTTTAAGCTTTCGCGTTCTTGGGATCCCGTCATTAACGCCTTACCGTCATCCCAGTTCAAGCTTAAAACGCCCGGCGATGTAGTGAGCATTGTTTGCTCCCAACAACCTGCACATCAACAACAACAACATCATGAGATAGAACCACCCACGCACAGCTACAACCTGCGTAGTCAATCTAATACAAATAAATCATAACATCTCAAGAGCAGTTTCCCGGTGACCACGCTCAATGCAACTTGATGCGAAACGTTCGGGGTGAGTACCAAAGTGCACTCTTAAAATTCTTATAACGCGGCTAATCCGAAAAATTATCTATTATGTCTATTAACAACCGCGAAAGCCTAAAAAGTTATAGTTAACTACTAGTTATAAATTTTGTTTTAGGTTTGTTTCGATCCCAATTTCAATGCAAGAATTGCAGATACATTGAAAATAAGACTTCTAACAAAAATAAAATATTTTGTATTACAACTTTATATTTAGGTATGCATGTAGTAATTTATTTATTAACCTAAACAATATTTTTTCCATTTGAATTAAGACGAGAAAAAGAGTAGAAGAATCAAAGTAATATTCGGATGCCTCTTTTTTGCATCGGAAACAACACATAACCAAAAAAAAATCGCATAAGTAAATCAGACATTCTCTTATCAAAACTATTCCAATTGATTTTCATAGATTATAAATGCATTTTTTTTGTATATCTAAATACTTACTAGTTTCTAGAACCGAAAAAGAAAACACATTTACACGGAACATTCCTCCGAGGCTGATGTAGCATCTCTTCTGGGGGTTCAACGATCTAGAGAAACAGAAAAAGAATATTCAAAAAAGGAAAACATTTAAGCGAAGTTTTTGGAATAGAAATAAAACAATTGGAAAATAGCAGGTAAGTATCTACTTCAAAATGGAGAAAACCAAAATTGAATGAAAATAATTTGTTTTACAATTAACCTAATAATAATTATAACTTACCATTGACGGCCAGGGTGTGAATCCCTTCATTTTGGCCCTGAAATTAATGAATAGAAACAAAAAATTAAATATATTTGAAAAACTAAAATTCGATCAAGTGAAAAGAACGCGCGGGAAAAGATTTTCGCTCCGACTCTGAGGCCGGCCATTGTGGTTGGTTTTTGATTGCATTTCATAGATTCATCGAATGGAAAACCACTGAAAATTCAACAGAAAATCAACTTTTTGTTGGTTATGTTTGAAAGATAACTCAGGGATTAATAAATTTTATGGATTTTCACAAATTTTCAATCAAAAACGTTCCAAATAGCCACGGCGACAGTCAAATTGGATAGAAAGCTTGGGTGTTGTAGGAAGTTTTATGTACTCGATTACCACATGAAAAATAAGCAAAATTCTATTGAAAATTATGGGTATCATCACTAACAAACTCACCATATTAGATCTTTAGGTTTGTAAATAATCGGTTCGGACATTATTTTTGATTTTGCTTTGCGTTTGCGAGCAATTTTTAATTTTATTAAAAATAAAATTTCTTTTTCTATTTGCTACACAACGACGAACGACAGACAACCCACTCGGAACACTTTACGGAGCCAAATAAAGCGAAGAGTGGTAGAAAGAAAGAGAAGAGCCAAGTTCGTTGTTTTTTTCTTGTCAACACTCTATCTCACTCTGACGAATTTACGAGTTTAATTTTTTCTCGTTTTATATTTTTCTTAATAAAAATCTGCAATTTTTATTAAAATGGAAGATGATGAAATCATAAAATAAAGGGAAAATCTATGAGCTGTTTATATTAATGTATTTTAATGATGAGTACTTGAATAAACAATTGGAAAATAATAAAAATTCTTTGGACTGGCACTGGTTTTGGTCTTCTTGATGCGTTTTTTTGATAGAAACAATATGGCCGGCCGCTGGTTTTTCTTGTTGTCAAAAATTTTAACGAAGGATTTATTATTATGGGATATTCTAAATGGGATTTATTTTGTTGATTGGGTTTTTGTATTTGATAAACTGGTTGCTATGAGTTTAAAATTATAACGCTGAATTGGTAGGTGGCGTAAAAAATCCATCCCAAAAGTTACACCCCGACTCCACAGGAGATAATTCCAATCAGAATGCCCATCTAGACCATAGTACACATTAGGTGTGTTTGTTAACGCGAAATTTCTTGGTCCACATGACGCATGTTTGCCTTACATGCTTGGAGTGCGAAAGACAATGAAATAGAAATAAAAGAAACTAAACATGCACGGGTAGGACTGTTCCTGCAATTTTTTGATGTTTCTCTTTGTCTGTGTTTTTTTTCTTATTCTGCTACATTATTGTTCTGGATGTAGCTCAAACCTGCAGATAGCTGTCAAAATAATTCGCTACTGAGAGAACAATGTCCAGCTTGAACATGCTTCGTGTAAGAATGCTTGCATTACTGAATACAAGTTCGAAAGGAAATAAGCAAGTTACCCAAGTTTGGGAAACTTGGAGAAAATTTCAAGTTAACAAACAGGCATATTAAAGTGCTTTTCACGAGAACCGCAAACTACGAATATGGATACATTTGTTAAGGCAATTCTAAACAGAAATATCACCAAATTCTTGTTTTTTACTTTTCAACAAACTGAATAAATGATTATCTACATTTTTAAAAAGAAAATACAGTCTAAAATTTAGTTAAAATTTAGCATTTTTATAATTTTCTACACGACCAACGAGATATAAGGTGTGTTTGGATGCTTTTGTAGCACGAAGTTCAAAAACTGTCGAATATTATTAAAAAGAAAACAAAATTATAGAGGAGAAAACTTACCACAAACTAAAGAAATACGTTGAACCAGTTTTGTAGCAATTTTGTGAAAAAAAACGTCAAACATGACACACACTATCATACACAAAAACCAAATCCTAAAACTCACACAAGAAAAAAAAATATACACAGGCGTGTTTTGACAGTTGCTTTCTTCCCGCACTCAGAAACTCGTGTATCAGAAATTTGCAAGCTTTTTCATGGACGGGAAGTTTTTTGCTCTCTCGTTGCTACATTTTGGAGTTAACAAACAGGAATTTGTGATATGAAGTGCGAAATCGTACGAATTCGTACGAATTTTCAGTAACCAAACAGCCCTATTTTCTTCGAACTGCAAAACACTTATTCGCAATCCACAACATCAGCCATGTTTATTGAAAAAATTATAGCTAGCACAGTAAAATCTCCCTTGACAAAAAAAAAAAACAAACCCAAAAGTGCCGATAAATAAGTCAGTAAAAAAATGGATATAAAAATTTAGATAAAGCTTGTATTGTGGATTGCAAATAAGTGTTTGACAATTCTCAGAAAATATCTCGTTGGTCACGTAGAAAATAAAAATGCCAAATTTATCAATTTAAACTAGTTTATTACTATGTTCCAAAATGAAATCCGATATTTTAGCTGAAAACTTTCGGTGTTCACACTGCCAAAACCAAGATTTCGTCTCTTATGAACAGAAACAACTATCATTATGTACTTATGTGCTTGTGTCTCTCTCTTTTTGCCTGCTTAGCGTTGGAGTTAAGAGTTCGCATATCGCATCGTTACAATTTCAACGAAATCTCACAATGAAATGCGAAGATTTGGACTGAAATCTATGAAATCCGAGATTTAGCTCCGGTGGGAACGTAGAAAGGATAGTTTACTCAGTTTGTTGAAAAGTAAAAACTAACATTTGCTGATATTTGAGCTTGGAATTGCCTAAAGTACCCTTTTACACAACGAATTCTTATGAATCATTACTATTTTCAAAATAAAAAGAATGCAAAGGTGAAATCAGTTATTTTTTCTCGTTTACACTCATTGAATTTCGAAAAAAAGTCATGACTCAAAAGTTGTCGTGTTATAAGTGCCCTATTACACGAAGACTTTAGAGTCATGACTTTTTTCGAAATTCAATGAGTGTGAACGAGAAAAAACGTCTGATCTCCCCTTCGCACACATTTAATTTCGAAAAAAGTCATGACTCTTAAGTCGTCGTGTAATAGGGCACTAAGGGCACAAACAAATTTATTTGCAGTTCGCAGCTCATCTGAAAGGCACTATAAAGGCTGACCCAAACCAACGCGAATGCGGAGCGATTCGCAGCGAATCATTCACAATAGTTCAAAATATGACAAATACACAACGCTAAGTGCCCTATTACACGACGACTTTAGAGTCATGACTTTTTTCGAAATTCAATGAGTGTGAAGGTGAGATCAGATGTTTTTTCTCGTTCGCACTCATTGAATTTCGAAAAAAGTCATGACTCTAGAGTCGTCGTGTAATAGGGCACTAAACAACAGGAAAAATTCGTCGTCACTCCGCATTCGCGTTGGTTTGGGAGAGCCTTAAAGACCAAGACAAAAGGTAAACAAATATTGAAATGTCTCGATGTCGTTTTTTTCACCAAAGTCCATATGGAAATGCAAAAACGCACCCATCATTAGCGTTTCCATTTTCATTGAGTTTTGCGCATATTTCAAAATCAGTGAAAAATGGTGGATCCCTAGATGTGTCACTGAAATTTGTTGTACGTTATATGTGTGTTTCTTTGTTCCTTGTTTGGCAAATGAGATTGTTTCTAGCAAGGGTTTATTATTTTATTTTTTTGAGAACAAAGCAATTAGTTTTTAGTGATATTTAAATTATTTTTTCGTATTTGTTGTTATTTTAATACTACGGACAGCATCACGAGATCTTGAAGGAAGATAATCACCCCTATTAGTGAATTCAGCGTATGAGCTGCACCACCGACATTCTGTTTAACTTATTTGATATTAGTGAAACCGCATACCATATTCGCTCTCGATACAAACATTCCCATTTTATAACCGCACCAATTGTGTTGCGACTCTGCTGTTTTTTTTCTTCACTCTCCAGAAAATCATAATGAATAACAAAAACTTCAAGTTAAAGTATAGTATCGTTAAAATGAAGAATTTAACATTCTTTTTAAAGAAATAAATTATTTACAATTTTAAGATAGTGTTCAGATGGGCTTCACGTGAGGCCACTTATGACAGAAGCGATACTATAGTTCGGAAAATGATAGGGAATGGGTAATGTAGTTCATCTGACGAGTTCACTAATTGAAAAAAACGCGAAAGCGAACTCAGCGCGAATCTGGGCAACGTTAGGAGAGTAGAATATTGCAAATTCACTAATCGGCATAAATACCTTCTATTTGTGTACTGTGCATTTTGACATGAAATATCCACCACTCCGTCTCATCTCTTGTTTGGATGTCAAAAAGATCTCTCCGCGATTGTACCTTAACAGAGATATCTGGCCAGAATTTTTACAGGTGAAGATATTTTTGCTTTATGTCTAGAAATTCCTTTTTTGTCTCAGTATTTTGTGTCCTTATGCCAGTGTTGATGTTAATCTCTGCATTTGCGGGTAGCGATTAAGTTTTTATATGTTATTAAGTGTAATCTATGATTTCGTGATTTGATTAGGACAAAGCCCTTCAGATATTGAGTTTGGTTTTTGAAAGCTTGTGTGAAATAGCTTCAGCGATGTTAAAACAAACATGTGCAACTGTTATACCTCATTGCACTACAGCGTTTATCTTCTAACTAGGACATGTTGATTGATTTATTGAAGTTTGATATTTTGATAGTCGGATGTAGCAACCATAGATTGTTGCTCGGTTGCGCGATGAGTGCCAATTAAGAGATTGGGACATATAGCCTAAGGTGTTTTTCTTTTTAAGCTCAGAGCACTTAGAGATCTCAACTTGTGTTTTTTTTTTAATCGGAGCTAGCTCGGAGTACGCTCCATGAGCTCAGAATAAAAAGACCGATCGAATGAAGTAAATAGTTGAACGCATTCAATTTCAGTTCATACTTTTGAATTTTTCGAATTTTTAATCGGCCAGTAATTAGGTCAGTACTTTAGTTGCGTTGAACACATCGCAAACGTATAAGATAGTTCAGTGCTCAGATGTGCTTCAAAATTATTTCGGACGGCTTTAATCTCTGCTCAGAGCTTACTCCAATAGCTTGAGCTATACTCCATGCTCTGCTCAGAGCTATAAAAGAAAATTGCCTTTTTATCCGCTTTCATACAAGGAAACTGAGTTACACGCAAGAATAGGGGTCTGCAAGATCATTCTTTCACGTCTGACTCTTTCCAAAAATTTAATGAGTGTGAAGGTGAAATCAGATGTTTTTTCTCGTTCGCACTCATGAAAATTCGAAAAGAGTCAGACGTAAGGAATCATCGTGTAATAGGAAGGAACGGTGAACAAAGTCTCCCCGGTCGAGTATTTAAAGAGATTTTTCACATTTCCTTTCACATCTAGATTATGGTGCATTCAAGAAATAGACTTTCAAAGGAAATTTCCAAAACTACCTACAGATTCCCAGCAACTTTCTTCGTGTAAAGGCAGCGAATCATTCACAATAGTACAAAATATGACAAATATACAACGCTAAACAACAAAAATTTGCTCACGCTCCCATTTGCGTTGGTTTGGTAGAGCCTCAATGCAAACTGGGGCCCAATACCGAAAGAGTGAGTTTTTTCTGTGTCCACAGAAAATCGTGTACACTTCAATTTTTGCTATTCCGCATCAAGAGTAAGTTTCAAGTTTTTGACCAATATCATATGCACAATAAGTCAAATTTAATCACACTTGTTTTGTGCGTGAACGGAATTAGCCAGTTTATATTTCTGAGATCTCAGAGGACTCAGAGCGCTCAGAAATATAAACAGGATTCCTCTAAAAAATTCCTCACTTTTCCCCTTAAAAACTGAGACTGAAATTTTTTGGATTCGCTTGCTCAATTATTTTTTGTCTCAGTAAATTCTATAAGAAGAAAGGAAAAAGAGAGTTGTTTTGACTTCTATGTGAGGAATACTGTTTATATTTTATTCTCCTGCTCTGTCAAAAAATTGAAGAAAAATATAATTGAAGAAATATAAGCTGGCCAAATGTGTACACGGAAAATCGTTCACACTTCGGAATTGGGCCCCTGAGTACTAAGACACGGCATGGTGCGCAAAAATTATTTAAGAAATAAATATCGAAGTAAATTTTTACTGATCTGGACGTGGCTTAACACGATGACTTTTGAGTCATGATATTTAAGGTCAGATGTTTTTTCTCTTTTGCACTCATTGAACTTCGAAAAAAGCCTTGACTCAAACGTCGTCATGTAATACACGCAGGTTCCACTTGGATATGAGCCATGCTCTAGACTATGAACATGTCTTTAAAAAAAACCAATGAGGGCACAAAAATCCATTTCATGCAGGGAGAAATTGGTTTGCTGATTGGATTGTGGTTGGGATGTTGGACATCGTTCATGTCCAGTGAAGCCGGCATGATAGGGCACTCTCAACAGTGTATGAAAAAGACCGATTACTAAAATGTTGACTATTATTTGTTGTTGTGTTTACGTGTGATTTCATCCTCACGTTCACGTCATTTTTTATTTCTGATAATTCCAATTTTGACAACCTCCTGAATAAAATACCTTCTATTTATGGACTGTGACTGTGAGCCAGTTGACTTTCGTGAGATGCAAATGTTTCTGTTCATAATAACACGCTCGTGTGGCCTCCGGGTTAAATAATAGGTGCGTTCATCAGCGAAAATCTGAAATTTCAGCCAAATATCATACTTCTTTTGTGTCGAAATATTGTATTTACTTTTTGGTTTTCCTGGAAGTAAATATAAAGAAGAACTTTTTTCATCGGAAATTAAAAATTGAAATTAAATTAAGATCAAAAACGAGTAACTATATGAGGATGAATACATATGTGTGTATGTAATTTGACTGGAAAACGATAAGTCTTTGTTTTTATTTGGATAAATATTTTCGAAAATAGTTGTGGGCACACTTTTTAATTACAACAAAATATCTAAATTTTCTAATACACGTCTTCATCGGACTCTTTGACCTAATACAATTTATTAACTGCGTTGTTTTGCATATCCATATGGACTTTGTGAAAAGAACGACATCGTGACATTTCAACATTTATTTCCCTTTTGCCTTGGCCTGCTATCTTGTATTGAACTGTCTACCAAAAAAAATTTGACATTTCTATTAAATTATGGACAACACAATGACAATGGTAGTTTGGTAATGCATTTTTTATCGGGACAAATAAAGTTAAATCCACTTAATTATCTGGACATAGCTAACTCTAGGCGTGTTTTACCCTAAAGGCACGTGGGAGTACTGGCAAGCAAGTCACAATACAAACACTTTTGTTCACTAAAACATACAAACCCAAGGAACTTGCTCATCAACTGGCATCTTATTTTTGAAGCCAGCAGTGAAGCAAGCTGAGAAGGAAGTTGGGAGGCAAGCAAGTGGAATGCAAGTGGAAAGCAAGTGAACGGCAAGTGGAATGCAAATTATGAATTTGACAGACTATATACGTAACCAACTTGCTTGCCAGTACTCGCTCGTGTGGCCTCTGAGTTATTGGAAATAGCTAGCACATTAATATTTTTCTCAATGAACAACAACAAACCCAAAATTTTCAATAGATAAGGCAGTTAAAAAGTGATTATAAAGTTGAGAAAAAGTTTTATAAAGTTGAAAATAAGGGCCAATTGTACAAATTTAACTTGAACTATGGATCAGCTGAGCTCGAGCTATTTCTTGAACCATGTCAACTTTGCGTGCGTTGTACAACTGTGAGTCAAGAGCAAATTAATTGAACTCGAGTTTAAAGTCTATTAACTTGAATGGGAGTATATTTATGGCTAAAGATGATAGTATCTTGTGTGTAAATGAAAGTATTCGCTGTACTGGTAATCGCTCGCTATCGAGCGAAAACCAAGAGGTACTATGCGACTGATTTGATGGGGATCGTACCGTGTGTGTACGTTTGTTACGACCGTGGAGGCGATATGCTTCCGTTTTGGTTGCTAATAGATAAATATGAGACTAATATTTTGCATAAATAAATTTACTAAAAAGAGAAACTTTTTTGACAGTTAATGGAATCGTGAGTTAATTGTATGGGGCGTGTGCTCACTTTCGATATCGCAACCGATATCGGTGCAGCGCCTAATGTACATGTCAGCTGTCAGATTATTATTTAGCTAGTTTATATTTCTGAGATCACAGAGGATTCAGAGCGCTCAGAAATATAAACAGGATTCCTCTTCCCTTAAAAACTGAGACTGAAACTTATTGGATTCGCTCATTTATTTTTTGTCGCAGTAAGAAGAAGAAAAGAAAAAGAGAGATGTGTTGACTTCTTTGTGAGGAATACTGTTTATAGATATTTTATTGTCCTGCTCTGTCAAAAAGTTGAGGAAAAATACTAAGCGCTCAAAAAATATAAACTGGCCAATTATATTTCATAAATGATCATGAATTATTTCGAAAGGTTTAGTGCTTTTCCTTCGTTTTTATATAAAAACAAGTGAAGTATATTTTATACAATTAAATACTGAATGAAGAGAGATCCAACTCGGTGGATTCGTTGGAAGTATCTGCATCGTAGCAACACTGGTTGAAAGTGAGTGCGCGGCCACAGCTGCTGAGATTGTATCATCATCTGCTTCCGCCTCGTCATCGTCTTCGTTGATACTTTTAATATTGTGCTCAATGGGTAGTATTTTAGTATTAGTTAAATTTTAGTTTTAAATAAATTAAAACAAGATCAGAAAATATTGTTGTTTTTTATTATTGTTTGACACCTGTACGTGGATAAGCGAGATGTCACTCATATTTTTTGACTAAATTGACTTTAGCTGACAAAGTCGAACAAATTGCGATTGCAGTGAGAAGGTATGTACACAAAAAAATTCTCATCAAAAGAGTTAAACAATAGCCAATCAAATGTTTGAATCATGGTTCAAGCATATTTAACTGAACAAAATCAGAGAGTTAAAATTTGCCTGGTTCAGCAGTGTACGATTGTACAATAAAAAAGTTAAACCGAATTTATACCATGATTGAACAACGTTGTTAATTAATAAATATTAATTAATTAATGTTTTGCTTTTCCCCACTGTCATGGGTTTACTAATCCATTCCGAGCACATATCCTTAGGACTTTCTTGCAAAAATTAGTTTTTTCACTGACGGGTAGATAAGGGGGGCTTACATGGATCAACATATCGTTCAACATTGTTGGCAACCACCGATGTTAGATCATTTAAACGCAAAAAAAAACATGTTGTCAACCTGTGTTTCAGGTTTTCAAAATATTTTGAAAACTTGTTAGGATTCCATCAAGCAATGTTGCCAACAAAGTCCATCCATATATCCCCCTGCATAAGGAGGTTTATATGTATCAACATTGTTTACAATATTGCTTAATGGAATCGGAACGAGTTTTCAAAATAATCTCAGCATGAAGTTTCGTTAAGTTTAAACTTATGTGGCGCTGGAATAGGGTTGAGTATTAAAGTGAGTATAGCGTTCTATTGGTACTTGCATTGTGGCACTAGCTATAAATACGAATTAAACGTACCTATGGATACAAAGCTATCCCAGTGATACTTGAACGCGGCCAATGCTAGTGCAGTATAAGTGGCTTTCACATGAGCTGCGAATAGCGAACTGGGAATTGCGAATGGTCCTGAGTTTGGACATTTCTTTCACGTGAGTAGTCGCTGGCAGACGCGAATTGTTATAAAAATAAACCACTAAAACGAGTGCTTAAAAAATTTTAGGTTAAAATCGACCGAATTTTGCATTTGCAGATATGGTGGCATGCGTCCTGATGTTGTGGATTGCGAATAAGTTTTTGACAGTTCGCAGAAAATATCCCGTTTGTCGCGTAGAAAATATAAAAATGTTAAATTAAACAATTTGAACTAATTTATGGCCGTGTTTTCTATTTGAAACTGTAGATAGGATCGTTTATTCACTCTGTCAAAAATTAAAAACAAGAATTTGTGGATATTTAAGCTTGGAATCGCCTCAACAAATTTAAAAGCATTCGCAGTTTACGGCTCATGTGAAAGCCACTTAATAGTAATACATATATGCAAATAAGACTCCTATTATAGGATGATTCTTTGCGTCTGACTCTTTTCGAATTTTCATGAGTGCGAAAGAGAAAAAACATCTGATTTTACCTTCGCACCCATTAAATTTTGAAAAAAAATCAGACGCAAAGAATCGTCGTGTAATAGGGGCTTAAAAAAAATCCCATAAACTAATGTCGAATTCCTTCCAACCATTTCAGACCGATTATTTTTTTTTTGGTTAGAAGGAGTTTGTAAAAAGTAGAATTTTTATGTTTGTGATTTTGTGTGCCAATTCACAATAAATATTTACCACAAGTTTTCCAGAGCAAAGGTACGTGGGTCAGCTAATCCTTCATCATAATATTTATATAGTAATTCTTAGTTTCACTTGGTAAAGTTCGATTTCATCACTTCTAAATCTATCGAGTCAATCCAATGTGCATCGGTTATACATATAGAGTTTCACTTTTAATTTGATTATGAAACGAATATCGTATTGAGAAGTTGAAAGAATATATAATATTACTAAGCACTCTTTGCCAAAAAATATTTTGCGCAGTAAATAGAATCAAAAATTACAATGATGATGTTTATAAACAGATTAATTTTAATTAATTTGATAAAAACAATTATTATTCATAACTTCCAAATCAGCTTGAAACTGGTATGCAAATGCTGTTGTAATCGTCATTTCCTGTTCATTAGTTTGCCAAAAAGAAATTAATTGCTTTATTTTTATCAATACTGATAAATATTCATCATTCTAGAATATCAATTGAGATATTAATATGAACCTAGTGTTCAAATCTTAACTAAGAATTACTGTAGGTGTACATTTGTTTTGATAATTTGTTATTAGCTCACTTAAGAAATTGTCTAATGTTCATAATAAATTTCTTAAAGATTTCTTAATTAGGTTATAGCGCGTGTTATTATGATCTGATCCGAATTAAACTTTAATAGCCATTCCATACTACCCCATTAGGTATTAACACACATGTCAAAAAAGTGTGAAAAAATCATGTATACAATTGTGGACCACTTGACAGCGTATGGCTCACGATTTGACATAACTATGTTTGTAACTATATCGGATCGGTTCTTAGGTGCCAGTTATAGCTATCATTGAAAATTTTAATGATTGATTTTGAGACATTTAGAAAGCAAAGTCATTTATTTTTTTGATGAAGAAATAAAGCTTTTGACTAAATTAATATTTTTAGTCAAAAGAAATTTCAAATAGACCCAACTTTTCACATAAATTGACCTTTCTTTTCTCAATGCTTGAACTACCTTACCAATGATCATTGGAATCTTAAAAGTCATTTTATGGGGAAAATAATGACCAACCTATTCGAAAATTTTTTTGACTACAAGTATTAATTAAGTCTCGAACTTTATATATTATTCAAAATAATAAATGATTTTGCTCTCTATATGTCTCAAAATCAGTCATTAAAATTTTCAATGATGAGTTTCAATGATAGCTATAACTGGCGCTTTAAACCATCAATACAACAGTACATTCAGTGCTCCCAATATAAGTTTTACTTTAGCAGATAAATGCCAATTTCATTTTGTAAATGCTGTCAGTAATGTATAGCGACACACAAGATAAAAAGCGAGTAGGTATGCAAACAACACGTGCCATTTACCTGATCTGGGTGGGTGGACAATAAAAGCCACCTAGCCGCCAGAGTAAAATTAATTTTTAGATCATTGAAAAAAATCCAGTTGCAAAGTTGGATTGATTTAGATCAGAATATCTATCGATATTAGAAGACTGCAAATATTGTGTTAAAAAATCTAGCATTAGAAAAACTATACTGTCTGCCACGCCTTTTTTTCAAGCCTTTCTTTATAACCATACCTTTTTCAAATCCATGATGTTATGGTCAATTATGTTATAATAAAATGATATTGATCTTGACAGTTGTGCAAAACCAATTTATTCAAAACGTGACATCAACACAACGAAACCCCACTGCTTCGAAGTGACAAAAATGCTGACGTATAGTTGAACCCATCTTCTTCTAAAACATAAAAACAGCAATTACACGAAAACAATATTACGTGTTTGCCCATATCGGGAACAAATAAGCCGATTGCAATTCTCTGCGGCTTTTAGTTGTGTTTACTTTTTGATTTGTTATTTATTGTTTTGCCCTGCTACGTATAGGTAATATATTTTTTTAAGCATAATCGTGCAAAGAAAAATAATTAAAAAGTTTTAAGGTTCAAAATATTAACGTTCGACTTGAAAAATATTTGTTTAAATTTAACAACACCACAACGTATAGAGTTATTGAATTCCTGTCTTTCTTAGCGAAAAGTTGACAAAAAGTGTAGAATTTAATAAAAAAATGTTTGAGGATAAGGAATTTGTGTACACAGATGACCAAAAGCAGAAACTTTCTAAATTAAGGATATTAGTGGAAGGTGATTTGTGATAAAGGAATTTTAATTCGCGTGAAAGATCGGCTAATGGAAATGTTAATTTTGACAGATTGCAGTGAACTTGAAATCGGTACCGAGGATGTTCTCCTGTCAAAGTTTCTATATGCAGAACAGTGGAATGTCCAAAATGCATATGAAAGAATTCATCGATACTATGACTTCAAGGCTTTATATCCAAATTGGGTGGCGTCCCATCCACCAGAACACTTGAAGGACCATTTTTTAGTGCACAAATGTAGATTTGTTATGGCAAAACCAGATAAAGAAGGCAGAGCAATAATGATCAATAAATCGGGTAAGTCCAGCACCATCATTAGTCTGTGGTCCGTTATTTTTCTAACAATAGTTAACTATTGTTAGCATTAGTTGACTTTTATTGTTCCTTTATTTCTAAATAGTTACGATTCGTAACAATATGACGTCATAACATCGTTCCTAAATGCTTTTTGGAGTGTCAAATAGTTACGATTTGTAACTTTTTCCAACTCATGTCCAGGGCATGAGTTAAAAGTGTTGATCTGCCAAAGTGCATATGTAAACCGATTTGTTTACAAAACAAACCAAATTTGTGTTGGTTTCGATAAAGTTTGGAGAAAAAACAATAAGTAAAATGATATTTGTGCCAATTATAAGCAATTAAGGAAATTTTCGTATTGCCAAATATACGATTTTATAAAATAACAGTGCAAATAAAATTGTTTTCATTCATTCATTTGACACATTAAAAATATCGTTTCTTTCCTAAATAGAATTGTAACAATCCTTACAATGTCTAACAATGACACATCAACAATGACATAACAACAATAGTTAACTATGGCTAGAAAAAGAACGCACCACTGAAGATTATGTGAGATAAAATTTCTTAGTAAAATTTTTTGTGTTTCAGTTGATCTATTTGATAAGTATCCAAATTATTTCTATGATCTCGTTGAAATGGATGATTTGATATTTGAATCTTTGTTTTTGCTGCCACAGGTACAAAAATGTGGAATAAATATCGTTTTTGATCTAATCGAGTAAGTAAGAAAGTTTTTTGTTGATTTAAGATTTTGTTTATATAACTATACTCGTGTAAATCCATCATAAGGCAAACATTTTTTGCCTTGAATACTATATAATAATGGTGCATAGAAGAGGTGGAAAATTATTTTGAAAATTTAATCTCTTTTCGCATGAGAACTGTTAACTTAACTATAGACTATAGCTGGACAACTGCCCAAGTGTGTTTTAGGTAAATCTAATAAATATGTTTTCGCTGTTTTCGAAAACGTCAAATCAATATCAATTTGATCGTCAAATGATCATCATTTTTTGACGCAGATACTGCGTCAAATATGCAATCTTTCTGCCAGAAAAAAAAATCGGATTGATCAACGTCAATTAATTTACTTGCAAAAGCATTTGACGTTTATGAACACGCTCTCTGACTTTCCAATATTTTGTTCATCAACCCAATTTTGTTACTGCAAAGCTGCACTGCAGATGATGTTTTCAAAAATGGGACTTCAGCAAGCTGCATTATCGAACACACTGCTTGTGAGGCAAAATTTGTATTAGAAAATAGAATAGAATAGATGACCCAGATGACGTTTTCAAAAACGGCCTATGATTGAAGCCTGATTCATAATGCGACGAGGAAATGAGACGTGAGTTATCGTCCTTTATGTCAAACGACTTTCAAACAATAGGTTTGTTCGATGAAGTTTACACAGGGTTGAACCAGGTTTTCTGAACAACCCCAAGAATTGTCAAAAAAAAAAACAATTTTTTTCGGTTCTCAAAAACACATAACGGCTCTCACTTAAGCTGATAAGCAAGAAATAAAATTTGATTTAGAAATCACAAAAAGAAACCACAGTTTGCATTTTCTGTTTCTATTTGTTGTTATTAAGAAAAAGGAAGGAAAGAAAAAGATGACAGTTCACGTCATGCTCTCGTCTCGTTTCCTCGTCACATTGTGAATCAGGCTTGAAGATGTTTAAGTGCTAATAAGTTGTTTTTCATCCTTTACTAATTGTATTGTGGGGGAGGTACACGATTGTATGCAGGATCGAGAGTTTGAATTTGATTAGTTCTGATTTTCGACCTCTTACCTTTTAGAATTTTTTTAGGTATTGAAATAACAGAAAAATTAATGGTATATGTATTTTTTTTAATACAAAAACAAATGAAATTTGAATAAACATGTGTAGGAGTGAATGGTTTGTGTTGCTAGATACGGTAATAATACAACAATAGGCACTTCCTTTGGAGGCGGCGAAGTACTTGCAAGTACTTTGTCAGCTTTTTTCAATGAAACACATAAAACTGCTTTCCCATGTAAAATGTATCTACTCTCACATGAGAACATATTCAGTTGAAAGTACTAGATTAGGGTTTTCATCTATCTACTTACAAGTACTTTGCCTCCTCCAAAGGAAAACGGCTAATGTAAACAAGAAAAGGTTTGTGGGTGATGCGTACGAAGGTTTAACATCTTTACTTTATAATCTCTGACCACAACAATAGGCGTGTCTTATTATCATCAGGATTTGAATTTGGATAACATTTTAACACGTACTGCAAAAACAATTTTGAAAATTTCCTATTATTTTGTTTTTGTATTAGATGTAAAAGTTAATCTGGATCCAGACAACGATGACAAAAAAACACACCTCATCACTTGCAATTACATCACACAAACGCAATATGGTGTCCATACATTTGATATACGGCATACCTTGTTTTTCTTGTACTATGTCCAAAAACGATAACGATATTAGGCGTGTTTTATTATCATCGGGATCCGGATCTGGATTAACTTTTAACATGTACTACAAAAACAATTTTGAAAATTTCCCACTATTTTGTTTTTGTATTACGTGTTAAAGTTAATCCAGATCCAGATCCGGATCCTGATAGAAGATAATAAAACACGGCCAATATCTGTTTACAGCGGCGTATACAGCTCCATTTCTTGGGGGGGGTCATACCAAAACAAAAACCCAATTCAGTTCTTATAAATTTATGAATTAAACGATTGATCCACGGTTTTCATTTTTTTCGCTTTTTGTACTTTTTTTTATTTCTGCTGGTCCCACAAATGTTACCATTTTTTTTAATTATTAAGGTTGAAATTTTAGCAAGGTCAAAAATCGTTTTGCATAACTTTTCTTTCGAAATTTTGTTTCTCAATATTCTCCCAATTCCGTTTACATTATTTTGACAAAATAAAGAGAAGTTTGGAAATTGTAAAAAGGGCGTAATTTTTCTTCTTTTTTCAATTACCTTTTAATCATCTTAAAATAAAATACAGTAGACCCTCGATATAGTGAGGTAGTAAAACCAGCCTGTTCACTCTTTCGGGATTGTTTACTTTTCCGCAAGCTTTCAATGAGGTTTAAAAAAAAGAAACACTTGTTTAGTGTCCTTAAGCAATGTTAAATTCTTTCGGGACATTTTTGTTAAAAAAAAAAATATATAACAAAGGTCGTTCATGCAAACTTTTTACACAATTTGTAAACTTACGACGTTGCATGAATACCCTTATTATTTTCTGTGTAAAACACAAATTTTGTAGAGCTGAGTTTTAGAAACAAAATTTTGATCCACTCCCGAATTTTAATATGATCTTGAGGTTGTGTACCAAAAATATTTCGTATGGATTTTTTGTGCACGCTAAAAAATATGAAAGTTTTGGAGATGTTAATCTTAATATTTTACTTAATATTAATATTTTTTAATATTTTTCTTAATATCTTTACGTTTGAAGACAGTTTTAAGCGACACTTTGCATTCATTTTTTTTTAATCTGATAAGGGGATAATAAAGAGGGAATAATTTTCTCATTTATCAATCAAAAATTGTGGTAGTTAGAACCACTCTTTTATTGGAGACAAAAATTCTTAGCTTCCACAATTTGTTTTTATTGAAGCCTGAAAATGAACATGTGAAATATTGGCCGCAGATCAGATCTCAATCAAAAAATGTTTTTAGGGTGTGTGACAGGGCTGTGTCTAAGGGTGGGGCACTGGAGCAAATGCCCCAGGTGCCTTCCTATGAAGGGGGCCATGACGTACTGTGAATGGCTCGCCACGTTCCATGAATGGTGCCATGAAATGTGTTTGCGGAATATTCGTTGACGCAAACTGCAAAAGTCTTCTCTTAAAAAATGCAAATACAAATTTTACTGCGTTAGTATTGTGTTCAATAGTCAAGTTCGCTAAAGTCGCGAATTTGAATACATCATCTACGGTGCAACTGAGCAGCACAAAAATCGAGTTGATGATTATTGAAAAAGCAGAGAGCATGTTTGTAAACGTCAAAAGCCTTAGCAAGTAAATTGACTGGCTTTGATGAGAACAAATTTTCAACAAACAGAACGGTTACATATTATTTGTCATGACGCTTTCTGCGTCAAAAAAACGACGGTTATTTCACGAACAAATTGACTTTGACTGACCGATATTGTGATCAATTCATAGTTTAGGGAATAATGTTTAAAAGCACGCTTAACTTGCGTTGGATTGTCATCAATCGAATATACGATCAATACGATCAAAAGAAAATGTATTTTAAACACAATCCAAAATTAATAGTAACTGTTAAATTCGTGTTTAAAAATCAGACAAGAATGTATGATTAGAGTTTTTGTTGATTTCATTCAAACATTCCAAGCAGAGCGATGTATTTTAAGTTACGTTGCGTTGGAATGAAATTAACGATAGAAAAAATATCGAACTAAAAATAAAAATGTCGACAGGTTAAAAAATCAATTTATATCAACTTTTTTTCTATGTACTAAATATTGGGAAGAAATATCGAAAATTCGATAAAAGTCGATCCTTTTCTTAACTTTCTTTTTAGGCTGCTGACTTTTTGTCTAAGTTCGAAGCTAAAAATTCTATGAACTAGTAACCAAAATAGGTATTCTTACATGCAAGAAAGTCGATATAAACCGACATTTCAACTAGTTAAATCGCCTTTTTTGCTGGTAATTCGTACGTAACCTATACTGAAACATGTTGGTACTGGGTTTGAGTCGGAATGGCCCTGGTGTATGGAATACGGTTTAAAGTAAAATTTTTGTTTTTCATTGTAATATTCGAATAATATCGTCTGTTAGTTTTTTTTTTTTTATCCATTCATTCATTTATTTTTTTTTTATCGAAGATGATTTCCTTGATATTTTGAACAAAATTCTCACAAAATAAGTAAGTTAGGTTAGGATCTGGAATCTGTTGGAAAAAAAGTACAAAGAAACTTGAAGGTATCTTTTGATATACCAAATTTTGGAATGTTTGTTTACCACCAAAACAAAATAGAAGCACACGATTACATCAACGGACTTGTGAAGCACACATTTAAACTCAAAAAGTTCAATGGCCCGAGCTCGTTTCCAACAACTCAAGTTTATGATATCAGTAACACCATCGATGAAAAAAAAAATCGAGGACATTCGAAAAGTTGTCGAGTATATCCCGGAAGAGTTTCAAGAGTTTTACCATTTAACACTCGCCTGGAAGACTACTAGTTCTTCTGAAAGAAGCAACTCAGTAAACAATGTTGAAACTACCTCTGATATTATAAGATGATTTCCTTGATATTTTGAACAAAATTCTCACAAAGTAAGTAAGTTAGGTTAGGATAGGTTAAGGTGGCTGTCAGGAATGCTGACACACTTAGGCCAGAATAGACCCATTGTGATACCACATAAAGAATGCGAGGTAATCCTCGCTAATTAAACCAATTGGAGCTTTTAATAAAGCGATGGAGACTGTGAATGTCGATTTTATTTAAGTCACTGGGATCATGAAAGAAAAAAGATTTCCTAAGTGTGTTTTGCGTCTTTGAGAAAGAGCAGCACATAAGCAAAGAAGGTGTGGGATGGTTTTTTCCTCCTCCTCGTCCATGCAGCTTCTACAGAAATCATTTTAAAAAACACCGAGTCTATTGGCGTGTTTACCTATGAGGCAGTGTCCAGTAATGACACCAATTGTGGAGCTAATATGCAATCTACTCTGAGATAGCAAACATTTCGATCGCTTTGGATCCAGTGTTGGCCAGATCTGTTTTGTCGCCAGACAAGTAGTGATACCTGTCCATCTGCTGTTTGTCATCATCATGGAATCTTGCTTAAGCATAAGTTTACATGTAGCTATCGGTATTCCAATGTTCATCTTGTAAGGTGATATTGGTGTACTGGTTCCTATCCTGGCGAGTTCATCGGCTTTACAGTTTCCTAGAATATCTCTGTGTCCCGGCACCCAGAAAAGGTGAATGTTGAACTGTTCTGCCATCTCCATTAGAGACGATCGACAGTTTCGGGCAGTTACGGAGTTTGTAGAAACAGATCCTAATGATTTAAGGGCAGCTTGGCTAAGAAGATACGGATATTCAAAGTAGATATTACGTTTTCTTTGAGCAAGATAAAACTTCTTTTATCGCCAGGATTTCCGCTTGGAACACGCTACAATGATCAGGGAGACGGAAGGTTTTAAAGCCATCCGTGTAGAAGTGAATTGCTTCAGCTCTCAAGAATTCATTATCTTCCCAAGTGGATCTTGTTGGAATTGTTACTTGACAATTTTTGCCAAAAAACGGCTAAGGAATGGTGTAGTCGGAGTGTTTAGGGACTGATTCGAATTTGTTCAGAATGATAGTGTGGCCAATAGAGCTATTGGACCATTGAGAAATGGCTCTGAGACGAATAGCTGTGTTCGCCGCCACTTCTTTAGTGTATATATCGAGGTGTGTGATGTTAAGCAATGTGTCTAACGCAGCGGAAGGTGTCCGCTCCGCTGATACACATGCAAGCCGATCTCTGTACTTTGCTTAGCTTATCACGATAAGTTATTTTATTAAAAGCAGTCCACTATACTGCCACCCCATAAGTGAGTATAGGTCTGATGACCGCTGTGTATAGCCAGTGGGTGATATGTGGCGACAAGCCCCATTTGTTTCCAATAGCTTTTTTACAGGAGAAAAGTGTCACTGCGGCCTTTCTAATTCTTTCTTGTATATTTGGTTTCCAGCTCAACTTTTTGTCTAAAATCAGACCCAGATATTTAGCTTGATCTGAGAAGTTAAGTGGAATACCATTTATTGATGGAGGGTCTATATTCGGAATTTTATATTTTCTTGTAAAGAGGACAAGTTCAGTTTTGTGGGGATTAACACCTAGTCCACATTTGTCTGTCCATTCAAGTAGTTTGTTGAGAGCGGTTTGCATTAATTCTGTTATGATTTGAAGATGCTTTCCCGATATTGCAATGGCAACGTCATCAGCATATGCAATAACTTTGAACCATCCGCTTCTAGATTGAATAACAGGTCATTAATTATGATGTTCCATAAGATTGGGGAATAGGTAGGTTAAACCGATCAAAAACAATATTGAAAATAATTTGAGAATTAAAGAGTGTATATCTGCCAAAAACGTAGATCTACCAAATTGATTTTGAATCAAAAAATACATCAATGCAAAAATGTTCTGAATGCAAGTGGTTAAAATCGTCTATTTGATAAATCTTAACCCAAAAAAAAAAATTGTTTAATTTCGACAATAAAACCCCAATAGTATTATTCGGGCAATGGCTTGTAAATTTTGTTAGGAGAAGGTAAATAAACTTTACCAATAATGAGTAGGTAGCCCATTCCAAAGCTATAAGAAATAATTTTTTTTTAAATTATATTTTAAGATTGCAAATATTTTTGCTTTTCTTATTATTTTTTGCATATATCTTTTGAGTTCTCGGGGGGGGTCATGACCCCGTGACCCCCCCCTTGTATACGCCGTTGTCTGTTTAACAAACTCCTCGACCCAGTCACTGAGCTCCATCAGTCGTTTTTCTTTTTTTGTTCAGAGTAGGGCCCGAACTGTCAACCAAAAAATTGTGTTTCTCTTTTAGCTCTGAGCGTTCAGAGCTAAAAATTCGTGTTTCTTTTTTCGTTCTGAGTGTGTTTTGAGTTTGTTCAGAGCGTGCTCTATTAGCTCAGAATAAAATGACTGAGCAGACAGATTTAATGCTGAACACAAGCATTTGACAGCAAGTGTTCTGATCAGGTGTGTTTCCAAAATAATTAAGAGCGCTCAGAGCACGCTTGGTTTGGATCAGAGGATGTTCACAACATGCTTGACACGCTCAGACTCTGTTCAGAGCTCTATTCTGAATTAAAAAAAAATGCCTATCATATGTCATTAAGCTCGCTTCAATACTACATGTATTTACGTATTGTAATTAGCTAGGCTCCGATGAAGTTGTTTTACACAAAACTCTTTTCACTTACCTAATTTTTACTTTACGTTAATTTAAGCTTTGAATAAAATAGAACTGACAGTTTTTGGTGAAATAGGCACAGTAAAAAGAGATATGTAGGTGTGCCCCTTTTAACTTTAGGGAAAGATATGAACATACTCCATCAGTAATCTAAATATGCCTTGATGTAGGTATTCTTTGACATACCTAAAATATTTTCATCTCGAATAATTAACCCAATGAATTTTAGTGAATTTTTGAGTCTGTACCTATGTTTAAGAAGTATTCCACTCCAACCTGCATTGTGGGAATAGTTTAGTAATTAGCTTGAAATTTTTGTATATTTTTTTTCAGTGCCACCAAAAACATTATTAAATTAGTTTCTCCTTCCAACTCAAAAATGATGAACAAAAAGAATGCAGTTCTCCCAAATACAAATCGGGAGTGTCATCTCCTCCAGAAAGGATTTCTTATGAACACAGCGACCTCAATGATAATGCCATTTATGGAAAAAAGCTTCAGGGACACAGTAAGTTTATTCTTATTCTCAATATGAAATTCACAATTTAGAAAATTCCTTCAAATCTACATAATTTACTTAAAGATTTTCCATCATGATGCGAAAAATTTGAAAAAATTCCGAGCTGCCATCGGCGAGGAATACTTTCCAGCTGCTTATGGAGGGCCCGAGAAGAACACCTTGGATGCTAATCTTATTTGGAATCACATTATGGTGAATCGGGAGTACTTGATGAAATTACAAACCTACAGGAAAGTTGTAAAGAAATAAATGATAAATTAAATGTAAATTGCTTTGATTATCATCTTGTAAAAACAAAATGGAAGCCTGCAATAATGGTGTATAGCAAGGATTATGCTATGAAAAATTAACCATCCCACGGTTATAACCAATTCAACATAATAATCTAAGCCCTTACACACTCCTCCTCCTTAAATTGAGTTGTTATTTATTTTTCCCTCTTCGAAGGCGGAAGAATTATAGTCTTAAAATAGGATCAAAGGTAAAACCGTTTCAATCGCCATCGAATTTCGACCAAAGAAACGAGTTGGGTTTTTGATAAAAAAACAGGCGAAGAAAGTAACTCTTAATCTCTGCCACTCAGAAGGGATAACTTAAGTTTATTTGTATTTTTGTTTATGGCTGCTTCATTTGGTTTTATTGGCCACTCATAGGTCATAAAATAAGAGCTAATCTCTGAATTGAATAATTTGCGAGTGTTTTTCGTTCTATCGTTCGTTCGTTATATTCGTTAAGTAGAAACGGAAACAAAAATATATACAAATTGTGTACATATGTATATGCATATCACATCCGGGATTTTTATGATTTTTCGTGATAAACTTTAACTTTTGCGTCTATATTGACTAAAGGTTATAATATTTTGTGTGAGGCATGCGAGTTTGGGTTGGACCGTTTATTTAAGTACTTACCTTTGTATTTGTTCTTGGAATTATCAATATAAGATTCTGACTCTTGATGTTAGATTTTATTAGTGTTTTGCCTTCTGTAATATTTGTCTCTGCAATAAAATATGTCATGATCAAGAATTAAACAAATTGTTTAGGTAATAGACTTTCTTAAAAGGTATTCATTACTTTGATAGTAAAACTTTTATTAGCATGATACATTTGAGAGAATCAGTGAAATGAACAATTAGGCACATAATCCTTTGACGTTTTTTGTTGGCTGGTTTTTGGCATCTAATGATTTCTGCTGAACACATTTACTCGCATAGCCATATACATACGTAGAGATACGCCCATCAACGCGTGCTCCTACAACAACGCCCGTCAATCCCCAAATTTCCTACGCCCAAATGGCGGCAGGAAAGGGAAAAACGGTACAGCCTGCAGCTAAGGTAGCTCAACCGGCCCTCGGGCCAAAAGCTCCGGACGCTCAGGCCGAAATTAGAAGCATGTTGCTGGCAATTCAAGGCCAGCTGACAGGGCTTCACAATCAGATAAAGGAGCAGGCGACTAGGGTAGACTATCTCTACTCTGTTTTGCCTAGCCTAACGCAAATTAGAGGTTAAAGGCGCGCTGTCGGAGAGGCCTCTTAGGATCCTTGCTGTGAATGTAAATTCACTGATTAGGACCGAACGTAGAGCTAATCTTTTCCAATTGTTGAAAGACCAAAGTCCAGATGTGTTTATGGCCAGCGAAACTAAGCTGAACCAGAAACATAAACTGACTAACAACAATTACAATATCGTTAGAAGAGATCGACCCAACTCCACTCAAGGGGGGGGCGTCGCAATCTTCATACGAAAAGGCATAAATCATAAAGTTATATATAATAGTGATCTACGTAGATTTCGGCTGTTAGAGGCGTGTGTCGTATGCATTCCTCTCCAACAGGGGAAGCGAATGTATGTGATCGCGGCTTATGCACCGGAATCACCTCAGCCAACTGATTTTTTGATAGAGCTTGAAAAACTTTTCGAAGATCTACACTTGAGCTTGGACGAAAATTACTTTCTCATGGCCGGTGATTTGAATGCCAAACACTTAGATTGGGGAAATCAAGTACAGAATCCGAGAGGTATTCATCTTTTTAATTGGATGAGTCAGTATAACGCTGAATATCGTATAGAACTGCTGGCTACGGATCGGCCATCGTTTCCAAGAAGCGGTGCCTATCTGGATTTATTGCTATTAGACGCAAGACTGACAATTACTGACACTGTGGGTCAAAGACCAAGGAACTGTTTACGAACAATCGAGTACGATAGTGACCACTGCGGACTCGCTGCCGTAGTACAGCTTCCAAACGAGCTCGTGGAGTTGGATGAGTATGTACCTGTGCATACTTACAATTACAGTAAGGTGCGCTGGCCACGCTTTACCAACGCCTTAACGAGCGAAATTAGATCGAACAACATATCCCCACCAAATGACAGGAATTTGACAAATAACGAAATAGACCACTACCTAGAACAAATGGATGACACAATCAAACGAATAATGAACAGAACAATACCGAAATACAAGCAACGGGACGCAACCGACATGTATCGAAACGCAACCATTGACGCACTACACAGACAAAAAAGTGGACTGCTGACAAGACTAAAACTCTTGTACCGACGGTTTACTGACCCTCACGATCTGGAGATTAGGACACTGAAGTCGTCGATCAAAAACATCAACCAACTAATTAAAGAGAACTATCGGTTGTCAATCAATTTGTATTGGGACAACAAAATTCGGGCCGTTAATGCTAGCGACCCGAGCATGTTTCCCCAAATTAACAAGATATTTAGAAGGAATGATCAGAACGATCTTCCGTGTCTCAAGCTTCAAAGAACGACAGACAACAGAGACGTACTTCTGACAGCAGGAATTAATCCAGAGGACGCCGTCTTGGACGATGACCTCTTTATTGTCGAAGATGCGCAGGAGAAAGTGGAGGCTGTGGGGGCTGCTTTCCAGCAAGTGTACAAGGTGAATGCGTGCATTCGCCCGAATCACGACCTGGAAAACAGAGCCTTGCTCCATCACTTCTACCTTCGGAATGACATCACGCAATGGCGATCAGAGGACCTTGGTTTCACCGGGTTCAATGAAGATCATTTGGCAAACGCCATAATCGCCGAGCGAAATGGGCCCAGTTCCCTGTTAATTACGAAGGTGGAGCTACAGCTCATCTTCGATTCATTAAAGAAGAAGAAGTCAGCAGGAGTCGATGGCATATCCAACGTTGTACTTCGACATTTACCTCAAGAAGCAGTAGACATTTATACCACTCTGTTTAACAACGCTCTGAATAATGCATATTATCCAGTGCGGTGGAAGACAGCTGTGGTGCATCCTCTCCCGAAAAAGGGAAAGGACAACTCCAATCCGGCGAATCTCCGGTCGATAAGTCTTCTTCCGAGTATCAGCAAGGTATTCGAAAAAGTTATCAATAGAGCTCTATCTAAGTGGGCAGAGGACAATAATATCATACCGGACAATCAGTTCGGTTTTAAGGCGGGACATGACACTATTCATGCCGCATCGAAACTCGTTTCTGATGTCCAATGGAACAAATCTAAGAAGCAGTGTACGGGTGCCTGTCTGGTTGATTTGGAGAAGGCCTTCGACACCGTATGGTTAGAGGGTCTTTATCTAAAGCTGACCAGACTTGGCATTAGTAAACCACTATTATATATGCTTTATGATATGCTCAATGGCAGAAAGTTTGTTGTCAAGAGTGGCAATGTAACTTCTGCCACAACCTTTAATATTAAAAATGGTCTTCAGCAGGGAGCGGTCAACTCGCCGATTCTATTCAGCATTTACACCAGCGATCTGATAAGTAGTCTAACTCAGGCAATTGCGTATGCCGACGATCTAATTGCGTACAGAACAGCTCCAAAAGTCGAGGTCATCAGGATTCTTTTGCAGCGTGACTTCGAGAAGATTCAGCGATATTGCGATGACTGGAAGTTGAAAATCAACTTTCAGAAATCAGAAACTATCTTGTTTAGGACTCCGTTGCTTAGAGCCACAAGGGATACGAGAAAGAACTGGCGCAAGCTGGTGATCGTAGGACCAAATGGACATCCACTGGCGAGTAAAAGTGTAGTAAAGTACCTTGGCATCTGGATGGATCAGTATTTGTATTTCGACAGACATATAAATGCTGCTCTGGCCAGGGCTAGGGGAGCTTTTGCCCTGACGAAACGGTTGTTTTATAGCAGCCGGCTTGACAGCAGGGTGAAGGTGATTTGCTACATGGCCCTTATCCGGCCGATGATTGCCTATGGGTGCCCGGTTTGGTTCAACGTTGCCCCATCTCAAATGGAAAAGATTCGGGTGTTTGAGAGGCAGTGTCTTCGACGCTGCCTTGGATTGCACAGAACACCAGAGTCGGAGTACAAACACTACTATTCCAACCTGGCTCTATACAACGGGGCCAACATAAACAGGATAGATAATTTCTTGCTGAAGCTTATTCGAGGTCACATTGCAAGAGCGATGTCCTCGTCTAACAGCTTAATTTTCGGGGCTTACTACCCCAACAACGAATACTACGAGAGTGTGCGTCTAGCGGCTTTATTCCGCCCGATGCATTCCTCCACCTAGACAGTCGAGGGCTGATCCAGGATAGAGCGGCGGTTCCGCTAATCTACCATGTCGGCCGTAGAACTGTAGATCGGCGGCTCCTTTACAGTCGAGACGTCCTCGCACAAGACAGCTCCGTCGCACCTTCGGTTCAGTAGGACTGTGTCCGAACGGGACCGAAGAGATAGGGTAAAGCAGGAGAACCAGTTCTGGTGGTTGAAAAACGAAGATGAAGATCCTTCAGACATTTAATAGTTGACCTTGCTATTTTCTCTTGTATGGCCGACTTACATAGGTTTAGGTAGTTAGTTTTAAGTAAGGACAGTCAGGGTGGCACCAAAAAAAAAAATATATATAAAACATACAAAAACACCAAAAAAATTATAAAATCAACAAAAATACAAAAAAAATTATAAAAACCGGAAAATGCTTGCTGTGGCTGTTCTAGTTTGTAAGTAGCTTATAAGTAGGTTGTAATTAGTTTAAAATTAGTTGTAAGTAGTTTTAAGTAGTTTTAATTAGCTTTAATTTAGTTTTATGTAGTTTGTAAGTTTTATATAAAACCAAAAAATAAAGACATAGATACCGAGTTTTTTTGTGAAATTCTTCTCGGTAAAAAATAAAACCGACCTGGATTTAGTATTAAGATAGTTCTTAGGCCGAAAGGCATTAGCATTAAGTTATTCTAGTTTAACTTAGAGCGCCCGACTGGGGCCAGTAAGTTACTTTTAAGATATTGATAAGTAGGCTAGTTTTTATGAATTTTTGTCTAGCTTTAAGATAGTTCTAAGATAATTGAAAAATAAAAATGAATTTAAAAAAAAAAAAAAAAAAAAAGCCATATACATACAAAAAATACTTAAAATATTTTCTAGTGCTATTTTCGAAATGATGCACAGTCATAGATTTCCGCAACATTCCCCTTTACAGTTGTCAAGCTAGTCAATTTTTTTTATAAACGCATTCCAACAGTCGTTGTTGTCTTAATATTACATTATTTATTGAGTGACATGCCACCTGTATTTATTTATTCTTGGATGAATTAATGAATTTGTGTGAACTTTTCACTCATTTCAAGATAACTTGTCTATTAAAAAAAACTGTCCTTATCTTTAATTTACACCACCAAAGGGACATTCACACGAAAAAACTGACAGTTGTAATATTTACATTTTCTCAGAGAACGCTTGGGCAGTTGTCTAGCCAGTCAATGCCTAAATAGTTTAGCCATCTCGTGTTTATAAGGAATTGTCTAAATTTAACCTCATTTATTCAGTTACATACCTGTATTCAGTCATTTTTGAATGAATCACTTCCCAAAACTACTAATTTCTATGAATTTTGTAAATTCGCAGAAATGCGTTTGTCTTGCCCTACGCCACTTGTTAATTTTAACTAAATTAATATAATATAGGCCTTAACATAGAAAATAATAATTTTTTGATGTAAAACCGCCTTGAGGTGAATAAATTTTGTTTTTGAAGTGTAAGCCTACCATCAAAAAAAAAATGTATTCACCACACTTTATTTTGCATGTAAAACATTTTCCGGTCCATTGATTTTGCTAGACAACAATGGAATTTCGCGTTAAGGATAATGTTTTGGAGGAGAAAAGCTAATTTTTAAATGATTAATTTATATGAAAAAAATATCGTCCAAGATTAGAATAGATATTAATAGCTCAATTATGTCTGGGCTGTCATACTAAAATTGCTCTCGGGTATTGTGGAGAAAGATAGCCCAATTTCCGATAAATTGCTCAATCTGGCAAGTTTTGTTTTCAGTTGAGGATTAACTTTACCTTTCAACTGTCAAAAATCTATGGCCATCGATGTGCGACAATATGGATATCACCCTTCTACGCCATTCACGCATGAGAAAATGACGGCTCAAAGGAATTGCACTGACAACAACTTTCACTATCGACATCGAGATGGCGCCACAGCTGAAAAGGTACTAAATTTGGTCAAGGAGTTAGCTCATCAAAGTGGGCCAGCTAACTCGGAGTTAACTTAAAATGAAAAACACGTTTCTGGAGTTAACTCAGTTTTGACTAGAATGATCTCGCACTGAAAAACTGGTCCCTAGGCGTTATTTGGTTTTAGCTCTGAGCAGAGGATTGGTTAGAAGTCGAGCTATCGGATATAATTTTGATACACATCTATGCACTGAACTGTCATACTAGCTTCGTTTTTTTGCATGTCCAAATGGACTTTGGTGACATTTCATACCAACAAAAAATTGACATTTCTATATAAATTATCGATAGCACAACGAGAATTGTAGTTTGGCAAAACCGTTTTTATCGGGACAAAAGTTAAATCCCCTTAATTATACGGACATAGCTAACTGTACATAGAAATAGTCAATGTGTTGTTAATGTGTTGCTATGCTTTGTTGTTTTTTTTTTCAGACAATATTATTTTAACTTGCAAAATAACACAACTACTAATAATAAACCAATCAACAATCATTAGATTTTTTCTCGCTGGGCAAATCATGTCATGTCGTTTTATTTCCTGTCACTACTACTTCTTTTCTTTTGCAATAATATTCAGCTCAATTTATAGAAATAAATATCACGAAAATAAATAAAAACTATGGCAATAATATTTACCACCATATACAACGAAAACCAAAAAATAAACTCACACGCACGTGCAATCTCAAATCTCATGGCGAAGCTTTGAAACGCGTTCATGTTCAAAAGTTGGTTCTTCGACATGTCGTCGGCAAGGCATGGATTTTTCTGCCTCCATTGGTTTTTTCCCCGACATGTTCATAGTCAGCATGGCTCATATCCAGTGGAGCCGCCATGTAATCAAAAACTCAAAAAAATTAAAAATGTGAACTGAAATTGAAGTGTTGAACGCGCCCATTTGAAAAAAGTGAAAAAAAAGAGTGAAGTTGGATGCGCTCAGCTATTTACTGCATTCGCTCGGTCATTTTATTCTGAGCTCATGGAGTATATTCCGAGCTATTTCCGATAAAAAAAAACTCAAGTTGATATCTCTGAGTGTTTTGAGCTATAAAAGAAACACAAAACTTTTTTTGAAAAGGCTCTGCTCGGAGCTTAAAAAGAAAACAAATGCAGGTTTCTCGTCACAAATTTCAACTGAAATCGATCTGCTCCCCGAGCGATCAATCCAAACAGATTGACACAGTAACTTCAACAACAACTTTGACATTCCATTGTTCATTGTTTGGCTCAACTTTCTCAACTTTTACGACATCCCGAATTTTCATACGCGGATGGTCTCATTCGATATAGATATTCACTAAAAAAACAACAAATATCACAATTTTAGGGTGAGGAAACATTTATAAGTATTTTTAATTAATTTTTAAACTTTCACTTTTTCCATACAAAATGTATGGAAAATAAATAAAGACTCAAGTGTCATTGCATGCTAAGTACTGCCAGATGTACACTTTGGTTTTGGGATGTTTTCTTTTAATCCATATTTTTTAAATGCAAAAGAAACTTTGCATAATCCAAACCTTGCCCCACCCCAAATCCTATAATGAGGCTCTTTATGCGCAGTAATGCTGTATGCAAGCACTGTATTTATATAAGCAAGTTTTAAATTTCCCGCAAAATTTCCCAAAATAAAAACACAAGGGAAACAAAATACGTGTCTGGCAATACTAAACAGACCATTTGACATTTCTTTGATTTGTTATTGAAATGGAGTATTATATATTTTCATTAAACAAAAAGTTCTAAAATTAATTAAAAATACTTATAAATGTTGCCTATCCTTAACATTGAGATATTTAGTGTTTTCTAGTGATAATCTATCCAATGAGGATATCTGCGTTTCCAAATTCCTTGTGTAAAAAGTGCAATTCGGTAACAAAAAACCCGATTTTCAAAAGTATAAACATTTTTTAATTGCATTTAGGGGGGTTTCCTCACCTTAAGATTTGGAAAATTTTCTTTTGAGATACATACCTACCCCTAAAAAAAATCAACTTCGAAATCGGGATGTCGTAAAGGAAAGTCGCCCCCATTGTTTTGCATGATATTCCATGATAGCATTGGTGAAACTGTAAACCAATCATGCAAATAATTAATTTTGCATTTCACCTCAATTACATATTTTTGACATGCGAGAATATTTGCAAACTTTTTTTTTGCGCTGTAATAGGCTTTACATACAAACTAAAATCCACCTGAAACCATTCAAATGGAACAGAACATTTTTTTTTTTTTAAATCATTGCATATTCGCAGGCGAACAAAACCTTATTCTCTTTCTCTTCTGATAAAAAATCCCTCATTAATTCATGTTGGTTTGTGCCTGTTTCTTAGAAGTATAGTTTGTTTACGTGATCACGGAGACACAAAATGAAATTAGAGTGTAAATTTTAAATGTACGATTAAAAAAAATATGAAATTAATCTTTTTAAAAGTTTTGTGTGCATTATTAAAAAAAATCCATCCGGTTTGATGGGGAAAGAGTTCATTATTTGTGAAATTAAAATTTAGTATTGTGTTAGTGTTCTGTTTGTTCGATTATTTGGTGGTGCCGTTCGTTTTTTTCGTGTCGTCGGTGTCTACGGTGTCTTCGTAGGGTGTTGTGTCGTTGATTGTTTTTCAATAATGTGCTGTGTTCTAAAAAAATAATTCTAAAATTTAAAAAAAAAAGAATGTGTTCCAATTTAAAAAAAAGATCGGGTTTGTTTAGATATGACAACATTTGTTTCTGATATGTGGTGATTGTGAATGTGTTTGAACCCGCAAAACCTGAAATACATTATTTATTTAAAAAATGATCAAGTTATTGGTAAGTCAACAAAGTTCTATTTTATATTGGGAACATTTTACTTATGAAGGTATATAATGGATAACCTTGCAATTAGTTATAGAAGGCCTAACGACCTTTCCAGACAAAAAAAAATATATTAAAAACTATTTATAATAATAAAACTCATTGAATAGGTACTCATAATTTTTGACACCTATATCTATTAAAACAGTTATTCTAGAAAATGAAAAAAAAATTCAAAAAATTCAAAAAACAATAAAAATTGTGCATCCATGTTCACGTAATTGTTGTGATGCTTGTTAACCATTAAAAAAAAAAAAACATCATAACATGACGATTAGATGATCTTTTTTAAAAAGTGGGGGTGTCAGTGGGTGGAAATTTTCTCTGATGATATCTTATGTTATCCTTAATCATGTCTAAAAATTTCATCCAAATAGGTTGGGTGCTTAAGATTTAATAGATTAATTATAGAACCACTTTGGAGGGGCGGGGTCGCGTATGTAGAATATTGTTAACCGTTTTTTTTTTGTCAGGTGGTAAAGTTAGTACACTTTTAATAAATAAATATTAAATTAAATATTTATTTACTAAAAGTGTAGTTTTTTGTTTTTTGTTTTTTTTTTTTTGTGAATGAAAAACTTAAGGCATATGTATTTAGTAGATAAATTTGACTGAAAATTCAAAGCTAACTATACACCTAAGATTACCTAACGAAAAGGCGATTTTAAGTTAGAAAAACATGGTAATGGCTTGGAAATTGAATTTTTTTGTAGCCTCAGATCTTCGAAAATTGTCTCAAAATTGGAGAATTTAATTAAATTTAGAACAGCATTAAACTGATAAAAATTGTTTGGGTGGAAATCTACTCTCTTTGCTCCGCTAACTCCCTCCGTCATACGAGTACATAAGCAAGTAAAGTCTTCCCGAAGTAAATAGTTACAAGCAATTTCGTGTTTCCTATACACTTTTTTGTATTCAAAGAGTTGAAATGTTTTGACGACAATAATTAATAATTTCAAAAACGACATCCCCGCACTCGCAATATTAAATCCTAATAACGAGCCCATCAACGTTTTATTTCATTCGAAGGCAGCGCCGGATTTACCACTATCTAATGTAGACAACTTGCTTTGAGGCCCCCGCATTTCCTACATTGTTAAAAAATATACATTTTTCTGGCTGACTGAGTTCTGAATGTTATTTCTGAGCAGTAGAATTAATACGCTAAGCAAGGGTCACATCTCACGATATATCGACCAATTTAGTAGATTTATAATTTTGTACCTATTAGTTCAACCCTCGTCTCTTATGACCATTGGATAGCTCCCGAGTGATGTTATGAGTTTTATCTTTTATATGACAACTCATATATGAAGATCATTACATTTCACTAATACTCGTTTCAGCCTCGGAATACTTAAACTTATGTCGTTTTCAATTGGATGTTTGGAGTACTCCTTTTCTACTCCTTTTTCACTCCAACTACTCCAATTTTTCCGTAGGCCATAGGAACGGAACACAAGACAAAACCAATCAAAAATAACATTATAATAAAATTTCCGAACAGTTTTAATTACGCCCTCCTTATGTCAGAAAAATGACAAATCTAGAACTCTGGTTATTAAAAACGTAAACAAACCCTACCTGATTTCCACAATTATTCATTTCAATTAATTATTTTTGATTGAATTTCTGTATCTGTTAAAATTAATAAATTGTTTAGAAAAGTTAAGTTAAAGTTATTAGTAAAAAAAGGTTAACAAAAATTTCATTAATACTCATTTTTGTAAATTTCAAATGAAGTCATGTCAAAATGACATTTATTTACTACTGCTTTATAATTCCTATAGACCAATTTTAGTTTACTCCGCCACTATTCCCCGTGTAAAAAAAAATGTTAAATTCAAATGAATCAAAGAATCCAATCGTGTAAAAGACGGATCGTAAATGGATCTGAGACGGTTTTATGACGAATCGAAGGTGCATCGAAGGCGGATCGAAGATGGATCGAAAATGTATTAGAGACGGACGAAGATCGATCGGAGATAGGCCGGAGGTATATCAGAGACAGACCAGAGATGAATTGAAGACGTATCGGAGAGGTGGATCCAAGTTGGATCCAAGACGAGAGTCAGAGTCGGACTGGAGACGAACCGGAGATAGATCGGAAATAGACGAGAGATCAATCGAAGATGACATGGGAAGGGTTGAAGATAGATCGTAGATGTACCGAAGGATATTGTAGAGATTACCTATATTTCAATCGGTAGAAAGGGCCCCGAGGTTTCCATTGCCAATAGGGGCCTATACTTGGTTTGATTCGGCCATGTTCACATCAGGCCACTTTTATAAATATAGAAACAATGTTCTATAGAGAATTTCATAAGATCAATCCACAGCAGAGTTATATTTTGAAAACACTTTTACAAGCCCATTCCCTACTAGCGCCACCGCCCCCTTCCTACACCAGCACTCGAACTAGGCCTCGCCGCAAATCAATAAACGTTATAATAAAATACTATTTTGTCGCGGGTAATAGGTTTTTGCTCGCCTCACGACTTCAATAGTTTTGTTTTTGTTTTATGTAGGCATCGTAAAATATTTCACATTCCAATTAATAATCAATTGAAGCGCCATCTACACACATAAATATTATACATTTTAGGTGCTGCTGAGAATTGAATGAAAATACCTTAATTCGTTTTTTGGCTTTATATCTGTCATGATTGGTTGACTAAATCTAATTTTACCGCATAATCACTAATTAAAGATCAAGCTTTTTGTAATTAGTTGTTGGTTGTTGCAATGAAGTTATAGAGGGTGCCATTTTTGCCGTAAAGAGAGAGAGAGAGAAAGAGTGGGAGAAAGATAGAAGTGGGAAGAAGGTGCTGACCGCAAAATACAAACCAAATTCCGAGTTTTCTGGTTGATTTTACAAAAGAGATGGGGCGGCGACACGCCAAGCGGGCGGCTGGCGGCTGTGTTCAGAGAGTGTGCGTTCGGTGCAAACTCATTTCATGATGGAATATAAATGGCTGTAAATTGGTTTTCTACTGTTACAGTAATGGTTAGTTTCCTATTATTGTTTTGCCCGGAATTTGTGTGCTTTTTTTATTGTTTGCCTGGAACTCTATCTGTGTTTTGTATAACTAACGACAACGAGGATATCATCGTTGCGCTGTTTGTTGTTTTGGTGCCCAGACAACCAAGTATTTCGGTTAGTTTTTGAGGTTTGTAATATTTTTAACTCGTGTGAGTCCTTTTTTGATGTTTATTGGATTTCATTTGGCATTGTGTGGCAGGCAGCAGGCGCGCTCTTCGGTTGCAACATAAACTCGTAGTTTTTTTTTTGTTTGGTTTCAAGGTGGTGGATGGATGCGTGCAAAATTGGTAAACCTCTATATTGTAATAGAAGGAGGGTGGGAGCGGTTGATTGCACTGTAAAGGACATTGGAATGTGTGAATTGATACAGAATTCACATTGAGTATATAGCTGCTACCGTTGCCGCGTCTGCTTCTGATTCTGCTGTTGCTGCTTCACAATTATTGAGGATGCATTCGAGTTGTGTTTGTTGTTTTTCATTTAATTTTGAAATCGATTATTTATTGCATTATCGCTGCTCTCGGAATTTTAAACGAAGTTTTTGTTTGTGGTTTGGAGCTAATGTGTTTACTAATTAAAGACTCGACCAAAATGCAAATCGGATTGTGGGTGAAATATGTATAGTAATACTGTGTAATTGCTGAGGATAAATATATCTGCGTATGGGATTAAAATCGAGTAGTTTTGTGGTTATTTGGTGTTTAGCATTTTGCTTAATATGATTGCAATGCTGCAAATGCTGTGCGCTAATTGATTTAAGCTCTAAAAAACAATCTGACAAATGACCGGGAAATGATGTTTTATTGTTTAATATTCAAATAATGTTTCAATGTTGATTTGATGAAAGGCTTTTTTAACAGTGATGGATTTACATGGAATTAATTTAACTGTTAGTTTTTTTGTTGTTGCTGTTGTATATTCGGATATTATTGTAAAACAAATTGCAGTAAATTGATAAATCTTCCCATCAAGCATGGTCAAATGAATTAGATAGATTTGATAGTTTTTAAAAATGTTTAGTATTTTTTTAGAATAAATCCTTAACTTTATAAATATGGATGGATTAAGCCGGTTTTCACTCTAAGCCGACGAAATTTGTATTTGTTTCGTTATATCAATGGCCAAAAATAGAACTGTCTACCTGCATACTTTTTTGTTCTAAATACAATTTTTACTCAATACTTTTTCAAAAACGATCCATAACCATAACAACGCAGTTATTCTTTGATTTTTGGAAACTACTTGTCAGTATATTTCTGTGGTTTTTGGTAGAAACCTGATAGCCCCATTAACTAATTGGCGTCTTTACGGGCACTTTACATCGAGCTAGATGTAAAACGTGTGAACCCATTTTCTTTAGATAAGAGATTGTTAAAAGGGAGATTCGTTTTTCGAGATGTTTAAATTATTATATTATTTTATATTATTATATTCTCATATTTTTGTTATTTGATATTTTCGAGAAACTGCTTTATTAAAAAGCAGAAAGGGCTTGTGAGGAGGATGAGGTGAATGAATTTCTAATAAGCTTACAGGCACTATTTTTCACAATTAGTGATCGTCGTAAATTTGTCGTGAATGAAATCAAAGTTTGTCTGTTGTTTTTTGGTAATGCTTAACTAGACATCCTTCAAAATTAAAAAATTTATAAATTTTTAAATTATAGCTCGACAATTCTTCTTCTTTTAGGACAAACTTAACTCAAATAAGAATATTTACGACAGTAAATCCAATTATTGTACTCTCAAAGTTTTGAAGTGGCAATGCTAACTTACTGGTCATGTTTTTTTTTTTCATTTTTCAGTTTATATATTTATATATTTTTCAGTTTATATATTGATATTTTTATTGCGCTATAGACACTTGTAGAGAACTAATTTCTACAAGTGTCTATAGCGCAATAAAAATGATACAGTATTCTTTTTTCATACAAGTTTATTACGTCATTTTCAACAGAACTTATTTCATACTTACCCACCTTTACACTTACAGGGGTTACAATTTCCAATTTCTTATCGTAAAATCATCATAAACAATCCGATTTTCCAATTGAACTTCAAGTTAAAGTAAGAATAAACTTTTCTATTTAATGTGAAAATTTCAAAGAGAGAACCTTTAGCAAATAATAATCAAAAAACAGAATGAAGAAACTATAAAATTTACTATTTATTACCTATAAACATGAGTTTAATATGGTGACCATGTGTTCTTAATATTAAGGAACAAATCTATCTACTTTTTATATATTATTATTAAAGTTTCTGTTGATTTCATGAAAAAGTTATTCGCTTTTAAATTTTAATTTGCACGAGTACCTAGATATATTTTAAAGTATCTGGACAGCTAAAAGTAATTTAGAATTATTTTATTTATTGTTATTAGAGCAGTATATACCAATCAGCAAAAAAATATACATTGATATTTTAAGCAGTACACTCAGAGGAAATATGAGCTTAAAGTAGACTAAAAATAACTAAGATATTAGGTTGATATTTTTCAAAACAGTTTATCTTGTGAAATATTTTTTAAAAATATAAGATTTTAACATCGTGTTGAATCAAAACAAGCAGCTTGTAAAATCTACATGATTGCTTGAATAAATCTGTATGATAGAGTCGGCAGCTCCGACACCTCAATATTAAAAATTCTTTTCCAAGTTTATAATTTTATCGACGTATTGGCGGTGTTTTAGATTTTTAAAACTTTGTTTACTATTTTTTTTAAAAGCCCGACAACGGCTTGGACACCTCCGACATTGGCTGAGGAAACTATCTCAGAACTTCAATTCATTGAGAATTCATATTTTATCGGAAAACAAATCGAAATGAAAGTTGTTACAAATATATGTAACAGAATAATCATATTCATTAAAATAAAATCCTTTATTAACTATTTTTTTAATTGCACTTTGCATCACAACTTTGTCTAAAGCTGTTTGAATTTTTTTTTTTATAAACACCAACCGTTATTTTCAACCAACAGTAATTTTTGATAATTAAATAAAGAAAGGGTAACTCTGACAGCCTGTCAGAGGTGTCCCGGGCGGCACTGTCGAAAGTGCCCCATATTGTACTTTTTTACTTATCACTTTTCATTAATTTCTTGTAAAAAGATATTATCAATTTCCTTTATTAATAGTTATCACCTACACTAATAGCCAATTTGATAAACAAACATTTTAGTGTTTGCTTTTACCTTTTTTTTAGTCATTTAAAATATTTGAGTTTCCACGAATGTAGAAAAGGGATATTTTAGGGATATTTTAAATTAAACTGAGTTTGCCTCACATCCCTGGATATAAAAGAAGAGGTTGTTTCACTCGCATATGCGAAGTGTATGAGAAAAAGCGAAAAAGCATTATGAATGAGGGGACAATTATTCTGACAGCAAGATATCATCAGCTGTTGTTGACTGGAATGGCTGAACAAAAAAGACTTAAAATTTAATGAGACAAAAACGAACTTTTAGTGTACAAGGGCAGTTAAAATCTTCTTAAATTTAAAAGAATTTGATGAAACCAAAAAAACATAATTTAAATGCTAAATGGCTTTTAAAATAATTAAAAGTCTTTCGTTAAATAGTCGCACAATAGTAAAAGAAACATGCCCTGAAAATTAGGTGCAGGGAAACAATTTCACGGGCATCTGCTCCACATGGGAGTATATCATAAGTGGGAACCTGTTCCACCTTTCAAAGTTTAGTAAGAAAGATCTCCACTTGGAGACTTGGTATGAGAATCAACTTCATTTCTTTTTCTTTGATTCGTTCTTAGGAGGTATTTTTTTTAAACATACATACCTCACTATTTTTTTGAAAAGATTCCTACTTATGACGGAATAAACTCCCATGTGGAGCAGATGCGCTTGGAATTATTTCCTTGCACCGAAAGTTATAGTCAGTCAATGGCACTGAAAACTATTTTTCTTTTTGACACGGATTAGAAACTGACAACTAAAATATTTGACGTGGATTTTAGAAAAGCCTACTATGACCATTTTCTTCAAATTTTTTAAGGATCTTTTCGCAAAAGGAGGTGCTTCACTGTTTGAGGATTCCTGACTATACCCTTCCTTATTGGTTCTCAAAGTGTCAATGTCTAATTTAATAATTTTTGGCAAATCGGAAAATTTGGTTTTTAATTGCTAAAAATGCTTATTTCTTTTCTATAACCATCAGTTTCTGGTTAAGACACAATATAAGTACATTGGCCCTTAATTCATTCGTAAAATATGTTTTGCTGAGTCAAATAGTGTACTGAGTTCTAAAGAACCAAGGTACAGAATTAATCATGTTGAATCAAATTAAAAATCTTGATAAATTAACTTGGTCTACTACTTAACTGACAGCACCTAACGTATAGAACTTACCTTACTCAACATTTAAGAAAACCATCAGTGGGGTTGGTTTTTTACTTTTTGTCTTATTTTTTGAGTTGGTCACCCTATGACCGCCATAAACCTAATTCACCTGTCGCTGCTTGTTTTACTTTTGATATCCTCTGGGATAAAACTGTCTGTGCTCTATCCTTTTTGATACCAAACCTTTGTACAAAGCAGACATTACTTCCGGTTTGATATTTTTATCAATCGCATATCGGAAAGAAAGTCATCATTGATAGGGTAGTTTAACCTTCCGTTCGTTTCGTTTTCATTTTTATCATCATTGCGAACGATGAATGAATTGCCGTAGACTTCCCGTTCAAACTATCAATATTCGTTTTGCTGTAAAAATACATATAAAAAAACTGAAATCGGAAAGAAGCCTTGTTCGGCCCTACCCCCCTTCCCCCTGATATAATAACAAGAACAACAATAATGCTCTAACAAACTGCGAAAAAAATAAAACCTAACAGGCGGAAAGATTCCATTCCGGTGTGAAATGTGAGAGGCGGACGAGATGGTACCTGAAGCTGATGATGCCCAGCCAAGTGGTGGGCAAAAATGACACGCGTATATCTGTTGTTGGTGCAGTAGCCGAAGTGCTGAGGGTATAAAGAAGAGCTTTGCGAGGTGTTCATTTTTATTATACCAACAAACTATCTAGGATCTCCGGTTGATGGTTGATCTGGTGTAGTTTTAGGAGGTTATGTACTGGGTACTTGTTGCCTTGTGTCCTATTTCAGTGTACTTCCTCACTTTATGGGTTTGTTGTTTTTTATTTTTACAGTTGCAAGTCACTTTTTTTTAAGCTCCGTGTGCTTCATACCCAGACCTTTTGTGTTAAGAAATTTGATTTGCGTCTGTAAAGTTTATTTCCCTGGAGACATGACCTAACAGAGAACGATATTGTGTAGGCGGATGGAGACACTTTGGGTTTTGTGTTGACCCATTAATGCAGTTTTTTTTCCCCATATTGCTGTTCAAAGAATTTCTTGTGTGTCATTGTCTGTCTGTCATTTTCTTCTTTATGTTTTTTTTTCATTCTTTATATTTTGCTTTCAAGATGAAAATACAGCCATTGCTTTTATACACACATGAACTTTACTCCTTTATTTTTTTTTGTTTTACTTCTGGCGAATTATTGGTTTTATTAAGGTTTGATGTAGGATTTTATGTGATTGCCCAAGAGACAAATGAATAGAAAATGAGACGATCAACTGAGTGACTATAAAAACCGATAGATTACCACTTGAATTGTTTAGAAGTTATCAATGGAGTTTGTGAGAGCTTTTTAAGTATAACCGTGCAGGGATATAACTGCGCGAAGGAAATAAATAAATTTCACACGGGAAGTTAATTCATCTGTCGTAATTATTGAAAATTCGTGCGTATTTGAATTCCGAAGAAGAAAAGTGAAAGTAATTCCCAAGGCATCACTCTCAAACTCTGACCAACTAAAGCTTTCTAACCCTCTGTACTTGTACTTCAGTACTTGGATACGGGCACATTAAAATACCAAGTACCAGTATTTTTCCAGTACGTACAAGAACCAATTATTACGTACTTAAGTACTAAAAAGTAGATACTTAAAAGGTAATTCAAGTTCTTGAATATTACTGCAAAGTAAATGACCAGCAGTCAGTACCAGTGCTTTGTAGTACTTGGCCAGTTCTTTTAAATACTTTCAAGTACTTGACTAGTACTTTCAAGTACATGACCAGTACTTTCAAGTTTGTACATGAACAGTACTTTGAGGTACTTGACCAGTATTTTCAAGAACTTGAATAGTTCTTTCAAGTACTTTACTAGTACTTTCAAGTACATGACCAGTACTATTAAGTACTTGACCAGTACCTCAGGTACTTGACCAGTGCTTTTAAGTACTTGGACAGTACTTTTAAGTACTTGACCAAGACTTTCTAGTACTTGAATAGTAGGTAGGTACCTTAAAGCACTTGGCTACAAAGCTTTCAACTACTAAATAAACTAAAGATCAAAGATCGAATACCAACAAAATAATTTGGATCCAAAAATGGGTAAGCTCGATATTCGATATTCTTCGGTAACAATAATTCTTTTGAGCAATAAAACACTTTTTTGTGATGAAATACATAGCAATTTTTTATAAATTGAAGTTGGAGCAAACAAATTTCAATAGGCTACAAAATGACTTGAAAGTACTCGCTTAGTACTAGAATAAGTGGTCAAGTAGTTGAAAGTATTGCTCAGGTACTGAAGTACTCAATTACTTGATACTTGTACCCAAATACTTAAAAGATACTAGTACTAGCCTTTTTCAAGTATAAGTACTGTGGTACTGAAATACAAATACCAGTACTTTACTTGTACTTAAGAGGACTGAAATACTCAAGTACTTTGCATGTCTGCTCTCACCAAGATGACAAAAAGGCCATTGCATTGACAAATTTAAATTCTTTACAAAAGTCCTGGAATTATGAAGATAATGGAGAAAGTTTTTCCAGTTTACTCATTTGTTCACTGTAATGGCATACACATAACCCTGCCACATGTTGACTCCATTTTGTTCTATACATTCCTCTAAAATCCTATTGACTAAAAGCAGGAAGCAAACATAAACACAAAATGTTGCCTTTCGCACATATGTAAAATATAATAATCACACATAATTCAATAGAAACAACAACAAAAATAATAATGCACGAGTTCCTATACGTACGTATATTCACCTTATACCAACTTATTCAGCATTTCTCGGACTCTTCCAAAACAAAACAATAACTTTTTGTACGTGCACAAAATAAACTAATCGCTTGCATCCATTTCCAGATCCAGAAAGCGTTGCTATCTCTTACCATGGTTTTTCTAAGTTTTTTTTTTTGTTATGTATTTGAATTTCAAATCTATGATGTGCATGTGCTCAAGTCAAAAACTCATTAAACTCGATTATCACATTAAAATCTCCTGAACTGCTATAAATTCCCATTGCACACCTCTCCCAATATCCACTTGGAAGTATGACCAACAATCATTCAGTGAAGGGTTCATTTTCGAAAATTCCCCAGAATCCTGGTAAATCTGAGATATTCTTTAAGTTCTTATGTGTTTTCAAACACAACACTGTTTATTTGATCAAGATAAAGTTTCCATTTGCAAATACATACATAATAAATCTTAATGTGTGGGTATAGAATCGTTGGTAAAGCTATTTTGCCAGTAGCCAATGCATGTTACGAAACGTGCATTAATAGACGCCTTCAAGAGAATTTTCTAAAAATAAAAAAAAAACATAACAACGTATGTATCGTCATCGGTCGTAATATTAGCAAAATAGAAAAACCAAACGAAGCACACAAACGCAAGCATTTCATAAGTTGTAACAAAACCATAGTAGGTATGTGGTTTCAAGTAGTACACAAGGTTGAGTGATGTGTCCTGTACTTTTTATTTTGTTTTCTCACTCCTATAGTTGCCTTCAAAGTTAATACACAATTTTGCCGGAGAGAATGATCTCTCTTCACAAAAAAAAAAAAGAAACTGGAAGCAGGGGTGTTAAACTTTTGGACCGCATTCAAATGAAACTTGAACGAATTGACGAACAAAAAGGGTTCAGTACCAGCTCAACACTGAAGGAGTAAGAGTTTGACAATGGCGATGGTGGTGAAAGTAATTTAAATTCACTTTTTGTTCGTCGTATAGCTATTTTGTTGTTGCTTTTTTGTTTGTAAAATAGATAAGGGTAGAGGTATGAGTTTGTTTATTAAGGGAACACCTCTGGGTATTGCAGACAGGAGGTGACACTTCCTCCACTCATACTCTTCCGTTGTTTGTTTTGGCTTGTCTACTTGACAGACAACATTGAAGCTATTTAGACAAAAAAAGGAAGCATATCTTTCAACCAGGCCAGGCAGGCAAGAGGGTACACGGAATACCTATACCAAGAACCGAACACATTGAAATAACGAAAACTGAAATAAAGTCCAAAGCCACAACTAATGTTTATGCATAGGTGTACAGGATGTGGTAGGAACTATCAATGGTGATGGTGGTATCGGAGAATGAGGAAGGGGAAGGTTTGCAGGAGTGCAGTTCGGGCCATAGAGGTTCCCTCTTTTATGCAATTCGTTGAGTGGTCATGTGGTTTTGTGTCTTATATTTTATTTTTTATTTTGCAATGCATATTTTGTGATGCTCCTTCCTGCTGCTTGGTGTATGTATACGAATATATAAAGTGATAACTGAGTCTGTATCCTGGACTTCCACCCGCATATCGTGGTTATTGTGGTAGAGGTTCCTTTGTACAGACAGACGTATGGAAATCGAGTGAATTTATATTCAGTTTTAAGTGATTTTTAACCAAAACTGGATGGGAGGTTTTTATTTTTGTTTGTTGTTTTTTTTTTGTATTATTGCTTTGTGGTATAATAATGGAGGTTTATTTTTAGTGGTTAGACGTCAACAAATGAGCTTTTTTTTCAAAATAGTCTAAGTCATTTGATTGAAATTGAATGAATATTCATTGGGAGTTCATAAGCGTGTGGCATTGGGAATTTGTGAAGACTTTGTTATTTGCCTAAAGCTATGATTTTTTAAGTAAAAATATATCTAGCAAAAGTGACGTCAGAACGTAAACTACCAAAAAAATTCACTTCTCATCCGATACAAAGGAACAGATTAGTGACCATCACAGGTTCAGGTTCAAATAGCTCCGCTTACGAAATAAAGCAGATATGGTCTTAAACTAACAGCCTGATAAATTTTTCATGTTTGCCATTGAGCCCTGCGCTTGATCGTCCAGTTCTCTAACAAACCTGTTTCCGAAATAACGATTTGGATTTGGAGGTTTGGACAGTCGCAGAGCAGGTGTTTAATGGTTTCTATTTTTCGGCATCCTGACAGCTCCTACAGAAATCGGGTATGAATACACCTAGTCTGGTGACCATTGTGCTAATGGCGCAATGACCCTTTAGTACACCTATCAAGATTCTAATATTCTTTTTACTCTGCGATAGAATGTACTGAGTTTTCTTTTCATTAATTCTAGATCATAAACTTCTAGACTTCTAGAGACAACGCAATCGTTCCTGGAAATCTAAGAGTTATTGATTTGAAATGTTGTTATTAGTTCCATTTTCCTATTTGATATTGACCTATTCCTTGCCAGTTCATCTGCAATATCATTCCCGTCTATATTGCTATGTCCAGGAACCCAGCAGAGTTTGACTTGGTTAACTGGCTATTGCTTTGACAGCAGCTTGACTGTTCCACTGATTAGTAAGTTGGGTTCCAATCCATGCTTTTCGGGTATTAAAGTAGAGAAATGTTTGTTAAAACCTTTTATCGGTAGTTTTTAGTTAGTCGTCACATCAAGCCCGAACAATGTGCTATACCTTTGCTTGACCATATGTGCTGTTCTTAGAAGTGCCCAGTTCTATTAGTCAAAGTGCGCTTTTGGCTACTGTGCATCTTAGAACAAGCCAGTGGTCTCTGCACCTTGTTGGGGTTTTTGTGATACCTTTCTTTTTTAACAGCCTTCCATCATACGATATAACCAGAGGACGTACAATCGCCATGCACATCCACTGGATGACCTGCTGTCATACCTTACCGTGTACCGAAGGTGCTCTTTTCATTTATTCCTCTGTGTTTCGTTTCCATGTAAGCTTGTAATCAAGGATCACTCCAAGATATTTAGCTTCTTTACAGATTTTCAGAAGAATGTCATTAAGCCCTCTAATTTGTGTTTGTACATATCACAGTAATATCGACTGAATAATCGTGCGACAGTAAATGGAAAGAGCGTCGCTAGCCTTGATTATAACCGTAGTCTCTTAGATTAATTAAGCTACATGAAACCGTCCCTTGACGTTAGATGTATGGTTGAGTGGCTTTTTAAATACTTTTGCAACGATATTTCTTAAGTTATGAAATAGAGCAAAGTTCAAGAAGTGACTTCATACTTTGAAGCGAAAGATTTATAGATTATTTTGAGGGATCATGTGTGGCTACTTTTATGCTAAAAAAGTGGGCTTACCTTAAGAGTAAAAATTTTGCTTCCTTTCAAATTCTAATAATAAAATTCTCGATTTAAAATAAACCTTGATTTTTTCAGAAGAAACCCAAGTGCCCTTAAAACATGTTTCAAAAACTTTCTTCAACAATTTATTTAACAATCATAAATCTATACTTCGCGAACACATCCCAATGCTATATCTCTTCTTCCCAACAACAACTCTATCTGTCAAAGTTTCCACTTCTTTGAAACAATCGTTTATTTCATATAAAATTAAAATATTCAAAACTCATAATCACCCTCTCTCTCCTCTTAACATGCACACTCAAATCGTCTGTGCGTCTGTCATTATATTTGCCTCCACCTTCTTGGCTATTATTTCCATTTCCGTGTTATAAAAGTCAAAAAGTAACTTTTGCGTTGAGCTTAAAAAAAGTCAGAAAATTTACAACACTCGACTCCTGTGGAAGAACATTTCTGAACCATCTCATGTTTTTCTTCTAATCTTGATATGAGAACTCCAAACTGACACGATCACGTCTTTAACATCTTTTGCGTTTGTTGTGTTGTGTCCCTGTGTCTTATTTTCTTCTTCTTCCGCATAACAATTCCATTCTGATGCTAAGAATCGTAAAATTTATGTCAAAAACTACACAATTTCCACCGCATATCCGAACCATCTGTTTCCCTATGCAGCATCGGCATCACGAACATGTTTCTTCTTATACATTTTTCCAAGCAAGGCAAGAGTGGGAGGGCTAACTTTTGTGGAAATCCTTTCACAAACGAAGAAAGGGGTGTGCGAATTTAAAAACCAAAAAATGTAGGAATACAAAAAAAAAAGCAAACAACAAAAAACTTTTGTATTTTGTTATGTCTTCCCTACGGGATATCACGTCGACGGGGAATTTCTCTGTGTTCCTCGGCTATTTTTCTCATCAGGCTGATGCGAGAGAGAAAAAGTTGTTCCTTTCGCAATGGGCTTCTTACATCCGTATGCGGGACCGGGAATGAGTTCTATCCTAAATCTTTTCCTCCTTCGTTATTTCGTTGTTTCCCATTAGCTAGCCCAAGCGCTTAGCTTCACTAAGAAAGATAAATTCTGTGATTAACAATGTGACAAAGATGCGATATACCTACTCGTGGATTGTAGTTTTGCGCGCGCTTTGTTGAGATTTGTTATAACAAATGGTTCGGCATGGATATATAGAGATAGAGAGCAATCTGTAAGGACAAGGAAACTATTTAATTTCCGTATTTTTGGATGAAGATGATGAAAGAATGATATACCCCGCACCCATTATCCAGGAAAAGGATGTACATAAGAAATAATAGGTACTTCATTGTCAAGAGATTTAGATTTGTTAAGTTTTTTTATGTTGAAACTTTTGTTAATGTTTTTTTTTTTTTGTAAATTATTACTGTCAGTACAATTGTAGGTAAAATAGATCCTATATACGGGTAAACTTACTTCCACACTGAATTTAAAACTTACACTGCGTTTAATCATTTGTTTCTGGCAGTTCTTATACTTATGAATCCTTGAGACAATTGAGGAGGTATAGGTTCACTTAAAAGAAAAAGAATGGCTAGTCGTTAGTATACCTATCCAAACATTAAATAAAATGCACGACTGGATCGCACGAACTTGATGTTATGTTCAAGCTGCTTGGAATTAAGAGCTCATAAAACAGCGGGTTGGGGTCGAAATTCTGTAAGGTCATTACTCTGCTTTTAAAATTCTGTCTAAATTCTGTCATTCAAAATTCTGGCTGTTTAAAATTCTGCATGACCAAAATTCAGTTTTTCAAAAAATCTGAAAAAAATTAGGTTCTTTTGGCAAAGGCGCAGGAATACAGTAAGAAATGGGGAGCATATTAAAAAAAAGAAAGCTTTCTAAAAATAAGCAAAAGCGCGAGTCATTTAAAAACGACTTAAAAGCTACATATATTAAGAGTATTCATACAACAGCTTAAGGCTGTATAAAACGTAGTAAAACTTTAAACTTCGTAAATATGTCCCAATTTTTGTGTGTGATAGCAAAAAAAAAGTATAGGCAGGTGTTGAAAGTTTCAGTCAAGATTATTCCCGAAATCAAAGTCTTGCAGTCCATAACCGGAAATGAACCCCAAGACTTTGATTATAAATTACTTTACTCATGTTTTTTGATGCCTATACTTCTCTTTTTGCTATCACTGACATTCAAAATTTGCTGTGGGCTCTGGGTCATAATAGAATAATAAAAAAAATGTTTTGTGTTATAAAAATTTTTTAAGACAGAATTTTAAAATACAGAATTTTGAACATGCAAAATTTTGATATACAGAATTTTACATTTACAGAATTTTGGCCAAACAAAATTTTGACCAGATAAAATTTACAAAAAAAGCAGAATAATGAGAAAACAGAATTTCGAAAACCAGCATTCCTACACTGGTAGGAAAACTGTTTCAAAACAACTATGCCATTTGATAACTTGAAAAAAAATATTAAAATTAAAATCGTTGGAGCGGTTTTCTTACAAAGAATTTTTTTTATAAATATTATGCCAGTTTTGAGTATTTACTAATATACATATATAAATATAGTTTCAAAAATATCCGTCGCCCAATTATTGAAATATTGAACTTTCAAAACAAAATTTCTATATTTTTTTTTTAATCCAAAATTATTTCTTATTTTCAAAAATTGTAAATGCAATATTATTAATATTTTTAAGGATCTTTTGCATAAGAATTTTGACTGAAATCAGTTCAGCCGTTAATGAGAAAAACAAAAATAATGGCAGGTACCGTTTAACAGTTTTTCGTGATTTATTTTTTGTACGTACCTTCGTACGTTCTTTCGCTTTTTTCGTCCACCATATCTCAAGAACGAATGCAGATATCGACTTCGGATCGATTTTATTTTATAGATTATAGTTTTAATACTTGCAGACAAGACTTTCAAAAAGATTCATTGAGCAGGTTTTCTTACTATAGCAATTTAAAAAAAAGTTAAATTTCTTAAGTCTCGAATATCTCAAAAACGAATAATGCTATCGACTTCAAGTTAGTTGTTAGTTTTATTCACCGCATATTGACGTAACTAAAAATTTGCAAAAATATGAAACCACATCAGCTTACAGTTTAAAAAAAAAAAAAAAAAAAATGAAAATTGTTGCAAAAAGTTCGGCCCCAGTATCTTAAGAGCAATCAATGATATTCGGGGTAGTCTTATTCTATACACGAGTTTATAAAAAATAATTGATAAATATTCAATAACCACTTTTCTTAAAGTGAAAAAAAAACTGCAAGAGACTCGATGGCGGCACCCTTATATGGTGAACTGAAAAATGCAGAATACAAATGCAAAAAAACTGCAAATTCCTGTCTAGGTCCCATTTGGCAAGGTAAAAATTGCCCTTCTAACTTCACAAATGTTTTTAATTTATTCCCCCAATACATTGCTCTTATTTTTTCTTTGCACCAAAAATAACGGCACCTGCCCTCCAATTCTTTTTTAAATTTAACAAAATCTTATTTTCTCTAAAATGGCTCCACAGAAAAACTCAATAAATTTCTATCAGCAAATACTGCATTTGCGTGAGAAACCATTTTCAAAAAAGGGTTATTAAGAGAACATACCCGGCAGTATTTTAACACTCTTAAGAATATTAACAAAAAAAAATATTTTACTGTATACAAAAGTAATAGTACCTTAGCATAAAAATGTTAAGAAAAAAGTTAAGAAAAATCTTATTTTTCTTGAAAACGGCTCCTACGATTTTGATCAAATGTTTTATATCTGTAGAGCTTTTACCATCTGTTTTTGACACATTGTGACTTTTAACAGAAATCCGTAAAAATATTATCCCTTTTGAAGAAATAGAACAACAACATTTGAAGCTGCTCGTTTAGCCATTTGTGGAACAAAAAAAAATCATTTTCTATGGAATGCACAGACAAAAACTTATGGTACAGAAGTATTTATCAACTTTGGATAGCAAAGACATTTTTTTTTGAGGGTTATGGCATTTTGTAACTACTTTAATGTAAAACTTAAAGTTAAATGTAACTTTTCAAAGAATAAAACATTTCTTTGAAAAGATATGTTTTTATTTAACTGACGATTATATACCTATGTACCAGAAAAAGCCACGGACTAAGGATATTTCTTTGAAAAACACCAGATTTAGAGCAATGAAATTCTTCATTCATCATAATCTCGTTTTCATAGACATATTGCTTACTTTTTGAAAGGTTTATACGAAGACATCCAATAAATGATAATATTCTAACAAAATGCACAGAGTCAGATGCACAGAGCAAAATAAATTCTATAAATGTCTGGGTCTGCATAGGTTTCACCTGAAAAAGTCTTCCTTGAAAAATAAGAACAAGAATAGCTTTTTTTAATAAACCTAAATGTAGATTTTAACGTCTAAAACATCAAGTCTCGATTTGCAAGGTTACAAGGAAAACAAATATACCTACACCCTCTTTTTTTCTTTTTAAAGACGATGATAACTTTCAAGAACCTTCAAGGAATCTAGACAAAAATAACAAACCAAACAAACAAAAAATCGACCATAGAAGACAAGATGAAAAACAGAAAAAGAAAACTCGGCAATAATTTCAATTGAAAACTGCTTTTATTTGATTTAGTGGCAATTTTAACGAACAACAACAACAACAAAAATTATTTTGCGTCTGCTTTCACATCTTGATTTCCTTAGAAGTCTACATCTTGGACTAAGGAAACAAATTTTCTCATCCTTAACCGCAAGAAATACATTCACTTAAGAATTCAGAAGAAAAAAACGAACGAAAAAATTCATTGAAAATCAACTTTAATTCACCTTAATTCAATTCAATTAGGTATACAGTTAAAAGGATAAGCACTTTTCCTGCTACTAGCTACCTGTTTCCTTCTTCATCATCAGCAACTACACTTTTTTATAGTTAAGGAGGATTCCAAACCAATTCCTACTTTTTTTTTAACACCATCGTTGTTGCTGTCATCGTTGCCGTCGTCGCCAAACGCTAAATGACTTACATAGTTTATTATTCTTAAACCATGGAAAATGACTTCCTTTCGTGTATTTTCTATATTCTTTGCCTTTTTAAATATTATCTGATCCCGTGGGCAACGAATTCACCTTTCTTCCGGCATTATAAAGTATTCACTCTCTCTCATTTTGAAAGCACCAAAGAGCTCTATAAGGACTTTAAATTTTTTTCTTTTTTTCTGATCAAATATCGGATATCCGGTAAAACGCTTAGCTTTCTTCAACTGTATCCAGTTGAAGTTGCCACCAGAGAGGCACCAGAAAGTTCTTCCCACCACCCCATATCTCTCCGAGTTCCACTATTTTTATTCATTCACGAAATCATCCACAAAATGACTTTATCCTATTTTGAATATTATTTTCCATTTGAGCGACGAAACTGTAGCACAAAATAAGGACGAAAAATATATAAGTAAAAAAAAAAGTTTTCAAAAGCGATCACCGGCTGGATTTACCTTCTCCAATATCAAATCGCCGAGAAGGACGAAAGTTTGAATGTATGTATGTGTCTAATGATTTGATGGTTCTCGGAGAAGGGGGTTGAAGATAAATAAAAAAAAAAAAACATCTTCCATCAAGAATATATATTGCAAGGGAGGGAGTAGAAGGAAAATTTAGGATTTAAACACAAATATGAGTGAAAGAAAAGACACACACATCGCAAAATCCTCGAACTCATAACCTACATGTGTGCCAAATCATCCGTCGCCGTCGTCGTCGTCATCGTCATAGTCATCGCCATCATCATCATCATCGTCGTCGTCGTCTATTTTGATGGAGGAGATTTCTTTAAATCTCTTCGAATCCTCTATTCCGTAAGTGAATCTGCCCAAGGATTCAACAAAACGAAAAAAAAAGAAAACCAAAAGAGTTAAAAGGATATAAAAAGTAGATACTCATTCAAAAATAATCTTTGAGTAATAATTTCGTCATAAATACAAGGGTTGAGTTGAAAGTTCAATAAATTCGACGAAAAAGTTAAAAAAAAAAAAAAAAAATGGATAAGCGGTTCGGGAGCGCTGGATGTGATTTGGTTAGGATAAGAAATATTTACACATCAGAAGTTTTGCTTTGATAGCTGAAGGTTGAGTTCAGACTTCAGGTATATTTGGTTTAGTCGGGATTGTTAAGTGCAACGATGCGATTTATAAAATCTACGATATGAGGTTTTATTTATTTTTTTTTTAACTTTGCTTTTGGAATAATTTTCCACTCTACGTAGACTCTAACAGTTATTTTCTTTCATTGGAAGAAGATGAATTTTGAAGGTTATGGAAAGATTATTTGATTGAACAATGTTTATAAGAGAAGAAACAAAAATGCAATTTGAGAAGAATTACAAGTACATAGATTGATATTGCTTTGTGAAGTATTCTGTTTGGTGGTTGATGAAATTCCAGCTAAGAGAGCCCATTTTTTGAAGAGTTAAATTTAAATATTACGTTTCTATTGGATCACTCTATTTATATTTACATTTACAAAATTTGCGTTGGATGCCTATTTATGCAGGAGTTTACAGTACAAATATGCTAGACCATCATTAACTTCCAGTTAAACGAATGCATTAATTAAAAATTCCAAAAAAAATCAAATTATTTAGTAAAAGCCTGCAACCGGCCCACGTGGATGCTGAAGGCAAATGTGTTTGACAACAAAAAAGAAGTTAAACTCAGGACTTTTCTAGAAAAAAATTCAGTATGTTATTTTCAGTAGAGATTACTAAGTTTGTGATTCTGCAGACCTCTACTACTGTGGTTTATTAAATTATATCGAAATTGTTTAAATATATTATTTATATTAAGTTTATGTGAGGCCGTGAAAATCAGTGGTAATGAAATTGAGTTTATTACGAAAATTTAATCTGTATTTATTAAACAATATTTCTTCATTTAAACTTTTTACACTTAGAGTCAAAAACCATTAATTTGTTATTCAGATTGCGAAAAAAATCCAAACTTGTGTCTTTATCTTTATTTTAAAACTACAAATATTTTAAATTTCTTAAAATTTAAAATATTTGAAAATAATCAGTTTCTTATTTATTGCTCTACTGAAAATAATGAAAAAGACAGTACGGCCACTATGGCTCTCACGCCCCATATTATATAAAGGGTGTTTTTTAGAGGTGTGGAACTTTGAAATGGAATACAACTAATAGATTTTTTTTAAATTCACATGAAATTTTCTTTATTCGAAAGATAATCTTCTGATATTATAATTTATATGTGATTTCTGGCATATAACCGCTACGGCTGGCTCGAACGTAGTCTAATCTGGAGGTCCGATTTTCGATGACTTTTTCCAACATTTGCGCCCGTAGATATCGGCAATAACGCTGCAAATTTTGTCTTCCAAGTGGTCAATCGTTTCGGCGTAGACTAGCGACTTTACATATCCCTACAGAAAAAAGTCAAGCGGCCTTAAATCGCACGATCTTGGAGGCCAAGTCAAGGGTCCGTAACGTGAAACAATGCCGTTACCAAACGTTTCTTTCGATTAATAAAGTGTGGCACGAGCTTTGTGACATGTTACGCCGCGCCGTCTTGTTGAAACCACAGCTCCTGCACATCATGGTTGTTCAATTGATAAACAAAGAAGTCATTAATTATGGCTCTATAGCGGTCACCATTAGATGTAACGCTCTGGCTAGCATTGTTTTTAAAGAAAAACGGACCAATTATTCCACCAACCCATAAAGCACACCAAACAGTTTTTGTGCATGTAGCTGTGTCTCAACATACACTTTTCGATTATCATCACTCCAAATATGGCAGTTTTGTTTATTAACTTATCCATTCAACCAAAAGTGAGCTTCATCACTCAACAAAAATCACGCGATACGTACTATCATTTTAAAAATACATTTTCACAATTTGGAAACGTTGTTCAGGCGTCAGTTTATTCATATTGAAATGCCAAACCAAACTTAAAATAAATATCTTGACAGCTGACAAAATGGCCGCCAGTTAAAATTGTGATACCAACTTAAAGTTCTATACCTCTTAAAAAACACCATTTAGTTCATTTTTAAAACACAACAATGTTTCTTCACTTGTCGTTTATAGACGTTAAAACCAACTTACCAAATTTGCCTCAAACTGTTTCATGAAGATGGTTTATGACCACTAATGCGACAGTTATAGCTATCATTGAAACTCATCATTGAACATTTTAATGACTGATTTTGAGACATATAGAGAGCAAAATCATTTATTATTTTGAAGAATATATAAAGTTCGAGACTAAATTAATATTTCTAGTCAAACAAATTTTCGAATGGGTCAATATTTTCCCCATAAAATGACTTTTAAGATTTCAATAATCATTGGTAAGGTAGTTCAATCATTGAGAAAAGAAAGGTCATTTTATTTGAAAAGTTGGGTCTACTTGAAATTTTTTTTGACTAAAAATATTAATTTAGTCAAGAGCTTTATTTCTTCATCAAAAAAATAAATGACTTTGCTTTCTAAATGTCTCAAAATCAATCATTAAAATTTTCAATGATGAGTTTCAATGACAGCTATAACTGGCACCTAAAACAATGCATTAGACACATTCGGTGCAAAAAATTAATCTAACAGAATAAAAATTTTATTTTCATTTGTCAAATTGTCGAAAAATATTAAAATCCCTCATAATGTACATAAATAAAAAAAATATCTGTGAGAGTTAGCACAGTAATTAATTTTCTCTATCAATTTATAAATAAAAAGTAATTTCTTAGCAACTCTATAGTAAAATAATTATTCACAAAGTAATCTTTTTGTATGGATGTCAAGTATGAGAAAATTGTACAAAGTGCCATCTTTCAAAATTGCAAGTATCGCAGAATAAATTACTCAAAATGATGCTTAACCTATCTCAATCCGTTAACTAGGTAACCAATTAATTCTTTAACCATATTTCTGATATTTTATGTAATAAGATATTTGTTTGTCGAGTTACTCAAATAGATGTCAAAATGCTGCAGTGTTGAACAATTTTTAACTTTTACACCAGCACTTTTGACATCTATTCCAGCTTCGTCGTCCATTGTCTTCTGGCAGTTTCGTGTAAAGTGTATTTTTTTAGACCCTAGGCTCTAGGGAAATGAACGAAAAAGTAATGAAGACAAACAAATATTATGTTTTTGTTCAAGAATTGGGTGAATTCAAAAACCGAAATTCAGATATAAGTATTTAGTAATAAAATGTTACCTTTTGTCTGGAAATTCTTTTACTTCAGCTTGTTTTTGTTCCTTTAAAGTCACATTTTAAACTAAAATTTCGATCCAAAACAAAATTCTCTTCAAAATTTTGTCAAGTATTTCAAGTATAAATTTAAAAAACCAGCAATAAGTTGCATTTTGAGGAACGTCTGTCAGGGGCTTTGAGGCCACTTACACGTCTGTTGTGACCTTATTTGTAATCAATGAGTTGAGAACTTCAATTTCACAAAAAGTTGTACTTTTGATGCAATTTGGTAAACGGGACCACTACGTACTGGAAGACGAACGTATACGCTATCACCTTCAGCTGAACTACTTGGTTTGGTTTCCTTTCACGCCAAAAATATGTTGCCAGCTCTTAGACTATAACCTCCTTTACTTTATTACCAATGTTCTGAAGTAATAATTTTGTCTCGAGTCAAAATGTACCTGCGCTTCCATTTTTGAATTGAAGTTGTTGTTTGTAGTTTTCTTCAAAAAATTTGTATCGTAATCACTTAAAATCAATATAAATTAATGACTTTTATAAAGGGTTTTTCAAACGGAACGTTACAAAAGTAGAGCGACAGCTACAGCAAACGACGCCATATTTCTTGCCGCTCTTTTGACATTTCTCTTCAGTAAGGTTTGCCATTTCATGATGGATAGATATACGAGCCAACAACGAGTCGAAATCATTAAAATTTACTACCGGAATTCGGAGTCAGTGGCCTCAACGTTAAGAGCGCTACGTCCAATTTATGGTCGTCATAATCATCCTAGCAGATCAACAATTGAGCGTCAAGTGGAAAAATTTGAATCCACAGGCACAGTGCAAAATTTTCCGGTGCCAGTGGACAAAGAAGTGCCCGTAGTGTCGAGAATATTGCTGCCGCTGAGGCTTTAGTTGCAGAAAGCCCAAATATGTCTCTCACATGTCGTTCTCAAGCGTTGGGCATCTCTGTGACGTCGTTGTGGCGAATTTTGCGAAAAGGTCTTGGCCTACATCCTTACAAGATTAAATTGAAGCAAGAACTGAAACTGCTTGACCACCAGAAGCGTCATTTGTTCGTGAATTGGGCTGAGCAACAACTTGAAAATGATTCGTATTTTCATCGAAAAATCATCTTCAGCGATGAGGCTCATTTCTAGCTGAATGGCTTCGTCAATAAACAAAATATGCGGTATTGGTCTGGCAGCAATCCACACGTACTCCATGAGTCATCATTGCATCCCAAAAAAATTACGGTTTGGTGTGGTTTATTGGCCGGCGGCGTCATTGGGCCGTACTTCTTCCGTGATGATCAAGACCGGCACGTTACTTTGAATGGGGATCGCTACCATTCAATGATAATCGAATATTTTTGACCCCAATTGGATGATATGGACTTGGAGGACATGTGGTTTGAACAGGACGGCGCCACAAGCCACACAGCGAATGTCACAATCAGTTTATTGGTAACCAAGTTTGGAGAACGTGTTATCTCACGAAATGGCCCAGTCGCTTGGCCGTTTCGGTCGTGCGATTTGACGCCGTTAGACTATTTCCTGTGGGGCTACGTCAAGTCTATGGTCTATGCCAACAAGCCAGCGACGATTGATGAACTTCGTACGAATTTCGAACGTAAAATTGCAGCAGTATCGGCCGATTTATGCTTGAAAACCGTCGAAAATTGGGTTCAGCGTCTGGACTTCTGCAAGCGTGCCCGTGGTGGCCATGCAAAAAAAATCGAGTTCCATCAAACGTACTTTCACAGGAATAAAGAATTTCATTGATATCCAAAACCGTTTTTGTTTTATTTAAAAAAAACTTTTGTAGCGCTCTTATTGAACAACCCGATATTATTATATCAAATCTCTGTATGTAAACTGTACGGTAGCTTACCAAATGTAAATCTATGTACCGAAAGTAAAAATCAATCTATCTACATATTTGGCTTTTAATTGTCCTTTTTTTTTAAATAAAAATATGTTTGCAATCCACGCCCAAAAAATGAAAACAAAACTAACTTAATACCATTATATCCGATTTAATCTTGAAAATTGAATCCGCCGCATAACCCTCGACTCGACTGCACTGCACATCAACCACCCTGTGTCAATGGTAAAGCAAACAAAAAAAGAAAAAAAAACCTTATTAAACGTGCATTAGATGCTTAATGCTCTGTGACTGTTATGCATGCAACTTTAGTTGCTTTTTGGCTTTGCATGCTTCTTCTGCTCTGCTGTTGGTGCAACATCACATTTATAATTTTATTTATATTCCTGGATGACAATCCAGCTTATTATGCTTATCTGTCTTGCGAAATGTTTTTGGACATTCTACCTACTTTTTTTGTTCGTCTAGGTTTTTTAGAATTTTGCATCTGGCACTTAAAATGTCCGCACTGGCCATCCAATGGGGCATTCTACAAAATAAGAAAAAAAAATATATAATTTATACGAAAGGCAACATTTTGAAAAATGCCAAACCGGATGACCTCGGTTAATATTTTAAAAGTTGACATACAAATTCTTTGGTTTTTTTTTGTTCTTTCCTATTTTCACCCAGGTGAATACGATTATAAGTAGGTTTTTAAAAGAGATTTTTGGATGTTGGATTTTCTGGAGGACACAAAATAAATGCCCCACAGAAAACGGAAGATGAAATAATTTTGTGTGATGCAATCAGCAAACAATGAAATGAGTTATGAATCTGCATTATTATAGTCCATGTGGACTGGACAGACAGTATTATGGGCGGAATTGTATAGCAAGCTTATGAGCTACTTAAATGCAGTTTGCTAATTTATTGACTTAAGAACTTATGGTTTCATAATAATGCTGCATACTCTGGCAGAGGAGATTAAGAACTACTTAAGCCAACACTGGCAATAAAATCAGTAAAATTCAAATATTGAATATTATTATTAATTAGTTCTTGAGCTTTATGCAGTAGAGGTATGGGAGTACACTCTTTGCTTTCGGGTCTCATAAAAACTTACGTGTTGTGCATTTTTGTCAAACATTTTACACTGCCTTAAAATTATTAGAAACTATGCAAAAGAGATTTGTTTTTCTTCCTTTTATTAACTGGTATTGCCAGTTTCAATATTTGTGCTTATTCAGTAGACGAAATAAAACTGCATTTATCCAAATGAAAAGATTCCCAAAGAACCGGAGAAAAAATAGCAGTGCTTTGTAAATTAATCTTTCTGTTTTCTTTTCCCAGCATCGTAAAAAAACAATAAGGATAATCAAATGATATATACATAAACAATGTTAAGAAAAAATGGTCAAAGTACCTTTGGAAATTTTAGTCCTTATTCAGTTGAAATGGAGTGTAAACATTTGGAATTCTTGTTTGGCTTGCAATTGCAACTCTGAAAGCTTGGTAGAGATCCCTACAGAAGACAGAACTGGCATTCTGAAAGTTTGGTTAACGCTTTGAAATATTAATTTAATACGATTGTATCAGCGATGTTCAAAAGTACCCCACCGTTCAAAGGTGCTATTTTCTCCCGTACTTGATGTTCTACTAGAAAAACTAAAGGTTTCTTAGAACAAACAGGGTCTTATAGTAATATTTTTATTTTTTCATATTCATATTGTTAAGGAGTAAGTATGTCTTTATGTGGAAGTTCTAAATTTTTATAAATTTTGATTTCTTTCTTAAAAGATGAACTTAGAAAGCTGACATTTGTAGAATACCTTTGAACGGAAATAATAGTGATATAAAGGTGCTTAGGGTATATTCTTGTTGGAGCTGCGTGAACAAAGTTGAGAATGAATTACAGGGACTGTTGTTGTTCGAAGCGCTGCTCTTACATAAACACTAATTGGAAAAACAATATAAAGATTTCGAAGCTTTAAACAAGTCGCTGCTTGAATCGTTTCTCACAGCTCTAACACATTATCAAACCCTTATACACATAAGCTTGCGGTTTTTAAAAGAGATTGGGCCTTACTAATAATCAAACACTAATGTCGACTACTAACTAACTGAGAGGTTAAAATAAAATGTGGAGCTTAAAAAGATTTCTACCAATAAACAAGTTTACCCTTTTGCTAACAAAATACTCAGACTTTCCTTTAATCTACTACAATTTACATCAAACTCCATCAAACTCCATCAAACATGCTTTAAAAGCCCGCACACTACAATAATCCAAATAAAAAAAATAGAAGAAGAAATACACAAACACAAATGCACTGACGCAGGGTGGGCCTGCAGTTACACAGCTAAATGCTGGGGCGCCCAAAGAAAGCTAAATTAAAAAAAAATCATGGAGATGTTTTTGTCATTTAGAGGAGCTATATGAATGTGTGTAGAGATTGTAAATCGATTAAATAGTAAAAAAGCTTATTAAAATAAATAAAACAGTGAATATTTGCAATAAGTTATTTTAACAAAATATATAAGACAACATGCAGTGCTGCATTAAATAATGTAAAAACACCTATAATTCGGAGTGAGCAAACTTTTTTTTTCACAGTAGGTTTTGTCTCATATTTTTTATAAAGTTATCTGAAGAGATGTTTAGGTAACTATGTTATTATAGAAATCATTTAAATTGATATAAAACTTCTTGAAAGAGATACAAAACTGACATGATAGAAAGGGCCAAGACAAAGAAAGTAGAAAGACCTTTAAGAATATTTCATTCGTAAGGTTGAAAATAACACCGCACTACAGGCATCAAATGAATTTGAGCGCCTTGTCACCAGCAACAAAAATTAATCCTACCCTGCTGGACGAGAATCTCTTATTTGACAGATGAATCTTAACTTTATCACTGAATCAAAGTACGAGTATATTTAATTTATGAGAAATTATTATTTTTCAAAGCTAAATATTTCTATTCTAAGATAATTAAATTACCTAAAAAATATCACTTCAAATTACTTCATGTGGAAATATCAGATAAACTAACTTGTGAAATGAAATATTTGTACACTCTTTTTTATTAGTGTTTTTACAGGATTTTACGTAACACCGCATGTTATTTTATATTTTATTTTATAAAGTAATTTTATGATACTTTTTTTATTTAGTTAAATAAGCTTTTTCACTTTAAACACAATTTATTATCTCAACACACTTTCCTTTAGGTCATCAAAACGGCAGAAGAATCTCAATTTGTTTTTTTTTCAACGAGTGAAAAAAAACTGTCTGAGTGGTTTCGATACCTGTGGAAATAAGTATTGCCGTATTCTTTTTGGCAGTAACTTTTTCAGTACTTTAGTATGTTATTTGTGAAAAGGGTCTGGGTTTTCTTAGATGATATATATTTAACAAGAAACATGCATATTTGGAAAATATTTGATAATTTTTTGGCACATCACGAGATTTACTTTTTAGGAACAGTGATATTTTCCTTCCTGGGGGCCGATTCTGGTTCTGTGAAAATAAGAATCGAGTTAGCTGTCAATGCTTTCACACTAGTTCCGATTCTGGTTCTGGGAAAATGTGAAACCTCATGCATTTCTCCGGTCCCTTCAACAATACAAGAAAATTGAAAGAATCGTGCAATTTTCAGGAGAAAGGGTAAGGTGGTTTGAGCATCGATAGTATAGTTTTCATTCACAGAACAAGCATCGCTTCTTTATGACAAATGAATCGAAGAAGTAAAAGGAATGCTAGGCAGTGAATGTGAAAAGAATTTATTCTTCTTTCTCATAGAACCAGAATCGGCTCCCTGTTGATTTGATATATAAGCGAAATAATTATACACATTTAACTATCATTGCGTGAAATCCAAATGTTTTGTCTCAATGTCACAAAAGTCAAAAAATTAATATTGTTAATTCGTTTTGAGGTTCAATTTAACTTTCGTCTAGACTAGATTTTGTTGTTTTAGGTCAGTAATTGATTCCTAATGTTGTTTCCTTCTCCTTTTTAATTCCAATGATAGGTACATGAAACGACCTCCTTGGACTTCTTTTTTCAAAAGCATTTATCACTCTGACAATTAACTGGAAGTGTGGTTCGACGTATTTTTTCATGTGTTCAAAAGGCATGCCTAAATGAAATCGGGCAGTGAAAACTCTTGTAAGAAATTACTTGAAAGAAGCAAACCATTGAAGGAAATGCAAAATGATTGAAAAGGGAGTACTCTTGGAGTGTCCAAAGAAAACGATACACAATTCACACTCAATTCGAAGTTTGTAGTGTTACCGCCATATTATTCATTCTGGGTTTAAATTGGATTGAAGTGATTTTTAAATCCAACTTTTCCAATCGGATTTATCAAATGCAAACACTCAAATTTAAGCCAATATTATTCATTACAAAAAAAAAACATTTATTCGAATGGATCGAAAATATGAACTTATTTGCGACTTCAATGGATGAATAATATGGAATCTCATATAGTTTTCGGATGCAAATTACGACTTTAAACATGGACTTCTGTGTATTAAATTTTGACGACTTATTAGTGTCTGGCAGCTAAATTGATTATTGGTTAGTGATTTCTCTGAAAGGTGAAGACTTTTATTTAAGCTATGACTAAATTTGATTATTAGTAAGGCCCATTGACTTTAAAAGTAAAACAACCAGAGATTTGCTGCAAAAAAGGATATTTTTACTTCATTCTACTACAATAATATTAACAAGGACGTTTTGTCATTTCAACTAAATGTAATTTATGTAGTTGTTTCTACGTTACACTGGCATGCATTGTTTTCGCAATAACCACCATTTTGTAGTCCAGCTTGAAGGTAGCACTGGAATGAGCATTTGGCATCAGTTATACCCAAAAACTGATAAATGGGGTTTGTGCATGGATCTAAAAAAAAAATAGTAGAAACATTTAAGTAAAATGGTAAAAATAACAAAAACTGTTTTGTATCTTACCACCACCAAAGAAGAAACGTCCATTTTCAAAATTTTCAGCGTCATCTTGAAAAAACGATAAATGTATTAATATAATTCTGATATTAATAGGAAATGTTTGAATTACTAGGTGAAGGGTTATTCACTGCTTCTCCAAAAGATCCTGCAAAAAGAAACAAGCAGGAGCCAATGAACAAAAGTAGTGCTGAAAGTTGCATTTTGATTTTCAATATAAATATTAAACTTTGAAGTTTTAAAGACAAAATTTGTGATGCTTTCGTTCAAGCAAATAAGAACTTTATATACGTTTTTTTTTTCAACTCTATTAACAATACCCATGCAAATAACCTTGAATGATAATTTCTTGAATTATCTTTGAAACTTTAGCTGCTAATTGATGTTGAAATTAGTTATCTTTAGTTTTGTTTTTGCTTGTGAAAATGCAAAGTAAGAATATACATTTTGCACTGATAAGAGTGTCATAATTTGAACTGTATAATGGTGGTATGTAAATATGCACTGCATTAACTTTGCGATTGTTTTTGAAGCTTCTTCATATTGGAGTTCTAGAATTGTATATGGTTGCAATTATTTTAACCTGGATACTCTAATCTTATAATTATGAAAATTTCTTTAATCTCACTAGTCATCTAATTGAATTGGCGACTTTTCACATTCTTGCTCTGTAGGCTAGGTATTGGTTTCGTGTAATAAAAACGTTCGAGATTAATAAACCTAACTATAATTCGAAAACTAAGCTGAATTTTACAATTTAAAACTTAAATTTGAACAAAATTAAATTTTCTATCGAAATACATAAAAAAAAACAAAAACCAACTAAAAAAAAATTGAAAAATCGAAATGTTTGCATAAATTACGTTTACTTATACGAAGATAGGCCCATAAAGATATACCTTACAGAGTTAAAATCAACTAAATGTTAAACAAAGTTATTTAAATTAAGTGTAAAATCAAAAAATTCAACTTAGTCTTCGAACTATAGATGCCAAACATATTGAAAAGTGGCCAGTGTTGCCATGACCATTCTATCAGAAACTAAAGAGTGAGTTTAGTAGGATTTTCAGTTTTAAGTGCATGCTTTTGCCCCAACCAAATACATTCATTACTTACTCTTAAAAATAATTGTTCCTTTATTTCCATTACTTTCCGGTGTATTCTGGACTCTTGGATTTTCATATATAAAGTATTCGCTAGGCTTCTCATATACATCTCTTTGATCAAGAAAGGTAAACAAGTTGTAGAAAATGGTCTGCCCTGAAAAACTTTTTATCAAGGTTTAAAGTTTCTCAAGGCCATGAAATGTCACGCAAAGTCACACGCGATTTGTGGCACTTCAGTTGTTAGATATTTGCAGAAAAAAGTATTCTATCTGAAAAGCTACTCAATCATTTTTAAAGGTCAGCTTGTTTCAGTAATTGGTCAGTGATTGTTTTAGTTATATTAATTTCAATCAAAGTCATAGTAAAATTAATACGACTTAGGCTAAACCTGGTTGTTGTTGTTCTTTCAAAAATATTAAAAAAAACGGGATGTGTACTTGTTTTTATATGGCTTAGATTTTTAAATACCTAGGTATTGGATGTTAGTAGAAAAAAATGTTTAATTGATTTAAAATCGATAGTTTGGCTTAAAACAAAGACTGCGATAGTCAAAGTAAAACTTTTTCTTAAAATACTTTACAGAATGTGAAAAAAACCCTAAAATACCAAGTTTTATAAAAAATCGATTCATTAGTTTTAATTATATTTAATTTTCAAAAAAACGAAATTTGGCAAAAATTTTAAAATCCGAAAAATACATATTTTTTAAAAACTGTTAGTAAAAACAATTTACATTGCTTGGAAGCTTCTGTATGGAAAAAATATTGAAATCAAAATAACCGTTGAAAATTAAAAAATGTTTCTTTGGGGAGTTACCATTAATAACCATTTTTTGAAAAATGGTTTCCCATCCAAGAGTAGCTTTTTCCAATAGAAATTTATTGAATTTTTTGTAAGAAAAGTTTGCGAGACGTTTTTGAAAAATAAAAAAATTTTAAAAAATTTGCTAAAAAAAGTTATATGGCAGGTACTGTTATTTTTAGTTCTAAAAAAATGAAAAAACGTGTGGGGTAGTCAATAAAAACCACTATGTACCAAGTTTTATGAAAATCGATCTAGCTGTTTAGGCTATAGTCGAAGACACATTAACACAGACAGAATTATGCCACCCACTTTCTTGGTGTTTTCTGTCATCGTAATGTCATGTTTGATTGTTATCTCGATGTTTTTTCACGAATCCAAAAGTTGCCTTATTGTATAGTACGCAAGTAAAAATTCCCCAAACTTTCAGATTTTTATTTTCATTCCCTAAAGTCGCTGTAAAAGTTGTTGGCTTGTTTCTTGCATATCAGGTGATTAACTTAAAATCTGCCAAAAACTTAAGAGCATATATGTAAGTAGGAAGTAGACAAGAAAAAATCCCAGGAGAGGGCGGTAGAATTTCTTCCCGCTATAGAGGATGAAAATATAAATTTGAAAAAATTAAGGAATTTTAGTGGGAGGGCAGCAATAAAAGTACATAATAAGTTATACAGGGTGACAAATTGTATTTGATTTTTTTTTAAATTCATCAAAAATTCATTCAAAAATGTGACCCAAATGAGGTGCCATAAGTTTTGTTCTTGGGACCTTGAAACGAATTTTGCAAATTCATAGAAAAAAAATATGGCTGACCAATTACTGTAAATAGTTGATGTTTTATCACGATCTAGAGATCTTTCGGATGGTATACTTTTTTTTTTAAATTTCCCTTAAATGAGTTGCCAGAAATCGCGCGTGACCTTGAGTGACCTTGAGAAACTTTAAGCCTTTATTAAAAGTTACGTAGAGCTCACAAATTTCTAGGACTAGTTGACTTTTCTGACCAATTTTTTACTAACCAATTAGATGGCATTCTCAAATATCAAATTTCCCATATATGAGGTGCGAAAGGTCCAGAGCCTGAAAATTGAGGTTTCCATACAAATTATCGATACCAATTATTCGGGCCGGTTACACAGTTTTGTGCGTACATCCTTGATTGCGTATTGCTTCATAAGAAAATTTAAGAAATTAATACTTATTGCAGGTGCAAGAACACCCCCCAATGTACTCCAACATAAAGTAAAAAATCGCATGAATAAATCCATCATTTAAAAGCAATCTTAGGCGTGGAGAAAAAACTGAGCTTCTTATTATTAAATGAGTTACTTATTAATATTTTCTGCGGTGCTGAACGCTGCCATCGTATATTGCAATAATCTTTCCTGTCAGTGCTGGTAAATTGGTTGGTTGATGGGTGGAAAAAATCGAAGCGTCACATTTAGGTTACGACAAAGAAAAACAAATAAATACACGATTTCGCTCTGGCCCTCGCTCAAACTTATTATGCAATTTTATTTTATTGTTTTTTAGTTTTTGTGGTGTAATTAATTAATACATTTTAACATTCTGCACTTCTGTGCAAAAAAAAACCTTCAGTTTTTTTTAGACAGCGTAAATTGTACTACAAAATTTGTGTTTTCCGTTTTTTATATGGTAAGATTTTTTTATTAAGCTCAACAAAAGACCAAAACATTGTCTCTTCTGTAAGGCCCTCAGCAAAAATCTTCTTCCTTAATTTCATTCTACCTTAATTTTTAATGTAGCATCTTTTACGCATTTTATAGAAGTCAAAGTAATAGATATTTTCATAATTTTTCTTTCTCCATTATTTCTCGCTAGCCAACTTAAACAAATTTGCTGGTCACATAGAATTTGTGCACCATTTTTTTCTCTGAGCAAAAAAAGAAATAACAATCCAATACAAAGGAGAGAAACAGTGGGAAGCAAATCGGTACCATATGTGGCAAATTACCTCTTCCCCTAAACACACACCCTATAAAAATGCCATACATTCCATATTCTTATCCTTAAATAAAAAAAGAAGAAAAACAAATTAAATTTCCCACATATTAACTCACATACGATTAAAACGAAAGAAATATATGTCTCCAAAGAAATTTCATAAACGTGCGATTGTGGCCGTAGTATCAGTGTGATCGTGCTCTCAAAACCAAAAGAAAATGGTTGGAGACAGGAAAAAAAACTCATTGAAAGAAAGAAATTGGAAAAAGTAATCCACTTCTAAAGATAGATGCTGGACCAGTAGTTGTTGTTTTTGTTAGGATATTACCGAGTGAGTCTTTGCAAAGAGGCAAGCAAAAGCAGAATATTACAAAAACGTCCTAATGCAATAACTTTTAGTCCTTTTTCTTTAGAATTATATTTTTCATTCAACTTTCAGATGACAGATAAAGTCATCGCAATATACGTAGCTAAAAATTATTATTCACTTAGCGCGGCCTAGAAAAAGGAGTCCCTAGCGGTATACCTATGTATAACCCAACTATACCTACATCCATAAACAAACTTCTGATGCGCACAACAGAATTAAGGACATTTGTCACAGGATTGTAGGGAATATATATGTTTTAACAATGCAAAGGGAGTGGGAGATTACAATACAAATTATATTTGCAATATTTTTACTTACGAAATATAAATTGTACTTTAAGGCAAGTTTTGGATTCAAACAAAAAAAAATCGAAAGATATTTTAATCAAACTAAATTACGCTGACGAAAAAAAAAATCCAAAATATGGGTGGCCTAGGTCTTCAACACTGGGACGATTTTTTCAAACTTGTGGTTAAATGTTTTTTTTTTAGCTGAAAAAATATTAAATTGAGTTGGAATTTTGATTTAACTCTCCTAACACCCAAGTTTACATAAACCTACATATTAAATCTTTAAAATTAAAAAAAAACCTTCAACTATAAAGCCAGTACGTACAACCAAGTCGAGCAATTTATTTTTTGTTTACTCGGGCTTGCCATTATTTTTGCCATTGTTGCTGAGTAGGTTTGGTGCGCTAGGGTCACAAATTAACAGTCACAATGAGTTTGTATTCCATGGAAAAGCTTTATTATGTTGCGGCAAAATATAAATCGTTAGATTTATGGAAAACTAACTTGTGGTAGCTAATGGGGTTATTGAACATACAACAAACGTGATAGTGGATGGTTTATAACATACGGAAGTCAGAAAATTGTTTAATTTATAGGAAGAAACTATAGAAGATGAATGTTAAGAATAATAAAGATAGAAAATGTGAAAAATGATGAAAGCTGGAGGATCAAAAAGTGGCAGTGTTATTATTTTAGTGCTTTCTTAGATACTCATTAAGGAATTTAAGGCCAACAGAAATCTCTTTGAAGTTAACGAAGAGAAGATTTAAAGGTTCCCAAGCACCACACAATGTCAAAACGAAATTAAAATCAAATACAAAACGGTTAATATTTAGTCAGACATGTAAAGCACTAAGTATTTCATGACGAAGTCCTCTCAAGTTCAAATATTAGGTACTGGTACTAGAACTTCAGTATCCTGGTAGTGGTACTTGGAAAAAATACAAGTACCAATATTTTTCAAGTAGGTATTTACGGAAAAGTACCAAGCATTACTTCAGCATTACTATCTCGTACATGAGCAATACTTGCAAGTTCTCAGGTAGTACTTTGGGGAAAAGTACCAGGTATCAAGTTATTACTAAGGTACCACAGTACTTAAGCAGTACTTTCATATACTTTACCAGTACTTCAAGACCATGTACCTGCTCTTGCGTACTTTCAAGCTTGCTGAGTAATGTTTGCTTCAAATTCAAATTATAAAAGAGTTTTAGCATCTATTTCATCACAAGAAGGTGTTTTTTTTTATAAGAAGACCAGAAACTGTAATCCCAAATTGTTGTGAGCAAAATATTATCACTTATTCGAAGTATTGAGCTAGCACATGTGAAGTACAGCTTACCCATTTCCTGACGCAAAACATTTTTTTTTGTTGATCAAGTACTTGACCAGTACTTTCAAAGTACCAGTCAAGTACTTGTAAGTAAGAATGTACTCAAAAGTATCGGTCAAGTACTTGTTTATATATTTAAAAGTACTGAATAAGTACTTAAGTACGCAATATTTGATACTTTGGATGAAGTACTTGAAAAGTACGGGCATTTGGCCTATTTCAAGTACGAGTACCGCGTTTTGAAGTACAAGTTCCCGGTACTGGTACTTGAAATTTTTCAGCTCTGGGATCTACTTGAATAAATACTTAAAAATTTTCAAAGTAAAATCGAATCAATAAAGGTTTTGAGTACTTGTTAATCATTAGAATCAGTTCGAATTTTGAAGATTGTTACTGGAAATTTTTGTATGTCAAAATTTAAAATTTAAAAATGTAAAAACGAAGGAAATTCCTGATGATTTTATACAAAAATTAAAAAATAGGTGTTTGTAAAATTTTTCATACAAAATTTCCTGAGCTACATAAATGTGGGATGTGGCACCAAAATTGTATCCATTTGTTAAATTTTAGCAACAAAAAACTTCAGATATTTTTATCAGAATATTGTTCATTGTTTCAAAACAAAAAAACGGCCAAAAACTTAATAAAACTTATTTTTGAAATACATCACCAACACGGATAAAAAATTTTCGTCTTGCTTCATCAGACTCAATTTTTTTTAAATTGCAAAATTCAACTCAATATGTTGTTTCCCAAGCTGTTGCAACTGAAAATAAATACACATCCCAAAGAACCACCCAGTCGATATTTATTAGCAAAGACCTACATGCTGAAGGTATATGCGTAAGAACGTACGTATTTGTGGAAGATATCGAGGAGCATCATCTGGACAATGTCCAGTACTCAATCGCAAACCATCAATAAATATTCACCAAATTTATCCACCAAACCCTTTGGCTCACACGCCCACAAAAAAAAAACAATATAACAGGCGAGGGAGTATAAAGCGAGCATCATCGTCCAATTTTAATTGAAAAAGAAAGCATCGTTCGGAACCGATTTTAATTAATTACTCTCATTTACCTGATTGCAATGTTTTATAAAATCCTATCGAACTTGGATTCGCATTGTACATGAATCTCAAAAATCCCCTATTTGTTTCACCACCGACCAGGGGCTCGTTGATTTTATATATATTGAAGGAACGTTCTACAGGACACTCCAGTGTTGCAGCCAGCATTCTGCCATGCCATGCCATTGCCAATTTAAAATCTCATTTTGTATGTTTGGCTCGTACACAATTCAATCACAAAAACGGGTAATTAATTAGCCCGAATCAATTAAATCAACAAAGAACCCTTAAGTACTCCACCCCATATTCAGCATTTTCAGAGAAGCATGACAAGAAATAGCCTCCTGGGTCGGTCGTGGGAGTGTTTGAAATTCCTTTTTCCCTTCCCCCCATCTCCGTTAAAAAGGTGACCTGTTCCATTCCCCATTGAAATTGAGAACAACAAAAGGGCCAATAAGGTTTCAGATTTGTGCTAAGGACTGATTTGCAAAATTCAACCATAAACAACGGATCAACGAAGCCAAGCGAAGCGGCTAGACAAAGGACCTTTTATTGTATATTAACAATTTGAGATATTTTACCGACCCCCAAGAAACAGCTTAAAGAGCCAACGTTCCATGAAGTCCTCTTTACTGATTTGTAGTAGTTATTCCAAAAGAAAAAAAAAAGAAAATATATTTCAGAAACCAAAATTGAATCGCATGACAGCAATAGGCAGGACAATAAAGGACTCATTTGCTACAAAAGTTTGACACATTCCCATCGTTAATAGTTGAAGAATTTTTGTTGTTGTCTGTTGTTGTTGTCTCTCATCGTGTTTTTCACGCCAAATGACAGCGATAACGGACAATAGACTTCTATTCTCACAAAATGGCGCCCCTAATGTCACCGAGTTTGTTGCCTCAAACTTCGTTATTGTGTGGCGCTTTTTTTGTCTCTTTGTCTTCTTCTTTTTAGTCCAAATTTTTCGTTTGATATAATTTTATTTTTTTTGTTAATGCCTAAGTGGGTGATTTTTTCTTCTATTTTTTTTTCAATTTCGTGAAAGTCTAGTCTATTTGTTGATGGTGATTGAAATTAAGCTCTAAGAAAAAGAAATATATTCTCATATTCAAAGGAAGACACAGGACTCAGCACAACAGCGAGCAGCCGGTGTACAAATAAAATGATTGGAAAAGGTTTCTGTATTTTTTTTTTCGACTTGATGGTTACTTTGGAAAATGGACCATTTCGTTGTGTCATGTCGTTTTCGTTGGGACTTATGGGAAAAGGATCTTTTATTAAATTAGCAAGGGAACAATAGGAAAGCTTTTGGGCTAATGGCGGATTCATTAAGGTATGTTTATAAATGAGAAACTATTAATTATCATACTACTTTGGCTAATTTGGGTTATGTGTGTACTGAGTACCTTTGATGAAACGAATAAATGGGCCAAAGATTAAGACAGAAATTGGATCGTAGCAACTTAAGTATTAAAATTATTCATTCTGGTAAAGGAGGTACCTAACCTATTCGTGTTCATCAATGAGGTAGCTCAGTTTTTTTTCACTTAATGTCAGAAAACCGCCTTTACATTTTAACAAAGCCTAATGATACTTATTCGTTTAAGCATTGATAAGGTTGTTGCTAGGCAAAACTGTATCTTTCATAAGACAAAGAAAAGTAGTGGTTTCGTCTCAGAAGAAAATCAAGATTTAAATCACGAAGTGTATAAAATCCCAAATGGCAAAATCCCAAAAAGCCACAAATGAGAATTCCGAACGTCCAAAATCTTGAATGGCAAAAATCCCGTATTGTAGAATCTCAAATACTGAAATCCCGAAGTGCCGCACATATTAGGGATATTTAGTTTTAGCTTTTTGGGATTTTGACATTTGGGATTATGATATAAATCTCGATTTTCAAAGTAAGGATTTTCCACTAAAGGCAGGTAATTCTGACAGGTCATGTGGCCCGGACCCATGTTCAGTAACTATCGCATCGATAAAATTATTCAAGAAGTGTTGGAAATGAAACAAAACTCATACGATTTGTTTCAATTTCAATCGACTAACTCTATCGATGCGATAGTTACAGAACATGGGCCCTGAACTTAATAGTTTCAGTGGAGACTATTTTTCATTTTTTGTTTTTAATTTCCATGCCAAGAATTTCCATTAAAGCTTTTGTGCAGAGGTCAGACTCCAAGATTGAGCCCTGTGCGTTTTCAGAGGTGATTTGCTTCCTTCATGAACCTTATGGAGTCTTATCGATCAGCTTCCATTCCTTGAGGGGCCTTTTCTGAAGCTGTATTGCTTTTCTAATAAATTTTCTGCTTTTTTAAATGCAGTGGTTAATTGTGGTCTTAACTTTTTCTCCAGAAGCTTCCCTGTGTTTTCCTCCTGAAGTGGGTGGGATCTTCCATATATGTTCAAAGTGTCCTCCCCCTGGCGACAGCGTCTAGGTTTGAGACATATTCTTTTGTGTCTGTTTTTTTTCGAAAATACATATGTTGGTTTATAAATGTGTTAAATCCCATTTTGGTCGTTTATTTTTCGCTTGTTGGTCGTCCTTATGTGAAAAGGTCTGTAATGTGTATGTACTTCTCTGAACTCATTACATTCACCAGACCCCTGCATATGATTGAAAGCTATTAAATCCGAGCTTCTATTACCGGTCAAAATTTCTTTTAGGCCCATCATGTTCATCCTATTGTCACAACTAGTTTAGCTTATGTGCGTTCTAAACTACTTTATCATGTTTAAATCTGCCGTACTAGATTATTCGATATTTCAACTTAAACTAGTTTATCCTAAGCCAAACTAGTTACCGGCAATCTAAATTTGTTTGGGAAACAGTACCTACTTGCTACTTGAATGACAATTTAGGATTTAATATTTGTTTTTTGGGCCCTCTGTACCGTTCACGCAACTCCCTCCATTGCTCCGCTAAGCGAATGTAAAGTTAACAGGTGCCAATGTCAAAAGTTTTCTCGGGTACAGTAAATCCAAACATCCATAGGCGAAACTAGTTTTGTCGGAAACATGATTTCTATCGGGCAAAACTAGTCAATCCTAGGTGTATTATGATGAACAAGTTTAGCCTAAGAAAAAAACAGTTTATAGGAACGCCACATAAGCCAAATTAGTTTTACCTTGGATAAACTAGTTTGACGTAAGAAACAGTTTGACCGGAAAATACTTTTTGAGGGACTTCTTATGAAGGGATACAGGATACGGGATACCGCGTATGCCAATTGTTCTTTCATGCAAATAGCTTAGAGGTGGGAATACCTTTTTTAAAATATTTGATATCTCTTCGAAAGAACATCCTCGTTTTCAACAAAACAAAACAAAATTAATCCCAAAAAATGGCTTTCTGTCAGTTTATATGAGTGTTTCATTAAGTTCATAGTTCACATAATTTCCTTATTTCACTTGAAAATTCGAAGCCCTGACCGCAATATTATTATCATCAATGCACCCACATTCATTTCTATTGATTAACTCAAATACCCTGCTATTTCTCTCTAAACAAACACAAACCAAAGCCAATATATAGGTATACTGATAATTCATTCCATTGCATAATAATAATAATTGTCCTTCGTGTTCATAGTTCAGGAGATAATGTTATAAATGGTTAGTCGATAGAACTTCAATCAATTTTAAACTTGACTATTTTCAAATAGTGATTTTTGGACATTTGTTGCTTTTTAACAATTTTAGAAAAACCATCACTCTTTTTTTTTTGGTTTTAAACGTCCATAAATTGTAAATAAAACAACTCTGTCAGTTTTTAATCGAAGCAATAGCGTCCAATCTTACTGCACAGTTACCCTTGTTTACCCTAGATAAAAAAGGAAACTGTTGCTAATGGGAGGGAATTTGTGAATACTTTTCTACGAATTATATTTACTTTACAACTTAACTTCCTAAACTATTAATCTCAAACCTACATATATATTTTATTGTGAAACTAAAAACATTCATGGGTATAGCATTGAGCATGAGCATCCAATGTGTGCAATCACATAGAACCAAAAAAAAAGCACATCAACCAAACCAAATGAATGCAACGCCATAGATAGTGACAAAGTCCTGGAAAAAGGACATTTTGAAGATGAATGTCCGAACATATGAACTGTATGCTTCTTCGAGCAGCTTTATATCCCCAAAAACGATAAAGGAGTGCTAGGTATTATAGGTAGAAAGAGGATGAGGAAGGCTGAAACTAGGGCAGACTGTTCTGTTCTGTCATGATGTCCAAGAGGTCCTTTTGTAATTATTACATTATTAGGAATTATTGCTTGTCAATGATTCGAGGAGAGTAACTATGAGAAGAGAGCACAAAATATGATTTACCTCGTGCACTCCAGAAGGATATTATTAAATTTTGATTAAGAGTCTGCATCCGTTCGTTTGTCTATCTGTCTGTCTGTTCGTCCTTTGGCAGGATATTGAGTGTGGGAAATATTTTTGTGTGCATGTGAATGCCGAGTAGAGAATATATATGGTTGGTTATCTTAAATAATATTTATGACAGCACGGCGAGAAAACCAATATTGCAAAGGTAAGCAATTCACCTCAGTATATGCATCCTCTATGTACCTACATTTAAACCTATATTATGTTCGTAGGTGAAGGAAACAGGGGAGAAAATTTTGTGTGTGATTTAATGAAAACCTCTTTAAATCTATGTGCCTGAGGGTGCGGCATTATTTATGGTTATGGCCGAGTGTAAATTAGCTTTGATGTCAAAGATCTCGCTCTTTACCTTTTGGTGTGGGGAATTAAGCGCCGCGCAAAAATCTTCCAAAAACTTTACACACAAATTGTGAAAGTTTGTATTTTTTTTTTATGTTGGTTTCGCTTTTAGGAAAAAAATAAATAAATTTTTCGTTTTTGTTCTTCAAACAAGAAACCAAAAAATAAATAAACAAAGTAATGCAGAAAGTTTTTTTTCCTCCCCAGAAAAGAACAGCAAACCCATGCAACCCAGCGGTAAAGCAATGGCAGAAGAAGTAGCAAAGGAATTATTGAAATTTATTTATCAGTATAATAAAAGTTCTTCACTTTGGTTTTTGGGGTTTGAGCCCTTTTTTTTGTTGTTTGGTTTCTTTGTTTCTTTCCGCGAAACGATGCGGTTAAATCGTGCAGGCAACAGCAACCACAAAAAAAAAAGAAACATCATTGTTGATGGGATAAACTTAAATGAAATTACAAATTATTGTGCATTTGTAGAGAGGAGATGGTATTTGATGCAGACCAGGGCTGGTCTTTGGCAAAAGGGGTGGTCCTCAAGGCCAATGGTTTTGTTAAAAGAATGAGCTGACTTGAAAGGTTTCTTTGTTAGAAACATTAATTGAACAAAAGGGGTCTTAGATTAAAAATGAAATCTCCTTTTGAAAACGTTGTAAACAGTTTTGCGATTGAAACAACATACAGGAGTTGCTTGTATAAAGAAGCTAGTCAACAAAAAGCTGGTTTAAGGACCAGAACACAAGCTTTTGCAAACACTGAGTCACTAAAGCAGAGGGGACAAAAGAGCACCTCCAGCTGCTGCTAAATGAGAATCATGTAAGCCGAGTAGCAACTCCAGTCAATAAAGATAAAGTTCCCCTCAACCACTTAATTCCATCAGCAGGCCTGGCTCTAAAAACGCTCAAAAACTTCAAGATTTCCATGATTTCATTTTCTCAGATCCCACCTGGGCGCCATTTCAACGAAGTCGACCATGATAAATTCCATTCAATCGAAAAGAGAACAAACTCCTTCTATATCTCTTCAAAATGTTCTATTTCGGGTGGGAAAAGGGGGAGAAAAAAAAGCACACACAAAGTCTAACAGTTAAAAAATTGCTTTAGTTTAACGAAAAGAGAGAGAGAAATTACAATTGAAAAGTAAGTTTGCTCTATAAGAAGACAGTGAAGATAGTTTTAATTTGAAAATTTTTCAAAAACAAAACTTTTCTCTCAAATGTGTTTTTGGTGTAGATGGAGTGGAAGATTTTATGGATTTTGACAGTTCGCTGAGTGGATGTCAGATTAAAATGAACAGTTTGATATTAAATGAAGAAAAAAATTAAGTACTTCTTACATATTAACAGAGAATCAAGAAAAGAAAAATCACTTGAGAATTTCTTGGTAGTTTTAGTTTTTATTTCAAGTTAAATGTCATCGCATGAGTACAAATACTGTAATATTTCGATTAAAAATCTTTCAATTGATAATAATATTCTTTTTGACAATTTATGGAACTGACAAGCTATTAATTGGATTCAAAATGTATAATATGCGGGAGCCGCCGAAAAAATTGGCTACCATTTCCTCAAGAAATTAATAAAAATTACCCAAAAAATATGACTTTTTAAATCATAGACTAACCTTAATCGACTCTTAATGAAGTAAAAAAAAAGTTCCCTTATTTTTTCAGATTTTTATTTTCAACCCCTTAGTGGCTGTATGGGCAAAAATTCTGACCATATAGGTTTTAGGTAATATTTCCCCCCGCAGGGACAGGAGAAATTTTATTAAAAAAATTACATTAAATAGAAACAACAACCTCAACACTACAATATTGTTTTGCAGATTTTTGGAAAGCCTGTCTTTTGACAAAAACTGAATGATGTGGATCGACATGTGATTTCAACAGGACAATCTATGCAACAGCGGTATTAAAGAATTTACTGCTCAGATCCGTGTCTTACTTAGTAACTTATTTAGCTCTTGGCTGGAGCGTTGTTGTCCTTTCACTCGATGTGGCCGAGCCAGTGTATAGTCAACGTGTTTTGGCGCTTTGGACTTTATCCACATCTTGGTACAACTCGTACAATTCACGATTGAATCTTTTCCTCCAATCACCTTCTTCACATATTGGACAAAATATCCGCCGAAGAATTATTATTTCGAAAGTGCCCAGTATCAATTCCCCTTTCAACTTATTGTCTTGCACTCGGTCCCGTAGAGTAGAACGTGTAAAATAAGCGTGTTGTATAGCGAGTACTTTGTCTTTCGAGAAAGGTGTTTTGAACCCATTTGTTTAGCCAAACCTAAGTAGCAGCGGTTCGCTAGGGTAATTCTTTGTCAGATTTCCACTAAAGGGTCGTTTGTGATGGAATCGATGTTTGTTCCGAGGTATGTGACAACCTTAAAATTACTGCTACCAATAGTGACATTCGGTCCTAGGCAATAGACAATGAGGCTTTGTTTGTTGATAGCATATACTTTGTTTTGTCCTCATTCCCTTTAAGACTATCGCATTTCGCCTGTTCATCAATAGATGTGAATGCTTCTAGTACAGTTCGCTTGTAGCGGGTGATGATGTTAATGTCGTCCGCCTAGCCAAGCAGTTGAGAAGACATGTTGAAGATAGTGCCTTCCAGGTCAACACCACTCTTGCGCACTATCTCACTATCTCCTCTAAAACTAGGTTGATGAAGTCAAGAAGTCGTCTGAGTCCTGTACACGTCTGTAATAACTCGGATGAGCTGTTACCCATTTGTACATGGCACCGCGTATTTTGCAACGTCATGCGGCATAGAAGAATCAGTTTTTTTCGGGATCCCGAGCACCAATATCGTCAATAGATGCTCTTGACGATTTACGCTATCATATGCGGCCTTTAAGTCGATGAAAAGATGGTGGGTCTCGACTTGAAATTCGTTAGTCTTTTCCAGGATTTGCCTCAATGGTCAATCGTTGATTTGTCTGGCCTGAAGCCACACTGGTACATGCTGATCATAGTTTTGCAGAAAGGTTTTAGACGTTCTTATAGTACGTTGGATAGGATCCTGTAAGCAACATTTAGCAAAGATATGCCTTTGTAGTTTTTGCAGGAAATCGGATCCTCTTTTTTTGTAGATTGGGCATATGGAACTGTTTGACCAGTCGTCGGGCATACTTTCCTACTCCCACACTAAGTTGATCAGATCCTTGCCACCATACTTAAATTTGGTGGACATTCGAGTAATGTCATACCCAGTGGCGATACTACGGGGGGGCAAAGGGGTTATTTGTCTCCCAGACTCTTCTATAAACAAAATTAAACAAAGACCGAAAACTGCACAAAATCTTCAGCGATGATTAGTCTGAGTGATAACGCGTTTAATAGATGTCAATAAAATTATGTATTATCTTGCTGAGAAACAAAAATTTGTTACATATTTCTGCTATTTCTGTAAAACCCCATAAGATAGTTTAAGGCTAAAATCAATAAAAAAATAATGATTTCTTGAAGATGAATGAAGGTATTTTAAAGATTGGAAAAGAGTTTCAAAAATGTGTATGCTTCAGAATTATCATAAAAAGCCTAAATTTTCAAAAAAAAAAAATGCAGGTTCAAATATCCCAAAAACTTGAAGTATTAGAAGAATACCTAGTCAGCGCATCATAGCCCATCATGTTAGAGACAAAATTCGAATTTTCCCACACGTGTTTTCGAGTGGATTTCGAGAAATAGTAAAAATATGTCGATTTTCAACTAACGTTTGAATCGAAATTGATAGTTTTCGGGCGACAACTTCCAAAAATTACATTTTTGCATTTTTTTCATTTGAAATTTTAGGCGCAGACCTCAGATTCGGATTCAGCACCCCCTAAAGCATAATTAAGGAAAAAATGAAAACTACCCCAAATTTGGCAGCTAAAAAATTGTTTGCCTCCCAAAACCAAAATCCTAGCTACGCCACTGGTCATACCTCATACAAAATGAGCATATTTATTCCATTTCAACATTGACCCACCCATATTGGAAGACCCTGCACCATGGCAGTATTGAAATTTACTTAAATTCAAGATGCTTAGTAAATTCAAAGATTGATTCATTTATGTGTATTAAAATTAATATCTTCACTATTTTAAGGCTTTAATTTAACTAAAGCACCTGCAAGCTGTCAATAATAATAATTTATCTATACTCACTTTTGCATATGTATGTACGACACGTGCGTACTAACATCACGTACCTACAGTATTTACAGTCATAAGACTTAAGTAGTATTTCCCCAAAGCATTTCATAACAATTTTACTTTGATTTGTGGAATTTCAATTAACATATAAACACTCGTCGTCGTAAGTTCGTTGGTTCGTATATAAATTTTGAATTCAAAACCAAAGTAGAAGTCATTCAAAGGTCCTTTGGGATTTCCGTGGAAAACCTTTTGCGCGGCACAAAATGCTTGATTTCATTTTAATTATCTATACATTTGCACTCTTGGCATTGGCATCTCTCACAGACGACATAACACACAAAAAGTACTTGTAATATGTTTGTATGTAAGAGTTATGTCTTTGGCAAGAGTGTATATGAGGAAATTCAATTACCGACATTCAGCAGCGCCCTCTATATGAAAATCATGATGAAAACGGGGACGAATACGATGACATTGTGCTGGTTTCATATCGAAATTATACTTTGCTTCCATTGATAAGTGAGTGGAAAGCATAGAACTCATAGTTAGTTAAAATTCGAATTATCCTCATAATACCAGGTTCCGGAAAACTATGATCGCATCCTTAAGTTTGACTTACGTGCCGAGCTAACAATAATTACTCTATTAATTGAGAAGCATAAAATCCTTTTGATGATATAAGGGGCGTCTCTTGCTTTTGCATCCTTCATGTAAATTGGCTTTGGCCATATACATAGATAATATTGAACTCTTCTAATGAGTAGATACAGGATACGTTTGTGTAGATATCCTTTTTTGCTGTGGAACCAGTAAGAAAAAAAAACAAACAAAATAAAATAAAACAAAAAAGCAACAGAGCAGAAGAATTTCCCAACAAATTTTCGCCTTTTATCCTTTCGCTCTTATTTGTCTACACACCGAGTTATATAGTGCTCTAGACTGGAAGTGGGACAGCAGTGGCTCCTCGTCCTTAGCAGCAAGGATATATAATTGATGAGATAATGATGAAGGGGATCGTAAGTGCACGGTGCTCACACATGACAAACAGCAACGCACTCTGTGTCGTCCTTCTTCTGGTGCTAGAATGTTCTACATCCAATAAACATACACAAGGAGTGATACTCTAGACTGAAGATATCCTTATATCACAATTAATTATGACCGTGCGCCCGTTTGGCGATTCAGATTTGTAATGAAGATATATAATTATAATGAGTGGGATCCACGAATTAAATCAATACAATAACCGAAGGCATAGTTGAGTTGGACATTGTTGGCAAGACAAGGATCAATATCTTCAATCAATGAAGACGATATATTATTTGGCGGATAGTTTCGCGAAGAAGATGATACCGGTAAGGATAAGCACGCAGGATGTGAGTGCATCTGTGTATATGTGTTTGCATAGAGAGGGGAAAGGATGTTTAGATGATTAGATGGTAAATATTTAAATTGATTTTATTATTGATACACAATGAACGAAATTAGTATTTGAGGAGTTATATGAGGAGTTATTGTGAAATTTAACGATGATTGCGAATTCCGCAATCTTGATTTAATCAAACAGGTGAATATCAATGAAGGTTAATATTGAATATGGGGCAATTGTTTTGGGTTTGATTATTGAATTTAAATAAATTAAAATGATATCTTCAAAGCCTTCTTTTTTTAAAACAATTGCAATTACAGACAATAAGTTAAAAAAAAAAAATAATATAACTGAACTTTCGGTTTTATTGTTCCAAAAGATTGATATCACGATTTAAGGATTTTGGCGATGAACGTGATAAACAAAAAAAAAACGATTTCCGTCTTAGATCAATTTCGTCGCGTTGAGAAAGGAGGTCAAATTTTTCGTCTTTAGTTTTGAAAGTTCATTGAGATTGCCACAAAATGACATTCCTAGCAATTTTTTTCTTATACTGGCCAAAGCAGGACATTAACAAAGGAAATAAATGACTGTTTCTTTTTCTTGTTGGTCATCGCAATTGCGCCATTGAGCATTGTAAGGAATACCCAGCCTCGTGGCATGTTCTCCTACTGGCCAGTGTCCAGTACATATTCTAACTTCCCTCGCTATGTCTAGGCCCTACATATCATATAAAATATTCGGGATTTATTGTAGGTGGACCAGATCTTTCTAAATATTTTGTAGTTAATAAAACTGTTCCAACTACGTTTTGATTGTTTAAGGAAGATTGAGAGTATATTGCCCTTCACAACTTCAAAAGAAATGTCGACTCTTTTTATAAGTGAGCTATGAAGGGCTGATCCTTTCCTGGGTAGCTCATCCGCCCGTTTTATTTCCCTCAAAGCCACTGTGACCTGGAACCAAGATAATAGATTAATGTTTAGGCTGGTGAGCACATCTCGGCATTGCTGAACTAGTTTAGAGGATGATATAGCAATCAATGGCCTTAACAGCTGCTTGACTTTCTGTGAGGATAGTTGTTTTTCGATGTCGATTTGGGTCTACGAGTAGCTCTTCTAATTGCTAATAATTCAGCTCGAATTAAACGACCATAATTGGGTAGCCAAAAGAACCTAGAGATATTTAAAGTTTCTTAAAGTTTGTCGGTGTAATATGCTTTGTTAAGTGCGGGCCACCAGATGATCGAACCATATATTAGGATTGGCCATATCGCGGCTGTATACGTTGACAAGATCATTTTCGATTGAAGGCAACACTTTTTTCAAAGGTTTTGCTAAAGGCGTAGTAGGCTATGCAGGCCTTCCTGACCCACTCTTCAATGTTTATTCTTTAATTTAACTTTTGGTTAAGGATGACACCTAGATATTTTGGTTGCGAGTGAGTAATTCGCCGTTAAGTCAGGGTGGAGTGAAGGGATATGTCTCATACAAAAGAAATGCAAAGCATAAGAAATAAATGTTGTATATCTTCCATATGCCCTCTCCTTCATGGCCTATGGAGTACTCTATAGGCTTTATCGTCAAACCTGGCATAATTGATGTGCATATCCTAAGAGAGAAATCATCAAAAGAAAAGTTACCCAAGATCGCTTTGATAAAAGTAAAAAAACCCTTCAAACTGGATGTCCTTTGTGTCCATGAGAGAAAAACCTTCGAGATGGATTTCCTTTATTGCATCACTTGTGTGACACTTAGTTCCTGTTGAAAACACATTTTGTTCACATCTATATCATACAATTTGGACCAACAGAAATTGTTTATCACCGATCGGTTGACTGAATTGATGGAGTCGACTCTTTTCCTGCACAACGTCGTTGGTATTGGTGATATTTTTGACAGATTTACGTTTCGTTAAATTACGAGTGTTGGTTGATTTTTCACAGAATTCGACTAACAAACATTGAAAGGTCGACTGGGAAGTACGACTATTTAATCCGCCAAATAGTTGCGCTTGTTGCCACAACAGAACACCCATTTTGAAAGTAATATTTTATCATTTGCATGTGTAACTCAATCGTGTTACTTTACATGGTGATTTGGCATATTTAATTGAATAATAAACAACTGACTTTGACAGGCACGTCACCAAAAAAAACATAGCCAATATGGACTCTTTATCCCTATTGGCAAACCCTTCAGTTTTATTTTTGATTATATAGCAGGCTTTCAAAATAAAATGCACGACTGGGTCACATATATGTTATTGCTTTTTTAAAAAGATGGATAGTATTTGTGCTTAGGTTTTTTTTTAAGAAAAATTCATTTCCTATTTTTCGTTATCATTTTGACTCAAATATTTTTTGTATCATGTATCCCTCTTAAGCTAGCTCTTTTTTCAAACTGTACACAATATTTCCGTTTTGTATATTTCCAGTAAAAATCCTTAATGAAAGTTTTATTACATTTAAAACCCATAAGGAACTTTGTTGTTTATGATTAAAAGTTAAATACAGAAAAAGTACGTATACGCCCCAGTAAACATAAATTAGTTCATATAACTTCAAAATTATATTTCTTCAAATAACTCTCATTGCTTCGTTTTAAAACTTATGTTGGTTTACATGCATGAACTAATTTACAATTCTAAACAAATTTTTAGCGTGGCAACTCCATTAAGTTGCCAATTATCCACCTAAGGCTACAGGTTAATCAGCTCTCCCCCATTATATATACTCAGCACATCCTATTGTTTGAGTTGTTCACCTCGACGATGACATCACTCAATATTGCAACGTTGCATTTGTGACATACAGAGAATGAGAGAAAAAGAGATAGAGAGAGGGAAAGTGTAGTAGTCAAAGTCAAAGTTACAACGAAGGAATTCAATCCAGAAACCAAATCCAAACTCCTTTCATTACACACCAGGATGAAGACAGATCCTAAAGAATGGGATATATGTTTATAAAGCGTTAGGAAACCAACTTCCTTGCTTTCGCAAGGCTTGTTATGCATGAACACAGTATGTGATGGTATGCTATCTTACCTTGTGTTACTGCTTCGGTGATGCAGTTATGCAGTTATTTGTGATGCTGCACAGAATGAATTAATTATTTAATTTGATTTTCCATATTCATTCCCTCTGCTCCCATCAACCTTGCCACCATTGCCTTTAGCGTTGTTGTTTACCATCTCGTCATCAGCTTTAGTCTTAGAAAAGCCTGCCTCTTGTGTGAACAAAATGCTTTGCATGCACACGTAATAAGCATTTTGTGAGGAAGATTGGTTAATCACCAGAAATGCAGTACACATGTTTTCTTCACATAGAGCTAGCAGTTGGTATAATGCTTGCCGAGGCTTAACTTCTATTCATCTAAAAGATGCTTACAGCTTAGGAGTTCTTGTTTCTTTATAATTAGTTAAGGAACGAGTTTTCTGGCTTCTATTGTTTTTCTTTTCTAAGCCTCTATAATCAATGCACCTTAACATATAGAATTCTATGGTTAAAATCTGTGCTTAGGGCTAGAAGTAAGTTCATAGCGATGAGATGTGTACATTTTATGAATTTCCATTTCCCTGATAGAATATGTTACTTCCAGAAAAGTTTCTTATTTGTAAGTCAAAATAAGCATGATTTTACATACTTAGTGAATTTTTATTTATTTTAGAATGAAACATGATTCCCAGAGCTTCCTCTTTCCAGTTGCACACTCCAAATGGGTTGGGTGTGTGTGTGTCTCTCTCTCTTTACCTGGATGTACTACAAGATTCACGAGCTTCCTCTAATGTGTCATTTTGCAGGTTCCTTACTATGTATGATGCAGCCTCTCGAGTCTTTGGACATTTGTTCTTTAAAAAAAACAAGACACTTAAGCTTTAAAAATAGTTTTTAGTGTGGACTGTCATTTTACGAACATAGTTCGTACGTTCGAATAACAATTAACCTATACGTTGTTTCTTTTGAAATTTAAAACAAAACTTTTACTATTTTAACTACTAATTTTACTGTAGTCAATGAATTTTTCATTTGTTCTAGTGACATTTTTGTGATTGACGTTTCCCTGAAAATCATTGCCAATATTTAGTTTTGAAATTCTAAATAAAATCTGCTTTGTATTTAAACTCATATGTTTTGTTTTTGTGACTGAATAAATCGCATGACAGATAATCGGAAGTGCGATCAGGCGTTTCCCTGAAAACGTTTCCAAAATTTCTTGTTGAAATTCTCAGTAAAATCTTTGTACATATTAATAATAATTCAAACTAAAATGTTTAATTTTATCGACTGTACGTATGACAGAAAATCGTTAGTGCAAAAATCTTCTTTTTATTTAAACTCATTTGTTCTATTCTTCGCGACTGAATGAGCTCACGACAGAAAATCATAAGAGCGCTCCCAGCTTAAGTTAGGCTAGGACCAGACTTGCGATTCCATTCGAGTGGCACATATATTTTAAAAAAATTTAAAAAAACGGACAGGCTATACAGAAATTGCGAAGATTAAAAATTTTTAATTTGTTCCACATTTCTGGCGATGCGACATTCAAAAGTTAATATTAATCAAACGTACTTGGATGTTTGAGCCTAAACTTGATCGATTTAAAAAAGTGCGACTAAAAAATCGTAGTCGCAACTAGAAAAAGTCATTCACTCACATTTGATTTCTATTTGTTGAGCGTTTTTTCAGTCACAAAATTTAATAAGTCTTTTGAAATTAAATGAATCTGCATGCACTTGCGACACATTGAAATAGTTTGCGATTATATAATTGCGTGACGGATAAATCGCAAGGAAGTGCATTAATGATTTGGTGCATTCAAATTGAAAGCTTTCTTTTATATTTTTCCGATTATAAAATCTAACGAAAGATAATCGCAAGAGAGTAAATGGCCATAATTTCTTGAGATGCAGATTTTTTAAGGAAAGTGAGAGTAGTATCACCTGCAAAAAGTGGGTGTGGCAGGCGCAGACATGTTTTACTAAAATGACTTTCTAAACTTAATTTTCCATGATCACAAAAAAATCTGAAAATATCACCTAAATCGGTAGTTTTTGGGTTTTAATCAAACCTTTTTTTTTAACTGTTTCGCTTCAAGTAAAACAGAAAACGATATATTCAAAAGAAAAGAATAATTTGCAGTTTATTAAATGCATTAATTGGTTGTGACGATTTTGAATTTGTCGTGCAATGTTTTTTTTTTAATTACTGCTTTGCTATAACTTGATATGAAATCAAGACAAAACAGAAATGTTAACAATAAGTTTACGACTAAGTAGCTATAACCAATTTCTTGGACTAGGTACTTCGCTTACTTTAACTATAGCAAAGTGTTCTAAAAAGCAAAATAATTATTCATTATCAAACTTTCTAACTTTTTTTTTCGATAGACGAATGTTACTGTGTTTATCTTTGCCTGACTACGTCAGAACTCTAAAAGTTTTATTGTATCTATGTTAATGACTGTTTTCCTAAAATTTTTTATAAAATACGATTTTTTTAAGTTTTAAGTTGTTTTTTTTTACTGTTTTTTCCAAAAAATAGGTTATAGAGTAGTTTTTTATCAAATTTTATATAAGGATGTCAGTCTGTTTGTATCTCGACCGACAACGATTTTCTTCAAATTTTGAACTAAATATTTTAAGATAACACCCTAGATTGGATATTAAATGTTTTTAGTTCCAAAAATAACGGTACACTCAAAGAAAAAAGCATGTATAACTAACCAATTTCTAGTTTATTATACCTGATTTTGAAGTTGTTATTTTTCATTACGGTATATCAGGTTAATTCCTTAACCGGATACCTGATTTTAATGTCGTGTTTAATCAACGTAGATTGCGGTTAAAATCTGCATGACATTCTGTTTATTTTAACACTGCCTTAAAATAGTAAAACTCTAAATTTTACCTGAAAATCTGGTTAAATTATCAGGAGTTGAAAGTGCATTGCACCTTAAAATTTAACATGAAAATCAAGTTAACTTAACACAATTCAATGTCGAACCAACTCCTTATCCTGTATTTATTTTGTTTTGAATCAATGCGTCTAATTCCCGTCTCTTACACTGCACTCCTAATCGTCCAATTTGTTTTGCATTATTCTAAAAGTATTGAAATTTATTATTATGTACTTTTGTCTATATTATTTAATTTAAAAACACTTTGTGATACTTACTTACTTTTTAACTAGAACCCTCTCTCACATGAAAATAGCTCACATCACATGGGCCACCTCGCTGCACAAAAAACTTATGCCAAATATCAATAAGTTGAAATTGATTTTGCTTGGGCGGCTTGTGTGTGTCTTTCAACATTGGTAGAGTGCTACTTAAACAAGAGCCCAGGTTAGATTCAAATACATAATTTTATTTGGATAGCCTGTGTATGTCTTTGTCTTAACACTAGTGTCAGGTTGAAACGAACGGACAGAGTGGTTCTTTAACATGAGGTCAGGTTAAATTAAACAGGAAAACATCGTAAAAATAACCACATAAAAGGTTACTTCAACCTGATTTGTAAATAGAAATTCATAACAAACAATGTTAAAATAACACGATCTCAGTTAATATTAGCACTATATTCTTGTAAAAATGTCTTACTCACCAGAATTTAGTGTTAAAATAACATGTCATCTTCTTAAACCAGGTTGATTTGATTTGATCACTTAAATTCCTGTATTTGTATAGGTATGGGATTGTGCATCTTGAACAAGGTCCTGGTTAATTATTTACCTGACATTTTTCCATGAGTGTGCTTGCCATCCACTCGTTTAGGACAAAATATGTATCTCAAAATCGGTTCTAACGATTTTGATACAAAAAATATGCTTAAAACTTAAGGTGTAATGGTGGAATTTGGTGATTTTTGTTGCTAAACACTTGAGTATAGAGAACTATATTTGTCATTAAGGTTTCAGTAAAAATCACTTTTTGACCAATGATTTTAATAATAATTAATTATATCTGAACAATTCTATAAATCCATAATAATTAAAAATCTAAAGAGCATTGATTAAAATATCTAACAAAATGTCCTCAACGTCAAACGAATATCCTCCTCCAAATATTGCCATTCATCAATTTATATACATAAATACAAAAAATAATGAAATAAACAAAAAACTCATTTGTCAAAACCACACAACCGCACTTAATTACACCCAATGAATTCAGAAAATATATATTAAATTTCAACCAGAGAAGTGTGTTGAAATGAAAACAAAAAAATAAAAAGATAAAATCAAAGCAATTTTTTCAATTATTAAAACTTAAATTAGTTTTCTCTGTTGCCCTCACTCAACTCATCCAAAAACAAATATAAAAATAAAAAACAGAAATAAATTGACAAAAAAAAATCTAATCCCTTGCCATCACAAAAATGAAAATGAATAAAATAATTTGTCCAACTCAATCACGCAAGTTTTTCGTTTTTTTTTTTTTGTTTTTGAATTTATTTTATTTGTGTGTTTCTTCTCTTGCAGAGTCTTTATTCAACGAAAACGTACCAAATGAACAAATTCAATTCAAAAAATGTGAATGTAGCAAAAACCCAAATTACAACCGCGAAAACCGCAATATTATTAGACAGCACATCCATATGATGGTGCTCATGCTCATCTCTGCATGTAGAACACGCAAAAATGAAAGGATTTCAAAATACGGGCCAAAAACATGAGAATGGATTTATTTCAATCACTGGTCGGTTGCATCGCCACTGCCGCCCTCTACCGCCAAATAACCTCACGAACAAATAGAAACTGACAAAAATGCAACCGCAAAACCCTTTTTCCGGAATAAATGCGGGCGTTCGACTATGTGTATCCTTTACCCAGGATTGTGCAATCATCCTGAAATTGTTTTTTTTATTTTTATTTTTTTTTATTTTCATTTTTATCTATCAATGTAGTCTCCCTTTTGGTTTCAATATTCAATTCAAGTCCTAAATTCCCTCATATACATAGAGAGATAGACATACATAAGGACTGGACTTCTGGGCTTTCAATTGGGAACTAGCGAACTCTCAATGGGTGACCAATTGCAGATTATGATCTCTTCCTCCCTTCCTGAATGCCCCTATTTTTCATTCATCTACACTTTGAATAGAAAAATGAGGAGCGAGGGGCAGAGGTGTACACTTGGGGGAACTGAATGATGGTGATGATGTCCACGTTCACATGTTCTTTTCATATTTTTCCCAGATGTGTCCTGGCAGAGAAAGGATAAAAACCTCATGAATAGAAAACTAGACTATGCTTCTTCCCGTTCTGTTACGCTGCGTCGCGTCGCTCCCCTATACGCCTCCCCATCGACTACTATTTGATAATGTGATGAATATACGGGCGGGAAAACATATCCTGAATAGAATTTTGAATGGCATAGGGACTGTGTGACAGCTAAACGCCAATAGAAATAAGGACTTTTGCTCTTTTATCTTTTTTAACTTGTGTTGTATATGTAAAAATTGTAAAGTTAAGTTTTGGATTTGTTGAAAAATTATAAACAAAAATATACTGTTGCTTTGAAAACAGACTATACTTTTCCTGAATTCAGATTGAAAATTAAATTCTTCGTACAATTCTCAACACTCAATAACATTGTACTGATTTAACGAAAAGTTTGTTCGCCCAATAAAATATTTCATCTGAAATCAACTTGTTTGATGAAGCTCCAACTGTCTCTGAAAAGTATTCATTCACATCTTTCCGTGATTTTGTAGTTACTGATGGTCTATTTTGAAAATTTGTGATGATTTAATTTAGTAAATTGTTTTATACTCGTAAAGACAATTTTGTATCACAATCGTAGGAGTCGTTTTCGAGAAAATTGAAATTATTCATAGTCTTTTTATGTTTTTAATGTCTGGAGGCATGCCGTCCTGTAATTTCAGCTATAACAGCAACAGTATACGACCTACTGTTACTGCTTTATTTACTAAATATTTCCCCGGAAAAAGGAGAATGAATAAAAATACGGCTACTTCATTTGTCACTCCTTTTTTTTTTGTCCACAGAAGATCCTCTTTTTCGTTATATTGCAAGAACATTAGGGAATAAAAGGCTGTCGCATGCCATTTTTGGAGGATCCTTTAAGTGGCGTATATTATATAGAAAATAATAATAGTATCTAAAAAATAATAATAAAAAAAAACCGACAAGCTGGCTTGGGGGATGACTTACCAAAATGACCATCGCTACTGTCGCCACCGCCACCACCGTATCGGACCGATGTAACACAATCCTTATTATTGTCGTGGTCTTTTGTGCAAATTGAAATACTGGAAACAAATAAAGAGAAATTGGGATTCTTTTATTTCCTTTGTTCGGCTTTTATACAGTTTTTTTTTTTTTTTAATATACTTACTCTTATTATCTACATCTACATATCGTATATATATTCTTTTTGTAAAGTTCTTTTTTAAGCGTCTGTCGGCACGTTGGGAATGATAATATTAAGAGAGGGAAGAATGGTGGATTAAGTAATAAAGCGTTTTGGTCAGTCTCTTTCTATTGTTTGTGGTGACAACTATTTGAAAAGAAGATTGAGAGTCAGTCGACGAATAAAGAAAGGAAGAGTATTAAAAGAAAAATTGCAAGTAGTATCACTTTGTCTCCTGAAATATACGTTCTGCTTAGGTATACTGAAACCTAGGTTTGAAGCATGTTACAAGAATTTTTGAATGGACTTTCAGGTCTTAACAGTTAAGGATTATTTGAAATTACGTTTTTTTAGCATAACTTTGAGGATAAGTGACAGAAAAGAGCAAAAGTAACAATATAAAACGAAATACTTACTTGAATGGCGCCCAATATAAGTCCTTCTTTGATTTTTTTCTAAACATAATTAGATCATTTTTAAAAATAAACCGCTGTTATGTAAGGATGACTAATCAAAACACTAAACAAAAATTAAAAATATAAATGTTTGAAAAGCATTTGTAGGGTTTGAAAAACCTTTGTAGGGTTTTAATTTGATTTTGCGTTATTAATTGATTATTATTTGTTGAAAAATCCATAAACTATTGTAGATAAGTACTTAATGTTAATAATATCGTTTTAGCTCTATTGTTTACAAAAAAAAAAATAATAAAAAAAAGTTGGGTACACCCAGGACTCGAACCCTGAACCCTTCGGTTCGATTCTAATGCATCGATAAGAAATTCCAAGCTACACAAATTGTTGCTATGAAACTTTTTTTTAAAGATTTTTCAACACTAAAACCAATCAATTTCGATATCGAAATCGATATCAGCCTTACATGGAGGGCCCAGGAAAAATTGTCGGGTGTTCGTAGCGATATTGTTATCGTCGTGTACCTATTAAAACTGTATTAATCTTTTAGAATTATCATGGATTTAGCACAATACTAAAAAAAATAAATTAGCTATTTGGGTATTTTAACTTTAAAGTAAAATGTCTAGAGATCTTACGATGCTAAAATCATTTAAAATTTGATTAATGATCTTTTTAACTAAGTAATATGTTAAAATTGCTTTAGTTTCGTTCCACATCAATTCAAATTTTGCGCCATTGTGCTTAAATCAAATAAGCCATATAGAAAAGGAGGAGTTATTTTAGTTTTATTGACAGAAAATAGCAAAAGTAACAATATTTGTAAGAAGTCTGTTAAATGGAGCCCAAAATAAGAATTAATTGATTTTTTTTTAGATAATCAGATCATACTTGAAAATAATTCGCCTTGTGTGAACGCTTAAGAAAAAAAAAAACAAGAAAATTAAAAAAGAACTTTTAAATGGCTCCCAAAATCCAATGAAGTTGCATGGACCTTGCCGTCTAGCTGCTACTTGGCTAGCTGAAGGCAAGAGAACCAGAAGCTATATACTTACACTCTCAACTATTTATGTGTGTGAATCTTAACTTTTCACAAAAAAATTGAATCATTTTTCAAATATACTTGGGTTTAATACTTAATATAGTCAAAAACGAAAATTCGAGTAAAACAAAGCTGTTAAAATAACTCCTACACTCACAGCATCAAATAATCTAAAACGTTAAATTTGTCTGAAAGATACCAGATATTTAATTGATTTGTATATGCTCATATATTGTTTAACTGGCGCCCAATGCGAGTATCTCTGATTTAAATTTGTATCCAACAAATAACAAACAAGTCCTTAAATAATACAATCATGACTTGTTTATAATAATAGAAAAATCTTTGTGCTTGTGGTTAACTCTTTTTCATACCAGGGACAAAAAGTGATTATCTGTAATCACCTTTCTAAAAAGGTGGTTATGGCTGGGAGGTTGTTTAAAAAAAATATATATTACAAAAATGATGGCAGGGTAAACCTTTTTACTATCAACATATTTTTTCTTTCTTTATTTTATTCGTGTTACGAAATGGAAAACAGTTTTTTTCCTTCTGTTTATCAAAAAAGACATCAGGCCAAAAAGGGAAGAGCAAGCAGAAACGAACACAAATTACATAAAGCAGTAGTTGCAAGTCTCTGAAGCTTGCGTTGGTAAAAAGCATTCAAATTATAATTCGTTATGCTAAAATATTATGAAAAGATATTACAAAGCGGTCTTTCGCTCCATATATGGTTGGTTAGGAGGTATTTTTAATAATCCTTATACATTTTTTTTTGTTCTACTTTTGCTTTGATTTTACTCCTTTCAAGAGGTGATGGGGAACAAATTTTAATTGAATTCGTTATTAATTTTTTCTCTTTTTGGAATTTTTTTTTTCATAAGAATATTTTAAAGGGTGTTGAAATAGCAATGATTGAAGAAGAAACAACGCACCATTCTGTGTTGGCGGGGCTACGATGATGGCGATGGATCATGAATTGAATAAAATTTGAATTCTTAATCGTGATGGGTATGACCTTTTCTCGTTCGGTGAATTTTTTAAAGGTTTACTTTTAAATTGGCTTTTTGAGGAAGGTGAATTTATTAATTAAGAAATTTTGTACAAAAAAAAAATTAACATAGACCAAAATGATGGTGAGGTTTCATTATTAATGGTAATTTCATTCAAAAAGATTAAAGAGTACTACACTCTTGGCGAAAAACCAAGACGTATTAATTTTTGATTTGAAATTTGCGTATATACTTTTTTATAAGGTGCTATTTAATAGATAACATTTTATTTTAGGTGAAAGTCTTAAAGTACATTAGTATGTGTCAAACATTTTTCAACCTTAACGCCATCCATATACTTCAAGATCAAATTAATTACTAGATTAGATACCCTAACGATATGTACCTTTGTCATCAAAAATTAACCAAATCGTCAGGTTGATTTAAGGTAGAAGACCAATCGCTAGATGAGGCATCTGTCTTGGATCATGCCTCATTTGCACTAATTTGCCAAAAACAACTCTAATTAAGTTTTCAAAGCTGTCCCCAATTACTTTTGATGCAAAAAGATTCCGCGAAAATAGGGCTCCGGAATTAGGGCCCTAACAAAATGCACAGAAAACAACAACAGCAGTGGGTCTTAATTCATTTTTTGTTTGGGCCTGGCTTGAAAATAAAAAAAATGGCCCAACTGAAATAAAACCCATCATTTCCCATCATTAAGAGGCCTGATTTCAAAATGTCAAAATAAAATTAAATTAAGCCCCGAAATTATTGATAGGGTTATACTTTACTGGGGCCTTATTTCATTTCTCCTTTGATGCCCTGTTTGCAGGAGCCATTTTTTTTATGTTGAAAGAAACTTTTGAATATAAAACTATTCTTATAAGAAGATTGTTAAACATTAGGGAATTTGTTAATATATCAGGCTCAAGTTTCCCCAAATATAGCCGAAAGTCATCGTGTTCAGTCGATTTTTCTTTTAGGTTAACAACGTTTAAAACAGAAGAAGAGGAGGGAAAAGGATCAAAAATCTGGAACGAACTCCTTAAGCTAAGACATGCCAACCTTCAACTTGGGAGTCACAACCAAAAACGATTCCAGTCCTGTATCAGCTTAAATAGGAACAAATTTAGAATAATAACAGGTCTCCTCACAGGCCACTGTAAGCTTAGGAGACACCTCCACATTCTTGGCTTAGAAAACAGTGCCATGTGCAGATTCTGCAATGCTCATTAGGAGACACCGGACCATATACTAGGTGGATGTAATGCACTCGTGCATCAAAGACACAGGTATCTGGGAAATCACCAGATAGAAGAGAGCAAACTACCCTCCCTAAAAACACTCCAAATACTTCTTCAAGGAAACAAATTTGGAGGACGCGCTGTAGTATGAGCAACCTCATCCAGCTCTAGACCGGGGCACAAGAGATCTTAATGGTCACAGTGCACTTATACCCCAAATCCTTCATTCATTCATTCATAACAACGTTGTTTCAGAATTAAATCCATGTTCAGAAAAAACGACACCGAGAATGCTATCAGAAATTGTTCAAAAATCGAATATAACCGACTTCGTGAAATAACTCCCCCAAATAACATCCCAAATCAAAAATTAAACAAATTCCCAAATTGTTTTTTTTTCGCCTTTTGGAAGATAAAATAAATCTTAAAAAAGCATAATAAGTCCCCAAACAAAAAATTTAATAAGTGCAATGGCCGGAGCACGCACGTCAGCCGCCCACCGTGCTTATAGAGACCTAATTCATCAGGAAATATTCACCAATTAAGAGATGAAGTAAGTCCCCAAAAGCTCATGAAATACATTTTGGGGAGTTATTTCATTTTAAATCTGATAGGTTATTTCATTGGGAGTCATTTCTCAAAGCTATCAGTACAGTTGCGAAATTGGTTTCAGTGGGCAAAGTTCTTGGTAGCTAGCCATTCTTGAATTCAATTTTGAATTCCTCTTTTGTTGTAAGCTTGTTTTTTCTACTGGTATGATTTTGCGATGTTGCTCCATTTTTATTTATATACCATAAGTTCTCAACTGGCAAATTGTGTTTTTTTTATGCTGTCTACCACTTTACTATACAAATGGTTGCAAACTCAAATTTTGCTTTAATTTTGGGACACCCTTTAGTATTCGCCTTCTGAAAATCATCAAATGTAATCACGTTCATAAACTATTATTATGAATTTTATTGTTTTATCAGAGTACCATGGCACTTGTAAAAAATTGTTTTTTTTTATTTTCAGGATGGAAGTTTTGATCAGTTTAACTGTCAGGTAAGCTCATAAAACATTTATTTAAAAAAAAAAATTATTTTATATATAAAAATTATCATATTTATAATGGCGCCCAACGTGAAATTTAAAATTTTCTTTTCTCCTCTATAAAGAAGGTTTATCAAGTGGTTTTCAATGTAAGACATTTTTTGTTTTAGTTTTGAAAAAGTAATAGTTAATATTTATATTTAGAAATGGCGGACAGTGTAGTTTTTTTTTACTAATAAGGAAGAATTTAAGCTCTTTCACATTCTTTGCTTAAGCTTATTTAGTTTTTCAATATAACTCACAATTTCTCAAACAAATATCCATGATGCTCCCCTCAAATAAAAAAAAAAAAAAATATGAACAATCCAAAGTTCTTGCTCGAATGCTGTGTTCGCGAGTTCTTTAGAAAAGTCTGCAAAATGTTTGTTTCCTTTAATTTTCGGATTTCCAATTTTCGAGGAAAAGGAATTCAATTTTTGTAAAAATCAGGAACCGAACTTAATTTAAAATTATCCTCTAACAAAAAACAAAACAATTCTAATCTAAAGTTTTCAATTTAAATTTGAATAATTTCCAATATTCATTTTTTCCACGAATTTTTCAACTTCGTAAGAAAATACTCTACTCATATCCCTCGTACCTTTGTTTAAAGCCTCCAGGAAACAATACAGAAATAAACAACTTTTGTCTCTGTTGGCAAAAAGGAATTGAGAAAGGACTTATTAATTGAAAAGTACAAAACTTTTCTGTTTCTTAAAAACTAAATGAAAAGTATTCACACATAGGTACCTCATTATTGTTAAAGTTTAAAATAAAAGTACCTTAAAAGAGCACATACGCACAAACACGATATATACGAAATAATAAGGACCTCTCAACATTATGACGATGATTTCAAGTGGAAAATTAACGTACACGCATATTAAGTGCCACTGAAAAAAAAAAATACCAAAGTATGAAATATATACTGCTTCACTTGTGCCGTTGCCGTTGTTCAAATTGAAAAATAAAAAAATCGTATATCCCCTTACATGTCCTTGGTAAAATAGATTCTCATTGCCTCATATCGTTGCATTCATTTATACATTTTCAAGAGTATCCTTGTTACCTATACTCTTTCAAGCAGTTCCTGCTTTATTACTTTCTACAAGTTTCCTTGCTGAGGCAAAACAAAGAATACAAAAAAACAATGAAAATGGAAAAATATTTACCATGATACTCAGGTGGAAAGACTTCCCATCAACTTTTCAAGCTTAAAAGTTTTAGGCACAAAAGTCAGAAAACAAAAAAAAAAAAAAATTAAGACAACAATGACAACATAACAGACGAACGATAAAAGGATGAACTTTGTATAATATCCTAGTTAATTATTATTCTCGAAATAAATTTGTTGTGTATCTCAGCTTTTTCATCACCCAAAAGAGATCGCAGAAGCTAGACGGATATAATTATCCTTATTTTGCAGCGCTTGGGTAGAAACTTTTTGTCAAGAGTGATGGTTGAGGGAATTCAAGGATCAAAATGTTTTAATGAGTTGACATTAATGTGTTTAAAGTCGTTTGAAATATAGGTGGCCAAAAAAAAAAAAACATGCGAGGATGCAAATTATTCCACAGAACACATCGCAGTCACTCACTCATGTTGGACCATTTATTATTTTTTGTTTCTGAAAAGTTTAGTTTTTTGGTTAATTATGTCAGGCAGACGTTAATTGACAGATGAAAAGATAAAAAGCTTCTTTAAGTTTAAAGTAACATTCCCCAGGGTAGAATGTATTATTTTTTTAAAGATACAAATTTAAAACATTGCTAAGTACAAAATAACGAGATAAATTAAGACATAGATCAAAGTCAACTTAAACTAAATTAATATTTCAATTTTTCGAATGGCGCCAAATGTAGATTTTTGATTTCTAAGGTCCTCAGAATGCTTGATATGTTTTATGGTTAAGAATCGAAGCATGGTCATGATTTATAAAATAACGATTTAAATTCTGTCATATAACTAAATAAATATTTCCATTTACCGAATGGCGCCCAACATGAAATTTAGATTTTTAAGTGGAAAATCATTTTGAGGTGAAATTTCAAAATTCCTTGGTCGGTCCTATAAGACACCAAATAAGAAAGTTTTTATATAAAAGCGCCCAACCTTTTTCAAGCCTAGTCGCTACCCTAACCAGCTTTGTCTAGTATCATACATATGCCATGGTAGTTTCGACTTTTGAATTCTATCTGAATCAGAAAATTTCTGAATTGGTGTTCATTTGCTTTAACAGATCCAGTCTAGTAAGTCGTTTCATTTTTACTTGCGATATTATGGTACCTACACTACAGGGCCAGTTTTATATTCGTGAGGACAAAAATTTCCAGATAACAATTATACATGACATTAAAATGATTGAGAACACAAAAAAGTGAGTGGAACAATTCTATCTGTCTGTACCTGGACCTACAGCCTAAACGATTTTTTCCAAATTTTGAACTTAACCTTTATTGGTGATTCTTTAGAACGGATATTAAAATTTTGTTTATTAGCTCCAAAAATAACGGTACCCACTTACCATACAGTCATTAAAGAAAATCTTATTCATCTCAAAAACGACTCTTACGATCTTAATAAAAAACATTCAGTGGGTTTTTCTAGGCATGTACCTACTGTACTCTGTGGCTGGTAAAAAAATATCCAAAAACTGTATGACCATATGACAAATAACTTATTTTCAATTTTCGATTTTCTCATAAGCACCTAAACCGATTTCAATCAAAATGTTTATGCAAAAGCTCCTTCAAAATGCCGACAAATATTGCATACCAAAATTTTGAAGAAAATAAATTTTGGAATTTTTAAAAAATGGGTGGATGAATTTTTAAACTTTTTGAATAAACATATACTTTAAATCGGAATACGATTTTTTTTTCAAATGTTTCTAAAATTTTATGATTCAATGACTTTTTTTGTTGCATATATTGATTGATTCTTTCATACTTTCTGTTATATGTAAATGCTTATTTTATATTATTATTTGTATTTTCTTTCTATAACTACTTGCATTTTTAAAAGCCCTTAAGTTCCACACAACTTGAACATAAGAGCAAGTACGTGCGATCCAGTCGTGCTTTTTATTTATTTGTAGAAGCCTTTATTGTTGTTTTTTTTTTACTATTTTCTCTTTTATATTCTTTAACATCATGGCATGGGCCAGGGTCTTAACTATTAGCGTTTTCCAGCCATCTTGGTCAATTCAAACTATATTTCGAAAACCATTGCTGCAAAACACATGAATAAATTTGTGTTATGGCATAATAAAAGCGACTCCAAAAAATGGCGCCCAACTTGAAATCTATGATTTTTCTTAATTAATTTAGCACAACTGTTATTAAATCAGAAAACCATTAAGTTATAGTACTTTCAAGAGTCACAGTTTCCTTGAATTTTGATAAATGATTTTTCAATGAAAATAAAATGGTTGATTTTTTTTTTTTACTGAGAAACCATCTGCTAAAAAACTTTATTCTGTAAGTGCCACCCAACGTGAGCTTATGACTTTATCTAGATTTTGAATGATCTTAACATTTTGTGTTATTGGTAAAGTCGTATATTAAAGTTAACTTCACCCTGATGTAAGCATAGTTATGATGAAATTTTTAATAAAAAAAAGCCTTACCATCACCAAAGATGACTTCAAAATCAATAAAACTGTAAAATCAATTAGAAAGTTTAAACTACTTTAAAGCATCGTTTTTTAAATGGCGCACCGTGCTCCCCTTCTCTTCAAATACACAAACATTTCTTTTAACTGAGCTAAATAAAAGCTCCTGCTTAAAGCATTCTTTTCTTTCCAACTCAAAGCTACATACATTACAAAGAAAAAAATTTCAAGAAGACACCTACCGTATGGTATACATTCTTCTTCTAATTTACTAATTAAATTTCAATTACAAATCTCTTAACTCACTCAACAAAGCACAAGTGATTTAAATTTAGGAACGATTTTACAAACATCAACTCGACACCCATCGTAGTCATTGTCGTAATTTCCATCAACCAGACAACGACATATACCGAACAAAAACAAGGATTAGCATATCAACAGTAAAGTCCATTTTCTAAAAGTGAATGAGACTGAAATCAGAAAAGTATAGAAGAGGATGGTTGAAGAGAAAATCGTCCGTCCTCTTTGAGCCATGGATATAATGTGTGTCGAGAGTATATTGAAAACAAACTTTTTTTTGTCGTTGTCTATTCTCACATACACATCACCACACCCAAAAGTAATACAACAAAACAAAAGGGATATCTGTTTTTGTTTTTTCTTTGTGTGTCCTTGTCCACATCCTCAACCACTCACAATAGCTAATTCATTCAATTTGTACCAGAGAATTTCATTCCTAGATCCTGGTGTACACTGACTGTGGCTCGTATATATGGTAATTCTCTTTTCTGTTGTTTTTACAACTTGTTCGACACCAAACAAAAGAATATTATATTTTTTGGAAATTTTGTCAAATTAAAATCGCAATTTAAAGGAGAATATTTTACTTCCTAGATGATGATTTCATAAGTGACGAAGAGTATTTTGGAGAGTTCTAATAGTTTTAATAACTGTTATGCACTTGGTTATGGAGAAAGATAAAAGCTATTGAGGAGGAGTCTTGACTGACAATTTTATGTATATATATGTTATGATATCCAATTGAGTAAGATTTAATTTTTAAATAATTTTTCAAAATAATTGTTTAAATGGCGCCCAAGCAATACCTATGAAATTCTGTGTTTAATAAGATAAAAATGGTTTCCTTTTCAAATTATGTTTTAAAGTTAAATTTGGTTTGTTTTTTGAATTGATACTTTTTCAAACTTCAAAATAATTTTGAAAAAATGGCGCCCAACGTAGCTATATTTATGTATATTGAAAGTGAGCGAAACAAATATTTTTTGTATTGCGTATGAGAGTCATAGAGTGTTTTTTTAGAGTTCTAGTCTCCCAATTTGCTCTTTGTTTTGAATGGATGGTTTTTAAAGCTTTAAAATTATTTTAAAAATGGCGTTCAACGGAACTATTTATATAAAAAATCAATGTAATATTATGATTTATGAGTTGTAATAGAGCTGTTCCGAAATTATTTTAAAAGTGGCGTCCAACGTTAAATATTTGTTGATTTTGTCATTTATCCTTAGTTTTCCCAAAAACCATCTCAAATTACTAATAATAGTAATAAAAAAAAAAATCAATTAAACCCTATTATACTATCAGCCGATCGTAACTTACTCCTTGAAAAAACTTCTTCTCATTATGAAATCCAATTAACACCATTTTCCTCTCAAAAGACGGTTTGCCCTTTTGCAGTCTTTCTATGCGATGTCATGTTAATTCATGCTTATGCCCTCGTTTTCATAATTTTCCTTTTTTACATTCTCTCACAACTACTTGGATTTTAATAACAAACAAACGACACAATCACACCCAAACACACACATCCTCTTTGTGTATATTTTGTGCATATTTTTTATTCTTTGTTTTCCTTTTTTTGCCACTTTAAGGACTCATAAATGTTCAAATCCATATAGAACAGAGGGACCTTTTGCACCCGTTCTTCATTGTTTCTCACATGCCATGCCACCCAAATGCACTGTTCTAACCTACAGTTTGGTATAACAATTAAATTTCGAGTAAATGCTCACACAAAGCTCTTGTTCCTTGAGCTAACCCGGATGTAGGACATATCAATTACAAGTTGATGCTCCTTTTTATTTTATTCTTTTATTCTTTTACATCTTCTCAATTCGCCTCGACTCTCTCTGTTAAGAAATAATAAAAACTAAAGGGGCCACATGATGGAGGAATGGGTTGGATGGAGGCGTTTAAAGAGTCCTTTGTGTCTTTAATTTAGCCAAACCCCCTTTCGCCCAATCCGCCTCACAAAACAGACACAATTTCTCTCGGCAATTGTTTCTATGCACGACTGAGTAGAGCACATCCTTTTATTTCTCAATTCCTTAAGGCAGCATCAGCACAAGAGGGTGCAAAAGCCCCCCTTTTACAATTTCTATGTATTCCACTATGACTGTTTGTTGCCAAATGAGATTCCTTGTTGTCCGACAATTTTGTTTTATCCTGGGCTTAAGATAAAAACAAGAAAAACGACTTAAGAAAGACTAAGAAAAGAATGCAAAGCAAACTTTCTCAATGCACTGCACAGAGAAGGAATAAAATGAAATGAAATGAAATGAAATGCACATCCAAAGTATATGTACTGTACATACCTTTTCCCCCTAAAGGAGTGTTATAAGAAAAAAAATTGTTCTCTGTAGTTCTTATCCTTGTGTAAGATGATGGTGAGGATTTTTACTTGTCATATATGAAATCTTAAGGCTTATTATGTTTTCTTAAAAACAAAAATTGTGTAAAAAGATACAAATATATTTCTTACCACCTACAAACAACCAATAAAAAAGAATTCATATATTATTTGTTCTATTGAATATGGGGAACTTTCCTAGCCTTAAGCCATACTGACTAGGACCTATTTGTTTGTTGAGAAGAAAATAGAGAAAACTATATTTTCTAATTGGCGCCCAACGTGAGATTACGACTTTATATTGAAGGATTTATTGCTTTTCCCTGTGTATTAATAATGTTGGCAATTTACATTTCGCGGTAACCAACCTAGTCATAGTCATGATGAAAGTTAAGATAAAGACCAAATCAGTCTTACAATCACCAATAATGTCTCCAAAATCAATGAAATCGTAAAACTGTTCAGAAAATTAAAACTATTAAGCCTATTCTCGATTAAAGAATCGTTTTTTAAATTTATTTAAGCGTTCAAATAATATGTCAATAAAAATCTTGTAGGCAATGGTAAGGTGACGGACGACCCTTTAAGTTAGCACAGTTCCGAGGGTCTACCTTTTCTCAATCGTCGGTCATGCTTTTCTTGTGACAATATTTTACAAATGAGTTGGACATACCTGATCAAAGCCTGCCATTTTAAAAAGCTAGGCGTTAAGGCTGCCAGCTCAAGCAGCTTTATATGTCAAAAGTAAATATACATATATTTCCAGCTCTCATCATTGTGTTGAGGTCGGTTGGACGAAATTGTTGGTCAATGTTCTACAATTTTCCCTTGATCTAAATTGATATGAAGCATATCTACCTAGGTAAGCTTAGCCTTGATGAAAGTTGTAGTGAGGTGTCTTCTTCGAAAGACTTATCTTCACCCAAATTGACACTGATTTTGTTCATAGGAACAGTCTCCGAAAGTGCAACGCAATTTCTAAACTTTATTTTCCAGGCCCTTACCTTCGTGTTTCTGGTATGGTGCTGATATCTGCTAACTACAAAGCTCAAAAGCCTCTGCTTATTGAATTTTGAAGTTCGATAACTTTATTTCGCTTCCTTGGTTGATCAGTACGTTTGAGCAAGTTTATGCGACTCTGTGGTGTATTTTATTTTTATTTGTTTGCATAAAACAAACAAAAATAATAATAAAGTATAAATTCTCTGCCAGTTGACACTATCACTGAAGCAATTTCGGTTTCCGTTTCCGTTCTAGGTCTGTTTTTTTTTGTACTATTATTTGTGTCTCCTCCAGCTGCAAACTACCTTTCTCATCCTTGTACTCCATTGTGCATTGAAATTGGAATTTTATTGCACAAGTGTTAAAAAGGACTAATTTAGTGCATCAGTTAAAATTGTGGTGAATACTTATATACCGCTGGATGGTTTCACTTTAGGTTTGACGCAACATGTGCCACGTTCCTGTAATATTCAGCGAAGCAAAAGTTTTTTTTTTGTTTTGTTTTTGTTTTTGTCTTTTAAGTTTTTTGGTCTTTTGGTTTGGTTGCGTTTACGTTTGTCGCGATGTCGTCGTCGTCGTCCTCCCTCCTTAGTCCTTGGTAGTCAACAACGACGAGGTGAATTTATTAGTTGGGTGCATCCTGTCTGGTTTTCTTTCGGTTTTTTGGTTGGTTGGTAGCAAATTAGTTTCCTTTTAGTTGATGAATAATGTGTGTAAACAGGTAACACGATAAGGAGTATAAAAGTTATCTCTGTATTTTGTGTTGTTTTCATCGTTGTGTGCGGTATATCGTATATTGTTCCCCAGGTCAGACCGTGTCATGCAGTTTTACAAATTGTTGAATTAATAAGCAGCGCGTTTTGTCATGGTTAATTTGTAGGGGTTATTGCGAGATTATATAATTTGATAAACAAACTTTTTAAATTTAGGTATGTATGGTGTGGTTTACATATTGAAGGTAACATACAAAACAGCATGAGAGAAGAAAATGATTAAAGAAGATGGAAGCATTGGGGAAAGGATTTAAAATCAGATAAGCCTTCAACATTCAAGTGCTGTGGCTGAATAAATGTCGGTAATTTGGAAAGACGTTTAAAATTGTGGTCAAGAATTACCACAATTTTTATTCAATGAAGTGATAAAGGCTTACTCTAAATCTCATACTTACTTACTTGCGAATTATAAGCCCTTCACTACTCCTACACGCCATTCTTGTACGGTTTCTGGAGATGTAACGGGTGATTTTTTAGCTGGTTTGGTTTTGGCAACACTGGTTTTGACAGCTGACGTGTGTTTAGTACCTTGTGTCACTGTCAAACAACTTCAGTTTGGTTTGCAATTTAACCATGGATCGTCTTACAAATGAACAACGCTTGCAAATTATTGAATTTTACTATCAAAATTCGTGCTTGGTTCGAAATGTTCATCGCGCGCTGCTTCCATTTTATGGTCGGCATTCTCGACCTTCTGAGCAGTCTATTCGGAAGATTGCGACCAAATTTCGCACCAAATTTACTTTGTTGGACATTAAACCACCAACACGTTTACGTACTGTGCGTAGTGAAGAAAATATTGCGGCCGTATCAGCTAGTGTGACAGAAGACCGCGAAATGTCGATTCGGCGCCGTTCCCAGCAGTTAGGCCTTTGTTACAGCACTACGTGGAAAATTTTGCGGAAGGATTTGGGCGTAAAGCCTTTTAAGATACAGCTGGTGCAAGAACTAAAGCCAGCCGACCTACCACAACGCCGAATTTTTGGTGAATGGGCTCTTGGAAAGCTGGCCGAGGATCCGCTTTTTTATCGAAAAATTGTGTTCAGCGATGAGGCTCATTTTTGGTTGAATGGGTACGTAAATAAGCATAATTGCCGCATTTGGAGTGAAGATCAGCCAGAAGCATTGCAACAGCTACCAATGCATCCCGAAAAAGCCACTGTTTGGTGCGGTTTATGGGCCGGCGGCATTATTGGGCCATATTTCTTCAAAGATGATGCGAATCGCAGCGTAACTGTCAATGGTGAACGCTACCGAGCGATGATAACAAACTTTTTTTTGCCCGAAATGGAAGTTCTTGACTTGCATGATATGTGGTTTCAACAAGACGGTGCCACATGCCACACAGCACGCGAAACAATGGCGCAATTGCGAGGCGAGTTTGTCGAACAGTTAATTTCACGTTTCGGGCCGGTCAATTGGCCGCCTAGATCGTGCGATTTGACACCATTAGATTATTTTTTGTGGGGGTATGTCAAGGTTAATGTCTATAGGGACAAGCCCGCTTCGATTGACGCACTGGAAGCCAATATCCATGCATTCATTCGTGAGATACCGGCCGATATGTGTGAAAGAGTATGCCAAAATTGGACTCAGCGGATGGGCTACCTGAGACGCAGCCGCGGTAAACATTTGCATGAAATTATCTTTAAACATTAAATTGCAAGGTTCAAACTATCGATTCAAATAAATATTTCATTCATTTTTTTGAATTTTTTGTGTTTTTTTTGTTAAAAAAGTTCTAAACCTCTTAAAAAATCACCCGTTACATAACTAAGCTTTCTCCAACTTTTCCCCAGTTGTGCTAATTCCGCTTCGACCGTTCTTTGCCAAGTACTTCCAGATCGACCTACTTGTCAGTCTCGCTGTGTGGGAGGGTTTCATTGAAAATCTTGACTTGCAATGTACTCCTGACCTTTTTGACAACATTTGAGACGTGATTGCAGATTCCGCTGAACTCCTCCATTTCATGCGGTACATCACTTCCCACCAACAGGCACCGTGTTGCTGACATTATACAACCTTGCCTAACTCATCCTTAAACCCTTACTTTGTACAGGAAGTGTCATTTCGATCAATCATAATGAAGCCTTCATAATAGTAATCAATTTATCCGAGATGCCCCTCCTGTGGAATCCTTCTTGTTCAGCGTCGAGTGTGCGTTAAGACATGGTCTTTTATTCGTCTCAGGGCGATTTTTGCTTTCACCTGGCCTGCAGTCGGCATTACACAAATTCCTATCCAGTGTTCGCACATCGTCGCAAGGTCACCTTTGTTCAGAAAAACTCTCTGTTTTCCAAACTGGGTGCAGGAGCTCACTCGATGATGATGGGTGTTAGCACTGCTTGTAATAACTCTGTGGGAATACCGTCAAGAGTCACCGTTTTGTTGTTTTTCAGCGCTTTTATTGCGGTTAAGATTCTGAGAGTACAGTTCGTTTTCGGGAATTCGTTACGTCGAACTTGTCATTGGGTGTTGGGTTCTTTTCACTGGCGAAAGGTGGTTAGAAACCGCAGAACAGTACTCTTTCTGTGTTTCTGTTACGAAACATTCTATCATGAATCGCCGAATGTTTGCATCTTCTACCACTTGAATTCTTTCTCTAATGGGTGGAATTTGGGATGTTGAGGACTTTCACTTCTGTCTTCACATTCCAGAAACTAATCTTTGTCAAAATACAATACCCAAAGCTCGTCAATGTGTTATCATTTTTTATCCGAGGTATAGTGTTACTTCCGGTCTGCTATATAATTTTAGCTATTAACGTATATTGTTGTACGCAAATAGTCCGAGGACTACCATGAAAAGTTAAAAAAAGTTAAAAATCGCTGATTTTTGCGACACTCTCCCAGACCAAGTTCTGAGCGATCAATTGTTTCCCGACTAGGCACGATGTAGGTCGCCCATCTGATGATGTTCAAAAAATCAAAAATATAATGAGTTTACTTGCAAATTAATACAAGAAGTTGAAGTAACTGTTGTTGGTAAAACAATTCCATTGATAAGAAGCGGATAGACACATACACCAACCATTGACCTATCAAACTCATCCACCAGACATTATATGCAGCCACTGCTCCTAAGGGCCTGGTGAAGGGATGATCTTTCAAGTGGGGGTAAAGGAGAGACCGTCGTCCTCTCCTCATCCAGATGATTGTGCAACGACAGACATTTTTTCAATGACCGACTCACCGACCTTTCCTGCTGAAACTCATAAACACCCGTCACGGGCTTGTTTGTCATGGAATTTATTATAGGTTTCATTTCTTGGGGGTCACAATCCCCAGGTTATCACAATGGATCTACATTGACCCAAGTGTGACGGTAACAAAATCAACTGTCAGCCCATTAACCCAACCTAACCTATCCTATTTCTAAGAAGCTTTAGAAAAGATAAAATGAAAAAGAAAGTGAATAACAATAAGAAGTTCTGAAACACAACTTTATTTATTTATTGAATATTAATCTTTCAGCCACCCAATAGAGGTAAATTTCACCCCAAAAAAAGGGTTATAAGTCAATTCTGCCTCCTTGATGTACATACTCGTGTTTCTTTCTGCAGACAGTTCCTAATCTTGAATTCTTGTGTAAAAACAAAAACTTTTATAAATAAAAACTGTGTGATCGTTGAATAACTTCAAAATCAACACAAGTTTAAACATTTGAAATCCCACTTCTGATCCAACGTCATATCACCGTCAGTACCAATAACTTTTCCATTGTTAAAACAATTAAAGAATCTGTATTTTATTTTATTTTATTTTATTTTATTTTTTACAGTAATTAAAAAACTTTTTAAATCACGCTTCGCATATGTTTGTAAGAATACACACATTAAAAAAGTAAACAAACAATTCGCATTTATACATACATTTCATATATCGTACATCCAATTAGCAAGTGCTGCGAACTCTCCTTTTTCCACAAAGCACAAGAGTTGCAACCTTCCAAGTAATTACCTTGAAATTTTCTCAATTACAAACCAAACAGAACAAATGCAAAAAAAAACATAACACACAGCCTTAGCCTTGAGAGCAGGAATATATTCCTGTTCCTGTATCCTTCCTATTTTTTTTTGCATATCCTTTTTGAATCACAAAAACATAAACATAAACAACTGCAAAAAAAAAACGACAACATGTGTCTTTTTATAAAGACATTAATAAGGATAGCATCAAGCATCATATGAAATTGTCCTCAGCCAATTAAACAATATTTACTCAAAGGCACCCAACTTCAAGTGGTTTTTCTTATTCTGTAAATAAAGATAGAAAAGGGTTTCTTATTTTCCTTTGACACCTTTTCTTTTTCTCTGCCATCATGGTAGCACGCTCTTCAGATGCGGCGTAGAGAGTTCTTTCCTGAAGTATGTGCAGCATGTAATATGTCTTTGTACGTATACGATATGTTGATGCACCGTAGTTCATCCTAATGGGGAATTATAACTACGTGGTGTATTCATACTCATCGTCATCACATCACAGACTTTGTGGAAATATTTGCTCAGCACTTTCAAGGGAGAGCTGAATGCACTCTTTTTTTTTTGAAGAATTTATTACAATTTTGTTTGTAAAGCAGAGTCACTTATCAAAAGATAACACAACCACCCTGGTCATTCCATCAGAACTTTCTCTCCTACCGCACCGGGAGGCTTTGAATGCAACGAAATTTAAAAAAAAAGACAGCTGCACTCCAAGAATGTTTAATTATTAATGAAGTCCTCTTTTCAAGCTCAGACACTAATTAGTTGGCGTTAAAGTCATTTTGATGTCGACGACAGCAATTAATTTGGGGAGGACAAAGATTCAACACGTAAGGTGAGCATTTATTGGATTTTAATTTTTGTACGAACAGAAATGTGTGTATCAGCAAGTGGACGCATGAAGGTAGAGTTTCTTTCAATGTTTTTCTCAAGTTTTCTCAATAATAATTAATAATGCGACCGAGTCTAGAAATGCTTAATGTTTTTCTCAAGTTTTCTCAATAATAATTAATAATGCGACAGGGTCTTAAAATTGAACGCTAGATCTTCGGTGCTTTCTTCCATGTAACCAAGGACAATGACACCAACAAGACTTCCAATGAATATAAAAATGAGACATTAGAAAAGACTAAACGTTGCTCTTGATGCCCTCTTCCAGATGATGCCTGGCTTTATTTGGACTCAAACCATTGGATTCTCGGTGCTAGTTGTGAGACACCCAACATCTATAACTAAGCATTACAAATTACCTTTTTTTATAGCGTTATCAAAAGCGTTTTTGGTTCATAAACTCCAGATAAAAGTTGGATATTCAGTAACACCGGTTGACACCGTTTTGGCTGGATACTGATCTTCATTACTTACTTACTTACTTACTAACTTATAAGGCTCCCAATTCGTGAAGGGTTACAGCCTGAGTTACGGTGGTCTCCCATCCTTTACGGTCCCCAGCACATTGCATCCAGTCATCTATACCAAGATTTCTTGTCACCGCGATGGCTTACTCTTCTTAGAGGTTTGATTTTTTTTGTTCTCTCGCAGCTGGAAGCTAGGATTCAAACACTCCTCTTGGCTAAAGCTACTGTCCATGATGTAGGCAAGCTAATGTCCTGTTTTGATTTTCTAGACTACATCCACATCTTGGTGCAGGACCTAGAGTTAGTGGTTGTATCTTCCCCTCCATTCGCCCTCCTGGCACACAGTATCAAATATCCGTCGAAATTTGTTTTTTTCAAAAGAGAACAGTATCAGTTATCTCTTTCTGCTATCGCCAAATGCTCAGCGTCATAAGTAGAATAGAACTGATATTTTGTCATAGCCGGTTGACAGATTTTTCATTGTTTGTTGTAGCATGTATTTGGTCTTTGTCATAGTTTACTTGAAACAAATTTCGCCTGTTCTTCAATTGCCAATTTTCGTGAAAGACTCTATAACGGCCTGTTGGGAGTGGCTGATGATGTTTATATCTCTGGCATAACCTATAAAAGTTGAATAGATCTGTTGAAAAAAATGCCCTTAGAGATAACGCCTGCCCTACGCATTATTTGATCCAGAACAAGATTAAAAAAAAACACATTATAGCGATACCGCCCTGTACATGTTTGGAATAGCTCGATAGAGCTTTACCCTAATTGCACATTACATTGCATATTTTCCAGCGTCAAGCAACACAACTGAATCCATTTTTCCGGGACTTCAAGCTCAGCCATATGAAGCTTTTGACAATGCAGTGCAATCATAAACTGGTTTGAAGTCGATGAATAGATGGTGAGTCTCGACTTAACATTCTTTGGTCTTTTAAAACATTTTTCTGAGAGTTTTATATTTGGTTTTAAGTTGATCTCTCTGGTTGGAAGCCATACTGGTACTTGCCGAATGTTTGATGGAATCTTGTATGCGGCGTTTATCAGGGATAGTAGTTCTTGCAGGACATAGGATGGAGCTGATTGACCTATTATCAAACATGTTTTCTTCCATCCAAACTTGGTTGATTAGTTGATGCATGCACCCTATTAACACATACCCTTCGTGGATTAGAAGCTCCGCCGTAGTTTCTTTTTATTTGACAGTCAAATTCGAATTTTAAACCTTGCAAGGAAATGGTTAGAGGCAACGTTTGCCCCTCAAAAAGTACGCACGTGTTAGATGTAAGAGGTGTGCCCTCCGTCGATGTTCGAGTTGGTTGGCGTATCCACCATTTGTGGCGCTCCAGGTTGCTTTGTGGATTCTTAGTCGTGAAAACCTAGTTCTACCTATCGCCGTTCACAGCATTATACAAGCTTTTGAAAATTCTATTATTCGGAGACCAATTTTTTGTCGCTTCGGGAAGGCCTATCAACTAATCCACCAACGGTGTCTTCATTTCCGACTTGAAAATTGAGGTCCCGAGCAATATTTTTACATTGAATTGCCTGCAAGGTGTTCCGTGAGTTCTGCCCGGGTTGTCATAAAACTCAAAAATATTTTTTTCAATTTTTGATTAAGACTTAATAATAGCATATTAAAAATGAAATTAGTTTTAATAACGTAAAATAAAAAAAATGCAAATGTTGAACATTTTTTTTTTCAATGTTATAAGTTTTAAAATTTATTTTTCAAAAACTGTTGGCGAAAATTAGTTTATTAAAAAACAAAATTAGGGAATTTATTTTTGACATTAAAACAGCTATAAGATGACATTGTAAGTGAATGTTTCCGTTGTTTTTTAATATTGTTTTTCTATTTTAGACAATTTTTTATATAAAATTTCTGTCAATGTACGATTTTTGTCTTGTCTGAGCTCAATATATAATTGAGGTCCATTTGGTTTAATTCTTTAAATATTTTGTTCCACTTACTTTTTTCCTATGTCCTGTGAGGGCAGCCATTTTTAGTTTCTAAAATTATTAATTTTGACAACCTGCTCAGTTTTGGTCCACAGTGCGCTGTGTACTAGAGCGCTTGATCTGGAAGCAAAGCCAGGTGCTTGGGGTCGTAGGGAATACAAACTGCCATTTTCTAAGCAACGATCTTTCATGGATAGGAAACTGGATAAAATCTAGTAAGTACAGATTTGTATGTCATTTAAAAGACTTCTTATTTGGCAGCACTGTATCTACCAAATACTCAAATCTTTTTAGAGCTACTCCTTCCTCCTTCTTCCAAAATTCAATTCAGTTATGTTTTAAGGCAGGAAAAGGCTTTACCAATAATTCATTTCATAACACATTCTTCAAAGGAATATAGAATAAGAAATAGAAATCGGTTCTAAGATACAAACCCAACAATAAGCCAGCGTGAGATCAACTCACGTATTCAATCTTTCTATATCCATTCCATGTATGATTACATTCCAATTAATTTTAAAAATTATTTTAATTAATTTAAAGCTCAACACGCCTTATCCCACATTCACCTATACATATGTACGCCCTTTCGAATACCTCTGTGTGGTAAGTGTGTTTACGTATCTACAGATATAAAGGGAACATGATATAAAATCCCAGGAAATCTGAAGCAGGTAATTGGTTCTACTATTTCAAATCAGTATAATGTCTCTGTCCATGTGGGTATTTTCTCCAACCACCCACCCCTCTCAACCCCTTCTCGCTTACCATTTCTCAGCATGACCTAAAGTTTCGGATTTTGAAGCAATTAAATGAAAATACTAATTTAAAGGATTATGTCCTGCTGAGACATTTAATATCGAAAGGATTATTTATGTTTTGTAAACTTGTAAACAAAAGTGTATACCTTAAACATATAATATGTATATTTTCTGTAGGAGTAATAGGGTGACCATATTGTCAAAAACAAAGCGAAAGAGAAAATAAAAATATAAAATTTATTTTTTTTATTTTAATTTTCTTAGGAGAAATCTAAATTGAATGATTTCGATAAACAAAAGGCAGAATCAGAAGCTTGAACAAACATTTAATGTTTTAAATTGTATGCAGAAGGTCACCGAATTTATAGAGAATATGAGATTCAAAATTGCTTAGGTACAGCAAGGGCAAAAGGTTTCATTTTGGGACACAAAAGTAAGTTAGAACTGTAGATGTTAAGGCTTAGTTTTAAAATCCACAGAGAGAACACACACACTCAAAACATGTCCTCTTCATTTACTCTGCATACCTTTATAAACCTAGAATTTCTATTTTGGGCTGCATATAAGGTATGGTAAAGATTTCCTATTTTTGTTTCCTTCAACACAACTTGTGTTTGCATAATAATACATTTTTCCCAGAAGAATTCTAATTCAAATAAATTAGATGATGAATTTTTAGAAGAGGATAACTTATGGAATTGGAAAGCTAATACAAGGACTATGACAATAAGCTCGGTCACAAAAAAGGTTGGATTAAGATGTTAAATTTGAAACTGACAGAGTTGTAGTAGGTGATGGTTGTATATTGTGAATAATATTGTTGTGAATTCCAAGGAATTTAATTCCTAAGCCTCTATCTTCCTTGTGAAATAAAATATTTTGTGAAAATATTTTCAGATACCTATTCTCTACATAAATCTCTTTTTAATCAACCAATTATGTGGAGGTGCTTTCAATTTGCGCACATCTCCAAAGTGTGGAGACTTTCTGAGAATACTTTTGTGAATTCACCTTTTAAGATTACATATATTTTTCTGGTATGACTGGATAAGGACATTTTTTTCTGAACTCTCAAATGGAAAGAAAAAAAGTTTCAAAAAATTTTGTCATACGATTACTTATTTCATTAACCGTGTTTCGAATGTTTTTGTTGCTTAAAATTCTAACAAAAGGATTACAAGAATTTTCTTAGTTAATTTGATCCCTTATCAGACAATTCGGTTAAAATAATTTCATAACATATTGCAAACCTATCCAAAATCACCTAGGAAACAGTTTTTTTTGTGAATATAACGATTAAGCTTTCAAAGTCCTTAAAAATCTCTGAACAAAAAAAAACAAGCAGGACTTATTGATTCCAAACTTCTTTTCAAAAAAATCATCATCTGTCAAAAAGTCAAAAGACAATATAATGATATGTTTATCAGACTTTATGGCTGCGACGATAGACAGACGATTTCAAATCAAATTCTCTCCTTGAAAGCATCTTCTTCGTCGTCCTTAATTCTATTCAAAAAACGTTAAAAGAAGAACTCAAGATGAAGAAAATTGAAGCAAAATAAAAAAAAAAAACAAGAAGTAGTATCCTTCAACAACCACATTACTGAATAGTCTGTGATCACATTATGCCAACTCGATAACAAATCCTTTTTTTTTTTTTTTTTTTTTTTTATTTTTGTGTTATTTTTTCTTGTATTCCTATGGCGCGCATTAAAAGTCACTTTGACTTTGACGGAAACATTTACTCTCTCTCTCTCTCACTTTCTGTGTGCACCCGAAATCCTCCCTTATGGTTGCTATTTTTTTTGTTCTTACTGAGCATAACGTTGCTGTCGTAAACGGTTTTTCTTTTTTCTTGCCATGCACCGTCCTGTTGCCGCCATTTTAGCTAGATTTTCTTAAAAGGAAGCGATTTGGTGTGAGTGAGTATATTTGCAAAGAGCATCACAACGGCGCGTAAAATCCGATTTCGTTTCGTTTGACGATTTATTGCATATGTTCACATTCTTAAGCTAGCTCAAGCACAAGGACCAAACATTACACACACACACACACCAAGCCACACATTCAGTCAAAGATTTAAGATGAAGAAAATGGAGGAACTTGTTTATTTATTTGAGTCCTTTTGCATATTTTTTTTTACAATTTTCTGTCCTTACTAACTTTCAATCTTCTGTGAATAATCATGACGTGATTTTTCTACATTTATTATTTGCTTCTGTCAAAGAATTGCATAATGCTGTTATTCCCAATCCCATCCCATCCCACTTTCTGATAGAGTTTGTATCTATTCCCACAGCGAGATGGGCCTCTTTGTCTATATTTGAAAGGAATTCCATCATCAAGGACATGAATGATTCAGCATTAAGTTTTTGGCAACACAATACAATGGAGCTTCAGTTAATTTGTTGTTTTTCGTGTCAGTTTGTATTGTGTTGTAGTAGATAAATGGAAAGGTAATGATTTCAACAGAAACATAAAAAATTGACAATTTGATTCAATATGGCTGTTTTTTTGATGATAATAAAAACAGAAATGACAGTCTGCTAGCTGTCACTTTGACATCTATGACATTTATTATGAAGTCAATTTGTTGCGTGGGTAACGTTTGATGTGAAGGATTTATCGAAAGAGATGTATATTACATTTTTACAAATTTTTCATGGAAGCTGTGATATTAAATTTTAATAGATGAAAGTACCTACATCAGATGAAAATTTGTTGATGTCATCAAATCATGATTTTGATGACAAGTAATAATAAAACCATTGTAACACAGTGAAGCACCTTTTATTTTATTTTTCTTTCTGACTGATTTACATGGGTCTCACATTGGGCGCCAGTTAATATCATCAATTGCATGGTTTTCATACTAACACTCCTCTAGCAAAAAGTGCAAATTTTTTTTTATTAGTTAAGCTTAATAGCTTGATCAATTCACAATCATTTGAAATTCGATTTGTTCTAATTTAGAAAAAGAAAAGAAAATAAAAACCTTAAAAAATGATATCATCCTGAGAATAATGATAATTGATTGATCATCAAAATTGCAAGTTTAGTTTGAAAAATCAGCGAAAATGAGGATTTCTTCTGTTTGCTCTTAGGACAAAAATTCGTCTGCTTGACATATCTCTGATTACATTGTCTATGATTTGCTGGAGTATTTGGTCTCACTTTTAGCTCTTCTACAGTTAATGGCCTTGGTTTTCTCTTTCAATTGTTTGCCAAACATGTCTCAGACATATTTGATGGTGATCGAAGATACGAAGAAATTCTGTTCGCAGTTTGGGGGCAAGCGTTACCTTGTATTAGAATAATAATTTTTACTTATACTTAGAGCAAATGGTGCAAAAACTTCTTGCAAAACATCCCTTTCATTCCGTTCTGGTGTCAAGAGAGCATTTTCTAAAACTTGGTGCTGGCTTTCAAGTACATGCCACCTCATCCCAGTTTAGTCCCTTCATAAGTAACTCGCGGAATGAGGTTGCAATTTGCATTTTGATCATCTATTCGATTTTCTTTGCCTGTCATCTGTCTTAAGGCAGAATCTCGACTACTCATTAAAGAGCACTTCTTTTCAGTTGTCCTTAGATCGAGTTTCATTTTTTGTGCAAAGGCAGCTAGTGCTATTTTATGGTTTATGGTGTGGTTTTCAATCTGGCTATACTTTTTTTGGAGTTGGTGTTTTTGACAGCTGTCACTTGAGTTATGCTCAGGTTTGCCACTTAATGATGATCTGAGACTTTTTTTGTAAATCGTGCAAACTTACGAGTATTACCAAAATAATGGGTCGGTTCACGTGACGTATCGTGAAACAATCAATTTATTGAAGGATACTTTTGGTGAGGTGCTGAATAATTTCTTTCAAGGCGTCAATCCTCTTTCACATAACCCCATGACGCGAGATAATGCGCCAAAAATGCACCAAAAGTTTCCTTCAATAAATTGATTGCTTGACGCAGTACATTTGCACGATTTGCAAACATTGTTCAGGAGTATGTCTATACGTTATGAAATGTCAAACCAAACTGAGCACAAATCAAGTGACAGCTGTCAAAAAGACCAACTCCGAAAAAAGTATTCCCAGAATGAAAACCACACGTCTAAGAAAAAAACCCTCTTTATAAGCAATATTCCACTATTATCACATTGATAAGATTAATCGAAAGAATAGCCGGAATAAACTCAAAACATTCAAACTTGAGCAGAAAAATTTCAAATGAGAGCAAATTATAGCTTTAATCATACTTCTGTTAACTAAATGGTGAAAAATAGTGGCTACCTTGTGGCATAGTAGTTAGTACGTTGGACTGTCATGGCAGAGGGTGTGGGTTCGATTCCCAGCCGCTACTGCGTTTTTTTTCGAGGTACTACCTCTTTCGAGGAACTAACAAATTCTCCTAGGGTAGTTATCTGTTGTCAATAATAAGTGCTTCCCATCTATTAGCTGTGTGAAATTGGCAAAAAATTGAAAATTACCTCTATTCCTGTCAACAACACGCACACAGTTGAGATTTGTAGTTCACTAGGCCCTGGTTGTCCACAATCCGTCGCGCCACCAAATAAATAAATTTATTTTTCTTCAAAATAAAATATAAGCCAGAAATCTTGTTAGTTATATTTAACCGTCAACGAAAAACAAATCGTTCCTCTAATCTTGTCTGGCAGTATAGAAGGCTTTGTATGTGTAAATTTCAATGCGTATAAAGTCGTTACCACTACTTTCTTTCAAAACCAAAAATAATAGACTAAAATTTCGGTCTCGCCAGACGATGGCCATTTTTTCAAAGCCAATAATTTGTCTGCGAATTTAAAATGAGAGGTTTGAACGAATGGATATACTACGCATTTGAAATCAGATGGCCTCTGGAAGTAATAAGGAGCTAAGGGTGCGTTAAATAGTTACAAAATTAATTTTATTTATTAATTTATTCAAGTTGATATTTTGGTATGTTTGAAAGGATGTTATTTTCAACTTACTTTGCCACTTGCCCTTGCCCGGAGCACCTACATCGGGAATTGGGACTTGATGTGAGGCAGACAACTTTAAAGGCGTCAAAATAATCTTGTCATTTATGTAATTAAATGTTCGGGTCGATGTTGACATTCTGTAGCGGCCATGTTGTTTTAATGGTATCTGTCTAAATAGTTTGGTAATTATTCCTTCACTGATGCCAAATCACTATGGAGTTACACCACTAAGCAACTAGTGAAAATGATTTATTGTCAAAATGCCCGTTCCTGATATGATTCGAATCGACTATTCAACTTAGCCAAATGTGGTTCAGTGGACAATCCACTAACAAATCTTCAGTTTTATGATGAAAAACATAATAATTTAAAATATTAACTTTTAAAATCTAAATTTGCCAACACCCTGTCTTATTTAAAAATAGAGTTTTTAGTTTCTTTCATAACAAAATGATAGTTTTGGAGTAATTGGAATAGAATTGAACTTCACCACCTTCACCCTCTCATTACATTTCAGCCTGACTTAAATGTATGACAATTTCAAATGCTTAAGATGTCAAATCGCAGCTTCCCACGACAATTCATCTTTTTAAGCATTTATTCGTAGTTTCTCCGTGCAATACTTAAAGAAATTTCGTCCATCTATTTGTTTCAGATTCATTGACTAAGAAAACATTAAATAGTCAAAATTTAATTTAAATTCATTTAGTATTCAATAACTAATATTATTTAATCATTTTGGATTTATAATATGATACTCTAGCACGTTTTCAAAATTTTCCAAAAACAAAATAACTTCATATTTCTTCCATTGTCAACCATCCACTTAATACTTGTATACCTCATTTCTTTTTCATTTTTTGTTTGAGTAAATCATTCAAAACATATTTTTTTATATAAATCTTAAAAAATGTAAATTTAATGCACCGTTTTAGCTCTTAAATTTCCAACTTAAATCTCATTAAATCCCAAAGCGATGTATAAAATATTTATAAATCCAATTCCCAGAAAAAGAAATAACATTCGCTGCCAGTTGAACCGTACTTAGGTATTTTTATTTCTCTCTGCCAAACCTATACCACATATACCTACCAACCACACCTCCCCAGCCCTATCTCAGCACCCCAAAAAATACCTATAAATGTGCCTTCACTTCCTTTAAATAACATCACAATAAAGAAGGTGTACCTTGTAGCATCACTGGTAATGCGACCACACCATGCGTATAGGTTTGCATAGAAATATAGAAATCATAAAACAAATTACCGTTATTACGATGTGTACTATCAGAGGAGCTCTATCCAATGGCCGAGGACCGAGGACCAAGGACCGAAGACGAAAAGATCCAACACCATCACATCATAAACCACCCGCGGTGGTTTTATGCAAAGTGAAATCATGTGAAATGAAATACGCTCTTTGAATTAAATTTTGGAATGAAAAAGAAGCACAAAAAAAAAACAGCCTCCCGTTTCCTTCCGTTTTGGATCCTACTGACAAGGACGACGGCGGCTATTGTGCGCTGATGCTTAAGTCATAGCTTGGGTTTCGTTTTCCAGCACCTCATTATATGATGATGGTGAAGGTGTTTTTTTTTTATTATTTTCATATTTTTTCGGGGATTTGGATACTACCTTGTCATGTAAACACCGTGGGCAACCAACCGACCTGCTTTTAGAACTAAAAATTACACTGCTGTGAATATTTTTTATTATTTATTGTAAAATACCAGCTGAATAGATATCATTGAAAATTTCCCTATTCGATTAGAGAGACGTCTTAAAATCTTAATCAGTGAATATATTGATATGACTTTACTTTTTCTTTCTGTTTTTTTCGGTTAATGCAGGATGTAACCGAACACCGTTTGTTTGCAGGACACTTTTAGAAATTCAGTTCCAAAAGTTTCACATCATTAGTTTCTTATCAGAATTGCGAAGTAATCATTACAAGAAAAGTCAATTACGATAACAAGTAATTTATAATTGAAAAAGTTCAATAACTGATTACTTGTAACTGTGATTAAAAATTTCAATTACAAATTACATGTGATTTAAAAAAAAAATTTACTTGATTTATTCATTTTTAATTGGGAAAAAATGATTGCACGAAAAAAGTAATTGAAAAAAAACCTCTAATGATTCCTTAATCTTTGTAATCATTACATACAAATGTTATTGACTACACAAAATATCGATTACATCATTTGTGTTGTCAAATGTAATCGATATTCGGTGTATTCAATTATATTTGTGTATAATGATTACAAAAAAAGTAATCATTATAAGTTTTTTCCATTACTTTTTGCTATTCAATTAATTTTTTCCAATTACATGCAATTATTAATTGAAAAATTTCAATTTGGAATCACATGTAGTTGTAGTTGAAAAGTTAAATGTATTTGTAATTAGAAATAAGTTAATTAGTGATTACATGTAAGCGTAATCGACCCTGTAATCAATTTCGAATTAATAGTTACTAGCCAACTGTGTTTCTTATCAGTTGCGAATTAGTTCCCCAAACAAAAAATTAATTGGTTTTGGTTCACGTGAAAATGGATGAAAATGAAGAAAAATAAGAGATAAGAATAATTGCTTGTTGAGAAGTAATTAATTGCTAAATGGTTACGTAAACAGATTACAAAATCAAAAAAAATTATAAAACTAAATAATGAATAAAGAAAATAAACAAAGTAATTAGAAATTTATTAATTAATATGAGAAAAATATCTTTGCGAAGCTTATAAACAATAAATTAGTTCCCAACATCCAATTTTTTTCAAATCGTTTATTTTTGAGAAAGTTGTCCTGCTAAGTTATATAAAGTCAGCAATACAGCCATTTTTTTACAACCCAAAAACCAAGTAATTTCTTGTTTGCAAATCTAAATAACTAATGATGTTACACTTTTTATATGAATTTGCAAAATTTTCCTGTTACCACATGAGATTTCGCTGTTTTTGATGAATAGGTATTATTTTTTTTTTCAAATCCCCAAAAATTTTACACAGTGCTGTTTATGAATGGGATTTTTATTTGTGATAAGAAGTGAAATTTTTTTTTGTATTTCAAGTGTTAAAAGTATTTCTTTCTTGTTTTTTTTTTAGGAACTTGAAATCAAAGACTATTTCACGAGGGTGTTAAAACATGACAAGTGAAGCCTGTGAAATTATTATTAAATATTTTCAAAATGTCCTAAGTGAAACTTTATGAGCGGACCTATTATACTCAGGGCGACAAAAAAAGATATTATTATTATTATGTGTCAAGGTATTTTTCTTTTCCTTACTTTAATAATTTGTCATATATTTGACACATGGAAACCTATATAATATGTAAGTCATTAGTAAATATAAGTGAAAGTGGGTGATGGTATGGACAAAAATATTATCACGGTTTGCACTTCCAAAAAAAAAAATATTTTCACCTCAAGGCATTATTTCCATACAAATGGTTTTTGCATCCAACAATAATTATTTTTCATTTTTAGGCCTATAGTTTATTAATTTACGACAAATAAATGACACAATAGGTGGTCTAGTCTAAGGCAAACATTTTTTGTCTTGAAAATTATACAATTTAGTGCACAGATTAGGTGGAAAGTTGCTTTGAACATTTTGATTTTTTTTCGCATAGGAGCTGTAAACCATGCTTATACCGATGCACAATGCTTTTGAAATTCTAAAAATCAGATAGGGAAGGAAAAACAGAGCTATGTTCATCTTTTTAGAACTGAGCATTCCGGCTTAAGAAAGAATCTTTGTACTTAACATTGACAGTAGGTCTGAAATTCGCCTGGAGGGTTGGTTGCAAGAATTACGACTGAATTCTTCAAGTGTTTAAGAGGAGTAATGCAACTGTATATTTCACTAGAACACAAAAATGAAAAAAAAGTACTGATGGACATGAAGCATTCATTGCGTCGGGGTGGAAGAGTTGTAAAAGTTTTCATTTTTATTGGACAATATTTAAGGGCAGTTGTTTTCCAACTTATAGAAATAAAGAGAACAAGACTTTTTCCTCTATGGGTCTAAAATTGAGAAAATACATATTCGTTTTCGATTTTTATGAATTTCATAACGAATCTTGATTCTTGAATTTAGTCATAAGAAACTACATTTTGACAAAAATTTAAATTTGTCTGTATTACCGGAGTTTTAAAAATTTTAATTTTCGATTAATTTTACCTGGGTTTTCTCATATAAAACTTCTTTCGTCTTTGGAGCGGTGTTAACGGTAAGATAATGTTTAACAAAATTTTACATAATATATTTTTATTAATTTGGAAGAAATTAATTTTTATCTTCATTCATTTAAAAAAAAACAATTAGCTTCTTAAGGACAATTCCTAAAGAGCCTTAACCTTCTCTTTCATTTTATTCTCTGGTTTATAAATCTTCTTATCGGAGGGTAATTGATCATTTTTTAACCATCTATAGCAACATCTTTGACTGGACGAGTTGTAGTATGTTGGCTTCTTCATAGAGTTTCTTTTTGCTGTGACGTGTTTCCTACGTATTCTGTCATAATGTACATATGTACGTACCTACATACATATGGCCTAACAGAGCCGCAAAATCTTCCTCTCGAAAACTGTCAGGCTGTTAATGTGATGTTTTGCTTGTAAGAAACTAACTTTTATCTTCTGGACGAGTCCATTTCCATTTTAGCATTAGTGGGTGGATTCCGTGAAAATAACAATGGCTGTCCTAATCACAGCTTTGGGAAGTTATACCGGTACAGTTTAACTGTATTCTTAGGTATTTCACGTTATTTTTGGCTGATAGCTATTTTCCATCAGATATCCTGATCCTGTAGGTGGTGGCTGAGGGTACTTCTGCATTACCGGAATTACTTGGTCGTCTAAAATACACCAGTTCAGATTTGGTGGAGCTGATTTTGAAGCCTCAGTACCTTACTGGTAGAGCTCGAACAGTCGTTCGTTTAAGTGGAATTCGAATATTCTTGCCGAAAATATCGGTGTCTAGACTTGGCGTATGTTAGGAAGTCATTTGAAACCAGAAGAGTCTGTGCTGGCTCTACCAAATTAGAATAGTCTGTAGGAAGAGTAGTCTATTCGGAAGAGTTTGTGCACAAGCCCTTATCCGGACATCATCGAAAGCTTTTTCTGTGTCGAGAAAACACCAAACAATGACTTGTAGGCTGTTAAGATAGAAGGCAATATGTTGGAATTTTAGTAGTGGATACATATTTGGGACTATTTGGTTTTTGCTGCCAAATAATGGGAACTGCCTGACTAAAAGCTTCTCGACGATCTTGCTCAAATTGCATAAAATAAAAGATGGGCCTATTTCAATATTGTTGTCTTTCTTTGATACGATTTTTATTCTTTTTCATATGCTTTTAAACGAGTAGTTGTTGACAGTTGTTATGGAATATAATTTCCAAAAAAAAGCATCATTGTTTGAGGTAGCCATTTGAGGATAAAGTTGGAAATGTTGTCCAATTGAGGTTGAATTCTTTTGATGGCTTCTATTCTAGATTTCATGAATTTCTAAGGGAGTGGAGTGGTGAGTTATGTTAACCCCATAGACAGGGGGTTGCTAGTGAGGTTGTTTTCGTTGAAGCACACGTTGCTAAATTGAGCGAGTTGAACTGATGTATTCACTTCATCTAAGTTCACAGCTTGGGGGTTGGATGTCTGTATGAATTGCATTTCAAAGTAGTCAGCAAATACGTGACCTAAAAACTTTACAAGCTGCAACCTCCCCAAGAGTTGTTTTAACTACTGCAGGTATTGGGGTCATTCTTCAGATAATTCAGTGGATCTTCCTATAGGAGTCGGATCCTGGTTTGATCACTCGAAGTCTCTATCGGAAGAGGATGTAGTTGTGGTGATTTATTGATTTACTCAACATAATGTTCAATTATCTGATTTCATTTGAAGCAGCTCCGTATTTGGTGTTCAGTTTCCGCGGGGAAATTCTTTGTAGCATTTTTTTAGGGCCTTTCTTATGGAGGCAGGGGTTTGGATTTATACGTGTAAATGTTGGCATCCGCCCCGTGAAATCCTTTGTTCTTTCTGGATCTCGAAAGAGGTGCCTACTTAAAATATTGTCCAGGACATCTATTAAGGACATCTCTGCACCTTGAAGGTTTCTTGTAACGCAGTTTTTTCCCTGCCAAAAATAAAGAGACCAAAAAGCCGACATGAACGTTTTTGAATCGCATCCATTCATTTATAGTTATTTCCAAATTGGTCAATTAATCACTAGACCTAATAACATCCTTTGGACAGTTTTTTTTAAGTTGTTTAAATATTTGTTTTTAACCTACCTCCATATATGTATTAGGTTCGTTAATATTTATTTATTTTTAATTAATTACATTAACCACTATGCCACTTACATATTTTTACCTAAAGTGAAATAATCGACGTAGGTATATAGCTTCTCACACATACATAGACAGAAACAAACCACAAAAAGCAATTTCAATCTCAAGGTGTCAAACCACAAATATTGCTTCGTAAAATTCTACCACAAAAAGTAAATAGCTACACATATCTTCAAAATGAAAAGGGAAACAAAAAATTGAAAATAAACCGACAAGGATAACATAACCATAACGTTCACCTAAAAACTAATCAAAGAAATTGAATTTACTTTCTCTCTCTCCAAGTGCAATCAATACGATACTTATGGAATTCTTTTTATATATTTTATATTTTCTTTAAAAAGAAAACTTTTCCAAACACGATAAAATGTCTTACTTCTCACAACCACCTGGCTGTTAAAGAAGAAGAAGTATAGAAAAGTTTCTTTCACATTTTCTTCTTCTTTCTTCTTCGAAAAAGGAGAAAACTTTGCAATCGAAATATTTTCTTGTATAGTAGATAGGTAGGTACCTACCTTCCAAAAAAGAAACTATTGATCAATTGAACGAGTGCAATTCCCATTTCAAGACTACAATAATTTTTTCTCAAACCAAACCAAGAGGAACCAAAAAGAAAAAAAAATTATGAAAAGTATTTCTATTTTTCTTTCTTTAAGAAAACGAACTAAAAAAGGACATTCAAGCGACCAAGCACCAAAACGCCGTACAGAAATAACTTTTAGATTTTTTGAAAGCTATAAATGGACCGCGATCTTTCTTGGAATTTTTTTCACCTTTGACATATCCATGGGACCGTTACAGCGTCGTCGTTTTGCTTTATATATATAGTGTTAACCTCACCGAACGACTCACTATGGCTTAACTCTGTACAATATTTATTTTTGTGTAGAATAAAGTGAAATAAGGAAAACTCCATTGGTTTATATGTTGGGAATTTTGTTTTTAGTTCCGTTTACAAGTCTTTTCAGGACCTGTGTTTTACTTTACTACCCACATATAGTAATACACGATTCTAAGGCACATAATAAATTTCCTTTATAAAACTACAAAAAAGACGTGAAAATGGAAAACTTGCTCTAGCATCTTAGTAGTTTTCGTTTTTCTGCTTTGTTTTTTTTTCCTTAGTTTATACTGTGAAACCATTAACCGTTAAAACACTTATTTTGGTTCACGAAAAAATGGATACTACCTACACTAACACCGGTCCTGTGTGACATCTACGAGTATTACGATAAATATATAAACACACTTTCTAAATGTTCCTTGGTAAAGTTTATAGGGTTGTTCCCAAGGATTTTCCATGTCATACCCTTTTTTGCCTAAAAAGAAGTGGTATCAACTTCGCAAGGCCTCCAGAGAATGGGTAAGATGATAAGTTAAGCATAAAAATTCGATACCCAACCAACCCAAAGCAAAGCCTTGTGATTTGTGATTGTATTTAAATAATATTTTCGGTGGAATTCGAAGAGTTATCCTTTCTGTGAAAGCCAAAACGTCTTATTTTCAACTTGCTAATTATGTGCGTATAATCCATTTTACATTTTCCAATGATACCAGAGCGGAGGAGGGTTGTCTTAATTGGATCTGTTTTTCCTGTTTTGTTTAAAGGGGTACATAAATTTCCCATTGTTAATGCAGACACAGTCATATACATATAGTTTGGGTAAAAGGACCTCTTGACTTGATTAATTTGAGATTTTTTTTCCCATTCCTTTTCAGTTTTTGTGTCTCTTATTCAGATAATTGAGATGAAAGTATTCGCATAAGAACAATCAACATCAATTTCTGATGATTATTGAGACAAATTTGATTATATCCGGTGCAAAGTTGTTTTCGGGGATATTTTTCAGTTGATGGAAAATGAAAATTGGCGGAGTATATTTTCCAGACGGTCGGCGTCGTTTTCTTTGTTTTTATATATTTAAGGGATTACTATTAATTAGGTAGAGAGGATTTAATTACAAAGTCTTAAATGAAAGTGTTATTAATGTGAATCCGTTCGTTTTAAGTTTGATTGAATGGATTTACTTTACTTTGTTCAGCATGAGACTTATGAATCCTTTTGGTTGAAAACTGATTTCTTGCACCGTAATACACGGTTTTAAAAACAAGTCAATCCAGGTATTTATAACTTTTCACATTGGAACCCAAAGGTAAATGGACATCGAGGAAATTTTTTTTTTTAATTCTCGAAAACTTTTTTCCTAAGCTTAAGAAATGAAAAAAAAACGTAAGGCTTGTGTCAAATAAATCAAGCTTTTCTCCTTGATATTTTACGCTTCATATACAGCCCTGACGGCACCCGTGATTTTCGATACATAAGTATAGTCAAAAAAGTGAAATTTTAGCGTTGTGCCGTACGGCTTTAGATAGGTTTCAGAAGACAAGAACACCACTTTATACCAAAAGAATCGGTGGAAAAAATTACCGTGCATAGGTAGGATCGGTTTTTAATATGAACGATCGACAAAACTTGTAAAAAAACTAAAAACCAACTGTTTTCTGAAGTAACGAAACATTTAACAAAAAAGTAATCTTCGCGTGAACCGATAGAAAGTGCTGCACAAGGGCGAGGAAAAAGCCAAAAAAAAAGCTGAGAGGAAAAAACTAGAAGTTTCGTGTGAAAAAAAGGAATAAAAATGACAACATTTTACCGACTAAGATTGGCCTGGCCTTACATCTTGTGGTTCGACGAATCAAACTTAGAAGCACATTAAAAACATTAGCAGTTGTTCATAGTGGCCCTGAGTTAACCTAGAAACAGTTATTCAGTTGGCGACTAACTTTATCTTTCAGGTGTTAAAAATCTAGGGCCATCGATGTGCGAAACTATGGATACCACGATTCTACGCCTTTCACGTAACGAAGCAGAGATGGCGCCGCAACGAAATTGGACTAACAAAAACTTTCACTTTTGAAATCGAGATGACATCACAGCTGAAAATGCACTCAATTTGGTCCCTGAGTTAAATCACCAAAGTAGATAGCTGAGTTAACTCCGAGGTAACTTACGATTTCAATTGACTGAAAAACTCGTTTCTGGAGTTAACTCAGGTTTAACTCCAAGACTAGGATGATCTCGCTCTAAGAAACTGGCCCTTTGTTTTCAAAATATTTATGAAAAACTACAAAAGCGGTCCTATAACCCCGCCCAAATTTTAGTATGTTATACCTGGGGGTTACCCCTACCATATTAAATAATAACCCAGAGAGTATGATTAACTGCTTTTATTTGATAATTTTGAGTCTTCGTTGATTGGGCTATTAAGTATGGCAACTTTTTAGATGTGCCTTATAGTTTTGGCCAAGGCTGTATGAATAAATTTTAATTTAGTGGCGTGATAGCTCGAAGAGAACCAAGGACTTCGTGATTTACAACTCTCAGCCATTCCAGAGGATGCAGAAAAGGAAGGGGTCCATAAGTTGAGAAGTGTTTTTTCATGATAAGAGATATTCTTTAAGGATTTGGCAGTCCCTCACGTCAAAAAAGAGGCATTACCGTCAAATAAAATTTTCGATATCATTTGAAGTGAAAGTCGATGGTAATAATCATTGCGCCACGAGGCGTGCTTCAATTTTTCTGCTCTTTCAAGCTTATATCCATCTGTTTTCCTTCTATTTTCTATAATTTCTATCGATCTTTTTTTTACTCATTTGTTTTTAATTTGTCCTCTTTATCGTATTTTTCAAATCATATGTATTCTCAAAGAAATCGATCGTTTGTGGCAAAGGGTTGTCGAATTTTCATACGAGAAATATTTAATGAGAGATAAATATCATGTGTGGAATATATTATGAAGGAAAAATGTCATTGGAAAGATATACCATGCGAGAAAAATATCATGTGAAAAATGTACCATGCGAGAAATATATCATGCGGGAAACATATATACCGCATGCTAGAAAAATGTCATTGGAACGTGATCACGCGAGAAATATATAAGACGAGAAAAATATTACACGAGAAAATTTTCATGTGATAAATACAGCTTGCAAGAAATATATCATGCGAGAAAAATATAGTAAAAAAATTAAATCATGCGAGAAAAAAGTCATGTGATGAATATACCTTGCGAGGAATATATCATGCAAGAAATCGATCATGCGAGAAATTCAACTGTGAACTGCTATAATCTTCTACCTGTATTCTGATTTTAATAAGAACAACCAGACCAAAATATAAGATCCTTTTTTTTTATTTGACATAATTCAAGTGTTTGTGTAGTTTATCGGATAGTTTGTTGGTAGGTAGCCTTTCAAATTGCATAGTTCTCATAAGATCTCATCAGAATTGGTCTTAAAGTATTTTTTTTTAATATTTAAGCAATATAAGACTGGTTGTAATTTTTTGTTAATATTTCGCAACATTTTGTACTTGTAAATTTTTAAGACTTTCAGATTTTTACACGGAAAACTCCAAATAACTTAATAAGAAACAATGGTTAATTTAAAATTTTAGATTTAGATTATTTGAGAAATAAGAATATGTAGTAGTACAAAAGATGTAAGTCGTATAAAAGTAATTAATACGTTAATTCAACTTAAGTAAATTTTTCTGAATAAAAGAGCGTCGGGATGGCAATAAGTGACTGCAGTATAGCTGATAACAGGTACTTTAAGTGACTTGACAAGCCTCAGTCTAGTGTAGCTGAAACTCTCAACATATGAAGGCCATTGTAAATGCGTCGAACTAAGACGTTGATCTGAGATGAATAGTCTAAACTGCGGTTAATTCGAATGCCAAGGCTAGAAGCCGTGTTAAAAGTCGGTATAACATTACCCATCATTACTAATGTTGGAACCCATGATGAGTCTAAGCGCACTCTAGAAATAATTTGTTCCTTCGATTTTACAGGATTAAGTTTTAAGTAATTAGGATTGGCCCAGTTACAAATTGCATTGAGATCTTCATTGATTCTAAAAAATAGAAATGTTCCATCAGACCAGCCGGTCTTGAAAAGTAAATTTGGACGTCATCAGCATAAAGGTGGACAGAAACATGCGGACAAATTTCACTAATGACATATTAATGAATATTGAAAAAAGAAGCGGTCCAAGAATCGACCCTTGGGGTACACCGGTAGTAAAAGGCAAGAATAGTGAATCACCAGATTCAGTACTTATCTATTGAAACCTATTACTGAGAAAGCTTTGTAAGAAGTTAGTCGATCGAATTTTAGGACAAGTAATCTGTCTTTAGAAAAGTTTAAGAGATATAGTACTTTGGTATTATATTTTTATCAAATTCGATGCAAATGTCATCTAAAATTTTTAAAAATTTGATAAATTGCACATATTGACTTTTTTATTTTGAAATTTTGCATAGTATTCTGACTTAAGTTTGGAAAAGTCAAAAGTCAAAAAAGGCAATGGTACTGGCACTCCCAAATTATTAATTATAAAATGGAAATGTCTTGTGGCACCGAAATTCTACATAGTGACCAATAATCTTATCATGGCCCTTACCACAATAGCAGCAGGGATATTGGCAACTTGTGCCCAAAAACCACAAAAAAATAAATCGCAAGGATATAAAACGGGTGAGCGGGCTGGGCTGTCTGCTTTAAATCATCCCTTATTGAAATTAAGTGCTTTGGTGAGTTTTTTTTTGAAAAAATCCTGTCGAATGAGCTCGCTACAGCCCTAAAACAGCATGATAACGCTTATTTGGAAAATAGAACTTATATTGTACCAACCTATGTTTTTACTTCAAAGCTATGGTTTCTGTAAAAAAACATTTAACTCTTGTGAGCAAAGTGCATTCATTCAATTTATTGCCTAACCAAATCGACGTCAATGGAGTGGTTTCAGCACAAAGCGATTTAACACATTCTGACCTCTTAATAAAAATGTACTAATCAGATTAAGTTAAATGTGAAATGTCTGAACCCTTTTGGTTCTATATTTTATGAGTATTTTAACAAAACAACTGTGCTTTCACGATTATGGTTCTACAAAAAAAATCGAAGAACTTTTTAATATCTCTGGAAAACACTTAAATAAATAAATAAAATATCTTAACTTAAACGGCACAGTCCCAAAATTCAATTTAAAATCCTACAAAAAGCAAAAATCTCTTAAAAAAGTACAACGACGAAGGAAAATTCGTTAATTTTTAAAACCCTCATATTCTTCTCCCTCCCAAATAAAAAAGAAACCGCACGTCATCTGGCTGTACGCAACCATTCATCCGTCTTAATATTTAAAATCGTGATTTGAATTTCTGATCCATGAACATTGTCTCTTTTTTCACTCACAAAATAAAAAAATAAAAACAAAATCTCTCATCATTTTAATAAAACAAAAATCACAACCTAAATCCGAAAATCGAAGGCCGTTGTGTGTCTGATTCGTGCACCATGCTTGATGGTAATTTCAAAAAATAAACCAAATTGACTCTTCTTCAATAAGCCGCTTGGAATTTATTTCAATTTCTTTTTTTATTCATATTTTCCTTTTTTTCAAAAACACAATAAAATTCTTGTGCTCTTTTTCGGGGCCTAAATCCTAAAGGATAACATTCCCGAAACATGTGTAAAACGCATAAAGCCAGGACTGCCAACAATTGTCCAATGAGAATAACAGTAGACAAAAAAGGAGGATTTAGTAGAGGGCGGAGAGGACATTTGAAACAGACACCAGAAACATTAAACAAAAAAAAAAAAACTTGCAATACGGACACAATGAAATCGAAAGGTCTAAAATATTTTGCGCGACAGATCTGAATTTTTCATATTTTTCACAAAACTTTATCCATTGCACTATTGTGTCCTTTGTGTGTCTCCATCATCCTGTTCGCAGAGGGAAAGGGTTGAATGAATTTATAATAAATTCATGTTGTCATGTTGCAAACTATATCATTGTATATCAGGAAGGGTGGGGGGGGGATTGTGATTTGGAATTGCGAGAATATAAAAAAATAAAACTCTCACTGCTGTTGGAAACAATGATTTTTCTATGCTTGCTCCACATCGTGCATATTTGTGTGTTGTTTTTTTTTGTTCTTTTTATGGATAACATTTTTTTCTCGCTTTTGTTTCAAGGATACCTCAGAGCATATATGGATAGCTAAGGAGGTGACGGGTAGTTTTAGAACGAAACAAATATGCAGATGGGGCTGTATGTACAACCAACCAAAAGTTCTGTCGATGGAAAAACAAATGGCACGAAGAAGTGTTGCGTTCCCATCCCAAGGACAAACTACCAACCAACCTACCACCATTGTATGGCCCTCCCGAGAGCACCCACTGTTTTATTTATGAAAAATAGTTACACAAAAATATAAGAATAAGTCTAGTAGGGGGTGATGCACATGAGTGTTTTTTCTCTGGTCGTCATTTTTAAGGTTAACAGAAGTTTTGTCGAAAGTATTTTGTCTCTCTCTCGTCCTCTCGTGTAAGGATTTTCATATCATTGTTTTGTTTAGTTCTGAATAAATATTTGTTTAGTCGAAAAACCCCCCATCATCCGAGAACAAGTGGGTTGCGCTCTATGCTAACATCTAGTGGGAGCAGGTGCAATTTTGACATTTTATTTGAATTTTTCAGCAACAGCAAAAAAAAAATACCAAATGTGTGTTGAAGGTGAGAATTGGCAGTTTTTTATTTGTTAAAGAACATGTTTACATTAGAAAAAAGTATTGATGCATGACGTATGAGTAAATCGAAGAAATATTTAAACACATTTAATATTTTGGTTGGATGAATTTAGGAGAGAAAATTAAATTTCTCTATTGAAGAGAAAAGTCACGTAAATGTACGAATATTCAAGTAAATTGGAATAAGTGGAACAAAAATTTTAACTCAAAATCTTCAAAATCGTCAGTCCTCATGGGGAAGCAGATATTACCACAGTCAAGGAGGTACGTTGGATAGATATTATAAACACAAAGAATTGTGTTCTTTCAGTTGTGAGAAAAGATTGCACTTGCTAGGATTCAAATTTCCTGGTGAAGAATTGACTTGGAAGCAGAGCTATTGACTTTATAAGTTAAGTGTTCGCTTGAAAATCTCCCAAATCAAAGCCAAAAAATAGATTTGAAAATTGCATCCAAGTGATTTAATCAGTCGTTTAAGAAAAACCAAGCATACAAATAAAATATGTGCGTGGCAATAGGTGGTTTTACTTAAACCAGTAGCTTAAACTTCTCCTTCCTAGGGAAATGGTTGATATATCCTCTAAATCGTTTAAACTGTTTCCGAGATAGTCAATAGCAATATTTTGTAATATTATTTCGGTTTAAAAAAACGGTATCGGCTCGATATCATCTCGGTATTGTTCCAAATGCTTTACTTTAGAGCTGGTATCGTCTCGACATGGTTTCTGTTTCCTTCACCGATACCAAACGAGAACTAGATTTTTCTGGTAGCGTTTCCTGCCCTTATGGTCTGCTAGCTAGCAAAGCCTACGGAGCCCGCCCGAAGTACGATATCAAGTTTATTCTTTTCAATGCCAATTTCGAAAAGGATTCGGTGAATTGGTTGGGAGCAACAGTCTTCACATAATGCCCAAAATAACAGCTTCCAAATATTAGTCTTTGGAGCAGCTTGTTATTAACACCAATTTTTCAAGGCTTAGGAAAGGATCCAAAAAGCAACCTTGTGCTCTGCTCAGTCTGCACTCATTGTTGTGGTAGAACTAGTTGCCAAAAGTTGCCATTGGTATAAGAGCTTACTTTCCCAGCAATTTGGTTCTCTCATAGACAGTTTCAATTTTAATTTGGCAGACCGCCCGTTTTAGTCCTAAAGTTGTCTCTGGAACAAAGCTAGTGTTGTAGGATACTTGAAGCTCAAAAATAAGTATACATACAATTTGATTACTTTAAAAAATATGAATAAATGCACAAAAACAAAAACAAAACCGTAGTTTCTTTAAGAACTAATTTTTTATCTATAAAACTTCGGTAAAAATTCATGGCACAGGAACGATAACGCGCCCAAAATTGATAAGATTTTTGAATGGGGGTCAAATACAAACATTTTTTACTATGGGAAGGCCGTTTTTTGATAAAAAAAAAGACTTAAATGGAAAACAAATATTAAATAAAAACGGCAATACTTTAAATACGCAAAAGAATACCTAACGGTTTTAAAAGCCAGAAATCAGTTCTTTAATCCTTCATTTAAATAAAATTATTTGTGTCAAAATTTTTCAAAAAATAGCATTCAAACTCAAAATTTTGATAAGAACGCAAACAAAATTTTGGATCAATTTTTCTCAAAATTGTGAAACCTGTTTTCCAAATATTGAATTTTCCAAAAAAAATTTCAGTGTTTTTTTTAAATCCAAAATTTATTTTTTTCAAAATTCAGGTATGCAATTTTATTGACATTTAAAAAGAGATTTTGCATACAAAATCTTATTGCAATCGGTTGAGCCGTTTTTGAGAAAATCTAAAATAAAAAACCGTTGATTGGTAGTAGTAGTTAATAACGGCTATTGGTAAAAAAAAAATTGCAAAAAGTTTACCATTCGAAGGTAAAATAATACACTGGTTTTTTCAATCAAAATTGCTGGAGCCGTTTTTGAGATAAATAAGATATTCCTTAACGGTTGTATGGAAAGGCCATTAGTTTTTGCGCTTAAAAGATTTTAATTTCTACTCTGGAGAATCACCAGAAAGCCTTAAGTTCAAAATTTGAAGAAAATAGCATGATTTACTTAGGCTGTAGATCAAGGTACAAACAGACAGAATTTTGCCACCCACTTTTTTGGTGGTCTCTATCATCGTAATGTAATGTTTGTGGTTACCTTTAATTTACTCTTTTCTTTCCATAGTTCCGGATTCTTTTTATAAGTTAAATATTTTGTAAGAGAAACTCGGATATTTTTTTTTTACTGCAAAGGTACCTATGTATTTTCTATTTTCCCTACTTAATTTTAAAAATTATTTTTGTAGGTACCTACAGAATACGTAAACTATTTGTTAGTATTATAATTCCCTTGTGTTTATCAAAAGTATTTGTCATTAAGAATTCAAACTTTACATAAAAGCAAAGTCTACCAATCTTCAAGTTAATGAATATTTTTTTAAAACCTAGTTCAGCGCCGCATTAGTTTCTAATTTACGAAACTTTATCTCAACTTTTATATCCACTTTTTTAATGCCTTATTAATATCGACACTCTTCGGTTTGCTTATGTTGACTGAGGGAACTTTTTGCTAGCCATATTTTTTTCAATAAAACACGCCTATTAATAGTCACCCTGTGCAACAAAAATCACCTACCATACACAAAAACTCCCTTGCCTTGGCACCCATTAATTATTTCTTGTTTTCGAAATTTGCTCAAAAGTCTCGTGTAGATTCTGCCACATCTCCTATTAATTTTCTTCGTTAGAAGAAACCTAAATAAATTTTCTAACAGAATTCTCTCCCCATTCCCACACAAAAATTTCTTTCATTCTCAATTCTCATACACACAATCTGCCTGCACCTGCATCCTGCATCAACATCAACTCACCAGAAAGCTCTCACACAGACACCCCATACAGTTCTTTTTTTCTCCATCACACAAACACAATCCGCACGATCATTTGAGTTCAGTTACCTAATTTGTGCCTTGTCTCGGACGAGAGAAGATGTACCCATATAGAATTTCGAAGAGACCAGTTCCAGTCGATAGTCGAATACGAATTCGTTCAATTTTAGTTTGAGTTCAACAAATGCGGTTCGTTTTTAATTTGTTCGGTGATCTTGCGGTATAAAATAGTTATAAATGTGAAATTATTAAAAAAAAAATATCGAATATTTGTTTTTTTAAGATTTCATAATTGGTTTTTCATAAAGTTCATTCAATTCATGTGATTAAAAAGTTATTATTTTGCGAAGCAATTGTTTGTCCTCACCTTTCTGTCATGGCGTCGGGAGGATTTCTGATGGGAAAACTTGGCGTGTAGCCGCCGCGTCACTGCCGTCTCGCCAGTGGGTGGATTAAGGATTAAAGTGTGGTTCTGTCATAGGATTGTTTATACCTAAAAAGAAAAGTGGTTTCTGTATCGTGAAATTTTACTCAGTGGCTTATAAAAAAATTAATTCATTAAATGAAAAAAATATTAGGTATTTTCCTTACAAAAAGTGCTAAAAATTGTTGTTAATAAAGTTGCTTTAATTTCAGCGTCACCGTGGGATGAAAAAGTAGGTCATTTGGTGTTTGGCTGAAGGATTTTCTAAAAAAAATTTATTTTGCTCACGGGGTAAGTGATTTATTATTATATTTAATTTTATATTCTCACAAAAACAAAACAAATAAACAAAATACAATTCTAGGTAAAATAAATAGTTTACCAATAGATGAGACTTAACTCCTATCTGAAAGCTAGGTCCGTTTATTAAACTTTAGCCATGAAGTTTTGGACAACTTCAAGCTGTCGAAAAAACTTTGTTTTTGGCTCGAAAATTGGACTTTTCAAGAAATATTTTCTTTCTTATTTTGACAGTTCCCAAAAAATCACAGAAAAAAGTTTTAACTATTTTTTTGTTTTTTATTGAAACCAAGGATTTTAGTGCGAATCCCTTTAACCAGACAATATTATTACGCAAAAAATTTCCCAAAAATATTGCGAGAAAATTGGTGGTAAGGGCGACGAAATATTATTGCCCACATCAGAGCCTTTAGGTATGTAGTATAATTCTGTTTGTAAATCGGTATATACCTAGCTGCAAGAAAAATGTTGTAGAAGTTTCAATATACTCGTAGGTATATTAAACAATTAAATATTCCCAATGTAGCTATTGTGCAAAGCGTAATAATTGGACAATATTGTGCAATATCGTCGGCTTTCTGTAAAAATCTCGTAAATCTGTTTTGAAAAATTGATAAGAAGCCGTTAAAAACCGATTTAAAAGGTAATAATATGGTATTCTTAGATCGTAAAGGCTTAAAAACTGGTTGCTAGGACCAAAATGATTCATGCCACAGTAACGAGATATTGATATTTGAATTCATTGATTTGTTTTCATCGGAAATACATTAAAATAGCATTTCAGGACTTACGAGGTTTTGACAGAAAGCCTATATGTGATGTTGAGCAATAATATTGCCTGGATAGAATTTAATAAGAGCACATAATTACAATAATTTGAAAAGTTGTTGTTGGTATAAAGTGATAATACCTATAGTACCAAAATATTTCATTCACAATCCGCGCCTCTAACAATATTTGTTTTAATTTTTGCCCAGTTTTTTGCTGTAAATTTATCCTTTTTTTTTTGTTCTTTGTTCGCTAACTGGTGTGAACTTTTTTTCAGTCTTTATTCGATGCTCGCTTGATTCTGACGCCTGGTGCATTTTCCGAATCAGAAATGTTTTTTGTACAATGTGAACACCCTCTTAGAGTTCCAGGCCACCTAAAGTTAAGAAACACGAAATTTTATTGGTAGAGTGAGATCGCAATTTCGTTTGGGAGTGTTAATATTGAATTTTATCGATTGAAACGTTAAACGTTTTGCATAAGGAGTTTTTCTGTTGAATTCACTGATTCATTATATCCTTGTTCAAAGTTTGTTTACAAAAGATAATAAGTGCTCGCTGATAGTTTTGCAATTGCCTGGTATTTTTGAAGAATATAAGAGAATTTGAATGAAATTCGTAGAAAATATCGTTGAAATTAATTCGAAATTACATAAAAACTTGTAAATTAAAAACAAAGTTTTCATATGGAATTGTAAAACTCGTTAAGAAATTCACGGTCGTCTAGAATGCTTTAATTTTTATAAAGTATTTTATAATTTCGCGCAGAGCATCGTTTTGATTCGTTCTGAATTGAATTAAGACTCATTCAAGTTTGATTCGAGAAAAGATTTTTTGCATAGAATCGTTTAACTAGTTCAAAGTTCGCTTAATGATGACCAATATCGACACCGCATATATTATTGGAAAGGTATTTTTATTACCTATAAGATCGTTTATAACATTTCATTTCAAATCACTTTATGAACAAAGCTATTTGCTAACAAGTAGGGTTGTAAAAGAGAATTATTATTACTTATCAATGCCAAGAATGCATGAAGTCTCAAGAGATTGTAATCGGTTGATGATGACAAAAGATTGGAAACAAACAAGATTGCATTCTTAAAAAAAAAAGAATGGCGACTGTATTTTTTGAAGTCGCATTCTTAAAAAAGAATGATAAAAATGCAATCTTCTATTGAAATCTCTATGGATTGCATTGGCAAAAGATTGTAATCTCTTACAACTCTAGTATAATTGAAGCATTTGAGTGTGATAAAAAATGTTTTTTTTGCAGTATGCGCAAAAATATGTGCAAGTAATGAAATTCGTTTGAATTCAATTTTATTATTATTCCTTTATTGAGACTTGTAAAAGACTGCTTAACTTATTACAAACTTAATATCTAAAACCCTCAAACATGCAATGCTTTGGATACCTTGCAGCTCGTGCCAGATATCGCATTTCATCCTTCTCGTCGTCGGTTCTTGACACCAGTCTGTCTCGTTTATAGAATCAGCTGTGTCAGCATGGTTCGTTATTGATGACGACGATGTGTGGCTCGGCGGATGTTAGGCGATCGTGTTAACTCCTCCCTCACTTAGATGAAGGCCGTCCTCGGGCTTCTTGAGAGCTTTGATGACTTTTTGAAGGTCGACATTTTGGCGCTGCTTCTTCTGGCATTGCTTTAGTTTAATGATGGTATAAAAAACTGTAATGAGTGCAAGTGTCGTGAGGCAAGCTATAAGTGGATGGGTCGTCAATTTTGTCTCCATCTCACCAATGTAATGCAAATTGTCCATGTTCATTCTGTGAAGGTATGGTAGGCTCAATATCTCTCTATGACCGGTGATATTAAGGAGCGAAGATGTTGCACTACCGGGTTGCTTTTTCTGGACATTATTTCGATTGATAAACTTGGACCCATTGATCCACACAGCATCATCAAAAGTCAGCAAATACGTCCCGTTGATGTCCGTCTCAAAATCATTCTCCCTTATTCTGGCATTTCTGTTGTTTATTATAACTATGCCATCATCAATAACCAACACGGATTCCCGATGGTCCGGCTGTGTGTTGCAATGAGCCATGCCTCCAGAGTGTAATTGTTGAGCACATGTCTTGGTCGGTAATTCCTTGCAAAATGTTAACGTTGTTGCTACGTTGCAGTCCTCAACAGCTAGCACTTGTCTTCCACATTCCGCCACCACATCATCTCCATTGAAGAATAAAATATTGCCGTTATGAGCAACAGGGTAGATTATTACTTTCTTACAAACTAACTTAGGTCTAGGATAATTAATTATGAAATGTAAAATATAATCATTTTGCAGAACCTTTACATTTGCAACTTCCATAAGTTCTGTAACACTAACATTAAAAAATTGTTCATTTATTATGACTTTTAAGTCATCATCATCTAAAATTACTGGGTTTATGACCCTGAGCTTTGCAAGTGTTATAGAGAACATTAAATTTTGAATTTCTGAAATGAGCATTCTATTTCTTGCTAACAAGATTTCATAAACATGGACAGTGTCGATTTCTGATTTTTTTGAATAAGCCAGAATATTATTTACGGTGTCTGTTAATCTATTAATTTGCTCCTGAGATTTTGTGTTTATTACAGATTGTCTATTGTTGGAATCGATCAATTGGGCTTGATTAAATTTAATTTTTTCGAAGTCGTCGAAGTCAGGGGTGCCAGCCACAATTTTCAAACCTGTGCCTAAGAAATTTAAACTCCTTGCGTTTCTATGGTGGATACTTATACTCTTGAAGAGTGTTTCTAAGTGCTTAAGGTCTATTTCCACAATCTTTCGCATATGAGACTGTGGAGGGAACAGCTCGCTCATGTTTTTTGATTCGTTTATTATTTGCTTAAAGGCAGTCAAATTTGTTGTGTGGCGTAAGTATCCGTTACCCTCCCAGACAATGACATCCCCGTCTAGTATTGGAATATAGTTAGAGCTGGTGTAGTCTGTTAATTTAGCCACGACTGTTGTCATCATAAATAATAGAAGAATCCTGAAAGATTAATTGCAAGAATAGAAAATAATTAAGGTTCTATTTTAGATTGTCTTTATGGACCACCCTCCCTTTAATTAAAACCGTTGTTCCTAAATCGGCTTCCACTTTTTCTTCAACGTATAATGGAGTTAGCTTATTACCTAATCGTCTATTTGTTTTTACTAATACCTTTTCTCCTACTCTGAAAATTCTGTTCTGCCTTGTTTCATTTTCCCTTAGCAACTGTAATTCTTGGGCCTTTTGAACTTTATTTTTAATTTTTTCTCTAAAATCTGTCGGGGAGGAGTGTATTACATCAATTGGTCTTTGGTTTGTAACAGAATGAACGGTCCTATTGTATTCTACTGTTGCTAATAGTATCAATTCGACTGTTTCTTCGACTTTTCTGTCAAGTTTTAGACATCTTGCAATTTCTAATAGAGTGCTGTGAAATCTTTCTACCTGACCGTTGGATGTACTGTGTAAGGGTGGAGCATTTACTATGTCAACATTAAAATGATTGAGCAAAATTGACCTAATTGTCTCGGATTTTAAAGAAGCCTCATTGTCACAAAAGATTTGTTTGGTATTTGGGAAGATGTTCATTATCTCCAGGATTGGAACTTTTACGTCTATTATTGTACGCGATGGTATTGGCATCACAACCGTAAATTTGGAAAACTTGTCAATGCAAGTTAAAAAATATTTTTTATCCGTGGAGAATATGTCAATGTGAAGCATTTCTCCAGCATACGAGGGAACTGGTGTCTCGCCAATCAATTGTTTTTTTGGATGCCGATCGTACTTCGACTTTGAACATATTTTACAGTTGGCCACAATCTCGTTTGCCTGTTTCGTCATTTTTGGAAAGAAATAGTCACATAGGATTTGCTTAACGTTTTCCTGAGCCGCTCTATGTGCTCGGTTGTGTTCAGTAATTAAAATTTCTTTTTGTTCATTCGGGTCGAATATATCTAACACAAATTTATTCGTATGCCAAAACTTAGTTGATGGAAATAACTCGACTAAATTGTGTTGGACAAAAGCTAGAACTGGCAGGTCACAATGAATTACGTTGACGACATCTATTTTAATCACATTTTTTAAAGTGTTTATCAATGTATTCCTGTCTGAAAAATTAATGAAATGTCTAGATTTTTTACCAAATATTATAAATGTACGAGTTGAAGCAATTGGGTCTTCCTCTATAACTATTTGATTTCTGAAGCAGTTTAAAGGTTTATCTGTTGTTTCGATTACATAAGTCAAGGATAACTCGCTGTGAATTGTAGCGGCATCAGAAGATGCCTCATTCTCCAGTGCATGAATATTTTGTCGCGAAAGTGCATCAGCGACATAATTCTCCTTTCCTGGCTTGTAAAATATTTGAGCATTATGCTCGTCTACATAAGCTTTCCAGCGCTTAATTTTTGCATTTGTATTTTTATCCGAAACTGAAAATGAAAGAGGTTGGTGATCTGTAAAAATATTTAGAGTTTTCACTCCATAGAGATAGTTACGTAGATTCTTTAATGACCACACAATGGCCAACAGTTCTCTTTCATTTGTTGCAAATTGCAACTCTTTACCTTTGAGTGTTCTTGAAATCATTGTTATAGGCTTTCCGTTTTGTGATAAAACAGCTCCAAGACCATGTGATGAAGCGTCCGTCGTAAGATCGAAAGGCTTCGTGTAGTCTGGATATAACAATGTGACGTCTTCTGACGCCAAAATTTCTTTTAGTTTATTGAATGCTTGGAGTTCTTTTTCTTTTAATTCTATTTTAATTTTTTTTGATTGATTACCACTTATTTTGCCATTCTCACCCTTTAATAAATTAGTAAGTGGTTTAGCTATTGATGCAAAATCTTTAATAAAGCATCTATAATAACTAGCTAGACCTAGAAAGGATCTTATTCCAAAGAGTGTAGAAGGTTGTGAATAATTTTTAATCGCCTCCACTTTAGCAGGGCAAGTTTTTATACCATCCCTCGACACTATAAAGCCTAGGTACTCTACATCCGTCTTAAAAAAATTTGATTTTTCTCGCGAAACCCTCATGTTCGCTTCATACAATTTTTTTAAAACCGAATCAATATCTTTGACATGTTCATTCTCAGTTTCTGAGAAAACAATTACGTCATCGACGTAAACATAGCAATTTTTTCCAATTTGTTCACGAAGGACGTCATCTATAGCCCGTTGGAAAATACTGGGGGCGTTTTTCAACCCAAACGGAAGGCGACAAAATTCGTATTTTCCACCGTTAACGGAAAAAGCAGTTTTTTCCCGATCCCTTTCCGCTAATTCAATTTGGTGAAACCCTGATTTTAAGTCTAGAGTTGTAAAAAATCGTGCTTTGCCTAAATTTGACAAAATCGTTGTAATATTTGGGATAGGATATTTATCGTCTATGGTTTTTTGGTTGAGCTTTCGAAAGTCCATTACTAAACGTTTCTTTTTATTGCCCAACTCATCTGTTCCCTTTTTATCAACTACCCAAATGGGATTATTGTAAGGTGACCTTGACGGTCTAACAATGCCATTCTTTAGAAGATCCTTAATTTCATTATTTACGAAATCTGTCACACCCATAGGATATGGGTAAAATTTTGAGTAAATGGGGTCTTCACTTACTGTACGAATTGTGGCAACGATGTTAGTGTTATACGGCAAAGATTCATTTGAATCTGCAAATGTTTTTATTCTATTACGTATCATATTTCTAAAATCTACGCTTACGGATGATGGAACCTTAATGTCCTCTACTTTCGTAAAGTTCACATTGTCACATTTATGGAAGAGAATAGTTTCTAACCCTGAATCGAAGCGAATTGAATTTTCTTTTAAGCAAATTGTGGCGTTAACTTGTGTTAACAGGTCAAGACCAATAATTCCGTCAAAAGTTGACAGATTGGGTAAAATAAAAAAAGTGCTATTTCTCCCAAAAATATTTATAAAACATTTGAGTTCAATATTGTTAAAACCATGAATTGATTTTACTAAAAAAGATGCGTCTACTGGCACTAAGCCTTTTATCTCTTGTAATGGCCTGATGTAATTTTTCGAGGCACCTGTGTCAATTAAAAACTTTACTAACCTCCCTCCTACTGTTTTTTGAATAAACGGTAGTTGGGAGCTTCCCCTAAAAAATTAACATAGTCAAAATCATGTACCTCAGCTTCCACTTCATCTACCTGCAACGCAGCTGTGGCTTCATAGTCACCTTCATTATTCCGTGGAGGATTTTCCTGCAAATAATTTACTCTTTGGCGACGCTGTCCCGATTGTCTTTGAAAGCTACTTGGTCTTTTATTCCTTTGTTCTTGCCCTTGATCATAGGTATCGTTACTATTTTGGTGTTGATAGCTATTAAATTGGCGTAAACGTGATGATGTCGGATCGACATCCATTTTTTCACGACTGCTGGGGACTTTAGAACTGTTAAGTTCCAATTGTTTGTCATTTTCATAACTTTGCCTTTTGTTAAAATAGGGATTTTTGCCTTGCTTATTAATTTGGCTGTTATAATTGAAGTTATTACTATTATTATTGTTTTGGTAACGGTTCGGCGATCGTTTGATCTCGGACCTTAGAGATTTTTCTTCAGAATTTTTCGCATAACTTGCCGCAAACAGATACCTTTCATTGTTTGCTTCAACTTCTTGAGCTAAAGCCAAAGCAGTAGGCATATCAGACGGACGCGCCGAAAACAATACATCACTTAATGGTTTTTTTAACCCAGATATAAAAACTCTAAGGGCGTCTCTTCTGTACTTTTCGTTAAATGCAATGGCTAATGCACTGTCATATGACATATTGGCTTTGTTTGTAAGGAGGGTAAGTTTTTTTTCAATCTCGTCATAATATTCTAGAACGGTAAGGTTTCCTTGCCGCAATGTACTGAGCTCTTGCTCAATTAAATAAATTGGACGTACATCGGCGTACGTAAAGTCTAACCTAGCTATGATAGCTTTAAAATTTAAAACTGTATTGAATGAAGCCAGAACAGCATCGGCTGGGCCTCTTATTTTATTTCTTATTATTCCAACTGCCTGGTAATGTCTAGAACTACCATCGTATTTTTCGAAAACTTTGTAGGCAGAGTGAACCGCTTGACGCCAAGAGACATAAGTGCCCTGTTTGCCCTCAAATTCCGGGAGAGATTTAACTATGTCGAGACACTCTTCACACCTATGACCTTCCACAATTTCAATTTCTTTAAAAATTTCAACTTCAGGTTTATTTTGTGTCACTGTTAAATTTTTCACTGCATCACTTAACTTTCGTTCAAAATCCAATTTTTGTGCTTCAAGGGCACCACTGACTGCGGATTCTACTAACACTTTTAAATCTGTAGCATTCATTTTTGTTTCTATTTTTTTTCCTATTTGTAGGTAATTAAACTTTTCTAATAGTGTTTCAATATTCTCAGGTTCACTCATTAACGGTAGATAATATTTATATGCAGTTTAATTAATTTCAATATCAAAAAAAACTCACAAACAACAAAAAAATAACACTTGCAAGCTTTACAAATAAAAATATTCAAAGTATAGAAAAATTCTTACATTTTTACATAAAAGAAAATAATTCTTAATGCTCGTAACCGATGAATGATGATTTTTTTTTTTCAGTTGGTTGATTCCGGTTGATATTGTTTAGTATTCCAAAAGTTCTTTCAAGTTGGGCGCCAGTAATGAAATTCGTTTGAATTCAATTTTATTATTATTCCTTTATTGAGACTTGTAAAAGACTGCTTAACTTATTACAAACTTAATATCTAAAACCCTCAAACATGCAATGCTTTGGATACCTTGCAGCTCGTGCCAGATATCGCATTTCATCCTTCTCGTCGTCGGTTCTTGACACCAGTCTGTCTCGTTTATAGAATCAGCTGTGTCAGCATGGTTCGTTATTGATGACGACGATGTGTGGCTCGGCGGATGTTAGGCGATCGTGTTAACTTGCACGCTAGTTCAACCATAACAACGAAATGTTTATCATTGAAAAGGAATTTTTATGAACAATAATATTTACTAAGAAAACTCATTTAAACTCACTGTGTGGGAAAAGTTATTAACTGTTTTAGTGCATTTTGGTAGGAAACAAAATTGATGTGGCATTGGTAATAATAAGCGGATAACTTCAAAAAAACTTGAATCGTTTCCTTAGCATTAAAGTGAATCGAAATACGTAAGGGAGTATAGTCAATATAGTTGGTACATACCACTTGATATTCCAACACGACTCTGCACTCTTATCTTAAATTAAAAATATTTTAATATCTAGGAGGGACTTAAGATATAAAATAGGTAAATAATAACTCTTGAAATTATGAAACCAAAATATTTTAAATTGGTAAAACTTTGGCCGCTTTCGAAAACGTCAAATCAAAGTCAAATGCTGTGGTCAAATATACAATCGTCCGGCTAGCACAAAATCATTTTGATCAATGTCAATTATTTGACAGACTCTGTATAAAGAAATTAATAACTAAATGACCGCGTTAGGTCATTAAGTCGCAAAAAATAGAACACATGATATTAAAATAAGAATGAACGCACATGATACCATGAAATTATACTGTGCCGCGATCAATGCTTTTTAGTCGCAACGACATAAAATCGCAAGTGCGGTTCTAGCCATAAGATTTACCTAGTCGTAGTGCATTTTTTCTCGAACAACCCAGCTTAGATAAACTCAAGATCTTTATTCATTTGTAAAATGTCTTCTCTTTCATAGAGAACAGAAAAAGACTATATGAACTTTATCTTATCGATTATTTCCTCAAGCCCCATTAATATACGTTTATCAACATTATCTTTAAGACTTCCAAAATCATGTTTCTAAAAATACTCGTAATCTTACTTCAGTAAAACCTTTAAATAAACAAAAAACAAAAAGAAAAAAACCCAAGCCAACATTAAAAAGTTATCCCCTCTGCCACAAAATGTCACTTCCTATCTCAATCCATAATAAGACTTGTGTCAAATCTCAAAAGCTAAACTAAGATAAAATTTAATTATAAATGTTGTATATTCCCCATCAGAATGTCTAACAGGCAATAATATTATACAACAACATAAGACAAGTAAACAAAAAAAAAACAAGGAAAAAACAGAAACTTGCTATGATTTGCATACTAATCATTCCCTGATGGCCTTGATCTCACAAATCCGTCTCCCCGAATAAGGATCAAAAAGTCATTGTGACAACATAGTCCCATACATATATATACACTCGTTGTTCATTCATATATCCTTATCCTTCTCAGAGTAAAAGGCAAAGCACAAATTGACTCCAAACATATTTTCAATTACAATCCCAAGTTATATAGTTGAGTATACATTTTGTTCTTTTTTTTCAGATATTCACTCCCAAATAAACAGACAAAAAAAAATATAAATAAATATAAAAATCTATATGTGCACAGCAATAGCAACAAACAAGGATCCTTCGTTCTGATTACTAAGCTTAACATGAGTAATATCAGTTCCACAGAGGAATTCCCTCGTTTTTTTTGTTGTTGTTGTTGCTTCTTTTCTTTGCTCTCTTGCCGAAATCTAATGACAACGCAGAAGGACTCATATTTCATATATAATCTATTTAAGAACATTCACATATTATTTTTATTTTTTTTGTGCTTGCCTTCAGTCCCATGCCACCCCACCGCATGTTATGCTCTTAACAGGATACACCAAGGGGGACATACATATGTCAAAAGTCACAATAGGAACATACGTAGTACTGGAAATTTTTTTAAACGAAAAAAACGAGGTGATTTTATGAATTTTAAAAACATAATTCAAGGCGGTTTGTTAGAGTGTTCGAGAAACCAGGAATCCATCAGCAAGGACCTGCTCTTTTCCAGGCCAACAAACACCAAAGAGGCTAATTCGTTTTTCATGAGCCCGAAAAAGAGTTATTAGCCATGCATGCAGGAATTTGCCAGAAACGACTGACTTCTTCGAGATATTTCCTTAAATGGTGACGATGACGTCGTGTCACTATGTCGGTTGTTGTAGTCCTTCAAGAAGTGTGTTTGTGTGTGTTCCCTTTTAGTCGATTGATATGATGGGAAGAAACATCAGGCTTCTTTGCCTCACCATCACACATAGCTGGCTTCATCACATAACATAGTATAAATAAATTTCATTTCTGTGTGCTTTTATGAGAAATGCGAAATCTGTTTCTGACAGATAAGGAATTTCATATAAAATAAACCTTTTGTTGTTGTCAACAGCTAACAGCCAACAGTTTGTGAGCTACCATAATAATAAGGAAAGCTTGCACCCACCTACTTAAGGGTCTTACTTTTGTATATTTGATGGGGGAAGGACTTTTCCATTAACCTAAGCAAAACATAAGGCAAATGTCTTGTTAACCAAATTTAAGCCCAAAAACAACAACTTCAAAAGGTTTTACAAGGCAAGAATGGACCGAAGACGACGACAATGAACAATATTGACCACGACCGAGTCGAACAAAAAAACACACACCCTCTCAATCTAAATGGAACAAATTGTCGAAGTCGTAGCCAGTTTTACCATTTTCATTTTCTGACCTTACTTAGAGCTCTTTGAATTCAAGGAATCGAAAAAAGAAGAAAAAACACCAACCAACCTTATGGAAAACTTCGATAAGACGGGATATCACCTTATTTCGGGTGGTGGCAAAGTTGATGATGGTTTCTCGCACTCGCACCCTCCTTTAACTTCTTTATACTCACTCGATGGCTGTTGTTTTGTTTGTGTTTCTGTTTCCCAGTTTTCCACAGATACACCTTCGACAAACAGGAAGAGGCGAATGCGAATAAACTGCCACTGTCAAGCCAGGAAAACTTTGGGGCTGGATTGTATGATGTCGATGTGGTGTTGGTTTTGTTTATGTAACGCCCTATTCTGGCAAAGCAGTTAATGTAGACGTGTGTTGTAGGCGGCAGAAGGGATATCATGTTAATATGATTTAATTGTCTTATAAAATAAAGCTGATTATGCAATCAAATTATTGTGAAACACCATCAAGACAAGACGACGATGTTTTTGTAGATATTCGTCTCAAAATTGCCGGGAAATTGATTTTGCTAGGGATTTTTTTTGTGTGTGTCGTGGTCTTGATAGGAAATTTATGGAGGTTTGAGAATTATGATTCAGGTAGAGTATAAAGACTTAAGAAGGATGTGGTACTTAAAATGTGAAAATGTGACATTGAGATACATGTAGTTTCAATTTAAAAAGCTTAAACCTCAATCTTAGACTTCAGTACCTACCTTGTTGAATACAATTGTCAAGTCGTATAGGTAAGAACTTATACGTACATACATATTTTAGTGGCAAATGGTAGCCTTGGAAATTGAAATAGAAAACATTATTATAAATCTGCATTAAGGGCTTGAGTATCTTTAACAAAGAATCTTAAACAAAAATTCTTGAGTTCTTATTTAAAACTTTAATGCTCAAAACCAAAGTTTCCTATCAGATTTTTTCATCAAATTCCAAAGGGGTCATTCACGTTGAGAGGGTTGCAGAAATGATTGCAAGGTTTGCAGAGATTTTAAGTGAACTTTAGGTTGCACCAAGCTCATTCACAACAAAACCTACCAATTTTTAAATAAAAACACCTAGTTCTAATGACCATCTCGATTGAATTGAAAATGTATTTAAAGTTGTTTCCATGCCTAACAACTTGAATGCCATTTTCGTATTGAATGTCCACGGAATGTGTATAATTTTTCGGCCAAAGTTTTTTTTTTAAACTTCTTGGCCGCTGGTACAAAAAGCGATCCATACGAAATCCCAAAGGCCATATTCTTGAATTTAACCAAATCTAACAATTTGGACAAATTCTCACATTTCAATCTTGCAGCAAATTTTTTCGCAAATATCAACCTCGAAATAAAAAATCATCTCGCATATCAAAATCTCGCAAATGAAAATTTCGCAAATTCTTACTACACAGTAAGGACAGGAACGCACTTGCGATTTTCTGTCGCAGCGACCAAAAAAATTTATCGCAGCTTAGAAGGATTTTTTCATGTCATGTGCGTTTATTTACATTTAAATTTGTGTGTTGTATTTTTGGTGACTGAAAAATCGTTCAGATTGCTCTGAAATAAAAAAAAATATTCGATAATGAAAAACTTTTTCTCTTGTTTTTATTGTTTTTCAAAATGAATTAAGCTAGGAACGTACTTGCGATTTTCTGTCGCGCGATCATTCTGTCCCAAAAAATAGAACACATGAGATTAAATGACAATGAAGGAAAATGATACCAAGAAATTTCTGGGTTGGGATCAAATCGCAGGTGCGGCAAGCCGCATTATCTCACTCGGATCTCAATAGATTTATTGCGCTCCCAAGGGTGTAGGAAGTTTGGAGTGAGGATGCGTTGAGAGGGGGTTAAAGGGATTGGGGATCAGGGGGGAGGTTTTTTGGGTGGGTGTGAGGGGCCTGTCTGAACCATCCTGAGTTCTGAATGAATTTTAATAGTTTTTAAGTGACAAGATAGACATGTCGACGATTCGTTTCAATAAATCTTCAGCTGCTGCCATCGCGTCAGCGCCCAGTTCTACGAAAAAATATTCTCCTAGTGCTTTTTTTCCGTTCTAGCTAGGCTGGGGCATTCACACAGGAAGGGAGATGAGCCCTCCTACGCCTCTTCATCTTGACATTCACTTCATAAGTCCGATGAGCTGATTCCCATTCTGCTCATGTGGGTTCCCATTAAGTTATTGGCCCTTTAGGACACCATCTATGAGTGATAATTGAAACCTACATAACTGTAAGTAAGTAGTCTGTTTTGGTCTTCAAAATATTTGGCCATTGATTCCTTGAAACCCCAGAAGTGTCAATGGATGACCATTTGACATTTGCAGCTTCCAAGAAACCCTGGTGTATTCTACTCTTTTCTTGCTAAAGTGGCATGAGCACCGAGGCTTCAATTTGGCTCGGATCAATAGATGACCCGTTTTTGGCCAGTTCATCAGACATTTTGTTCCCGTGAATATCACTATGTCCTGGGACTAATCTTAGGGTTACTGTCTTCGTCGTACTGAGCATCACTCTTAACTAATTCCGGCAACGTTCGACCAGTTTGGACTTTATGGTGATTGAGGAAATGGCTTTGATTGCCACCTGGCTATCTATGAAGATGTCAATATTATTGTTGACTACTTTGCGTGGGGCGAGATGTTTCGCGGCTTCACAAACTGCAAGCACTTCCGGCTGGAATACACTGTAAAAGTTTGGAAGCTTTATATATCTATTCATGGGTGGGTTATCTGAGTAGATGTCTGAAGCAACCCCCTCCAAGGTTTTGGACCCGCTAGTAAAGACCGAAACATGATTCTCATTTATAACCCTGTTCTCATTCCAGAGTTCCCTGACGGTTGGGATATTTCTTATGGTTACTGGGTTGAAATCAATCTGTAAAATTTTTTATAGTTCTGTGACCGTAGAGGCCCCTTTTCTTATTTTTGCAATGTTGAAGTCTTAAAGAACTTTTGGCCGCCAACTCTTTCGTAAACAAATCGAGTGGGGCAAGTGAAAGGAAAGTTTCAAAAGCGGCCGTTCGTGTGGTCCAAATAGCACTGGTTGTGCCAATATAGTCACACGCTGATCTTTGAATTTTATTCATAGTTTTAGATTGGTTTCCTTATATTAGGCTGACCATCAGACCGGCTGTGTACTTCCAATGAATGGATCTAGGGCTGGGGCTTTTTTTCTCTTTCCACTTGTTAACGATCAAGAACAACGCCAATATATTTGGCAGTACCCGAAACCTGTTACAGAATTCCGTTAATGGTTGGCGGATCTATGTTTGGAATATAACGTTTCCTTTTAAACAGCACCAGTTCTGTCTTCAGTGGGTAAACATTAAGTCCAAAGTTGTTCTTGACTAAAAAAGCAGAGCAAAATTGCAACTCTTTATTTTAGTTTTTAAAATCATGGCATATTTCAAGTTTTCATTAAAAAAGTTTAAGATAATGTGATTTCTAATAGTTTTTCGTAGCAGAAACTAATCTACTTTTGATGAATTTCCATCCCCAATCTGTTGATGATAAACGCGATATAAATGCTGATCTGCAGGAGCTTTGATTTGTTGAAGACAGGCTTAATCAAATTTAGAATAAAACTGCAGGATAGCAATCACCCCGTTGTAATCACGGTACCGTGCTTCATCAAGAGGTGTCTTTCGAGGAATATTGTAAAGTCCAAATATGACGAGCGCTCCAATTTCTGCAATTTCCTCCTCGGCAGAACTGTTTTGCAAGAATGCAGTCTCCAAAATGGTCTTCAAAAGTTAAAATGCCTCTACTTTTCTCTTCTTGTAAAGAATTAAGGTGGTATCGCTTCCAGTAAATGCATATTGCATGAAGTAGAAAAGATACATTTTTCAACGTTTTACGGAACATAAAATAAACAAGCAAAATGAGGATGTCCGAGTCTTCCGCAGCAACAATCACCGGATCCCCATGATTTGCTAACTCCACAGCCGTATTTTCGATTACAGAATCTGCATCAGTCTGGTCTCCGCTTGATGTGTTTCTATATTTAACTTATTTAAGTGCGTTCTTTCTATTGTTTGATGAAACCAGATTTGTTAAAAATAATAAATTTTCTTCATTCTTGGAAAGCTTAAACAAATTTTGAATTTCCTCTCTAATAAATCATATATAAATATGTTCTGTACAATACTTGAAGCAAATTGGTCCTACTGTGTAGACGCTAGCTCAATTACCAGTGACGCAAGGACGAACGCACGAACGCACAGACCGATGGGCGTTTTGTCGAAAACAACGTCACTGGACTTCTCAATCTGATAACAATAAAAGAGGCTTTTTATTTCTATTTGGTTCACACTTTTTTTCAACTTTTAAAAATTAAAATTTTCATATTCCTGATACAATTCTTGATTTTTCCGAGAACTGGTATATGTATGCATGTAGGTATGTAGTACGTCCAAATGTAAACACATGCCAGTCTGCTTTCGTATGTCCTCAATATTGTCCATTTAATATCGCACCATCAAAAGGCTCTCATTCCCTTTAAATATTTACTAACATTTTATATATTATTTATTTGTCCTGAAAAAAAAAAACAAAATCAACTCAACTTGTTCAAATATTTAATCAAAACACAACCCTCGTTTTGTGTTGTAGTCCCAGAGCTTTCCCGGTAAATTAATCCACAAAAACAAAACGAACAAAAAAATGTTTAAATAAATAAAAAAAAATTAAAACACCAAGCGAAAATAATAAAATGTTCATTTATGACATCCCTTTTCGATTATTATTTGCTTAAAGGACATTTGTGTTCATTGTCCTCTCTGTTTGCAGTCCTTTTAGCCAAAAAAAACACACAAACCCCTGTCCGTCTAAAAAAATAAAAATAAAAAAAAAAATGGACGAACAAAACCTCACTAGTCGGGGCTATTATTTTATAATTTTTATTTTTTTTGTGTTGTGAAAATTTCCACAAGATAACGGTGGCACAGTCATTCCACATAGAAGCCATACCTCTCCATGAGAACTTCAAGCTATTTCCGGTTTTAATTGCTTTTGTGAATGAGTCGAGTCGAAGACTGCAAACGCCTGGCTGGATTTTTCACACATGCCTCCTCGCAAGCTTTACGGTAGGTAGGTATGTATGTTTGTATATATGCTGTTCATAAAAGAATGTACCTAAAAGTATGTTTAAAAAAAAAAAAAACAACATGGAATAACTGAACTGTTGTGAGTGAGGGATCCTTTTTTGATGGTGTGGTATATTTTGGCAATAAGGTTCGTTGGTTGATCCTGTTCCTGGCTGGGTGTCTGGTGCGGTCTTTTGGGCTCTATTCTGTCCACCAAATAAAACCCCGACACTTTTAGGACTAGCTAGGTATGTTCTTTTTTTTATATATTTGTTGAATTGGTGGGAGAAATTTTGAGTTTTTCGGAACTGAAAGGATTTTTAATTAAAACGTTGAATTAATATATTCTTTACTTGAGGGAGAGGGTTTGAGTGTTTCACTTATTTTTTTTTTCACCGTGTGTGGAGCAAAATTGTGGATTATTTAATCTTTTTTTACTTTCGTAAAAATAGCATACCTACTCCAAACAAGAGCTACAACTATAATTGAGTTTTGGATGATGGGTTAGTAAAAACAGAAAATGTGTTTGACTATGGGATCAAGAAGGGTTATATGGGGTTGTTAATGAATAAATTGACTCGATATATTATTTGTGGGGAGTTAATTTTGAAAATGAAATTAAATTTCCAGGATGATATTTCTACCCTTTTATGTACCTACTTACTGGGAAGATTCGACTTAAAAATGCATTTGAAAGAGTTCAAGGGTCCTTAAGGCGTTTAATTGAGTTTCAACGAGTAGGTACTTATACTATCAGAAATGGCAAGTTTTAAATTTACCTTCAGAAAAGGATATTCGATAAATTGTACAGAGATAATATTTTTTTCTGTTGAAATCATTGATTCGTTGAAGTTTTTTTTCATTTTTGTTTTGATTTAAGAAAAAATACTTAAATTACATTGAATGGAAAATAGTTTTCGCAGAATTGTTCTTTTTTTTTTGGGGGAATAGAGTGCAACTTAATGAATTTAAATAAGACAGCAGTTTCAATTTCTTTTCACCTTGAATTGAGCTTTTAAATTGAAATGTAAAAGAATGCAATCTCTTAGTTCCGTCAAGTAGGCATTCTAAGTTCAAAATTTGGAATTCTTATCTCAGAATAGCTTTCTTCATAAGGTGACTTGAAATGAGCTCTTATAGTAACAATTGTAAATCATGAAAATACCTACTTTTCCAATGATATACAGTCAGTCATGAAAGTCTACATATAGTTTTAGAAAGTGCTAAATTTTGCATCCCTAGATGCAAATACATTTGTTGTATTAAATAAGACTTTAGTATTTTTTGTAAGATAGTAATTAAAAACTAAGTAAAAAAAATACTTAGATCTTATTCAATACAATTTTAACTAGGGATGCAAATTTACCACTTTTTAAAAATATATGTAGAATTTCGTAAATTTCATTTTTGTGTTCAACAACCCTAAATCTGTTCAGAAAATATATTTTTGTAAGGACCCTATCATGACCCAAAATTTTGTAAACTAAAGTGTTTTTATCGTCTTAACAATTTTTAAAGGTCTTGTTTCTTGTTGTTTCTTGTTATTTAAGTAACAGTTCCGATTAGTTATCCGAAACATAAATTATGAGTCAAAATATCATAGTAGGAAATCAATGCTGTTGCTAAACTATTGGAGTCGTTTCCGAGAAACGAAGAGATGAAAAAAATATACGTGGCAGTTAATGGATTTCACTTAAGTCACTTCCTCCAGCTAAATAGAACCAATTCGGAAAATTTTATTCAAATGATTGGTTTCAGAGAAACAAAGCAAAAGAAAAATGCGCGTGGAAGAGGTTGGTTCTATTTTAAATAATTGCTGAAAAATTCTTCCTTTTCTAAAGAGGAAAAACTTTTTGAAAATCCAATCACAAAAATTGTTAATTTGTAATATATTAATTATTGAAAATTATAAAAAATAGATTTATGAATATAATCTATTTTTTGCCGAACTTAAACGGCTACCTACCTACCTACGAACCTTAACGACTTCTACCTAAACCGTTTCGGATGCTTTGGAGCTGGTTTCGTGTCGGTATCGCTTCCATTTCCCATACCGAACGATACCTAAAAATCTTCTGGTATCGTTCCCAGCCCTACACTCAGAGAAAAAGCAGATACAACTAACCAATTTCTGGTTTGTTATACCTGATTTCCAGGTTGTTATTTTTCAACACGGTAGACTAGGATAACTCCTTAACCAGATACCTGATTTGAATGTCGTGTTAAATCAACGTAGGTTGCAGGTACAATTGCATGACATGTTGTTATTTTCCACTACCTTGAAATAGTATAACTGTAAATTTTACCTAAAAATCTTGTTAATTTTACCTGAGACTCTTGTTAATTTTACCTGAAAATCTAGTTAATGTTACATAGGAATCTAGTTAAATTTAAATTACTTCGTACAAATTTAGCTTGAAAGTCAAGAGTTAATTCAACATGATTCAATGTTGAATCAAGTAGGTATCCTGTAAATATTACGCCTTGATTCCTTGCGGGTAGGTTACATCTCGAACACTGATTACCGTAAAATTCGTTTTGCACTATTTTAAAGGTATTAGGATTTATTTTATTTAAAAAACAATTTGTGATACTTAATTTTAAACTGGGAACCTTTCACTCACGGAGATAGCACACATCCCCTGAGCAACTTCGCCGCAGAAAAAACTTGTGCCAAATATCAATAAGTTGAAACTGATTTTGTTTGGACATCTTGTGTATGTGTTTCAAAACTGGTAGAGTGCTACTTTAACAGGTGACCAGGTTAAATTAAAATAATTTTATTTGGATGACCTGTGTGTGTGCTTTTCAACACTGGCTTCTGTTGAATTTGTTGAACGGGCAGAGTGCTTCTTCATCATGAGGCTAGGTTAAATTTGACAGGTTTAAAAATAACCATATTAAAAGTTACTTCAACCTGATCTGTGGTAAAATAGAAATTTATAACATACAGTGCTAAAAAAAACCGATCTCGATTTAAATTAGCACTAAATTCTTGTAAAAATTTAAAGATAATTTAAGACTGAATTTAAGGTTATTAAATCAGGTAAATTTCTGAATTTTTTGTAACTTTATATGGAATTGTGTACCTTGTGAATTTAACATGGCCCAGGTTAATTATTTACGTAACATTTTTCTTTGGATGTACTTGACATTTAAGTTAAACATTACCGCCCCTCGAAATTGGGTAAAATTGGCTTAAAAAAATATTTCAGGATTTTGTCAAGAATCTTCGTTTTTTTTTGTCCGGCTTATTTTTTGTGGCGGATATTTCAAAATTCTCCATTTTTTTCATTCAGTATCATTTTTCCCTTTCTTTAGTGAATATTTCTTATACCTAGTACCTACCCAAATCGGGCTTAAATTTCGCTCCCACATTTCCCTAAAAACAACGGCTTGAATCCCAGCTAAACAACATATGATATATCTGGAGAATAATCACAGAAAAGAGCTGTTCTTTTAAAATAAATTTTATTCAATTATTTCCAAAAATTTTATTTCAGTATTTCCAGTGAATCTAGTCAAATAAAATGGATTTTTCCTTTTGGAATTGATAAATCGTTTGTTCTTGAATATTTCTCGTTCTCAATTTTCGTTTTCACAAAGTAAAGCTTAGATTAGACAAATCTCACAAATCAAAAAACCTGTCATAATTTAGATCGAGAATTAAAAATTATTTCATGCGCTAAATTTTCACAGATTGGTGATGTACAGCAAGAAACGAAAATTTGAATTTTTAGCTGAAGCTGCTCTTGGTTAAATTTTGGAGAGAATTTTGTATGGCAACGAAATTTTACCGCTACCTGCGGAGTAGGCTTAAACTCAAAAGTTTCATTCATTGACTTTATTTCTAAACTTCGATTTCAAATTTTACAATCACTATTAACTTGGCATTGAAATGATTGCAATTTTTTTTTCCACATTTATTTTACAGAATAAGTCAATGCAATCTTTTGGGAATATAAAATGCATTCTTAATGGATAATTCTTCAGCATTTTTTTTTGCTTCTTTTTGAATTTATTTGAATTTTCTTAAATTTTTTAAATCACATGGAATTTCGTCGTTTACCTAATTATTCGTGGGTTGCTCTTTAATTCAAAGTGAATTTGAGGTTTAAGTTCAAACCGTTTAATATGATCTTAATACTTAGGTACAACTCGCACACTTACCTTTGAATTATAGAACTTTTAACGAAACAAAAGACTATAATATATACAGAGATCCACAAAAGTTTGCGTACTTTAATATATTTAAAAAAAAAAGACGTATAACTAACAAATGGTAAGTTATAAATTTTCCCCCTGCACATATTTCAATGAATCCATTTTCCAAGATTCAATTTTATAATTAATGAATGCAATGCCTTTGTTTTAATTGAAACCATTGACTAAGAAGCAAAAAAAGTCTTTAAATTCTATACACAAAAGTTTGCGTACAGTCAAAAACACTTCTGCATAAGACACTCTACAAGTAATGATTTTTTTTTTGCACAAATTTATTTGCTTGCTTTAGTTTGAAAATTAGACAACAAAATATAATTTGTTTAATTTCGCGAAATTTTAACACGAACAATGTCAAAAAAAGAACTAAGTGTGAGTGAAAGGCAGTCAATAATAAATCTTTATGTAATACAAAGAATGTCCTACGGGGAAATCGCGAAACATACTTCAAGATGCAAGTCAACAATCCAGAGAACAATCGATCGATTTCGGAATGAAGGGCAGCTCGAATCCAAGGCTAGATCAGGCCGACCATCGAAACTTTCGGTGAGGGATAAAAGATTAATCAAGCGTATGGTGGACAAGGATCCCTTTACAACAGCGAGGATGATCACGTCGGAGCTTGGATCGCATGACGACACCAATGTGCACCAAGAAACCGTTAGAAGAGCCATTGTTGAAAACGGATATAAGGCCCGCACACCTCGGAAAAAACCACTAGTTAATAAAATCAATAGGAAGAAGAGACTCGATTTTGCAAAAGAGCATATTAACAAGCCCCCAGAGTTCTGGCGCAAGGTAATCTTTTCCGACGAGTCTAAATACAACATATTTGGATCAGACGGTCGTTTGCGAGTGTGGAGAAAACCAAATGAAGCCTTAAATATAATATATAATATATATTAATTAAATAACTCTAAAGAATGCCAAAGAATGAAAATAAAAGCCAAGAATGCAAATAGGATGCGAAAGAATGTAAAAGAATGTTAAGAGTGAAAAAGAATGCGAAAGAATGTAAACGAATGCCAAGAAATGAAAAAGAATGCAAGTGAACGAAGAGAATGCATGAATTCTCAAAAGATTGCATTCAATTGATTGCTATTAATCGAATGGGAGAACAAATTATTACAATAATTTCAAAGAAAAATGAATGGTTATTGCAGAATTTGAAGTTGAAGTCTCAAAGTGAAGTCAATTGAATTCATTAAATGATTTTCATTGATATTGCATTCACAAAAGATTGCACACTTTTACAACCCTGATGGTAGGTACTATTCGACTAAATCAATTCAAAACCACATGAATGATTTGTAAAATCTAGAAATGAATGTCTTATGAAAGAAATTTACTATTTATCCCCCAAAGGATATGTTTATGAAAATAGAAAAAACAACAATTTAGGCCCGTATTATGACTTGCGATTCGCCAAATCTGACGTTCGACTCAACTCGAACGTTCGACTTTTCAAAAATAAAACTGCGATTTTGTTCAAAATTACCAAGAATTACAGTTCGACATCAAAGAAATAGGTGGATGTTTGCCTAAAATATTCTGTGACATTTTAGTCATTTACGGCGAATTTAATCTAGGCGAGTCGCAAATGGTAATTCCAAATAGTCAAATTTGAACGTTCGACTTGGCGAATCGCAAGTCATAATAGGTGCCTTAGACTCTTTATGGCTCCCCCTAAGGATTATGCGAAAAAAACCATCTTAAATTTTTGTCATTCAAATATATCTACATTCCACTTTGCCTTCTATTTAATTTGATTCTTCTCTAAAGCGAGAACTCGAATAAGAAATGTGTTAGCCTTTCCAAATGAATATGACACCTTTGTCTCTTTATTCCATGACAGCCATTGGAGTTGTGAAACGCCACAAAACTATCCCATTGTCCATCTTGTGCACATTTAACAGGCACACAGTCAAACCAATCAGAGTGAATTAAAAAAAAATAAAGTCCTTGTGTTCATTTTCTTTTCTATAGGAAAGAATTTTTTTTCGCACTCGCTTTTTTCATTGCATTGCACTCTGGCACAAGTTTCCTATTGCCATATCCTTGATATAGCAGTTAATGATCTTTTATTTCATAGCAAAAAGCTTCTTGACTGACTTTTATATGCTCTAGTTTTTTCAACCTCCTCCACCTCCACCTCTTCCTCTCTTCACCCTCTTCGCAGTCTGTCCGTCTGTCATAAGAAATGCAGGACACTTTCAGCTTGTCTGAACAGTTTTTATTAAATACCAACTTCTCGTATTTTTCTGCAAGTAATTTTTTGTAGCAATATCCTGTCATTAGGATCGCAAGAAAAGAGTCGCTAATTAAAACGTGTGTATTTAAGGCAAAGGCAAAACATTAAGGAAAAAAGGCAGCTAGGTAATTCATCCTTTTCTTTTTGCGCTTACTTAGTACTTAGGTTTAGTTTTTTTTATTTATTTTCTTGTTTAACAGTTTGGTTCTCCCAAAGAAACGAATGGAAACAGGATGAGTAAATAAAAAACACAGAAAGACATTCTTGAATGAAATGAATGTTTTGGCACACAAAGTTACCAGCTCACTTCAAGTTGATGTAATTTTGCTTGCTGAAGTTTTTTAATTGTGAAATTGTCATGATGATGATTATGGAGGTCTTGTCTTGGGCTACGCGAATGGACAAAACGTTTCTTCTACCGACCAAGCTACCCACCTTCCGACAATGTACTTGGTGATTCGCTACTTTTTAGTTCTGCTGCTACTTGCTGCTAATGGTTTCATGAAATTCAAGTTTATTTACTTTGAATATAGTTGAAGTCTATGAATTGCGTTGATTGAATAAGGTAGGTAAGTTTTGTTTTTATTTTATTTTTTACTGGACGAGTTTCTTGGACTTGGACACCTTTGCATTTATATAGTTGTTTTAGTTCTTTTTTTTAGCAAAGTTTTATAGCTTAATTGAGTTTATGAAGAATTTAACTACAACACAAATTTTGTTTTGTTTTAATTTGTTCACGGCCCATGTAGTCTGCTAGTAATGATGGGAAATAAAGTTACTTATCGAGGATAGGGTCACAGTTTATTTTTAAAAACTCTCAGAGGCAAATTGAATTAATTTGATTGAACAAAATGTTTGCGTTTTATTAAGTATTTTTATTGCAAGTGAACTAATCAAGGACTTTAACGTCGGAATTAGGTACAAAATGTCAAAAGTCGTGGCAAAATCCTGTAGTATATTCGAAAATATTCCTTATTTATTTTTGATTTTCTAGAAATATAAGCAGAGTTTCAAAATATAGCTACCAACATATTTTTGAGTAGGTCGTTCTAAGCTAAACAACTTCTGAAATAAAAACACTTGTTGCAATTAAGGGCCTACAAAATGGAGGCCAGAAAGTTGTGCTTGCCCCCCTGAATAACAATATATTTCATAAATTAGGCAATTTATCTTCTTTTGAAAGAAGTTTAAAGCGAGACTTCTGTACCTGAACTATTTTTGAATGAGGTTGAACCAAAATCCTGAATTAGTTTGCCTCGCCCTAACCGAAATCCTCCCTTGGTTGGAATCTTTGCCACTGGTCATTTGCACTTGATGTTGGTCTGTTGAAAGCTTAAAAGAATTTGACAAAAAAAGTTCTTTCTCTTACGATTGCAGCCTCCCAAACTCAAGTCATGGCTTCATGAATATCGCATACGTACTTGGGCTACTTTCAGGTAGTGGTCCGAGTCTTTTTTGGGCTCTAGGAACGGTTCTGGTATACGATACTGGAAATATGTCTGGCGTCTTTCGCAAAATGATCCATTTTTCTGCCATTTCCATTTTATACTGAAGACCGACAGGTTCCCTTTTGGAAGGCTGGCCACGATACTCCGCCTTGTTTGATAAGGGAATCGGAAACCAAAACGTACTGAGACGATAACTGCTCCAAAGAATCAAAAACGATACCCAGACGATAACGAGATAACACCGAATTTTTTGTAATGAAATTTACAGAGACTCTCGTTAGTATCATTTGGTGTCGGCAAAAAAAATGGATTTTTGGATATTACTAATAATTTATTAAAATCAATCGTTCCTTGTAATTGATTTCTCGAAAATGGATAGAATGATTTTGATGAAATTTTCATAGTTGTTTTTTGAGGTGGGGGGGGGGGGGTTGGTGGTATGGCTAAAGAAATTATTTATTTGAGCAAAACAAAAAACCAACTCCCGGCTGCGAAATTGGAACCTAGGTCATGGTGAGACATAGTTATACTAGACTGAGGCAAAGCTTTTTTATACGACACAGAAAATTTTCCATTTTAACGACGTACCAAAACGATATTTTAAAAAGTATAGTTTGGTTTGGTATCGTGGCCAGCCCTAACCTAGTACGACTTTCGAACTAAGGATGCACTCCTTTGTAATTTTTGAATAATCTTGACTTAGTGCTTTGAGCAATTTTCGAAGAGGTAAGAAAAAATGTGGAGTAAGCCAAAAGTCACTTTAAACTCTAAGCCGACGAAATGTCTAAGTTACGTATCAAATAATGCGCACAGTTTTTTTTTATATTGGTTCGTAAAAAAATGCGAAATAGGAGTTAGCTGCTTTTCACTCTCAGTCGACGATATGTCAAATATAAATTTTATTTAATAGTTTGTACTTACATGCAAAGATTTTTAAATGTCTAAGAAAAAGTAAAAGAAAAAGAGCTGTCACGTACAGACGGGTTGATTCCACCAAAGTTCAAGATTGCTGTTCAAATTTCAGAAAAAGTATGAATCACAAATGTGTTAGGACAACATTATAGTAGAACGAAATGTGGTATTAGCGAGAAAAAATATCGAAAGCGCACATTGTTATTTTTAGGCCATTTTTTAATGTCTAGTCACGTTCAGACAAATCACGTCACGTGTCTGATAGAATTCAAAAAAATTATTATAAAAATTCCAAATGTACAAATTTGCAATAATATATTATTTTTTTTTTTAAACTTTAAAAGACTTTAACACACAACAAATATCACTCACGTTCCTAATAAAGTCTTCAAAAAGAAAAAAATTGAAAAAAAAAAAATGGAAATGAAAATTGAACGACTTATACACATTCACATCATTCTTAAGCACTCATAAAATGCACTCAAAATCAAAAATACTGTTTAGTCGTTCCATCTTCCTTCCCTTCGTTGGGAATGTGAATTTTTTTTTCTATTCTATCATCTCGCAAAAATTGCCATAAACTAAACGAACTTTAAGCAAACAAAGTGGAAAATGTTGTATCTCCCATTCTTGGCACCCCCGCCTCGCTCTCACCCACAATTACTGTTGCTATATAACTTCCTCTATATGTCCCGATTTCCTGCTCTTCATCTAACGAGCATTAAACATGCAAACGGATGTTGGATGTTAACAGTTTTCTTTTTCGCAAAAATCTGCTGATAATGGGCAAACGACGACGGAGGATAAAAGTTATTCAAGGGTTAGGTAAGGCAAAATGGTAGTATAGTTGGTTGGTGGTGACGACGACGACGACCTATACTATATACACGCAGTGCAGGAGGGGTATAGAGATAGATAGATAGAAAAGTTAACTTCCACCCAAAATCCAGATTATTTACCTTTGCTAACACACAAAAAAGACGATGCATAACTGTAGCACCCCTGTGCCACTCCAACACCATTACTGGCCACCATTTAACTCTTTTTCAAACCGTCTCTAACATTTTGTCCAAAGTTTTGCTGCACCGGAAGAAATACAAAAAAGAAAAAATTATACTGGAAGCAGGAAGCAGATCGAGGGGGGGGGGAGGTCAGAAGTATATAGCAACAACGGAAAAAAAAAAAAAATAGGATCGGAAGACCACTTTCATCGCTTGTGTAATTTAAGTTTTCCCTCTTCTGCAGGGAACAGCAGCTCTTTTAAGCCATCTAATTCACCCTAAAGGTGCCTCTTTGTCCACCCTCCTTCTACCGTTCCCAAGCCCCGTGCAGTGCCCTGATGCTATTTTCTTCGAAAAGTGCACATCTATCGTTTATCTGAAAGGAAAGTCTACACTCTTGTTTTTTTTCCCTTATTTTTTGTTAGTTTTTTGTTCGTTGTTCTCTTCATTTTATGTGAGTGCCCTCACTTCTGCTTCGAAGGATAACCTCTAAATTGCAACCATGGCTATCTCTGTGCTAAAACCTTGAACCGGTTTCAGCTCTCAGCGCCACCCATTGCCAGTCTTGGGAAACAATTTTAATTTCATTAAAAGCATTTTAATTCGCAGTTCACTGAAAGATAAGCTTCTTACTTTTAACTTTAAAATGCTCAACGTTGTTGTCATCGTCTGTCGTCGTCCTCACCTTCGTCGTCCTCGCCATTGTCGTTTTCGTCCTCAACATTCGGGCATTTTGTTAAGTTTCATTGGTTGGTTGGTGGCGATGACGTCTCTGAAATCTTTCTTAAGTTCTTATCGAAATTCTTCGAAAGACTTTCTCTCTGTGTGTTTTTTTCATTTTCGATAAAGGCATGTGTTAAATGTTTAACCAGAAGGACTCACTATCATTTCTCTCACACAAGAAGCAACAAAAAAAAACCTTTTTTTTTAACAGGATGTGCCAGATCATCTATTTGTCCACTTTCAATGAAGATAAAGAATACTCCCGAAGCCATTTGTCCATTTATCCTTGTTCTTGCCTTCTTCGCGCTGCACTTACTCATACTCTCTCTCTCTTGTTATTTTACCTGCTTTCACCCTTTTTAAAGAGTAGTTTGCAAAGTTAGGATTTCCAATGAAAAGATAACAAGGATATCCACTGTTGAACAACAACATGTAGAATCAAAGTGGCCATTGCTCGACTTAATCTCATAGAGGGGGAGGTGTGAGGTCCAGTGAATCTTTTTTGTTGCTTCTTTTTGGTATGCATGACAAATGAACAAGTAAAAAAAAAAAAAACCGGAACGGAACTGGAATCGAACTGAATCGAATGAAGTTTATCAGTTTTGTTGCAAAGAAAGATTACGAATCAGCAAACATCGTGAATTAAATTTATTGAAAGAGACAAATTATTGACGTTGTTTTTGATTCCATAGTCCAGTGCTTCGGAAGTAGGTAAACACACATACCTCAAGAAGTCGTAGACAACGATGCAACGTTGGGAAAGGTTTCTGAAAACCAGTGAAATCACCAATTGACCAAAAAATGCAAAAATCTAGCCTTTCATTTCCAACTTCTTTACTTTCCCCAAACTGTAACATCTAAAAAAATATTACTTTCGCAACCAGAATACGAGTACCTACGAGAAACATTGAAGTTTTTCTTTACTTCAATATCTGCGAAAAAATAAAGCCTGAATTCAGCTTCTATTTTCCCAAAATCTCTCTCTATGAAGCTTTCATTTTGTTCATTACATTCCAAATGCTCAGATGTCCTAAAGACCGTATGTTTAGATGTGAGTACAATTCCTCAATTTTACCTATTACTCACCTTTCAGAAAAAAACACCATCCCAACACAAACATTTAGGTATATAAAACTATTTCGGGCTATTCTAACTTTACCTGAGGCATTTTTTTTTGTACAAATAGGTACATCCCATGCTGCTGCATCGCTGCATGTTTCTATTTTATCCTTTGTATCCTACCAACACCATAGGAATTTGTGTGTAAATATGAGTAAATGGTTGCTCTCTGCCTTTGGATACACCTGAAACGAAATAAAATCTGGGGTTAAAAACATTTTTTTTTCTCGTTTGGTTCTCTATTTCTATAACATGCCGACGCGAGTGGAAAAATGCAATTTAATTACAAGGAAACAATTCGATAGCTGGGGCCTGAGGCCTATCTTTGAATGTTTTTTTTTTCAACTTTTATTTTTTCAAGTTCGAATAAATGAAACATTCGTATAGGATTATTCACTTGAAAGAATAGTTGAAAACAGACACTATCAAATTATATGAATAAAATATTTATTTTAGTTTATTTTGAGAAACTATTTAATTTTTGGAAAAAATAAACTTAAATGTTATTACTAGTTGACCACGAAAAAGGCTGTATGAGGGTCATAAGTCATATAATCACAGCAACATCATGATATCACTATTTTTTCTAAATTGATTTCATAACCTCTGATGCGCTTTCGCTGACAAGCTTTTTTCCAGCAAAATGTATTTGTACTTATTCTTAGTTGAAGATCAGCCAAAAGATGTTGGTCTTCAGCTAACCAAACACAGGTCCAAAGAGTATGAGAACGAAATCTTGCAAATTTGAATTTCGCATTTTAAATATGCAATACGACATTTCGCAATCACAAAAATTTGCTCTTCAGAACCTCACAATTAAATAATGCCGCCTTAACAATCTCGCAATTATAAACACCCGCAAACTAAAAACTCGCAAATTAAAATCTTGCAAAATTTAATTGCATTGCAACAAATAACTGTTTTTAATCAAAATCTCGCAAATTCACATCCCGCATGAGATGTAGGGTAAATTTTGTTAATTCTTTGAAATAAGTTTTAGAAAAGAATGGAAGCCAAAAATCAAATTGTTTTGCATTTTCTTTTTGTTTTGTTTTCTTTTGGTTTGCATAATTTATATTTTTTAAATGCGAAACTGAGAGAAATGATTTGTAATATTTGAATTTGCGAGATTTGTATATGCAAGATATTAAAGTGTGAGTTTTCGGTTGGTATTTGTAAAACTTTTTGGTGCGAAACTTCGTTTTTGGACATTAAAAAAAAGCAGGATTTTGTTATTCTAGATTTTGGTTTGCAAGATTTCCGTTCCCTAGTTCAAGTACGTACTTGTAATCAAACAGGAATCTTTCCATCGCCAAGGAAAAATCTTGTCTATTGATATAAACCAGTTTGAGATAGTTCAAAATTTGTTTGCGTCATCGGACAACTTAATGAAGACCTTACCAAGAATTCCATTAAGAAACCTCTGCTATTTTGACTTTAGTGAAATAAATGGGTTCGAAATTCCTAACGCCTTAGGATCTGACTTCGGACATCTTCGATCTGTCTTCGGCCTCTATTCGATCTGTCTTTGATCCGTCTTCCACCCATCTTCGATATGTTTTCAATACGTGTTTGATCTGTTTTCTATTCACTCTCGAACACTCGATCGGTTCTCAATTAGCGCTGAATTGCGCCGTTTTGACCTGAGCATGAAAGTGGATTTGAGTGAGGATTTGTGGACAACTCCTGAGGATTATCTTCAATGCGTTGAAGTTGACAGCAAAGGGACTCGCGAAAGTAGCTAGATGGTTTTTACAAATCGATAAACATGATGCCCCCGGGGGTCTTCTAGGTATGTGATTTGATTTTTGATGCGAGATTTCTTCCTGGGCCTCCGTCTGCCCATTTGGCATGATTGGAGATTTCCAGTGAAGATCAGCATCCAACATGAGCCCAGATTTTGAACGGAAAGTTCGTTGAGATCGTCAAAAAATGCCACTCAAATCGATTATGCTTTCATTGCGGCCAGGGCTGGACAGTTACGAAGAAAATAAAATACTGTTTCCCTTTTTTGCTGGTCGTCATAGTGAGTATTGTAAAAAATACCCAGCCTTGACGCATGTTCCAGTACTGGCCAGTGTCCAGTACTGGTTGCAACCACCCTGGCTATGTCTCGTCTGGGCTTACATACCAGGATTTATTGTAGGCGGCTGGCTCTTTCAGGATATTTTGCATTTGGTTAAGCTATTTCAGCTGGATTCACTTAGGAAGATTGACAATAAATTGCACTTCACAACTCCAAAAGGAATTTTGACTCTTTCCGCAAGTGAGCTGTAGGGCTGATCCCCGCCTGGCCATCAGTTTATCTGCCCCTGCTGTATGGCAAGAAACCCAAAATAGAGTGATCTTGAGAATAATATTAATATTGCGAGCTCATCCCGTCATTGCTGGACGAATTTAAAGGCCTGTCTGACTGTCTGTAAAGATAGCTGTGTAACGATATTGGTTTGGATCTAGTTTAAGTATTCTGCTCACCTCCCCAATTGCAATTAATTCAGATTGAAACATTGTAGCATAATTGGGTAAACGAAGGGACCTTGAGATGTTAAGAGACTCAGAAAAGATTCCTGAACCAACACCGCACTCAATTTATAAGCCATCAGTATAGATAGTTGTGTCGAAGTCTACGACGTCATCATCCCAGTCTTTTCTGGGTGGGAATAAGACTTTAAAATCTTTACTGAGATTCATTGTAGGCGTGGGGTAATCAGTAAGAGTCGAACAAATTTCAGTGGGAATCAAACTTGTGATATTGCTTTGACCATAAGGCTTAGCTATCCAATAATTTGATTTTTTGAGTCTTAATCAAGATCAAGTTGTAAAATAGCAAAAAAACACTTAAGGCATCCCATATGCTTTGTTAAGTGCGGGCCATCAATCGGCAATCCAACCATAAGTAAGAATCGGCCTTACCACGGCTGTATACGTCTACAAGCTCATCTTTGATTGAAGACCCGATTTCTTCCCAAAGGTTTTGCTACGTGCATAGAAAGCTATGCAAGCCTTCCTTAACCGATCTTCGATTTTTGTTTTTTAATTTAACTAAGGGTCTAGGATAACACCAAAATACTTTGCACTGGTTGATAGTGAGAGTAGTTAGCGCCGTTAAGACGGGGTGGAGTGAAGGGGTGTATCTTAGATTTGGCAGTTAAAAACAGCAGCTCAGTTTTGCTCTTGTTGACTCCTAGTCAATAGCTCGAAGCCCAGTTGCTAACCTTTTTTTCAAAGCCATCTCTGATGTGATTTCCCTTATCACAGAAGTGAATTTTCCTGATACCAAAGTTACATCTGAGACTCCACCTACACCCATAATCCCCTTTCCCCATATACTTCCCTTCGCCTAACGGCTTTTCTAAATAACGGGTTCCCACCATTTTTGCTTACACAGCAAAACGTGTCACCTATGGATACACCCCCTTTTTCCCTCTCACCAACAAGCGCATAAACTAAATAGTCATATTTCAGTTATTCAAATGAAATATGACTATTTCAATAACAAGGTGCATTCTTTTCCCACGGGAGCACTTCGCGACCGTGGCTACCTGTTGAATAATTTAACTAGAACAAGTTAGTCGTTAATCCACCTTACTTTAGAGAAGTGCAGCCATGCTAAGGACAGCGGCTTCTCTCTAGTAAATAATAATAAATATACATATATAAAAATAATAATATTAATCAAGTAAAAATAAAAAAAAAAATGAAAGAAAATAAATAAAATAAAATAAACAATAAAAAAAAAAAAAAAAAAAATGTTTTTTTTTAAATACGCTCGGTAACACACGACGTAAATCCAATATTACCAAATCGTCCGAATACGCAACCACCTTGACACCGCATTTCTCCAGTTTAACGAGGATTTTGTTCATGCCCAAAAGCCATAAAAGTGGTGAAAGAATGCCGCCCTGGGGTGTTCTTCTACTAACGTGTTTTGTCGAGCTTGTATTACCCAAGGTGCTATGAATCGTTTTCTTTGAGCATGGATATTGTCCATTCTCTGATGTAGTCCTCTACCCCAGAGTCAACGAGTGATTTAAAAGAGGATTCGGTTAGCATAGCAGGCCCCTATTATATCTAAGAAGGTAGCGTATTCTCAATTCTGCAAACTATCTCATGAGGGGTCGTGGACTTACCTTTGTGATATGCATGTTGAGAGTTTTCGAAGGGACATTCCACCAGTATGTCACTAATATGGGTGTTTATAATTACTCTCAAGAGTTTAAAACACAAGAGGTCGAAAATCCATCGCGGTTTCGTGGCCTTGTCTTCCTACGTTAGGGATAAAAACTACTCTTACATGTCTCTAAGACTCTGGGACATGCTTGAGCGAGAGGCATCGTTTGAAAGTCATCTCTAAATTTCCCTGTCTGGCTTAGTGTTAATTTTTTATTATTAAATGAGACCAGTCCCAGTGGCGCTGTCATCTATCACCTTCTGCAAGGGCAACTGAGAGTAACTGAAATGTTATCATTACATTTTTAAGCTCTTTTTTTATATTTCTGTTTATTTTTTTTAAGACAGTTTTAGTGCTTTATTTCTAATTCTTACCTACAAAATTTGTCCATGATAAATTAAACTCCTTACCCACATTCAGCAATATTCCCAAAATCATCATCTCTTCCATATACATATGTATACTTTCTCAACCAGAAATCAAGCAATGTTAATTTACAATGGCCAAACATAAATACACAGCTTCTCCACGAATTCGATGTCCTCTACGCCATTAACCTACCACGCACTAATACATGTCTAATATTTTACTATGTTATTATTGTCCATTCATCCATTTGGTGTCGAAAATTTATAGTCCATTACAGTTGGTCTATTATATGTATAGGTTACAATACATCCCATGTATTGTATACCACGATATAGGCCTTTGGTAACATCCTATAGTAGAGTTTCTAACTACATCATTTCACTTATAGGTTATGGGGCTTTTGTGTGATTCATTCGTTATAAAGTTGATGTTGTGCGTTTTACTGTTGTGTTTTGTGCTTTTTCGTTGGTTCAAACCTTGGTGAGAGAGTCTTTTCCAAACGAATTGAGTGCGAATCGTGTTAAAAAGACATGAATTTTCTGTTAGCCTTGAGGTTTATAATGATATGATTCCGCGTGATTTTTATTAGGAAGATTTTTTTTTATTTTAAAGGTCATGTTGTGCGATGGAGGGTTCTTTGTGTTTCTTCTTCTTTTTTACATATTTTTTATTAAAAAAAATAAATCATCAGAAAAATCAGAGACAAAATGTACAAAGGTCAATGTGCTTGGTTGTTGGAAAAACTTCGATTGAAATTTGATGATTTTTTCTCATAAAAATCGGAAGCAATTAATTAAATAAACATAAAATTAATTCCTTTATGAAAATGAAAATGAAGAAGGAAAAGGAAAAATTTGTTTTTTAAACAGCTGAAAAGTAAACAATGGTGGCGTGAGTATGATAATTTTCAGGACGTTGATGAGAAAAAATCGATCGAACTAAGAAGGTTTCTATGAATAATGAGAAATTAAAATTTTTAAAATCTAATTTTGTAGTTCTCCTTAGTTGGCAATAAATTGTTATACCACACCACTGAAAGTCCTAATGTTGGCTTATCACGAATCTATTTTCTTTACGTCATCAGTAAAGTTCATAATAACGGGTGATTCAATTGGTGGTTTATCAACTTCCCATTGGAAGTTATTGTAATTGGTCTGTTTGTCGAATCGGAAATTTTGACATGTCCTCACGTTTCGAGCACCCTAGATTTGGAATCCATCATTTTAAGAGAGATGTGTACAGAGATGTGTTCGTTCGTACGTTCGTTTTTTCGTACGTTCTGTAGCTTTTTTTTCGCTAACCATATCTCAAGAACGAATGAAGACATCGACTTCGGATAAATTTTATTTTATAGATAGAAGTTTGAACACGTGCAGAAAGGACTTTTAAAAAATTTAATGAGCGGTGCTCTTACTATAATAATTTAAAAAAAATGTTAAATTTCTTTGCTCTTGAATATATCGAGAACGAATGATGCTATCGACTTCGGGCTTATTTTATTCTGCGGATATTGATGTAATAAAAAATTGGTAAAAATATGAAAACATATCAACTTCCAGCAAATAAAAAGAAAATGGAAATTGTTGAAAAAAGGTTTTTGGCTCCAATATCTTAAGAACAAACAATCGTATTGGCTTTGGTGTAATTTTATTCTATATATTTATTAGTTTATAATAAATAACTGATATTATTATATAAATATTGAATGAAGAGTATTTTTGAAGCGAAAAAACTGCAAGAAAATTCACCAAAAATAGTCAAACTTTTTTTTGGCCTCAGATATCTTGAGAACAACCAATGATATTGGCCTTGGGTTTGTTGTATCCTACTCACTTTTCCTGTAGCTTCCAAGGGCACCCAGACTTTTTTTTAAATACATTTTTGACAGTTGTTTGGCAAATCATAATCGAAAGGCTCACATCTCAACATCCTCACCAAAAGTTTGATAAAAACCCATTGTTTTTGACAAAAATTTGTTCAGTTATTAGACACATCTGGCTCTATTGAAGTGTCAATAAACAAAAAAAATTGTTGGGTCAAATTCCTGCTAAAAGTTGAATACAAAAACCTACATACGCAACAAACTGTGTGAACGTCTTTTAGCCATTCTGCAACACTTAAATCGGCAAGTACCCAGCTAGGCAGATCGCCGAAGACAATTATAATTCTGACATTCTGAGGCAAATCCTAGAAGAGACCAATGAATTTGAAGCGAAATCATTTATTTATCGACTTAAAAGTAGCCCTACCTGCATTTTCGCTTAAACTGAGGTACTAGGCTTAATAAACGAAGTTTTCAAGAAATAATTTACGTTCACTTCATAGCTATAATGGTCTACAAAAAATAGTGTGACATTTTTTCCCATACGGGCAATCATTTTTAAAAGAGATAAAGTTCTGAAAAAATAGATTTTTCACTAACAACTGATAAACAAAATATTAACAGGAGTATTTTCTAATAGCGATCATTTAAATGATTATATAATGTATGTTCGTGTTCTTTCCAAAACCACGAGTTTCTACGACTTTCAATTTTTTTATATGAGCTTTGACAGAACTTTGGATTAAATTCGTAGAAGTTCGTAGTTTTGCGATGTACGCAAGCAGACATACTGATACTACATATTTCAAAAACTGGTCCAAACTCAACACAACTATTTAAGAGCGAATGCTTAACTTATACTAAAGTATTGGCAAAGAAAATAATATTCTCTAGAAGAACTTAGCACTTTTTCATTCATTAGAATTTGCTCATTGTCTAGTAAATTTGTGTTCAAAAAGGCTCTTAGAGAGCAAATTATGGGGTAGTTTTGATTTTGCCCCTCTTTTATGTTTTCGGGGGTGCTAAATCCGAATCTATGTTTTGTCACTAAAATTTCGTGACGAAACATGCAAAAAATGATGCAAAAATGCATTTTTTGGGAGTTTTTCACTAATGGCTCGAAACATACCAGTTATTCAAAAATTTCATCAAGTGCACCCAGTTTCCAATAAATCTCTGTATAAGGTTTTTTTCTGCGACAGTCCATTTGGACTCAAGCGTTTGTTGAAAATTGACGTATTTTTACTATTTTCGAAAATCCACCAAGGCACTAAGTAAATACTTTATGTGAAAATTTTTAATTTCTGTCTATGGCAGAAAATTTAAAAAATTCAAAAAGAATTAGAATAAACATTTTTTCGGAAAAAAATAACTCCACAAAAAATATAACCTCAAGGTTGCATAAAAAAATGCGTGTTATGTATATAAGATTATGATTAAGTATAAGATTCGAATATCTATAAAACGTGACATGCTAGAGCAACTTCAAGACCAGATTCGATTTCAAATCATCAAATGCCATCAGAAAAGTATATCTTGGTTCATGTCATAGACAGAAATTAAAAAATTTCACATAAAGTATTTACTTAGTGCCTTGGTGGATTTTCGAAAACAGTAAAAATACGTCAATTTTCAATTAGCGCTTGAGCCCTAATAGATTGTCCCAGAAAAAAACTTGAAACGGAGATTTATTGGAAATTGTATACACTTTCAATGGTAGTTTGATGTAATTTTCGAATAACTAGTAGTTTTCGAGTCATTAATGAAAAACTCCAAGAAAATGCATTTTTGCATTTTTTCCATGTTGCGTCACGAAATTTTAGTCTCAAATTCGGATTTCGCACCACCGAAAATATAAAAGAGGGGCAAAATCAAAACTATCCCACAATTTGCATAGTAAAAATAAAAAATGGCTGGACTGGTAGCTCCAATGTAAAATTTCAAAAACATTGAATTTTCGAGGAAATAACGTTATTTTTCTTAACAAAATGTTGAGTTTAAAATATTGTTTTGACTTGTGGACAACTCAATTCTCTGTAACGGGAAAATTTTTGAGAATCAACTTTTTTTCGAATTTCTCAGCCGAAAAGCCCCCCAAATGGTTTTAAGGAATATCTCCCAAACAGTAGCTCCTACAGAAGAAATGTCAAAGACTACGTTGTAGCTTAGAAAATTATCTACAAAAAATAGAAGGCAACTTTTTTTCATTAGATTAACCGTTTTCGAGATAATTTAATCGGCAGAGTTACGAATTTTATGTACCTTTGTTGAGTACGACATGAGTATTTCTTGCATGGTATCCTGCAGGAAAATTAGAAAACAGTACTGAAAACTATGTTAAGAAATTTATTTAAAGGTTTTGCGAAAGTTCTCCATCGATTCGGGCTAGACTTCATTAGTCATACGGGTCCGAATGTTACGGAATATGGTATTTCGTTTATACAGGGTGATTCTCATAAAATAAAACAAAAAGCTAGATCATGTGGGTGGGTTGAAAAAAGAGAAAAACCATATAGGAAAGGGTTTCAATTCTCCCCTGTTTAGTCGGGAGGGGCAGTTTTCTAAAAAAAAAATACTTGAACCAGAAAAAATATAGTAAAAAAAAACAACGGTAATTTACTGTACCTTTTTTTAAAGCCAAAAACTTCTTATTTTATTTTAATTTTGAATATAGTTGTTTGAGTGCATAGTTTTTGAAAAACTTATTTTTAAACTGCAAATTTTGAAGTAAAAAATTAAAAGAAAATCGAAAAACAAATTTTTACGTTTTTATTCAAATGTTTTTTTTTTTAATTTATGGTCAAAAATATAAGGCCATTGAATTTTGAAAACAAAAACAATGTTAAACTACCTATAATTTTGAAAAAAAAAAAATTGTTTGATATTGCTTTTGAATTTTTGAATATCCCGAGGGAAAATTAATTTTTCAAAGACAAAAAACAAAAGAAAAGATTTTTTTCTTTACAAAAAGGTATAGCATGGCATTATTTTTTTTTTTAATTTTTGTATCTGTTTTAAGAATATTGTCCCTCACGACTGAACGGGGGAGAATTGAATCCCCCTCCTGTTCTATTTTCTTTTTCAACCCACCCTACATAATGTTGCTCTTTGTCACATTTCATGCGAAGCACCCTGTATGAACAAAATACCATATTTCGTGACCTTCAACCTCGCATAATGTAGTGGAACCCAAATCGATGGGAACTTCCCCAAAATTTTAAAATAAATGTGAATTTATTTTTTAATACTGTTTCCTTATTTTACTTTGGGATAACATGTAGATAAAAAACTCACGTTTTACTCACCCTGAAAGGTGGTGTAAAAGAGTACATTTTGTATAGAAACATCAAATCCGTAACTCTACCGATTGAATTATCTCCAAAACGGTTACTGTAATGAAAAAAAGTTCCTTAAAATTTTCTGTAGGAAATTTTCTAAGCTTCAACCTATTCATTGACAGTTTTTCTGGGAGATTTTCCGTTCCCGAGATATTCCTTGAAACCCATTTTGGGGGGCCTTTGACCCCCCGCAAAATAAGTGGTTTCGACTAATATGACTGGACTATGTTGGTTTATACTGCAGTACCTCGTGGTATTATGGTAAATGCGTTGGACTGTCAAGCCGAAGGTCTGAGTTCGATTCCCAGCCGCTGCCACCTAAAAACAGAAATGTTTTTCGCGAGGTACTGCCTCTTGAAAGGAATTGACAAATCCTCCAAAGGTATACTTGTACCCGTTCGGAAGCCGCAAAAAATTGTAGGCCCCCTCCATTCCTGTCAACAAAACGCACACAAGAGTGGTTGAGAGTTGTAAGTCACTAGGCCCTCGGTTCTCCACGAGCTGATGTTGCGCCTCCAAATTTAAATGTAAATTTTGGTTTACATTATGTTCCTCACCGAGTTCCGTCCTTTCCAACCTTTCTCTGAATCAGGCAATTCTCATAACCGACTTTCATTTCTTACGGCACATAAGTGACGTTTTTTAGTATTTGCTTTAATTCTGTTTGCTTGAAAAGCTCAAGAATGAGTGTCTGATTCGCACATAGATTTTGTCTTTTTGCTTTTTATCTGAATTTGACGTAAAGTATCACAATCAGTTTATTACTTACAACATTCTGACAAAGCTGCTTTTGGTAAGCAAAGTTGATGATAGAAATTCTTCTGTATACTGAGTGCACTCTTCCACATGATTTGGTGGCACACTGTGTCTCTCTGAGTGGCGTTGAATATCAAGTAAAATGTTACACACTGACAACTATATTTAAATACAATCTTATTCCAAACTTATATTAGCTTGATATACGTCTTAAAAAAAAAAAAAACTACCAACATTTTAGCACTTCCTCAAGACATTTTCTCTTTGAAATTTGATCTCATTAATCACCGCACAGTTACGACCTATAATGCGAGCAAGAACCAAAACCTATTTCATTGATCCTCCCTCAATTAGGCTCAATTTCCTTTGAAACATCATATTGCTTTGACTATATATCCCCCGAAACATATCCAAAAAATTATCATCATTGGCATAAGAACAAGTTCGAGACACCATCACCATCACCGTCCAGTCCCGCCTTCTGCATGTGCTTCGACATTGCCAATGAGACCAAACTACTATGCTATTAGCTTTTTCTTTTGTTCATTCCCTTTGTTCTGATCCCGAATTTCCCTAGTCCTTGCAACCCCGCATTGTCGGTTTTGGACGATGGACGGATGGGAACTGGGACGACAGAAGCGTGTTCCAGAAGCCCCTGCCGAAAACAACAAACTAATGTATTCCAGAGTGTGATAAACTTGCTCGTAATGAATTAGTGGACGAGATATTTTCATTGCTGGGGATTTTTCTCGGTCTCATGCATCCTTAAATATCCTCGACCCTTCTCCGTCTCCATGGCCTGATGGGAAGCTCGTGCAACTGAAAATCGGACATGAAACAGAGAGAGAGAGAAAGGCAAAGACCGACGCGATCCAACGCGTCGACAGACGACCAGCACCAGCTTTGGTCGGTCCAATGTAGTGGGTGGTTTAATAGCTGGTAATAAATGTCTTGAGTTGATTAAATTAACGACCCAAGGGGGTGGTTCAGTGCGGTGTGGTGCGGTCGGGTTTGGTGAAGGTATTCGTATAGTATTGGCTGTAGCTTTGCTCGTCTCATTGTGGAAATGATGATGGTGCCTCTCTGCCACCCTCGCGCTGATGGTGTAAAAGAAGACACCGCACACAAAAAAGGACGAAGAAGAATCAAGCCCGAAGGGGAAAGAGTCCTGGGAAATAGGAAAACGACCGATGTTTCGTATGTTTTTTTTTCAACATTTTTTTGTTCGCTGCCATTGTGTGGATATCAAAACCAAAAGCTTGAAACGTAAGTTTCCTTATTGAATTCTTTTTTTTTCGTCGAAATATTAATTTCGTCCTTTTTTCTTTTGCTCTCCTTTTATTATCCTTTATTTTGATATTGAGGTCGGTTCAGTTAGGGTTCGGTGAGAATGTATTCCTACCTCCGGGGAGCTGCAGTCATTTCTAATTCAATATTTTTCAATCACCTTAACGCCTGTCGGTCGGTCGGCTGCCAACGCCACTCCGCGCGCGGCGTAGAAGCCGATATAAGAAAGATGTTTTTTTTTTATTTCTGACATAAGTTGTATTTAAGGACACGATAAAACTTCCACTTAGACGCACAAATTTACCGAAGGGTTACGTCGTCCATGACTGTCTTCGGGACAAAATTTATGGCACACTGAAATGCGAAATTGGAAAATGACAAAAGTTCTGGGATGGCTGATGATGGTTGATGTGGTCGTACAGTTCATTCTTCTAATAGGCATCATCACCAACAGGAGCGCATTGTCCTTGGGGGCGTTTCTAAACAATGTGTCTAGACAAGTTTCCCTAAGTCAATTTTATGAATGCAAAGTCCTAAAGAAACAGCTGCCGAAGGAGAACCAACAAAAACTTTTCATACCTAATAATGAGATGGGGCTAAAGGAGGTATCCAACTAATTGATATTCAAAGTTGAACGTTTTTAAGTGGATTATATTCAACAAAAGTTAACAACATAGCCTGAGGGGGAGGAAATGCGTTGGGGAGACTCTTTCTGTTGTAAAAGAGAAATCTGTTCTTTTTTTTCTGTCCCGCTGCAGACTTAGGTACACACAATAGGTGTTTAGGGTTCTTTGGTTTAATAGAAAAGTTTATAAAAAACAAACAAAGTTTAATGGAAAAGTATAAGGTGAATGAGATTTTGACTTGTTTTGAAGACAAACAAATTTTAAAATTTCTTAAAGGTCATAATGAAAGGTGACGTGTTGAAAAGTCTTACCTAAACTCGCACTTAGACAAGGCGAACAAACTTTCTATGAAAGGATGGTAAGATGACAATCTTTGTATTCGCATGCGAAGGCTGCTATCAACAGTATGTGGCAGTTGCATCAAGAAATGTATGAAATTTTCATCATACGGATACTCTGTTAAAATTTATAAATATGTGCATAATTAAAAGTCCTCTGTAAAATTAATTTCGATACATTTGTCTTAAAAGCGTTGTTTTCGGCGATGGAAGAACTTTTGCTTTTCTCCTCGTGCTGGGTGCCGGTGCTCATGTATAATTTAGGCTTCCTAGAATTACTCCGAATGAATTTCTGAAAATAACAGTGGATAGATGTACAAAGTGAAGGCTTTTGCAGCCCTGGAGCACATTCACTGTGTTTCATGTATTTCCCGTTTTTAAACAGTGCTCCAGCTATATAACCAGTTGAATCCCTCCCGCCTTTTCCATATTTTTTATTCATTGACTTATTTTTGTCCAAATGCAATACTTGATTTCTAAACGAAACTGTAACACAAAGGCTCAAACTAAATGTTCACACGACACATGTACTCAAAAAAAAATAAACGGAAAGCAAAATGTTTTCAGTGAAATATTCAAGAAATAAAAAAGTACTAAACGGCTAATGTACACAAAAATCATGTACCAAAGAAGACAATCGCAACTATTATGGCGCAAGGTCATAAGTCCACTATCCAAAAGCTAATACAAAATTTATTTTTAACCCACTAAGATGGGTGTAGAATTTGAATTTGTAAAATTGAGTTCAATATTTCGTTATTCAAAATTCTTTAAGGGCCAATTTCTCAGTAAATGATCATTCTAGTCTCGGGATGAAACCTGATTTAAGCCGAAAATTGTTTTCTTGTCCATTTACTGAGAAGTAAACTCCAAGTCAACCCACTCATCGATAGTCATTACCGTTTGGCACCTCTCGCACCGTCCTGATTGTGGAAGTTATTAAAATCTATAAAAAGTGCAATTTTCGTTATGGTGTCATCTGGACTTCGATGGTGAAAAGCGTAAAATTGTGTTTTCCATAGAGTCACACATCGATTCCAATAGTTTTTTTTAACAGATTAAAGGTTAAGTTAATCCTCATCCTCATTTTTTTAAATAAGCTTTCTCTGATGCACTGAGAACTCGGCCCCTAGCTTGGATTAATAAAAGTGAACCCAGATTATGTAATGCTGTTCCAAGAAAAATAAGGGTAGAAAATCAAAGAATTTATTTTCGTTTACAAAAACATCGACAAATGTATTTCTTCAGAAAGAATTCTTCAAGAAACAATTTTCTCGGTTGAAGAAATGTACAACAAATAAAATAATAAAATATAGACAGCGATCTCTTAAGCAGCTATGAAAAAAATTGCTAGGGTACAGACAGGTCATAATCAGTCTTTTTGATGGTTAAAGGGGATATAAGCCATGAAAGTGCCTCGAAGTTCAATTTTTGGGAACAGGAGGTCAAACAGCATTACATTAGATAAACATTCTGGAGAAAGAAGTGGTACTCTTTAAATACGACCCATTCTCAGAAAATCACTGGAGTGGAGTTCAATGAAGAGTGGTTTGAGCAGCATACCCCTAAGAGCTGCTAAATGGCCCTCCGGTGGCCTGAAGCCATTCGTAAACAACCTGATATGTGTGGCTTCATAACAGGAACCATCCACCAAATATTTGCAGATTTCAAGGCCGCGTGCCACAGCATCTATAGAGACGAGCTATATAGAGCAATGTCTAGTTTTGATATCTCTCCAAAACTCGTCCGTTTGTGCAGGATGATGATGAAGAACACATGCTGCTCCATTAAGTTCGGCAAAGATTTCACCTATACCAACAGAGGTTTTAAACAAAGCGAAGCGCTATCATGCGACTTCTTCAACATCGCTCTTGAAAGAATTGTGCAAAGCTCTCACGTCAATATACCAGATGCACATTCTTTCAAAAGTCCTTTCCACTACTCGCTTATGATATTGACATAATCGGACGAACGAAACGTGTTGCCAGTGGTGCTTTCGTGAGTATTGAGGAGGAAGAGGGGAAGATGGTTTTAACGGTGAATGAAGGGCAAGAGCAAATATATATTGTCAACAAGAAAGGACACGTCTTGGTTGAACGTCCCTATAGACAGCTATAATTTTGAAGTGGTCTTTCAAGGCTCGGTATCACAATGGGCCTGTTCTGGCCTAGGTGTGTCAGCAGTTTTCCTGGCAGCCACCTTTACCTTACCTAACCTATCAAGGCTCCGCTATAAACTCAGCGAACGATAACAGTGCTGAGATCAAACGAGAAATTACTCTTACCAATTGCTGTTTCTTCGGGCTAAAAAGGTAATTGAGAAGCAAAACCATCTCTCGAGCAACTAAAGTGTCTTTGGATAAGACGCTTATCATTCCGGTACTGATTTACGGTGCCGAGGTATGGACACTATTAACGGTAAATGAGAACGCTTTAGAGATACTGCCTCTTTCGTGGAACTGGAAGAGTATACCTCCTTGTTATGAAAACTGCTTCTCATCTAGCCGTTCGGACTCGGCAAAAAATTGTAGATCCCTCCATTCCTGCCAACAACACGCGCGTGGGAATGGTTGAGAGTTGTCAGTCACTAAGCCCTGGTTCTCCACAAACGGTTGTACCAGCAAATTTATTTTATTTTAAGGCTGATTTGAGAGGAAAATTCTACGTGTGATTTTTGGTCCCATCTGATAGATAAGGAATGGAAAAAAATATCAACTACGAACTGTAAGGACTGTACAGCGACGCTGACCTAGCCAATAAAGTAAAAATCCAACGACTGAGATGGCTGGGTCCGAAAAGTCTTTGAATCCAACCCCGTGAGACGATGCAGTATAGAAAGACAGCACAACAGGTGGCGCACGCAATTGGAAGAAGACCTTAACCAACTTGGCGTCCGAAACTGGAGACAGCTAGCTGGAAACCTAGTTGGCTGTAAGAAGTTTGATGGTTGAGGCCCTGGTCCTCCCAGGACTGTAGCGCCACCTTTAGTATAAGTCCTAAATGAATCCGCCGGATTAAGACAAACATTCCAGTTCAGAACCTCTGAAATGGCCTCTGGCAAACTGCACAATAATCAAGAAAGTTTTAGATTATATCTGGAGAAAGCGGTGGCTCTGGTTATGTTTTTTTTTTTATTATTTTTGAAGGTTGGTGTCGGGTTTTCCATAAGAGCCATTGCATATAATAAGAAACATTAAAAAATCCTCGAATCAATTGCTTCCGAAAAGGTAACAAAAATTAATGGATCTTTGAAGAAGAAGTGTCTATTCAAGGAAAGGTCCAATCCTCAAATATATCTATGGGAATATGGTTAGGTTTCTGGATAAAAAAAAAACAATAACAAGCTTAAGTAGAATCCGTGCCCACCGCTTTATTTAAAATTGGTTCTAACTCACTTAAGATATACTCAAGTTTCAGGGTTGAATGAAATGAAAACAATATGATCCTACCAACATTTGAAAGTTCCGAACCAAATTCAATTATAAAATCCAATCCCCATGCCTTTGCCTACTTAATTCTTGACTCAAATACATACTTCAATACTCAACATTCAAATCCTCCTTTGACATGTTATTAGATTGCAAAAGTCATCTCTGATTTGCCTGACAAATATGTGAGATTTCTAATTATAAAGTGTCCTCTCGCAATTGTTGGAAGGTATTTTTTAATAAACCTCTCTCATACCATCACATTGTTTTTTCAAGTGAAAAAACAAAGCTTGTCCTGACCTTCATTGTGTAGAACAATACTTCCATATACAATTCTGTACATTCCCCAACCCGCAAAATTTCTATAATCCATTGCCACAAAATTCAATTTATCTCGAATGACATTAAGATAGACGCACAAAATAAATTACATATATCCTTGGCATTCTTATACTCAAAACACACGCACCCCACCCACCTCCATGCCAATCCACCAATCGCTTCCTAAAAATCCACAAGACGAAGGATCACAATGACGGCAAACGAAACGTTTTAAATAAGAAGTGAAAAATAACGCGCGGGCCTTAGAAAAACGAGATGCCAATATATAGATAGATAGAGGCTGTAAAAAGGGATAAATAAATTTATTGAAAAAGAATCCTTTTTTCCTGGAGATTTAAAAGCCCGCGAGATGGCGCTTCTATGTGTTTTCCGTCCCTCGGTTTTATTATATCACGTTTCAGAGGCATCACAAACTCTAAACTCGGTAAGTAAAGCCTGTCAAGCGGCAGGAGCAGAGGCAACAGTCTAAAAGCCAAGTCCTCAACTCTGCCCCCCACCACGCACACAATAACCCACCCAATATAGGCCCCCTCCCATCGTCCTTAATGCTCGGTAAAGCGTTTTATCCCCGCTTGTCTCATCCCTGTTTCTTTTTTTATTATGATTATGTTTCCATGTTCAAAGGCTTGTTACACACACACACACACACATCTTCTCGCATATAGTGTTTCTATCAATAGAACATTCGTGGTGGAGTTATACGAGTATAGTGAACACGGAGTCGCAGAGTAAGAGAGTGTCCTTGTGTCCTGGAAATGTTAAACAAAAAAAAAAAAAAAATAGAAAAATAAAGAAAAAGTATATCTCCTTTACCCTGGCATCATTTTTAACCATTCATCGTCTTCGTTGGAGCAATATTGAACTAGATTAGAGATAACTACGCGGTGGTATACTGTGTGCTGCGTGCCACAGAATAATCCTTTCAATCGTCTTTAAGGTAACATGAGACTCTTTTTTAGCCCTTTTTCATTTCATTCGTAGTCGTCGTCTTGGTTGTCATAGTCCTCGTCATCGTCCTTCTGACATCCATTTTATATCTATTTCAACTCGCAACCCCAACTCCACTCCCCTCCAAGTCCATATCCAAGTTGCTATTGTCAGTAAATGACGCCGAACGTGTAGTATCGCGTTGGATCGATTGAATGAAAAGAAAAGCTGGCGATTTATTGGCAAAAGACGAACAATGGTAAAATGAAAAATTGGACACAAAAAGGATATAAATTTATACACAAAAAAAAGAAGAAATATATAATAAAATAATAACAACAAGATCATCTTCAAGGACCAATTTTCTATAGCTTAGGTCTTTCACTGTATTCTTCTTTTTTTAACTTTCTTGGTTAGAGGATTAGATATGATATAAAAAAAAGGTTTTGAGTTGGGCGCCACTTTATCAGAAAATATAGTTAAGTGCAAAAAAATTATCACTATCTCTAGCGGTCTATTACCTTTTTTTCAAATATTGAATGAATAAACAACCTTAATACACTGGCTGAATTGTTTTTAGTCTGGGTGAAAAAAAAATACTAAGCGGATTTTGTTTTTTAAGTTTATAAGGATATGACAAGTCCTTGTTTGTGGTATCATAGACGCATTTGTGTTATTTCATGGAAATATACATATGAATTTAAAATTACAATTTTAGGGGAAAATAGGAATGAGTAAATTGAATATCTCGTTGATGCGGTTCAATACATATATTTAGAGGAATTTTGGCTTATTTTCCAAGCACTGAAATAAGTTAATTTAAAAAAAATATGAATAAGAAAGAGCAATGGCAGAAACATTAGAATGCAAAATTGAGGCGCTCAGCGTCAAAACGTCTTAAGCTCAAAAATATTAAACTGAGAAAACGAGTTTAAGGAAATACGAATTTTTAAAATATTTTTGTTGTGTATTAATGATAAATCAAAATTTCTTCCACTCATTGCTTTTAGTAACTGTAAGGCATTTAATAAGAATTATTGTGCTTGTTTCGAATAGTTCTGATGAATAGTGAATAGTAAAAAAGTGGGTTCGGCCATTTTAGAATTCGTTAAAATCGCTTTTGATATAAGGATATGGTGGGATAGGACATTTTTCTGCAATTAAGAAAGAAGTGTTTATGGTCATTTTCTTCTTTGTGTCAGGTTACGTTAGGAGAACAGAAAATGTTTTGAAAGAAGGTATTGTTGGAAACTAGTTTTAAATTTTGAATATTACAATAGAGAAGAAAAATAAGGCTGGGAAAAGCATTCAACTCTATTGTGATACCGCTCAAAAAAGGATCTCTTAACCTAACAGTACGTCTGAAATTGGGATCAATGCCAAAATGCTGAGCATTCCTAGAAATACGACGTGGAATTGAAGGAAATTGAAGGAGAGGATTGCAACAGGCCTTTCACTTAACTTCAGCGGTGTTCGAAAATTGAAAATGCTACCGTTATATTTCTATCGCATATCTTTTAAATTCTTTCTAAAAGACTTAAGTGGGCTTAATGAGCACCTGCCCAGATATGAAAACTTTACTCGAGTTTCGGCTGAATAAAGGCTATATAGATTACAGTCAAAATCACAATAAGGGGAGTAAAACTCTGCATCGTCGGAGACAACCCCATTATTTAGCTGCATTATGCGGTTTCTTACTCCCCATTTTACAATGCCTTGACAACAGAATCAAGTGAGCTTATCATACTTTGTCGTTCCACATCTGAAAAACAGGGAAATGAATACGAAAAGCTGATGGTACTGTCATCAGCAAGAAATTTAATAGACTCGAAGTTTCAGACAGGAGATCGTTGAAATATATAGGCAAAAGAATCGGAGACAAGACTAAGCCCTGGGGCACACCAGCATTTATTTTGTGAGTTGGAGACTTAAAATCGTCCAATACAACTTGTATGGACCAGCCTGAAGGGTAATTAGTATTTTCTTAATCCATCGAAGGAGAGATTCATAGATACCAAATGCACGCATTTTCGATACGAGAGCTTAATGTCAAATGCTCAAATGCTTTTTAAAATTTCTACGGAATTACTTACATTTCTCTTAAGGTTGCTTACCTCTCCCCATATGAATTATTTCGTGAAAATAAAATGATGCGGGTAAGTGTGACAACAACTTATTTTTTCTAATGTTTACTCATTTCTCATGTAAAGCTTGTCTTTTTTCCTTTCATTAAATCTTGATAAGAACCAATTCCATGTTGCTTTTTTAATATGTGTTATTAAAAGATAACTTCGACCCAGACCCCAATATAAATAAATAAATGGAAACACTTCACTTCTTATGCTAGGTACTTGATTGCAACGGTTTTTTTTTATTCGACAGTTGACTTTGCGTGTTTTAAAATTTTAAACATCCTTTAAAGAGGAACACCCGCTATTGACTTAACCCACGTTTTAGAAAGAAATTTAAATTTCTTTTGGCGTATGCCTAGGCCAAAAAAAGTTAGAGACGATAATTTGAATGCAGTTCCATTTAGTATATTTATAGTATATCATAGATTTTCGAATTTCGGTTCGATCTGTAAACTTAGGTCATTTTTGTTTAAAATGTTGGTTCGGCTCAATTCCGCGCATGCTACTTTTAATTTTAAAACGCGGTTTGACTATATTAATAAGTCAATCATTAAGTTCTAAATAACAGCTAGATATCCGCCCGGCACTTGGCAAACTAAAAATCATTTATCGTGGAGGTGTAAAAGAATATAGAATATTGAATATTGAATAAGGAATAAAGAATATTGAATAAGGAATAAAGAATAAAGAATAAAGAATAAAGAATAAAGAATAAAGAATAAAGAATAAAGAATAAAGAATAAAGAATAAAGAATAAAGAATAAAGAATAAAGAATAAAGAATAAAGAATAAAGAATAAAGAATAAAGAATAAAGAATAAAGAATAAAGAATAAAGAATAAAGAATAAAGAATAAAGAATAAAGAATAAAGAATAAAGAATAAAGAATAAAGAATAAAGAATAAAGAATAAAGAATAAAGAATAAAGAATAAAGAATAAAGAATAAAGAATAAAGAATAAAGAATAAAGAATAAGAATAAAGAATAAAGAATAAAGAATAAAGAATAAAGAATAAAGAATAAAGAATAAAGAATAAAGAATAAAGAATAAAGAATAAAGAATAAAGAATAAAGAATAAAGAATAAAGAATAAAGAATAAAGAATAAAGAATAAAGAATAAAGAATAAAGAATAAAGAATAAAGAATAAAGAATAAAGAATAAAGAATAAAGAATAAAGAATAAAGAATAAAGAATAAAGAATAAAGAATAAAGAATAAAGAATAAAGAATAAAGAATAAAGAATAAAGAATAAAGAATAAAGAATAAGAATAAAGAATAAAGAATAAAGAATAAAGAATAAAGAATAAAGAATAAAGAATAAAGAATAAAGAATAAAGAATAAAGAATAAAGAATAAAGAATAAAGAATAAAGAATAAAGAATAAAGAATAAAGAATAAAGAATAAAGAATAAAGAATAAAGAATAAAGAATAAAGAATAAAGAATAAAGAATAAAGAATAAAGAATAAAGAATAAAGAATAAAGAATAAAGAATAAAGAATAAAGAATAAAGAATAAAGAATAAAGAATAAAGAATAAAGAATAAAGAATAAAGAATAAAGAATAAAGAATAAAGAATAAAGAATAAAGAATAAAGAATAAAGAATAAAGAATAAAGAATAAAGAATAAAGAATAAAGAATAAAGAATAAAGAATAAAGAATAAAGAATAAAGAATAAAGAATAAAGAATAAAGAATAAAGAATAAAGAATAAAGAATAAAGAATAAAGAATAAAGAATAAAGAATAAAGAATAAAGAATAAAGAATAAAGAATAAAGAATTAAGAATTAAGAATTAAGAATTAAGAATTAAGAATTAAGAATTAAGAATTAAGAATTAAGAATTAAGAATTAAGAATTAAGAATTAAGAATTAAGAATTAAGAATTAAGAATTAAGAATTAAGAATTAAGAATTAAGAATTAAGAATTAAGAATTAAGAATTAAGAATTAAGAATTAAGAATTAAGAATTAAGAATTAAGAATTAAGAATTAAGAATAAAGAATAAAGAATAAAGAATAAAGAATAAAGAATAAAGAATAAAGAATAAAGAATAAAGAATAAAGAATAAAGAATAAAGAATAAAGAATAAAGAATAAAGAATAAAGAATAAAGAATAAAGAATAAAGAATAAAGAATAAAGAATAAAGAATAAAGAATAAAGAATAAAGAATAAAGAATAAAGAATAAAGAATAAAGAATAAAGAATAAAGAATAAAGAATAAAGAATAAAGAATAAGAATAAAGAATAAAGAATAAAGAATAAAGAATAAAGAATAAAGAATAAAGAATAAAGAATAAAGAATAAAGAATAAAGAATAAAGAATAAAGAATAAAGAATAAAGAATAAAGAATAAAGAATAAAGAATAAAGAATAAAGAATAAAGAATAAAGAATAAAGAATAAAGAATAAGAATAAAGAATAAAGAATAAAGAATAAAGAATAAAGAATAAAGAATAAAGAATAAAGAATAAAGAATAAAGAATAAAGAATAAAGAATAAAGAATAAAGAATAAAGAATAAAGAATAAAGAATAAAGAATAAAGAATAAAGAATAAAGAATAAAGAATAAAGAATAAAGAATAAAGAATAAAGAATAAAGAATAAAGAATAAAGAATAAAGAATAAAAAATAAAGAATAAAGAATAAAGAATAAAGAATAAAGAATAAAGAATAAAGAATAAAGAATAAAGAATAAAGAATAAAGAATAAAGAATAAAGAATAAAGAATAAAGAATAAAGAATAAAGAATAAAGAATAAAGAATAAAGAATAAAGAATAAAGAATAAAGAATAAAGAATAAAGAATAAAGAATAAAGAATAAAGAATAAAGAATAAAGAATAAAGAATAAAGAATAAAGAATAAAGAATAAAGAATAAAGAATAAAGAATAAAGAATAAAGAATAAAGAATACAAAATAAAGAATACAAAATAAAGAATAAAGAATAAAGAATAAAGAATAAAGAATAAAGAATAAAGAATAAAGAATAAAGAATAAAGAATAAAGAATAAAGAATAAAGAATAAAGAATAAAGAATAAAGAATAAAGAATAAAGAATAAAGAATAAAGAATAAAGAATAAAGAATAAAGAATAAAGAATAAAGAATAAAGAATAAAGAATAAAGAATAAAGAATAAAGAATAAAGAATAAAGAATAAAGAATAAAGAATAAAGAATAAAGAATAAAGAATAAAGAATAAAGAATAAAGAATAAAGAATAAAGAATAAAGAATAAAGAATAAAGAATAAAGAATAAAAAATAAAGAATAAAGAATAAAGAATAAAGAATAAAGAATAAAGAATAAAGAATAAAGAATAAAGAATAAAGAATAAAGAATAAAGAATAAAGAATAAAGAATAAAGAATAAAGAATAAAGAATAAAGAATAAAGAATAAAGAATAAAGACTAAAGAATAAAGAATAAAGAATAAAGAATAAAGAATAAAGAATAAAGAATAAAGAATAAAGAATAAAGAATAAAGATTAAAGATTAAAGATTAAAGAATAAAGAATAAAGAATATAGAATAAAGAATAAAGAATAAAGAATAAAGAATAAAGAATAAAGAATAAAGAATAAAGAATAAAGAATAAAGAATAAAGAATAAAGAATAAAGAATAAAGAATAAAGAATAAAGAATAAAGAATAAAGAATAAAGAATAAAGAATAAAGAATAAAGAATAAAGAATAAAGAATAAAGAATAAAGAATAAAGAATAAAGAATAAAGAATAAAGAATAAAGAATAAAGAATAAAGAATAAAGAATAAAGAATAAAGAATAAAGAATAAAGAATAAAGAATAAAGAATAAAGAATAAAGAATAAAGAATAAAGAATAAAGAATAAAGAATAAAGAATAAAGAATAAAGAATAAAGAATAAAGAATAAAGAATAAAGAATAAAGAATAAAGAATAAAGAATAAAGAATAAAGAATAAAGAATAAAGAGAAAAGAATATAGAATATAGAATGTAGAATATAGAATATAGAATATAGAATACAGAATGTTGAATATAGATATAACTTCATTTGAAATTAATCGCAGTTAGTAAGGTGAGGTTTTTGAACCCAAAAACATTTTGGAACTTTTTTAAAAAATTCAACAAAATATTTTTTGAAAGTTTTAATTTCAATTTATTTGAAATTCGTGCAGTCAAAATTGTGTAAAAGATAGGAATTATTAGTAGTTGCTCAGTACCTATTTATTTTTTTATTTATTTGCTAGTATTCGCATTGATTTTAGAAAACGGAAAAAGGTTGAAATGGTTGAAATGGTAGGAGATATTTTTGAGAAAAAACATTTTCCTTAATTACTTTTTAACAGGTACAAAGATTTTCAATAAATCGATACGATACGATACTTTTGGTATTGACCCAAAAATCATAAAAAAGATTTATTATTAATTACTTTTTTTGTTCGTTTTTTTTTAAGAGAATTAATTAATTTTTGTTCGGGCCTCTTCATATGTAGTTTATCTATTTTGTATTAATTATTAATCAATAACCATATTTTTGACGAAACACATCTTGTGACATGGTTTTCCAACATGAATAATTTATACAAGATTGAACTGAAGACGACAATTGACATCATAACTATCTCGTATCAATTTATTTATAATTGAAAAAGCAAATTTGTAACAGTTACAAAAATTTTAAACGATGTGCTTTAGAATACTTTGGTTGTAATTTCGTATTTAGCGAGTCCAATTTTATGAAATGTTGTTTTTTTGAAAAATGCTTAATTAAGTAATTTCTCTAAATCTTCCAGAAATTTTGATTAGCGGTATCTTAGGCGGGCTTTGCTTTAGAAAAAGTAGACAGCATCGGGTTTTTGAAGCATTCAATTCTACGAGGTTTTTGGTTTCCCATTAGACAATACTGTCAAAATCAGAATTTAATGATCTGTAATACGCTGCCGGTGAAGTTCCACATCTGTTGGACAGGGATGTGAATTAAGAAACGAATATTAAAACTTAGGATGCTATCGTCAGCAAAACAGTTAAATGGATTAGAAGTTTTAGGAAAGAGATAATTTTTGAAAATAAGAAAGAAATTTGGAGACCATACAGAGCCCTGATGCACACCAGCATTTATCATATGAATATCAGACTTGAAACCGTCCAACACAACTTGTATTGATTAGTCCAAAAGGTAATTTGGCTTGTTCCCTTTCTAAATATGTAACCTTCCCTAGCGAAAATTCAAAAATCATTGATTTTAAAAACTCCATTTTCATGACGTTCGTGAAGAAAGAGATTTACCTAAAGTGAATTTATTATATTATTAATAATTCTGAAATAAATAGTTAACATCATTTAATGAAATTTTACCCTTCTGTAATGCGTTTTGAATACATCTGAAAATACATAATTGGAACTTTTTTCTTAAGGTAGTAATAAAACTTAGTGTTTTTTACAAATAACAACTTTAAAATAAACTTTTCAACTTTTTTCGGTTCCATATTTTGCTTCTCCTGAAAACCCGATGTCTTTTGCGTTGTGACAGCATTATACTCGTACTTTAATTTCTTAATTTTAATTTTTATTTTATTGTAATTTAAAATTTGTTTATGTTTTTGTCTTTTTGCAGAAAACGAATTGGAAATAATGTATGAAGAGCAGAATTTATATTTAAAGCCCTTCAGGTATGTAATTTGATTTATTTATTTCTTTTAATTACTCTTGGTCTGAATCAAAAATCGCTCTTAAACCAAACAATACTATTCTAAGTGAGGAGTCCGAATCTAAAGTCAAAATTGTTCAAGCGCGTCACGTTTTCGAGATATTTTAACAAAACATGTCAAAAACCCGGAGTAATCATTCCTTGACAAACTTCGATGTGTGCTTGAGGTCGTTGTCTTAGTTAACCTCAGTTTCGCAGCACAACACGTCAAATTGTGCCTTTAAATAATAAAGTCATCTCAATTGTTCATCGTAGTGTCAATGACGCCATACATGACCATCCCATTACCGAACCGCCTTCGAAACTTTCCGAAAAAATTGAAAGTGAAAACTTTTTAATGCCAAGAAATATTAACATCATTTTGGGAAACGATCTTCTCGATGAACGAGAGAAAATTCGAAATTTTTAGTTCAAGACAGCCACCAAAAATATGGCAACTGAAAAACAGAGAATTAATTAAGCAGGTTTCTTAAAAAAAGCACAGACGAGGTTTGATATTGGTCTGGGGCTGAATGGCGTCTTCTGTAGTTGCTTCTACTCAACACTAATCTTTTAAGATGTCATCCATTATTTTTCCACTACGCGTTGGGCATCTGAAGGCGTTTCAGCACTATTTTTCATATTTAAAATATTTAAATTTACCAAATAGTGGAAAGGCCTACACTTTGGTATACAAAAAGTATGTTCCCAAAAAGTGGCAATACTTTACGTTTTACCCAAACCTACGTCTATTCAAAACCTATCTTTTAAGGCATCAGTCGTTGTTTTTCAGACCATGTATTCGCTCCAAGAAAAAACATTTTCAAAAAAATAGAACTATGTTTGCATTCATTTTGTTATTTCGTCGTCAAATTTTATCAGCAATATTTCGATGCAAATTACATGAGTTTTTAAGAAACCAAAAAGCCCAAGCCAACTACACCTTTAAGCTTTTTATTTTTGTGAAAATATTCAATTATGGAAAAGATAAGAAATTTTAATTGTTGCAATTGATAACTTTGTTCTCAATGTAATCCTAATAAAAATAAAACCACCCCGCAGCACCTCTTAAACAAGCAATAAAAGTATTCACCCCGTCACCAAAAAAAAAATCCAAATCACTCCTTAAAATCTCTTATCTAACTATAGTCAATTTTACATTACCATTTCTCCCACCCACCCACACTCGAACAACCCAAAACAAAAACATGTATCCTGGGTGTAAAAAGTGGAGACTTTCACACAAAGAAGAGAAAAGCTTTTTCGAAAATGCCCAGTGGCGTGCATCACTGGAAATGAATGGTGGAACCTTTTAGAAATATTTGACTCAAATGTCCTCAAAGAGAAACGAGAATCTGTCTGCGCAAACTCCCAAAGAGAAACAACCATTGTTGGTTTTATATTTTGGAGAGATAGAGAGCAAATGAGAATCAACATCAACTATCAATATCAACTAGAAGTTCATCATCATTCACATCTTTTGCTCTCGCAAAAACCTTGCACAACCCAAAACCAAATACCAAACTCCCCGTAAAGGATACCAGCGAGCGAAGAACAAAAACAAAAGCAAAAAAAAAAAAATCAGGTCCACACCAAGGAGCAGCAACGCCATGCTATGGAAATTCACACCAACTCTGTGTCGATTGGGTAGAAAATCAGTTCTTTTGATAACGCGATACGGGTTGGTTTACAATCGGCAAACACGCGCTTACCGCCATCTATCGGTTTGAATTTTCAACTCGATGTGTTCTTTTCGTTTGTTTTTTAAGTAAACAGAAGAATAATTCTGCTGTGGTCTTGTGGTTTTATTTTGTTGTTGAATCCTGATATATGGGGTTCGACCTTAAAAGTAGGCTTGAATTTTGACAAAGAGAAATTAGGTCAATACTGGTGTTCAATTGTCCGAAACGAAAATCGGAACCCTTGTTGTTGTTTTTGAAGCTTGTTGATGATGATAATTATTGTAGGCACAAGTAAAACCGTTGATTTGACAACGCAGTAAGGTTTTTATTTCAATATCGTCATCCGTCTCATTAATTGACGTCCGCACAACGAAATTACGACCGGTCCTCTTTGCCTCCTCATCAACGGCATCTTTGGCCTCTGTGGTGTCAACGAAAGGACAACAAAGGACACCTCCCTATAAAATTTGCAGTTCATCGGGTGTGCGTTCCAAATAATCAAAAAACGTGAAAAAAACGTTAAAGCCGGGTCGAAAGCGAAAGAGTTGCGTGCAATTCTTCGGTGGTTTTCACTTATTTTTTATTTCACGCGAAGAGGCATCCAATTAGGGCTTGAAATTCACCACCACTATAGGACAACGATTGTCCGAAAAGTGTGATGTATAATTTTAATTGGTGACGAGACAGGGCACGAACCCGCGTAAAAAGTTTCATTAGTGTGTAAGTGGAACAGCAGAAGCAGAAGCAGAAACAGGAGCAGCATCGTGCATCGTGCATCGTGCATTGCAGGCGAATTCGTGAATTTCTGCCTTGTTAAATAAATTAATTAAAAATGTATTTAAATTCATTTAATTTGGATTTTGTTACATATCAATGCCAACGCCATCATCGACGATGCGGCCAACAGTGTTCGACAAGATAAATGTTGTGCGAATGTCCTTTACTTTGCGTATTCGTCCTTTTTCATTTTTCGCTGATAAATTTTACTCCAACGCGCGCTGTTTAATCGTGGAATGCACTTTGTTTTAAGTGTGAAGTCGATTCGGTGTGAATATTTCACGCGGTAAGTTACATTTTGTAGTATAAATGTCGATGGCTCCATGTTGTCTGTTAGAACACATAACATTCATCAACATCAGTTGCAGTATTGAAGGAGTTGAGACTTGAGAGTCCTGGGTGGAAAAAAGGGTGAGTTTTGCCTTTTTAAAATTTGTGTCACATTGATGCTTTCAAGTGTGGGGAGGTGGTTCTTCTTAAAGGATGACGAGCAATATCCTTTTTCCTATACACACATACATAGGTACAAACGGAGAATCCTTTTTAGAGAATTTGTTGTGTCATTAAATAATCTTGTGGGTTAATGGAAGCGAATGAGCTGTTTAAGCGGTTCTTGACAGAGACAAAACGAATTACCCTGATTGTGGTTACTAATGGGGAATATGGGTTCAAATACTTCCTCCAACCTCTAGTCCCTACATTTGACAGGTAGAATTTACAAATTCATAATTATCACGAATGATCGGCATATTTTACAAAATTTATATCAGAGAGTGATTGAGGTAAAATTATTCGCAATTGGAATTTTGAATTCCAATCTCTGCCTTTGTTATGCTTGTATATGGGTGTGTGTGTATGTTTGCGGTTATGGAAAACAATTATTACAACCACAAATTGCTGCCGCTATAACTACATACATAGAGCATACCTAGTGTGGCGCACAGTGGTTCTAGAATCGAATACCATTATTGAATTAATTGAAACCATGGAATCAATAATTATAATTAGTCGCAATATAACAAGTTACAAGGAGTAGTAGTATAGTGTAGTAGCAGTTAAATCAAATCAAATGCAATAATAACTACATAACATATCAGCGGCATGGCGGTGGCATGTACAGCAATATATGTATATCTATAAGCTTTATGAATGGTAAATTATGATTAATGGATATCCTCTCTAGTTGGTTAATAAATAACCACACTTTTGGCTCGCTGTGTGAGAAGTTTTGTGTATAAAACTATACACATGAATGGGTTTTTTCATTGTTATGAAGTTCCACAAGGGTGGCATGAAGGGCCAATTTTGTTTAAGTGATGACATATTATTGAAAACTATGAATTTCATCCAGGACAATGTTGAAGGTCCTTATATGGATGACATCTATGATTGGGTTACTCTTTGATGGAGAGATAGCTCGATGGTGTGTTGTATTCATTTTATGTATATTTTGTATATACATAATAACAGATGTATAAAATTCAACAGGGGTCTATTATCTGTATTTAATTTGGGAAGCCGTGAAGTTTTGTAACATTTTTAGATGCAGGATGTTAAGTGTTAAGACTTATGTAATGATTATGTAGTTGAATCTTTTGTTTCCATTTTTGTATGCAACATTTGCAGTAAAAAAGTCACAATTATCGAATGGAAATATGAGAAAGAGTGATACAAGCCGCCTACTTTCTAACTGATTTCTCAAATCAAATCAAATTAAGAAGCATTTTCACCTAATATCTCGCTTTATTTTGTGTCTTAACTCCGAGACTAAGGTGACTGCTGTTTCCGTAGTGGCGTCATATCAATTTCGATGGTGAAAGCTATTGAAATCTTTGGAAAGTTCAATTTTTGCTGTGGCATCATCTCGATTTCAATAGTGAGATGCATATTTGTAGCTTTTTTCTACCCCCCATCCATTGGTTCTAAAGGCTGAGAAAACAACCTACCCGACTTTGGTAGTTGATTTCACGATACTCTGATTTTGGTTACCTATACGTCCGTTCCTAGAATTTTCTATCTGCTCTTAGACTAATGATAATGATACCAAAAGAGAAAGTTCGAAATTTAGAATTATTTAAAACAAAATCACATTTTTACTTGTGACATATTGGGTAATTATAGGGTAAGTTATGCATTCTTAAGAAAAAATTGAACTCGCGGTTTTGATCAGAGTTGTCATTACGATGATAGGGAAGACGAAAAAAGTGGGTCTGTCTGTCTGTTCGGCAACAGCCTAAACGGCTGGACTGATTTTCTTAAAACTTAGTACATGTAGTTTTTGGTGATTCTGCCGACACGTTTTTTCCCACTTTTTTAACCAAAAATAGTTGTAGCTGTCATACAATTATTTTAAGCAAAATTACAAATTTTTTTTTTCTCGAAAACATCTCCACAACTTTTCTAAAATAAATTCGCTAAATTTCCTTGCTAAAAGTTACTTTTAGACGGAAAATCATTTAAAAAAAATGCTTATTAATGGTACCTCCCAAAGGACCTTTTTTAATTTCGATTTTCTTCACATTGGTAATTCTGATTTCAATGAATTTTTTTTTTATATAGAAGCTTCTAAATAGTACAGATATTTTTGTTTACCAAAATTTTCAAAAAAATATTTTAGAGATGTTAAATGTTCATTTTTTTTTTTGAAAATAAAATATTATGAAAAGTATGGTCGAATTTTATAAAACTCGGTATTTGATAGTTTTTTATACTCTCTTAAGTATTTTTAGAATAAATTTCATTTTTTATGAAAAATACAATAAAACCTTCCATATAAAATGTTAAAAACCCGTTAGTGAAAATATTTGTTTGTCTTAAAAATGGCTCCTACGATTTTGATTAAACTTTTTCTGTCTGCTAAAACTAATACGATATACGAGTATGTACTATCAAAAATTATCAAAATGTACAACGTCTTTTTTTCAATTTTAAAGTTTCTCAATATTTTTATAAATATAAATGTCAAATAAAATAAAAAAATATTGCATAGTAAAATTTTGAAAAAAACAGTTTTCGAATTTTTAAACAAATGTTCCAAATATTTTTGTTTAAAATTTGATATCCCAACAACAGTTTAACAATTTTGTTTGAAATTTTATTTTTGTATATACATACATAAATAAATACTTAAGATTTACATACCAAATGTTTTCCCTTAAAATGTTTTAAGAATTAGGGTTAGGGTCGAAATTCTGTAGGGTCATTATTCTGTTTCAAAAATCTGCATATCAAAATTCAGTTTTTCAAAATTCTAGTTGTACAAAATTCTGCATGACCAAAATTCTGTTTTTCATAATCCTTTATTCCAAAATTCTGTTTTTTTTTTAAATTCTGTTTAAAAAATTCTGTAAGTGAGCACTTTTTTGCATTATCAAACCGATTTCTCTTTTACAACATATTTTAAATTTTTTTTAATACAGAATTTCTAAAAACAAATTTCTTGTAATGGAACTAAATTGAACGTGATTTTGAATTAACTAAATATTTACATACTATCTTAAGGCAGAGTTTTGGTCTGTTTTTTGATGATGAAAAACGAGATGCAAGTGCAAATGCAAGAACATAAATCAGCGTCGATGCTTTTAGTCGCCGACTAAAGAGCTAAGTTGGAAAATGAATGGCGGGTTAAATAAGCTCATATCAACCTGAAAAATTAACTTCTTTTCGCAAAAGCGCAGGTGAATACAGTAAGAAATGGGGTGTAAACTAAAAAAAGAAAATTTTTCGAAAAAATAAGCAAATATCGTGAGTCATGAGAAAAGACTTGAAAGCTATATTAAAAGTATTCATACAACAGCGTAAAGCCGTAGCAAACCTAGTAAGACTTTAATTTCGAAAATGTGTATAGGTAGGTGTTGAAAGTTTTAATTAAGATTATTCCCAAAATCAAAGTCTTGCAGTCCATAACCAGCAATGAATCCCAAGACTTTGATTTTTGGAATAACCTTTACTCATGTTTTTGAAGCCTATTTTTGCTATCATTTAATATCTTAAATTTGCTGTGGGCTCTGGGTCATAGTAGATAGAATGATAAAAAAAAATGTTTTGTGTTATGAGAATTTTTTTAGACAGAATTTGGGAAAACAGAATTGTTACCACATATTTATGCATATAATTTTCTTATACCCTTAGCGTCTTGAACATAAGAGAAAGTACGTGCGACCCAGTCGTGGATTTTATTTAGGTTCAGTTGAACATTTTGTGGTTATTTGAAACCAATTTTTATGCTTTTAAAACAAATCGTTTTTGATATTGTAAAAAGGTACATTTTTTTACATTATCAAAAAGACTTGTTTTTAAATACAGAATTTTGTAATACTGAATTTTGAAATACAAAATTTCGATCATACGGAATTTTGTTCATACCTACCGAATTTTATTCATTCAGAATTTTTTGTAAGTAATCAAAATTTTGAAAAAAAAACATCATTTTTAAAATAGAATTTCGACCTCAACTTTTCCATAGTGTCTCAAATCAAAATAAAGTTAATCCTCAATAAAAAAAACTGCTTCTGAGTAAAATAACTCAAAGTAAATATATTTTCAGGATAAGCTAGCTTTTATTTAACTCAGGCTTAACTCAGTACTAAGAAACTGGCCCTAAATCTTCCGATGAAATATTATTTAATTCCAATAATTGCCCTATCGTGTAAACCAAATATTTTTATATAATTATGAATGTATTTTTGATGGCTTCAGACACTTCGCAATAACAGTTCAACGGCATTAAATCAAAGCTCCGTGTTAGCAAAGCAAAATAATACCAGAACAGCTGATTACATGATTATTGAACTAAGTCTGTAATAAATCGATTCCTAGAAGGTAAGGCACTAAGGAGTTGCTTGAATCTCGCTTTAACAATAGCTCGCCCAAGTCAAAATCCCCAATTTCTGGCCATAAAACGTCCATTACAATGCCTCGGTAGTGCTCTCAATCGGTGGTTACCTTTGGGCCGATTCTGTGTTATGATAAGGTTTTACAAATCCTTGTAAATCCATATCTTGATTCTGTGTAATCACAAACAAATTCCCAGAAAATCATCGATGATGGCTATAGTAAACCAAAATCGGCTCATTAGTGATTTCGAAGAATGAGTAATGATGATAAGCTGGTGAGTAGTCTGGCCCGCAGAGCATTGACATTCCAAAAACTGTTTTACCTTCAACTTGTTATGATTTATTTCTTCTCAGGAAGAAAAGTTAAAAAAAAAAAATAATATTCAACAAATGTAAACGTCCTTGAAAAAAATAGAAAAAAGTAAAATTGATAAGAATTTTGTTGTTGTTGTTGCTGTTGAATACTCATGTTTTTCACACACCCTTATGTTTAAACAAAGACAGTTCTCAAGCTTGTCTCGCTAATGACACTTCAAATGTGTCAGTTCATTTCCCTTTCATGAACATTAGAATAAAAGACTTGTCGCTAATGAGTCAACAAAAAAGCAACATAGCTTATGTTTTTTGCATTATAAACCTTCCTCTATATACAACAGGAACTTCTATGCTTGCTTTAACTCACCCTACACGTGTTAAATTGTCGCACGAGCGGAGTGTTATCGTTGTTGTGCTGTGCATGCTACCATCATCATCATCATCTTCTTCATTTTTGTCCTCGCCATTGAGTGTTGAATGATGAACATTATGACGGCAACAGCAACTTGAAGACGACAAATAACGTCAAGTGTCAGCTGAAAAGGAGACGCCAAACAAAAAACAATACAAAGCAACAACAACAACAACAGAAAAAAAAACATCCTTTACTTCTATATCTTGAAGGATTCAACAAACACTCTATTGTTTTCATTCTGTTTAATGTAAATGAAAAGCAACAATTTTTCACTTCCTGTCGTCGCCTTTTGTTCAAAGCTAATTACCACCCTTCAAATTTCCCGTTATTACAATGACGGGTTGTGTTTACCGGGGGTATAGCGACTAGGGATAGGTAAGGACTGCAGTTTGTAATAATTCTTCTTCTCTCAACTCCTTTCTATTCTTCATTCAAAATTCTTGCTTAAGTTACCATTCGTGATGCAACGAATTCTTCTCCCCTTCGTTTAGTTCTCTTGTTGGCGTTTCTGGTTTTGATTACAAAATTGTAAACAAAACGGTTCTCGTTGGTAGTTGAAGAAGGTAAATAATGAAATATTTCGCGCAACAGAGCTGAACATCAAAAGCAATTATTTATAAGAACAACAAACAAAGGCACGTCATAACCAGTCAATAAATTTTAAGTGTTCATGTGTTGGTTAATTGGCAACAAGGACGAACAAGTATTTAGAAAAACTTACGGAGGTAGCGTTGCACATACTAAAAAATAAATCCACTTTGTACTGAACTGTTACCAACAAATTTTAGAATTACTTGAACAATAATTACTCATTACTTTTCAATATGACTTAAGAAGCCCTAATAGAAGTGTCTGATGTGAGTGTAAGTCAATGACGTATTTGGGTTTCGTGCCAGTCAGATGGGCTGAATCGAATGGCACTTTCGAATTTTGGTGATGAATTCATATTGAGATTTTTTTATTTATTTAACTTTGCCTCCTGCCAAAAAAACTGCTTTTGCCAAATGCTTTGAATTTGTTTGGTATTGAATGTTGGTTGGTATTGATGTACCACAACAACTCATAGTGGGTCGTATGTTGAATTTTAGCGACAAAAATAATTTCCCACGCCAATTCTTAATAATGAAATTTGGTACACTTGATGATTTAAGGAAGCTGAATTCAGTGGAGCCAGGCCAAAAAATGGTGCCTAGTTTTAAAATTAAAAAAAAGTGTTGTGAAATTCAGGAAATGAGTGAAGTTTATCTTTGAAATGTTCTTAAGTATGCACTTTCATATAAAAATCACTCCAATAACTACTGATTTCTACAAAATTTAATGTCGATAGTCCAAAATGTTCAGAAATGTTCTCAAACTAGTTTTTATGCTAATTAAAACAAAATTGTATTGGGAATTATTTTAAGCCACAATCTGATCAAATCTGACCAAAATTTGATGAATTTGACAGCTGGAAGTAATGAATCAAAATTCGAAAAAACCAAAAACAATATAAAGTAATAGTTTTAATAATGTTGATATTTTTTCTGGTTGCATCATTTTAATCTGACATCAGGCTAAGACTTCTGATAGTTGACAGTTGGAAAAAACGGTTTGATTACAATAATTTTTTAGATGTAAGAATATTTAAATTGCTTCATTAATAATGGATGTTTAACTGGTTTTCCAACTGTCTATTATCTGAATTCTTAGCCTGATGTCAAATTTAAATGCAACCAAAAATATGAAAAATATCAACATTATCAAAATTATGACTTTAAATTATATTTGATTTATTTTTTCCATTTTTTGAGTTGTTGATCTAAAATTTGATTCGCTATTTCCAATTGTCAAATTTCTTCCAGATTCAATCAGATTAGATGTAAAAAATAATTTCTAACTCATCTTTTTTTTAGTTAGTACTAAAATTAGTTCTAATCCCTTAGGAATATTTCAGAACACTTTGGATCATCGCATCGTCTTTAAATTTTGTACAAATCAGTATTGGAGTATTTTTGTATATGAAATTAAACTTTTTAAGCGCATATTTTGGAACATCTCAAACATACACTTCACCCAGTTCCTGGCTTCGACAATACTTTATTTTAATTTTTAAATTTGGGACCATGTTCTGACTAAAATTGTGAAGCCCCTGATTGAAGTAGAAAATAAAAATAATCCCCAAATCATCAAGTGTACTGAAGATAATTAAATTGTACTTAGAATTGACGTGGCAAATTATTTCGCTGTCCTACAACATAACCTAAATCATGTCGAAAAAACAATATTTTTGCATGTTAAGGTTTAAATTTATTGAAATAAATTTTGAAAGTTTTTTTTCAGAAAAGAAAATATTAATGTTTTTTTTTTGAAAACGACTGAATTGTTTTCATTATTTTTTATTTAAACACATGTATTAAAAAAGTTTCTACTTTTAAACAAAAATAACGGTAAATTTTAACATCTACTAAAAACTCGTAGAAGAAAATCCCATTTTGCTCAAAAACGACTGCTACGATTTTGATAGAAAATCTTATGTGGCAAAAAAAAAAAATTTATTAACATAAAAGAATGTATTAATATTTTTTAGAAGCTTCTATAATAAGAAAATTATTAAAACCAGTCATATCTTTTTGAAGAAAATCGAAAATAAGGAAAATGGTTCCCTTGGAGATGCCATTATTTATTGACCATTTTTGAAGTCAGTGGTGGTGTCGGCTAAAGTGTTTTGTGATAGGTTAGATTAGGTTAGGTAGAAGTGGCTGTCAGTAAATTAAAACTGGGTCACTCCTAAGTGGAGCCTACGTCTGTTGGAAAGTGCTGGGCATGTACAGAGAAGGTGAGCAATCGTTTCTTCCTCCTCCTCGTCCATACAGCTTCTGCAAAAATCGTTTGAAGGTATGCCAAGCCGCCTTGCGTGCCTGCCTATTAAGCAGTGTGCTATGACACCTGCAACAGAGCTGATGTGCAGTCTGTTTAGAGATATTAAACACATGGAGCGCCTTAAATCAATGTTTGGCCTAATTAGTTTTGTCGCGAAACAAGCTATGATGTTATTCCACCTGGTATTTGTTCTCTAAAGCATCGTGCTTCATCAAAAGCTTACAAGTATACCAATATTTGTCTTTTCAGATAAAATGGATAGCAATATTCCACTTCTAGCGAGTTCATCAGCTTTACAATTTCCTGAAATGTCACTGTGGCCCGGCACCGAACAAAAGTGAATATTAAACTGTTGCGCCATCTCCACCAGAAATGCTCGACAGTTAAGAGCAATTCTAGAGTTTATAGAGAAAGATCCCAGAGACTTAATAGTGGCTTGACTATAAGAGAAGATGCCGATATCTGAGGTTGATATCACGTTTTCTTTGAGCCAAGATAATACTTTTTTTATCGCTAGAAGTTCCGCCTGGAATATGCTACAGTGATTAGGAAGACGGAATGAGAGACTTAAATTAAGTCTATTAAAATACACACCTCCACCAAACCCATCTTTGCTCTTCGATCCGTCGATGTAGCAGTGATTCCACTGATCTTTAAATAATACTATTTACATCCTCCCAGGTGGATCTGGAAGGTATGGTAACTTCAAAGTTTTTGTCGAAGTTCAATACTGGGATTGTGTAGTCGATGTTACTTGGAAGTGATCCGCATGTATTCAGAACAGCAGAGTGGCCAATCCCATTATTGATCCACTGTGAAGAGGCTTTGAGGCGAATTGCTGTGTTCGCAGCCATTTGTTTCCTGAAAATATCCAGAGGACAAGATCTGTTCCATGGGGATTAACTCCAAGTCCACATCAATCAGCACATCGTGTTAGCTTGTTAAGAGTGTTTTGTAAAAGATCCCTTAAAGTATTAGGGTGCTTTCCTGATGATGCTATGATTTGTGATAATTGACTGTAAAAATAATCAAATTCGAGCTTCGTAAGGTAATTGTCACATGTGACAATCTTATTTTTATGATTTTGTCTTATGTGACAGCTTTTTGTTGTCATTTTCATATTAAATTTTCTGAGGTTAAAAAAAAAAAACAAATTAATCTGTTAGTGCCTGTGGAATAATTTTTACCTAACCAATATGTGAAAAATAAAAACAACTAGGGCGGTGAGACTCTTGAAGATTGACCTCACAAACAAACTCGAGCAGAATATTCTGCTTCATTATAGAAAGGCAATAATGCGAAAATTGTTTAAGATCACTTAAACAATACATTGGGTACATTCGGCTTCATGAAATCGATTTTCGACTCCTTACAATTTTTATTTCCAAAATATATACCATTTTTTTTTTTTTAGGGTACACTCAGAAAAAAAAACAAGACCACAAGAAAACCACTTTGATTTAAATATTTGTCGAAAATGAAAATTGATTCTTAAAACTTTAATTCAACTTCGTCCAGTTATTGATTTATAGTTAAATGGAAACCAATTTATTCAACAAATTGACAGTCAAAGGTAAAACTTATTATAAGTGCAAAAAAAGTTTTCAAAAAAATATAAAAATGAATTGCATTTTTTAATCCTAAAAAGTTTCTTTTTACATGGTTTTTATAAAAACAATGAAAGGAAAGGAACTTTATTTTAAAATTTGCGGAACGTGACTATTCAGCTTCGAAAAGTATGTTTCAATCTAATTTCCTTCAAAAGTAGTGTAATTTGTTAGCTAGTGAGTTTTACCTTTGAACCGACGAAATATAAACATAAGCAAAGTAATAATAATTTTTTTCGATTAAATAAAAGTGAATTTTGTTAATTTTTTAGTAAATGTTGGCAGATACTTCAGAAATTATGAAGCGCTCCTGAAATTCTATAATATATATAATATAAATAAATTTTTTTTTAATAATTACTTTGACGTGCATGGAAATTTGAAACTCGATTTCGAAATGTTGCACTTTGAAACTACATTGAGTGTACTTTAAATGTTACAAAAGTTGATTTCAATGTAAAATTTAATTAATACGTTTCGCTTTGAAACTGGGTTAGCTTTGTTAAATCTATATTGCCTATTTAAATCAACAGGTTTTCAACGTGAGATTAAATATGATTCGACTTTAAATCAAATATTTTCTATTAGATTTTAAATTGCATTTTTTCCCTCAGTGTAGTAGCACACGCTGCGCCGGGAAGACGTTAGCAGGTTCATTAAACATTCTCAGCTAGTAAAAACACATTTCTATATACATATGTACGTTAGGGTGGTCGTTAAAAAAAGGTCATCTTGGACGGATCTAAATCCCTCATCTCTTCAGGTTTTTTTCTTTTCATCCCCTTTAGTCGATGTAGGGATTAATTTTATTTCTCTTTATTTTTTCTTCATACTACATAGGTAATTCGTGTAAAATCTGTTAAAAATTTTATTTCATTAACTAATAATAATTTTTCCCAATTTTTTGACAGGAGGGGAAATTTAATTAAAAAAAATTACATTAAAAAAAAATAATTCAAAAAACAACTGCAATGATTACAGTTTTTGTTTGATTAGCTTTTTGGAAAGCCATTCTTATGATTTATTATCAAATTAAGTTCTTTTAATCAATACGTTCAGCAAAATTTGTTTTCAAATAAAAAAATTAAAAAAATAGGTAAAAATTGAATTTTTCTTCAAAATGTTTATATAATAATTTTTTGCCAAAACTGTTTATTTAAAAACACTTAGGTAATTTAAAAATAATCTATAAGAATGATTGATTTTTGAATAATTATTTTTTTTTCTAATTTTTTGTAATTCTTTTATTTACCCCCTCCCATGAATTTTTTTCTTGTCCACTTTACAACTACACGCTTTTTGGGCAGATTTCACACGAATCACTTACCCCCAGTTTAACAAGTTAAACCCCACTTTTGGTTTTAACTTTAGTTCGACAGGACAATTGAACTCAGTTCAAAATTCAAACGAGAGTGTGATACTGGTTATTAGTAAACAGAACAAAAAAGTAAATTAAATAAGCCTCTACAGTGACTTTAGGTGCTGAAAACAAAAAAACTATGTATTTGAAAAAAAATAGGGAATTTTTTTTCTTCATTTGGAACTGATTACACGTCTGTGAAGTTAGCAGGGCAGCTTTCACCCACGAAAATGGGACCTTGACAGGAATTTGCAGTTTTTTTTGCATTTCTACCTATTCCCGATATTGCAGTTCGCCAAAAAAGGGTCTAATCGAGTGAAGTTGGAAGGTCACATAGTGTATCTCAGGAAGCAAGCTTGCTAGAAACTTGCGATATGACTCCAAATTTCCAGTTTTTTTTGCATTTGAACGATAGGCTAGGTTAAAAAATTGAAGTCCTTTTTTAAAAAAAGTTTCACTCTGAAGTTAGCAGGTCAGTATGACATTTTTTTTTCAAAAAAAGTAGTGAAGTAGCCAATTTTTAAAATGGAAATTTTTAAAAAAAGGACTTCCAATTTGTAACCTAGTCTATCGTTGAAATGCAAAAAAAACTGCAAGTTTGGAGCCTAACTGCAAGTTCCTAGTATGCTTGGTTCCTGAGAGATACTATGTGACCTGCTAACTTTACTGTGAAGTAAGCAGGTCACTCGATTAGACCCTTATTTGGCGAACTGCAAAATCGGGAAGAGAAGTGCAAAGAAAAAAAAATCAAAAAAAAACTGCAAATTCCTGTCAAGGTCCCATTTGCGTGGGTGAAAGTTGACCCGCTCACTTCGAAGACGTGCTGACTACGGCCCATCCCAATATAAAAACTCAACAACGACCACCCTTATGAACATATTTTTCGGTTAATAGATTTTGCAACTGGAGTTGGTTTAAACCAAATTTCTCCTATTGTCCAATTCCAATTGCGTTCAAATGCAATTTTCTTGGGGTTGGTAGATGTCAAGTGCAAGTTAGTTAGTTAGTTCCGAATGGTCAACTGAAATGGGCCAAAATTATAATGTGTGAGACCACTTCTTCGAGTTTCCAAATCAATGAAATTACTTTTTAACAGCTCTCAGTACTTGTCTCTGAAAGTGATGCCAATTTTTTAATAATTTTATTGATTTGATTAGCATAAATGTGACAATCAGCCATCACCTTAGCCGATTCTACCACAAATCATGAAATTCCTCTGCAGTGAGAGTTTTTCGCTTGCCACGGTAACGGTTGTGTCATTTCGAACAACATACGTTTAGCAAACACTATTCAAAAATGGTTCGATCCATGAATAAAAGTATTATGTGGTTCGAAATAACAAATATGACTTATTGAATCTTTGCTGCTCGATATCATACAAGTCAGTTTGGGGGGAGTCATTTGCTAATCTTGTAAATAAAGGGTGACGTATGTTGATCAGAATCGATGCATGTTAGTATCCATAGAATACAGAAAATAAAAGCAAATTATTTGATTTAACATTTTTCAACACTCTTAATCAATTTTTGGTTTTTTTAATTAAAGTCGAGTTTTATCGATATATCTAGTTGTTATGTGTTGTACATTTAGTTGTATGTATTGTTGTTATTTAGTTGTAAGTTATGGTGGGGATATGCCAAAATAGAGACATTTAGAAATACAAAACATTTTTTTTTTTAAATATTTGTAAATAGTATATGTATTTACATTATATTGATTTTTGTATTGAGCTTGCCATCAGGTTTCGAACTTGGAACGAAAAAAAGTGTCAAAAGTAAAAAAAATTAAAAAAAAGATCTTACCTAAATTATCTAAAACTGAATTTTTAATAAAAATTTCGGATGTAAATATTCAGGTATGAGAAATTGGTTGGAAAATTTAATAAAACAGTGCTGTCATTTAATTTCATTTGGTTTGGCTGAAGAATTTTTAAATTTGGAAGAAACGTAGATCTCTAAAAAGCGAAGTAGGTTTTTTTCCTCATAATTGGAGTAAACTTTCTCGGATTGGATTAAGGTTCGAACCTTGCATGCCATATATCGAACACATGATCTACTAGCTTAAACGGTTCTTGTAAAAAGTGGAGCAAATTCCTAGTTAATACCTCAAAAGGGCGGAAGAACCATTAAAGTGTCACTTTGCTGAGAATCATTCATATATCCCAGGAAAAGATCATTTTTCAATCATTTCCAAATAACTTTTCTCATATTTTAAGCAAGAGCAAATTTTATTAATATTGGTGTGCTTTAATTTAAAGCACTCTTCACATCAATTAATTAAAAGAAAAAATAAAAATAAGCAATAATTATCATCAGCGCCAGCGTCAGCCATACGTTCGTAACGTTTCCAGTAGTTACCATCGATAGTAGGCCTTATTTCAATCAACAACGATTTTATCTTGAAATTTAATTCTTTTATTGTGTTTTTTTTGTATTTGTTAATTTTTTTCAATTACACGTTAAATATTATCCAAATTCACGATTCACTTCTCTATCAGTTCATCACCAGTCGTTGGACTATTTTTTTTTGTTTTTTTTTTTTTTGTTTATACCTATCTTCCCAATTTTGTTGTTGTAGGTATATTAACAATCATATTCGATATCCTTATTTTTTAATAATTATTTACGAAACAAATTCACACACAAACACACAAACTATTTACATCGCAAGTTATTGTATATGCATTTTTATTTTTATCCACTTTAACTACGAAATGAGTATGAAACGGCCATTCTGGGATTTTATAATAATGTGGCCCACAACCGGCAGTGACGTTTACTGTATGATACGGCGGCGCGGCGTGGCGTGGTGGCCGGCGTTCGATGTAATCGTGTACCTACGTTAAAGTCACATTTTATTAGCGGTCAATGGTGTCCTCAATTTCGTTGTTAAATTATGTTTTTTTTTTTCGTTTTTTAATTATTTTTTTTGTGTTGCCTTTGATTATCAGGTCCTTTTAAAATAATTACTATCCATATAGAGTACAATACATATGCATATATGCACTCTTTTGTCTGTGTGAACAGCATAAAGGAATTTTAATTACTCACTAATGGATTATTATTCTATAGACAAAAATGCAGTATTAAGTGATACAATGAAACAAGAAAAAAAAAGTTTGTGATTAAAAAAATGAAAATTGACTATAGTTAATTGTCCTTAAATGTTTTGTAATTTATTTTCCGATATATATTTTAATTTTTCAATCAATAACTCAAGTGTTTTAAGAAATCACTCATCAAAATTTATAAAATTAAACATGATATGATTTTAATATTTATGTCTATAGTTTTTTTAGTTAAAAAAACTAAAATTAAAAAAAGTATTTAAGTATAAAAAAATTGTGTAGAGGAAAATTGTTTGTGTGCCTTAGACTTTTTAGAATAGTTCCATTTTAAGTCGTCTGTTACACAATTTTGTGATGTTTTTTTAATATGACGAAGGCTTTAGTATGGGGAGTTAACGGGCATTCATACTATGATTAAAGTAAATTCTTGCCAAATTATACCTTATTGAGTATTGTTTTTTTTTTAAATTAACTCAAAGTCAAGGGGTTATGGCTTCCGTAATGTTTCCCTGGTGGGAGTTACCCAACTTTTTATTTTATTTTTGTGCACGGAACCATTGTTCATGAAATTAAAATCCTACAAAGGTTTTTTAAACCCCTACAAAAGTTATTAAAACCCTATAAATGTTTATTAAAATGGAATTAGTATGATACTATCTAGTTAGAAAGACAGAAAAAAAGGTTTACAAATGTGAAAGAACTAGTAATTGAATAAATATTTAAAAAATTGTTGACTAAGCCCTTAACTAAAAGCTGTTTAAAATTTTGCGCCTCTAAATTTATGTTGTCCGGCTGAAGAAATAATTTCTGAACTTGAAAATTCATCCGAGATTGAGCTTAAGTGTAACTTGGTGGGATTTAGGGTGGAGCTTCAAATTTTATTTTCAATTTTGCTATTCTAATAGTGTTAAAACATTACATAATTACATAAGCAATACGATGAAATAAAAATAAAAGTAAATAACTCTTTTTTTAGTCCTCTAGCTCAAAATTTTGCAAAATTAGAAGTGGTCCCAAATAATTTTTTCGACTCTGTCACTCTGAACGTATAAATCCTCGAGAAGTCTACTGAATAGACTGAAAAATTAAGATATTTAATTTTGAATAAAAAGTTTTAAGTGTAAAATTGTCAAATTGGGCTTAGTCTCGGAGTTACCAAAAATATTAAAAAGTGGCCAGTAACGCAAGGGTTTAGTTAGTAGCATTATTGGTGGCATGCTTACTGACCAACGAAATATAATCAATAATAAGAACCGTTGTACGTAACTGTTAAAAAAGTCTATACAATTTGCTCTAAAAGTGTATTCAAAAACAGAACCTTATTTAATTTCCAATAAAAAATTCAAACAACTTCGAAGTCCAAATAAAACTTTTGATTTTGTACTGTAAATGGAAAAATATCGATTTTTTGTTAATATCTCAGCAAACTAATTTTTGTTTTCAAAAAATAAATGCTCAAAAAATTCCGCATAGAAAAGATTATAACCTTTTTCCGTAGGAGCAACAGATTTAGAGAAAAACGTGTACCTACAAAAAATATAAAATTTTGCACTTAAAAATTAAGTGGCGCAACAGCTCATGGATAACCAGGGCCTAGTGAATAATAACTCTCAACCATTCCTGTGTGCGTGTTGTTGGCAGGAATGGAGGGGACCTACAATTTTTTGCCGAGTCCGAATGGCTAGGTGAGAAGCATTTATTCATGACAAGTATACTCTTGGAGGATTTGTCAGTTCCTCGCAAGAGGCAGTACCTCGGAAAAAAAAATTTCTGTTTTTAGATGGCAGTGGCCGGGAATCGAACCCAGACCTTTGGCATGATAGTCCTACGCACTTTTTTTTTTTTTCAAATTCATTTTTATTTTCAATTTTCTTAAAACTATCTTAAAGCTAGACAAAAATTCATAAAAACTAGCCTACTTATCAATATCTTAAAACTAACTTACTGGCCCCAGTCGGGCGCTCTAAGTTAAACTATAATAACTTAATGCTAATGCCTAATAATTAATTAATTAATTAATACTAAATCCAGGTCGGTTTTCTTTTTTACCGAGAAGAATTTACAAAAAACTCGGTATCTATGTCTTTATTTTTTTTTGGTTTTATATAAAACTTACAAACTACATAAAACTAAATTAAAGCTAATTAAAACTAATTAAAACTAATTAAAACTAATTAAAACTACTTAAAGCTACTTAAAACTATTAACAACTAATTATAAACTAATTACAACCTACTTATAAGCTACTTACAGACTACTTACAAACTAGAACAGCCACAGCATGCATTTTCCGGTTTTATAATTTTTTTTGTATTTTTGTGGATTTTATAATTTTTTTGTGTTTTTTTTTTTTTTTTTTTTTTTTTTTTACAGTCCTACGCACTAACCATCATGCCACGAGGTACTACAAAAATTTTGCACTTAGCAACTGTTAATTTTCTCATTATAGATAAATTTTCTTATATGTAAATTTTAGATAAGATTCAGCATATCAAAATTTTCAAAAAAAAAAAAAAAAAAAAAAAGTTTCAATTTTTTTTTCGGAAAAATTATTAGATAAGATTCAATAATATTGCATATCAAAATTTAAAAAAAAAAAAGTTTCAATTTTTTTTCGGAAAATTCGATATTTCAAAAACGGGCTGACAAATATTTTTTAAATTTTATTTTTATATGCACATAAGTAATACTTAAGATTTTCATACCAAAATTTTTCCTTAAAAATGTTTTGAAAATTATTTAAAAAAAAAACCGATCCAACGAAATCCAACGATTTAAAATTTTTCTGTCCATACAATTATATTCAATAAAGAATTAAGATTGCGTTCTTTTTTCTATCTCAAACTCTCAACGAAGTTTTTTTTAGATAATTTAAATGTCGTGCTTATAAACATTCAATTTTCTTAAACCCTCAGTGCCTTAAACATAAGAGCAAGTACGTGCGAATAAGTCGTTGTCTTTTTAAAGAAAAGAAGATCTGAGTTTGGCTCAGATCGTATAAAAAAATTTTGTCTATCGATTAATAAAATTTTAATAAATTTTTTAATAAAATTTGCTCCACTTTGAAGTTCTTGCATGATTTTCTTAGAATGTATTGCTTTTACGAAAAAAAGTATGTTAATTTTTTTAGCGTAGAATGACATAAGATACAATTTGTACATATTTTTTTCAAAAAATGTATAGTTTTCGAGAAATTAAGAAAATAACTGAATTTTACCCACTTTAATCCCCCTAAAAATTAAGGCCAAGGCCAATTTTACGGAAGCTTTCACCAGGAAATGCTCATGACGTCAAAACAAAGCCCTCCACCAAAATTCAGCTTTGTCGGAATTTTCCGTAGTTTTGCCTTTTTTTTTGTCTATGTGTCTTTCCTGGGCAAAGAGGGGGATTTTTGTTTTAGCTCGAAAAATAATGGTGCTTGTCATACAACCATTAAAGAAAAGCTTAATTCATCTCGAAAACGGCTCAAAAAATTTTGAACAGTGAATTACAAAGTACTTTTTGATAATTTTTTTTTACCAAAAACTGTTATTAACGTCACCTGCCATATAGGTAATGGTTTTTTGATTTTCGATTTTCTCACTATCGGCTCAAACAATTACAGTCAAAATTTATATAAAAAAGCCACTTTAATGTTAATAATACTGCATATCAAAATTTTGAAAAAAGAAATCATTTCGAAAATGGGTTAGTGAATTTTTTTGAAACAAGGTTTATAAATGTATATTTATTAATAAATACTCCAAATAATTTTTAAATGTTACCAACATTTTATATATAAGAAATTATTTAAAAAAAAACACCCCCTTCCAAAGATTTTAATTTTTTTGTGCATACATTCATATTTTTCAAGTAATCAAGCCTTTAACAAAGTTTGGCACTTCGGACTTGAGTACAAACTGCATAGGGATCTTCCCAGGCAGTACTTCGAAATACTTAAATCCTACGTTACGAACCGACTCTTACCTCTGACCTATCTATCCAGAACAAACTAATGTTATATAAGCAAGTATTGAAACATATTGGACATATGGCATCCAACTGTGGGGCTGTACAAAGAAAACAAATGCTGAACCCATCCAAAAATTCAAAAGCAAGGTTCTTTGCGGAATAATAAATGCGCCTTGGTATATAAGAAACAGCGATATACAACGTAACCTTCAAATTAAAATGGTTACAGAAGTGGTTAAAAAACACGCTGTATCCCACAATCAGCGACTGCAAAGTCATACCAACTCCGAAATGGAGACCGTCTTAAATGTGCGAGACAATGTTCGGAGATTAAGAAGAACCAAGCCTCATGAGCTGATGGTCTAAAAGCTATGGGAAAGTGTTACAACTTAAACTTCCCACAATGCGATTTTTAAATTAAGATAGAAAAATCATTTGTCGATCTTTCATAGATTGGTCCTGACTCACCGGTTGTTTTAGTGTGGTAAGAGTCCCACACTACTCGGTACCGATTCTTACCGAGTGTCTTTTGAAGATTTCCATCCGATAATAATAATAATAATAATAAAAAAGTAATTAAACAGCATACTTGTTTTTGAGCTCTAAGTTCTTAAGTTACAAGTGATTTGAACATAAAACCAAGAACTTGCGATCCAGTCGTGTTTTTACTTAATAACAGTTCTGTATGTTTCTGTAGTCAAAAATTGAACTACCTGTTGAAGAAGAAGAAGAAGAAGTTGAAGGCCGAAGTACCAAAGACACAAAGTTGTTGTTGCCATTGGAAATGAGGCAATAGGTTTGGAAGTTGGATAGAAAGTGGTCAGGAAATCTCTAAATAGAAATCAGGATATGGGTAGGGTAAGGATAGAAAATCGGAAAGGGTTAGAATATCCGCTACGGAGGTGATGACATGCTCGTTCTGCTCGACTTAACTCCACGGATAAGGGGGGATCTTGCCCCCGTAGCTAAAGCTCACCTCAAAAAAAAAAAAAAAAAAGAAGTCCTTTCTATCGCTGTTGAACCATACTTACTTTACACTACGGGCTCTAGCTTGCTCTACCTCACCCCCTGAAGAAAAAAAATTTAGGTATTTATCAGGCTTCTCGGAAGCTCAGAAAAAGACATTACTTTTCATCCACATTGACATGATTTACATTAATATGTTTATTAAGAATTTTAGGGAAGCGACTGTCATACTTACATAAATAAAATAAAATATGAAAAGATTGAAAACGTCAAATGTTTGGTGCTGAATTCAAATCCGTTTTTAATCATCAGCTCGAGTTTTGGACATTTTCCTATTCGATCTCGTTCTCACGGAGCTCTTAAAAGGTTTATAATTTGAAAACTAACGGATTTTTTGTTTGTCCAACCTCACGACACGAATGTATATAATGCTTTACTGAGCTCTACATTTGTGTTCCTTTTTTTAAATGCAGAACTCCACTTCTTCTATATTTGTTGGTCAATTTAAGCCCAGACTTTTCATATCAAACAAAAGGTCCGTCCAAATTAGGTCCACAAATAATATTATCCTCTAATAAAAGATAAACAAAAAAACAAAAAAACACAATCATTCAAAACCTTCTATAAACCTAAAAGTGACAGCCAATATACTAACCAATGATAAACAACATAATATTTTCGATGATTAAATTAAGAAAAGAGAAGAAAACAAATAAAAAGTTCTTGATCCCTGACAGCATCAAAGATTAACATGCATATATGTCAATTTGTTTGTGTTCCCTTCATCTTCTCAGGACTGTCGAATGTATATTCTTACTTCTTCAACTCTTCTTATCCCAATGGAGAACAAAATAGAAAGATAAAAACATCTGCGTATATGGAAAACAACACCACTTCGAAGCATTAAAAAGGACTTAACTAAAACAAGAAGACGACCAAGAACAGTTACAAAACAGGACATAACATCTGACAAACACAACAAAAAGCCTTTCTAATCCCTGCGACTAAGCTTGCGAATGTCTATTTCTTTTTGTCTGTAATTGTGAGTGTGTTGGGGTGAAGGTGAGGGTAGTGACTGACTAGAGGAGGCGCAGCAAAACAAATTGTCCCATTTAAAACGTTCGTCCTGTTTAGGGATACCTATATCTTTTATCCTTTGAATACACACTTACAGGTGAAGGATCGACACAAAAAAAGAGAAAGGAACTCCAGTTAAGCCCGGAGAGTATGAGAGCATACGGGATTAAGTTGAATACGTTCGTGACTCTTGGCAGCAGCAGCAGCAGAATATTTGCAAATGGTCACCATGACCACCCCACTTTCAATCACTGCGAGTTACAATCGGATCTTGACAGATGGACAAAGCTAAATACACACATCAAACCTTCGGCCATTCGATGAAACCGCTGTGCAAATGCCATCAGTATGATGTTTGTGATGTTGATTTTGATGCCCTTTGTTTGGCTCTTTGAAGTGGGCTGCCAGGTTCATGTAATTTGTGAGAACTATACAACATAAAGGGCCTTCATGAAGTATTTTGGCCATGCACGGACAACCAAACATACCCTGCACGCATATCGTCATTGTAACAATGTACCTCCTAGCATCACAGGACATTGCTGATGAGATGAAGACTTAGTCCCTGAGTTTGACAGTCAAATTTATTTTGGAGAAAGGTAAACGGAGGGAACCTTCTTCAAGCTCACACAAACACACAACTTTATGTATGACTTCTTTAAATCTTTGAGGATTCTTTGAGTCGAGGGTCCTTCTTATTCCTGGTTCTTTTGATATGATTCAGTAAAGTAGGTATAATTGTGGAAATTTCATTTATCCCAAGGAAAATGTCCTCGGGGAAATAAATCACTTTCATGGGGCTAATTAAAGTTAATCCGGCAGTTCGGATCAAGAGAGAAGTGGAAAAGTTTTCGTCCTTACTTTTGGCCTATCACGTCCGCATATCCTTTTTCCAATTTTTCATTTATTTTTTTTTTTTTATTTTGTGTGTTCCCTCGTCCATTGATGTTAATAACTGAACCTATGGTTTTATTGTTGGTAACTCATATTTTTTCACAAAGTCAAAGGAGGAAAATGAAGAAGAAAATTGAGGCAAACAAATTTGCAAAGCGAAGTCGGTCCGGTTTTCCCTAAACATTTTCGATTTCTCTTTCAATGATATAAGTTTTTTTTGTTTTTTTTTCTCTACATTCAATGCGTGCTAGTGAGTCTAGGAATAGCAGGAAGGAAGCTTTTAAGGAAACGTGTGTGATGTGTGTGCCATAGAACTTGCTTTATTCACATGTAGAATTTTTTTGGCCAAACAAAATATAAGTAAAATTTGCAGAAAAACTTCAAAAAGGATATTTGATTGGAAGCGCAAGAGAGGTTGAATGAAAATGAAACTTTTTCTTGGATTTAGTAAAGTCTCCGGGGGATAATTCTTCTCTGGGTTTGTATAATTTTTTTTTGCTGCGTGCGTGTTAGGCCCAGACTTATACTTGCTCTTTCAATACCAAAAGGGAAGTGTGAGATTCGTACAGGGATTTTGTGATCTGAATGAATTATTCAGATGCTTTGGGCCTGGGTGAAATGTTGTGGGCCTTTTTACAGTTCTCAGAGGTATGAGTGTGTGTGTGTGACTATGAGTCAAGTCAAGTTCTTGCTTGGCATATGTTTGTCTGAATTAATTGCTAGCAAAAAGGTCGTAGGGAAATTTTGGAGATTAAAATCGTTGTAGGCATATTTTTAAGGTTGATGGGTTGCTTGGATAGAGGGGGTGGTGGAAGGTCGAGGGCAGTAAAGATATATTATAATGATGATGGGTAACTTCAAGCAGGGCTTTGAACCGAAAGAGATTGTTATCTATGATATTTTTATTCAAAGAAGACACAAAATCCTTGTGAACAGTTTTCTTTTGTCAGAGAGAGTTTATCACATGGGTGTTATCGATTTTATTATCAAAATTTAAGTAAGTTGAAAAATGTGCTGAATGGGTCATTCTTGTGATACAAATTTTTGTTTTCCATTTAAATGGCCTTTTCTGTAATATTGATTTTCAATGAATATAGATTTTTTGTGGGGATAGACATTGCTTCCACATTCATTTATTAAAGGAAAAAAATATAATTTAAATAAAGTGGTTAAAATCAAGGGGTTGAGTACGAAATTTGAAAATTAAAAATTCGCATTCGAAATCTTACATTGCTAAATCTCGCATTTGAAAAATCTCGATTTTCATAATCTCGCAATAACAAAAACCCGTCTAAAATTTGATCAAAATAACATTTTTTGGAAAAGCCAATTAAATGGGAGATTTCCTAACTTCTGTAACTCTAACTAAAATTGAAATTGTTAAAAATGGATTTAAAAAAAATAGGTTAAATCTAAAGAAAAAGTTTTTCTTCCTGATCTTTGCATCGCAGGACTTTTAAACTAAGAAATTTGAATATGCGAAGTGTTGATTTGCGAGATTTTAATATGCAATATTCTAAATTGCGAGATTTTAGTTGGTATTTCGAGATTTTCGGTGCAAGATGTGAATGCGAAGTTGTTAAAATCGAGATTTTATATTTGCGAGATTATGAAAAGTAAGTTTATTAATTTGCTAGATTTTGTTTTTCGTTATTTTTATACAAATTCGAGAATTCGTTATTCGATATTTTGGTTTGTAAGACCTCGTACCTCTCCCGATTAATTTCAAATGCGTTGATCTTTTACGCTGTTGGCCTGGATATCGATATTAGCCTATTGTTTTTCCTGGAAAGGTACCTTTTAACTAGTACTTCGTTGCATGATGGTAAGTGCCGAAGGTCTGGGTTCAATTCCCAGCCGCTGCCACCTTAAACCAGAAATGTTTTTCCCGAGGAACTGCCTCTTGCTAGGAACTGACAATTCCTCCAAGAGTAAATTTGTCATGAGTAAGTGCTTCTTATCTACCCGTTCGGACTTGGCAAACAATTTTAGCCCCCGTCCATTCCTACCAACAATACGCACGCAAGAATGGTTGAGAGTTGTAAGTCACTAGGCCCTAGTGCTCCACGAGCTGTTATGCAACCAAATTGATTTATTTTTATTTAGGTTTAATACTATTTACTGCCTCTTGCGAGAAGTTTTTTTTTCCCGTGGGTAGGTGCAAAACCTGTTTCCAGGCTCTATGAGGACCGAAAAACGCGTGCTCATAGAAGTGTGAGATTCTTACTACACTAAAACCACCTCCACTTCCCGATTGCAACTAAGTTGAAACTTATCTAGCAATTTATTTTTAACGAAGTTAAGTAACGTGTTGCAGGTTACTTTCCGGTGAAAGTTCCTGCTTAATCCGCGATTTTAAAGCGGTTTTCTGTTCACCGCACCAAGTCGGAAGGTTTTGTTCTTCGCAGACGGCGTACTAAATTTGACTCGTCAAGAATGTCAATAATCGTTGAATTAGCGTGTTCTAATAGTCGATTTCTATGTTTTCGCACGAAACATTTTAATTTGTCCCGGACCGTAGGAGTCCCGAGATCTCTGTGAAGATCTTCGTTTCTTATATACCACGGAGCATTTTTAAATGACCTAAGCAATTTATTTTCAAACGTTTGTAAGTTATTTAAGTTTGAATCGCAGGTACACCCCCAAAGTTGTATACCATAAGTCCAAACAGGTTTAAGAACCTGTCGGTATAAAATCAATTTATATTCAATACTAAGCGTTGAATATTTACCGAGTAACCAGTTCATATCTCTTAATTTACTTTTTAGTTCTTCGCATTTCTTTTTCACGTGCGGCTTCCATTTTAATTTCGCGTCTAGAGTCATTCCCAGATACTTTGCCTCATTTGCAAATGGAACACGAGCGGTATTAAGAAAGACGGGTAATCTATTTATTTTTTTATACGTAAAGTCCACGTGGACTGACTTTTGTTCATTGAGCGCTATTCGCCATGTTTTCGTCCACTCATTAGCATTATTAAGAGCATTTTGTAATTTAATTGTAGATTCGCTAATCGTTTTGCCTACTGCTAGTATTGCAGTATCATCAGCAAACGTGGCTACAATAGTGTCATCTGTTTGAGGTATATCGCGTGTAAATAAAAGGTACAGAACTGGACCTAATACACTTCTTTGTGGTACCCCAGCCACTATTTCTTTGAAATCAGAATAGTCATTTCCGTGTCTTACGCGAAAAAGTCTTTCATTTAGGTATCCGTTTAGAATATTGTTAAGTCCTTCAGGCAGAACTTGTCTTAATTTGAATTTGAGGCTATCGTGCCACACCTTGTCAAACGCCTGCGTACGTCCAAAAAGACAGTCGAGAAGTAAAGAAAAAAATTTAAGAGTTTTTCGTATTTTTTTTCCTACCAAAATGTACACTGTACCTACAATAGTGTACTGATTTTATCAAAATCATTGGAGATGTTTTTTGAGATAAATCAGCTTTTCCTTAACTTTTGTATGACCGTTATTTTTGAAGCTAATAAATTTCAATTTCCCCTCTGGAGAATTACCTAAAAGCTTTAAGTTCAAAATTTGAAGAAGATCGTCTCTTTGTTAGGTAGACAGACAGCGTTTAACACTTTATTGGTGTTCTCTATCATCGTAATATTATGTTTGATTGTTATCCCGATTTTTCTTTCAAGAATCCAATATTTTCTGTATAATTCCTTTATTGCTGGGAAAATAAATAGTTAGCTTGACTATTAAGAAGTGGTTTCTGCGAAATTTGGCCATGATAGCGTTGATGTCCACTGAAAAACCACTTATATTATATAACAGATAAAAGTTTGGTCCTAGGACACTTTCTTGTGGTACACCGGATATAATTTTCTTTAGTTTCGAGTAATTTTAGTCGTACCGTATCCTGAAAAAAGTCGGTTTGTATTGTAAGATTTACTTTGTAGTACTGTCTGTTAAGGTCCCTATGCAGTTTGTACTAAAGTCTCAAATAACTTTGTGAAACGCTTTGGAAACATCTAAGAATAGAGCCGATCATACTTGTTTTCCTCGAAACAATATCTTTTTCACAAAATTCATCAGTCGATCCACTTATCGTGAAATGTTTATTCCTAAATCCAAACTGTGAGATATTCATTGTAGAGATCAGCCTTCTGTTTTGGTTTCCCAATTCATTTAACATTTTCAAATTATACTGGCGGGTTTTTCAGTATAGGGGTGCTTGCATGCTTTCGTTAAGCAGTAATTCCGTAGAAGCATCCTCCAATAGACTTCTCCGGAATCTACAAAGTGAATCATTTTTAAGCTAACAGAGTTTTTTAAGTTCACTGAGATGGTTAAAAACTGTCTTATCATCTGAGAATCTCGTAGTTTGACAATTTTTTCCGGCACTTATTTAATATCAGCTCCTTTTTTTCGACACGATATTTTATTTCTGTTTCTCTCGAGCTCAAAATGAGTGACTGACTTTTCGTAACCATAAAGTGTGTTATTTTTGACAAGTTTATTCAACTTTTGATAGTTTGTCCTTTTTTCAAACAAGATATATGATTTGTATGTTCAGCTATAAGTCTATCTCTATACTCATATCGATTTGTTAGGCACAACAAATTCTTTAAATATTACTTCTTTAAAACATTTTTCAAAGACAGTAATAAAAAAAACACTCTACCACTCATTAAAATTCCCTAAGCCACTTTTAAGCCTTAAAAAAATAAAACAATGCCTTAGCACCACTTAATCCAGGAGTTACCTTATCTATAAATAATTTCAGAAGACAAAAAAGAAACTTCCACATTAAGCCAATTCCACTTGAAAACCAAAAAAAAAAAATAACCTCAAGGCCACTTTCCTGGGAACTTCCTTTTGTGGTTTTTATATTCCCCATTGCAGATAAGTATACATCTTCACCTAGAAGAACCTAAATTATTGTAAGGTTGACACTTCTGAACCATCCAATCCAGAACAAAAACAAGAAAAAAATATCTTAAATTAATTTAAACTTTTTCGCTCCTTCTTTTCTTTTGTTTGAAATAAATTGCTAGTAGAAAGAAAAGAAATCACAAGGACTTTTTCGATGGACGTTCTTCATCTTATTTCTATATCATCATCATCATCATAATTGTACTTCGGAAACACAAAAGAAATTACAAAAAAAAAGAAAGTAAAATAAAACTTAAAAATTACAAAGAGGAACTTTTTTCGGTGCCCTTCTGTCAAGTCGATATCCGCCCAATTTCCCTTAAAGTTGATTAAATTCCAAGAAAAGAAAAAAACTGAAGGAAGAGATTTTGAGATAAAAATTTAAGGATGCCATGTAGAAAAAATTAAATCATAAAATAAAAAGATTTTTCTGTATGCAATCAGATTAACTAATTAATAAAATTATTATTATTAACCTTGAACTATTATAATTTATGTGCGCTAGTTCGACGGGCCGATAGATTAATTTAAAATTAAAAAAAATAAAGTAAGAAACGGATACAGAAGAAGTTTGTAAACTTAAAATATTCTGCGGCTTTTATTTATGCAGAATATACTTCCATGTCAGGTACATTGGTACTTACTAAAAAAATTGGTCTTTAAAGTTTCTTAGAGAATATGCTGAGTCCGAACAGGTTTCAACCTCAAAAGACTAGAATCATTCCAGTACTGGAATTAGGATTATGACTCGAAAAAAAAAAATTTGGCTGGATTCCGTCTTTACGAGTATTAGAATTTTGTTTATTGATTTAGTTTTTTTTTGATTCATGCAAAAAGCTTTCTTTTCGAGATTTTAATCAAACTTGACAAAAAAGAAAGTGGGTCCCAGAAAAACGCCTGCATTATGAGTTTTGAATATACCGGAAAATGAAGGGACTATAGTGTATAAATGCCAAATTCCCATCAAGAGAATTTTAATGTGTTTTACCCACAAACTCATCGTCATGGCTTAGTTTATATTAATGGCAATTCGCATCAATCGGCAACGAAAAAATTGCTCATGCAATTCGCACTTAGCTATTCGCAGCTTTATGAAAAGCACTTTAACGTTACTGATAGTAAGTTAAACCTATATACATATGTAATCTTGGCTTAAGACCAGTTTGTAAAAATGTGGTTCAAGTTTTGATGTTCAGCTTTTACCAGATAAAAGGCCAGTTGTACAAATATGTTTCAAGTTTTAATCCGTGGCTTTACGATTTTAAAAATGCTGAACCACGGATCAAATTTTGACCCACGTTTATACAACTGGAATCTAGCAAGCATATTTTGCTACTATCACATACTTGAAATGTCGTTGAACCTCAGGTAACCCGCTAAAATTGGAGAGTAAGAATTACCAATGGAAAACTAGGTAAAAATTTTAAAGGAAGCAATACAATCATCAATTATTTTTAAATTATCACGAATAACGTCAATTACTCCATGTGTAATAAGTCCGCTATTATACGAAGACTTTTAAGTAACCATTGAATGTTTTCAAATGAAAAAAAATATCTGATTTTATCTTCGCCCTCATTTAATTTAAAAAAAAAAGTTGACTTAAAAGTCCACTGTGTAAAAGCAGACTAAATGACGTCTTTTTTACTTTGACCATAGTCTACCAACAGACCCCTACACCTTTGTTTCTATTATTAGCTGCAAAATGAATTTTAGAATCTGAAAATGGGAAACAAAGATAAAATGGACTGAAAAATTCGATTCAATTCATAAATTAAATAAATATATAGTTATATTTCATATTTTACTTCAACATAAGTTAGTTTTTGTTTATAATTTTGCTCTTTTTCCACTTTTAATTTTCATAAAATTCACTTTTGTGTTGTGACAGCCATTCAGGGGTACCATATTACAAATACAAAAATATAGACAGCTGCGGATACGTTTTATTGGAAATTTATTACTATACTATTTATAAAATCCCAAAAAAAAACACGGGTACTGTAATATTTTTTTTCAATCCAAGTCAAATTTTCTATTTTTTTATAAAGAGTCTTTTGGTATGGAATCTTTTAGTAGAAAAGTAAACAAAATCAAAAAATATATAAATAAATAAAATCTTATTTTAAACAAAAAGCTTTCAACGTATTTTAAAGTAGTTAAATGTGACTATTCTATTCTCAGAACCGAAAAGATTACCTTAGAAGAATTTTTGGTTTAAAGCATGCTTATAGCCCAAATAAATATTTTCAATAATATAAACCCTTGATCGCTCTATCTTGGAGGCAAATTCACGGGTCCGAAACGTGAAATGCGGTAACCAAAAGTTTCCTCCAATAAATACATTTTGGCTTGAGCTGTGTGACATGTTGTGCCGTCTTGTTGAAGCCACAGCTCCTGCACATCATGGTTGTTCAGTTCAATGATGAACGAAAAAGTCAAAAATCAGGGCCCTTTAGTGGTCATCATTGACTGAAACGTTCTGGCCAGCATAGTTTTTAAAGAAGTACGGACTAATTATTCCATCAACCCATAAATCACACCAAGCAGTCAGTTTTTGTGGACATAACGATGTCTCAACATTCACTTGAGGATAGTTATCACGCCAAATGCGGCAGTTTTGTTTATTGACGTATCAATTCAACCAAAAGCGAGCTTCATCGCTAAACAAAATTCGGGCGATACATATTTCGAACAGAACCATGATTTACAAAATATGTAATTGCTCAGGCGTCAGCCTATTCATGTTGAAATGCCAAACCAAACTAAAAATAAATAACTTGACAGCTGACAAAATGGCCGCCAGTTAAAGTAGTGTTGCCAACTTAAAGTTCTATACTTATAAAAAAAAACTTTATAATACGTTTCGTTTTAGATTTCATCATTTTCATTGACGACTATGTCGATGTCAATAAAAAATTGATTTGGAAACATACTTAAAATAATAATAAAATTATGCAAGTAAAAATTTTGAATATATAAATTTTTGGATTTTCAATCGTATTTTTTTCCAAAATTCAATGTTTCAAAAACAACAATTTGCAACTTTGTTATCAAATTGTTTATTAAAAAATTCTTAAAATACAGCTTTCCAAATTTTGTATTGAACATTTTTGAAAATTAATTTTAAAGAAAAAGAGTGGCACATCAGACATGGCTTAGGGTGGCATTAAACCTAAATCCGCCATTGGATGACCCACTTCACGTCTTCTCCGGCCTAAAAAGCTTCCGAGCTGCTCAAGTAGCAGCTGCAGAATTAACTAAGTCTTCTTATATTGAGGTGTGGAAATATGGTGGTGAAATTTCGAACCACTGCAAAGTCAGTCAGTCTGAGCCCGTCTTGTGAGATGTAGGCTGTGTTTTCCAGTTTTCTAACCAAATAAACCTACCGTGCTTTCAGTCTAAAAATCATAGTAAAAGAGACATTTTTGGTAGTACTTCGGGAACTTATCATATTAGTTTTTTCGAGAAGATCTCATTTGATTTTCTTGTCGTATATCATCCTCATGGTGAACTCGTCTAAGACTGTCATTTCTCTCAAAGACTTAAGTGTTCAGCTTACTTTAATTTGTGTCAAGCATTTTTTTGTCATCAATGTTGAATTTTTCAAATCTGGGTTAGCGAGACAAGAATCTAGTAGTTACAACCAGGATGTGAACAAAATGCAATTGGCTTGTATTCTTTTGGCACTAAACTTTTCCATATTGAAGCCTATTGGTGTTTCCCGGTTCCTACAACTATACCTTGAAATTAAAATCATGCACTTTTAACCGATGTCTTACTCTCAATTAACGGCTATAAACAAATGCCTTCAAGGATCTTAAGAGAGATCTCTAAAGCAAAGCTAAGTTCACTTTCAATCATCGCCATTCTAAATGGTTCATTTAAAAGCCCCTTAACGATGGAACAAGGTTATTCTGCTTATTACCCTACAAAACACTGATTTCGCATTGTCTCAAATGATTCTTTACCAGTGCAATGCAGTTTTCAGTTTTCATCAAAGATTTTTTCAGTCTTTTTTTTTTCAAATAGACGAAAAAAGTTGAATACATTAAAAAACCATAGCAACTATAGGATGCCAATGAGAAAATGTTCGGAAAAAAATACTCTTTAACATCAAGGATCAGATGATGATGATGATGATGAAAAAAAAGAGGTCTCTTCAAACAACAACAACAACAACATCGCACTTTTGATATAGTGTTTGAGCCTTGAAGCACAACAATACTACAGTTCAAGTGAAAATCGCAGAGAAGCAGGATGCAGCTGGAGCCTTTGTGTTTTTCTGCACTTTGATTTTTTTATTATTTATCTTAAAAGAAGTTGCGCATCAAGGATTGACATATATTTAATTAATTAATAAAAAATAAAATGACATTAAATTGAATCCACACCTACAGCACACTTTGTCTTTGTCTTGTCTATAACCATCCTCCATTCAAGGCGTGTCTTTTTTTCTGGATTTAAATTCAATTTATTCCTGGCAAGCAGGTCTTGTTTACTTTTTTATTTTATATTTTGTTAAAATCCTTCATCCATCGTCATCCTTAATCAGGATCAAATTCAAAGGGATTAACATCGAGGCTGGTGTGCTTTGTCGGTCAAAAGTGTCCTTTTTTTCCAGTGTTTATTATTGAAGTCCTCCCTTTTCGGAAGCCTTTTCATGTTACTGTGTAAAGTATCCCTTATGACGATCAGCTTAATCGTTTTAAGGGCTTTCCTTAAGTGAACGAATTTGCATTGCAAAAAGAATAAAAGAAGAAAATCCTCACATACAACACAAGGAGATGATGAGGTTCCTTCGTTTTTCAGTGTAGCGCCAGGTTTTAAATAGTTTTTGTGCGTATATATCACCGCTTTTTGCTCACACATGACATCCACAAGCAGATAATACACGATTTAAGGAGAAGGACATCCTTTCAATTCCCTAAATTACTCTTATTTCAATTACAGATATAGCATACACAGGAAAGGATGTGCGACAACAACGCGCACACAGGACACAATTTTTTGTTGGAAAATAAATTCCATCATTATCCTGTTAGAAGAACGGTATGTTAGGTACTTTAAACCACAAAGTCCTTCCTCATCTTCTCCCTCCCTTGACTTCAGGACACACTTTTTAAAGTTAGAGAGTGGTAAAAGTACGTTTAAACATTTTAGAATCCTTGAAAATTCTTAAGGCTACTTGGGTTAGCAGAAAAAAAGAAGTAATTTCCTTTTAAGGATGTTTCCACATAAAATGGAAAATAAATTATGCTCTTCAAGTATGGTAGTCGTCGTCGTCGGTCGGTCAGTTAGTTGTGTCCTTTTCCATCGAAAGAAAGGTCCTCTAACTAGCTGTTCTGGGCAAAATGATAATCTATGGATATTTAATCCATAAAATTGAGTGTTGATTAGAAATAGTGGTGACAAAGGTGAAATTTTCCCTTCTTCACCTATTATCATCGCACTGACCAGGATATACACGCACACACATGCGCACATACAAACTCTTCAACAGTAGACTTGATGTCCATTGAATTGCCTCCTCTCTTTCTTGGACATTTCTGGAGACTTGTCTGAACAGTCTCTATCTATGATTTTAGCATCATGCCTTAGGTAAACGTGTGTTTATTTTAGCTAAGAATGTTGTTGTGGTGTCCTTGAAGAAGTTTTCGGTTGAGATGAACTCTGCTGCTGTCAATCAAGTAGATATTATAGGTCAAGAAGAGGGAAGTAAAGGCATAGGAGTGAATAGGTGCTTTAGATGAAATTGTATGCCTTTTGATTGCTTTAAGCTGCTTCGGATGTTTTCTTTAGATGTTGCCCATAGTATATAAACTGTTCATGTGCGTGTGTCTAAGGAGCTGAAATTTCTTCATAATATATAGGAAGAATATACAAAGGTTGGCGATGTCAAAAGGAGACAGTATTTATGTGTTGATCTTTAAATAGTGAAAGACCATCTTGTGTTAAATAAACTCATCACAAACTATACACACAAATAGATTATGCAGGCGTAGGAGCATGTTGTTTATAGATTAAGGCGCTTTAACACGTTAATTAAGTTGGAACCACATGTATTTTGTGTGTTATTTTTTGATACACAGCTTAAGAGAAGAGGACAGCTTCTCCTCCCATATGCTTGGACAATTGCTATTTAATAAAATGAAAACAGAATTAACACTTAGAGATAGCTGTCGTGATATGATTTTATGAAGATATTTTTTTTGAAAAAAAGCTTGGCAGCTGGTTTTGATGGTACCTTATGGTCTTATTTTTAAGCTTTAATTTTTTGCATTCCTTCAGGAAATTCAGCTCTCAGAACTTTTTTTTGCGTTTCTCTTCTTCGTGTGTGTGACTCTTTTTTGTACAAGGTATATGTTACCAAAACTTCTTCCAACTCTTCGGTTTCTGTCCCACAACCTAGATAGCAGAGTTGCCAGATAAAGAAGCACTTATGTAGCCCAATTTCCGAATTTGTTGAGTAATTTTTAAGGGCAAATCCATAAAATTTTGACGAATACATATAGCTCCACTTATTTCGCGAAGTTTCTTTAAAATAGTAACAAGTTATTTTAAAGTGGGCTACATTTTTTCAAATTCTTGTCGCAAATTTAAGAAAAAGAAAGCCCAATTTATGATAATTAGCCCCATCTGACAACTCTGCCCTGAATGTTAACGGGGAAAAATAGTAACAAGTTAAATCAAAGTGAGCTACTTTTTTCAAATTCTTGTTGCAAATTTAAGAAAAAGATAGCCCAGTATGATAACTAGTCCATTTTGACAACCCTGCCCAAAATGTTACAGGAGGACTGTAAGTAAACACCCTTTTGGCCTCATTCTGCTTCGCAGGCTGCTCTTCTTTTTTTTTTTTCTGTGAATTTGCTGGGCGTAGGTGCTGAGTTGGTTCTAATTATGCTCATTTCCATATCATCTTATTAGTTATGTTGTCTGGAGTAATTTTACCGATATTTCTCTCCAGCTTTCTCTTTTTGAGTTCCCATCTGCTGCAGGCCAAGAAGGTAAGGTACTACGTCTACTAGGTAGGCTCCATATTGATAGTACTGTTCGTTCTATCGGTTTTGTGGAGGAAAGGGGCGTTGGAGTATCCATGCCCGGTGAGTAACTGAGTGATGTGGGAGTTTACTTCACCGTTTTTCCGGTCATTTCACTCAGTCGCCTTTCTGATCAGCCTCGCTATCCTCTGCTTTCCTAGCTCCAAGGTCTTGCCACTTTTGTTTCGTCAGCTCTTTAGCTTCTTCCATTGCCGTTTCCACCTAATCTCTGCTTCGTTCTTTTTGTCGCATAGACGTACCTAATTTCTGCTGCTGGAAGGTCTATTGGAGTCACTCCTGTGAAAAAAGGTCGGCTAGTTTCGACCCTTTTTTGATAGGACCCTGCCACGCTTAGAACCATACGTCTCTTCACAGTTACCATTTGCTGCCATTTGCTTTCTGTACTTTTCTTGCCGAATCTGCTCACACCTCACATCCTTAGAGAAGAATGACATACGTTGTCGACATGAGAAGTTTTCAACTTGCGGGCTGTTGGACCACCTATACCTTCACCATCAACCTACTCTATGAAGCAGTGAAGTTTGGTGCTAATTGTCACACGCAATTGGGATATCGATTGAAGTCGGAATCTGAAGCCATCAAGCTGTGACCGTGTAGACATATTCAGAAATTAGCTCAACACATAATCTGGTTTAGTTTCCTTTGTGAAATTTGGGTTTGTTATCACCGAGACTATTATATCTGCATATTCCACCAGAAAGGTATAACTGCTTGCGAAGAATTCCATCATATGTTCGAGAGATTGGGGCCCAAAATCGGTTCTTGTGCTGCTCCAGATGTAGCTTTCTGTGGTCTCGTAGATTAGCCTCTGGTCCCTTAAATATTCCATCATGATCTGCAAAAGATTGGCTGATATGTGGAATGTCTTCTCGAGTGCCTTCAATATATCATTCCACTTTACTGAGTTAAAGGCGTTTCTGATGTAAATAACAATATAATCTGCCTTGAAGAAATGCTTCCCCTTACTCCAATCTTAGAACGGCCATAATGCCTTTTTGACAGGTCTCCTCCTCTATGTATAGTGAGTATAAAAAGAAGAGGTCCTAAAAGGCTGTCTTGGGGTACCCCGGAGGTAGCTAATAAATGGTTGGAAACGGCAGATCTGAAATGATTTAGAGAACAAGTTCTGAGACGATAACGTATTTCTTACTGAATCTAATTTGTTTAAGTTTCAGAAATTTTCATAATAATTTTTAAATCAATCCCTCTGGGAACTAACTACAAAAAGCTTTACCAAATGCAAGCAGTGTACATTTGCAATACCAAAAATTAATAATATCTTTCTTTATTCTTTTATGTTCTCGTTCGATTTCAACATAAGTTCAAAAATACATTCCCTAAATTATTGAAAATATAATTGCTTATCTTAAAACTCTGTTTTTGGCAAATTTTTGCCTACGATTGCTATTTTTCTCTCTCTTACTCTTAGCTTTTTATCTTTTTAATTAAAATAAGTATCTATGTACGTATCCTTAGAAATAGATTTATCTTATTTTATTTGTTATTTACTTTACTGTTAATTTAAAGCTCTGAATGCAAATTCAAGTACTATATTTATACATATTTCCATATCCATTACATTTTTTCTCATTTCCCTAAATGACTAAACCTCAAGTGATATTTTTGAATTATTGAGTTACATCTACGGACATATTTTCCATTTTGTTTACTTAATGTTATTTGTTTTGTTGTCTTCCTTTTTCATGCCTAAGGAGCATTAAGGAATCCCTAGGACAGCAGAATATAAATAAAATTAAAATTACTTCCGCCTTGATGGCGATGGAGAGAGAGAGAGAGAGAGAGTGGATGAAAAAACTTCACTTCATTTAACAGGATATTTTGTTGTGTTGATATTAAAGTGCATAAATATTTTTGTTTTGTTTTATTTTGTATCTTTGTCATCGTCGTTTTCTTGTTGAAAAATGAAAACAAAAAAAAGGAACCATTGGTAATGGAATGTTTTTATTCAACTATTTTATCATTTTTTTTTGTTCTTTTTTTCGTTTTTATTTGAATGATATTTAAATTCAATTTTCCGGGAAGAAAATCTTGTATGATTTTTTTTTATTTATCGAAAACACTTCATAAATTTTTATTTTACTTCCAATCAATAAAACAATTGACAGGAATGTGAGTGATCGAACATAATCCATCGATGAAAAAAACAAAGCGGAATCTTATGGTCTAAATTTCCTATGTGAATTTTATTCCCTTTTTGTTGAAATTCAAGAGATGTATGCTATGGCATCTTCCATATCGTCAGTTAAGAAAAAAAAATATACATACATAAGAAAAGTACTCTTAGGGCCAGTTTTTCAGTTCAGGGTTAACTCTGAGTTAAATCAGAGTTAGCTAATCCAGAAAATAAATTAACGACGAGTTAACTCACTAACAGTTTTTCCGTTCAGGATTAACATTATCTTTCAGCTGTCAAAATTCTTTTGTCATCGATGCGCGACACTATGGATCACGCATGATAACAGAGATGATGCCACAACGGAATTGCACTATCAATTGTTTTCATTGTCAAAATCGAGATGGCACTTCAACTGAAAAAAACTTTCATTTTAGTCCCTAATGAGTTAACTCACCAAAGTGGGTGAATTACCTTAAACTGAAAAGCACGTTTCTGGAGGTTTAACCTCGAGTGTAGGATGATCTCGCACTGAAAAACTGGCCCTTAGAAGTTGAAAATGAAAAACAGGATAAGGACATTACATTACTATAAAATTAACATTCCTTGAGGCTTAATATTCAGACTTGATATTTTTCAACTGCTGTTTGAATTAATTTTTAGAAAAAAAAAAACTGAACAAGGATGTTATATTACTTAAAATATGAATGACTGCATCGCTCGAATTTGATGTTGTGGCTAGGACCGAACTTGCATTAAATAGAAATAGAGCATAGGTATGACTTTAAATGCGAATGAACGCATATGCTACCGAGAAATCGCACCGACTAAAAACCCAACATTTTTTGAGTTTTTTTGGGTAAGCGTAAGTTCAAGTAAATGAAATTCAATGAGCCTGTTTGCACTTGTGACACGTTGATTTGTTTGCAAATATATCTGTGATAATATTTGGGAGAAACATGATAACTCCATTTTAAAATTTGCGTCTTTACGTCCACTTTACATCGCGTTAAAGTAAAAAAGAGTTAACCAATTTTCTTCTAATTTGAAATATGTATATATGATCATAATCATCGAAAAATCTTCTACAAATAAATCTGGTTTGCGTTTAAAGTCATTCAAAATCAAACGTCTGAAATATTTTTTTTTTTGTTAAGTGCGCATTTATTTCCACACTTCCTCTGAAGTAAAATGCATGGCAGGTTTTTTTACAAGCCCCATCGGTCTACAGACTGAGTATTTTTTTCTGTAAAAGTAAAAATTATTTCGTTTTAAAACATAAACTTGGAATTTTTCCAAAGTGGAAATTAGTTTTTTTCTCGAGACTACCCAACAAAAAAAATCTTCTTATAGGGAAAACAAATATTTCTGGTATTTGACCTTAAATAACTTTTAACGCAGGCCAGATTCGTCTATAGACTTTTGCATGAGTATTCCTTATAGAAAAATAAATGTATTTGCGTTTAAAAATTTGAACTTGGAATCTTCCCAAGTGGAAATGCATTTTTCCGAATCAAGTAGGGAAACAAGCATTTTCGAAAACTCATAGTTTTTGAAATTCCAGTATTTATTTATTGGATCCTCATATCGAAAAAGTGCTCGTAACAGTTCTTATAGAGTATATTATTTTTTTAAAAATTCCCATAAATTATTTCTCAAAAACTTTGCCATTTGAGAAAAAAGTTTTGAAAACATTTTTTGTAGAAAATCATGCATAACTTTTTAATACTATCTATTTACCGTTCCAAAGTTTCACGCGAAAAACGAGTATTTTTGACATTTGACCATGAATGACTTTTAACGCAAGTCAGATTTATCAGTAGACTTTTGCATGCACATTCCTTATTCATAAATAAAAATAATTGCATTTTAAAATCTTTACTTGTAATTTTTCCGCAGATTGACATTTTACATATTTCCTAGACTTTAGCTATAAACCAAGACCATAACTTGACATAAGGTTTTTTTTCAAAATCATTTAAGCGGATTTTGAGCAATTTTTTATTTGTTTGGTAGCTTCCTCCTCTTGAGAATTACATACTTTATGTGGGGAGAGTACGATAACTTGGGGCCGAAAATTGATAACGGAGGGGCGTCTATCTCGACCTGTATAGAAGTTAGGGACGATTTTCGAAAAAAAACGACTTAAATGGAAAAACAAATATTAAAAAAACAACGGCAGTACTTAAAATGCAAAGCAATAATATTTTTAAAAGCCAGAAGTTTGTTTTCCAATCGTACACTTAAATAATGTTATTTATGTCAGTAATTTTTCAAAAATTTTAAACTCAAAATATTGATAAAAACGCAAACAAAATATTTGGACCTATTTTTCTCAAAATTGTGTAATGGAATACTAAATTTTCTTTTTGTGGTCAATGCTCATACTAATTTTGAATTTTTTTTTGTGTGCTTATTTTCCCGTGGGTAGGTGCAAAACCTGCATATCAGGCTCTATGAGGACCGAAAACGCGTGCTCATAGAAGTGTGAGATTCTCACTACACTAAAACCACCTCCACTTCCCGATTGCAACTAAGTTGAAACTTATCTAGCAATTTATTTTTAACGAAGTTAAGTATCGTGTTGTAGGTTAATTTCCCCGTGAAAGTTCCTGCTTAATTCGCGATTTTAAAGCGGTTTTCTGTTCACCGCACCAAGTCGGAAGGTTTTGTTCTTCGCAGACGGCGTACTAAATTCGACTCGTCAAGAATGTCAATAATCGTTGAATTAGCGTGTTCTAATAGTCGATTTCTATGTTTTGAATTGAAAACAAAAAACCGAAAGCTTTTATGCTTTCCAGTTTATGAGATAGTGTCAAATTCCATTGGACATTTAAACCCAGTTTCAATTGGTTTCTTCTAAACGTTGACATTTTACTTAAAAATGAAAAGAGTCCATTAAAATATCTTTGTTTCAACTGTCTCGCAAAAAAAAAAAACAGTCATCTTCACTTAAAAAAGAAATACAAGTTTTTTAGGGTTGTTTGGTAAAAATAAATAAATTTGGTAACATGACAGCTCGCGAAGAACAAAGGGCTTTCAACAATTCCTGTATGAATGTTGGAAATTCGAAGAAATGAAAGGGGTCTAGAATATTTTTCTGCCGAATCCCAACGGCAAAGATTAGAGAAACTTTTTATGACAAGAGGATGATTTGCAACTTCCTCGCAAGAGGCAAAAACAACATATATTTTTATTTAACGGTAGGCTAAGTCAAGATTCGATCCCCAGTCCTTCTTCTGGCGGAAGGTTTTCTTTGAGGGTAGTTGTGAATTGTAAATTTTACTTTAATAAAATTCTGCCATAAACATTTTTATTAAATAATTTAACTCGTGTGTCATGATTTATCTTAATAACAGCAATACCTTTACAAATTTTATATTCGAAACCACATATTTTCTTTCCCTCTTAAACAAAATTTGTCTTCATAAAATTACGAAAAAATTCATCAAAATAAACAGTTTGCTTCAGAGTGAAGAAAAAAAGTGCATCAAACTAACGTACCATGTGATAATAGTTTTTCATTTGATGGACACATTTTTCATTGAGTGAATGAAAACCTTATTTTCGTAATTAATTTTATAACTTGTGAAGATTTTTATTTCCTTTAAGGATAAGTTGAACTTTCTTATAAAGTTTCATTAGTGTACGATTTTTGTTTTGATCTACTGGACCTTAAAGTTCATGCCTTTTATTTTTAAGATTTCATTATTTTCATTCGTGAAACTATTTTCTTGAAATATTAAAAAAAAAATAATGTAACACTTGTTTCCTAGTTTGAATTTAATTAGTAAAAATAATATTTTTTTTTAACTTAAAAAGTCAAATGTGAAAATTAACATCAAGCTTCTTAAATAAAAATGTTCTTTAAAAAATTTTCCTATAACATCTCTGCTTCAATCCGTCAATTCTTGAAAAAATTATTGAATTTGTATTTTCCATTTGGCTAAAGGCAAAATTTAGTGTTGAATTTAGCTCCTAGTTCTATTACAAATCGCGCAATGTGTTGCGGCTTCACTTGATACACAAGAATACGACAGAGATGAAGATTCAATTCAGTGGCACTCTGTCAACTTCCGAAACTTGGTTAGGCAAGCAATTTTACGTTGGTTGTCAATGAAAAACTTTACTTTCGAACACTCCCTGAGAGAAAAAAAAAGAGAAGATTATGCTGAGAAGGATGAAGTGTTCAGCTGGTGTTGAGGTGAGTGCAAACAACGAGCACCCAGCATATAGGGAGTCTCAAACATATGAAAATTATGGCTGTCTTTTTTGAAATATACTAAACCAAAATTTTAGAAATTGTGTTTTTTTGGTTTGAGCAGGCTAAGAAATATACAGTCTTGGTGGTATCTTTTATACTTAAAGCAAACTTGGAAGCATCACCACGGTCGTCCTCGTGCGGTGTGGCATATGCTTGTCGACTTGTGAACCTTTTCCAAGGAAAAACTTTGTTTGATTTGTATTCCAGAGATGATAGCACTCAAAGTGCTGAACAAGATGCGAATGATGATTGGTTAAGGTGTGAGGAATAAAATACACTTTTTCGCTGCCTCGTCTTCACCTTTTGTGTCAGAACAGGACATGTGGGATAAGTGGGATTTCCACCTTCTTTTCTTTCGTATTCCTAAGGTTCATTGTGGGCCAACAAAAAAAAAAAGTGAAAATGTTGAAAGGTCTTTCGTATTCACTTCATTTTTTGTTGTTTTTGTTATTTTAATGTCAGTTGCAAAGATGAAGAGTGAAAAAGAAACTCTAAACAAATTCACACATGTTCCTTTGTTCCTTATTTTTGTAATATCTCTTGTGATATCATAAAACATAACAACGAACTTATATGGTGGTCTATGGAGCATTGGTAGCATTGGCTTAGTGCGAAAAGAATTTTTTGTTTTTTGTTAACAAAGGTTATAAATCATCATACGTAGGTACATAACTTTTTGAAAAGTTTAACGGTTCACGCAATGCATAGCAATATTTTTGCAAAAAAAATAAAGTTTTAAGTTTTCCAGGGAGAAGGAGAAGTTTTCTTTTTTTGTTTTTTTTTTGGTTAGTGGATAACATACATTAATCTCTTTCAACACACTTCTTGTTTTTTTTTGTTTGGTGAGGAGGGGAGAAGGTGAGTTTCTTATTTTTCATTTTCTTCATTTTTATTTCTTTTGAGTGCAGTCATTGGAAATGAAATTATGAATTATGGTTATTGAAATAAATTGCCTAACAGGTACTTTTGCCTTAATAAACTTTGAGAAGTGTTATCATAATGGCAATATAGGTGGAGATTATATGGAAACTTGAGCCCATTATTGTTCAAGGTTTATTATTTTTTGGTTTAATGATTTATGTGTGAAGTTCATAGAGGGATCGAAGAAGATGAGAAAATGAGTTCCATTTCCATGAATTTTTTTTTAATATACTCAATAAAAATTTTGAAAAAAGTTTTTTATTTGAAGAGATCAATTTTAACTTAATCGATATTTTACTGTGGGAGCAATAATGGTACCTGTAGCTTATGTTGAATTCGTTTGCATGTTCCGAGTATTCTTTTTGCACTCCTGTTTATTGTTTTAAATGCAGTCAGATGGAAGTTCCATGTAATGGTTTCGGACTCTTTTTTTCTGTTCCCGACCTCAAACACATAAGCCTAGTACATACTCCACGTGAAGTTAACAATCGCCAGTGGAGAAAGTGAATTGTCAAAAATTCTCACTGGTAGAGACCTGCGAATGTGTTATAGACGTTTGACGATTAAAACCACAATTCCTCAAATGACTTGTAATCGAACTATCAAGTGTTCACTTAGAGTTCCCGTACATTTTCTCCCGGAATTGTTCGTGAACGAAATCTCTCCACACAGCATCAAGAGCATGTTCACGGGTGAATAAAAATGCAAATTTCGTATGGATTCAAGACGTGATTCACACGTATGTACTAGAGGCTATACGAGTATTTTCATAAATATTTCGTAGAATTGGGGTCATTTTTTATAATGAAACTTTGCCCAATCGAAATAAGACCCCAACGAAATAGAAATTTTTTTTTTTCAAAAGTGAAATAACACAATGAACTGTATAACTACTTGATATGTATCGAGTAATAGTGCTCCTAAAAAATGCAATAACACCCCGAAATTTAATAGTTTTCGTTGTTTTCTTGTGTGAGTTTTTTGTGGCCTTATTTCTGTTTTTCTGTGGCGACTTATATATTTCGGTTCTAATTTCGCAGACAGACACAAAAACCACGTTGGAAATTCGCGTTTTTAAGATTATGTTTACTCATTTGGTAGCCTCACTGACTCATCCATTCCTGTGTGAGTTGTGTAGGTCCGATGGATTGCGTTGATGACCTGCTAGCTACATTCATTTTCTGGTCTTCTGATTTGTCTAATTCTTTGATAGTTGCATGGAGAGGGACACTTCAGCAATATCATGTTTCCAGGCTGGTAACAGCTACTTTTTTTTAACTCTGCTTAACGGTTACGGACGGTTTACTGCCTGACCAGAATAGGATTCAGAGCTGGAATAGATGTAAAAAAATGCTGCAGTTGCAGTTGCAAGAGTTGAATAAATTTTAAATTTCACTGCAGCATTTTTCACAAATTTTGCAGCTCCTTCTCCCATTCTGTTAAGGCTGTTATATGGGCCCGTGAAATTTTCTGTGAGAGATAAAACAATATTCAACCCTAGGATTTTAGTCGGAGGCGGAGGGGGGGGGGGGCAAGTTATTTTTTTTACCAAGCAACTTGTGGGGTAGTTTAGATTTTTCCCTGCTTTATGTTTTCGGGGATTCTTAATCAGAATCTGAGGTTTTCGACTGAAATATCGTGACGCAACATAGAAAAAAATAAAGTTTTTCACTTTTGGTTTGAAAACTATCAATATTCGTTAATAATAAATAAATATTCACAGTTCCCAATCAACCCGCGTTAAAGGTTTTCTCTCCAAAAAACCATTTCGATTCAAATTCGAGTTGAAAATTTACCTATTTTTATTATTTCATCGGCCCAAAGGTAAAACTCACTAAGTGCAGAAAAAAGGGTTCAAAAAATTAGGATGAAATGCATTTTTTTATTTGAAAAGTGTCATTTTGCGTGGTTTTTATAAAGACATTCGAAGGTATGCCCGGGAACTTTATTTAAAAATTTGCGGAACGTGACTTTTCAGCTTCAATAAGAATGTGTCAATGAAATTTTTCTGGCTTTCATTCGTCTTCGAGAAATCAAAATTTAGTTGCTAGCCTTCGTATTAAGCTACCTAGTAGGGTTTTGTGGAAATAGACTAACATTGAACTAGCACTTGGGCCTCAACGGGCATTTTTGCATTACTTTCAGCTTTTTTTTCCTCGCTACGTCACGTGCCAAACCTTAGGTCCGGATTTAGCACGCCCCAAAAAAATAAAGCAGAACAAAAATAAAACTAATTCCACAATTTGCATGGCAAAAACACAAAATGACTAGTACTGGTAAGAAAAAGTAGCATAAATATAAAATTTTGGGATTTAAAAAAATTTAAAAACTCAATTCTCTGATATTTTTTTCAGCAAGATAATCGATGATCTGATGGTTGACATATATTAAACTTTTATCACACACACTGATCATGGCTATAGCTGTTGTGTTCTTTCCAGTTATTGTTTATTTTCTTGTACGGTACAGGAACGAAATACCCCCTTTGCCCCTTTCCCCAGTTACGCCACTGATCTGCCATCTTGAGTAATCTGATTCCTGTGATCTAAACTTAGATCTCTGGCATTCACAATAGCTTGGTCATTAAAATTCAAGTTTAATCTTTTAGTCTTTTCAATTCCATGGTTGCTGTGGTTTGGAGCATTTTTATAGGCATACGCTCGAAGTGGCCAAACTATCACGTGCTTTCGGTTTTTGAACTTTACCCAAATCTTGGTCCAAAAATGCAACGATACAATAACTTCATACTTATTTAGTGCTGCAAAACAGACTGAACGCTAAATCCCCTTCCCCCTCAAGCTGTGTGCACCTGGACCTGACCTTCATATAAAAATTTCAAAAACTAATGATGTAATAATTTGATGCTAATTTCATGCTCTACAAATGGTGGGATTCCAAATGATACAAGCCTATCATTACACTTTCACTCTTGATACCTTGATGTCAAGAGAGCTGTGTAGACTTTTTATATACGACCTTTAAAAAATTAAAAACTGTAAATTAGATGAAAAACTGACCAATTTGAAAAAGAAAAATATAAAGTTATGTCCTTTTACCCCCACTGGTTTAGTTTTTACAGAGTAAAAACCGGAACTTAATGACGTCACTTCAGTGAAATTGATTCCACGATAACAGAAATTCAGAAACCTAACAGAAACCTTCACATAAAATATTTACTTACAAAAAAAGTAGTTTTTTTTGGAGAAAGATATCTATTTATTCTTCATGTGTAGATCGTCTCTTTTCCTTACATTGCTAATACTGTTCCCAGTTAAAATTTTTATACAAACGAATTTGTTGAGATTCTGTGTTCTTCTCAATTGTTGGTATTAATTTAAGATGGAAGCATGTTGGAACTTTGATAATCGATTCAAGCGAAGAAACTAATCGATTATGTTTTCACAGCTCTTATCGCTGATACTAAACTCTACAGTCTGACTTTAAAATTGAGTGCTAAAATCGTGTAGACTTTCTATATTTGATCTTTCACAAACAGAAACAAATGCTGACTAGATGCAAAAGTAGGTGATCGGAAAAAATAAAAAGTTTCGCCTTTCTACTCCTACTGGCACTGGTCTTAATAGCTCAAAATCTGATTTTGATGAAATACTTTCATGGCAGCGAAGGAATTTAAAAGCAAATGTACCTTTATAAGCATCAAAAGTTAACATTCATGTTTTAACATTTTCCATCGACCCTTTCGAATTTTACGTTTATTAAATTTCTTGGATAAATTTTACTCATACTTTTTCGTCAAAGTGATTGATTTTTTTTTTAGAAAAAAAACCGCATTTTCGATTTAATTTGTTTTTTAATTTGTTAACAAAAATTGTGTGGCTAGGAATCAAGTAATTTTACAGATCAAGCTGTAGCCGAGCAGACAAACATTATTGTGAGACCCACTCCCACCATTTTCCCTATCAATTGTAATGAAAATTTTGATTAAAATCTCAAGTTCCATTGTTTTTTTTTACGAATATATTACGTGTGCCATTATACCAGTTTATGAATCGCAAGTTTAAGTAACTACAAAATTAAAAAAATGAGCCTATTTAAAAGTACTAAACTCTAATATTTCTGTTGAACTCATTTGTAGAGTTGGCGTGTGGGTGAATAGCAGGTGTTACCATTTTCCATCCGCACTTCCGATTACATCAAAAAATTATTGAGAACTTAAAAACAAAAAATCACTCATACGCCCCGTAACCCCATATCCATTGAAACCACTAAACCGCATTGCAAATTGGAAAAAAGGTATCCAACTCATGTCCTTACACTCGTTCGTGCATAGTGAGTTCAATTGTCAAAGCTAAAAAAAAAATGCAAGTAGTGTGCGGCACCTGTTACTCGCATTCATCCCAAGTAAAATGCCTATTAAACCTGATATTACAATCTACCACAACAGCAGCAGGAGTATTGCAGGAGGAACTATATCCTGATGATGGTGTTTTGTTTCAGAGAGAGGAAAGGATATCATTGTTGAATGATTTTCATTCTTTTTTATGTATATTTTTTTTTCTGATACCCTCTCACTCTCACTTGATGACTTTCGGAACTGATGCGAACTAAAAGCGAACTGAAGCGAACAACACAAACTGCAAACCAATTCCACTGATTACAAAACCGCATCCAACATATTGAAAAACCACTTTTAAATATTACAAAGGAGCCCCATGGGTTGGAGGACGTGGAAGAGCAGCACCACAGGACCTCCTCGATAATGTAGTATTTTATTCGAATGACATCCTTTACTCGCTGACTTGACAACAAAATAGGCATCCAACAACAACAACACAAACAACAACAGGGAAACCATAGGTAGACAACAAAAATACCAACAAAAAAAAACTAAAGAAAAAAAAAACTTCTCCCAGGTCATGGAAGCATTCACTTTGTGGTTAATAGTGGGAGCTAGCCTCCACTTCAAGGGGGGCAAAGAGGATATTCCGATTCGAGGCTGAACCGACAAGTAATCCCTTATGCAACAGCTAACAGTGAATCACACCGAAATGATGGCTGCCGCTGTATTTTCTTATTCGGTCATATCCTTCCATTGAACAACAGAAGCAGCCTTGAGTACCTATACAGGCAGAAGTCGGAGCAGGAGCAGGAGAATGCATAAAGCAACATGTGATTCTAATGATGTGCTAAAAGTATCCTGGCAGAAAGGAAATTCGTTACAAAAACATTTCCCAACAATACTCTGCTGATGATGATAATGAAGTTGATGATGATGTAGGTAAACCAGGATCTCTGACTCTGACTGCAACTCTGACTCTGACTATGACTGACTGGCTGGCTGACTTACTGTTACGATGCTCTTTTCTAAATGGCTAGGGCTGCTTCAGTTATTCCTGTCCTGTTGTTTGTGTGTGTTTCCTTTTTTTTTTCGTTGTTCCTTGGTGGTACCTCTGACAAGAGAGTGGCTTTTTCTGATGGAAAGGACAACATGTAAAAATCAACTGGCAAAAAACAGGATATACCACTGAACAGGGTGAACAAAAAATCTGACTTCAAAAACGAAGCGGGGAGGTTAGGCTGCACATATACCTATTTACAAAAGAAATGTGATGAGTTTGCTTTGGATTTGGGTGTTTTTTATTTTCAAATATGTACTAAAGGACGCTGAAGAGCCAAAGTAGGTACAGGTATTGCACAACCAAAGCATCCAGTGTTTAAGTAGGGTAACCTAAGTGGTGGAACGGTTGTATTTTATTTTTAAGGTACCGACTGAGAAATGTTACTCTTATTTTATTTTATATTTAATTTCTTTTTTTTTTTTGGTGAGTTTTCTCCTTTATCCTGGACAATGAGAATAGTATTTTGAAAGGAAGAAGAAATCCGATTTAGGTTTGTATTGAGGAAAAAATAAATATGAAAAGTGACCACTTTGAGATTAAATCTTTTCAAAGCCTTTTTTAGCAAAGGTCTATTGCACAAAACAAACTTGAAAGGGGAGAACATTTAGTTTGACTTGTGGTGTAACTTTTGAGAATAATATTTTGAATTTGGTCTAAAAAGTAGCTCAACTTTTTTTTTGGAATAAAATAAAAGGTGTAAGCTTTGCTATTTATTAGCTTGTGATGACTGTGATATTTTTTCATGTCATTGAACTGAATGCTAAATAAAAAGTATAATTTTTTATTAGTTAAAGCATACGGAAAATGTTTAATAGAAATCGTAGGAGCCCTTTCTAGGAAAAAATATTTACTTAAACTGTTTTTTAACATTTACTCATGCAAGGTACCGTTATTTTTTTTTTATAAAAAATAAAACTTTTCCTTACAAAGTGTAAAAAACTCCTTAAGTACCGAGATTTATAAAAATTGAATATTTAGTTTCTACTACTACTACTACTTGCAGTGCTTTGATACTTATGTATGTATACAAAATATTGAAATCAATATAACCGTTCTGAAGAAAATCGAAAATAAAAAAATTGTTCTTTGGAAGGATTTTTACTATCATTTTTTTTTTGAAAAATGATTTCCCATCCAAAGGTAGCCTTCACTAAACGAAATTATTTTTAAGGAAAAGTTGTCGAGTCGTTTCTGTGTGTGCTTGTCTGTTGTTCTACAGCCTAAATGGCCCGATCGATTTTCTTCAAACTTGGTAGAAAGCGGTTTTGGGGATTTTGGTTACACGTTTTTTTCATTTTTTTTTAACCAAAAATAACGGTACCTGCCATAGAATTTTTTTTAAGTAATTTAACATAATCGTACTTTTCTCAAAAAACGGCTCTACATTTTTTCCTAAGAACAAATCAGTAAATTACTTCTAGTAAAGGCTTCCTTTTGGTGGAAAACCTCTTTTCAAAAAAATGATAATAATAATGGTACCTCTCAAATAACCACTTTTTTGAATTTTCGATTTTCTTCAAAACTGTAAGACTTATTTCAATAATTTTTTGTATACAGAAGCTTCCAAAAACTATACCTAAATATTTGTATGTACTTAAATTAAAAAAAAATATTTTTTGGATTTAAAAAAAAAATTTTAACATTTTTTTTTTGAAAATCAAATATTTCGAAAATGATATCATTGATTTTTTGGAAACTCGATACTAAAGCGTTTTTTATTATAAAATATTCCTAAAGAAAATTTTACAAATATGAAAAAATAACGGCACCTTCCATACAAAAGTTGGAAAACCATAAAGGGAAATATTTTTTTCTTTTAAAAAACCACTACTACGATTTTGATTAAACTTTTTCCATTAAATTTGAAAGTATACAATTTTCAACTTAGCAACTACAGTCGAACTTCCATAACTCGAATTTCTTTAAGTCGAATTTCTCTCTAACTCAAAATGTTATTGAGAACTTTGGCTTTTCAACTTTAATTTCATGAATTTTGCCCTCCATAATTCGAACTTCTGTAACTCTATTTTTCGAAGTTTTTAAACTACATTTAAGTCTTCTTAACTCAAACTTTTTCTCTTATTTAGTTTTTTATATAAATCACTAAGTTACCATGATTATTTTGGACGTTTGTTCGGTAGACACACTCTAAACTCCTTGTTCTAAATCTGTAAACCTCCTTTTGTTTCAATTTATTGAATAGTACTTGAGCACCTACCGTGAACAATTTCGAAAGTTTTTTGAGGAAGAGGGATGGCTGAGTAAAGAGTTTGTATGATTTTGATTTGAACTTTGGTTTTGGACGTTTGTATGAACAGAAGTTCCTAGTTTGTTGGAAAAAAAGGAATTCACGAAAAAAGTTAGGAAGAAAATTATAGCATTTGACTTTCGAACAAAAAATAAAGATCATTAATTAAGTTGGGAGTGGTGTTAAAAAATATGACCATACAAATTGGTTTACCTCAGAGTCCACTTTCCATATTGAAGAACAGAGAAAATACAACAAAAACAAATTCTAAAATTTCACGAACAAAAAAAAATCGAAATAAGAAAAGAACCTTAAATATGAAAGTGTTCACAAAGCTGTCTCCAAATGGCCAGGAATAAAAACCTCCTAGTTTCAGGGGCAAATTAAAAAAAAAGTTAAAAATAACTGCAATGGAAATGGGAGAAACAGACTTGCTGCAAGTACACTTATTTGTAAACTTCTGAATACAAAAAAAAGTAAAACAAAAAATTTTGTCTCATTTCTTTAAATCGGAGTTTCTATTACTCGATTTTTTTTCTTTCATTTTGCGAGTTCGACTCATGGAAGTTTCACTGTGTTAAAAGTACCTGTCATAGAACGTGTTTTTTACGTTGAATTTTTTAATTATCGTCCGAACGGATTTAGATATTTTTTTCTTATATACAAATTTCAGATAAGATTAAATAATATTGCATACCAAAATTTTGAAAAAAAAAGTTTTGAATTTTTAAAACAAGTTTAAAACATTTTTTTTTTTAAATTCGATAATTCAAAAACGGGTTGACAATTTTTTTTTTCGAATTTTATTCTTATACGTATGCACAAAAATAAATACTAAAGATTTTTGCATACCAAAAGTTTTTTCCCTAAAAATATTTCCAAAAATTTGATATATAAAAAATTATTTTTTAAGAAAACCACTTCAACGATTTATAATTTTGCTTGTCCAAACAATCATATTCAATAAAGAATTAAGATGGCGTTCTTTTTTTTATTTCAAAATCTCAACGAATTTTTTTTTTTAGCTAATTTAAATATCGTATTTCATGCTTTTAAACATTTTTCTCTCATAATTTCCATGTCTTTGCATATGATTTTTTTAAACCCTCGGTGCCTTGAACATAAGATCAAGTCATACATTTTTTTTTGTCAAAATTGTATATAGCTACATGTTATAAGTTCCAAGCTCAAACGAGTTTTGTACTTTATTATCTCGACCATAATGTTTGATAGTTGTAGCTAAAAAAGGAAAAAATATAATTTTCTTGAATCTGTGTACATTTCTTGTGTTAGGTACATTTCTCTTTTTCTTCTGTTACTAGTATCCAAAAATATGTTTATTTATTAAGAGCAGTACAAAATCCCACGAATAAATATCTCCAATAACAAAAACAAAACAAAATATCGATTTTTTTTTAAAAATATTGAAAAAGAAATATCGCAAATTAATAATCCTTTCATAATCTAGCAATCTTACAATCTCGCATCCACATCCCGCACACAAAAATCTCGCAATAATTGTCAAAAATCTCACAGATCAAAATTTCAAAAATTCAAATATCATAGTAAAATTATGTTTGTTTTCAGTTTCGCACTGAAATATAGAAATCTTGCTAACCAAAAAAAAAAAAGTAAAAAACGAAAATCTTTTTCCAAGTAGCTTTGTATGGCCTTTAGTCCTACAAATTGGAGTTTCGTCCGCTTTACTCACTTGGACTCATCAGTCATTCACAAATCTTTTTCTTTGCATTTTATTAATTTCGAAAACGTTTTCTTAAGAATTCAAAAAAAAACTATACCCCTCATTGCAACTGAATAAACAATTTCTATATTCTTTTTCTTGTTCTTTGTCACTTTGAAATATAAACAATAACATTTTGGTGTAAAAGTAGACAGAAATAGAGCCCTCACTTTATTTTGCAGAAGTTAAGAGACTTGAATTTGCCATATCTTGATTCGAAAAATTGATCTGTCACAATTCAATTAAGGTTTGCGGGATTATAGTTTGTGATTTTCTAGTTTGCAAGACTTTGTAATTGCGAGATAACGAAAAGCTAAATTTTGTAATTGCGAGACTTTGTAATGTGAGATTTCAAATGCGATCTCTTAAAGCAATGGCGTGCGTTCGCATTGTGATGCAATCGAGGCCATTCCAACCATCAAGTCCTATGTGTTTGGCTGCCACCTCGAAAGACTGAAATGCTAGTTTATCTGCGCCCCTTCGTCAAATAATCCCAAATAAATATTTCAAGGTCATTTAAAGGAAAAATAATTTCCTAAGAAGTAACGACATTCCCAGACGAAAAAAAAACTTAAATTCAATGCAATCATATCATCGATGCTATTTTGGTGCAAGAAATTCATCGAAATTTCCAAATATCGAACAAAACTCCTCTTAACAGGTTTTGTTTTCCTTAATTTTGTCTGTCTCCCTTTTGTTCAAAATAAAAATAAACAAAAGCGTATTCTTTTGTTCTATTTTGTCTTTATTTTGCGAAAAGAAAAATTAAAATAATTCAACAAAATCCTCTAGATATAAAATAATCCTTATAAAAAATCAACAAATCAGAAAGAGAGAGAGAGACAGTGGAGAGAGATAAGGACAGAGAAAAGAGATCGAGAGTTTCATTGTACTCGTGTAGTAGGTACAATCAAAAGAGCAAAATACCCATATCCTGTGACTTCTTCTTGTAGAAAATTACCATATACACCAAAACTAGTATTTGTACCAGAAAGTCCCAAATGACAGATAATTCCGCTACATATTCCAAAAGATACACATTCAAATCCTAAATAATTCTACAACTTTCATTTTACTTTTCATATGCATATACTAGACTAGAGCATCAGAATAGCAACACAAACAAGATGCGTCCTTGTAGCCATGAAGCAAGAAAAACTTATTACAGTGACTACCAGGATTTTGTATCCAAATAAAGGATATAACATGAAATTCCATGGATTCAACTTTGCCCCGCTCTTCTCAACCCATGCCGACTGAAAACACTAACATATAAATACTATGTAAGATATATATGCATAGATTAGATACTATATCCCTTAACGTTAGTGTTCCTTAGGTCTACAAAATTTATTACTACAAACTTGCATGTATATAGGTTTAGGAGTATGTGTGTAGGTTTACTTATGGTGCCCTCGTGATGCAATGACTTTTCTTTATAGAATTCCAAAAAAACAAGATGTTTGTGAGTCTTTCCTAAAATTATACAGAAATGAGTTTGAAGAATGGAAAAATAAATATTAAAACTTTTTGCCGTCATCGATAAGTTGTATTATGTTGTTAAATCTGTTTTCCTTGCAATCTCAGATTATATGATCTAAGGATTTTGTTTTGCAACAGATTACATACAGAGGTACTCATTTTAGTATTTTTAATGAATTAACTATGATGTACTGTAAATTAGTTGAATATTTAAGCAGAAAAGTTTCGAATGGATAAGAATAAAGAAAACTATAAAAAAGAAAAGACATTGAAAATTGCTGTTTTTATTTATTCATAAGTCAAGAAGCTGGTTTTCAAAAACATTTTTCGATTTATTAGTAACTAGGTCTTTGAAGACCTTGTATAATATTTTAAGGTTCTTTTTTATCTTTTTGTAAAACTTTGCAACCTCATTCCTGCTAAAAAATCTTTCTATTTGCTTGAACATTGTCTTCTCACACTTCATCTTCGTCCTTCTAAAAACTCACTTCTTTTTGGTTTTGGTTTGCCTTCAATTTGTGTGATTTGATGATTTTAGTAAAATAAATACATTTTTTTAAATTTAAATTATGCAAAAATTTCCACAACTTTATAAGGATGCGACGCGTTTCGGAGTGTTACTTCATCTTGGAGCGAATTACTTAGATTTGATTTTGATTGTTATAGATGACAGTTGTATCTCGTTGCGTGGTAAAATCATGTTTAGCTTTTAAGGTATTTTACCTGTCTTCTTTCTTCTTTTGTTGTCATAAAATTCGCAAGCAGCGTAGTTTACAATTCCATGCGAAAAAGAATCAAAAGCTTCAAAACTATTTTCCGTCTGTTCTGTGTATAATATCAAGGCGAAAAATGTTTGCTTTGGTCATAGCCATCTCTTTTGAATCAATAATTTATCCGTAATCAATAAAATGTTCAGCTAAAAATGAAAAACATATATTTTTGCACCGAAAAACATTTTTGCATCCAAAAATAAGGTCTACTGTTTATAGATTATGGTTTAATTATTGACTCCATGGGATCATATGTCAATTGCAGAGTTAGAAGTGATACTACCTTTTTGTAATTTATTTTAACTTTCATTTCAATTACTTACACGTAATTTGTAATTGAACTTTTTCCTTTACAATTACAACTTATTCTAAATAATGGAAAAAAATAAACATTTTCATTAATTGTTAAATTGAAAGCAAAATACACTGAGAAATAACATGTTGTTGAAAACAGTAATGGGTGTGTTTGGAAGAGCGTAAAAGAAAGCATTGTTATTGATTTCTTGGATTGTGATAAATTAAATATTTCTATTAATTAAAAATTATGACAAAATCACGATCAAATTATTACTGAAAAAAAGGATAATTTTTGCTTTTTTTGATAACTTTTCATCTCAGACAATTTGATTACATTAACCGACAAATGTAATTGAATTGGAAGTACATATTTCAGACTTCTCAATTCCATGTCAATAGAGTATAATTAGAAAATTAAATTTTTGCAATTACATTAATGACTAATTAAAAAATTGTTTGAAGGTTTCAATTAAAAGTAATTGTAATTGATTTTTTTTTTTGTATCATTATTTCCCAACTCTGACTTGTTGTATATGCGGTGTTGATCCAATTTTCTAAAGTTTCGACTTTGACTAAGGTTGAAAATTGACTAAGGTTGCAAAATCAATGACAATTCAATATAATAAAATCTGTAATCAGTGCAAATACTTATCCCATCAAATTAATACCATCGACTTTCTGTCAAAACCTCGTTATTACTTAAATGATATTTGAATGTATTTCAGATCAAAAATAATCACTCAATTCAAATATTAATGCCTCGTAACTGATGTGTTATTGTTCTTTTTGGCTCTATCAGTCAGTTTTAAAAACCTTTATAAGAAGACAATTTTATTACTTTTTAGATCAGGTTCTTGTATGCCCTAAGCTATTTTTCAAATGGAACCTTCGAGGTTTTGACGGATTATACATCTTTCCCCTATATGACAGAAGCATAAAAGTGCAAATTCAATTTCTTTCGAGGTGAATTATATCTTTTTTCGTGACCTTAAGCTTAAGGTCTTATTTGTTTTTATTAAAAAAAAAAGAAGACCTTAGGCCTTCGATAGGTATTTAATTTTTTTTGAGGTGGTTAGTTTGTTTGTTCCAAGACTTTGCAGTAAATATATTTAAGAAAATATAAAATTTTTAAAAAACAGTTAAGCCATTAGTTGATTTAGGGCTCGGTTTTTATCTTGTAAAACTTTCAAAAACGATATTACAATATTTTTATTTTGCACATAATTTTAAAATATTTAATATTTTATACAAGATAGTAAGAGATAAAATATTAACAAATTTTCGTTTTCTATTTTCAGGTGAGTGCATTAAAAGTGTATTATTCTTTCAATGTAAGTTTATGCTTTTATTAATAAAAAATATTTCTTATAAGGAGTAACCCAAAATTTTCACTAAATGTTTTTTTTCGTTTAGATTGTTTATTTTTTTTATCATATAACCCACACGACGAAAATACAGTCCGTAACATTTGGATAGCCTCATTTATATTTATCAATAAAATTAACTGTTTTTGGTAGCTTTCTGAGATAGCCTTCCCGAGATTAAGTTAAGTTTTAAGTGATTTCTACAAGCTGGTGGAGTTTTCATAGCTAATTTGGCTTGCTGTCACTAAAATTAACGTTATTTTTTGTAGAATAGCCTCACTTTGTTTATTGAAATTAAAATACTAACTTATCGATTTATTTCTTAAAGTAAACGCTTTTTATTTATTTTTTGTAGTTGGACAAATTATATTAGTGCTATTAATTGCTTCTATTATTTTCAATTACCTGAAAAAATGCGAGTCTTTTAAGAATTTTATACAGATTTCAATAGGTCCGAAGAAATTATGTTACCAGGATACTTTGATACCAACAATTGGCTCTTATTTACTCAAGTACTGCTTCCCATCGTCATTTGCTTTATGTTTAACCTAACCCAATACAATTTTAATGATCCTCAAATCTAAAAAAGTAGGGTAGAAAGGAGAGTTACTGGCCAGTTTTGCTTTTCAAAAAAGTTTAACTTACACCTGCTGTATGAATCGGACTATTGTTCTGTCGAAAAACAACCAGCAGGCTTTCGAAAATATCCTTAAACTGTCGCAAGGATGTTTCCAAATAGTATTATAGAATCTTGTTGTCATTTTACAGTTTAAGAAAACTAAACTAATCAGTGCACCCACTACCAGAACTTGCCTCTTTTAGCTTTGATGGTAATATAAAATCAACTTTTCCTTTCTTAACTAGTGAAAATAGTATTTTACCTTCCTTCAGCCGCCAAAAGTTAAACTTTTGTTTCCCTGAAAAATATTTGTTGTAAAATTTCTGAATTAGATGCTGGTATCACTATTTCATGCAATGTGGTATGATGTGAATTAAGAAGATGTAAAAAAAGCACACTGGTAAATGGAAGTTTTTTCATTATGTTTCGTTAAGTTGAGGCTCTTTAGGTGTTCAACATTTTTAATACCCCTGGTTAAAGCCATTTACCTCCTTTTTAACCCAATTATCTGTCATTCCTTGTTCAGATAGTCAGTGTAGTTGGTCGTTTGACTAGAGATTTCCGGCTTGTCTGGTATGATAGAATAGCGGACGCGCAACCATTGCATATGAAAATGGATCTTTTAGTTAATTAATAACCAATAACCAATCAAAAAATAAAATTTAAAAACCACCAATCGTCATGGTCTTACCGCTCTCCAATATACTTTTATTAATAAAACTGGCTAATTTCCACTTAAATTGGCATGAAAGCCAAGTGAGACCATTCTTATGTTACAAACAAACATTTTAATAAAAGTAAACCGAATAAGCTTAAAAATCTCCACATTTTAGTTTTAAGAAATCAAATAAAACGTAACGTAATCGCAGGAAGGCTATATCATCTTGTAACTCAATACTCAATTCCATATACTTCCATTAAAAAAAGTACCGAAAACAGTTGATTTTAATTAAAAATATAAGTGAAGCTATCCAAATGTTACGGACTGTATGTTAAATATGGCACATACGCAAGCTTTTGTAAATTTTCCATCACCAATATTGATTCGGTCTCCCTGAATTTAATTAGGTGCTCTCTTCATAATTGACGACTCTTATTTGTGAAAAAGCTATTGTCTAACAGTGACAAAACGTTGTCTTCTCTTTTAATATTCTTTTTTTATTAACCCCAAACTTTCAGCTGCAAAACCCTTGTTTATTCTTGTTGGGGGTTGCTAGCACTTATGTACTGCACATATTACTGCAAATTCAAAGTTATCGTTTATTTTGGGATAACCCTTTTGCATAGTTACTATCACAACAAAAACAAAAGTATTAAAAAAAGATCTAAAATTTATATACCAATTTTTTTTTATCTCATGAAGTTTATTATCAAATATCTTAGTAGAAATGACTCCAAAGTATAACCGAAATTTGGTATTTAATGATAACTCATTAAAATTTAGTGGGTTAACTGGTCAAGTTTTCATACATTTAAAATTTTCTGATTAAGTAAGTAATTACCTAAAGTGAAAACTAAGTAAATCCACCAAATTTTTTATCAGTTATCATTAATTACTAAATTTCATAATTTAGAGTTGTTTCGAAAAAAACTGCAAATTTGACGTTTCTGACTTAATTGGTATTGAAGTAAGAAGGTGGTTAAAAATCGGCTTAGTTTGTTCCTGTAAAAAGGGTATAGTCGTGCCAGGAACTAGGTTGATCTTATATTATTATTTCTTATATAACTTTTTTTTTATTAACTTGGAAACTCCACTGATTGGCCCTGAAACCAATAATGAAAGCAATATTTTTTGAAAAAAAAATTTCCGCTCACAAGGAAAAAGACCTTTATATCGTTTTCTTTCGAAGAGTTATTTTGGGAAATCAGAAAAATCAGGATAACAGGCCAAGCAAAAGCAACATCTTTTCTAAGTAAAAACAACCAACTTACAAGTAGTAATGTTTTAGCTCATGACTGTAGTAAGGTTGTTCAATAGTCTCTAGACGAAACCGTTCCCATCATGTTCTATGTTCCACAGGTAAACTTTACTACTGACCCTTTTTTGTTCCATACGAACAGCTGTTTACATGAAAACCTGAGCCTCTTTAGCAAAATTTGGGCTAGTACCTTATTGAATAGACCTTTAAAAAAGGAACAATTATGTGCAAGGGTTTTTATTATTGAGTATATTTTGTGTGTCCTATAAACATGATTTAAACCGAAATTGCTACTAAATTGCTACTGGTCACTTATCAATATTTTTGGTATAATTCCGAATCTAAGACGAATTTGACAATTTTATACTTAAAACTTTTTTAAAATTAATTTTTCTATCGAAATGGATGGTTCAAAAGTATTTATTAAAAAATTTAAGTAGGAAAAGTTATCTAAAACCAACCAAAAAAATCGAAAATCAAAAATTATTAAATTTTTTTTCCGAATTGGTCATGACTTTTTTGGGAGCAAAGATACGTTCAAGACATGCATAGACAAAATAAAGTAAAGTCTTAAGGCATTAACATGACACGTTAAAAAAGCCATATTAATAAAAAATCGTCAGAGTTGCTGCCATTCAAACTTAACCATTTTTAATAATTTTTCACCAGTTTTTGCCTAAAACTGGGAACCACATCAAAAATTCATCATTTCTTGAACCTAGTTAAATGTTTTACATAAATCGGACTAGCCGTTTAGTCTATAGGTTTATAATCCTTTAAAAAGAGAAAAAAATTACCGAATTACCTAATTTTTAAATATTCTTTATAATCGTAATATCATTTTTCATCAAAAACTTGAGTTAGAATATTTTAACAAACGTACAATTTGTCACATTGTACCAAAAAAGGGGTATTGGGGCTGAAATTGCCAAGAATTATAAAAAATGGTAAAGTTTGAATTAGTATATCTTTGTAAATTTTGAATACAAATTAATTGTTGATCCTGCCATACCTAATCCTTTAGTCTCTACTTAATTTTGTATATGCATGTTTTGAGGTTTAAAAAAATGTTTTTTGCAATTTAGAAAGAAAATTAAAAACCTTTGATTTTATATTTTTTCTTATATATATTTCTGTTTTTCGATAGAAAATTAAATTTTGAACAAATAGTTTTAACTAAGAAACTGTGAAATTTGACTAAGTTATCGAGTTGTACCAAAAATATTAAAATGTTGCCAGTGGTGAACATTCTATCAGAAATGCATGCGTAATTTTATTAGCATTTTCGGTTTATGTATCGATTTTTTATATTATTTTTATTTAAAATATTATGTCAATCGTTAAAGCTATTCTTTTTAAACATAAAAATAATAGACCGTGAGCTCGGAACATGCTTTTGGCGTGAGAGGACCCCAGAACATTTTAATGTTAGAGGTAGTCCTGATGAAGATTATAACGAATAAGTTCGTCTTCCAGCACTTAGTGGTCCTGTTTACCAGAAAAAGTGAATCAAAAGTACAACATTGAATAAGTGAGGAAAACCGCTTGAAACGAAATATACTTGAAGCTCTCGGCTTACTGAATACAAATAAGGTCACGACAGACGTCTTGGTGGCCCTAAAACACCTGACTGGCGTCCCTGAAAGTCTATCTTTTTATGATTTGGGGCCACTTCGACGTTAATCGAGGGCTTCAGAGTATATTTCGTTCCAAGTGGTTGCCCTCAATTTCAATTTTGGGAAGAGTTAAACTTTTGATGCACTCTTTCTCTTAAACGGGACCACTACGTGCTGTCAGACGTACGTATTCGTAGTCACTTTCCACTTTCACCGAGAATACTTCTAATATTAATATCGTCTGGTTTCCATTCACACCCCCAAAGTTGCGAGCTCTTAAGCAGCGCCTAAAATTAAGTTGCATTTGGACCTCTACAACTTTCACAAACATCACCAAACAAATAAACACTCTAACACAACTCTTTTCTTACTTTGCTTCCAATGAGTCACCAGTTATGATCTTGCAAGTGATCTCATCTCTTCCAGCATTTTCTCTTGTCCTCATTTCAAATTCCTCCAACCGGAAAGTTTATAAAAATGGTTCTTCTCCTCTCTTCTTTATTTTTTTTTTGAGCATGTTTTGAGCCTACCTTTGCTTCGGAAAAAGTTATGAACAATATAGATTTTCTTTGGCTGATTTTTTTAAACCATCTACTATTCATATCTATTGATATGAAATTCAATTTTGTACAAAAATATTTCTATGTTAAACTTTCCGAATCAGATTAGTTTTCGAGTTATACCAAGTAATTTATAAGTGGCCAGTGTGACAATTTTCTCAGACAGGCAAATTTAAATTTCGTTTTATATTTCAACAAAATAACAATTATTCCTACCAAACTGGTACCAAATAACAGTGGATAAATAACTTACACACCAAATGTGGTAAGAAAAAAAAAAAATTCATCATAAAATTGTTAAATTAATTCTGATGTGCTTTTTTTCTTATCGAAGCAGTTGATTTGTTTTGAAGTTAATTAAAATAGAAATAAGACTCTTAAAGCTATCCCAGTTAAAAACTTCACGTTCATTTCTCTCATTAAAAATACCTACATACCTCAGAAAATCCGTTTCATTTCAGAAGACTATTTCTAACAGACACTTTATTACCAAGCCATCAAGTCAACCACCTGAAGAAGTTCAAAATAAATTACCTCTTCTGTTGTATATCTGTTATACCTTCATACTTCCGGAGAGTAGGTACATTCCTCTGCCAGATAATTGTTCAAAAAGCATTTTACTACCAAGAGGAAAATACATCATCAGGATGTCAAACTTACAACAATCCTTTTTTTACACAGCTGACTAAAGCGAAGTAGGTAAAGGTAGGGTACCATAACTTAACTCTACATAAACTTTTCTTCTTAAATTCAACGATACAGAGAATAGGTACGAGTATTGTGGTGTTGAAGTAAAATACTATGCTGCCATGCAGAAGGGGTGTACTGTATATGGTGTATCCTTCTAAGCCAACAGTAAATGTGGCTTATGCAGATTAAGCAATTTCTGTGAATTTTCCAAGAGTGGTTACCTTACGTTTAGGAAGTGCTTCTATGCGCTCTCCTACTATAGCTTTTTGTTTTGTTAAAGAATCTTTTCTCGTAGGTATACCTATTTAGAGAGATGAATAGTTTTCGTTTGGTTTGTTTTAAGGGATTCCTCGATGCACCCACAAGTGAATGCTTATGTATGGATGCTTAAGTAAAGGAAAACTAATTAAAAAGAAGCTTCATTTTATCTTTTTAGTATATTTGAAGTATTTATAAAGGAGGTTGAAAGGTAACGTTAAGTGATTAGCTTATAAGAGTCTATTTGAGACACATAAAGCTGTAATTTATAATAAAATTACAAAATATAATTCTTAAACAAAATAAAGAACATTATTTCTGTTTTATGTAAGATTTTAATTCCTAAGAGCAATCTGATGTTTTAGTTACGAAATTTTGGTATTTGAGTACTTTGGTTGCCAAAAATTATTAAAGGCTATTCCATAGGCTATCTAGGCTGCCTTCAAAACTAAGAATATTGAAAAACATTGTCATTGTTCAATGAAAACTTCAAAGACCATTTTTTTTTTTTCAAAACAAAAAAAACTCTCGTAAACACGATACGAATACGAGTGTAAAAATGTTAGTTCCTTCCTGAGAACGGGTCGTTATTCTGTATTTCAAAATGATTGTAAGATATGAATACAAAATTCTGTATGAACATAACTGTGTATTCCATTATTCTGCTTTTTCATTATTCTGTATTCTAAAATTCTGTAAATCCAGAATACTGTAGTTTAAAATTCTGTAAATCTAAAATTCTATTAGTCACACTGTTAATCTTAAATTTTAGTATATCTTCAATGTTAACTTAGACTTCCCCCGCTAGAAATATTTGGATGATAGTTTTCTTATTTCTTAGTTCCAGTTGTACGAACGTGGTTCAAATTTCGTTTCGTGGTTCAGCAATTTTGACTGACTTATTTCGGAGGAATTATTGAGGTTCAACGACACGGTTCAATTGTTTTATGTATTAGTTATTCTTTTTTCGAGTCCCTCAATTAAGAGTACTCTTCCAGGCTCCCTGATTGCAGCAGTGTCTTCTAAGAGGAGGTTCTGGCAGTGATCAAAGGGTGCCGAACAGATCTCAATGGTGCCGATACCACGGGCTGATATCACCTTTGACATTGACAGCGAAGCAGTGATCAAAGCTATCTGTTCTACAGAAATAAAATCGAAATGAGTTCCTTGCTCTCGCGAAGATTTAAGAGTTCATGCTACGCAGTACAACATAAAACTCTGCTGGGTTCCTGGACACTGTGGAATTTTAGGAAATGAAAAAGCAGATGAACTGGCAATGACTAATTCAGCGTTAGATCTAAGCCCAACAGGTAAATCATGGGGCTGTAAACCAAACATCCTTAGATAGCTGTACCCATTATTACCTATGTGGCGGTTGCATGGCCCAAAAGAACCAAACTTACTACAACTAGGAAATCACTAGAAAAGTTACAAAGGCTCGCATGCAACTGCATTACCGGAGCGATGAGAACATCTACAGCAGTAATGGAAGTCATTCTTCACTTGACCCCACTAAACGTGGCCAAAGGAAGGGCTGCTAAAGGAGCCACATGAGATTTGCAAAAGAGGGAACTGGGACGGGGAAAATCATTAGTCTCAGGCAAAGAGACTAGACTTGTAGGTCCACAGAATCGGACCTTCTTGACATCTCATGAAATGGTATGATTAAAAACTATAACTTCGGAAAAAATTTATATGCGGAGTTAAATAGCAAACAAGAGTGAGTGGATGAAACCCTAAACTCTTAAAGCAAACGCCATCAAGTGGTACACTGATGGATCGAGAATGTCTGAAGGGACTGGTGCTGGAATTTATGGGCCTAAAATCAAACATTCAATACCCATGTACAGTCTACAAGTATTTTTTAGGCAGAAATTAACGCCATAGGAAAATGTGCAGAAAAAAATCTCGAAGGGAAATATAAAAACCAAAATAATGCAATCATGCCGGATAGCCAGGCCGTACTCAAAGCACTAAGCCCATTCAGCATCAGCTACTAACCGGAGGTTGTTGGCAGGCTTAACGAACTGGGCAAACATAACTCTGTCACACTCTTTGAGTCCCTGCCCACGTCGGCATACAGAGCGACAAAGAGGTAGACTCCTTATCAAAAATAGGGGCAATGACATCCCTAACTAGACCATAGCCTTATTGCGGAATATAAAAAAAACGTCATAAAACTTAAAATCAAAACAGAAGAGGAGGTGAAAAGATCAAAAATCTGGAACGAACTCCCTAAGCACTCGTGCATCAAAGACATAGGTATCTGGGAAATCACCAGATAGAGGAGAGCCAACTACCCTACCTAAAAACACTTCAAATACACATGTTCCTCGAGAAAACAAATTTGGAGGACGTAGTGTAGTATGAGCAACCTCATCCAGCTCTAGACGGGGGCACAATAGATCTTAATGGTCGCAGTGCACTTATACCGCAAATCCTTCATTCATTCATTCAAGCCCAACAGACTCAAAAGTTAAAATTCCTCGCAACTACCACCACAAAGAAACTGTGGCTTAGCTACAATAAGAAAAAAAAGGACAATATCCTTAACTTGAAAAAGAGATCTATCAATCTTTTGATAGGGATTATCAAAGGACATAATCTCTTAAGGTATCATGAAAAGAAAATGTAGAACTGTGCAGAGGTAGGTCACTGTACGGCACTCTGCAATATAAGGAACAAATTTTTGGGTAGCTGTTTCTTTAACGATCAAGCAGAAATCTCGAAGTCAACAGGTGATAACATCTCAAAGTTTTCGAACTTCATCAACGCCTCAAAATGGCTCGATGCTCCACAGGATTTCATAGGTTATATCTTTATAGGGGTGGTCCAATCCATCAGAGTACCACAATGGATCAATATTGATCTAAGTGTGACAGGCTAACTACCTACTCTAAGTTTTAGTAGCCAGTTTGATGCCTGAACCAACCATCGTTGAACCTCAGTTAATTCGCCAAAGTCGGTGAGTTAAAATTGCAGAAATAGTTTAAGAGCCAACGACATGTCATTTGCGTAACATTGTAAGTCATATCAATTAAAGCGTTTGAGGTGTTGAACCAAAATTGATATGATGAATGATAGTGTGGACACAAAAAATATTCAGCTTGCAATTTTGAACAAATGTTGCCTTAGGCCCCACTCTCTTTAGCAAGTCCCAAAGAACATATAAAGTGGCAAATTTTCCCAAAATCACTCAGGTAAACAAGTAATGTCAAGTAATGTCTGGGAACTTCGCTCTTCTTAGGGACTCTAACTACAGAAAGTTTAACAATTGTTCAAAATTGCCAGCTGAATATTTCTCGTGTCCACACTTTTTCCCTCGATGTTCAAATTGTACGTCAAATTTGACACATGTTTGGCACGTGCTTAGGTAGAAAAACAAGCGGCTATTGGTTCAACACCTCAAAAGCTATTATTGATATGATTTACATTGTTACGCAAATGACACGACTTTTTATGTCGTTGGCTCTCAGGGAAGCGGGTCGGAATTCTGATTTTCAAAATTCAGTTTGGTCAAAATTCTGTCTGGTCAGATTCTGTTTGGCCAAAATTCTGTAAATGCAAAATTCTGCATATCAAAATTCTGTGTATCTTAATTCTGCATTTCAAAATTATGTCTGGTCGAAATTTTGTTTACTCAAATTCTTAGGTTATGAAAACTAAAATTCTGTCTAAAAAAATTCTCATTACACAGAACATTTTTGTATGATTCTATTTTGACCCAGAGGCCACAGCAAATTTTGGATGTGAGTGATAGCAGAAAAAGGAGTATAGGCTTCAAAATCATGAGTAAAGGCTATTCCAAAAATCAGTCTTGGAGTTCATTGTCGGTTATGGACTGCAAGACTTTGATTTTGGGAATAATCTTGACTGAAACTTTTGACACCTACCTATTCCTTATTTTTTGTCATCACTCTCACGAAAATTGTTACATTTTTTTTTTTTATTTTGTACAACCAGAGTTTTGAAAAACAGAATTTTGACATGCAGAATTTTGAAAGCAGATTAATGACCCTACAGAATTTCGACCCCAACCCGGCTCTCAGTCTATAGGTAAATTAATTGTGGGTTAATCAACTTAATCGTTGTTTTTATATCTAGTTGGAAATTCATGGATCCATCGATTAGTTTCGAAATCTGTTGTTATTGGCTCGCTTCCTTTTTTTTTAATACCTTTTTGATTAATAAAAGTGAATTACCAAATTTTTGGAACTGTAGTAATCGAACAAATTATTTCCTTTGGATAAATGGTTGGTTTTATGGCGTAGATAAATTTTTATGATGAGAAAAAAAGTATTTTTTTGAGTATTGTGAGTATAAAGTAGTAAAAGATAGCATCATTTTTCATCATCAAAAGTATTTTTCTTTTATCATTTTCAGAATTTAGGAATAAAGATTATGAAAAAGAAAATTTTAGAAAAATGAATTTTAGATTTAAAGAATTTTGAAAACTGGTTTTTGGCACTTTCAGAATTTTTTATTAACAAAATTTTGAAATAAATAATTTTGGAATACTGAATTGTGTAATCCGAATTTTGGCATATACAGAATTACCTATGACCCCAACCCTTCCTTCCTCTTTCCTCTCCTCCTTTTCATGTAAATGAAATAGGTTTAAATCCATACCTAACTGGAAATCTATTTGTTTTCTTTCTTGAATTCATTTTGGAAAATACTCAAACTACCTAGTCAGTGGTTTCAAAAATGCAACCTTAATTAAATTTTAAATTCACAAAAGAACTACATGTTCCAATGAGCACCGAGTTCATTCACTTGAAATGCAATTCTAACCATTTCCAACATTTGTTATCGTTAATTGAACTATTAATTTAACTTGATTTTCAAGGAAACTACGACGAGGACGACGACGCATTCCATTCGAAGCAGTAGTAGACTTACAATACTATCTCTTCATTTCCACCCGATTAAGCATTAATTTTGCTCGCAGTACCTACAGTTGCGACCACAATCACACCACATCGAAAACGCAATTTCAAACCGAAATATTCCCCCCATCTTCGGTCGTCAATCGCATTATATTTTTCTAAACTTCAATTAGGACCTTCAATCAGCCTCAAACCAATCGAGGTAGCAGATAGCTTTTCTCTCTTTCTCTCTTTGCACAACATTGTGGTAAAATTCTATCACATTCAACCATTGAATCCTTTCACATCGAGTATCCTTTTGCGATCATTTTCCAATTTTCTCCACCACCAGATGGAATGAAATTGGATTTTCTTTCTTTTTGTTTTTGTTTTACAGGACAGACACCAAAAATAGCAGGAGAAGTTGTCATCGTTTGTCTTCCAGCAATGAACCTTCTACTATTGCTGTTATTCCACACAGATGCACCGTTAGATTGCAATTGAATTTTGGACGGAAATGTCGTGTCTTATTTTTGTGGGTTTTTGTTTTATTTTGTCACAAGGAAGGAATTCTTGATGACTACTTGTGTCATAAGTCAAGAAGGAAATGTAGTATTTGTGTTTTTTTTGTTGTTTTTTGTTTGGTCACAGATCGATTGGTATAGATGGGGAGTGTAACTGTCTTTTGATTTAACATCTGTCCAAGCATAATGTCTGTTACAGGTCGCTAATGCTTATTGGCTTTTGTGAGTTCAGGGCTGTATAGGTGCTGACATACAGTGCTATGTTCATGTTGTGCATAGTAGTTTCAGAAGAATATTGTATTAGACCAATCTATTTAAGTTTAGTACTCCTTGGCGTAATGATGTTGGTACGTTGGATTAAAATGCTTTAGGTCGGAGATCGAATTCTAGCCTTTTCTACTTTAAATGGCTCTCCCAAGGGTATACCTACTTCCTGGAATTATTTCGCTTTCTTGTAAGCAAATCATGTTCTGTCAAAAAAGGATTGCTATTTAGTCCACACCGCAGCTAATGGTCCAATTGGTGAGCCAGTCAAATGATTTTTTTTGTTGAAGCTTGTTGAGCTATATCATCACCGTAAGCCACAATTCTGATGACCTTTGTTTTGGTATTTTCTGTTGAAATTTTGATCGAATACTTTATTCTGGCGTTGACTTTTAATTAGATCATTTGCAATCAGAGATCTGAAGTAACTGTCGAAGCTTTATTTTCAATCGGTTTCTCTCTGAGTACAAATACCAGTCAAGTGCAAGTAACCAGTTCCTTGTACTGAAGTCTTGCCATGGTCGTCTAAACGTGATTTTAACTGCCATGGTCATTGTGTTTGTCTCACCGCGTTTTTACGTGCCTATTTACACGGGAATCTCAGTCGTGGTTTTCTCACTATGTGTTCGCTTTGGCCTCGCCGTGGCATTTTCACGTGGTTTTTGCTACTAAAAATGTTTTGACGTCATCTCACTTTGGTCTCATGCGGTACATTGCCGTGTGAATGAGGTCCAAAACTACCCAGCTGTAGTAAGAAGTTGTCACTAATTTGGTGACGAGCACACTCACAGAGATGCAAAAGGATTTTAAAGGGGGACAGTTTAAAATTGCGATGCTTTACAACCGTCTTAGATTTCAAAATTAAATGAGTGCCAAGGAGAAAAAGGATCTCTTTTTCCCACTGATTTATTTTCGAAAAGAGCCCGGACTTAAACTTGTCTTGTTCAAAATTTTGCTTCTGTCAAATTGTAAACTCTTTTTCAGCTATTTTCTGAGAAACAATAAGGTACTTATACTTCACACTGAAGTAAGATGGCTCTTGAAACTGTTTTAAATTTTTTGTCAAACGTTTTGATCCTCTAAATTAATGGGCTGAAAATTAAAGGTGTCAATTATAAGGTGTTTGTGAGATATTTAGTCGATATTCTCGAAAACTAGATACCATTCAATAAGCAACTCTTTATATTTTTGAATCCCCCAAGTCCTCTCAGGAATATAAACTCGGCTATCTGATACCTCTATACACTAAATGTGATTTCTGATTCTGGTGATTTTCTTACTAATTTATAATCATTCACGTTTTTAGTAAACATTTTAAATGTTAAAAATTCTATAAATAGGTGCAATGTTAGGAGGCATTCAAATTTTGGAAAAGCCTTGCTGGGGCATAGCATAAAAAAGTTTGGAAACTGATTTTTAAAGTGTCTTCAATTATTTTCTTATTTGAAAAATATTCTTTTGATAAAAAACTCTAGCGAGACTATAGCGAGACAAAAGTGAGACGACGGAAAACAATTATAAATGCAAAAACCACGTGTAAATGTCGCGGCGAGACTATGGCAACAAAACAAGGAGACAGATCACCGTGTGAACGGGCTTGGCGGGTTCACAGCACAGCAAGGCGAACCCAAAGGCTAACACACTGAAAACCACGTTTGGAGTTTAAACTCCTTTTTTTTAGCTTATTTTAACCTTTTTAAAGGGAGATGATGGAAAAACACTCTATCAATTAATCAAAACTACGTGTAAATGTTATGCGAGACCAAAGCGAGGCTTAAGCGAGAAAACCACCACCAAAAATGTAGTACTTTACAACTCTGATATTAACGAACATTCTGATATAATTTTTTCCTCAGTGATAAATCTAGTTGGTCGAGTGAAAAATAAAAAAGTCAAGGTTTCCTTAAGACCTTGACGGTTTTTTTTTATAAAAGCTTATTTAATGACTTTTATTAAAAAATGACAATAAATAAAGAGTTATTGAAGAAGATTTCAAAAGGTTAAGTTTTATTTCTGATCTCTGATTGCAATTATTTGTTTATAGGAATTTTTTTTGTCTTACTTTTATTATTAAAATTTTATACCTTCCAAACTTTTATTTTTAAAGCAGTCATCGCTAAGCAAATAATTTTTTCAAGGAATTTCACCAACAACAAAAACATACGTGTCTCTGTCTGATTTGTCTATACCTACATACATAATGAAGAAAGCTTAAAAAATAAATATTTTCAATAAAATGTCTGTCCTTGAACACCTTCTTTGTCACCTTAAAAAAGAAAAAACAGCCAACGTGTTTAAAACTCCACAATCGCATAAGTCAGCAGCTTTTAATGACAAAGAAAATAAATATTTCGACAAGAAAGGAATCTCCATGAAAAAAAGGTTTCATATTTTCGAGGAAAAATATTGACGAAATCACAAAACTCTTATTCAAAATAAAAATAAATAAATACAAACATAAACATATGTGTATGTTTGTAGGCGCTATTATGAAAAAATTTATTTGCACTTGTAGAATTTATATTTTTATTTGTTTTCTCCATCAAGTCTACACAATGTACATACCTACAATTTATTCAAAAATAAATTTGTTTATAATTCATAATTTCCAAGAAAACAGAAGAATTGTGATTTCGAGGGAGCGCAAACTGCATGCAAGCGTTAAATTTAGTTATTTTTTTTTTTTTTTTTTTTTTGGTAAAACAGGCATGTAGCTAGGCAAAGAGTGTGTTTGTACTCAGACCAGACAAATATCTTGTTATGTTCCGTGCCTTCTCCGTCGTCCTGAAGGACATTTTTCAGAGAGAAAGGCGAAGAAAATATCATTTGGGTGCTTAGTTTACATTTAATTATGTAGTACCTTGTGCAATAATGGTTATTGGACTGTTAGGCCGTCTGGGTTTGATTCCCAGCTGTTGCCACAGAGTAAACAGACATTTTTTTTCCGAGACACTGCCTCTTGCGAGGAACTGACAAATTCTCCAAGAATAGGTTGTCATTAATAAGTGCTTCTCATCAAGCCCTTCTGACTCGGCAAACAATCGTAGGCCCCTTCCATTCCTGAAAACAACACGCACATAGAAATGGTTGAGAGTTGTAAGTCACTAGGCTCTTGTTCTCTTGAGCTGTTGCACCACCAAATTTTTTAATTTTAATGTAAAACGAACTTTAAATTTCAAAAAAACTCGATATCTTGATGAAACCTTACGTTATGATTACATTCCTTCCTTCATGATTAACAAGGGCCAAATTACCGCATCAGTGACCGATTGAGTGAGTACCATCAGTGATCAAATGACCAAGTACCCACTTTAAATTTTGGTGTACTAGATTACTTGAAATTCATATAACAACACGTAAGTGTTGCTCAATAACTAATGCTGTAATTTGGCCCCCAGCTTTTAAGAAATAACGTGGTTGAAGTCGCTTGAGAAGTGATCTCCTAACGTGAGATATCGTATAACTACTCATGTTCTACCAAATGGCCGCCGCAACCTCGGCGAAACACCTCCATCTGATGGTCCAAATTTTCGATGACGCTGAGGCATAATTGAGGTTCTGTGCGGTTAATGTGCCGAATTATCTCATCCTTTAGCTCTTGAATTGTTGCTGGCTTATTGCCGTACACTTTTTCTTTCAAATAACCCCAAAGAAAGACGTCCAACGGTCTCAAATCACATGATCTTGGCGGCCAATTGAAATTGTCGCGCAAACGAGCCGTTGTTTTGTTAGCTGTGTGGCAAGCGGCACTGTCCTGTTGAAACCACATATCGTCCACATCCATATCTTCCAATTCGGGCCATAAAAGGTTCGTTATCATCGCGATAGCGAATACCATTCACAGTAACTGCCTGGCCGACCTCAATTTGAAAAAAAAGGGCCCGATGATGCCGCCAGCCCATAAACCACACCAAACAGTCACTCTTTGTGGGTGCATTGGTTTTTCGACAATCAACCTTTGATTATCATTCGCCCAAATGCGAAAATTCTGCTTATTGACGAATCCACTGAGGTGAAAATGTGCCTCATCACTGAAGATGATTTTCTTCGAAAATTGATCATCCACTGTTGCTATTTCTTGCCACCATCAAGAGGCTTAAGTTCTTGAGTCAATTGCACCTTGTAAGCGTGTATATGCAAGTCTTTATGCATAATGTTCATTAACGACGAGCGTGAGAGGTGCAATTGTTGGGCACGACGACGAGTTGAGGCTCTTCAGCCACACTATCGATTTTTCTGATTGCACGCACATTATGCATTTTGACTTGAACACCCATTTTCATAATAAGCCTGTGTGAACCACTTTTGCACAAAAACAAAAAAATAAATAAATAGAACGCTGTCTAAGCGAATTCAAAAATTAATAACAGCTGAACGCATTCATCGACATCGATTATGGTTTATCGATTCTCGATTCAGAATCTTGGCAAGTTTCTAGAAAGACAAGATGGCCATCTTGATTTCCGCTGATGAGAAGTTGTTCTTTTCACTTATCAACTCTCATAAAGAGAGGTCAGACCGGAAGAGATAAAATTATAAAGCAAAAAGTTCAATTGATATCATTTACGTAAAGAAAAGAAAATCAAAACAAAAAATAAATAAATTAATTATCTCGACAAAGTGAAAGATAAAGGTGTTACGAAACTTTATAACACACACCTACATTATCAAATCAATAGGTAAGGAAAAAGGAATTAGATTATGTTCCCGAAAATTTCGGTTTAAATCTTAATAACCTTTTTTTTTGTGCTTAGGCTCCAGAGTAATTGCACTCGTTGCCTAAAACGTCTCGTGGCTAGAACAGGTGCAACCACCTGTCATCCATCCTCACATCCATCCATTCGAACGTCTCGAGGCGGGAACAGGTGCAACCACCTGTCCTCCATCCACTCATCCATTCAAGTGGTGACGTCATCGAGGAATCCAAGACGGAGGCGAGAGCCCTGTCTTCGATTCCGAAGAAGCACCGTGGAGGTGACAAACTAAATCAAGACATCAATAAAAAAAAAAAAAAAGTCAAGAAAGTGAAATGCAAGCATGAAAGAAGAAAAAAGAAGCAAAGTTTATACAAAATTAAATTCAATTTGTAATTAATGATTACACGATAATGATATGTGTATATGTGAAAATTTTACCTTAAATTAACAAAAAAGAAAATTAATAAAGCAAACAAAAAGAAAAGTACATATATATATTCATACAAAAAAAAAAGGCCAAAAAGATAAATATGTACTAAAGAGAATTCGAGTTCATTTACAATCATACAATCACACTTCAAATTATTTCATATATTCATACATTCATACATACAAAAATTATTTCATATATTTAAACATTCATAGTTTTAAACGTTCATACATTAACTTTCTTTTTTTTTTTGTTAAGTCTTTTTGTATTAATTATTTTTTTTTTATTTAAATATTAAAAATCTAAACATCTACACATTCATATACTTTAACATTCGCAAAATTAGACATGTACACTTTTATGCGTTCATACATTCTCACATTTACACTTGCATGCATTACACATTACATATTTCCATTACACTCAATTTAAGATTCAAACTTAAAAAAAAAAAAAAAAAAAAAAAAAAAAAAAAAAAAAAACATACATCTATAGAACTTATACAACCCAACAAAGCTGCTGTGCACAATATCTTTAATGTGGGGTAAGTCCATAAAAAAAAAAGAGAATTTAATTTTGCATTTATATAATACATCCTATATAAATAAGATCTTACAATATATACTATTATATACATAAAATCATAAAATTGACAAATGGGAAATAGTTGAGTAATTCTTGTACTTCGGCAAATTATATAACTATATTTTTTTCTAATTTGAGTGACAAGTGTTCACTAGCTAACTTGCTCGGATCATAGGGTAAAAGTCTATATGATTTGGTTTTGTGAATTTTTTTTATATTGAATGGTTTTATTATTTTTTTTCTTTAATTTAATTTTTTTTTTGAAATGCTAAACACAATTTTATTTTTGGAATCCTACAAACACTATTACGATTATTGAATTAAAATAGACTTATCACTATAATTAGTAAATTTTATAAATTCATTAAGATTGGACGTTAATATCTATGTAAATATACCTATTATAACGTAGTAAAACAGTATGTTTTCATTTAATATTTTTTTTTGAAAGTTAAATCGCTCAAATAATGAGCTATTGAGTTTTTCTTTATTTCGAGTGCGTGGGAAAGTCAAGGAAAGGATGATGGAGAAGAGGAATAATGTAATTTAAATTTAAAATTTCATCTTTGATCAGGGGTCATTGAACTACAACAAATTGAGTGACTCAATGGCCATGGAGTCTCGTTGTAATGTAGACGGAGGGAGGGTTATACTCAGGCACCCATTACCACCTAGGGTTGCCAACACAAATTTCTAGGATCAATTAACACCTTTTGCGAAAACTACTTCATACGATTTTGATTTTACATCCTTTTATTTTATTTCGGCATGAAAATATGTGCGGCGGTTCGATAACAGGTACAAGTACCCACCCCACCGACGAGCTACCAATGGCGGTGCAAGCATGCCGAACCGTACCTCGTTGATCGAACACCTCACCCAACGTTCCGTATACCATTCAGGGAATCCTGTGGTCTTGGATGTGTTGATATGGATAAGGCAGAACATCGCTGGCCGTTCGGTGAGATTAGACTTCATCAATTTACTTGATGGGGTTTCCGTTACAAGCCTGAATAAATTTAACGGCACAGGGAAACAATTCCATGGATATCTGCTCCACACGGGAGTTTATTCCATCATAAGTAGGAATCTGTTCCACTTTTCAAAGTGCAATTTATTCTCACCTAGAGAGGGCATTTATTGCACTTTTTTAGTAAGAAAGATCTCCACCTGGAGAGTAGAAATTTTGCCCACTTGGAAGCAGAATCAACTTTACTTCTTGTTCTCTGATTCGTTCTTATAGGAGGTATTTTTTTAATCATAGTTTCCTTAAATCTTCCTTAAATGCAAATGCCGTTTTCTACAGTGAATCTATAATATCCCAAATTCCAAATTTAGGTGGGAAAAAATTCCACAAAATTTCGTGTGCAATTAGTTCCCTCTTGTGGTGAGAATGAATTGCACTTTGGAAAGTGGGTTAGATTCCTACTTATGATGGACTAAACACCCATGTAGAGCAGATGTCCGTGGAATTATTTCCCTGCACCAACTTTAACGCGTTGCTCGATCCTTTCGAGTTAGTCTGAAATTGAGAAATGTCAAATGAAATGCAGAAAAAAACTTGACGTTTAGGTGTGGTTCACAATCAACATCGGCCCTTTAAATTTAACCACCCTTTATTTAAAAAAGTTTTGGAAAATAATTAATCTTAATTTTTTTCAAAAATCATATCAACTGGTTCACTGTGTAACAGAGAGTGGCAACAGTGAACCGCTGCGTGTTATACAGTGAACCATTGATATTTGTTTGCCGTAATGATAATAACAAAATTATCAAAAGTTGTCAAAAATATAGGATCATTCTTCAAATCAAAATACAAATTGTTGATTTAAAAAAAAAGAAAAATTTTAACGAAAAAAAAAAACATCTTAGACTTCGCATGTCTTTGTTTCTTGCTACTTACTTACTTTTCTTATAACAAAAAGAATTTATTGTTCACTACTGAAATTAGTTCACTAAATTGACTTTTATTACAACCAACTTTACTCATTCGCGATTAAAAATAAACTGCGTCCTCTGCCGTTCAGACATGTGCTTTTATACTTTTCACAAGGTTCCCGAAAAAGCTGGAAGGTTCTAGTATTTGCTTCTAGAGTTTTCCATAAGGGAAATTTCCCTTAAATTTCCCTTTCCAAAGCTTTCATTCTGACGGTTAGTATTGGAAGTTCGAAAGCTCACCAAAGCTCTCCGTAGGTTGGTTTGTGTCATGTCTAATCCCGAATTCGGTGTTTCTTTTATTCGAGAGTGGTTTTAGTACAAATGTGACAGTCTTTGCAATATCAACAATTTATTCACCAAATTCCTATAGGCACATCCCTTTTTTAATCAAAAAGTACTATTTCTCATTTTCATACTAGCAGTTTCACAGATTTCTGCTCTGCGCAAGTAAGTACCCATAGGCTAACAGCTTCAACTTTGTTTTATGTTCAAAAGGAATTAAAACGCGGTTATTTTTTAATTCTTTTTTCCAATTTTTTCGAATGTTCTGGAAAGCAGAAAACTTCAATGGTTCACTGTTAAACGTGGCTCACTGTTGATCAGTCTACCCTACGTGGTTAAGTGTTAAGAATATTGCACGTAACAAAAATTTATTTTTCAATGTTTCAAAATTTCTTTGAACACAATACAAATAGAGAACCTACAATTTACATTGATAATTGAGTGGATTTTAAGATCTTTCGGAGCCGTTAAGAAAATTCAGCCTTAAAGGACATTTAGCATAAAAAAAAAATCATTGAATATCCTAATTTATACCTTATTTTAAATTCAAAACGTTATAGAAACGTCGTTAGTGAAAATTGAAAATTTATTCAAAAATATTTCGAATCGATGAACTTAAATAACATCTTCCTGTCGGAAAAATGTTTCTCCAGTGACTCATATAAAAAAATGCTTAATTTATTTGTATTAAAAAAAAGCTCCCCTCTGTGCCCTGGGTCTTATTGCCCTGCTTAATATAACATTAAAATATTATTTATTTTTTTAAAGAAACTTATAAACATCAATTTCCCCGAAATTGCTTAACTTTTTCCCTGGAAGTAACGACACCATAAAGTCCTATAAAAATTTAAAACAAAAAATTGAGATAAAAATAAGCAAAATCTCATGAGTGACAAACTAATAAATCACCTTCACTATCATCAAAATAAAACCTCTTCTTTGAAGAAAAAAATGAAAAAAAAAATTAAATAACTTAAACAACCATCAATGCCCCTCTGAGGTTGATTTGGTAAACAGAAACTTTTCTCAAAAAATAAAAACAAAATCAAAACTTCAATGGAAAAGTTTCTTGAGCATAATTTCCATCCCAACCGCCACTGGCGCTGCCTTACGATCACCAAAGGACCAACTAAAAAAAGAGAGGAGAAGAAAAAACTTGGCATTAATATCGAATTTGTTTATGCTATAAAATTTAATTCAATAAAATAACGAAAGCATGCCGAATATCCACGCTGCCAATGCTGGTGCCGGTGCCGGTGCCGGCAACTAAGGAACTAAAATGTCTGCTGATAGCAAGCAGTAGACAAAGACTTCCGGGGATTCTGACGCCCCGCGACTTGAGTAGGTACTATTTATTCTTAGAGTTTTTATAGACCATGAAGATCTGAAGAGCTGGAGAGCAAAGCTTGTGCTCGTTGGCTTAATGTCACGGATAGAGTGATGGAGCTTCATACTTGCGAGTCGGGCGGTGTTGTCGGTTGTCAAGCAAGCAGGATGAATTCTGCTTTTGTTATTCCTTTCTACAAGGATTTATATGGAATTTATGGAATATTTTCCACGGAATTTATGGATTGCTTTTGAAAACATTTTTATTGCTTTCATAATCTTGTGTTTCAAGCGGGGGAGAAGTTTGTTTCTTTTTTCTTCTTTTTTTTTTTAAATATTGTGTTTTTATTTTCCCCGAGGTGAAGCGGAAACAGATTATGGAAAATTATGATGGACATTATGATATTGAACTCGAGAGGATGATATTTATAACACAGGCATTTAATTATTGTGTTATTGGATAGACAGTGAGTCAATTGCTATTGCTAAAAAAATTTAATAGTATTTTTATTTTTCATGCTTTCCCTCCTGAAACAAACAATCGTAAAAAGATGAGAAATTAAATTGAAATCACTCGTATAAATCATTTTCATTTTTTGAGAAAATTTTCTGGCTAATTCATTTGGCGACGAGATGTGAACTCGAGTGTGCCGCCTTCGATAAAGAAGTTTTTTTCAAAGGTTTTTTATGACTTTTTCCCGAAGAATTTCTTTGTTTCAATTTTACCATTAGATCTAATAGGAAATGGCAATTGATTAGGATCATTGGAAATGGAAATTGTTTCCTTACTTTTCTAATGAAATTTTTGAAATCTTTCCTGTGGTTTCAATTTAATTATGTCGTTAAAGTCAAGTTACGCTTTTTTTAAAATGCTTGTGGAATGGACGCCATGTTGCATATTATTTTTGTGAATTTTTTGGTTTAGGGTTTTAACTTTTCTGAAGATTGATCTTCAGTGTTGCCGAATCTCGTGGTTTTTGATTTCATTACCGAGAAATTGAAAGTTTCTTGAAGCTCATTTAAAATTTCAAAATTTATTCCATATCGCAAATTGTATATATATTCGAGTCTTTTAAAAGGCTTTCACCATAAAAAGTTCAACTCTAAAAGTAGATAAAATTACAAAATACCGAAATTTGTCTTTACCTAGGTAACAGGAAGCTACTGGAACTGATATATGGTCATATCCAGTTAGCCGCACTAAAGGCTTTACGGCAGCAAAGACTTTTTTTAAAAGTGGTAAAAATTGCTTTTGAATAAAGATGTCTGTGTGTGAATAAAAGTTCGAAATTGAATTTGAATGTCAAGTAAATCTGCACAACGGTATCGAGTACATAAATCTACATAATAGTTGTTTTTTTTCAGCCCTTAGCGGAATAAGGCGTTAGAACGGCGAATTTGCTAATGATTGTTTCCATTTCGATTTATTTTTAAAATTGAAAATTATGTTGTTATTTTCTTGAAGCATATTTTTACAGTTCCCATGAGAAAAAAAATCAAAATTTTCAGAACAATTTTCCACATAATCTGTAAGATTAAAGCCAAAAATGTTTGCCTTGGCCTAAACCAACTATTGAGTCATTATTTTACCCTAAAGCAATAACTAGGCTTTAAAATGGAAATGGATACAAAAACTATTTCCATGCAGCAAATAATGCCTTGAGTTGAATATATATTTTTTTTAAGTTTAAGCCATCAAAAAAAAAAATATATTTACCACATTTTTTTTGCATGCAAACAATTTTCGGTCCATTGTTTCCCATGACATCAATGGTTTTTTTTTGTATGAAACTGTGAACCAATTATGCGAACAAAAAATTTCCTATTTCACCTTAATAATTTGTGACATGCGAAAATATTCGCATAGATTTTTTTGTTCACAGGAACTATAAGCTAGACGCGAAGTAAAAAATAAACAAAAACGACTTTAAGCCTATCACGGAAGGCTGAGAAAAAAACAATCAGACTTTTTGTATTTGATGCCACGGCCTATAAGCCTTCATACTTAATTTTGTCGATCTTTTACGTCAAATCGCAAAATAAACTTCTGGACGGACCTTGGTTTGAAATATCTCATGATTTTGTTTGGTAAAATCATGATACTTTTGTTTTTGAATCGGCAACACTGTTGATCTGATCTTAGAATACTTCAAGGTCGGTAATATAAGAAGGTAGCTAGAGTGGATATCTACTTAATAAGATTCTTTCAGCTTTCTTATTTGAGCATGGCGCATTAGTCTGTCACTTTTCCTTTACCATGTGCACCCATTACACCGCTAGATTATATGATTTTTGTACAAGTTGACCGTTAACGTCGCTTTTTAGTTTTTTAAAGAAATATTTATCTAATTTTTAAATTTTTGTTCTCACTTAAGATCGAAAAATCTAGTATTTGTCAAGCCTGAAAAGAACTGCAAAGAGATCTCGTCACGTTGACGTCTCGTTTCCTCGTCGAATTGTGAATTAGGGCTTCAGTTCGTCTGTGATAGTACTGTTATATTGTGTTTTTACCATGCAAATTGTGGGGTAGTTTTGATGTTTTCCCGGCTTAATGCTTTCGGGGATGCTGAATCCGAATCTGAAGCTTGCGACTAAAAATTTTGTGATGCAACATACATAGAAAAAAATGCAAAAAATCATGCAAAATTTTTTGGGAGTTTTATCCGTGGTTCAATAATTTTCATTCACCGACTTTGGCGATTTAACTGATGTTCAACGATGGATGGTTCAGCTATTAAATTGTTTACTAAAACATACTTGAACCTAGAAACATCGTTGAACTCCAGTAATTCCTCCGAAATCAGTTAGTAAATAATGTTGAACCACAGATCAAAATTTGAACTACGTTTCAATAACTGGAACTAAAAATGTTTTTTTAATTTACATTGAAGAAATATTAGAAATTTATAAAACAGGATTATGGAAACTGTTTTTTGGCACTTACAAAGTTTTAAAATCCAGAATACAGCAGCGTTATGTTCATACAGAATTTTGTATCCATATATAGAATTTTGGAATATAGAAAACGACCCGTTCTCGTTTTTTACTCGTACTTATGGATCAAAAACTATAAATTATTCGAAAATTTCTTCAAGATACAACTGAAAGTATCTATAACTTAGACAATTTCAAACAAATTTCAGTTTATTGTTGTTTTCTGTGACCACCCATTTGGACTCAAGCGCTAGCTGAAAATTGTCGAATATTTACTGTCTCCAAAATCCACTCGAAAACCCTTATAGATTTCTCTGTGGACAAAAATTGAATTTCTGTCTCTAGCGTTGGTAAACTTACATAGGTATATTTTCCTGATGTTTTTTAATTTTCTGAACTTAAATTTAGCCATAGAATTGCTATAGCATGTAACGTTTTTGAGGTATTCAAATCCAAAGTTTTGAGAAAATGTTTTTTTGATGCATATTTTGGGGTTATATTATTTCTCGAGGTATTTTTTTTTTGTCAATTAAATTTGGTAGTCGTTCTGAAATATGAACATTTTTCATCAAAATTCTGTTTGAATATTTCAAACACTCACTTCAACAACACTTCATCCTTGAGATATCATGGAATCATTTAGTCTTCGTTTTCGATACCGCGTCAGGACCACGCGTTAAAATATTGCATATGTGCACGGGGCCTTATAGTCAAAAATATTTGAATTAGAATTTACTTCCCTCAACGTTCTAGTAATTGGTTCATTCCTGCCGTAATCAGTTCTTTGGGGGACTTGATGAACTTGGAGGACATATCGTATAGAATGTGAGTAAGTTTTAATACTCATTACATCAAAGAGGGCAGGAGAATTAGTAAGTCAGACAAAATTTGATGGACGAAAATTACGTCAGCCACTTCATGACGTTTTTCGAGAGATTGTTGGTTATATGAGCCGCAACACGAATAAACCAACAGCAGATTTAGCCCTAGCTGCTATGTTGTCATAATGGGATCTGAACCAAAGTCCCAAATTGTGTTCCGTGGTGTGACAAGAACGTTTCCGGGAATATGTGATGGCTTGGCATTTGCTGACATTAAGTTCTAAATTATTTTTGTTTAACACCAAACAAAAAATTTATTCAGATCTGAAGAGATATAGCATTTTTTGGTGCCGAAATTACTCTAAAGTTTTTTATGTCATCCACGTAGGTAGAATATTTCAAATACTCATTCACAGATTCAAAAATTACTGGGCCTCGATGACTACCTTGGGGGACTCTTTCTTAATTTTGGATCTGATACAGAATATCTACATAAATTACACCTGATATTTACTTCTTTATGATCTGATATGTAAGATTCCATCCATTGAACAAAACCAGGAGGAAAAAGAAAATCTAAGAGCTTTTAATTTGAACGAGATAATTTTGTGTGAGATCTTATCAAATGCCTTGCTGAAGTATGTGGCAATTACGTTATTTTTTTTATTTTTCTATTGCCTTAAGAGTATTAAAAATATCTGTGGACTTAGCGGTCGTAGATTACCCTTTACAGAACTCATACTGTTTGGTGGAAAAAAGCAGCTTCCAATGAAATTATTGTGAAAGACAACACTTTCGAAAACCTTATGAATACAAGATATTTTAGTGATTATGGCCTATAGTTTACAATACAAGATCTGCTTTAGAGTCCTTTTTGTAAATAGATTTCTATTTGATGAAATAATTCTTTCAAAATGATGGAAAAATTCTAAAAGAAATTGATTTTTGGAAAAGAGCCCCCAGAGGCTGACCCAAATTTACTGCACATTTCTTTAAAACAGTCACTGGCAAACCATCTGACATCATTTATCTTGTGGACATCATCAACATTAATTTTAATTGATACTTATGATGTTTGATTACATTTAGTTAAAGTAGTTTAAATCAAGCTCAAAAGTAGTTTAACAGAATCAGTTTATAGCGGTTTCTGGAAACTGGTATTGTGATTAATGCTGGCTGTCGAGTATTCTACTCGTTTTGGTCTGCAGGTATGCTAGCATTCTTATGATTACTTATTCTGATTTTTAGTCCCCATGCTCTTGTATCAGATAAAGTGATTTCCAATTTCTGAAACTAAGTCTGAAATGAATTGGTGGGTAATAGACACTAATACGCAGGTACAACGCCCTTGATGGCACTAATCAGGAAGTACTACGCCGCTGGTGGTACGAATCAGTAGGTTAAATACCCTTGGTGGAACTATTCAGCAGGTTATACGCTTCTAGTGGCATTAATCAGCAAGATCTACACATCTGGTGGCACTATTCAGCAGGTACTAGGTCCCTGGTGGTACTCTATACAGCTAACTCTTGCACTGGTAGATCAGCAGGTACCGTGGCCCCTAGTGGTAATTTATCAGCAGATTCTTTGCTCCTTGTGGCACTCTATCAGCAAGTATATAAGATTAAATTTAAATGGAAAAAAATAGATAATTTTGCTCAGAGTAATCGCTCCCAATTTAATAAACGTTTATATACTCTGGTATATCTCAAGGTAGTCGCCTTGGTCCTACAATCTTCACTGTTCCTTTCAATGACGTTGTTTTAACGCTTATGATGTAAAATAGTTTGAAGATAATCAAAAACCAGTTACCTAAATATATTTATTTCTACATTAGGTAAGACATAAATATTTATTTGATTGGTCTTCAGATAATAGTGACGCACTTTCTGAAAATTCTTCTTAAGAGGACAAAATTCAATATGTCGTAACTCTTGTCCCGTAAAAACTGTTCATGAATTAGCATGATATTAATTTATTTGTAATACGATTATAGAACTGATTGAACTCAGAGCTTACTCATGTCAATACTGAAAAACAGGACCTAATAAAGGTCTTCAGGATCTAAACCTCCATTTATGGGTATAAAGTTAATATTCAAAAAATCTATTTAAATTTAAAATTTGAATGATATTTTCAAATATTTTGTCTGTCTCTTTCTAAACTAAATATCCTTAAGATTTAACTTAATTATATTTTTCAAAAGCTTTAAGAAACAAATTAAATTAAAATTCAATCCTTTTGTTCTTTTAAAAATTATCCCCAAGGACAATTCTCATGCAATAATACTCTTGCGAGTTAAAAAGACAAATTTAATGAAAAAAAAAAATAAAATCACAATAACTGAGAATGAAAGCAGAAATTGTAATATTAAAACAAAAACTCTCCCCAATGACCACAGACCACCGACCTCAACAGCATTTTTCCAGACACAATCACTGTCACCGCAGATCCAGCACCCAACCACCACTAGCAGCACCATCACCATCAGCCAGCAGCGTACCATCAGGGTTATAGTGAATACAAACAAAATGGGGAAAAAAAGGAAGTCATTAAATCCACCTCAAAAAAAAAAATATATACTAGAATGAAAAAAGTAGCTTCGCGAATATCCAAGCTCGCTCTTCAGATTGCAAGAATAGAAAATGTCTTTTTTTTCAAAAAAGAAAAAAATAACCTTTCCGACAAACAATGAAAAGAACAACCACAGGAACATAGGGTAAAAGAAACACCGCACCGCATTCCTTGTATAAAGACAAAACGGGAAATGCTATTTTTTAAGGACTTCCTATACATTTTTTTCTTCTCTGTACATTTCCCAGGGACATTGAATAATTAACGATTGTCCCGTTCGTCCCGTGCCGCTTCGGTTCTGTCGTCGTCGACGTCGTTATTGCCACCATCGCATCATCATTGCAATTCATGGCAAAAGAGTATACAAATAACCTCTATCTCTCTTTCACTCGCTTTGTCTGTCTATGAACTTCCTGTGTCCTGCAACATTCACATTTCCTATGTGAAAAACAACACCCACATAAAAAAGAAACAACAATCACAACCTTCTTCGAAGCAACTTTGTGTGTACTCTCCAAGGAAACGTCAACGTCCGTCGGTCTTTTCGGTTTTTCTGTTTCGAAAGAGCGTCAGGTCCTTAAATTTTGGAAACCATCCCCATAAAAATGACTAAGGGGAGTAAGGTGACAAAAAATCTGACAGGAAGCATTTTTGTGACAAGCAAATTTTCCGGCTGACATTGAACATCTGCAATGGCGGTGTATACTATAAAAGGCTAGCGCACCAGGACACACAGGACCCTCTATCGTCTAACTAACTAACCAACACACAAAGGAAACAACCAGCGTAACAACTGTTGGGAAAGACTTGGTCGGTGTCCTTGGTGCTATGATGCTTGTTCAAGCACACTTAAGTGGGGTGAATGAACACAAGTATATGCATACTATACGGCACAAAAACTACGAAATCCTTGAAATTCTGGTAAAGTTTTCGAGTTGGGCCGCTGCACCATTAGCAGCTTGCAGAAAGAACTTTGGCTTCAAAACCAAAATCTTTAAAAAAAAACGAAGATCCTGTGCATGCATACACACACAGAACCAAACATACACACTCTCAGTGAGAATGAACTTTACTTGGAGAAAACCAATCCTTGGGCGCATAAGACGTGAATTTACCAGGAAGATAAGTTTCTTTGGTTGTGCGTTCATTTTTCTTCCTCTTGGCCAACTTGGGTGTTCCTTTTATACCTATTTGGTGCTTGCTGCTTAGTGCTCTGGCCATTACGAAGAATGAAACCCACTAAAACAGATGTTGTCTGACATCAAAAAGTGTTCAGGCACAAAATAAGAAAAGAAAAAAGAAAAAACAACATGTTTTGAACTTAAATAGCAAGGACAATTTCACTATGAAATTACAGGGTCATCCAACAAAGGATGTCATATTTCTGAAATCAATAAAGAAACACACAACTTGTTTTTCTGAAAAGTGGTGAAGTTCCAAATGTTATCTAAAATATAAACTTTGTGGTTAATAATTTAACAAAATATCTGACAAAAATTTGCCTTGGCTTTTCCTAAAAAAAGATAATTGTTTTGATTACTTTTTTATTTGCCAAGTTGCATCACAAAAATTGTACCAGAATTTTCACTCAGTATGTTCTACTACCTTTTCTTGGTTTTAAGGGTCCCTCTGTGGAAGGTTTTAATTTGCAAAAGTCTTCGCAATGACAGTTCAAATTGCATCCATAATTGGATGACCCTGTATATAAATTTTACTTTTCAATGAAAGAAATAACAATGCGAAATCACTAAGAAGGTAAAACCTCAAATAGGATCTTTGGGGGCAATTTTATAGACTAAGATCAAAGAAGGTCCATAGTGGGATGGTGTCTTTCTTCCTTTTTTGTGTTTTTTTTAGTTTTGTCTTTGGAGATTTCAACCAGACCGACCAACAATGTATAATTATATTTCTGTTCCGATAGCTATTGTTGAAGTTGGAAGGACGAAGCGTTCTGTTGCTAGAAATTCGTTTTAAGTTGCAAGAATTGAAGTAAACTTTACAAAAGTTGCAAGGACCTTACCATTAAATTTGGTTGCTCGATAAAATTTAGAATATTATTGAGACGACAAGACATTTAAATTAATGTTTATTTAGAACAATTTGACAAGGGTTATTTTTGAAGTATAAAATGTTCTTGAACTGAACAAAGAGGAAGGAATATGGATAAAGTAATTAAAAAAAAAAAATAGAAAAATAGACAACCTCGTTCAGTAAAGTTCAGATGGAATTATTTTAGGGTTTCAATTATGTACTTCAATTTTTTGTAATTAGTCTGTGGGATGAAACCTAAATGGCACGGAACTTTAATAAGAAAAAATAAAACAAAAATTACACTGTCTATTTACGGCTGGCCACAAGACGAGACTTCTTTTAACACCTCGGTTATTAGCTCTGCATAACCTAAGTTTCGTCTCGGTCTCGTCAGGGTAGATGTATTTTTTGTTGAGTAAATATTGAAATTGATATTGAGTCTATGCGCTGCAAATATTAACATTGAATAAATAATCTATTTTATGATTAAAAACCAACCGAGACTCTGAGTGAATTTCAATTATGAAAATACAGTCTCGTCGTAGATGCTTTGGAGGTGGTATTATCTCGATTCGGTGTCTGGCTCGTTTCAACATGTATCGAACCTCTTATAGCAACTACATATCTCACGATGTCGGTATTTCAATTAAAGGTTCTTGGGTGCCCTCTGAACTTGAATATATTCTTATCTCCAGGACTTATCTATCAGGTTAAATTTAGAGACTCAGTTTGAAAAATAAAAAAATCGAATTGTATTTGTAGCATGACATGGGTTCGGAAACATGAAATAAACACCAATATCTCAACAAGACAAATTATCTACATTATACATTATAAGGAGGGCTGACAGTTTTGCCGAACCAAGTTGTTTTTTTTTTTTTAGTCTGGCCTTATTTATGTTACTTTGACAAGTTTTTCTAATAATGATGTAAACTGAAATTCTTCATTCGCGAAACTAAAGTTGTTTTTCAAATTATTTAAACGAAAATTTTTTTCTTTAACATTACAAAGTAGTGAAGCTTAAATTTAATGCGACAAAATAATTGTTCTTAAATCTTCTGAAGTTGTTTATAATGAAAAACGTGAAATTTTAACTACGTTACCCTCTTAAAAGTTTTAAAAACCGCTTCTTTAAATTCTTTAAATTACACTGGGGGCCTATTCTAGAAAGCGCTGCGGATCGAATTAAAAGCGATAGCTCAATTTCGACCGTCTTCGCTTTGGGTTATTCCCAAAAGCGAAAATGAACTAAAACGATTCTTCCAGTTTGAATTTCAAATAATTCCAGTTTTCTCATTTAAATTCCAATTCATTCCAGGCCACACCCATTTTTACTCCCACTCTCTCATTGAAATATCAGCTCTTTCCATAAATTTGACAGAAGCTCTGCATCCAAAACTATTTTTTCTTCTCTTTTGTGCAAAAAGTATTTTAGCTCATGATTTCGCTACCATTTGTTGCTCTAATTTAAAAAAAATTGAGTATTTCGTTGGACTCAATAAGTGTGTTATTAAATGCTTAGAATGAGGAGAAGAATATTGGCACATGGTTTAATACGTGTATTTACATTTTTTTCCAATCCGCCAACAATCCGTCTCCTAAACTCCTATCGTTTTCAAACACAAAACGACAGTTCAACTAAAAAAGAATACTTTTATTTAAGAAATTCGATACAAAATGACAATAACAATCAAAGGACACTTTTATTTGAGAAACAAAACTATTTTTTAATGTGTTTTAATACATTTTGCTTTGATCCACCACTAATTCGTTAGTTTCAAACCTGTCGCTTTCAAAACGTACTGGCAGAATGAAACTAAGTTGGAAAGTGCTTTCGCTTTCCATATAGGGTCGAATACAAAGCAAATCGCTTTTGAAAATAGGAAAATACAAATCGGCCATTGAAAGCTATCCGCCGCGCTATTCAGAATAGGCCCCCTGGTCTGCGAAAATGAAGTTTTTCTAGCCTTCAAATAATTTTTTGAAATTATGACAGATTTGACTTTCTTAAATCTTCATCTGGTTTAAGTTTTTTTTAATGATTTTTGAAAAATATGAATGATTTGAAGAATAGAGAACTATTTAATAAAAAATAAAACTATTATGCCTATTTAGCTCGAATTTAGAGGGCCTTTTCCACATAATATTAACTTCCACATGAAACCAGATTTGTCTTTATTCTTCAATGTTAAGTCGCATTTTTAAACCGTTATTTAAAAAAAACCAGAAGAAACTTCAAAATTCGGTAGTTTTTAATGGTTTACACTGTAAAAAAAACATCGTATTTGAAAAATTTATCAGAAAATTTAAAGAAAGAAACATTTAAGTGTATTATAAATTAAAAAAAGATTATTTTTCAATACTTTATTTCACTGATAGTAAGGTAGGCTCGGGTAATAAAGCCTACCTAAGGAAGATTTGAAATAAATCAAAAACGATTGATCAGAATGAACAAATTTTATTGTTAATTTATGTAAAAGATATATTACTATACAAAAAATAACAAATCATTGCAAATTCGGCTTTAAACGAAACCAAATTTCAACATTTTCAAAAACCTACGTTCGGGTAATAGGTCCTTAACCTACTTAAAAGATCAACATATGGATGTTTCTACAAATTATGGAATTTTTGACGGCTAACGTCAAACGGATGATTTAATAACTGTTAAAGTATTTTATCTGATTTTGACAAAATTATTAAGATCTGACGTATTTTCATTAGGTACTCAAAAAATTCTTCAAAGGGTCTAATTTTCAGTTCCCTGACGTGTCCTGACGTAACACGTAGCGACAAGTCCGATGCGTCTTTTATGAGTGTTAGCTACATAGATGGCTGCCGGTGAGTGTCTGCTACTATTTTAAATAGCTTTTTTTTTGAAACTTAGGCCTTATTACCCTCACCTACCTTATAGTCAAACTACGTTTTGACATGACAAAAATTCGTTGCAGGTATATGATTTTTCTATTGTTGTTCCTCAAAGTCCAAATCATAACAGATGAAATTTGTTATTTCCCAACGCTTCCCATCCCATTAAGTCCATCTATTTTTAAAATTGATTGTTTTGAAAACCTATTGATCGGGAGAAAAAAATGTGTATATCAGAAATATTAACCTTACAACTTTGAACAATTATTGTTGCCATAGGTGCGACTCGCTGTAGTAAGTTTTTTAAAAGATACAAAGCGGCAAGTTTCAAATCATCAGTGTGTTTATATTTTTTTCAAGCGAGTGGTTTTTGAAAACTTTGCTATTCTGATAAAAAAATGAATTTCAAAAAGATTAAAAATGATTTAGGAAGATGCAATACAGTGAGATCCCATTAAAATTTCAGCAAAAACCTATTAAGTGGTGAAGAAATTCGAAATCAAACGTACCCAAAAACCGGATTTTTTACATGTTTATTGGACTGTTTCAAAAAAAAAGTTGTCTTTTAAACAGGCTCAAAATTTTCAGTTGAGTAAAAACGACGTTTCTGAAAATTTGAGCTTTGGGTTTTCTAGTGAAAACTGGTCGGAAAAGTTTTTGAAACAGAAATTAAAATAAACTTTTCCTGTGCTGAACTCGAAACGGAAGTCAGAAATATTCTATTATGGAAAATTGAAAAAATAGTGATTTTTTGTTGTTTCCGATGTAATGTTTATAAACGTGAGCTAATTTCCTTCCACAACATTTTCTTCTTTTAAATTCTGTTAAAGAATCTTCAGTAGATGTGTTTGGCATATTTATATTATAAATAAATTTACTGGCAAACTTTATTTCTGTGGTCAACAAAATTTCCTTGCAAAAAAAAAAGATATCGGAAATATTTAAACAGAATTAAAAAGAATAAATAAAATTCTTTCAGGAGTGGCACAAATATTGTTGAAAAAAATTACCTCAAGTTTTTACATAGCCTCGGAAACAGCGAAACACTCTTTTTTCAATCGGCAATATCTCAAAAACGTGACATAATAGAATATTTCTAAACTTAAATTCGAGTTCAAAGTACCAAAAACCTTTGGAAAAATATATTTTAGTTTCTGTTTCAAAAACTTTTCTGACCAGTTTTCACTAGAAAACCCATTTGAGGCCACAAGTTATTCTGATATAATTGTTTTAATAGAAGTGAAGTACCTAGTATTGTTAGAAACCATTTGAAAGGAAAGTTGGTCATTTACAAAAAAGGATCTTTAGTCATTTTTCGATAAGAGTGATATTAGTTACCTTTTTTATCTCCAGTTACTAAATTGACTTCGTATTCGGATTCAGCATGTCAAGTAGTGAGTCTTCAGAAAGTATAGGAGCAATAAGATAGTTAGCCATTGAGGCCTATCAATGAACTACTCGTTTCAACTCTCGATGTAGGACAAGTTGGTTTCTATTAGGAATCCTCTTGTATCAAACTTATTTTACGGATCAGTATAGAACAAAAAATAGAGTAGACGTCTTTCCAATACCTTGTTTTCATCTATTTTGAATTTTGTAGGCGCTAAAGCGAATGGCAGATATTTCTCACCAAACCATCGCTGTCTTAAAAACTCTTTGTGATTGTGTAGGTGCATAACGATAAGTGGTCGAAATCTTTTGATTTCCGAAGCTGAGTTTGACATAGCTTTTTGCTATGGCCACTTCTTTTTCTGGTGTAAATAAGGAAAATAAGTGATTTTATCTGCACAGCAATCTCTAACAAGCTTAGGATCAGTCGAACGAATAGTTTATATCTCTCTTCAAAATGTCTTCACTTCACTTATCTTTTGATTTGTAACTGCCTGCACCAGATCAGTTAGAACCTGGAAGCTGAGAAAAAATACCACTAAGTACAATGCCTTTAACCTAGTTGAAAGACGGAAAACATGATCCTTCTTCGGACTACATAAATGATGATGGTGACACCGAATGCTATGTACAGGAATCAGAATTGAGTAGTCAAACGTCAGAAGAAAGCTGAGGTTTATATCTTTAACTGTTTTGGCTTAATTAACTAGAGTCAGTTCTGGTGATTGCCTAAGGAACTTGAATACCACCCACTGCGATCTCTCGGAAATTGAAGTCTTTTTTCACATTAACGTACAATTTGTTTCCCCACCAAATCTCAAACGTTAAACTGCACTTGAGAACTTTGCAAGAACTAATGACATGACTATAAAAATAAGGAAATTTTTAAATCACACCTTTGAGTTCGTAGAACACAAAGCAATGTTAACCGTAACTGGAAGTCAAAAAGTTCTTTTTTTTTTAAAATAAGGTTGAAGAGAAACCGGTGATAATAGGAAAATTGAACAAAGGTTAAAAAAAAAACACAAGATGGCACCGCAAACTTCCAAGCGTTTAAAGAATTTAGTGTGTCTGCAAGGTCACTTTTTCTTTACACACCTCGACTTACGAGTTAAAATAAACACGCAAAATAACTTCCTTCCTCAAATAAATCTCACAATGCCTATATTTTTAATTCTGTATTTTCTGTATGATTTGGCATGTCATCACAAAAACTTCATCGTCTTGTTAGGTGTCGTCAAAAACCTAAACTTTTTAAATTATCTTCAGTTCCTCCATCATTTACACAGCAAAAAAGTTTATTCAATTGCCTCTCTAAACTTAAAAGACATCAGTTTTATTGTTCCACCGAAGAAAACAAAAAAAAAACGAAAACACTAAAACTTATTATGGTCCCTCAAGCCAGATAAGAGTCTATAAAAAACCTAATCGTTCCATTATCGAACTCTACACATCATGCATGACTTTTCCAAACATCACAACCAAAATAAAACAAAAACAAAAATAAATGCTTCAGCTATCCGCAGGACACTAAATTCCCTCGTTAACCTCTAAATTAAGTCTCACAAAAACCGCAACCAATATCCTTTCAAAAAAGAAAAAAAAAACGTAAAAAGAAACTATATTACATTCCACTTTCTGAACACATCCCAATTTCCTTTGTTTTCCTTATTTTTTCCTACGCTCGTGTGCATTTACCAAATATTTTCTTTTGTTGATACTATAGCCTAGAAATGGAGAAATTTTCATCGATGGCCGGCAGCGTCGGCGCGCAAGCACGTTTATTCTTTTGTTTTTGTCCAGCATCTTTGTCCTTTTGGCACGTTATATAGTACACAATCTGAAATCAACTTCTAATGAACTTTAAGAAGTCCTTGTATAAATCTCCAAAGGATAAACTTTTCCCATTTTCATTTTTTTTTGTTTCGCTTATTTTGTATGACTCTTGTCTTCTCCCTCTTTCCCACTTTATATATTCTGTCCAGGGAGCTGAGGGACCTACCACTAAACTATTGTCTACACACTTCATCGTCCTCGTCGCTCGACCATGTCCTTACTAATGCAAGTTTCCGTATGTTCGAGTTGGAACTATGTCTATATACAATGTATGAACATATTTTTATATGAAGTCTACTTCCATGTTTCCATTTATTTTTTATCATTTCTTCCCTTGCAAGATTTTCTTTTTCATCCAGTTTTTTTTTCTCAATTTTGTTATTGTTGCTGATATCCTTGTTCCCCCGGCGCACACCGCCATCACATCCTGTGTGATATAATTCTTTTTTTCTTCGTACAAGTTTGATAAATAAAATATTGCTGCACACAAAATACGAAACGAAACAACGAAACAAGCAGGTTATAGTTGTTGGTGGAGTGAAAGCAATTCATGTCCTTTGACATGTTGGCGTGCACACATAAATACTTGTACACACCAAAGTCACACGGCTATAGTGCGGATCAAGGATACTCATAGTTTTTTTTTTTTCTCAAGCACTGTATCTACCTATTATATTGCTGTTGTTGTTGTTGTAGTTTTATTAAGAATTTTTCTTGATAGAAAAGTCGAAGCTTTTTTCGTACTGCCCCCGGGAGTTTTATTGTGCAACAGGGGGGTAGTCCTGGCAATTGCATATGGCAGACTATAAAGTCCTGGCTGGTATATTATAACTACATATGTGTCGGAGGATAACAATTTTTGGTCAATATTGATGGAATTTTCTACGGAGATTTTCTCTGCAATGGCATCAGGACTCTTATAGTTTGATCAACTTGCTGCACGTTTCGTTTATCCGATTTTCTACGATTTTCCTAGATTTTCTATTTTTATTTGAAATTTTATTTATTCTTATTCGCCATCAGAGAAAGTTATTTAAGAAAGAAGAAAAGACCTCCTTGTGGGGCACAAAACAGCACAGTGGTGGTATTCGACGTTGTCGTTCTCGTTCTCGTTGTCGTCATCGTCTGTTTCGACAACTAGGACGACGATCCAATCATTGGTAATATGAAAAAGGATATTATTTGCCATCCATACAAAATAAATTGGTGTCCACCTGGGGATGTAATATAGCAGGACGAACTTGCTGGGGGAAAAGTATAGATATGCGGCATGGTGCTGCGCTGTGGTTACCTTTTATAAATTGAAGGTAAAATCTATCCTTGTTGGCTGGGTTTTTTTTTGTATCCTTAATATAGCAATGTGTTTAGGGGGTAAATTTCCCATACATATATGTATCTATAAACCTGTTTTACCACATCCTGGCGCTTTTCTTTGTAGTGTAATTGAAGTTCGGACATAGCGATTAGAGGGTAAATAAAATGAATTTCGTGAGCTTACTTACATTTTTGGGATTTCCTTTCAGGCAAAATCAGAAATTCTATGAGAGTATGCGGGAGGGGGGAGGGGAGAAGGCAAAGGATATTGGATAATGAATGAAGGATATATTGTCGGTTTTTCGGTTGGGATGCGTGGCAACGACGAACACACATATACCTACCATCGAGAAGAGAGAGAGGTTGGATAAGTAAGATTTGTTACATCATTTCAAGGATGTGTAAGGATTAGGAAATTCTATTTGGAATTATGTATGTATGTATAATATTTTATTTATTTATTGGTTGGTGTGTTTTTTTCTGATAAAATGAGAAAAATGGAATTTAGTTTGAGTTCTGTTCAACCAGGTGGCCAAAATAGGGAATTACTTTTGTGAATGAAGGTCATTTCTAAGTAGAAACGATAAATTACTTGTGTTGACTTCTAATTGGAAATGATGACGATATCCAAGATGAGGGTTATCGGAGGATGGCAGGAGCAGGGAGACATATTTGATTGAGATAGAGTTTTATTTGAAAATAATGAGAATGTAGTTTTTGTTTATTTACTACCTACATTTTTCTTAGAAATGAAATGGAAGGACTTTAGGTATACCCACCTACAGATTGCGCATCATTTGTGTGAAAGTAGTTTAGATTAAGTGGCTTTAGTGCGAAGTTAGCTATAAATATTTATAAATACCCACGCAGTTTTACTCATCTCAATTTAACCTTAACACAAATATCAATGTTGATAACACAGAGACAATAGAAGCTGATTGTTTTGAATTAAATCCAATTTCATTGTTATCTCTTTTACTTGCTTTAAGGGCAAGTATTGGTACCGTGTGAAAATATTCTAGGAGGTATTACTGAGACTTAATCCAACAATGTTGAGGAAGTTTCCACAAGTGATTTAATCTATGACTAAGTGTGACTGGCTGAGTATTCAGGTCCTGTTGCTTGATCCCCTAAAGGTATCATTTTTGATCAAAATATTGGTTCGAGCTCATTTGAGACGGTTTTCTGGCCTATAATTATTTTGGTTTCTGTAAGAATTTTCTCAAACAACGCTTTGTTTCTGTTCAATTTATTATATCTCATTAATGGTCCAACCGATTTTGCTGAAATTAATAAAATAAAGCATTTTTATTTAAACTTAAGGACGCAAAACAAATAAAACCAATTTGAATGAAGTTCATTAAAATTATAAAAATAAAATTTTTTATAAGCAAACCAAATAAGCGTGTTTCAATTTTTCAAGCTTTTTTTTTTGTAAAAATATCACTGTATGAAAACTGTTTAATAATTAATTTAATAATTTTCATGAATCATTAATTCTTAGCCCAGCTATTCTTGTGAACAGTTAGAGCAGGTTCATGGGATTTATCAGTCGTGCATTTTATTTTCGTTGTCAGAGTTTCTTAACATTAAACAACAAAAACAATTTTTTATAGCTTTGCTAACGTACATTTGATATCAACAAAACAAAGGGGCAAAAAATACAATTTTTCTATCAGCAATGTTGTTTTGCTAACTTGACATTCAGTATGTTACCACATTCAGCTCTTGATATTCGGCATTATCTTGACTGATATTCCTCGTTCGTTGGTATGTAGATTTACAACAGCAAATTGTGTAAGACTCATTTCAATTATTTGTTATAATTTTTCGCTAGGAAATAAAACAAAAACTTTGAATTAAACATTTGCATCGACAAAACTAAATCTTTTTTCTGTTTGGGGCCCATCAGGTTTTTTTTTAAATGACCTGACCACATATCCCTGGACTGTTAAATCAAGATTAAAATTGAATTACATATTATTAACATTTTCTTGACATTTCAAACCGAATATTTTTCAAAGCAAGTTGAAGCAAAAATTTGAAATACTTTTCATGCGTTGTTTTTGCAAATTGAGTTGGTTAACTCAGTTTGAAATTAAGACGACGACGTCTCGTCCAAACGTGGTTTACAGTGTCGTGGTCATTGTGATCGTCTTATGTTTTATGTGTTATCGTGTTATGTGCTCATTTACACGGTTATCTGTGTCGTGGTTTTCTCGCATAAATCTCGCTTTGGTCTCGCCGTGACATCTACACGTGGTTTTTATCATTGTGCACTTTTTATCATCGTCTTGCTTTAATCTCGATTTAGTCTCGTTTTTATCTCCCCAAACATTATTTCAAATTGTGACTCGATGTAAATTTGTTTTCAATTCGCACTTGAACTCGAAGTTTATTGATATTTTGGTCACTAATTATTCAACAGTCTTTGATCAATTAAAAATCTTTAACAATGTATATTTATGAATTTATAAATTCTTGTTAATTAACGCGGTATTTTCTAAATAGTTTAATAAGTTAAATGAACGACTTGCACTTAACAATATTCCCGTGGAAAATACATACATACTTCCAACTATCACGGAAGAAATTCGACATTTCGAAATTTTGATGTTTAGATTAAACGATTTTACATCTGGATTTAAAAACATTTTACATCTGGATTGAGTGTATGTTAGGAGTGAATTATATGGATTTTTGGACTTCATAAATCTAGATTCAATAATTGGTTTTCAAATTCACTAAAATTCCAATTTAAATCCAGAATAAATAATATTTACGGCGACTTATGAGTCATGACTTTTTTTTCGAAATTATATAAGTACGAAGGTGAGATCAGATTTTTTTCTCGTTCGCACTCATTGGATTTCGAAAAAAAATCATGACTCAAAAGTCGTCGTGTAATAGGGCAGTAAGTAAACACTGGTCATATTAAACTGACTACCTAAATTTATTTATTGCAAATAAACATTGATTTATTTTTTTGTTTCGTGCTGCACTATGGTTAATTCCATATAAAATCACCCTTAACAAAACTAGATACAAAATATATGACCCTAAATAAAAAAAAAATATAAAAGTATGAAATTATCAGAAAGTTAATTTACCATTCCTCAGTTATTTTTTTTGTTGGAACTAATAAACAGAAATGGTCTCCAAAAGTCATTCTTCATTTGGCAGAAGTTCGAAACCATATTTTTAATAATTATTTAACTGTTTTTTTCTCAATTTGAGAACCGGTGGATACTTTCTGAGCACGTTTTGTGTCATTTGGTTATTTGATAATCAATTCAGACTCGAAACACATATTTTTATATGTTTTATCGAAGAAAAAAAAAACTAATTAAGCTAATAATTTGGGGAAGAAAGAATATCTTGGCCTTCCGTGAAACCAACCTGCTTATACGGAACATACAAAAAGCAGGTCGTTATTTTATTGTTTGTTCCTTATAAGAGAACTCTACTGCACTCTTAATTTTCTTTGTTAAAATGGATAATCGTTATTCCAGTGTTCGTTTTAGACCCACCACCTCTTCTCTTTCTTAGCTACCCCTGGTGTCCCCTAAGGCAGCCAACTAGGTCCACTTATGTTCATTCTTGCTTTTTCAAAACCATTTCATCGACACATGACTCTCATGACTCAACAGGAGTTTCATAGTTTTTCAGTGGTAAAATTTACTTGGAGCTAACGTTGCCAAATGGCAATCAATCACTTTTACACGTAAATGTATTAAATCTCTTCCCGGATTCTACCTCCTTCATGAACAACCCATACCCACCGTTGGTAATATTCATGGCCTGCATTTGATTTAGAAAGTGTTTAGTATCACGCCAACAAATATTTGTATATGTTTTAAAGAAGAAAGACTCGAACCCCATGCCATAGAGCTTAACGGCCATATAATGAAATGATATTCTCAAATCAACCTTTTCAAAGATGTTTGATACATTCGTGTAAAAAAAATGGACCAGCTCCTACCAATTTTTGCCCATTCTCCCTTACATTGTATTTACATCATAAATGGAAGGCGTTCAACTAACTGGGGGTTACTAAGACACAAAAAGATATATCGGGAAGATTTAAACAGATTTTTAAAGTAGAAATTTAGTTCTTTTAGAAACTATTACAAACTTTCTTAAAACAATTTACCTAGCGTTACAATATATAACTTTGAAAACAGCAAAAAAACGTGTTTTTCAAAAATGTAGCCCGATGGAATTTTTCAAATTCGAGTTCAGCACACCATAAACCTATAGAAAAGTATTATTTGGTTTCTGTAACAAAAAAAAAAATAAAATTCTGTTGACCAGTTTAATACTAGTTTTTTGAGAATAAGAGAATAGGCAGAATTTTATTTTTAAAAATGTTATAGCAGAATTTTGAAAAACTGAATTTTGAAAAGCAGAATTTTGACAGACAGAACTGAAATTAATAGAATTTTTAGAAAAAAAAAACCGAATTTTGAAAAGCAGAATTTTGAAACCAGGATTTTGACTCGCTCCCGTTAGGTAACTTTAAAAAAATTCAGAACGGTTTTTATAAAAAAAAATGATTTTATTTTCCTAAGCGCATAACTTTAAGTAATTTTGGTGATGACTTGGAAAAATGAACTTGCGACTTTAAAGCTTAGTACAGGCACATTAGCAAGTTGCTTAAAATTGCCGTTCGTGATCTTTAACCATTTGCAGTTGGAAGTAAGGGCTTAAGGCTTCACACAAAAATAATAAATTATTTTTAGCGGTTCCAATTGTGGTACTAACTCAATTTTTTAATTTTGCGTTTATGCCGTTTTTTCTATGAACGACAGTATTGCTCTCATACGTTAATATCATTCTAGGTCACAACCGTTACTTACATCTGTCATAACAGTAACGTTTTTAATTTAAAATTTTGTAAAGTTTTTCATTGTTTTGTTCCTCATGTCTGAACTGAACCGAAGTTCAAAAAAACAGGGTTAATTTTTGCAAAAGAATGAGACATAGCTTTCATTCAATATTTAACCACCACATTAGATATCCCAATCGCAAACAACCAGTTTTCTAATGTCACACCCGTAAATAACGCGTAATTTTTCATACCTTAGTGGTATAGCTTACCTATTTATTTGACGGGTTGTAAAACTATAGATTGCTAAGATTTAAATTTAATAATTTGGAGAAGCTTCTGAGTTATTCTAATTTGTGGTCTAATTTGTGTTGTTCCAACAAGCCCCTCACTCCACGTCACTCATTTGCTACAAGAACGGAATCATAACTCATAACATTTTTGAACTTAGTATAACTTTGTGATTCTTTGTGATTGTGATATTTTTTTCTTTCTTTTTGTAGTTCATACATTGATATTTCTTCTCAAGACCGCATTATTTGTTGCACTATACACTTCTAAAGTAAAATATTATATAAAAATACAAAATATGCAAATAATGACTTGCCGGAACCAAGCGTGTCTTAGTGCCTTCTTGGCCACGGCCATGGATCACACTTTGTATTAAGATTAATTTCAAAAGTAAAATATTATCGAAACACAAAATTGCATCCCTATCTTTAGAGTCGTTTTGGCACTCAGTGGCTCCTTTAGTGTTCCGTTCAACCAACCAGAGAATTTTTTCTGGTTTAGAATTTTAGCTAAAGAATTGTACAAAAAAGCGAAAGCAAATTTACATTTTGTCGATGTCGTTCTTGATTTTAGAATTTTTTTTATATCTTACTACAGATTTTTCAAGGCTTAAGTCAAATCCTCAAAAAACTCACGACTAGGCACACCTCAAATGACCTTCGATAGTATCGTGGTTAACTAAAGTTAAAATTGCGTACTGTTTTGTTTACTTGATAATTTTAACAAGATTTCGACAACTACCTTTAATTTGATCCTTGACCTTGGGGGAAATTCTCCCCTTAAAGACATTGAAACAAAGTAGATTTCCTTAATATGGAACTTAAACTAATTAAACACAACCATTTCATGTTAATATATGCAAATATAAGCACCCATACAAAAATAAGACCTCCAATAAACATCTTTGTATAGTTCAATTATTTGGTAGGTACTTGTCTTGGATTTATTCACACCAATTTTAAGAAAACACTAACCATTTCCGAGTACATTCCAAAAAAGGATAACACAACAACGGAAATAAACGTCAAATAAAGGGAGAGAAAAAAAACAATAATAACAATAAAAGGACCAGCAGGAGAACTCACTGAAACCCCACAACCTCGACCATCAAAACATAAAAACTTAGGCAATTAAACCGGAATCACATGGCAATAAAAAACAATGATGGCGCGCAGCGACTATGAAGAAGGCGGTAGTTACATCAGCGATAATGATGATGATAAAGTCACTCTCTATCACTGATGCTGATGATAATGATGGCTCCATCAGGATAGGATGACTTCAAGGATATTCCCTCCATCTTATTTTTTTGCTTTTTGCACACAAAATCATCCTGACAATGACGCACAAAATGAAAACCGACCAAGACCAAACTCCACGCGCCTAACGATCCGTATCCGAATTCTCCGAACAAAACGACCACGGCTAACCAACGGCGAAGTACACAGAGAGTGTACTTTAATGGATGACCATCTGTGTGTTTGTGTGTGTGCGAGTGAGTTTAGTTGAGGTCATAGGACACATCACTTGAAGTTGCACAGTCATCTCTGGAACACAGTCATGCTCTAGGATCTCGCAAAAAAACACAAAGAAGGAGTCTCTCATTAACTTTGAACATGAACTGGGCTGGGACATCGATAAAGGCAAAGATGAGTTGCTGCATGAGGCTTCCATTTCCATCATTAACCAAAGTGTGTTAAAATAAAGTAGAAATAAATGTGGAAACGTAGCTAACTATACATCTGGCCTATCAACTTTGTCCTAGTACTTTTTTTTTGTTCGTCCTGGTGCTGCTGTTCAAACTTCTGCTGTTTTCTAACTTTTTCAATTCCCGTCTAATTTCAATTTTCCACAAGCTTCACAACGTGTAACTTTTCGGAAAACTCAGTTGGAAATTTCCTTTAAAATAACGAACAAAAAAATGCAGAACACATAGTATATGTGCGGTTCTTTAGGGTTTTGTATAGTGGTGAGTTCCGGGCAGGGATGGATGGGGGCGTAAGGCGTAACATACCTCTACCGAATGGAAAATCAGTCAATTGCAACTTCTATGCAAACATGCGATGCAACTTTTTTGATGGACGTTGAGTGGAGTTTTGCAAAAAAATTCGAACTCTTGTTTCAGGGTAAAGCTGTCATGGGCAAACAAAATGGCTTAAGGAGGGAATTTTGAACACACCATGCAGGCAGCAAAGATAAGAGGGGGCTTGAACTAAGGTTCGGAATTTTTTTTTCAGGCTTCAGAAAGTTTATATTTGCGATATTAGTATTTCATATGTATGTAGATAAGTTTCATACCGACCCAAGGAAAGACTTATGTATGTAATCCCAGCAACAAAAAACTCGAGATTTTAATTAAAAATGACCATGCTGAATATGAAATAGGGAAAGTACGTAGTAATCAGCAGAACTTACAAAACGGCTTAGGTGATATTATTGAAAACAATTTCCCTCATGGGTTGCTTACCCTACCACATACAGAAAAAAAAGTTTCCGAGAGCAAGGAGCTATGAAAATGAAACATACGCTATACCAATCAAGGCAATATATTTTCAGGATATTTAAACGAAGGGTTAATCAAAAATTCTTAATTCAAGTTTTTGTCTTTTTTTTTTTTTTAGGTACAATCAAGGCCGTAGCCATTCGATTATTTCGGGGAGGGATGTAAATTTTGGACAAAAAATTTCACCATTAAGCACAAGGTTCTGGGAATAAAAAAAGGTTGGTGGTGTGAACAAAAATGGTCGGGCTGTAAACGAAATTTTCGTATCCACCTTTAGTTAACAGTTAGCAAAAAAATTGTTCTATACAAAAGAAAATACAAATGCCAAGTGCAATTTTTTGCCAAAAGAATGCCAGTGACTTTAAGTCCAAAATTTCAAAAAAAGCCTAATATAAGGACCACCTTTATGAGCATACATACATTACATACATGCATACATATTCGAGATTATTTGTGCAGTAATGCTTATGATTCTTTTTACGTTTTTTGGCAAATTTTCCATTATTTAGCATATAAAAACAAGAAAATTTTAAAAGAAAAAATTTGGATAGTTGTACATTTTTGTGTTGTCCCTCATGGCATAATGGTTATTGCGTTGGACTGTCATGCCGAAGGCCTGGGTCCGATTACCAACGATTGCCACTTAAAACAGAAATATTTTTTGCCGAGTTACTGCCTCTTGCGAGGAACTGACAAATCCTAGAAGAGTATAATTGTCATGAAAAAGTGCTTCACATTTATTGCCGTTCGAACTCGGCAAAGAAAATTGTAGGCCCCCTCCATTCGTGCCAACAACTCGCACACAGGAATGGTTGAGAGTTGTAAGTCACTAGGTCCTAGTTCTACACCCCATCAAATTTATTTATTTATTTATTCAAAATTATTTTATCGAATTTTTGAAATTGCATCATTTTTCAACTAAAAGTCAGAATTCAACTAAGAGATTATTTTTTGAGAACACCGGAAAATAAATAACTCTTGAATGACGTTATTTTTTATTGTACTTTAAATCCTCGCTCTTAATTATGGAAACAATTATATATAAGTTTTTTTCTGAGGTATCATTTTGAATCCACTTTCTGAAGAAAAATTTTTAGGGACCATACAAGATCCATTTGTGAATTCTTTACCGGTCTAAAGTCCACACTATCGTTAAAAAAATCGATTTATAAGTTTAAGAAGGTATTACCTCTCCTCAATACCCCTCTAAAAAGTAGGTGTGGTAAAAACTTTCAATGACCTAGTTTTCAAAAAAGCATTTCCTAGCCATTTATAATAGGTACATATGTATATTTTTTTCATCTTTTCTTAAGAAATGATTAACAAAGAAAAATTTCCAAGTGTGGGCGTTGGAAATATTTTGCAAAAGTTTTTGTTCTTAACCTAGAACCTTAGAGCGATTCGATCTGTTTTCATAAAAATTCATGGAAAAAAGAAACATTTGTCAAAAACGCCCCTTTTCATTGATTTTTCATTCATCCGTGTCTCTTTTTCACCCGATCTTCTGGTTCTTATAGACAATGTGAGAGCAAAAGTGATGTGACCCACTTTTTAAATATTTTTTGTTTCACCTTTAATCGACCGTAAATTCAATTTAAATTGGAGATATAAGGACGATAAGTTACATATTTCAAAAGTTTAGATATTTAAGAATTTAAAATTTTGACTTTGATGACTTTAGATGCGTAATTGTAAAAGTACGAGACAAAAATGTCAGAAATTCGAAAAAAAAGGGTTAAACAACTTTTGCACGCACGGCCTCGTTTAACCTTGTTTTTTTCACTGGAGACATTAAAACTCCTGTCAATAATAGCCGTGTTTTGTTGAAAGCTTGCCAGCCATCCAGTTGAAATCTTACACGCAGTGCAACAACAATCACCAGCTGCTAACAACCTTACCTTTTTTCTGCAGTCAAATGTGACTAGCGAACAGTGCCTTGGAATAGTTTGGAACTATGAAATTCTCATATTAAAAAAGTTTTATTAAGCAATTTGTTCCGCACCATTTTGTTGAAAAGCTTTTGCCCGACTGTGTATAGTTTTCAACAAAACAAGGCTAATGTTACATTTATTAAGGGTTTTTTTTTATAACACAAATTCTATTCACTACTGAAATAAATCAGCCATTCAAAATTGCTTTTTATGGCCTTTAGTCCTACAAATTGGCGTTTCGTTTGGCTTACTCACTTGGACTCATCAGTGACGTAGTGAGGGCCTTGTCATACGCAATTTGTATTAAGTTCAGTTAAACTTACATGAATTCTTTTACAAAAACCCACTGTAAACTATATTCAACAAGATTAGAATTCCTTATCATTAAGCTGGAATTTTTTTGTTCGGGGCCAGGCATAGTTTCTATTAGAAGGTGTTTTTATATTACAAATTCTATATACTACTGAAATAAATCAGCCGAGTAGACCGCTTAGCATTGCATTTATTTATTAATGTCTCCGAGAATGCTCAGTTTTTGATAACAGTAGCAGAAGGTCTGTTATTTTAGCTGATTAAAGGGCTTTCCTATTTTTCATAACTTTGTATCTCTACCAAAATGGCTTGAAAATTAATTGACAACGGGAATATAATGCAAAAAAATATATTGAAAATTAATTAACCTTAAACTTTTTTGTTAATCATCTTGTTAAAAATCAAATATCAAATTTTAAAAGAAAGTTCTTCCGTTTAAGTGGAATGACTGAATTTAATTCAAGTTAAAAATTTAAATGAGCTCAACTCCATATTGCGTCCCAGTTTCCCAGTCGCCCAGTTGAGCCCGAGTATCGTTTCTGAGCGAAACGCAATATGGAGTTGAGCTCATTTGAACTTTTACTTTGTTAGAAAATCTGCAGAACTAGAAATTTGGAATCCATCTTTAAATGGCTTGCGTACCTTAAAAATATTTTTTTTTTCAATTTTAGCACTTCTTAATTTTTAATGTTCAAGAACCAAAAACTCAGATTAAAAAATTATTTGTCATAGGTTGATTCTGCATATTACTGAAAAGAAGTATTTTTTCTTTGGTGGTCGTAATAATTTGATCACCGTACCAACTGAAAGGTCACCCAAACGACTTAAAATGTCAATATGCTCAGGAATTGACAGTTTTGTTTATAAAAATCTGTGGCTAGCCAATAACTAAAACATATCGATACCTTCCCGTAAGAATGTATTAAGCGACATTTCAAAAATCTTAGTGACATCGAAACAAACCTCTGGTTTGGCACGCAGTGCAACAACAATCACCAGCTGCTAACAACCTTACCTTTTTTCTGCAGTCAAATGTGACTAGCGAACAGTGCCTTGGAATAGTTTGGAACTATGAAATTCTCATATTAAAAAAGTTTTATTAAGCAATTTGTTCCGCACCATTTTGTTGAAAAGCTTTTGCCCGACTGTGTATAGTTTTCAACAAAACAAGGCTAATGTTACATTTATTAAGGGTTTTTTTTTATAACACAAATTCTATTCACTACTGAAATAAATCAGCCATTCAAAATTGCTTTTTATGGCCTTTAGTCCTACAAATTGGCGTTTCGTTTGGCTTACTCACTTGGACTCATCAGTGACGTAGTGAGGGCCTTGTCATACGCAATTTGTATTAAGTTCAGTTAAACTTACATGAATTCTTTTACAAAAACCCACTGTAAACTATATTCAACAAGATTAGAATTCCTTATCATTAAGCTGGAATTTTTTTGTTCGGGGCCAGGCATAGTTTCTATTAGAAGGTGTTTTTATATTACAAATTCTATATACTACTGAAATAAATCAGCCGAGTAGACCGCTTAGCATTGCATTTATTTATTAATGTCTCCGAGAATGCTCAGTTTTTGATAACAGTAGCAGAAGGTCTGTTATTTTAGCTGATTAAAGGGCTTTCCTATTTTTCATAACTTTGTATCTCTACCAAAATGGCTTGAAAATTAATTGACAACGGGAATATAATGCAAAAAAATATATTGAAAATTAATTAACCTTAAACTTTTTTGTTAATCATCTTGTTAAAAATCAAATATCAAATTTTAAAAGAAAGTTCTTCCGTTTAAGTGGAATGACTGAATTTAATTCAAGTTAAAAATTTAAATGAGCTCAACTCCATATTGCGTCCCAGTTTCCCAGTCGCCCAGTTGAGCCCGAGTATCGTTTCTGAGCGAAACGCAATATGGAGTTGAGCTCATTTGAACTTTTACTTTGTTAGAAAATCTGCAGAACTAGAAATTTGGAATCCATCTTTAAATGGCTTGCGTACCTTAAAAATATTTTTTTTTTCAATTTTAGCACTTCTTAATTTTTAATGTTCAAGAACCAAAAACTCAGATTAAAAAATTATTTGTCATAGGTTGATTCTGCATATTACTGAAAAGAAGTATTTTTTCTTTGGTGGTCGTAATAATTTGATCACCGTACCAACTGAAAGGTCACCCAAACGACTTAAAATGTCAATATGCTCAGGAATTGACAGTTTTGTTTATAAAAATCTGTGGCTAGCCAATAACTAAAACATATCGATACCTTCCCGTAAGAATGTATTAAGCGACATTTCAAAAATCTTAGTGACATCGAAACAAACCTCTGGATTAGTTTTTTATGTGTGCATCTAAGGAAATTAGCTCAACTTAAAATCCTTTTAAAAATCAGTTTATTACTACAAAATACACGAAAAAATAATTAAAAAAGAGACGTTTAAAAATTTTAATTTAAAATTTTCAAAATGTCGCATAATATTCTTACGGGAAGGTATCGATATTAATCATTTAATGTGTTTAAGTGGCCTTTTTCCCAGACATTCTCATTTCACAAATATTAAGTGCCCTATTACACGATGAGTTTTGAGTCAATCAAAATCTGCAAAATCTGATCAAATCTGATCTGACCTTTATTTAATTTAAAGAAAAATATGACTTATACGTCGTCGTGTAATAGGGCACTAACCGGCACAAGAACATATTTTATTTTTGTGAAACCAGTGCCCATGTTCTGTAACTCTCGCATCGATAAATTCAGTCGAGAAGCGTTTAGAAATGCAACAAAAACCATGTATTTTGTTTCAATTCTCATCGTTTCACGACCAATTCTATCGATTCGAGAGTTACAGATTGTAGACACAGGTAACCAACCAGTACCTATCGTTTAGTGAGTATGTTTCGAATGTGCCCAATATCAATGGCCCGATCTAGCGTGTCCTGCCTACGAATGTGTTCAATCTATTTATAAAACAATTTTCAAACACTTATACATTTTTAAAACGTTTGAAACTCTTTCATTCTGCATCATTCATTTTGGATATCGCCATTTTTTAACAGTTTCTCTTTCATCGTCATCCCTCGTCAATGAGTGAAAGTTATCGCGGGAGAAACAAATTACCCAGACCGTTTACAAAACAAAAGCCTCTGAATAAATCATAATCAAGGTTATTGATGACTTTCGCTCGATAACCCTTTTCGGGTCTTATTTTTTTTGCTTTCCAAACAAAGTGTTCCACAGGAATCCAATGCATTTTCAAAAAAAAAAAATATCCTTTAAATATAGAAATATATCCATTTTAGTAAAAAAAAAAAAACTATAAGCAATAAAATTCCAGATAAAACACAAAAACCGAAAAAAATATAAAAAAAAATACATTTCCCTGATCGATGAAGGACCAAAGTAAATATTTGTCGGGATAATGCTTTATGTCATGTAGACCATTTTTTGTATTTTTCTTTTATTTTTTTTTTCTGTGTTTGGGGTTACAGTTGGTTGTGTTTTGCTCCTCTGAGTCTGGTTATTTATGAGTTCAATGGTTATGATGATGATAAGATTTAAGGGCCTGTTTTCTGTGTTTTGCTGGCTGTTGTTGTCGTCGTCAAAAAGTATGTAAATTATTGTGTGAAGGATATTTTGTTGTTTTTTTTTCAAAGGATTGTGGTTAAACGGATGGCTTTTTTTGGGATTATATCTTTTCTTTTGGGAGTGTCCTTGGGTGTATTATAACTGTAAATACGTGTGCTGGATTTTAAAAATATATGAATTTTCGTCCTTTGTTTTTGTTTTTCGTTTAGTTCTATTTTTTTGTTTGCACATTCTTGGAATAAATAGGCTATCATTTTTTTTTTTATATTTCTCATATTTAAGCGTTGAACCAGAAATAAACATTATCTAGTTGTGTTGTTGTTCTCATTGCCTTAGATGGAATTTAATAAATCTTGAATTATGTGTCTGGTAATAGGTAAAAATGGGTGTGTTGAAATAATATACCAAGATGAAATAGATGAATTGAAATATTAAAGAACAATCAATGTGAGCATTGTTTATGAGAGACTTTGAATAAATAAAACACTGTAGACAGTGATAATTTTTTTGGCATCCCATTAAGCGAAGAGTTTGTAGGAAGATTTTCGTTTAATTTTTTATCTGTCTATAGGTGCGAACTTAAAAGGTGTTTTGTCATACCTACTTAAAACAGCGCCATCATTATTTTTCAGCCCAGGCAGACATACTGAGTAGATATTTAATTAAAAATATGTGCACGTGGCTTTTACCAGAGGAGAGTATTTTTAATTTGAAACTTTTGAAGGAAAAAAATAAGGAAAGGTAATAAGGTAGGGCAAATAAGGCCCTATTCCACGAACCACGTTTTAGTTTGGAACTTTTGTAAGGAATAATTTCAAATGATCAAACAAAATAATTAATAAGAAGGAAATAATCCTTTAAAGTAAAGGTCCGAGGTGTTTTACAGTTACAAATAGTGCCGCAATTAATTGATCTTAAACAAACTTTCGTTAAGAGCTTAAAATAATACTACTTAACCATCTACTAAATATTTACACTGGTATTCATAAATGCAAATAAAACACGAATTATCTTTAGTCAGTGAGTTAAGTGTTAAATCTTATCAATGAATAAAAATTCAAGGTAATAATCTAACTCACCAAAATAGGTATACATTAAACGAGTAATTAAGTTAAAATACTTCTGTCATTGTCGCCAAAAACTATAATTAAAAGGAAACAGACGCTAGTGACACACACCCTTCTTACAACTTCAAATGAGACAGTGTGTGTGCATAAGTTCACATGTTGTGAGAAAGTATATGTGCAATTCAAAAAATAGTCTCTGACAACAGCAGAGTTTTTGTTAATTGTAGTAGATTTTCGTTAAGATTTTGAACTAAACATGGACTAGCAGTTTGTATTATTATTGATATGAAATTTTAATTCATGAACTATCTTCTGATCGACGTTTTAGTTAATTTGTGAATTAAAAAGTATTCAAGCTATTTTTATTGATAGGGTTGTTAGTAATTAGCTGCTTTTCCAATTGTTTAATGCGTTTTTCGTTCAACTAACTACTAACTAGTACGAGTATCATCATACAATCATACTAATTCCATTTTATTAAAAACATTTCATCTAAATACGTCCAAACAATGACAGTTGGTATGGAAAACAAACCGAACAAACCTTTTTTGATAAATATAAATGTCAAAGTGACAACCTATAACTTTTTTTTCTTTTCAAAATGGTATTCACTATGTTGTTTTTGAATAATCTTTGTTGAAATTGCTTGGAATAAAAATTAAAAAGAAGTGGACGTTAAAGAACAGCAGTCATTCGTTATTTATTTTGGTTTGACGAATGCTAAAACAAACGTTAAAAATTGAAATATCTTATTTCTACCACCTAAAAGGGTGCCAAAAATTGGATGCCAATAGTTACAGTGGATCACATTGGAAATGGCCCACCCTTTAACAAATTATTTTTCTTTGAAAAACTGTGGGAAATCAAGCAAAATAAAAAAGAACAAATTATTTCTAGTAGAGTAGCTGTTGTATTTTTGTTTTAAAAACATCAAAAATTTTAAGATCTACATATGTACATATATTGAAAATAACAAAATAAAGTAATAATTTAATGTCACAATGAAAATGGCCCAGTAACATTTTAGTTATAAGAACGTTAGTATACGCGTATTGAAATCTTGTTTTGTATTTTCTAGCAAATTCTTTGTGTCTTTCTACTTATTTAAGGCATTTCGGGACTGCCTTTAATATGTTTTTGATGTAATAGGGGCTTATTTGAGTTTCAATTCCAAGCATTTCAGCACTATTTCTAAAATTGATTTTCAAAATTTTTAAATGTTGATAACTGCTCATAATTTCTTAAAACAAAATGTAAGGTGTCAACCCGAGGTGCTGAGCATACATCTTAGATTTTTTTTGAAGAAATTCTGAACTGAATTTTATTATTAATTGCATACAATTTTGAAAAAAAAAATTAATTTTTTAATTTTTATTTTTTTTTAAAATTTTTAATACTAAAATATTAAAATAGCCATTTGGTGCTTTTAAAGTAAGTAAAATATTAAGAGAAGTACGATTCTAGAATCATTTAAAATAAACCAAATTCTCTTTTAACTTAGTATCATGGTGAAGTTTAAATTTTTAAATTTTGCACCAATGTTACGACGATTTTTCTAAGTTTAAGTGTAATCGTGTACTTACCAAATGCAGTGAAATTTTTGTTTGTATGCAGAATGTAGATAAGCACTGATGATGAGCAGAAAAAAAACGGAGAGATTTTACACTCGAAAATTTTCTAATTTTGTGTTAATTTGTTTAATAAAAATTGACGGTTTGAATCTGCCTGCTTAATATTCATGTTTCATCGATGTGACTTAAATCGTTTTAAATAAAAAGAGATTTACTCTTTTTATGTTATGGTCCAAATGGAAGAATTCTCTTCAATTTGACAAAACTTTGCTAAGCAATCAACTATTGCCTTAAAAGGTGTCCTCCTCTCCTTAACCCAGTGATTGTGTGACCACAGATACTTCTTTAATGACCTAGAAATACCCATCGACTTTTCAAGCTATAGCCTGCTGAAACTCATCAAAACCTTTACGGCCTTGATTGAAATGGGATTTATCATTGGTTTCATATTATGGGAGTCACAACTCCTAAGCCTAGGGTGTCACAGATGATTTGCATTGATCTAAGTGTGAAGATAACAAGATCAACTGTCGCCTTCCAATTTTGTATTTGGTAAAATTAAATTTACAAAAAAAATTTTTTGGCAAAAATTGAAAAATAAAAAGTAGTTAAGCAGGACCCTAGTCCACACCAGATTGGGCTATTTATCGGAAATTGGGCTATCTTTTTCCGAAATGTCATAATTGGTCTACTAATAGGCCAAATTTAATCTAAGGCGATATTTTGTTTTGTATAAATAAATCGTAAATAGAATACTTCTCTCCCCCTAAATTAACTCTTTAAGCGTTCCACAATTTGGCACCACTTTTTGTTCACTGAATAGTCCCCTATTACACGACGATTCTTTGGGTCTAATTCTTTTCAACGGGTTTGCAAGTAAAATTAGATATGAAAGTCAGACCCACTTCACTTTAAAATCATTCAGTTTCAGTGTTGTTCCAAGAATTTCCATTTAAATGGTTCTTTCTTTTGTGATCCAAAAATGTGTATCATTTTCCGTTATTTTTTAAAATAAAGATAAATTGTGATTGAAGTTATGTGAACTTTTTTTATTGCTATCGGGCTTCTTTTTCCACTACAATTTAAATTTGGCTCTCATACTTGTTCAAGACATGACAACCCTGGTTGACAGTAGATAATTTATTTTGATTATATGTAAATCAACCTAATTTTATTTTTAAATCTGCAATTATAACACCAATTGATTTCTCTACCATGGAGACTCCATTTTAAAAATTTAACTTCCCAAAATGACTATTAATTGTACCTCCGGTGGAACCACTTCTTATGTTTTCGATATTTCCGAAACTGGTTTCGATCCTGATATTTATACTTTTTGTATAAATTGAAACATTTTTTAATAGTATGATTGAATACTCACAAACATTTTGAAATCTGTTTTTGTAAAGCCATAAATGTTTTTGCACTCCACTCACATATTTTATTTTTTAAGACTTCCTTATCTTCACACAATTGTAATGCAAACCGAGAAATAGAATTTTCATACAATCGATCATAGAACATACATTTTCAGTGAAGCATCGAAACATTACCGTTCATATACACCATCCATTCCCGGAACCAAATAATGCTATAATAGGGAATCGTTCATGAGTTTTGTGATCGATGTTTCAAAAGAAGATCTGTGTATGCAAAATTACGGTATCCATTTTTTAATTTTTCTATGGCTGCTACTTGCACCTATACATGTACTAAAAATAGATCGAATCGGTGATCCATGCATCGTAGCCTCTCCTTGTTAATGGAAATATTTGTAATCAAGAAATGATCCAGCTGACTGCCTTCAAAGAAGTCTAGAATAAGTATACCAGAATTTTAAAAAGTCTGTGAAGTTGTTTTCTATTTTTGATGAGTCGGTGTTTTATATTTCGTTTTCATAACAGTCAAACTGGGGTTGTTTCACAAAAAACTGTTTTCATTTTAAATTTGGCAATTTCGTGTGGTTTTTCTTTTCTAATTCTGTTTTTCGTACATTAAAAAAAAAAAATTGCAATGGAATTTATAATTAAGTTTTCACTTAATTTCAACATTATTTTGTGCAAATTTGGTTGAACTTATCTCATTTCGAAATTACCTCAATTGTTCTAATGTAAATGTAGGTAGAAGCAGTAAAATTATATGATGTTGAATCCGAACCGTTGTTTAAAAATACGATAGATTCCTATCTTTATTCTGAAACTATTTAACTGTTTTAGCTTTTTTTAAAAAATTGATATGTTTTTTTGATCAAAACAAATCACTGAATGAAAATTTCAATGTCTCGTAACTGTACCATGATTCCATCAACCAGTTTCAAAACCTTTTACGGTCTAAGAATCCATATTTATTAACTTTTAAACCGATTTTGTTGTCCCTCGACTTACGAGGTTTTGACAGAAAGCCGACGAAATCATGATTACTAATTTTTAAATTCTAAGCAAGTTTGACAAATAAGCCAGTAGATACATGCGACTAAGTTGTGCATTATATTTGTTTTACAACCTGGTAGTTTTTATATACTTTTTTTTTTGTGATCTTAAAACTCTAACCAATTTACTATCTTTTCATTGCAGGTATAAACATTACTAACACAATCGTTGCAACGAATATACCTACTAGAAGCACTTTGCTAACGCAATTTCAAACAAATTAAACCCCAGAAAAACAACCCAACCTAGAGATACCTCTACACACCTCTCATACCAAACCCGAACCGAACCACCAACATAACACCATTTATCTTTGCAGCGGATGCAACCGCACGTTTGTTTCCTGACTGAATGCACCGACAACGACGACGACATTTTCCCATCAATCCTTCGTGTTGTTGTTGTTACTGGTTTTACCATTTCAGCCATTTATTGAAGCTAGAGAGTCTGTGACTCTCTCTACAGGAAGAGCAAAAGATTTATCCATGTGCAAAATTCAATCAATTATGATTTGATTCCAGGACACACACTATACAAACTTAAAATAGGACAACAACGATATAACGCAACGATTCAACGAGCCACGAGTAACCTACAAAACCCACTCTGTAACGCATCAGCAGACGTCGACGACGGTGACGTGGTGTAAGGAACAATAACTGTGCATGCAACATAAGTGAGCGTTATTCCATCGCCATCAATCAGAATTTAGAAAAGGACCAAAACTGTGTGCAAAATTGTTGACCGCAATAATTTGATTGTGTGAATAAATATCAAACGATCTTTCTCTTCTGGAACAATAGTGCAGTCACAAAACAAAAACATAAAGCCACCTATGTCGTCGCCGGTTAACGGAATTCGAATTTCGTTTTGTGTTCCTTTATTTTTGTGAAAGAATATCCTTAAAGTGAGCAATTTTCAAGAGATTTTCAGAATTTGGTTTTTTGTTTATGGAACACCTGATGTCCTCAAACGCAAAGTGCATGTGTGCCGATTGAAAATAAAATTTTAATAAAAAAACATAGTGTTTCCCGTTGGGCGCCATTTTTAACAACTTTTTTATATTGCTTTCCTTCTCCGTCGGTCGTTGTTCGTCGTGTCACCATCGCGCCGCACCGTGTGGCAAGGATAAGAGGCAGAGATATTTCTCACTCACACGTCGGGTAACGTTTTTCTATCTGCCAGGTTTTTGATACCACGCCGCGCTAAGGGCAAATGATATAAAAATAAATCCCTCAGGGATATTTCCTAGACCAGAGGTTGCTATTTTTTTTAGTCTCGCGTTGTTATTTTGTTCGGTGAAAACGGTGAGAAAAGTGCAAAAATACAATTTTTATTCCGCTACCACTATTGGAGGAGAGATAACACTAAAGGTGCCAGCAGCCAGTATAAGGATATACACAGACATAGTCCCGCATCAGGATATAAAATGTTGCACACTCGGGTCGTCTATTTACGATCAGCAGCAATTCTTTGCCTGCTGATAGTCATTGCAATCCCAGGTGAGTGCATATGGAAATTTATTTATTTTTTTTGTATGCTTCTTCCTTTTTTTACTTTTGTTACTCAAGGAGAGTTGAATATTTTCTATTTCTCTGGGGTGCGCTCTCGAAAAATACATTGTTGTATGCTGAGTTTGGTTATAATAGAGTTGGTGCCCCATCTGGTGGTGATGCGAAGTACGTGCGGGAGTGAGAGTTTATTTTTCTCACTTCACTTACCTTGAAATCAGCAGCCCTTGCCATCTTATTATTCGATTGCCATTGCCACCTTTCTTTTCTTCCTTCCCTATATAACACACATTCAAAATATGTTTTTTCTTGCCAATACCCAAGTGGGGAAATCGCTGTTTTGCTTGATTTCAATTTTTGCTGAATTGGATATTCCTATGTGTACTTTCTTCTTCTTTTGCTCCACGTATGTTTGTATAAACCTACATTTGGATAGGAAGGTACCTAGTACCTACATGTGTGTGTTGACGGGAATTCACAAATGCACTTGAGGAATGCAAAGAAAAAAAAAATAAAGGTGAAGGTTGGTGGAAAATACATTATTTCGGTGGGGTGAAAGAACGTTTGTAGAAGATATAAAGGTGGAAGTAGATTAAAAAAAAGTTATTGCTAAAAAGAATTGAAGAGGAAGTAGGAAATGGATATCTGGTAGCAGGTTGAATTCTGGAGAGAAGATGACGAAATAAAACGATATAGTAAATCAGGTTTAGGAATTGAGTTGAAAATCGCATTTCTGAATACTTATTCGCCTTACATAAAATTATGAATTATTATTGAAATGTGTTGAGGAAAATTCGAGTGTGTTGTAAGTAGCTTCTTTCAAAATTGGTTCAAGAGAAAAAAAAACACAAATTTACAAAGAACATCTCGAGGATATAAATGAATTTACTTTGGATTTTTTTGAACATACCTGATCATACTCCGAAATTTATGTTTTTTTTCGTATTAAAATTCAGTGATGGCTTGAGTAGCTCCATTCCATCACTGCAATATAATGTGAACGAGGGTTGTCAAGCACCAAGCTTCTACTTTCTAAATCCAGTTCTCCTTTTCATAAATTTGACAAGTGATAAGTTCTAGGAAAATTGCGATTTCCAATTGCGACTTATTGGCATTACCTGCGAATTCTGAGAACCTTACAAGAAAAAATCGTACGATATTGGTGGCCAATCCACGTCAACTTCGCGAAGGATAACCCTACCGATAAATTGTTTATGCAGAATGTCCTTTATGGCATTACCTGTGTGACACGTAGTGTTGTCCTTTTGGATTCACATCTATATCATCCGATTTGGGTCAAAAGAAATTGTTTATCATCGTTCGGTAGACGACTCCGTTGACTGCATTGACTAGATTGACTACCTTATGTTTTCCTGCACACGCTTACTGTCAGTGACGATTATCGACAAGTCCATCATTTCGTTGATGTGCGGGTATTCGCTGATTATTTTCTGAAGAAGTTGTCTTAAATTTGGCCACCAAACTTTGAAGGACGACCATGTCATGCTATCCGTCAAATAGGATCTCATCGTTGCCACAAGTGAACTCAAATTTTCAGACTAAAATTTTTTCATTTGGGCTCAATTGTGTTATTTAACATGGTGTTTTGGCATCACTAACTGAGCATAACCAACCGAATTGACAGACGTCACCAAAACAAACCAATCATAGATCTTTGTGAACCTTTGGCTAAAAAAAAAATAGCGTTTTCTGTTGGACACAGCTAGAATAGTGGAACAAATCAATGGCTTTTAAGAACTCTTCTGGTGTGATGGCCCTACGCTCGATATATTAAGGCAAAGAATATGAATTCGATATATTTTTCAGGTAAAAGTATAAGAATCGGAGTACCTCGTGACACAATGGTTTGTGCGTTGGACTGTCATGCTGAAAGCCTGGGTTCGATTCCCAGCCGCTGCTACCTAAAAACAGAAATATTTGTTTCCGAGGTCCCCTCTATTCCTGCCAACAACACGCATACAGGAATAGTTGAGAGTTGTAAGTCGCTAGGCCCTTGTTTACACGAGCTGTTGCGTTACCAGATTAATTTAACTTATTTTTTTTTAAATAAGTTAGTATCTTAAGAAAGCTCTGATAACCACAAAACGCGTTCTCATATAGGAGTGCTAGATTATTACTCCCCAAAAAGTACCTCCTCCTCCCGATTGCAACTTTGTTAAAACTTATCTGTCAATTTATTTTTAACGCAGTTAAGTAACGTGTTGAAGGTTACTTTCCGTTGAAATATTCTGTTTCGTCCTCAATTTTAAAGTGGTTTTCCATTCACTACTGATAGTGTTTTCTGGTTGAGGTCACGAGCATAAATATAAAGTACAGAGCTAGACCTGAAACCTTCCTACTCTAGTGACTATTTCTTTGAAATTTCTTACACACACACAATTTCTAGATATTCTTTTATAATATCATAAAGTCCTCAACGCAAAACTTGTCTTTATTTGAATTTGAGGCCGTCATGCCACACGTTGTCAAACGCTTGCGAAACAGCTAAAAAGACCGTCGAATAAATTCTTTTCTTCAAAGGCTCTCTCAAATACGTCTGTAATTCTATTGCTTCGAAATCGTAACTGATGTTCACGTATCAAGCGTTTTACTTCTGTTACTAGCTTAAGCTGCACTGGTGGTATTCTTTTAGAAGCTTTTGATATTACAGAATGAAAAACACCTCGTAACACCTCAGTGCATAGAATTTCATTGGTTATTTTCCTGCTTCTGACCTGAAAATCAGAACTAAGCCAACTTTCTTCTAAAATTTAATTTAATTTAATTTAATTAATTTAATTTTTTAAAATTACATTAGTCATCAAGGGAAATTGATTTAAGGTACGAATTTTTATTTTGTCTCAGATTTTTCACATTCAATTCCTAACGAACACATTATTCTTAAAATTAAATTTTTCCAATGTTCTCCGAAAGAACTAAAACTCCTAAACTACGTTTCTATGAAAGCCATATCCCTCTTGATGGCCAAGTTGTCATAGTAAGGCCTTTTCTAAATTGATTTGCCTAAATGAATTGGGCTTCTTGTTTGATAAGAATTCACTTAAAAATATGAAATTATTTTTAACCTTTTCGAATATCAGTCATCCATATTTCCATGCAAACAAAAATTTCCTCATTTTTGAGGAATATTAAACCTTACCCGCACCCATTTTACTCATTCATCATTTTAATCCCTGTCAAATTCTTTTCAAAAAAAAAAATTACCTTCAAACTATAAATTATTCCTCAACATAACTTTCCACTTATCCAATTGCCAGAGTTCCTTAAAATATTTTTTTTGTTTAACCTTAACTTTATTTTTTTTCCTTTTCAATTTAAAAAAAAATCACTCTACTCTTATACTTTGTGATGGCTAATCCTATACGACCCGAACAACAAAAAAAATCTTCTTTAAATTTGATTTGTCATTTTCGTATAGAAACCCTCTACCCAAGATGTCTGTCCAAAAAATATATAACCAAAACAGTGCGGTGCCTGTGAAAAACATCAATATTTGACAGAATATAGTATGTCCTTAAGTATCCAAGAAAATATATTTTATATCCACCTAGAGGCTCATAAATTATTCAGGGACAGAAGCACAAGCGTGTATTATAGGGTTTGGTAAAAAATTTGCATCTTTTTTTTCTATGTACCTACTTACATATAGATGTGTTTGTGTATGTACAAGTAACTATACGAAAATATGTACACAATAACCTTTGTGATGTGGTAGGTACCCTTTGTCAAGGAGCTTCAAAAAACATCAAGATACACATATACTTTGCTTGAATTTTCCCCCAAGGCAGCATCAAGAAGATGATAAAGGGGACCAGTTGTGGGTTAATAGTTAAGCGCAGTTAATTTGAGCGTGGGCCCGAAATTAAGGGGCGCTTTTTGTATTTCTATTGGGATTTGTGTAGTGAAGTGAAAATATTAAATGTTCTTGTGAGGACAAAATCAAAGTGAAATGTTAATTTATTTCGAAGGAAAGATTGGACTGAGAATTCGTTAACAAATTCCTGTATTTTCTTTTCCAAAGAAATTTAAATCTCCTCTAAAAGTTTACCACTTTCATAACTTTTTGTATGTTTTACTTTAAAACACGATCTGATGTAAGAAGACACAAAGTACGCCAATTCTTTCTACTTGCTTCATGGATAGAGCACTAATTGATTTCATATAGTAAAGATTTCAAAGTTGCTTTGAAAAAAGCTTTCTCTTTGATTGGTGCTCATAACCAATCCCTCATAAATCACTTCCATTGTAACAAAACAAAAATGCATCCTTATATGTAATTTGAACTGAATTGAGCATATCCATAGAGTATACACTGCTTAACTCCAGTTTTGCTAAGGAACAGCTTAAATAATATAAATATGGCCCATTACATCCAAATATGAGTCTCAGCAATAAGTTGTAAGTTGTCCATAGTTTGAAGTTGAAAAAAGTCTGTTTTCCATCAACCAAACAAATGAAAAAAGAAAATGATCAGATAGGCTTATGCATAGCATCTATCCAACGTGTAGGAACACTTCTTCAGTTCAATAATATCCAGAGCAGCGACTTTTATCAAGAACTTTAACTTGCCTTTCAGCAGTACAGTAACTATGAGTGCGCACGAATATTTGTATCATGAAATTAACTTTCTAGTTATAATAATCTTTTTCTTATGAGCGAAGACGATGATGACCGAAGATGAGGTAGAAATTCGTTTATTTTTCAAACAAGAAACATTAACTTTATTTTTCAGCTTATATTGTCAATGTTTATTAACATATTATTTAGAAAATAAAAACATTTTTTTATCAGGTTTTTTCCCATGAATCTGGCTTTTCCCTTTTCATGGTCAGGCTTTAAAATTTTTGTTGATGGAAATCCTACGTCCGATGGTCTGTGCATGTGCACCTGTGCGTTTGTTTGTTCTGAACATCGAGCTAAGCCCCAAAGGGGTATTACACCGATTTGCTTAGACTCATCTACTCGTACAACGGGTAACTGCAAAATTTTTGGGTGTTTCAAATTTTACCAAAAACGACTCAAATCAAACTGTGATGTCCTAAATGATTGCAACCAAAACTAAATTTTAGGTTTTAGGTGAAAAATACATAACGGATCAATATTTGCGTGATAAATGTGGTTTCCTCAAAGAAAACTCTTAATTTTTGATTAATCTTACCTAAAATGGGTAGCTACTATCAAACCTAAAAAAATTTTTTTTGCCAATTTTCTTGCTTCGGTTCGCATTTTTTCCCCCAGATTTGATGACTTATGTAGTTGTTGTTTCGTCAATATTTAAACGTCGTGGGTGTCTTCAATGCTAAAGATAACTATTAGCACAGTCAAACTAAACTAAAAATGAAGACAAATAACAAAGGCTGGATTTTGCATTTTACTGTTGCTAAAATTCTAAAGCGTAGTGAAAGAAAACTAAAAAGAATCAATTATTTTGTTTCTTTTAATTTGTAAAATTTGCAGGTACCTACCTGCATACACTTTTAAATTCTGATAATTTTTTGTTAACATTTTCTTTAGTGCTTAGACAAACACAACCTTGGACTTAAACTTAACCCAAGTAGGCCCAAGTTTAGGGCATACCTGCATACCTATACATCGAGTTTATCCGAACAATTTTCAATAAGTTCAGTAAGTTTGTTCATGTTGAACACTAATCTGTTAAGTAGGTAGTTGTTGTTTGTTCAATGGAAAATTGTAATATCGTTTTAAATACAAATTTATACATTTTAAGCTTCCATACCAGCGTTCGAACCTTTCTCAAATCAGATTCCTTTTGTATTTACTTTGATTTTGAGGAATAACAAAAAAATCTCTCCACCATTCTCCTATTTTTTAGATCTACATAGGTAGGTACTAATTTTTTACACTACAAAATTCTTTACACATGAAATTAAATCACAACATTGGGTTATTCAATTTTCCAATCAACTCTGCCTCTGAATTCGGATTTCGGAAATCTGAACGTTTGTAAAGGGTTTTTCAACAGGGACGCTACAAAAGTTGAGCGACAGGGACAGCAAACGACGCCATATTTCTTGCCGCTCTTTTGACATTTCTCTTCGGTAAGGTTTGCCATTTTATGATGGAAAGATATACGATCCAACAACGAGTCAAAACTGTTAAAATTTACTACCGAAATTCGGAGTCAGTGGCCTCAACGTTAAGAGCGCTACGTCTAATTTATGGTCATCATAATCGTCCTAGCAGATCAACAATTGAGCGTGGCGTAGTGGCAAAATTTGAATCCACAGGCACAGTACAAAATGTTCCCGTGCCAGTGAGAAAAAGAAGTGCCCTTAGTGTCGAGAATATTGCAGCCGCTGAGGCTTCAGTTGCAGAAAGCCCAAATGCGTCTTTCACACGTCGTTCTCAGGCGTTGGGCATCTCTGTGACGTCGTTGTGGCGAATTTTGCGGAAAGATCTTGGCCTACATCCTTACTTGATTAAATTGACGCAAGAACTGAAGGCGCTTGACCACCAGAAGCGTAGTATGTTCGTGAATTGTGCTGAGCAACAACTTGAAAATGATTCGGATTTTCATCGAAAAATCATCTTCAGCGATGAGGCTCATTTCTGGCTGAATGGCTTCGTCAATAAACAAAATATGCGGTATTGGTCAGGCAGCAATCCACACGTACTCCATGAGTCATCATTGCATCCCGAACAAATTACGGTTTGGTGTGGTTTATGGGCCGGCGGCGTCATTGGGCCGTACTTCTTCCGTGATGATGATGATCGCTACCGTTCAATGATATCCGAATATTTTTTGCCCCAATTGGATGATATGGACTTGGAGGACATGTGGTTTGAACAGGACAGCGCCACAAGCCACACAGCGAATGTCACAATCAATTTATGGGAAACCAAGTTTGGAGAACGTGTTATCTCACGAAATGGTCCAGTCGCTTGGCCGCCTCGGTCGTGCGATTTGACGACGTTAGACTATTTCCTGTGAGGCTACGTCAAGTCTATGGTCTATGCCAACAAGCCAGCGACGATTGATGAACTTCGTACGAATATCGAACGTGAAATTGCAGCAGTATCGGCCGATTTATGCTTGAAAACCGTCGAAAATTGGGTTCAGCGTCTGGACTTTTGCAAGCATGCCCGTGGTGGCCATGTGCTCATTTCATTTTCGTTGGTATGGTATCTGTGTGCGTCATAGTTTATAACATATAGGTAGTACCTATACTAAATAATATAATAATATACAAAGACACTCTATGGTTTGTAATATGGATACAGTTGACTCCCTCTTAGTCGAAATCCGCTCTAACTTATTCCCACAAATTTCCATTATATGAAGGTATTTCTCTCTAACTTGAATTTTTGTAAAACTCTTTCTAATGCTACGAGTACACGCACACGGCATGTAAAATAACACATGAGCAATTCGGAAGCATAATGTGGCACATGTGGCATTTTACATACCGTGTACTCGTAGCATTAGTTTAACTCAAACTGACTTTGATATCCTATGAAAATTTGGCTCAGAAGGACTCGACTGTGGGAATATTTTTTTTTTGTAGTTTTTGAAGTCTGAAACAAAAGAACGTTGTTTTATTTTCAGTTTTTGCCTAAAAAAATTTATTATTTTTGTTAAAGATACTCGTGTGTATACATAAAGGGTATTCATACAACAGCGTTAAGCCATTGTAAGCGCTGTAAAGTTTTAAACTTCGTAATTCAGTCACAATTTGTATGGAAAATTTGATAGATTTACGAAGTTTTCAACCTTACTACACTTACGAAGACCTTACGCTGTTGCATGAATACACTTATAGTTTTTTAAAACTGTAGTTTTTTCGTTTTCATCTCTAATTTCTTTAGTATTTTACTTAGTACAACGGTAGGTATAAGATGCTATCTGCTCTTAAATTCTGCACGAATTTATTTTTTTTTTGTCAAAATCGCCTAGGCATTAAGGTTTGTTAAAAACATTTTTGTTTAAAATACAGTTTTTGAAAACTTGAGTTTTTCCCTTGATTTTAAAATCTATTCCGGAAATTTTTGATCTACATCACTTTTTTACAAATCTGCTCCTAACTATTGCTTTTGAGGTAAAGGCAACACTTAACCAAATTCATTAATACCTTACCTACTAGCGGTAGGTAAGGTATTAATGAATTTACAACCAGACAACACACGTACATTTAAATCTATTCATGTGCTTTTACACAATTTTCGTTACATGCTGTTTTCGTGTTTTGTCTTTTAGTTTCTCCATCAGTTTTGTGCTCATCATTCGCTACTCCCCTCTTTAAAATAATATATCTCCATTATTACTTCCATACATATGTAGGTACATTATGTGTCTTTTGCCGTATACCTTATTAAGTTCGCAACAAACTCATCGCCGTTATACGTTATTTGTCGTTTTCCTGTCACAAGTTTTCGGTGTTCCTCTTTTTGGTTAAGTAACTCGACGATAAAAAAAACCTATCGAACTAGGTAGGTTAGGTTATGTTCTTCTTCTTCTTATTTTATTCTGATTTTTGGACAAAAAAAAGTGCAAAATGTTTTTTTTTCGCAAAACTAAACAATGTCACTGGTCTACTATTCCTGCAAGAAAATGTATCGTTTGGTATTTGTTTGCTTTTTATAAAATTATCGTGGAATCAGTGTTCGGGGTTTTTTTTTAAGAAAAATCCTTTCAAACATTCCGAAAAATTTCTACTATCCATTTCAGTTTATAAAATTCAGTTTATTGTCCGTCGGCGGAAAAACAAATGAAAATGGCCTTGGTTCAGTATTTGGAACTGCCAGTTCATTATTTAACTTTTGTTTACTACTGTGTTTAATGAGATTTGTTGAGTTGTGTTAGTTTTATTCGGAGTCAATGATATGAGGGTACAATGTTCTCGAGGGTTTTTCTTATTTTACTAAATCATTGTGATAGGTAATTCATACACCTCCTAAAAACCCTGGTTTGAAAGAATCATACTCGTAATATAGACATCGTCGGCTTTTTGCCAAAAACTCGTAAGTCGTTTTATGACATTTTAGTATACCAACATATATTTCAGATCAGAACAAATCTCTTGATTAAAATATGGATGTAGGTAGGTATCGTTACTATGTTATGGATCCTATTGCATTTATAAACCAGTTTTTTAACCTTTTGGAAAGGTAGGTATGGAAAAATTTTAATAAATAAATTAGTCGTCATCTTATCAATGTCTTAAATTCGGTTTTATTCGTTTTTTCGTCGTTCGTTGGTCACTCTCATGTCTCATGTGAAAGCGAATGGCCTTTAAGAGCTGGTGGCATATTTTTGTGTTGAACTAGTAAACCTAAAAAGAGTATGAGGTGCTTCATCTTGACATCGAATACAAAAGACTGGCAGAATTTTTTTGGAGCTCGTGTCAAGGACAAGGGATTGAAAATAGCTGTTTCCAGTGTTAGGGCCACATGCACATTGCAATCAATTCATTTGCTAAAAATGTGAAATCGTGCTCTGTCATTTTCTTGAAGTCCACTGAGTGCAATTTTTACGATCAATTTAGCTAGTTAGGTACCTAATAGAAGTTGGTATTTTGGTAATCACAACTATCCAGAAGTATGTATTGGTTAAATAAGGTATGGTAGCTGGGTTAAACTCATTCAACAGTGTTGAGGCTACATTTTTTTTTTTAGATTTTGATAGGTGAACCATCCACTAGAAAATTAATTTAAATCCTTTCAGTTTTGACTAAAAACAGTTCTATCGAAATCATTTACTTGTTAATGACCAAGTTTAACATTTGTTTATAGATTTTTCTTAATTTGGTAGGTAGGTACACAGAAGAAAGTTTATGGAGTTGTTTTTGAGAATTTTTTTTTTCCGTGGGTAGGTGCAAAACCTGCATATTAGGCTCTATGAGGACCAAAAAACGCGTGCTCATAGAAGTGTGAGATTCTTACTACACTAAAACCACCTCCACTTCCCGATTGCAACTTAGTTGAAACTTATCTAGCAATTTATTTTTAACGAAGTTAAGTAACGTGTTGCAGGTTACTTTCCGGTGAAAGTTCCTGCTTAATCCGTGATTTTAAAGCGGTTTTCTGTTCACCGCACCAAGTCGGAAGGTTTTGTTCTTCGCAGACGGCGTACTAAATTCGACTCGTCAAGAATGTCAATAATCGTGGAATTAGCGTGTTCTAATAGTCGATTTCTATGTTTTCGCGAAACTTTTTATTTCGTCTCGTAGGAATCCCGAGATTTCTGTGAAGATCTTCGTTTCTTATATACCACGGAGCATTTACAAATGACCTAAGCAATTTATTTTCAAACGTTTGTAAGTTATTTAAGTTTGTATCGCAGGTACAACCCCAAAGTTGTATACCATAAGTCCAAACTGGATTAAGAACCTGTCGATATAAAATCAATTTATTTTCAATACTAAGCTTTGAATATTTACCGAGTAACCAGTTCATATCTCTTAATTTACTTGAGTAAAATAACAACATTGTAACGTTTTTTTCTTCATTTCTTTGGTATGATTTGATTTTTTAAAAATCTTTAAGTAGTGTTTATAAAAACCGTTAAGTGCCTAGTTTAAAGAAAATCGTATATATCGTTGTCATATGTGTAAGTTTGTAGGTACATATTGAGTTTTCAAATAAATATTTTTTGGGACCATGTCGGCCCACAATACTATTTGCTTGCAAACAAAAATGATCAGAATTTAAAAATGGAAATAGACCTGTGAGGTTTCTATCTTCTTAGCTTAAAGGTTATTGATCACAAAAATAGCTTTTACGATATTTACCTATTTAAAAAAAAAACGGATAATTTACTTATATAGGCACATAGTCTACCTGTTGGGAAGACAAAATTCGGTTTTTTATTCATGACTTTAAAATATAAATTATATTGTATACAAAAATTTTGTTTTTATAGAGATAGATAGATAGATAAAATAATTTTATTTTCAATTAAATTTTTACAAAATCATGATTTTGCTGGTATTCAAAATTAAATTTGACAATAACTTGTTTTAAGTCGTCTGTCAGGTTCAAAAATGTTTATACTTTATAAAAGCAAAGATTAGCGAGTTTTAACTATTCATATTCGTTTATTATAAGACTACGATATTTGATTGAGTTTTTTTTTTAATTTGTAAGTGTTTTGGTAATTTAGGCCACTCAAGATACTGAGGAATGTTGGTCTGCCTAGCAAATCACTTCCTAGATATTGTTTGCGGTATCCTCTTAAAATAGGGCACACAATAAAGTGATACTATATGCCTACAGTATCATTACGGAAAGCTTTAGCATTTAAGTTAAGTAAACCGCTTCTTGCCTTAAAGATTAGATTGATCATATCTCGTGGATTCCTATCATGAGAGTAGTTCGGGACTTCAGTGTACAGGAGATTCCAATATTCATCATGAAACTGTGACTGGAGAGCCTTGCTGGTGAAGTTGGACCAATCCTTTTCCGATTGTTTGGTTAAGAGTATATTATGAACACGATTCCATTCTGTGCATGGAGCTTCGAAACTGAAATCGATTTGAGTTTTTAGGAAAAAGCCTGGCCATTCCTGGGCCCAATAAATATTTTTCTGGATAACAGCTTCTGAGAGAATACGTGGAAGACGGTTACGTGGCAATGACATTACTTTCCGTATGTATGCTAGGTGAACTTTTAATGTCGAAATGAATGCCTTTGAAAGTCCGGTTTCAATATAAACTGCATAATAAGGTGTGTTGTCTGGGAGTCCGAAGCATCTCTTGACAAAGAAGCGCTGAAGTTTTTCAACTTGGGCGTATTCTTTGTATCCCCAAACTTGCGCACAATAATGCATTATTGATTTTGTGGCTGCTTCGTGCACTTTATATTTAGCGGAGTGTGTCACATATTTATTTCGCACAAATTTAGACCACGTTGAGTTTATTTTGTTTTTATATATTCAAATATGTTTTTATATATTCAATATTTAAATATTTTTTTTAACTAGATTTTTAAATGCAAATTAATAAAAAATTTAAAATTGTTACGACAATTTGATACACAAAAATAACATTTTTAAAAACTTGAACTATTAAAGCAAGTAAGAAAGAATGACCCAATCGTGAATTTTACTTGTTTTTAAACTCAAAATATTACATCGAAGATTTTTCTATGAAAAATACCTTACAATAGTTGCAAGAAGAAAAAACAAGACCCCTTACCGGCCTGATACATTAAATACCTCTAAAAATGTTTCAATCCGTCCCTGAACAAGAGTAATCCCCACTAAACAACATTCTTAAAACAGCTTTTGAGGCTCTTGCTCTTGAAACGTGTCCTGAATGATCTACATCATTTTCTTGGAGAAACTCATAATTTACCCATTGAAACTCCGGAATCTGTCAGTTCGTGTCCATCAATGAAAGGAAAAGTGTCACTTCAAGTCAATTGGAAGCCATGAGGGGATTAAATGCTTTATATATATATATACGGGTTTATATTATATAAATTGAAACCTTTTTCAACTACAACAAGAAAACAAAAATAATATTCTACATAGAAAGGACTTTTTCTATGTGGCATCCTGATTAAGCGGTTGAATTGGCTTAACGCATCTTCTCGATGATCCTTCTTTGTGTCTCTTAGATTTTTTTTTTGTCTGTATAATGTTGCTGCATAGTGTTGCCCTGGAGATGCATTTGAGAGTACAACATTAATATGTTGTATACGCCACACTGAAGTTGCTTCCTTTAAGCTGATGTTTTGAGTCTTTCTTGTTTGTTGTCTCATTTATCCATCAAGATGTTAAACGGTTTATATAATCAGTTGCGACACTTGGAACATATCGAAGCACAAACATGTTTCATTAACCCCTTTATCAGAGCAGGGGTATTTTTTTCCATTCCGAAATTGCAGTAAGGAGGATGTGTTTCTGTACACCAGTTACTAGCTTAACTTCGAATATGGAGACACATTAAAAGGATACAACATAACGTTAACATACACCAGAGTTACATATAGTAGAAGGGACCTCGTGTTTAAATAAAATTCTAATTAGTATTCTGTTGACAGGATAATCGTCCTGGTTTATATGGGAGCAATAGTGTAAGAGCGAGAAGGTGTGCAAGAGAGAGATGAGTTGTACGTGTGGCATATTTGATCTAAGCGGGAACCTGGAGAAAAATACAACACACCGCGTGCCCTAATATAATATAAGGATCAGCGGCAGCAGCAGGTATATGATGTGCAGATGGAATATTTTACCCAAAGGTATACACACGAGGCTCTCTATAGTCACATGAAATGACTAAAGTTCACACCAGAAAGTGCTTTTTCGATTAAGTTTTGGGATAATTTATGAGTGTAACAAGGCAAAACAGTGTCACTGACAAAATTTAAATTTCATGGTCTTATATTTGTTTTTGTTTTATTTTATTTTTTTTTTTATATCATCTTACTCGGTTTACCTGAAACAAGTGTTTTTGAGTGTGTCAGGTTTAATTGGTAAATTTGAATAATTTTTGATTTTACTTTTCGGTATTTGTACCCACACTTAAAAGACTTTGATTATGATCCAACGTCCCTGGAAACCTGAAACAGATTTTCCTTATTAGAATATCTATTCTAATTTTGGTGGAAATATTTAAGTATTTTTGGAATTTCTGTGGACCGTTAATGCTATATCAACGGTTACAAATATTAAAAAAAAAAGTCCTTATGTTGGGCACCAATCTAAAAACAATATCGTTCAGGTAGTTTTTAATAATTTTTATTCCAATGAAAATACGCACAAATTATTTCAATGTCACTTAACACATTAATAGTTAAAACTAAAAATTCTTATGTTGAGCGCCAAATTAACTCAATGGCCTACAATTTAGATAGTCTTAACACTACCTTTATTTCAGACGAAAAAAAGCATAGTGAAAAATTTAAGAAAAATGAACAATGAATGTAGTCAAAGACACTAATGGGACAGTAAAAACAAAAATACTCACGTTGGGCGCCAATTAAATCTTGAGGCCTCACATAGTTTATATTCTTTTTTGTTCCCGAAAATATAAGCATAGATTATTTGTATGTATTTAAAGACATGAATTTTAACGGTCAAATTAAAATTCCCATGTTGGGCGCCAATTGATAATAAGACATAAAAGGTCAAAATTAAAAATATGCTATATTTTTTTTTACTTTTTTTTTTTTAAATTGGCATGTTTCAAGTTAATGGATTAAGGCTTATATCCATACATTTTTTATATTACTTCTCGAACACACTGTATTAACGAGTAACGATAAATTTTCTGGCAAACAAAAAAAAAAAAAATTAACAAAGTAAGGAATATTGTTGGCTCGCGCCAAAAAACATAGAACGTCCAGTTTGCCAGTAACTAGGTATACCTACCTTAAGGTAGAAATGGTAAAATACAGCTAAATCCTGAATGCGATTCGATTGTACAGCTCATATGTGAGTTAATCCTCACAGCTTCCCTTAATAAATTAAGCTTTCAATTTTGCTGCTTCCATACGGCTCGGGGTTGGGGATGCATTTGTTTTATGTTCCCCGTTCTCTGGGTTGCCATCATCCATATCGCATCAGTTCGGCTCAGCGCTGCTTTTGCATGCTTGCTTGCTTGGTCGCTCAATGTGTTGTAGTATATGTGTCAAATCGAAGCTTGATCAAATTAACAGGGATTTTCGCTGAGGCATAATCCTTTGTCAAGTTACATCAGTAGGTACCCTCTTTCATCTTCTTTTTGAAGCGAAATGGAAAGAGAAAGAGAGAGAAAACAATATTATACTCTCTTTGTTTCTGGGGCGCTGGCTGGCTCGCTGCGCTGGCTGAAGCTGTCAATGTTTTGACAGTTGTATTAACTTGGGATTTTGAAATTGGTCTAACGAACACATGTTCCATGTGCGAGTGTACATACAATTACAACCACCTTACACTCGCTCATCAGGCTCAGTCAGTAACAAACTCATCGTTTATCCTTTTTATAGATGATAGAGCAGACGCAGGAGTCGAAAGACTCCACGGTGCGGTGCGGCGCTCGGAGGCAGGACGAACACGATGGATTTTAATTTAACGTTCAAACTTCGGTATATGTGCTGTCGCGTGGAAAATTCAAACAGTGATTAACGTCTGCGAAATGTTCATATATCCTGTTTGTGTGTTTATACGTTGGGAAAAGGGTTGTGCAAGCAAAAAAACGACCAAATGAAGGGAGGAGATGAAGTGCAGGGGGTGTTTGTGTGTGGCGAGGTGGTTTTGAATTGGGATTGGATTGCGAGGTAATTCTAATTGGTTGTTTGAGGGGCTTTTCAAGATCACATCATGTGGAAATTGTTTCGACTGAAAAGGGATTTCTTTGCTTATATTGGTGTATGGCTTGGCGCTTGTAAGGATTGATGTGCTTCTGAGTGTTTGTGTTGTTTTCGGCATCAAGGATTTCGGTTCTATTATGGAAGGATGGGATATCACCAGAGAATATGGTGGAACTGAGAAGATTGTTTTACAGCATGAGAAACTCTTGTAGTATAGAGGTGGCCGGAGTACTTTGAGGTTAAAGTTCAAATGAGTGGGTAATAATAAATCTTGCTTTGGCGGCAAAAACAACACGAAGATGGTGTTGGATTTAAAGCCAAAGAAATCTAAATTAGAGTCGTATTTCGTTCTTTTCTTTTTTCTTTCGGTTTTATTTGGTTTTGTTTATTTAAAAGTTTAATTAAGCTGTTGTGTTTTTTTTTTCTGTCGGTAGGTACTTTTTTTTGAAGAAGAGAAAGAGGAATAGTAATGATGCTATCTAGCTTTAGAAAAGTTTAAAGTTTTAAACAATTTTGTGTCCTGTCGGAAGTTAAAACCTCTGAAACTTGACAAAAATTTTGGTGTGACAAAGAAATGTCAAACGATTCAAATTTTCTCGAAGCATACAAAAGTTGAGTTGAGAAGTTTGTTATTTGTTGTTTGTGGTGTAAATGTCTGGAAAGTTATTCTTTTAGGTAGCAGTGGTTTTGTGTATTTTGTTTCTTGAAAATTCGTAGTATTGATGCACGTCCTCTAGCCCCAGGTTTTTTTCCAAACTCAGCAGTAGAAACTAGTTAAATTGTTTTTGTGACTTTACATACTTATGTATATGCATATAGAGTTTATTTTGGTGACGACTTTTAGGGAATTGTCAAATTCCAGGCAAGGCAAACACAAAATCGCAGAATAAGCCGATCTTAAAAATCAACCAGAAGGGATCAGAGTGTTATGTGTTTTGCTATCAACGCAATTCGCAAAGACCAGCAATTTTAAACAGCTTTATGAGAAGTGTTGATGAAGGTGACTAAGCGTTCTCCCATTGAATCTCAGAAAACACATTAATGCAGTTTATTTTGTTTCAAATTCTCTATGCAGATGTTGAATCACATTTCTACTGCTATATCAAAACATCATCGACATAATTGGCCAGCATATCATATTTTTTATTTATTTAAAAAACCCCGCGATGCAACAACGTAATGCCTATTTATAAACCGTGTAAACCTTTAAATAGTTTGTACAACTCGTTTACTACCATTTTCTGTTTCCAATGGGCTGACCATGATGTAGACATCTTCTTCCAACACACCATTTAGAAATGCTATATTTACGTAGAATTGCTCTTTTGAAAACTTTTAGTGTTGCTAAAAATTGTCATAACTAATCACTTATTTGAGATTTCATTTATTTCATAATTTTTTTTTAAAAGGGCACATTTTACAATTCAGAGACTTGATACAATCGGCGATGGTGAACCAATGGTATGCGTGCATTTTGCTTAACGTGATGAAATAGCGCTCTGATAAAACTACTTGGCTTCCAGTAAGCAACAACAGTAGTCGTACGAAGAAAGTTCTTTCATTTTTTTTGTCGTTTCTTTGTTAATCTGAAATTTTTTTTTTTTTTTTGATTAAAATGAATTAAAAACTGTCCGTTTCAAAAATAAATAATTCAGCCTTTTTGTGAGTTTCACCCGGAAAATATTTCACTCGAAAAATGTTGTTCCTCCGGAATTTGAAAAGCTTTTATCAGTTCCACCGGAACTTCTATTGGCCTAAGATAATCAAAAAACTTGCGCAAAGGGTCCAGTGCCCTCTGTTTTTCTTTTGTTCGCCGTCAAAAAAATATGTGACAGTTTCAGCTTTCAATAACATAAATTTCGCTTTAAATTAGTACTCACAAAAAAGTAGAGTTATCATTTTCCGGGTGAAATTCACAATGCGCGAAAAGTGAAATGTCAATTTTCCAGGTGGAATTTTATCCACGTGAAACTTACAATATGGCTGATTATCTTTCTACTGAAACATTTCTTTTGTAACAAATTATTGATAAATAAAAATAATGGAAAGAATTAATGGAAGGTAAATACGAGAAAAACCTTCATGTTAACAAAAATAATAAAAAAATGTCTGAGTTAATAAATTTAACATAAAAATTAGATTATAAATTAGAAAAAATAAATAATACAAATAAATAAAGTAAAAAAAAAAAAAAAACAAATAGAAAGAAATACAAAAATGAAAAACCTTAAATAAATAATTAACAAATATAGGTTAATACAGTTAATTAACAAACAAAATAAATAAATAAATATAGAAATTAATAGAAACAAACAAATAAATTAATTAGGTAATGAAAAATAAATAAAAAGATAAATAAATAAATAAACTAAATAAGTAAATTAAAGATAAATAAATAAATATATTAAGTAAACAAATTAAAAAATAAATTAATCACAAATTAGAAGTTGACAGCAAGTTTGTTGATAGCCAATTCCATATCGTCATAAAATTTCTGATCTGATGGCTTGATCATGATTTTTTTGGTTCTCCGATGGCACCATTATATCTCACGGTCCCTTTTTGGAGTTCTTTTTGTCAAGAAAGTTGGGTTTCATAAATGTTCATTTTTAATATTTCTTCGTAATCTTTTCAAAAATTTTCGTTATTTGATGGGTCTTCAGTTAACACTGAACAAAAATATGACATCACGACCAATTTCAATTCAGTTAGATTTACTGTTATTCCCGACGAAAATAGAATCCAGTTTTTGTCAATTTTATTTCAGAATCCCTCGTGCCGAAAATTTGTAAATAATTATTTTTTTTAATTCTTAGCTGTACCAACTTTAAAGTGGCTTAAATCTTCAAAAGTACTGCTTCCAGTTCGATTGACAAAAGAAACCGTTGAATTTATTGCTGCAGACGATGAATGAATGAAGCATGGTCAATGTTCAATTATTTTTCGTGTTTCCCTTTCTATGTTCCCATTAGTTGTGAACTGCAGTGGTGTTTAGTGCTGGCCTAGATACCAGTAAAGTCTTGGTATCGTTTGGTATCAGTATCGGAAACCGAAACGATACCAGCTCTGAATGATACCGAGACGATACCAAACTATACCGTATTTCTTCGCCCGAAATTTATCGATGCTCTCGGTAGTATCGGTTGGTATTGGCAGAAAATATAGATTTTTGAATACTATTATCAATTTATTAGAAACAAACAATTTTCGTTATTGGTTTCTCGGAAAAGACTGTGATGATTAAGATGTCATTTTCAGAGCTTTTTCTTTAGCAGGGAGAAGGCTTAGGCAATAATTTTAATTACAACTGCCCACTGCCAGGCCCATTTGAATTATGCTGGCTTTCTCTGAAACCAAAGATTTGGATGAAATCTTCAGGTTTGGTTCTCTTAAGTGAGAAAGTAACTTTAGTGACCCCGCGTCAACATTTTGTGTTGAATTCTTTATCGGAACTTTATAAGCCTTTAGAAAACTGTTAAGTCCAAAAAACATAATTCAGTACAAAAAATTTCTTTTTTAATAATGATTTTTGCCTTTAATCTTAAAAATACCAAGCGAGTTCAACTCCTACTTCAAGAACATGTAACCAAGCAGTGCATTTTATCCTGGTTTGCGACTCAGACAAGACCGAAACCAGATGAAACTTTGTTATACGAGACCAAACGAGACTAAGTTATACGAGACCGAGACCGATACCTAGACGATACTGAAATTTTTTGATTTTGACGATACCGAGACGATACTAACATACTAACAATAGTATCGTTTGGTTTGGTATCGTGGCCATCCCTACAGATGTTGAAAGTTGAATATTCCTTTCATCGAAGAATGTTTTAACTTCTCCGTTTAAAAATTCAGTACCGTTGTCTGATCCAAAACTTCGTTTTTTGTTTTGCCAATATTCTTTTGGCATCAATCGAATACAGTTCTTGTATTTAGTTTAAATAAATCATTGATTCCTCTTTGACATTTGTCTTGGTATAAAAAATCATATTCAAATTATTATCTGCTTTATTCCTTAAAAGAATCCTTGATTTGGTTATTTTGTCTTTTGTCAATCAAAAGAAGTACTTAGTGTCTAAAGCTTGATGAAATCCGCTTTACAATCCACAAATCAAAAAATGTAATATTTCCAATGGATAGTGTTCCCAATCGGCTTAAAAGGAAAGCGTATATATAGCCTATTCAATATTTTATATGAAGGTACAAACCAGAAAAAAATCTTATTGCATTAGAAATCACACAGTGTGCTGCTGACAAAATACAGATTTTCAAATCAATAATTCAAACAACAAGACATAACAATAACGCTCGAGTCGAGACGACGACGGACGGACGAAGTCAATTTCGTTATGTCAAAGGACTTGTTGATGTTTGAACTAAGTTTTTAAGTTAAAAAGGCAACAAAGTGCAAAGCCCTTTAAGATCCCAATCTCTAGTTGTTTAATTTTCCATTTGAATCGGCTCTGGATGAAATGGAAAATCTTCCTTTAAGAGATGTTTTCTTTTATTTTTTGTTTGCTGTGTGATTGTGTATTGATAGAAAAATGCAAACCCTGGGAGCTTCTTTTCCCATGCGTCATAGTCATAGAATCTCAATACATATACACATAACTGACCTTTTTTCTATAGATTTTTTCAAACCCACCAACAAGATTATCCGCCCACATTGTAAGGGCTATATATTCTCGATGAAGGATAATGATAAATGATCATTCCTCTTATGCGTCTCCAATGGGGATTAAATCAGCAGTTCCTTCGTCATCCAGATCCGGTAGGTGGTTGGTTGGTTTGATGGAGGAGCTATGGACGAACAAATGAACTTTCGATTTTTGGATGTAGACTCTTGGAGAGATTTTCTGTGTCGTGTTCATAGAAGTTTTCTTTTTCTTCAAAAACCCTCCTTCATCCCCAAACAATATCAGCTTAAAATCTTTGATAATAATTATTCCACAGAGCATTGACACTCTGCTGTCTTGAAAATTTGTTCGTTTTTATGTTTTTTTTTTTTTCTCTTACCGGAACGAAAACATGTTCTATTTTACTTCTTTTCTTTAATTTTCTTCATTCCTTTTGTTTTCTAACAAATCATTCAGTTCAATAACAAAAACAAAAAAATATTACCGTCCATTTTTTCTGCAAATTCATCATTTTTTGTTTCCAGTTTTAAGAGTTTTCGATGTTAGTTAATTTTTTTTCAAGAATATTTTGATATCACGTAGTTTGCACTTTGGAGAATAATTATTAAAAAGAGTTTATGAATGTAAGGTAGCTATAGAAAAAGTATGTTTTTTATTATTTTTATAGAACCATTTAAATAGTATTGGAATGTAAGGTTGTATTTTTTCTAATATTTTGTTACCATTTTTGAAGTAGAAAAACTTTTTAAATGAAAGTGGTTCGCTGAGATTACTTTCTTCTACTACTTATGAAACTTTTATGAACAGTTTCCGAAATTGGATCTAGTTTTTGTGTTTTATTTTAACCGAAACTTGGGTTCATGAAATGAAATTGGCTTGAATGCAAATATGAGGCAGGTGAGGTGGTAAGTGTGAATTGTTTAAAATTCACCAAGCCAAAAATAAAGCTTGGATCAATAATTACGGAAAAATAAAGCAAGTTTGAACTGTAGTAACTTACGTCGTTTTCGATTGGATTTTGGGATTGTTCCGCTCCTATCGAATATAAAAAATTTGGGATTAGATAGGAATGGAACAATTCCAAAATCCAATCGAAAATGACATTACTATCTATAAAAGCCTCATGTTTTTGTATCTTCATTGATTATAAGAACGATGTAATTTTAAAAACAAACAAGTATGTTGTACTCTGGATGTTAAGATAATAGTTTAAGTAAAAATTTAAAGCAAACACAAGTTGAAAAGAAAATTAAGCACTTTTGAACACGAAAAGAAAGTTGAACAATAGGTATCAATGCAGAAGCTGTGTTTGAGTTTTTTAATCTTAAAAAATAATTTAAAAAAAAATAGTATTAGTTTGAAAATATTAAACTAAAAAATATTAACAAATTTTCTTTTATAATTTCAGGTGAGTAAAATCAAAATTAATTTTTCTTTCAAAGTAAGTTTACTAGTTTATAAATTTTGTAAGCCACATATAATGACAAAGTATCCCAAAATTAACACAGGATTTAAAAATAGAAGACATTTTTTTCATATATTTTTTTTTGTTTTTATTGTACTTTAAAGTTCACAAAGTAGGATTAAGTATGGGAATAGCACATCGCACGCCTCCACGGCTTTGCTAGTACCTACCCATTCTTCTGTCGAAATTTTCCATCAAGACCATTTTGCCATAAATGTGTCTGAATTTTTCTTGATCTGCGTTGAATTTCTTCCTTTTTTCTGGAAAACACTCAGTGTGCTTACCACCATTACTAATTGATTCAGTCTTTCTAAATGTTTCAATTAGGTACTCTCTTCATAGTTGACGACTATACTTTTTTCGAAATTTTCGAACTAGCCAAACTTTCACTATTTTTTTTAAATATTGTTCAGCCATGAAAACACTTTAGACTCTAGCGTAATGTTCCACACCAAACCTTATATTTCAAAAACTCGAAATCCAATCACAATTAGAAGACGCGTTAAAACAGGTATTAACGTTAATCTTCATCTCCAAAATCACAGTTTCCCACAACACTTCCAACAGTTTTTTTTTTTACAATAATATTGAAACAACTGGATTTCCTAAAGCCTCATTCTTTTCTCTTTTTTTTAAACTTTATCATGAAATTCGACTAGTAAGTAGGACTTAAAGGTTTGAGGGAATAACACATGCACTACTCTGCGTTTATAGAAGTTGAAAATCAGAGAAATTGCTCAGCTTTTTTCAAAAAGTGTTTGACTACTAGGAGTGTTCGAAATTAGGTGACCCTACCCTATGGCCAAACCAAATCAATAGCTGTTATAGCAAGTATCCTTATTAAAAAGAAACGAATATTTTGGCAGTTTGGTGGTTTAAGACCATATTCAGATTGTTCATGTTTTTTATACGAGACCGCCATTATTTATTTAAGAAATAAAATTTAACTAAATTACTTACTATTAACCTACCACTATTGACATGTGAAAAGTCAAAGCAACAGCTCTCATAGCAAGAATCTTAAAAATGAAAGAACAAGAATAATAGAAATATGACTCAGGCTGGTCTCAAGATGAGACCGCAAATTTTGCAAAAAGAATTTTGGCTTCTAGAATTTCAACCCCTACGATGACCATGAATCTTTTTTCAATTTAATTAATTCATTTTCTATAAGAAGGTTTTCTTATAATACAAATTCTATATACCTACTACTGAAATAAATCAGCCAAGTATTTGAAGACTAAGCATTATGGATTGGACTTGTAGAATAATTGTCTTAAACTAGCTTTTAGGCTCCAGTTATAGCTATCATTGAAACTCATCATTGAAAATTTTAATAATTAATTTTGATGCATTTAGAAATCAAAATCATTTACTATTTTGATGGACAAATAAAGCTCAAGACTTAGTTAATATTTCTAGTAAAAAAAATAGGGCCTACTTTCCACATAGAATGACTTCTAAGATTTCAATGACCATTGGTAAGGTCAATCATTGATATAAAAAAAGTCTAATTATGGGAAAAGTTGGGCTTATTTGAATTTTTTTTACTAGAAATATTGACAAAGTCCTTACCTTTATCTGTTCATCTTAATAATAAATGATTTTGTTTTCTAAATGTCTCAAAATCAATTATTTAAATTTTCAATGATGAGTTTCAATGATAGCTATAAATGGCGCCTAAATGGCATTTCGTTCTTTAAATTGTTGGTTTGCCCAGCAATTTCACTTGCACTCATTAGTGAGGACCTCTCTGCTTTCCGTTTTTTTTTTTTTTAAATCCACGTAAGTTAAACTGAACTTAATATAAATTGAGTTTGACAAAGTCCTTGTCTATACCACTGATAAGTTCAAGTGAGATTGCTGGACGAAAGGCTAATTTCTAGGACCAAAGGCGAAACAAAGTTATTTGGAATCAATAAATTAATTTTCTTTAGCTCAGATATCCTTTAAAAGACTTAAAAAGTTGAGTACCTGGCCTACCTACTTAAATATAAAATCTTCAAACTTTAACTTAAAGTGTCAGTTAACTATGAGAAAAATTTGGAAAATAAGCGTTTAAGTTGAATATAAATATTTAAACTTCATTTCCCCAAATGACTCTGAATGTTGTACCACAGTTAGCAAAAATGTTTCTTCCTAAAAAAATGGCTGTTATAGTGATACAATTGAAAACGTTGTGCCCTTCATATAATTCAATTAAAAGCATTTTTAAAAGTCCTACCTACATGTATCTACTCAGGTACCTACCTATATAACTTTCTTTCGAAAATGACTTACTCTTTCTCGTATGTATACTTACATTCTCATAATTAAAAGAATAACTCCCTCCCGATACTGTTCTTGGGAACACTTAGTGGCTACTTTATTCCACTAAATGTAAGACTCTAAAGGCCCTCCTTCTCTGCATGATCTCATCGAAACTCTTCACTTTCTTTTCCAACAGAATTTGCACAAAATCTCCATTCCATGAATGTACCCCCAAAGTGTTCAAAGGGAATCTCTTTATTTTCACGTCGAGCAGCCCCCCTTGACCTTCCCACTATTATTCCTCTATCTCCCACTTTCTCTGCCCCAAGCATATTAAAATTCATCAAGTTTTCATTATATGAACAAAAGGCCAAGAAAACAACAAAAAAAAAGACAGGAAAGCAAAATTATGAAATAAAAATGAAATAATTTTTCATTATTAAAAACCATAAAACAACATTAAAAAGTAATAAAAAAAAAAACAGGAAGAACTTTCGAACAACACACTGGTTAACGAAAAAGAAATTAAAAAAAATTATATATAGGTATAGGAAGGTAGGTACCGACCAACACACCGCTGTAAAATCCGTTGGTTGGTTAGAGTTCGGTTACATAGAGGGCACTGACGGCAGTCATTATTATATCAGTTGGCTATGCTTTGAAATTGTTTTTTTTTTTTTTTATTTGTTCCTTCTCTTGCATGCGTTTTTAAGTTTGGACTAAGAATTTCAAATAAACACAAACCCCGCCATTACAATGTAAAAACGTAGGGCTTTTATAACCAAAAGAGAAACGCAAGGTTAAGGGTTAAAGGTTGAGTGAAGATGGAAAGCTTCCTGAGTAGGACAGCGACGAGTAAAAAAAACGAAAAATTAAATAAAATATAAACCGCTGTGTGCGCAAAACTTGTAATGCATTTCTACCTGGCTTGAATTTCGTGTGCAAGTTGTAACTGTACCTATGTATGTATCTATAAGGGATATGCCACTCCGCGCCGTGGAAAGACTAACGACGATACAAAGGGCTTAAATTACAGTGCAGCAGTAAAAAAATATTCCGAAAAAAGCAAAGTAATTTGCTCCGAAAAAAAAAATAAAAAGTAAAAATATGTAATGCACCTACATTCCTATATGTATGTACCTACAATGTACATAAAAAGGTGCATGCAATTGTAAAAGAAGACGTCGACGTCAACGAGCGACGAGGAAGTACCTACATAGTTGTAGTTGAGTTGGAGTCAGGCCCAAGGTCCAGATCCAGAGAGGTATAGAGTGTGCTTGACGGACTGTGAATCATAAAGTCAAAAAGGCGAAACAAGTGAAAGGGTGGAGGTGGAAGTAGAAGCGAGTCAAGTGAAACACGCTTCAATTTCATTATAAAATAATCCTAGTGAATTCTATGAAAACAAAGAGAGGGAGCGAGAGAGAAAAATAAAATGCTTTCACTGAAATAAAAGGACTCAAACAAAATGAAAAATAACATCGGTTTGCATGAGCAGCTGGAATAAATTACAATGATATTTTTGGATGATCTCATCACAAGAAAATATGATGATGATGATGATGATGAGAAAGGATGATGATGATGAAATATGGATTCAGCTTGTTATGTACATATATTTCATTTGTACACAAAATAATGCATTTAGAATTGATTTTCTTTTAATCAAAAACGAAGTAAGGCAGGTAAGAAGCAAATTCATTTATTAATAAGGAAATACCTAATTTGAAAGGAAAATAATTGTGTAACTTTGTATGGCCTAAAGGTATTTAATTTTGGTTTTTGTGATTACGTATATTTTTTTAATTAAATAAAAGTTTCAAGGAGGATAGTGCAATATTTAACAAAAAAAACCAGGTGTTTCATCAGCTTGTAGAAAATTCCCAGAACCTAGTGACTAACAACTCTAAATCATTCTTGTGTACCTGTTTTATTTGAATCTGCTGATAGGTAGGTAGGAAGGGTAGTGACACCAGTTCTCGAACAGTTTACCGAGTTTGAAAACTGAATAAGCTGTTAAAAATAAGTGCATTGAGGTAAAAATGTACTGTAAATTATTTCTGAAAGCGAATCTCAAATAAATTCATGCCTCTCATACCTAGCCCTGTTTTAAATTTTATTATCAATTCCTTAAAAATGATATAAAATTGAAAAACAACCACTTTTCCTATTCTCGAACACTTGTTTCCCAAACGCGAACACAGAGTTTCCATATTTCGAACACTGACAATTAGGGTGTTCGAAAATAAAGACCTCCAAAAATGCCATATAGGTATCCTGTCTTCGAGCACCAATACTATTTGCCCAAAAACAGCAGTTCGAAAACAGGAACACTATCAAAGAACCAGTTTCCTATTTTCGAACAGATGTTCGAGGATAGGAAGATCGATGAAAATCGGTAAATTTTCCCGAACAGTTAAAGAATACAAGCGTTTTTAAGTCTTTATGGGTATTATTGTTAAAATATAAGAGACTTATGTATTTACGAGTATATAATGGTAGTCATTGATTTTCTTAAGAGAACTATCTTTCCCAAAACGTCCATTCAAGTTTTTTTTCACAAATCGCATTCATTTCTTTTCCGAATCAACAATTTTTTTGGTACACACAAAATGCTTGTATGTGTGAGAAAATTTGTGAAATTGGAGAGGAAATGTGCTGAAATATATTTGCATTGGATTGAAGGCAAGGATCAGATAAATAACGATACTCCCTACAACGATTTCTGTTCGGGAATATGGGCCACTACCAGACTACAATTTTCTCTCTATCACGAACGGATATTATGGGAGGCACGTGTTTAATGCAGTGGATAGTTTTTGACCATTTGACAATTCCTAACTAGGAACAGGGAGCAGTAAGTAGGTAGCCCTGAAAAACGTTTTTATTTGTACATATATGGCAAAGGCTGAAATTCGTTTCTCAGACCTTTGCGCGACAGTCCAATGCAGTAACATGTTAAAGTGTAAAGAATGGAAAATTTGTGGTTTCTAGTACCTACCCAAGACATGTTCGTAAGGTATGTAGGTATTAAGTGTGGAGTGATTACGGGATGGGACCAGGGAGTAAGGGATAAATAAGATATCCCTGAACAATTCTAAATTATTAAAGAATATTCCTTAGGGGTATGTATGATCGGGATATCAACCCAGCTTTTCGAAAACAAATAAACTTGTACTTACCCGGCTCCCAATCCATCAGAGGTTGCAGCCTCAGTCACGGAAATCTTCCATCCTCTACGATCCCATGAACACTGCTTCCAGCTATCTACATTCTAGAACATGTTTTATACCATTCACAGTGGCTTGGTCTTTAACCGGAAGTTCAGTCTTCTTTCTTCTTTTATACTTGGGGGCAGGCATTCAAAGACTCTCTTGACTAGAGCACTATATCCATTTTCATTCGCTAGATGTGATTGAGCCAATGAAGTCGACGTATTTTGATTTTGTGGACTATACATCCACATCTTTATACAGCTTATAGAATTCGTGAGGAAGACACACCCGTCATCTCCAAAAACCAATATCTCAATCGGTTGAAATCCCCCCAAAAAAATGCAATCCAACTACACAATATCCCCATGGAGAATGGATGCATATGGACAAAATCCCCAATAAATATTTTTTTGGGACAATATCAGCAAAATCTCAAAATATCTCCAATAATCCCAAAAACAGTTTTTGCAACCTGTAGAGCTGTTAGGCTAAAATGTTAATTTTTTGAAAAATTAGTAATTTTTATGTATCGGGTGGTATGCATGTTACCTGCCCATGTTACAAGGCCTGCGTAACTCAAAATTTGTGGATTCGGGATAAATGCCATTCAAAATTTCTTTTCATTTTTATGGAAAAACGACTGTTGGAATCGGGCGTGCGATTTTATTGCTTTATTCACTTTTCTTTTTGGGATTTTCTCTTGGGGATTTTGTTTTAAAAAGATTTTGTCTTAACTAGGTTTCAACTTGCGGACTTTGTCTTTGAGAATTTTTTTGGGGATTATGGCTTTTGAGCACACATCACCTACCCAATTCATGATTGTACCTATCTTTTCGCTCTCCTCGGACAGAGGAGGTTCAGTATCAGCTCTCCCTTTCTTCTTATCGTCCAACGCTCGGTGCCATAAAGCAGGATTGTCAGTTTAAGGATTTTATAGAACTTCATCCTTCCTGTAAGAAGACTATTTGTTGTGAAAAACCGAAGTTGGTAGGGTGATGTCTCTAGTAGTCAGCCCTTTAACTTTATTTTTGTGTTAAACTGGGCTCCAGAAACTCTATATTCAAATTGTTGAATAGAGTGTTTACGTTATCTGGTTGGTTGGAATGTGAAGGTTACTAAATTGTAAGCGTATTTAGTTAATTTGTTACTATAAATAAGTGATTAACAAAAATTGAGCTGTAAGTGTGATTCTTATGAGGTCGGCCGCCTTAGCTCCAAAAGTCGGCCACCTGAGTTCTTCAGTAGTCAACCCCCTGTTAAAAAAATGGAAAATGGAGGCCGACTATAGGGACTCACTTTTTTATACATATCTCATGTAGTCAGTCCTCATAATTTCATTTTGTAAACAGGCGGTTGACTACTAAAAATAAGGATTTAAAACAAATAATTTTTACAGAAATCAATAGAGAATAAAAGGTCAATTCAATGTTTATACTTAGCTAAATAAAAAAAATAAGAAAGTATAGTTCTTCAGTAGTCAGCGAAGGGGGGAGGGGGGTAGGGAGCTTAAAAGAATTAAATAAAATTTGTCTCCTAAGGCCAGCCCCCCCCCCCTTAAAGTCATTATTTATTGAAAATAATCATATTTTTTACATAAAACAAGCAAAATGGACTTTAAATAACACAAAACAAAAACATAACAGACTTCTCTTCAGTACTTTAGTTGTTGGAGACCTTTACAAAAGGAACTTCCACTTACTTTTTTTGTAAAAAGTGTCACATCTAAAAATTTTGTAAACTTTAAGCAAATTTATATCTTTAAACAGAAAACCATCAGCCGCATTCAACCAGAATTTTGCGCAAATATAGAAGAATAGTAAGGCTTACAAAAATACATTTTTTTTTCGAAAATTAGACAAGACTTTTACTATTTATGCTGTTTTTAATAAAGAGGTGACTGACTACTAGAGAAGGCTGACCTTACAAAACATCACCCCATACTAAAGTTATTCTAAGTCGTTTTGTCACTAAGATCCTGCCTGTGGGGTTAATACTTCCACATCCATTGGAACCAGAAAAGCCGAATAAGGAAAAATAAGACCCACAATTTATTGCCGAGCCCGAACGGCTAGATGAGAAGCACTTTTTCATGACAATTATTATATTGGAGGATTTGTCAGTTTCTCGAAAGAAGCAAGAAGCGCAGTAGTGGCACCGGCTGAGAATCGAGCACATGCTCTCAGCATTACAGTGCAACGCACTACGAACTAACCATTAGGTGCCAGTTATAGCTATCATTGCCTGAAACTCATCATTGGAAATTTTATTGATTGATTTTGAAACGTTTAGAAAGCAAAATAATTTGTTATTTTAATAGACAGATAAAGCTTAGGACTCAATTCATATTTTTTACCAAAAAAAAATATTTAAACGCTTAACCTTACACATAAAATTACATTAAATATTTCAATGATCATAGGTAAGGTAATTCTGTCCCTAAATAATAAAAGTATAATTTTATGTGGAAATTAAATAAACCCTAAGCTTTTATTTGTCCATCAAAATACTAAATGATTTTTCTGTCAGAACATTTCAAAATCAATCATTACAATTTTTATTAAGAATTACGTTTGGATTTTAGTTTCTGTAAAAATTGAAAATATCTACAGTTTTTTCACAACTTAACAAATTAAATATAGCGTACATAAATTTATTTTAGAGATTATATAGCTTTCAATTAGGGACACTATTCTTAGAATCTGTTCTATAGCTCCTGGGATTATACCCAAAATAAGTACAAACAAACAAATTTTTAATATGTATTTAGTATTGATTTCTATATTTTTTGTATAGGTATTTCATTTAATTTTCTTTGTTGTTGTTTTTGAACAAACCAACTTTGTAAACCACAAAATCTATTAAAAGACTGGGGTTTTCAATTTCAAACAAAAAAATCAACTTTTGACCACAAAACGACAACGACATTTCCATAAAAACCATCGGTTACAAAAAAAACACGATACTTTTCCATTGAATAGTTAAAAAATATCCCCATCAAACACCGACAATATATCCTCTGTCCAACACCAGTTACTCTTATTAAGTTCGACTTCATTGCAATATTCAGTTTCATCAGAATCAATGATCGATATATACAACAGCAAAAAAAAAATGCAACTTTTAAATTGAAAATGGTCAACCACACTATTTCTATGCTTTACTGAACTGATTTCAACCGCAAAACTCATCAGTGGAATGCCGCTGTTGCCACCACACTGCCTATCCTGATTATTTGATACATTGAAGCAAGTAAACTATATTTGAAATCGAAAATCGTAAATTTGTTGCAAGTTTCCAGGAAGAACTTATGCGATTGATATAAAGCAAATTAAAATGAAAATTGCGAAAATGAGTACATTTCTTTTTTCATTTAATTCCTAGCGAAAAAATTATTTCTATTATTTCCAATTATCATGCCTTATCATTTTACCAATCCTCTTATGATTCACACTTTTTTCTCTTCGGACATTTGTGAGAAATTTTTTTGTTGATATTTTCACTGATGTCCCCACGTTGGGCGCTTATTGTTTTTGCGGTTGGTGCTATTTGGTTTCTATACAAATCATGTGCAACAAAAGATGACAAGGAAAGCGAAATGAAAATCACAACATTTCAGAAACAACAAAAAGTCCTAATAGTCCTGGGAGAATAACACATCAGGGCAACAAATCATTTTCTCGCCTCCATTTTTTGTCCAGCGGGGAAAAGATCAAATAACATTCTTTCGAATTATTCGAATCACTTGAATGAACGACACATATCGACACATTGACAACCCACACTGAAAAAGGATATTCCCAGGCAAATATACAAATATGTAACAATAATTGGCCTTCGAAAAATATCTTACACATGGGCGAAATAATTTATTACTATGTTGGTGTCATAAGTTTTGCAATTCTCATCAATCAACATTAAAAAACAATATAAAAAATAATAAAAGGAAGCATAGATCCTTTCCATGTTGTTGTTGTTGTTTTTGTTTTGTTTGGCAGTGGCTGCCTGGGAGTATAAATGGAAAACTGTTTTGCATTTATTCAGTTGAGTGGCTTATGTCATACATACGTGTGTTGTTTTGTATCTTAAAGTGTCATCCTTCATTTATTTCTATTATTTATTTTTTTTTATAGGTTTAGGTATATAAACCAAGTCCTATGTATCTACACATAACCATCTCTTCATTTATCTGGAATTATATCTTTTTTATATGGTTTGTTTGGAATGAAGGGATTTTTCTTTTATTTTCGTTGCGGGATTTCAGAGGAGTATGTGTTCCTATGGTGGCGTTGGAGTATAGGTAGAACATACAATTGCAACAAAATGCCAATTAAATTGAAGTGCTTTCAAATTCAAATGAAGGATTGAGGATATATGTGAGTGAATTCGAAATCGTAAATATTCTTACGTGTCTTTTTACAGGGTGAGGCTGTAGTCCTAGGAAAGTTTTGTTTCAATTCAAATTCAATTTTTCATTGATTGGAAATATTGTAGGAAATAAAAGCAAAGGTAGGTAGGTAGGTATGTTAAATTACGAGTATTCTGCTCTCAATATGACTTGAGTTATTTGACCACTACGAAGCATATTTAATACAGCAGAAAATAACTTTTAAGTTGTTAACATTCAACCATCTTTTTTTAAAATGAACTTTATCGTGAACTTTAATAAATATTCCACGAAGAAGTTGGTATTAACACTTGTTGTTTAAGAACAAAACGTGCCATCGTCTTCACGCCTCATTGCCTTTGAAATATAAGGCTCAAGAAGATCCTAAAAGACGTTTTTCAGTCTCTTGCAATTGTTAGAGTATGTCTGAAAGATCTTGATTTACACAAATCCGCTGGCCCAGATGGTATTCGACCCATTGCACCTCCACGCTTCTCAGCTATTCAAGGATGATTAATCATCATCTCGATGAAATCAATGCACGCCTCAACTTATGTATATCTCTTGTTTCAAACGTCGTTGAAGCGGGCTCTGAGATCTTAGCAGCAACCTAGAAATATATGTTATCTACCCGTTGGTCAAAATAGGTCAATTAGTTTTAGAAATATCCCACAAATGGGGTGGTGCCAAAAAAAACTATGACATGGTGTGACCTTGAAAAACTTTAAACCATAAGCTATAAATTTTCTATGGCAGACCAATTTCTTAAAATAAATTTAAACTTTTTGATCTGCTTCCTGCTAAATGGCATGCATTTACATTTTTTTGTAAATATGCCACGTTTAGGGTCAGAAATCAGAGCCATTGAAACGCTGATTATAAATTATTATTACCTTTAAATATCTCGAAGGACGAATCCTTACCAATCACGGGCAGAGTAAGGCTTTTTTCTAGCAATAGTTTCAGCAATTTTTTGAGTTATGATCGTGTATTAAAATCACTTAAAATAGAAAGTAGCTTTCTTTATTTCAAAATGTTTGCTATTTTCAAAACAAGAAGTCATAATATCTTTTGGTGATCTATTAAGAACTGAAAGAGGAGTATAAATATAATCAGGGCTAAGTACTATATTATTTTAAATATTTCAGTTTAAGTAAAGTTTTCTCATTTTTTTTTTTAATTTGAGTTTGAATTTAATTAATTTTTTTGATTTTTAAATAAAATTTAAATAAATTAAAAAAAAACAATAAAATAGGTAGTATAAAATAAAACAAAATAAAAGGACAGCCTAGTTATTTTAAAATAGGAAGGTACCTTGGTATATACATAGTATCTACGCTTGTTTTGTGTTTCGTTGCTATTGTTTAAAATTTTTTTTAATGTGACTCCCGCAGCTTTCTGGAACGTGATTCTGACTTCAAATTACAAATGCTATCTAGTTGCATTAAAAAAAGGATGTTTCAATAAAAATGCTTTTTCCAGTGCTGATTTTTAGTTGGTTCGTTTAAACAACAAATCAAAAAACAAATTGTATTCTATACCAACCACGCACATCATTCTATACGAATTGAGCTTTCTTAAAAAAAAATAAAAAAAAAAAATAAACTCAATTAAGTGTTTTTTTGAATAAACTGATAAATAAATAGTTGGATAGTTGGATAAAACAACTAAAAAATGAGAAAAATCGTCTTTGATACGGAAAAACCGTAACTGGCACAAGAAAAAGTTGCAAACAATGTTTGAACGGTTGGAAATTGTTCTTTAAACAAACGAAATTTTTTTAGAATGGGTTGGGGCTTGGCAAAGATAGAGCCAATTATAATAACCGGTTACTAAAATCATAAAAACCGTTATAGCTGCCAAACTAAGCGAAAACGAAAACGAGAAAATTATCTATATTATTAATTATCTCTTAAGTTTTCCGATTTATTAAAATTACCTCAGGAACCCATGGCTTTTCTCAGTAGCAGTGACTGTGGGACACCCTGTATACCTATGGTGTTCCGTGCAATCCAGTCCAACACTCTAGCTACTAAGCTATTTCCAAAGCAGTTGTGTAATGTTAAAAATGAGAAACTACATAGGTATATGTACTTTACTTTTTCTTACTACTGTATGATGGCTATTCAATATTTTTTTGTTTTTGTTATAGGTATATAGGGTATTTGTAATGGGATAAGGACTCATCCAACAAGTTTTTTCTAGCGAGGGCCTCACTAATATTTGACAAGTTTTCCTAGTCTAGATTGCCTCTACCAACTACCACAGCCTTTTGAGAGCCTTTTCAAAACTTAACAAAGACTTGCCTTGGACTGTCATGCCGCTGCCACCTAACAGAAATGTTTTTTCCGAGGTGTACTGCCTCTTGTCTTATTATGAATAAGTGCTTATTATCTAGTCGTTCGGACTCGGCAAAAAATTGTAGGACTCCTCAATTTCTGCCAATAACACGCACACAGCAATGGTTGATCATTGCATTGGCATTTGTCGATAGAGCTGCACGCGTTATTAAGTGACAAGTAAAAATTAACTTAAAACGACCTAGAAGTGTAATGGAGGATGAAGATTTCATTCTCCGTAAAAGTCAAGTTCCTTGCAAATCTGTTAAGTATTCCAATATGGAAAAAATTATAAACAATGAAAATTATTATCAACCACTCCAAACATTATGCGAAGACCGCATGAATAGTGGAAATAGTGATCATGGTGAAATTGTAAAACCAAAGGTATCCGTTCCCCCAATCATTGTTTTAAAAACAAAAAATGAATTTCTTGGAAAATTAATTGATAAACTTGAAATTACTGATTATCTTTTGAAAAATATTTCCTTGGGACAAAAAGTCATGTGTTCAAACATGGAAACCTATAATACTGTTGCTAAAGCATTAAAAGACCAGTCATGTGAGTTCTACTCCCACGAAAAAAAAGCAAGTAGGCCATTTAAGGTGGTCCTCTCGGGTTTAGACCTCTACGACCACACTCAATTAAAAAATGAACTGATTTCACTTGGAATTAAGTGTATTGAAGTCAAACCAATCACAATAAAAACCAATTCGCATTATGTGCACTACAAATATATTATTATTATTGAACGTGGTTCAATTAAAATGAGCGATCTCCGGTCAAACCACAAAATTGTGCTTAAAACGCTTGTGAGATGGGACTATAAAAAACACCAGCCAAACAAAATTACGCAATGTTATAATTGCCAGATGTACGGTCACGGCGCCATGCATTGTCAAGTTAAAAGCTTCTGTTCCTCATGTTCCGGCCCTCACAAAACTTCTGAGTGCACCGAATCACCATCAGCTACTAAATGTGCAAATTGCAATGGCGCACACAAATCAACCGACCCATCGTGTATTAGTCGAAAGCATTACATCGAAATTCGGCAAAGATTAGTCTCCAAAACACGTAATAATAACAACAATAATAATCTCTCAAAACCGGTTTTATTAAATCCACCGAGAGCCAAGACCAATCACGTGAAATTCACCATGGAGGAATTTCCCCAGCTGCCCCAAATTTCTAACAAAAATCCAATTCACCATCAACATGCTGCGTCGTCGTCGAATACAAACTCATCTTTTAAAGCCAACACTCACTCATTGCCAGAAAAAACCAAAGCAAAAAGCTCAAATTTATTTAATCAGAATACAAATACAAATAATGCATTGTTTTCTCTTGATGAAATCTCATGTTTACTAAATGATGTTATGTCTAAATTAAGTTCATGTCGTACTAAGGCTGATCAATTTAATGTTATTACCACTCATGCAGTGAAATATGTTTATTCATTATGTTGAACATAAACCCAAAAATAATTACTTGGAATGCTACAAGCATTCAAAACAAACAAACAGAATTTTTTGATTTCATGATTAATAATAAAATTGACATTGCTCTACTGACAGAGACTTGGCTTAAAAACGAAAATAATTTTTCTAATGGAGATTATGTATGCTATAGGCTAGATAGACAACATGTAAAGGGAGGAGGGGTTGCAATTGTAATAAACAAGGCTATTAAACAGTCATACCAGCTGTTCGTCTTGAGATCGCTGAAGCTATAGGTGTTGAGATATTCTTACAAGATTCGTCTAAATTAAGTATTTTCTCATTCTACTTTCCTGGGGGAAATAGTAGTACAGAGAAAAAAAACTAAGTTTAAAAGAGATCTATTAAAACTGATCAGGACAAACTCAAATTATTTAATAGGAGGTGATTTTAATTCTAGACACCAATTATGGGGATGTCTGAGAGCTAACTGTTGGGGCAATATACTTCACGATATTGTAGCCGTGAACAGAACACTCTCATTATTATATCCTCTTGAACCAACTTACATTCCAAGTAATTCCGCGAGAAATCCTTCGACTCTTGATTTATTTTTAACAAATAATGCTTTAAACTTCACTCAACCCTTAACTATTAATGCTTTGAGTTCAAATCACTTGCCGGTTTGTACACAACTACATACTTCTTGTTCTAGAAACACGGCAAATGCCCATTTTAATTACTCTTCTGCGAATTGGGAGCGATATCGGTCTTATATATCTGATAATTTGTATGAAGGAAACTTATCGTTAGACAGTGTGCAGTCAATTGAACAGATAGACCTGATTACCGATAAATTTGAACAAACAATTAAGCGTGCAGCTGATATATCTATTCCAAAGACCCAACATGCATTTCTTAACTCAAACCTCAAACCGCTTCCAGAAAATATTTTAAACTTGATTCGATTGCGAAATTCTGAGAGAAGGAAGTGGATTCGGTATAGGTTAGACACATTTAAAACTAATCTTAAAATCCTAAACTATCGAATTAAAAATGAAATCCTGAATTTTCGTAATACAAACTGGAACAATTTGCTGTCTGGTTTTGATAAAGGATCCAAACCGTTTTGGAAAGTAACTAAAATAATAAAAAAAAAAAGGCTCTAATCTTCCTCCCTTTCGAGTGCAAAACAATGTTTATGTAACCCCGGAGGAAAAGGCAAATATTTTGGCAGAAACATTTAGTAAAAATCATCAAGTTTCAGCACACCTGAGTGACCTTCAAACCGAAAATCTTGTGAGAGATAAACTTTTGGAATCAAGTAGTCCTCTTATTAACCAAACAAATATTTTAATCAACAATAACTGTCTTGTTAAAAATTTAATTAAAGAGTTAAAAATTAAAAAATCACCTGGCGTTGATGGCATTAATAATCGACTGTTAAAAGCATTACCCAAACGAGGTATAACTTACCTTACATTTATGTTCAACCTTTTTATTATTCATTGTTATTTTCCGGAGAAGTGGAAAATAGCCAAAGTTATTCCAATTGGCAAGCCTGGAAAGCCAAAAGAGAACCCAAACAGCTATAGGCCTATAAGCTTATTGAGCACCCTAAGTAAAATTTTTGAAAAAGTCTTAAAGGATCGCCTATTAAAGCACGTTGAGGAAGAAAATATTTATCCTATTGAGCAATTCGGTTTTAGAGCAGGTCATTCCACTTCTCATCAAATATTTAGAATAAAGCAGTACGTTAAAAGCAGCCTTAATTCAAAACATTCAACTGGACTGGTATTGCTTGATATTGAAAAAGCCTTCGATACAGTATGGCACGAAGGACTAATCTACAAACTGATTCTGTTTAATTTTCCTAACTACCTTATAAAGATTGTGTGGAACTTTTTGACAAATCGAAAATTTTTCGTTTCAACCGGGATTGCGAAGTCTTCCATGCACGATATTAATTTTGGAGTTCCACAAGGCTCGGTACTTGGGCCCATCCTTTTCAATATATTTATTTCAGACCTTCCCCGCTTGGAAAATAACACTGAAGTTGCCATGTTTGCAGACGATACTGCGCTTTTTGCGTCAAGTGTTCTGCCTCAAGAAGCACTGACTCGTTTACAGAATTCTCTAGACACTCTTATTAACTACTTTATTAAGTGGAAAATAAAAGTTAATGCTGAAAAATGTCAAGCTATGTGGTTCACTCGACGCAGAAACCAAAGTTTCCTCCCGCAATCAATGCTTAAAATAAATTCCACTGATATACAATGGTCGGAACAATGTAAATACCTTGGTGTCACATTCGATAAAAAATTGACCTTCGAAAGACATATATCAACCACAATCCACAAGATTAATCTTTTAGTTAAAATTTTATATCCTTTTATAAATAGAAGGTCTAGACTAAGCATACATAATAAAATCTTAATTTTCAAAACTATTTTCCAACCGGTGCTAACGTATGGGGCCCCAGTATGGTTTGACTGTGCGGAGACCCACATAAAAAAGCTACAAATTAGCCAAAATAAAACTCTTAAGCTTATGCTTAATTTGCCGTCGTTCTATTCAACTGCCCGACTCCACAGTAGAGCAAATGTCAGCCCAATTAAATTTGTTCTTTACAAACAACAAGAAAATTTCTTTGAAAGATGTTCTTACTCAGATAATGAACTTATACTAAATCTTTAAATTTTTCTACTACAGTAAAATTGGGTTTATGTGCAATCTTAGTTTTTAAGTATTATATAAGGGTTTTTTTTCTTGTAGTGTTTTCCCTTAAATATATTTTTGTTAAAATAATGTTAAAATTTTGTTATATAAATTAAATGTATTATAGATGTAAAGAATAAGCTTCTGTAACTCTTAAACTATGTATAATTAATCAATGTTAAACAACCTAAAATTTAAACTACAAATAAAATTGAACTTGAACTTGAACTTGAACTTGCAATGGTTGAGAGTTGCAAGTCACTAAGCCCTGGTTCTCCACGAGCTGTTGCACCACCAAATTATTTTTTTTTTTAATTAAAATTTGTTTTACTACCTACCTACTAGTAAATTTTCTGTTAGTTTTAATAATTTCACTGAGTAACTTAAGCGCGAAGAGTTGCACATATTTCTTACGATGCACTTTAACAGGGCTTACAATCGTTGCAATTTATTTAAATAGGTATTTTAAATTTACTTCTTTCAGCAATGTCAAGTAGGTAGGTAGTTAATACTGGCAAAAACTCTTGATATGATTATTTATGACAAAAAGTGGATTGGTTCTTTATCAACAACAAAATAAAATAAAATTTATAATGTTGTGTTAACTCTTTCTGGGAACGGGCAAATGTAATGGAGAAGAGTTTGTTGTGCAGAAGGTGAATAATGTAGGAACCTATACTTAGAAAAAAACCCCTACTTAAGAAAAGGCCCTCATTATGAATAGCCAATCGAACGTTCGTTTAAAAGTAAATGATTCAGCGAATTCCCATAACCATAATATAGGTAATAACGCAAGCGAGCTTCCACATTCTCTTCAAAAATCAATGCTGCTAAAAATATTGCGAAAATTACTCATAAACACATTTTAAACGTCAAACAATGGCTTATTGGGAATTCGCAAAATCATTCGCTTCTAAGCAAACGTTCGATTCGCTATTCATAATGAGGGCCTAAATTTTAAATATAAAAATAAATAGGTACCTGCATACAAAATACTCCACAATTTTAAAATGGTGACAGGCTAATTCACCTCTCCCCCCCAAACAAAAAAAAAGACCTAACAGAATGGAACGGAAAACGGAGTTGGAAATGCTACAGCAATTGTTAAAAATTGTTCAACTTTTTTAGCTTTGGCTGCAGCGTTTTTGACATCTTATCCAACTCCATTTCCCATTCCGTTCTGGCAGTTAAGCGGTATACGAGACAAGAAATGAGACAAAACCGTTGCCCTTGTGCATTCGCTTTGCACACATTAATTTAATTTTGCATGGTTGTATTGTGTGCTGCAGTCTGCAGAGTGCAGAAGTCCCACTCACCGTTTTGATGACAAATTGGCACCGGTGCATCAATACACTTGTGTTGTCAGTATTCTGTATACCTAGGCAATTTTACATAAAAACTGAAAGATATCCAAGGTGCACCTTCTACCAACATAAAATAAAAAAAGAAAACGGCAAAAGAAACGAAGATTTGTATATGAAATCAGAATGCAAGAATGAAGAATATACCTATATGCATTTGTTCTGTTATGGTTACATAAATGGCGTCAATATCTATGCGTATTTGAACGTTGTAAATTTTGGTTAAGTGTTGCCGTGTTTTAAATAATGAAAGTAGTAAAGATTGAGTTGCTTCTATATTTTAATTGCACAGATGTGAGATCTGACAACAAAGTCCAGATCAGCACAATAGGCAAATTACGCTGCAACGTTGTGTTTGCCTTTTTTTTGTGGTGCCCCATGTTGATATCTTACCTAGGCCTAGATCTAGTCAACCTTAGGTCTTATGGTTGAGGGCAGCAAATAGGAGGGTGGTCTGTAGTATTGTAGGAACCTGCATAGGTACCTGTTACAAAAACAGATTTTAAATCATCAGGGATAAAATAGGTCTGAAACTTCATCGATGCGACCAGAATAAAGGTAGAACTAGAATAGGCGGAAACCAGCGAACGTGGTCCTACGAAACCGAGCGCAAACCAGAAATTCATATGACGCACACATATTATGTATGTAGGTAATTGCGAAGTGGTACTCTTCGTTTAGTTTTCGTTAGGTTTTGCCGTTGGGCGGGAAGCGCTCACCGACCGCTCTTTCGTAAGTGGACGTAGGTATACAAAATAAGAGTGGTGGAAGCAAACTAAAAAGAATTTGGCGCTTGGTGTATAGATTTCAACTGTTTTATATTCTGTTTGATATATGTATGAGTGAAGTAAAATCTTTAATTTTTTTAAAATTAATTTTCGTGGCTTTGCAAAGTAAATAATTAAAACTCTATCACTCTGTGCTGTGAAAAGTAAAAGAAAATTAACATTAAACAAATAATTATTTACTTTTTCTTCACTTTCCACCACTTGTGCATTATGGATCACTTATGAAATTGACGTTTCGGAAATCTGTTCTCCGGTCTGTTTTGACATAAGCTTCCGACACCCTATTCTAGTTCTACCTTTAGAATTTTTGAAAGAAAATAGCTTTATATTTTTTAAACCCAAATAGAAATTCAAAACAGAACGGAAAAAATTGAAGAAGAACCAAAACTAGAAGAGTATTTATACATATTTCACTAGAAAATGAATTTTGTTCAAATTAAATAAAGTAATTATTGAATAAATTGCATTTTGGTCAAGGGTTCGTAACATAAGAGTTATCCTTCGAATAGTCATTTAACTAACCTACCAAATTTCATTTCATTTCATTTAGTTGTACCTAACTACTCGTATACTCTCTATTCATCTCTAGATTTATTTATTTAATGTAACTAGATATTTAATAGGTGCGATATTTATGTATTTAATTTATGATTATAAATAGCAGTTTTGTTTAAAAATGGTTTTATTCTTATTTAGTCTTTTTTTCTAATATTGACAAATATTGTATCAAAAAGAATTCTTTATAGCCGTTTAAAAGTACATAAGCCTTAACACTAACATTTTGGGTTGATAATTATTTGCGATATCAAAAATCATATCTAAATTTTCAGAATTTTAAAAGATCTCCTGGTAGAAAATGTAGGTGAATATTTTCGGTTAAAGACTGTCAATCAAGAATTGACAAGACCTTTGCATCAACAATTATGATTCCACTCCGCACCCATGATTAAAGATTCGGTTTTGGGGCTTTGCTTCCAAGCCCTGTATTTGAAGGTAATTCGGTACCTACAGAAAGAAATTTTGATTTAATCAAGCACATAATGCCTTATTACTAGGGCTAGACATTTGAAACACATTATTTACATGGTGTGGCATTTATGATAATCAGGTATCTACTTTTTTCAATATTTAATATCTGAAGTCTTCTAAATTCTGGATTTTCTTTGACTCACCCTGTGATTCCTATACTTATTTTTATTTTTGTGTTGCCCTGAATAGAACTGACGATTGACGATGACGACGACAGCGCCAATGAAATCGGGAAAAATATAGGGAGCAACATTTAGAGCTATCAAATTTGCATCGTCTATTCGATTAATCAAAGGAAATGTGAGGGTTATGACTTCAGGAAAGGGATTGAAATGAGTGTGAAATTGCAAGCCCTAACGACCCCCTCGTTTCAGTTTGTTTATTTTTTTTCTGTTAGTTTTGTTCTTGTTTTTATTTTTATTTCTTTCTATGTGGGTATTTTATGTCATTTTTATTTTGGTTTTCGTATCCTTTCTCTCTCTGATGTATATTTGTGTAACCCAGGATCGTTTGAAAAGGATTAGTAACAATTTGGAAATGCTCCATTTATTTGTAGGAGGATTCTTTTTGTTTTTTTGTTTTATTATCTTTATATATTTTTTTTAACTCGGTTTTAGCAGATGGAGATTTTTCTGAAATAGAATATTTTCGATAAATATTTAGAGAGAAAAAGAGAGATAGAGCGTGATTGATATAGATTGGCTGCTATAGTTACGACAGTTTCTTGAAATTGAATATTTTGTTGCTGTGTTATTATATTTTTTTAAATTGGTGTTTTTATATTTAAAGTTTTTTCAAACAAGGACGATACAGGGGACTTTTTTTTGATTAATTTTATCATTTATTTTATGAAAAATTCGATATAGAAAGCTGGTTTTTTTTTAAAGGATAAGGTATTTTATTGGGACTTTGTGGATTTTTAAAACGATGGTAGATATTGATGTTTAGGAGACTTGATAGACTGGCGAAAAATATGCAATTAAAAAACGAAGTTAGGTATAGGTACATATGTAATAGTAAAATGGAATCAAAATGGAATTATCTCTATACTAAAAAATTAATCAAGCTGTGAATATTCAAAATTAAAGAGAATACAATTTTGTTTTTTAATTCAAAGCAAAGATTTGATGACCTTAACACTTTATGTAAGACTGTGGTATCAATTCGAAAATTTTACCTGTAAAGTCTGGTACCATCTTCATGATAACGGTTATACTGGTCTGCAAAAATTACTTTATTTTCGCCTTCAAATAATTTTTTTTTTGAAATTGTGTCAGATTTGACTTTTTTAGATATGAATCTGGTTTCAGAAAAATTCTATCACGTCTAGTTTCTTTTAAAAATGATATTTGAAAAAATTATTGATTTGAAGAATAGAGCTTTCTAAGATAAGGTTGACGTAGTAAAAAAATAAAGCTATTGTGCCTATCTAGCTCAAAAGTTTTCACATGAAACCAGATTAGTCTTCAATGCTTACTCACATTAAACCGTTGTTTATAAAAAACAAAAGAAACTTCAAAATCGCGTAGTTTTTATGGCTAACACTGTTAAAATATCTTTTTTAGGAGATTGTGAAACTTTTCTTCAATAGTCATAAGGTCACGTACATGTAGGGAAGATTTTGATCAGAGAATTAAAAAAAAATTAAACATTTAAGTCTATTAAAATCCATAACGGTTTTTTGCATTACTTTATTTCACTGAAAGTATACAGTCAAACCAGGTTTTGACATACTATGTTATCCTGAGAAGAAGATGAATTTGGAATAGATAAAAAATGAGTTAAAAAGATGAAATACAGTTCTTTGAGATCTCATTAATAGTTTTGCAAAAACATATGTAGCGGTCAAGCAATTCGACTTCAAATGTACCCAAAAAACTAGTTTTTAACGTATTTAGGTTGCAATATCTCAAAAACGTGACGTGCCAGAGCAATTTTGACTTTGAATTCGGATTTCGGATTCAGCCTGCCAAAATCCATGATAAAAATATAGTTTGGTTTAAAGGCGATTTTTGTTGCAGATCAGTGTTATTTAACCTGTTGGTTAGAAAGTGTATTGTTGTTTATCGAAAACCGTATTATTAAAATTTATTTTCACAAGTCTAATATGTAAAAATGTGATATCTTGTGACCACTTAGAATCACGCATTATTTGGTGTATCGTATGGTGTTTGAGGATACTGGTGGAGGGCGTGACTGCCACTCACGCACAGCATAGGCTCAAATAAGAAGAAAATCGGTGAACAAAAAAACAGAAACATCTTGTCGCGGGAAATGAGTGCTTCTCAAAAAAAAATTTTTAACATTATTAAAGAAGGTTTGTGACTAAACGCACACAAAACAAACACTTGTGACACATTCTTTTTGTTCTGTTGAAGCAAAAATGCAAGCTAAATCGAATGCTCTGATAGGTCAGAGAAGGCAGAAAATGAACACAGAGAAACTCTCTTAACTGATGAGGAAATCTCTACCCTTGAAAAACCTTATAAATAGAACGATCGAGTGCATTCCCGGACATCAAGAAAAGCATCAGAACTCATTTTAAAGATAGCCACCATCCCACAAATGTAATGGTTTGGTTTGGATTGATTTAAGATGACGTTACCGACCTTCACTTTGTGAGAAAGAAGTCAAAAAGAATGCTAAAGTTTATCAATCAATATTGAGTCACAGAAGCGAGTCCTTCTCCATGCAGTGCACAATTATTTATCAATGGATGAGGTGCGTGCTGTAAAAAAAACTAAACACTGAGGTGTTTCTTTCAGTGCGGAAAATTACAAATTTTAAAAATTAGGTATGTAGGTACCTACCTATTCCAGTCGAAAAAAATCTGCATCGCTTAAATTTTTATTTACAATAATTTTTTTAAATTGTAGTTCGACGTTCAAACCGTGACTAATGCGCAAAGAATAAATAATGTGCGACTTAAATTCATGGTGACAAACATTTGATTCCCTGACAAGATATATATAGGTATCTATACCTTCCTACTTAAATTCCAAAAAAAATCTTTATTTATTATTTATAATTGCTTGTATTTAACTTGTCATTCATTTGCATGGTAAAACCTCAGCGAGGTGATTAAAACTTCCCACAGGTTTGAGAGAAAAAAAAGGTGGTTAAAGGTATGAACAAAATTTAAAAACATAAAATATAAAATATTTCTCATTTTTTATTTATATAAATACATTTTTTTGTGAAACTGAATGTTCTACAAATTGCCACACCAATTAAGCTAACTAGCCACAGGCTTCGCACATCAGACTCTCATAAATTTCCCCAAAGTGAATTTTTAATAAACTCTCACATTTCATTTTCACCAACATCTGCCACTCACATATTATAAAATACAACAACATTCTCGCTCTGTCTCTGGTTTGCAGGAAAATAATTCATTTCTGACCATAAAATAACATAATGGATGGACAGTGTAGAGGACTAGGAGGATTGAAAAGATTGCCATAAGCCCCCCAAAACCAAAAATCCTCGACACCCACGCCAGCAAAAAAACGAGAAGAAATTCCCACAAAATGTCTGTGTCTACCTTATGGTTACGAATCTATTTTTTTTTTTTTTTGAAAATTTAGCACCTAAGGTTGGTGGTAAATATGTAGCTATCTCTCTTCTGCTCGACTTTTCGCATGAAAATAAATATCCTCACCGCCGATACAAAGTCTTAAAATGATGTTGTTCATTTCTCATTTGACTTGATAAATGAACCCAGTCACCCATTAGATAGGATCTTCTCGATAAGGGTTGCCATCATACTGTTCTGGAGCTTTCGAATGACTTTTAAAAATCATGGTTTGTTTAATTTTGGTCTCCAAAGATTACATATAGTGGAATGAGCATTTCTCCAATATTTTGGCAACCCTGTTTTAAAGTCGGCACGGTATGGTTAAAAAAGAAGTCTAAAAAGTTTCATAAATACAAAAGTTTTTCGATATACACCGCAGAGCAGCTGAAGCTCTCTAAGAAAGGTAGTCTACTAGATTACCTGTATACCCGTAACAGTAACAATAACCGTTACGACGACGCGACGGTACACCTGTGCGTATCTTTACGTACGTAAGTAATTCCTCAAGGGGTTTACTTCATGAGTTTCCTCATAATTTTTTCTTCGTTTCCCAAAGTAGGTATGGGGGTTTGGGTCATGGGTGTTGTTTGCTTATTTTTTTGGGTGGCCCCAAATAGAAGAAGATAGAAAAGTATCTATTTTGTACCCTTTCTCTTTGTTTGCTCTATCTTTTCCTAAGCTTAACGATTTTGATTTATTCTAGTTTATTTGCTTTCGAATGTTTTATGCATTTAATAAATTATTTTCTTGTTTGGATCTTCTTTTGCAAAAGCTCAACTCAAGGAGTGAAAAATATTAGAATTTGAATATGTATACTGTGCATGCTTAGGGTGGTGACATAGGATTTTAAATAGGAGCTGTTGGGGTTGGGGGAAGATGTGAAAAGAAGGAGAGCTTTTTTGCTCTGCATGGGAAAAAAAGTCGAAAGAAATTCCTCATTTTAACTTAAGGGTTCCGGATTCCGGGTTCCGAGGAGGACGAGAGGTTTAGCTTTTTGCATCTTGACAAACGTTAAGATTAATGAAGGTGAGCGTAGAGAAATGACAAATGGTTACACGAAGGTTTTACACATTTTAGCCCCATGCGGGGTGGGTTTGAGAAATGAAATATATTTGAAATGACACATGAAGCTCTATGGTGGGTGAGGGTTTTTTGGCTCTATAAGAGAGTGGCAGGTTGGTCGGTTTGTTGGTGTTGTTCGGATGGTTGTTGGTCCCATCTATATATCAAACTCATTCCAACATACATTTATACAAAAGAATTTGCACACAATTGTGATGGATTGAATGAGTTGAGAAATTAATTTTGTTTGTAAGAAAACATTAGAAACAATGGGGGCACACAGCCAGAATATAGAGTTGGATGGATGATTTAATAGGCTTGCCGCTCTTGACACTTGCGGATGTTGGCTATAAATCATTTTGCACCAAAACTGCATATAAATAGGTTTTGGTTGCAATAAAGGGTTAAAAGGAAGAGAGCTTCTTTTTGAAATAGGGATTTCATTCAAGTTTGTTATTTTAAAATCAATTAAGTGGATATAATTTTTATTTTTTTTTAGAGATATTTTGTTAAATTATGACTATGACTACTCGTTCAAGTTGGCTTCAACTTTGCAAGGTGGGTCCCGTGAAGAGACGTTTGTACGTCTTTTATATTTTTAAATTGAACAATTTCAGTAGAAGCGGTCTAATCACTTAAGTCTGGTCGTTATCGTTTTGGTCTCTTGAGAAAAAATGTCAACCTTGAGTTTAAATCCAAACGCTGCCTTCTTACTAATAACACGCCCAAATGAATGATTAAAAGTTTTAAATCAATGCATATGAAGTTAGCAGGAAACTTCAGAAATTCAGAAAAAAATATCACATCAAAAATTTACTAATTCTCTAGGGCCAGGTAGAAAGAGGTTAGGTTAAAAAAAACGTTAGTTTGAACTTTTTCTTACTTAACCCTTTCCTGGTATCACAGAATTAATTTCGAAGAAGTAACCAAAAAGCAGTGGATGTCCTGGGGCGGATTCTATAGTTTCGTGAATGAAGCGAAAAATGTTTCCAAATAGTTTCTTATAACCTTAAGTCCTTCCTACAAATTGGTATTTAAACATCGAGAAAAAAACAAAAACAAAACTTTGCTTTTGTGTTTCCACTTTTGATTTTCTAACTGTACGGCTTACTCAATTGCACTCACCAGTGACATAGTAAAGGCTTATGTCATACGAAATTTGTTTTAAGTTCTGTTTAACTTACATGGATTTTGTGACAAAAAAAACACTGTAAATTGTATCCCACAAGATAAAAATATCTATTCATTAAGCTGTAATTTTGCACCTTTTTACTCTAAACAAGATTCCCACTGTGCTAAACCAACCATGAAAAACTTTCCGACGTGTCAATTGGAAGTGAAATTGTAAAATAAAAGGTGAATTTGAATGAACAACGAAAAATCTTTCCTTTAAGAGGCCTCCACCCATAATTTCAAGAAAAACAAGAAATTGGGCAAATCGTAACATCGGTTGTGAAGTCCATACAATACGTATTGCAAAAAACTTAAGTGCTTATGAAAGAATGACATTTAAACTAGAAAAACGTCGAGCCACTTTTTTATTTTTTTCACTTTTTTTTTACTTTATTTTAATATTTTGGTAACCTCTTTCGGAAAAATACTCAAAACTGCTTAGCTTCAACAACGGTTCTGAGAAATTGAAGTGGAAAACACATATTATATTTACGTAATTTTAAAGCTAATGAACAGGGCTAGGAAATCGTCGGAGTGGATTTTTAAGTTTGGGCTCTATTTTTGAATAATGATCTCTTGAAAAACATCAAAATTGTTAATTTTCTAATGCATTTTTGAATGTGTAATTATATAAAAACAATAACAAAACTTTCCCCAAATGACAAATATGTTTTCTAAAATTGTTTCAATACAAAAGAAATGCCAAAAAGTAACCAATTATTGCAAAATAGCACAATTTATAAAAGTCTTTATTTTCAATCAAAAGTCGTTACTTTATTAAATTGGCAGTTATTAGTTAACATATTCGCCACAAGATGGCTTTTTTCGAAGATACCTTTTTTATGTTGGAAAATAAACAAAAAGAAGTATAACCAATATGAAAGGAGAGTCGGTATTTGTGTGTATGGCTTAGGCAGATGGGTGTAGAAGGAAAAGAAATAAAATGAGAGTGGTTGGTGGCTTATGCTTGATGATATTTCTGTCTGGTTTTGATATTAGTTTTTGGTATTTGGGTATGAATTTGTTTTTTTTTTTTTGCTGGGAATGAATTTTATGAATGGTGGTGGTTTTTTGTCTTAATTTTTGCTCTACCGCGCGGTTGTGTAGGTACACTTGCAGGTTGTCGATCGTCTCGATCCTTGGAAAGATTTTCTTTTTTCTGTTCTTATTTCTTTTGAGAGTTTTTGTAGGTCATCAAAATACATATGTTTGTATGTACATGGGTATATGTTGGTAGGTTTCAAGGAAAGTTTTTTCTTTGAAGGATTTCTCTGTTTTCACGTATGAGGATCGAGAATATATTTGTTTGTAATGATTGCAATGCTAGACTTGGTGTCGGTTGTTTCTTTCTGTCATTTTTTGCTGAGCGTGCAAAGTGCAAAGAAACATATTTTTACGTTACTAATAACCTATGTACGGATTTTAATTCTTTAATAATGTTAATAATAAATAAATTTCAGAAATGTTTTTATGTACTTTGTAGGTAACTATTTGTCTAGATTTATTTATATATTTGTAGTTGGGAGAAAGCCAGATTTAGTTGATTTGTTTTTAGATAAGAATTTGCTTTTTGGAGGAAGGTTCCTATAGGTATACCTATTTTAGGACAGTAAATTAATGGTACCTACCTACTCACATTTAAACTCGAAGAATTTACTTGTGCTTTTTGAGTAAAAGTTTATTGATCTGTATAGGTATAATTATATATTTAAAGTGAAACTAGGTAACCCGGCAAACGTTGTTCTGCATAAAAATTCGCAACTTAATTTGACATTCAACAGCCAACATCTAATTTCAATTTAGCAGCTTTGTGCCTAAGTTCTGTTACTGTTGCAGCAATAAAATAGGCAGAGTATCAATGAAATTTGAAACAACATATCTACATGATTTTTGTTTAATTTTTCAACGTTTCTCAACCAATTTTCTAGACAGTTACAGAACATAGACACAGTTTTTTTCCCCCGAGCACACATCAAATACAGTAAAAATAAACTGGGGTAAAAAATGTGTGTCATATAAATCAATTATAAAAATAGGATAAATAAAGGAAGCAAGACGAAAAATACCATAAACTTCTATTTGGAAATCGAAATTGAAACTGTAAAATCGTTTTTATTTTAGTTCGTACCCATATTTTTTTTTAAATCCAATTTTTTTTCAAATTTTCGTCTGTAGTACTATTGAAATTCTAAAGGAGCTTTTGTATAAAAGTTTTGATTGAAATCAGCTGAGCTGTTAATGAGAATATTGAAAGTCAAAAAACCATTATATGGCATGTACGGTCAATAAAAGTAACCATTTTTCTATCCAGAAAGTAGCCCATACAAATATAATGATAGGTACACTGATTTTTTTGTCAAAATCGTTGGAGTGGGTTTTGAGAGACTTGAAATTTTCCCTATGGGATGTTTGGCAGGCAGGTAGCGTTATTTTTGGAGATAATAAAATTTCAATTTCCCCTCTAGGGAATAATAAAAAAACTTTTAGTTCAAAATTTGAATAAAATCGATTGGTTTAGGCTGTAGGTCGAGGAACAGACAGACAGAACTGTGCCACCCACTTTTTTCGTGTTCTCTATCATCGGTATGTCATGTTTAACTATTTTTATCTCAAATTTTTGTATGCACGAGTCCAACACTGGCAATTAAACCAACATATACATACATGTAGTAAAAAAATCAACACTCAGTTTTCAATAATTTTTCTTAATAAATGTGAATGTGCACAAGAAAATCTGAACAAAAAATTTAATGGTAAATCCTACACATGTATGGAGATCTTTTTTGTTTGTCCTTATTGCTTCTTCTTAAATATAGTATAGGGTTATTATATCAGAAAATTGTTGAAGCAAAAGTTTGCTTTCACTAGTTTACTTGAACTTTTCAATTTTTATTAACTTTTTATAATAAAACTGAAAGTGCAAAAGCAAATGTAAATAAGGATCTTGATGGATTCTTATAAGGATTTTTGTTCTTCCTTATGTCTTTTCCTTCCTTATGATGATGATGGGTCATTTTCGCGACAAAAGTTTTGTTCGGGTCGTCAATTATCATTTCGTTTTACCTTTTTACAAAGTTTAAATGAAAATGCAAATTGTACCTATACCTTCAAAATTAACGATAAATTCAATGTTTTGAAAATCTCAACAAAAGGAGGGTAAAAAAAACTTGTTTTTTTTTCATAAAAATATTTGCCAATTTTCCCGTATCAGTCCCTTCAGTGATCTTATTCGATAGGCAACCATTTTACCTTTATTTTTTAACATTAACCAAAATAATGCGACCAACTGCATACATAAATTTATGTGTAGTATTTTATCCAAGTTATAAAAAGTGTGCATGGCAGCGGGTGAATTCTGATAAAAAAAATGTTTATGTATAAAATTTTGTCTTGCTAAGACAAATCAACTTTGAACATTTCATCCAGATTTTCAAAGATGTTTTCAATGCATTTCTATAAAAGTGGACGTGGTTGTCGGTGGATCCCAAAAAACAACCTACGTTTTTTTCTTACGCATACAAAATATTTTTGATACCTTTAGTAATCTCTGGTGCCATTTCTGAGAAATCAAGATTTAAAAATCGGGGTGGCAGTGCGCGGATTTCTTTTTCTTAAAAACGATAAAAGTAGTGCGATGCTGTGGGTGGATTTAAAAAGCTAACTTCATTTTTTCCTAACTCATACAAACTATTTTTGATGCCTACAATACTCTTTAGAGCCGGTTTATAAAATTCAAGATATATAAAGTGGGCGGATGTTAATAAAAAAAAATCTAAAGTTTTTTCTTGCTCACACAATCAACTCTGAAGATTTCATCCAAGTCATTACGGTTGTTTTCTCGATATAGAGACATGATAAAAGAGCGAAGCAAGGTTGTGGGGGATTTCAAAAAATCACCTACCTAGTTAGGTATGTATACCTACCTAGTCACGTATTTTATATGACAGCAAAATAATCAAAACATAAAAGAAACTAGGTAAGTATGTATTTAATACCTATGGTATTTTACTATACCAAATTAGTCGAATTGCGCTACGAACTGCTGCCCCATCCACCGTATTATCCAGATTTGGCCCCGTGGCCCGTACGACTTCTCACTCACAGGGCAGAGATTTCAGTCAAATGATGAGGTCATCGCCGCCACAGAGGCCTACTTTGCAAACCTCAAGAAAGCGTATTTTTCAGACGTGCTAAAGAAGTTGGAGCATCGCTGGGTCAATATTGAAAAATAAATCGCCACGACTAAGTAGGTAGTTATAGGACCACCCTCATATATAAATACTAGGTACCTAGGCATATGCTTACATATACCTATCATATTCCTACATAAATTGGCATAACGCAGCCGACCGACGACGATAGCCCCGAAGTGACTATGTATCTACCACAAAATTGCAGTGAATTAAATTGGATAAAAAACTTAATTAAAAAAAGTTTGTATTTTTTCCTTCCAATAAGTTTTCTTTAGTTTATCAAAATGTCGAGTAGGTACCTAACAAAAGCAAAAATACAATATGTTGCCAACTAACTTTGAAATTTCAGTAAAAACAGTAAAGCATAATGCATCTACCTGCTACAACAATAACTCTAGATAAATACGATTCAAGGTCAACATCACCAATTTTCCATTTATGTAGTGAAAATATTTTTTTCGTTTTTCAAATGTTCCACGATCTCGCTAGGAATTAAAAAATAACAACCCAATATTTCATACCTAAAACACAACGAAAACGTAAAACGTACATGCCAATAAGTAAACACATATCACATACAGATACAGAAGGCAATGCAAACTAAAAAAACAAGCAAGCACAAAAAAGAAGCTTGTGTGTGTATATTACCTACTCTTATAACTCTGTGAATCGTTTGCCTTTTTCCTTCTCTCATGCAGAGTGGCTTTTTTGCTTTTATTTTTATTCGAAGTTCCGATCTTCGAATCTGAGTTCGACATTTTGGGCAGAGGCCTCTTAAGAGAGTTATTGTTGTAGCAGGTAGATGCATTATGCTTTACTGTTTTTACTGAAAATTCAAAGTTAGTTGGCAACATATTGTATTTTTGCTTTTGTTAGGTACTCGACATTTTGATAAACTAAAGAAAACTTATTGGAAGGAAAAAATACAAACTTTTTTTAATTAAGTTTTTTATCCAATTTAATTCACTGCAATTTTGTGGTAGATACATAGTCACTTCGGGGCTATCGTCGTCGGTCGGCTGCGTTATGCCAATTTATGTAGGAATATGATAGGTATATGTAAGCATATGCCTAGGTACCTAGTATTTATATATGAGGGTGGTCCTATAAGTACCTACTTAGTCGTGGCGATTTATTTTTCAATATTGACCCAGCGATGCTCCAACTTCTTTAGCACGTCTGAAAAATACGCTTTCTTGAGGTTTGTAAAGTAGGCCTCCGTGGCGGCGATGACCTCCTCATTTGACTGAAATCTCTGCCCTGTGAGTGAGAAGTCGTACGGGCCACGGGGCCAAATCTGGATAATACGGTGGATGGGGCAGCAGTTCGTAGCGCAATTCGACTAATTTGGTATAGTAAAATACCATAGGTATTAAATACATACTTACCTAGTTTCTTTTATGTTTTGATTATTTTGCTGTCATATACCTAAAATACGTGACTAGGTATACATACCTAACTAGGTAGGTGATTTTTTGAAATACGCCCAACACCTTGCATCGCACTTTTATCATGTCTCTATATCGAGAAAATAACCTAATGACGTTGATGAAATCTTCAGAGTCTATTGTGTGAGCAAGAAAAAATTTTAGATTTTTTTTATTAACATCGGCCTACTTTATGTATCTTGAATTTTCAAAACCGGCTCTAAAGAGTATTGTAAGCATCAAAAATAGTTTGTATGAGTTAGGAAAAAATGAAGTTAGCTTTTTAAATCCACCCACAGCATCGCACTACTTTTATCATTTTTAAGAAAAAGAAATCCGCGCACTGCCACCCAGATTTTTAAATCTTGATTTCTCAGAAATGGCACCAGAGATTACTAAAGGTATCAAAAATATTTTGTATGCGTAAGAAAAAAACGTAGGTTGTTTTTTGGGATCCACCGACAACCACGTCCACTTTTATAGAAATGCATTGAAAACATCTTTGAAAATCTGGATGAAATGTTCAGAGTTGTTTTGTGTCAGCAAGACAACATTTTATACATAAACATTTTTTTTATCAGAATTCACCCGCTGCCATGCACACTTTTTATAACTTGGATAAAATACTACACATAAATTTATGTATGCGGATGGTCGCATCATTATGGTTAATGTTCAAAAATAAAGGTAAAATGGTTGCCTATGATAAAAACAAGTTTTGGAACCCTCCCTTTTCCACTTTCAGTTTTATTAAAAAAAATTAATGAAAATTGAAATGTTCAAGTACCTAAACTAGTGAAAGCAAACTTTTGCTTCAACAATTTTCCGATATAATAACCCCTTTATGTAAGAAGAAGCAATAAGGACAAAAAAACATGTGTAGGATTTACCACCAAATTTTTTGTTCAGATTTTCCTGTGCACATTCACATTTATTAAGAAAAATTATTGAAAACTGAATGTTGATTTTTTTACTACATGTATGTATATGTTGTTATTATTGCCAGTGTTGGACTCGTGCATACAAAAATTTGAGATAAAAATAAGTAAACATGACACACCGATGAAAGAGAACACGAAAAAAGTGGGTGGCACGATTCTGTCTGTCTGTTCCTCGACCTACAGCCTAAACCAATCGATTTTATTCAAATTTTGAACTAAAAGTTTTTTTTATTATTCCCTAGAGGGGAAATTGAAATTTTATTTTTTCCAAAAAAATAACGCTACCTGCTTGCCAAACATCCCATAAGGAAAATTTCAAGTCTCTCAAAACCCACACCAACGATTTTGACAAAAAAATCAGTGTACCTATCATTATATTTGTATGGAGTACTTTCTGGATAGAAAAATGGTTACTTTTATCAACCGTACATGCCATATAATGGTTTTTTGACTTTCAATAGTACTACAGACGAAAATTAAAAAAAAAATTGGATTTAAAAAAAAATATATGGGTGTGATCCAAAAATAAAAACAATTTTACAGTTCCAATGCAAAATGGCTTAATCACTCAATAGTAATACCTCGTATCATGATGGTTACTGCATTTGACTGTCATGCCGTCATTTTTAAAACATAATGGCAAACCCTTATCTTTATAATAAAGATAAATTCTTGACCACAACATTAAATTATACGCTTTTTATTTCTTCTTGAAAACCACACGTCTAAAAAAACTCCCTCCGAAACAGCTAAACGCATTTTTATGCAACTTTGTTTATATATTTGGTAGGTATGAGAATAGGTCGTAAGGTATTTTTCGTCGTCCTTCCTTTACTTATCCTTTTTTAGTCGCGATTTTAGTATTTTTATAATTGATTTATATGACACACTTTTTTTACCCCAGTTTATTTTTTCTGTATTTGAAGAAAACTGTGCCTATTTCTGACCTCTTTACAACAACTTCACAGGAAGGTTTGGCGTTGCTTAATCGCAATATGGAGGAGTTTTTGCGCCGTTTTGTAACCGTGGACGAAACATGGATCCATCACAACACACCAGAGACCAAACAACAGTCAAAACAGTGGGTTTCTAAGGGTGAATCGGGTCCAAAGAAGGCCAAGGTGGGTTTGTCAGCCAATAAAGTTATGGCGACTGTTTTTTGGGATGCACGCGGGATAATCCACATTGACTACCTTCAAAAGGGGAAGAACAGTCAATGGGGAATATTATGCCAACTTATTGGACCGATTCAATGACGATTTGAAAAAAAACCGAACTCATTTCGCCAAGAAAAAAGTTCTTTTCCACCAAGACAATGCAAGGGTGCACACATGTGCAGTTGCCATGGCAAAAATCCATGAATTGGGCTATGAATTGCTCCCTCATCCACCCTATTCTCCAGATTTGGCTCCGAGCGACTACTTCTTGTTCCCAAACCTGAAGAAATGGCTTGGTGGAAAAAGATTTGACTCCAATGATGAAGTCATCTCGCAAACAAAGGCCTATTTTGAGGACCTCGCCAAATCATTTTTTTTTTGGAAGGGATAAAAAAATTGGAGAAGCGTTGGACAAAGTGTATAGAGCTCAAGGGAGACTACGTTGAAAAATAAAATTATTTTTTTATCAAAAAATCTGTGATTTATTCCAAAAGTCACGGACTTATTGACCCGCCCTCGTACCTAGTTTCACTTTAAATATACAATTATACCTATACAGATCAATAAACTTTTACTCAAAAAGCACAAGTAAATTCTTCGAGTTTAAATATGAGTAGGTATGTACCATTAATTTACTGTCCTAAAATAGGTATACCTATAGGAACCTTCCTCCAAAAAGCAAATTCTTATCTAAAAACAAAACAATTAAATCTGGCTTTCTCCCAACTACAAATATATAAATAAATCTAGACAAATAGTTACCTACAAAGTACATAAAAACATTTCTGAAATTTATTTATTATTAATATTATTAAAGAATTAAAATCCGTACATAGGTTATTAGTAACGTAAAAATATGTTTCTTTGCACTTTGCACGCTCAGCAAAAAATGACAACAAGAAACAACCGACACCAAGTCTAGCATTGCAATCATAACAAAGAAATATATTCTCGATCCTCATACGTGAAAACAGAGAAATCCTTCAAAGAAAAAACTTTCCTTGAAACCTACCATCATATACCCATGTACATACAAACATATGTATTTTGATGACCTACAAAAACTCTCAAAAGAAATAAGAACAGAAAAAAGAAAATCTTTCCAAGGATCGAGACGATCGACAACCTGCAAGTGTACCTACACAACCGCGCGGTAGAGCAAAAATTAAGACAAAAAACCACCACCATTCATAAAATTCATTCCCAGCAAAAAAAAAAAAACAAATTCATACCCAAATACCAAAAACTAATATCAAAACCAGACAGAAATATCATCAAGCATAAGCCACCAACCACTCTCATTTTATTTCTTTTCCTTCTACACCCATCTGCCTAAGCCATACACACAAATACCGACTCTCCTTTCATATTGGTTATACTTCTTTTTGTTTATTTTCCAACATAAAAAAGGTATCTTCGAAAAAAGCCATCTTGTGGCGAATATGTTAACTAATAACTGCCAATTTAATAAAGTAACGACTTTTGATTGAAAATAAAGACTTTTATAAATTGTGCTATTTTGCAATAATTGGTTACTTTTTGGCATTTCTTTTGTATTGAAACAATTTTAGAAAACATATTTGTCATTTGGGGAAAGTTTTGTTATTGTTTTTATATAATTACACATTCAAAAATGCATTAGAAAATTAACAATTTTGATGTTTTTCAAGAGATCATTATTCAAAAATAGAGCCCAAACTTAAAAATCCACTCCGACGATTTCCTAGCCCTGTTCATTAGCTTTAAAATTACGTAAATATAATATGTGTTTTCCACTTCAATTTCTCAGAACCGTTGTTGAAGCTAAGCAGTTTTGAGTATTTTTCCGAAAGAGGCTACCAAAATATTAAAATAAAGTAAAAAAAAAGTGAAAAAAATAAAAAAGTGGCTCGACGTTTTTCTAGTTTAAATGTCATTCTTTCATAAGCACTTAAGTTTTTTGCAATACGTATTGTATGGACTTCACAACCGATGTTACGATTTGCCCAATTTCTTGTTTTTCTTGAAATTATGGGTGGAGGCCTCTTAATTCCTCATTCTCAGTCCATTTCACAGGAAAAAAAGTTTTCTATCTCGTGCATTTTTCAAAAGAAAGAAAAGTGAGAGAATTTTTCAACTTTCAATTGAAATGATACGAGTAAGTGGTTCGAGCATCGATTATGTAAAAAGCTCATCAGGCGTGTTCATTCGAGGAACGAAAATCGCATATTTATGCCATGAATCGAAAAAGTGAAAGCAATATTGACAGCGACTTAAAACCAATTATTCGATTCACCACTTTTTCACAGAACAAGAATCGGCCCATTACTAACTTTATATAAAATTATCAGGACAACTTTCTCAAAAAATGACTATAACCAATTCAAAAAGTTGGTTAGTGAGAACTAATTAAACTACAAAAAAAAAAAATAATAAAGTATTCATTTCTTTTTGTAAAAAGTGACCAGATGATTTTTGGCCACCAACAGTTTTCGAGAAAATCGACTTCAAAAAATAAAGAACGCTGTCCCCAACAATTGATTTTTTGTGTAAATGCTTTCCATAGGTCTTTTTTTTTACTTTTTGAAAAAGTCAATTTAAAGTATTTTTTTTAGAATTTCGAAAGGTGTTTTTACCTACATAACTATAAACCTCAATTATCTTAAACGACCACCCTCTAAAGTTGCAATCGATGCAAGAATCAGATAATTGCGCATGGTTTAGTGTAAAAAAAATACAAAATTGTGTTAAAAATCAGAAATCAAAATATATTTGCAAAAAATTATTTTTTTTTCGAAAGAGAATAATAGACTAAGAGCCAGCAGATTTTGGATGTGAGTGATAGTAAAAAAAGAAGTATAGGCGTCGAAAGCTTTGTTAAAGGCTATTCAAAAAAAAAAAATGCTTGCAGTCCACAAATGAGGCTTTAGTGATTAAACAGTGCTTTGAATCAAAATATGACTGCAACTTGGAGTGACAAAAAAATTCTCTAAAATGATTACCCTCCATTTGCATTCATATTTTTTTCGATGCACTCTTTAATCATTACAGGATTTTTTTTTGTTGAATGTAGGTACCTAGGTAGGTACACAGTTTTTTGTTTTATTATCTCAAAACAAATTTTCTTAAACTAAATTTAATATGGACAAACAAAATCGATACACCCTATAAAGTTACGACTCATTGTTATTTTTGTCGTCGTTTTGTTGTGTTGTGGTGACTGTGTGGCCGCTGGCCAATAGTTAAGCGCATCAACTTCCGTTTCCAGTTACCAGACTCTTGCTATGCTATATTATTTCTTATATAAAGAGCTTACCTACTGTTAGATTTAATTTTGTTATTCTTTCATTCTCCCCGTTTCGTATTTCATGAATTTATTTAACTCGGGCCAGGATCGGCTTTGGTAGCTATATGGAAATGGATGGAAGACCGCAGGTCGGCAGCTCAATTGACGCTTGATGCTCATAAGTCGAACGGAGGTTCTGAATTCTTATTGCATTGATCCTTCTGTTTCTGAAAAATGTAAGTGTGTTGGTTTGGTAGCGTCATGCGTATGCGTCATTCAGTTGTAAATATATATAAGAAATCGCCGTAGACGGTTAACAGAGTAACATAATTTTTTGTAGTCAGTCGCAATCGATAAAAGTGAATAACGTAATGCAGATGTTCCTCTCAGCTTTTGGGTCTCTGGTCAGCTATACGCTATAGGCACCTTCAAATGTGTACACAAACTAATTTTCCAAGGAAAAAATATATAGGATATTTTTCGGGTCCACTTTTGTTCGAATTCCATGAGTGCAATAGAACTCAGAAATGGTAAGTGTTATCGAAAAGATTTTTATGAAAAGCTTGTGCTTTCTTTTTCTTTCTAAAAAAAAATGTATTTATTTTTTCTAAGAGTGTCAATTTTATTTTAAAGATCCCTAGGTACCTATATAATGATTTGAAAAATTTCGTCAAAAATCCAATATTCCAGGTTTTTGATTTTAAATCTTAAATAAAGAAATGTTCATCAAATTATTTATGCTCAATTTATAGATTTCATTATAGGTACCTACCTAATATACAAAAAAAATTTGATAAGTACCTACCTACACTTTTTTCCATACGAGTGACCAGTAACCAGAGGTAGGTACCTACCTATACTTCAAAAAGTGTAAAGTAAAAAAAAGTGTAAACAAAAAGAAAATAAACATTTTTCGCTTACCACTCTTAAACGGTTTATATTTTAACATAGTTTGTAGTTTATTTAACCTTCCACATCAAATATAACTTTTTTTTTCAGTTAGCGGTCATAAAAAAGATATTTTTTTTATATGGGGAAAGATTCCAAGTTACAATTTTTCAACGCAACTATCTTTATTTTTCTATGAGGAATAAGTTCTCATGCAAAAGTCTACAGATGAATTTGGCTTGCTTTAAGAATAATTCAAGGTCCTAGGTAAGTATTTACATATGTATATCTACTGCTTTTGTCAAAACTTTTTCTTTAGTAGAATTTGTAGGTATATCTATGAAGATTAGTGCGAAAATATTTGTTTTAATTCCGTTAAAAATTTGGGTACGTAGGTACTACACCAAGTGTTTGTCCAACTCCTTTAGTAGACACTGTTTTTTTTCAACTTTAAAATACAACAGAACTTAATGAAAAGAAACTCCACCTCCACTTATATTTTTGTATTTATTATTAATACAACTAATTATGTATACCTATAAAGGAGGCAGTCATATTATTCAACAAGAAACATTTTTTTTTTCCAAAAGAAACGGTGAAATCGTCGCCCAAGTGAGCCGTAAGTATCTATTTTTGTAAATCAAGTTTAAATGTTCGGAAGTCTATTGCGAAAAAAACTTAATCGCTGGGATGTTTTTATTTTAGTTAGTTAGTTTAGAATTCTTCTTTAAATACATGTTATTGGACATCTGAAGCTGTTTCAGTTTTCAATATATTTGAATTTTTTTCGAAAATGAGTTTCCGTTTACGCCATAAAAATCACAAGTTTCTTTTCTTCATGCACGTATAGGTATATCTTCGTCGAGAACGGCAAGTAAAAGAAATATTATTCTTGCTTATGGTGTAGGTAAGTGCTTTTGTTTGCACATTACGTAAATCAAAACAATAGTAATCATACATTTGAAGTTTTAACAGGACATAATACTTGTGTTAAAACAATTTAAATATCTATCTCAGCAACGAAGAGATAGAAAAAAAATGACAATAAATTTGAAAAAATCTAATTAACGTGAATGCAATTTGACGTATAGGTACGGCACTTCAATACTAGGGTGACGAAATGTGTATGGAGATTTTGCCTTGAGTTTTTGTAATTCAAAATTCAGGCTACGAATACCGCTACGTACAAGTTCAGATGTCTGAAAAAAATTTTATTTTTGACTATTTTTCATTAAAATATAAAAGACCTGAACGTTAAGAAAATCTAAGATCTTCTTTACTTGGGAAAAATAGCTTATTTCTGGTGCAGGGAAATAATTCCACGGGCATCTGCTCCACATGGGAGTTTATTCCATCATGAGTAGGAATCTATTCCACTTTTCAAAGTGCAATTTAATCTCACCGCGAGAAGTAAAAGGTAAATTGAAATTGAAAAAATTTGCCCGGTGGGTGATGGTTGGCGACAAATCCTTCGTTATTTCATTTCGGCGTTTTTTCCGCAACAAACAACTCCAATTTTTTAATATTTAGCATTCTCTTGTCGTTATTTCACCTCCCTCCGTTCTCCATGTTTTTATGATATTGTTCGTTTATAAGTAGGTTAGGTTTCTATCAAAATTCCTTCTTGTTAAAACATCCTCCATAGGTATATTAATTTAACCCTGCCTATCAGAATTTGGTATTTGAAATTTTTCTTTAAAAATATTTAAGCACTTTAGGTTGAAGGTCACTTGCATCATTTCACCCACTCACTTGCTTCGATAATAAAAAAAAATCACGAAATATTCATTCGTGTTAAAAATATTTTATGCAAATACATACCAACATAGGTATGTAAAGTTTAGAATAAAAAACACAATTAATCAGCTGCAGGTGCTGAAAAAGATAAACTGATATATAAACCTAAAGCTTTTCGATGCTTAAAAACCTGAAAACAAAAAACAGAATTGAAAGAAAAAAAAACAACTCGCTCTGGTGATGGTGCACAACAAGACCAGTATCAGGACTCAACAGGACCATTAGGGGATGAGAACGACATACCTATTATAATAACTTAGCTGGAAAACCACCAAACCATAAGGAGTAAGATTGATGTTTAGCAAAACACTTCATGCATGGTGTTGAAATTTGAAGATAAAAAACTTTTCCATATACCATATTTCCGGATAGGTATTATTCGAATGAAAAATTGTATTTATTTTTTTTAGACAGTTTTCGGTTTGAGTGGGTTAAAAGAAATATGATGTTTTTGCTTAAAATGATATTAAATATTGTGAAAAATTATTCCTTTGGGATTCCATTTTAAATTCTTTGGCTTAGTAAACAGGTCCTACCTGCGATTATTCTAGTTTCTTAAGCTTTTTACATTTTGTATTTTTTTACTTTTTTTCCTGAAACAGAATTAAGTATATAATATTAGATATTATTGCTAGAATGTCTGTTATTCTTTATTTGAAAGAGTCAACTCTTACCCTAAAAATAATATTAAGAGCGGACTCCCTTTTTAGAAGTGATTCAGAATTGGTTTAAAATGTTAAAAATATTCTTTTATAAAATTAAATAAGCTTGAAAGTCTTAAATTTATAAAAAAATCAAAATGAACACCGTATGACATTTACACACTTTTGTGTCGATACCAATGTACTCTCGCTACATTAGAAACAATGAGATGATAGAAATCGATTATGTGAATATAATCCTTTTTTTGTGTTTGAATATTTTTTCGTATCGATATGAGAACTACATACATACATATAATGTGAATCTGACTTTACTTTACTTCGAAGCTTTACAAAATTTAATTTTATTTTTTTTAATGAGGATATCAAAACTTCCTGATTTGTGGATAAGAAACTTTAAACTCAAATCATTATTTTTAAAAATTGTAAATGACAAAATATTAATAAGAATTTCTTTTTCTAATTTCAGGTGAGTGCCAGTCAAAATTAATTTCTATTTCAAAGTAAGTTTGTTGTAATTTTATGCTTACAGTATATAAATATATACAGAGTATCCCAAAATGACCGCAAAATTTGAATATAATATAGATCACAGTTTTTTTTCCTTAGATGATGTTTTTTTTTTCTTTTTATTGAATCACAAAGTTTACAGAATAGGAAAAATGGCTCCCTCTCCACAACTTTGCTGGCACATGGGCTACGCACTCTTATGTCGAAGTTTTTCATTAAGAACATTTTGCAAACAATGTGGGTGACTTTTTTTCTGCATTGACGATCCTCCTTTAATGGACGGGTGGTTGAAAGCTTATGGCATAGATTTTTGACTTTTAATAACCCCATAAAAAAGAGAATCTAGTGCCGTTTGATTCAATCTATCTGAATTTTTAGATTAGGGACTCTCTTCACTGTTGAAGATTATACCTTGGTCACCAAACTTTCATTATTTTTGAAATTTTGAAAACATGTTGTCCTCTCGAGTAATGTTTTATTTTTATTAACCCAAAACTGTCAGCTGTAAAATCGGTTCCCAACGTTTCCTACACAAATGGCTTTAAATTCAAATCTTACGATAATATTGGGACACCTTTAATCTAATATTACTATTTCTTATATTATTTTTTATTTGATCTTGAAAACTCTAATGATTGTCCCTGAATCTTATAATAGAGCAATATTCAATGACAAAAATGTACACTCGTAAATTAAAAAAAATCCTTACTTCACGCATTCAAACAGTTTTAGGTTCTTAGTTCTAGAAAATTAGGAAAACGAAATTATTTACACGCTACGGCTAAGTCAAAGCAACTTGGGCTGGCCACGATATCAAACCAAACGATACCAAACCAAACATACTCTTTTAAGTATGGTCTCGGTATCGTCAAAAGTGAAAAATTTCAGTATCGTCTCGGTATCGATCTCGTATAACTCAAGCTCGTTTGGACTCGTAAAACAAAGATTCGTCTTGGTATCGGTACGGGTCTCGTCTGGGTTCGGTCTGGTATTAGTCACAAACGAAAATAAAATGCTCGACTTTGTAACATGTTCTTGATCTTTTATATGAACTCACTTTTATTTTTAAGATTTAATAAAAAAAATTTCTTAGGTTCCGATTAGTTACCCGAAACATAAATTATGCGTCAAAATATCATAGCAAGAAAACAATTCTGTTACAAAATTATTGGAACCGTTTCAGAGAAACCAAGATATAAAAAAACGCAATGCAGTTGCTAGATTTAAATAAAGTCACTCCATCTACATAAAAAAACAAATTTTAGAATTTCATCCAAAGAATTGGTTTCAGAAAAACAAAGCAAAAGTAAAAGTGGGCTCGGTATCGGTCTCGTATAACTTAGTTTCGTTTGGTTTCGTATAACAAAGTCTCTTCTCTGAATCGTTTCCGATGTTTTGGAGCTGGTATTGTCTCGGTATCGTTTCAATTTCCGACTCTAAGACTTTTCTGGTATGGTGGCCAGCCCAATGTCTGATTCTTATCGTTTAGCTTTTGTATTTTGTGAGTTATTCGCGTTTTCCAACTTGTCCCGTAGCCCAAAGAGCCCCCGCTCTACCCTGCTAAACTATTATTATCCTAGTATATGTAGTATATTATTTGTAGTTTTTTCATTTTTATATTAATTATTATTATTTTTACCACCGTTATTTCTCAAATAATTTTTATTTTTTATTATTATTCTTTCTTAACAGTTTATAACATCAAATTTACCAAAAATTCAAAGTTCCCAGCTCTAAAACAACATCAACAATCAACACCACCTCCAACAATCCCAATTTATTTATTTAATATTTATTTAGTATTTCTTTACTATTTATTTATTATTTACTTATTCCTTCAACCTAAAATTTATCCTAAAACACAATATTTTCTCATTAAAAAAGCCAACGATTCGTATTTGTTCAATGTCCCCATACAAACCTTAAATCATTTATCAATTTTTTTCTGAAGAATAATTCAATCAAATTTGATTAAAATTTCCATTGTTAAAACGATATTCTAAACAAAGAATATGAAGAAAATTAGAAATTTCCTGTTTCAGTGCAGGAAATGAATATAATTCTAGTTAAAAGTTCAAACGAGCTCAAATCCATATTGCGTTTCGCCCAGGTACGATAGTTGGAGCTGAGCTCATTTGAACTTTTAACTTGAATTCTTAATAAGTATTCGTTTGTTTTTTTAATAAATATTCGTCGAATGACTTTGAGGCATACTAAGCTGATAAAAATTCTTTTCTTTTCTCAGATATCATTTATTTTCGTTTCTATTCTAAGTTCAGATCAAAACAGCTTTTAAAAAACAATTTCCAGAATTATCTATTAAGAGACGATTAAAATTAAGAATAGTTGGGAAGTAGTTTGCGAAACAAATTTCTCAGGGATTATGTAGGTACTATTGCAAGATAGTGACAAATCCTCCTCTATCCCACTTAGGCAAACAATTCTCGTCTTTTCCATTCCTGTTTAAAAATAAAATAAATTTTGTGGCGAAACAGCTCATGGAGAACCAGGGCCTAGTGACTAACAACTCTCAACCATTCCTGTGTGCGTGTTGTTGGCAGGAATGGAGGGGACCTACAGTTTTTTGCCGAGTCCGAACGGCTAAATGAGAAGCACTTATTCATGACAAGTATACTCTTGGAAGATTTGTCAGTCCCTCGCAAGAGGCAGTACCTCGGAAAAAAACATTTCTGTTTTTAGGTGGCAGTGGCCCCCTTAAAGCAGTGGAATCGAACCCAGACCTTTGGCATGACAGTCCTACGCACTAACCATTATGCCACGAGGTACTACTCCATTCCTGTTTACCTTTAAAATTATGCACACGTGGATTATTGAGACTGTAAAAGCCACTAAGCTCTCTGGTTCTCCGCGGGCTAATTAACGCTATACGCTAAAAAAACAATTTTAACCGAGTAGTTTTTTCGGTGGGTTAAAAAATAATCAAACACCCTATCTCACCAACATCTTACTTTCTTTGTGAATGACTTAGTTCTCAGCTCAAGTCAAATTTAGAAAAATTGTTTTTGAAAAATATCTTTTTAACGAACTTTGATGTACCAACTCATATTAATGTGTGTTTTACTACCTTTATGTTGTGGCGAGTGATCTGGTTAAGTTTCACAAAAAAAACTGTAAATGGTTTTGTTTTAAATCAATTCTTTATTGATTGGCATTATTTTATAATTACAACAAATAGTGAGTAATACCTCCAGAATATTCTATTACCTCCAAAAATGTTCGGTGTAGGGCAACCAAAGAGTCCGATGTTGTATCTCTTCCCAATATGATTTTTGGCTTCAATTAAGTCTTCTTTGATTTCGTACTGCCTTACTCCGTCGTAAATTTTCCGTGGGAGTCAACATCAAACGTTTTCCATTATGATTAAGTTCGGTGAGTATGGCGACCAAGGCCAAAGTTCTACATTCTGACCATGAATCCAGGCTTTAGTTAACCTGATGGCGGTATGTATAGAGGGGTTCCGCTGGAAAATACAATGATGTCTATCAAACAAACTTGAGAAAGGCTCCCTCCAGTATACATTTATAGGTTTCCGCTGTTATTCGTGAGGTTTAAAAACCAAGTGGAATTGTGCTGTGCAGTAAAAGTAGAAGTAACGGGTGATTTTTTAGCTGGTTTGGTTTTGGCAACACTAGTTTTGACAGCTGACGTGTGTTTAGTACCTTGTGTCATTGTCAAACAGCTTCAGTTTGGTTTGCAATTTAACCATGGATCGTCTTACAAATGAACAACGCTTGCAAATTATTGAATTTTACTATCAAAATTCGTGCTCGGTTCGAAATGTTCATCGCGCGCTGCTTCCATTTTATGGTCGGCTCATTTTTGGTTGAATGGGTACGTAAATAAGCATAATTGCCGCATTTGGAGTGAAGATCAGCCAGAAGCATTGCAACAGCTACCAATGCATCCCGAAAAAGCCACTGTTTGGTGCGGTTTATGGGCCGGCGGCATTATTGGGCCATATTTCTTCAAAGATGATGCGAATCGCAGTGTTACTGTCAATGGTGAACGGTACCGAGCGATGATAACAAACTTTTTTTTGCCCGAAATGGAAGTTCTTGACTTGCATGATATGTGGTTTCAACAAGACGGTGCCACATGCCACACAGCACGCGAAACAATGGCGCAATTGCGAGGCGAGTTTGGTGAACAGTTAATTTCACGTTTCGGGCCGGTCAATTGGCCGCCTAGATCGTGCGATTTGACACCATTAGATTATTTTTTGTGGGGGTATGTCAAGGCTAATGTCTATAGGGACAAGCCCGCTTCGATTGACACACTGGAAGCCAACATCCATGCATTCATTCGTGAGATACCGGCCGATATGTGTGAAAGAGTATGCCAAAATTGGACTCAGCGGATGGGCTACCTGAGACGCAGCCGCGGTCAACATTTGCATGAAATTATCTTTAAACATTAAATTGCAAGGTTCAAACTATCGATTCAAATAAATATTTTATTAATTTTTTCGAATTTTTTGTGATTTTTTTTTTTAAAGTTCTAAACCTCTTAAAAAATCACCCGTTAGTAGTAAAGTAGATCACTGCTCCCCATACCACAATACCGCCTCCTTTGCTGCGTCTTCTATTCAAGGCTATTTCCTCTTTCTCATATCATGGAAATAGAAGTTATAGCCGTGGCTTCGATTGAATTTCTTTTCGTCAGAAAACACGACCTGATACCATCCCACATCCCATCTGATTTCTTGCTTCGCAAAAATTAGGCTCTGATTTCGACAAAGTTCATTGAAAGGTTTTTTTCTTAATTTTCAAATGTTTCAAATGAGTGTTTTTTTTTCAAAATTCCGATAAACAGTTGATTTACTGGCTTCAACTCCGCTCTTATAACTTTTGATTTTGCTGATTGATAAGATTGAATTTAGGGCTTCTCGGATTATTGCGCATCGATCTTGAGTTGGTGTTGCCATATTTACTCGTGCTTTATAGTTTTTCCCATAATTTTTCTTATTTCGAAGATAGTTGCAAACAACTTCCAATTTTCGGGCCTACAAGCGGTTGATACATCGTCGTTTTAAGCTCGAAGTCGAGCCTTTTCCTCTACAGCAGGGATAGCGAACCTTTTTAGAGCTTCGTGCTATTTTTAATAAATAATTTATTTGATATGCCTTTGAAGGCTGTTTTCGAAAACGTCTTACCAAACTCAATTTGACACTCGAATGACCGTCATTTTTTGACATATGCAAAAAATCGGTTTGATCAACGTCAGTTTATTTACTTGCAGACGCATTTGAAGTTAACGAACAAGCTCTGATGGCTTTTCAATATTTTTTTCACTTCAATTTTTTACAACACAGTTGCACCGCAGACGATATTTTCGAACATGTGACTTAAGCAAAGTTACAGTATCGAACACAATGCTAATGCGTTTTCGAACCGAAGACTTTTGAATTTTGTGTTATGAGAACATTCTGCAAATACATTTTTGACGCAGATTAAGTTTTCGAAAACGGTCACAGCCTTGACCTATGTAAGTTTCCAGTGACTACTCAGAAAAAGAATGATTTCTCAATGCGTAGGTTTTTATTTGTAAACATAAACATATTAATTTATTTTTGAAATTAGTTTTAAATCCAATTTAATTAAAGAAACAAATTAAACACTTTTTTAGCAAATCTTGATTAATATTAATTTCTGAAAGCAGGGACTCACGCAACCATAGGTAGACAAAATATTGTTAAGATATAGCGAACTCCGACATTTTCAAACATATACTGCCGCCGTCCTACGAAAAAAGGACGCAAACTCCCAAATTAAAAAAAATTAAGTTATCACGGCAATATAAGAATAAAACTTAACTCAAAGGTACATTCAGATTTCTAAATTTATGACGTGTCCATAATTTTTCGTCACATGCCATGGCTGCTAAGTAACTTCGTTTTGGCATTATTGTTAAATTGATGAAAACTATTAAGTTTATTATTTGACTTTTTGCATTTAACTTTCAATTATTTTAATTTTAACTACTATTTTTTTCAGGGTGTATTTAATCGATTGAAACAAAAAAAACGGTGATTTTGTGACTTAGATCAGTCGAAGTGCCATAACACTAGGAATTTCTATCGAGAATTTAAAATTCCTTTGCAAGCTTAGTCCTCCAATTACTCTCAATAGATTTAACACTTGGATTTTTCCAAAGAAATCGCATAGAGTTTATTAAAAAAGTACTGCATTTACCTAAATGAATGAAACGCAGGTATTTCGTTGGAACACTGGTTCTGAAAAATTGCATACAAAAAAGTGAAAACAGCTGCCCAAAACTAAATAGTTATTTGTTAATCTAGTTTCAAACTTAGAAATGCAATTAATATATTAAAAACAATTATCTTCTGCTAAGAAATGATTCCCACAAAACAATCTTTCCTGTTGATTAGGTTTTAAGGAATTTTGTTGGAAGCCAGGTAATACCTACTCTCGTCCTAGTCTAGAGGCTACTAAAAGCTTAACAATCAAAACAACCACTTTTACCAAATTAAAATAACTCCTTCACCAGATTTAAATAATTTGTTTTAATAAATAAGTTCAGACGATTATGGTTTGACATTAACCTTTTCCTATTAGATTCAATAGAATCCACAATAGTCGTTTAGTTTTATTAGGTCATTCTTAGTGCGATTTGGGTCCTTAACTTCGGAGACCAACAATTCTCATTTAAAAAGCTAAGATACCTACATAGATAATGTGTAGGTACTTATATATATACACCCACTGAGCTACCTAATTCATTAACAAAGACGAAAGGATAGAACAGTTGTAAGGTCTTGTCGAAATCAAGCACAACCTCCCAACTTTTCAATTTAATTTATTCACCAAAATAGGTACCTACTCACTTGGTAAGAAACCACAATACCTTTATTGGTTTGTTTGAATTCATTCCAATCAGCAATTGTGCATTGTTTTTATTCAAATAGCATTTAGAACCTTCCTATGAACATCAAAATGTTTTTTGTTTCATTCTTAAATTGAAGCTAAAATTAAAAAGGCTTTTAATGCTTTCTGAAGAATTTTGTTTGTAATTTTTTACCGCGAAGACTTTCCAAAAAGTCTTAATTCTCCCGAACTCTTTTCGACAAACATTCAGCTTTAATTTTCAAATAATTTATTGAAAACATTTTACGAATACCTCATACAATATAACAGAAATATTTTCTGCGAAATTAACCAAATCAAACTTCAAAAGAACCTTCTTCGAAAATTCTGTTTAATGAATACCTACTCTTCCCTTTAAACTTCAAAATATAAGTCCTTGTGACCCTCCCCTGCTATACCCATCCATAAGTACCTATAGGTATTCCTACTCCAGCTTCAAAAAACAAATTCTAAACTTACATCCCTAACGGCGAAAATTCCTTCCATTCAACTCAAGGGAACAGTACAGCTTTGAAGGTACGACCGACGCGGTATAGAAGTTGTGGCAAGAGCATGGATATCATTGGATTGTTTGCCATGTTAAGTTGTATTCCAGATGACTTTCCCTGCTCCACTTCCTGGCTCACATTAAATGTATACCGCCCTCGCAAATATCCTCTCCAATAAATCACCGCCAAATGCCATCCTCATATAAACAAAACACTGTCATCCTGAGCTCCGAAACGAACACACAAACAAACAGAGCAAGTGGATATATCCCAAGTGTCCACACACACAACATTAATTGTTACAAAACAGCCACCAAATAGTTTTAAATCACCCATTAACAAGCCTCTGGCATAATAATAAAATCACCATCCACACTTTCCGGGTTTTTCCAAATAAAAACAAACGAGACAAAAATTCGACTACCGACAACCAACAACCGTTAAAGGACCGTAGAAGCCTTACATTTCGTACAAAAAGGGCTAACACCGTTAGCGTCACCATCAAGGCGAGTCGTCGAAGTTTCGAGGATTTTTTGGCAATTTGCGGATGTTTCCACATGCAATACTTACGTATCCGCCCATTTGTCGTCGAAATAATGGTCACACTATATCCCTATCATCACCATACCTCCACTACACTTCTCTCACTACTCCCCGCCTCGTCACCGCTGCCGTCCGTCGTAGGTATGTCGGCACTGTCGTTTACGTCGTCGTCGTTTTCGTTGTCGCATTGAAGAGGCAGCAAGACAAGCTATCTATACAACATGCCACCAGCCGGCCATGCCATCGTAGTAGCTAGTAAGGCCACTTAATGGAGAGTAATCGAGTGCATGCCATGTTGCAAATCAGTCTGCTTCCGGGTGGGCGGACGGTTGGTAGGATGACTACAAAGAGATGCAAAAACTTTCCTACTTTTCACTTGCAACATTGGCAAAGTAAAAAAAAATAAACAAAAGTGAAACGTGCCAACTACGGTAGCACACCATCGTCGCCCTGGCTAATTTAATTCGCCAGCCAGCCTTAGGGCCTGGTTTCTTTTTTTTTCAGTTCAAACTTTTTTTTATTCCGCATTCATTCAAATGAGTGTGAGAATATTGAAGGCAGCACACAAATTGAACGACAAAGAGAAAATATTTTGCCAAAGTTGGTTAGAAAGTCCTAAGGGAATAAGGTTTCTGGCCATTTGAAACTGGTAGGAAACTACACAAAAAAAAACCCATAGACTGTTGCCGGTAAAGCTTTTCTGTCACGGACGACGGCGACGTGGGAGGCTTTTAATTAGCAAATTGTATCAAATTTGCATAAAAAGGACTTCCTAGTACCTTCTCGTACACCTGGGTGTATACGCTGCGATATGGTCCTCTTTTTGGTTTAAGACCGAGCTTTTGTTTCGGAAAAAAAAGAACCTGAACGGTGGTTGTTTTAAGGAGTGCTTATTGCTTATATAGGTCCATTGTCTATTGAATATTGCGTTTTCTTGTTATGTGTGTGAGCTTAGGATAAATGAACAACACTATGCTTGGGGACAAGTTGGAACTTTTTTTCTTTTTGGAAATTTTTTGGCATGCTTAAGCTTTGTTTTTTTGAATTTTACCCCACAGAGAACCTATAGATGAAGAGAAGGATAAGAAAGTAGATTAATTTTAATGAACACTTGACCGGCCGGACTAACTATTGCTTAAGGCAACGTTTATATTTTTCGACAAGGAAGGCTAAGCATTTTTAAACGGAGCTTCCTATGAGAAGGAGAACGAAGAAGTTGGACGTGAATTTTGTCTGTTTGTAAGTTTAGCATCAACTTGGTTCCGACAAATTTTTTCTTTTGAGGTTTTCTTAAGGGCCTCGAATTAATTCTAATTATTCGTCCTCGAATGAGAGTTTTAAATCCCGATTTTGGCGAAATTAACTGAGGTTGAAACTGAGTTCAAATATCTGTACAATTGCCCCAATTGTTTTAATGTCCTTAAACTTCGTCTTTAAGAGCGAATTTAACCCAAAACTATAAATCAATAAATTTAGAAGAATACATTTTGCCCTCCCTTAATCATATAATTCACATTAAATTTTGTTTTCTGTGTTCCAATTTCGTAAGTTGTAGACTTCTCGATAAGGGCCATGTTCTATGATTATTGTCTAAATATTCAGTGAGATTTGTGTCAGTTCTTGCTTCAACCTGGAGATCATATTAGCCTATTAGCTAACCCTATTTTTCTCCGAATGTCTTTTCTTTTACTACTAGGCATCCTACTGTAAGCAGACAGGCAGCAAAACACGACACGATTTTGGACAACAGGGAAATCATTGTGGTAGCTCGTACGTAGTTCTCAGATAACAACACTAATAAGGAAATATGGAGATATCCTCATCAAACAATAGCCAGCTTGATTAGTCACATTGCAATTGACACTCCTCCAGTATCATAGACGGGAACTTTCGGAGGGGCCAAAATTGACTCAGGCCGCTACCTTATTGCAGTCAAAGTGCGTTTGCGGATATCACGGCTACAGCTGCAATTGCAAGAGATCGCCAGAGCCTGTTCCATTCAAGTTTCGAGCTTGAGAATTAGAATCAAGGATTGAAAAATGGTGCCAATATTGCCAAGAAGACGTCAGATATTTCGCCTCAGAGGTGCGTTTATCTCGGATCTGCCCAACAAAATCCCTAGTTTGACAATGAGTGGCCGATGGAAAAAAAAACAGCTAAGCAAGATGCCTATATACTCCTTCGGATGAAGAGGGGGAAATACCTGCTCCTCAGAAGCAAGAAGAAGGATCATGAGGAGCAAGTGATCGAGGAAAATGAGTGGAGTGAGGGCTGGAAGTCTTACCAAAAAGCCAAAGAAAACCTCTCAAACCCATGGTCCGAATCGAAATGAGCAAGGCCGATAAAGGGAATATCGTAGTAGGATTCAAATCAATGCTCAGGATATGGAAAGATCATTTCTGATATTATTTTGCATCCATTCGAACTCGACGGAGTGAAGATAATCACGGCCTTGCTGGCACTCTTCTGCAGGTGGCAAACTTTACATTGGTAGAGTATACATGATGAGATCGTCTGAAAAATATGGTTGGAGGAAAGCATGCCTAATGAATTAATCCTCTGTACTGTCTGTATCGAAAAAAAACGGACGGCGTCAACTAGCTGGAAGTCGCTATCAGTAAGACTGATAGACTTGAAGCAAAGACTCCCTAACATCGCCTACAAAAGCTCTTTAACTAGTAGGTCCATATCAGTGTGGCTTTTGGCTAGAAAAGTCCATCATTGACCAAATATACCCACTTCAGCAGGGTTTTGCAGAAAACCCGAAAATTTCAAACCCATGAACTGCAACTTTATCTTGACTTCAAGGAAACATATAAAAGCATCCAAAAAGAGACAAGCTACATACAGGAACGTCTTTTTTTGGAATCCCTGCTTAATTGATCCCTTTGTGCAGGATGACTATGGAGAGCGTTCACTGCCTCATCAAGGTTGCAAAAAACCTTGCCAGTATACTTGATGTCAAAATGCTATATTTTTAGTTTTCAGAAGGAAGCGAGGAATATGGGTTTAATAGTCAATGATCAAGTACTTATGCAAGCATACATCAAGAAATGATATCCAACATTGATGCCTTGGGCAAATCATTCCCAAGGACATCCATAACTTTGTTGATAGCAGCAACTACATATGTCTACCTTGTACTTTCAAAACTAAGGCAATAATACCACCGATTAAATCAAACGAGGAACAGAACAAATCGCTGAGTATAAAAAAACAGTTGAGTTGCAATACCCTCTCTCGCTAAATAAGACTCTTACTATCGCTGTTCTTATACCCGTTGCTGAGTCATGGACCCTGTCAAAAGTGAATGAAAATGCTCCAGACAGGTTTTGGAAAAAATTCTCCAAGTGGTTTTTGATTCTGTTTGCATTTTCGAAGAGTGGAAGAGTAGAAATGTACATGTACAACAACCAACTATATAGCGCGTACAGCGACACCAACTTGGTCAAAAATTGAAAAAGCCAACGATGTGGCCATTTCATTTAGAGTGAATGGACTCCAATGATCTGGATCGGAAAAGATTTATATTTGAATCCACCTCCGAGGTAGACCCTGAAATCAGATGGTACATGGAAGCTGTAGGTTACCTCAACCAACTTGGTGTGCGAATCTAAACTATAGCTTGGAACCGTGCTAGCTGCAAAATTCCTGCTGTTAGTTGTTTAGAAAATGAGACAGAAAAACTGGTATTTTGTTAATCGTGTAAGCTCAAAGAAGAGAAATGTTGGCTCTAAATGGTGGGAGAGGCAACTACGTAAACTGAAAATGTACTCAATCTACCTTGATGTATATAAAAATGACAGTTAACGGGACATCAAATGAAACGTGTTGGAGTCGGGAAGACTAGTCACCTGCTATAGCTTGTGTGAACGCATTTGAACGGGATCAGAAATCTCTTTGGTGCCCATTTTATTTTATATTAAAAATATTTCTATCACTGGAAAAATTATGCAACCAAGAGGTCGGAAATCTTAGAAAGTGCAACAGTACTTTATCATCATGCGATCGAAATACTGCTTCGTGAAGATGGCTGAAAATAGCAAATATCCCTGGTTGTAGGGCCGATTGTAAAAATGATGCTGCTCTAATGCTGAAGATTTAAGGACTGGCGACAAAATTCTAGCTAACGGGTGATTTTTTAGCTGGTTTGGTTTTGGTAACACTGGTTTTGACAGCTGACGTGTGTTTAGTACCTTGTGTCACTGTCAAACAGCTTCAGTTTGGTTTGCCATTTAACCATGGATCGTCTTACAAATGAACAACGCTTGCAAATTATTGAATTTCACTATCAAAATTCGTGCTCGGTTCGAAATGTTCAAATTCGAAAAATTGTGTTCAGCGATGAGGCTCATTTTTGGTTGAATGGGTACGCAAATAAGCATAATTGCCGCATTTGGAGTGAAGATCAGCCAGAAGCATTGCAACAGCTACCAATGCATCCCGAAAAAGCCACTGTTTGGTGCGGTTTATGGGCCGGCGGCATTATTGGGCCATATTTCTTCAAAGATGATGCGAATCGCAGCGTTACTGTCAATGGTGAACGCTACCGAGCGATGATAACAAACTTTTTTTTTGCCCGAAATGGAAGTTCTTGACTTGCATGATATGTGGTTTCAACAAGACGGTGCCACATGCCACACAGCACGCGAAACAATGGCGCAATTGCGAGGCGAGTTTGGTGAACAGTTAATTTCACGTTTCGGGCCGGTCAATTGGCCGCCTAGATCGTGCGATTTGACACCATTAGATTATTTTTTGTGGGGGTATGTCAAGGCTAATGTCTATAGGGACAAGCCCGCTTCGATTGACGCACTGGAAGCCAACATCCATGCATTCATTCGTGAGATACCGGCCGATATGTGTGAAAGAGTATGCCAAAATTGGACTCAGCGGATGGGCTACCTGAGACGCAGCCGCGGTCAACATTTGCATGAAATTATCTTTAAACATTAAATTGCAAGGTTCAAACTATCGATTCAAATAAGTATTTCATTCATTTTTTCGAATTTTTTGTATTTTTTTTTTTTAAAAGTTCTAAGCCTCTTAAAAAATCACCCTTTAAAACCCATAAAGCAATTAAAGAATTTGAAATCTCAAATAATTTGACTGAGTTATGTTGGCCGACCATGAACAATGTAATTATAAGTAAGACTAATCAACATTTTAAGTGAACTTCCCCAAGGCAATAATCTAGGTTCTGTGATAAATCCTCTTCAACCTCATGTTGGAGAGAGCTATACTGATCGCTCTGGAGAGGGATACTTGCTAAATACTGAATCTAGCATCAAAAGGCTTCTACATTGTCGGAAGATCCTAACAAGCTACACTATTAATAAACTATCCAAATCGGGTAGGCAACACAAATATTAAGAAATGTAGTTAATGTAAAAAACCCGATGATGATTTATGATCTTAAGCAAACATCGCTCAAAAGTTCATTACATCAAAATTTACTAAGCGAATATTTCGTTCACAAATCCAATAGGAGTATCTTTAGAAATCTCCGACAAAATGCTTCTATTTTTTTTTTTCAGGACATAAATATTTCTCTGTCTCCTTCTGTAAGCCACACAAACACAATACAGAGTAAAACAATTCCAATAAATTTGTTCTTCGATTTAATTGATTTTCAAAAAGTGGGGGCAAAGTATTTTTTGTTTGTTTTGTTTTTCGTTTCTTTTACTCTCTGCCGGGCAAAGCTATCTGCTCCCTGAGTCTTAAAGATGGACGATGGTTTTGCTTGAACTTATTAACACATTAGAGAGCTGTTAGAGCTATTTTTGCTGCTAGAACTATTTCCATTGACGATGACAGTTTAATGTCCTTTTTTCTCGAAGGGTGGGTCTCGAAGTGAAGGAAAGCCGTGCTGAAGTAGAAGAGTTGTAACATTCTTAAATTAGAGACATAAATATCGCTTGGAAGAACTTTAAAAAAGGGGTAAAAGAGATAGCAAAGTAAGGAAGTTAAGAACAAGCACGAAAACAAACAAACAAACAAACATACAAAAAAAATGGAGGACAACTTAAATAAATGACAAGTCTATATATAGATGGATGGGTTTTTGCAAAGTTATGGGATGAAGTAAAAAGAGAGGGCGATGGATTTTACAGACTTTCGATCTTTAATTGAAATTCTTTGGTTTGGTTGAAAAAGTGTGGAAAGTTTGAGGGTTTTCTTGTTGTTTATATATTTTTTTTTTTCTGTACGTAGTACCTTTAAGAAAAAGTTTCTTTTTTGTTGATTCGTAAATGACAAGGAGTTACAAAACATTTATAAATAGAAAAACAAATTTTGTCAATCAAATTCCTTATTATTCTTCGCAAGATAATTAATTAAATAAAGTTCAAACTGTTTAAATTAATAAAAATAAAAAAAATTCTTTCTAATTGATCAGAAAATTGGTTGACGAAATTTTAATCATGAGTTTTGTTTTCAAAAGAAATTTTGCCAAATTGGTTAAAACAGAAAATTGAGGGTTCTTTAATAAACAAGCTTGGAATTTCATGCAATTTAAGAGCTTAGAGCTAGTTTTTCACAGCTTATTATCTTTAATCAATGATTTTTGCAATTGGTTAATCATCGTATGTGCTTCTTGACCAATATTTTAATCATTGAATTTATATACATATTTGAGTTGTTTATTGTTGAACTGGTTTATGAACTTGTTTATCATTTTGGTTGATATTCACCATTTAATTATGTAGAACCTTCAAAAGCCATATTACAGATATAACCCAATGTGAACAAACTGACCCTTAAAGTAGTGAGAATATGTCTCTGTCGAACGAAAAAATATTGGGAGCAACATAAATGAAAATAGTCAACCCTGGATCCCTTAACAAATTTGAAGTTGCCCAAAATTTTTAATAGAGCATTTGGGTAAAAACTCTTCACTGTCCATTTAAATAACCCCATCCGTCAATGAATCCTTGGCCCCAAACTGCAATAGCATTTCAGCTAGAACAGCAAGGGAAGAGTATTGAACCAGTAAAAAAGAGGAAAAAAAAAATGCTGAGTATAGAAGTATCAAAATAACCCATTTCTTGTTCTTGAAAAAACAGTTCAATTAGCCGCAGTAAAGGCCTTAATTAAATTAATGTTTTGGTATGAAAGCTCTTGAAGAGTCAAGGCCTGATCAAGCTATGCCGGGTAACATTAAAATACGCTGTGCAATTAGAGAAAAGCTTTTCTGAACAATTCCAAGCATAATTCCAACATATATATAACTCCCCAAACTGAAAATTAAATAACTGCCCAAATTGAGAAGTTGAGAATAAGTCCCCAACTTCGAAGATGAAACAAATTCCCAAAAAGGCATGAAATAAGTCCCCAATTTCGGGGAGTTCTCTCATTGAAAAACTTCCTATTTCCATACAAATTTTGAGGAATTATTTCATTTTCAATTTGGGGAGTTATTTCATTGGGGAGTAACTTTACGGAGCCATGTGTTGCCATGTGATCCTCTCAATCTCGTTGTGGAGGATGCAGGGAAGATCTTGGTTCTGAAGGCTTTATTTTCATCTTTCATCATTCAATTGATAAATGACTTCTAAGAAGAGATTCGACGATGTTTTTCTCTAGAAATTCGCTGAAACCTCAGTATGGCAACAGAAGTAGTTTCAGAACTCCCCAAGCGTATGATAAAGTACACACTCTACAAACCAGTTTTGCCGCCAGTACTGCTTTTTTAATAATAAGAGCTTCAAACAGTTAGCGGATAATGAGAGCTGTTAGTGTTACAGCACTCTTTTGAAAGATTATAAACATCTTTCGGGTATATTTGATTTGAAATAAATTAAATTTGATGGCACGACAGCTCGTGGAGAACCAGGCCCAGGACCTATTACAATTCTCAACCATTCCCTTGTGCATATTGTTGGCAGGAATGGAGGGGGCCTACAATTTTTGGTGTTTAAGGTGGTAGTTTAAGATTGACTTTTTTGTAGTGAAAAATTACTCTTTAGTTTCTTTAAAAAGAGAAATAGATTTTCGAGACTCCTATAAACCACATCAACCTTTCTTACAGTTTGAGCTGAAAATTCGCTTAAGTTTAAGCGTTTTTGTGTGCATCTACATAATCGTTCTGGGTATAAATAATGTTCTTAAATTCCCAATCAAAAGCCTTTCGAACAATTTCTACGGATGCCTATAAAATTTGGTCCTTAATAAGCTCATAATAACTACCCAATTTAATAAAAAGAAAAACACAATTTAAATCCATTTAAGTTACAAGGGTGTGGGTTTTGTGCGTGTAGCATGAACTTTTATACCTGCCGATTTGAACTTATCATTTTTTTTGCCAATTTGAACACTGAACTCACAACCATCACTTTACTTATTGAAAGCATTTATTCATTTTCATATCCTCTGCAGTCGAATTTATTTCAATTTCCTGTTCCTCTTAAATGTCAATCAAAATCAATCGATTTATGCCTCATAACACTCGTAAAACGTCATTGGAAATTGCTTCCAATGACTTAATTCTACCAACCAGCATCGAACATCGAAAGCAAAGAAAAAACATTTTTCTTTATTGAAACTCACAACACTTCCGCCTTACAACGAGATGTGCTTTGACATAAACATTTATTTATTTCTCAATAAAAAAAATATCGTTTAACTGAATATAAAAATATTCCGCCTATCAAGGACCACAGAAAAAAGAAAACTAATTCAACAAGAAAAAATATTAAAATATATTTAATGTCAAACATTAATTCAGTGTATTACGATTCCTAAAGGACATTTTAACACCAGACATTCCCCAAACATGCATATTGAGAATTATGATGGCATCCTTGCCTTCTCAACTGCATTTGAATGTCTCTCTGGTCAACAGCACTCATTCATATGAGTACGAGTTGGCTTACAAAAAAATGTCCTTTTTTTAACGAGAGTGACTTTTCAATTTGCTTAAGTCCATTTTTATTTCGGTCAAGAAATTCGACCTCGAAATCAAATAAACCCCGCTTGATGAGTGGGAATTTTAATATTTCTGACATATCCTTAATATTACGACTCTATATTGGTATTCAAATTTTGTTCGTCATCCTTTCATGTGACGAATGTATTTTGGCAAGGAGAAGGACAAACACAAAAAAATCGAAAAAAAAACTGAAAATTGTCCCCAAATGAGTTTTTAGCGAGCGTTTTAACTTAATACCATCCTTCCCTCCCCCTCCCACTTTGATGCCGTTTTTTTTTGTACTCATCATTCTTCTTTCGTGTCCTTTTTTTCAAAAACTGACTCTTTACAAGTCAGGACATAAATGAAAAATTGGGGTAAAAACCACACGGCAACGTAAGCACACATCCTTATGAACATAGTCAGCACATCATTTCTTGGTGGAATACAATATCCTTATAGCCTTTTAGTACATATATGTATTTTTGTTTTGTGTTATTGTGTGTGGTATGATGTTAAAAGAGTCTTTTGGGTCGCATATTGTAAGGTGTAGAGATTAAAAAAAAAAAGCCAAAGAATTTATATCGTCTCGCAGGAAACATTTTCTATTAAATAAAGTAGGGCGGGTATATTTTGAACTTTTTCTTCCATTTTTTTTTGTGAGTTTATTTTTTTCTTTTTATTTTATTTGATTATTATTACATGTACTTTCTTTTAAATCGTAAAAAGTTTTTATTAACTTTGCTGGTGCTGCTATTGCTGGTACTGCACTGCACTGTGGCGATAACTTCAATTAGGATTTTGTTTCTTTTTTTCTTTGCTTTATTTTTGTTTTATTTTTATCCTTCTTGGAAAGTTTAAAGTAATATTTTTTTTCGGTGCCAATTTGATGCTTAAACTTTGGAGATTCTTAACTAAGAAAAAAACACACACACACACGCACATTCATATACACAAAACCTATAAATACGTTTTATTTTGTTGTTTTTTTTGTCTTGTTTTGGTTAAAATGGAAAATTTTATAAATTAGCTTTTAATAGGATTTTTTGTTTGCTTTAGTAAATGGTGTACATCAAAAGCTTAGTCGTAATTGTGGAAATTTAAAGGTTCTAATGCAGCCAAATGTTTTTTGAAGAAGTTTCTTGTGTCAAGGTTTATTGCGGAAAAGAAATTATGGTTGAGAAAATATTTTAAGAAGATTTTTATCTCGCCGCTATGACAGTTGCAATTTTATGTTATATAGGTGTTATAGAAGTACTTTTTATAGAAGTCGTCGGATAAGGGCATCCACTTGAGGTAGAAGTCTTTTTATAACTTTCTAGCTTTAAATGGGTAGGTAGTTAAAATCGTCCGTTGAATTTTAAGAGAAAAAAATTTTTGTGGCAAAGGCGCATAGTTTGCAGTTCTTTCCGAAGACAAAATCAAAATTTTCAAAGCAAATTTGCACCTATTCTGTGCATTACCTTAGATAATAATGAATGAAATTTAAGGCGAAAAATATTAGCTAGGCCCAAATTTTGAAGTCCTTCAATAAAATAATAATAGTTCTGACTTCGCTGTGAATTAAGCATGTCACATCATAGTATCTCTGCAACCAAGTATTCTAGAAACTTACAGAAAGGCTCAAAATTTGTTTTGCACATCAACGATAAGCTATGTTTAAATTTTTAAGTACCAATTACTCGAAAAAAAATTTAAAAAATTGATTTCACTATAAAATTCGCAAATCTTTTCGTACATCTCAAAATCATCAACGCATATTAGAAACTTGGAGTAATACTCCAAATTTGCAATTTTTCTTAGCTTGTCAACATCAATAATAAGGTAGGTTCATAATTTGAAGTCCTTAATTTGAAAATGTTTTGTTTTCGAATTAAGGTTTAAGGACTTCAAAATTTGAACCTAAGTTATCTATAAAATTTGGAGCCTTTCTGCAAGTTATTAGAATATTCGGTTGCAGAGATACCACGATTATACGAGGCTGGGTTAAAAAGTTCCTGAAATTAAGAAGAAGGGATGTTCTTTTTGAAAGAAAACTTCTTACTCATTGACATAATCTTATTTTAGCACGATATACTTCATCGAAAGCTTTTCTTATTTTGCATTCCCTCCAAAAAAATGTTTTTTTCCTAAGCCTCAAAATATGCATTAGTTTTTTTGAATAACCTTAGCATTTAAGAAAAACTTTTTCCACCAAGCCATTTCTTCATATCGAGAAATGAGAAATAATCGCAGGGGGCCATACCACGGACTGTGACTGTGGACTATGCGCAGAAGTCTCGTTGGAAAGGGATATTCTTCCTCGCCAAATGGGGTCCTTTTTCCTTTGAATCAGCGTTGAATCGCTCTAACAGATCAACATAATAAGCACTGGTAATCTTCTTTGGCTTGAATTCACCTGGAGAAATCTACTGTTATTTGGTGTCTGGAGTGTGTGTGAGTGATGATGAATCAATGATCCATTTAAAGTTACCAAATTTTTATTGAAATTTTAACATTTCTTGCGGAAAGCTTTTTCGTGTCCAAATATTTGTGCAAAATAATATTTTAAAAGTTTTTTATTTCCTCAATGGTTTTATGCACAAAAAATATTTTTGAATTCGAATTTTTGCACTTTGTTCAAAACTTTTCGACCGCTTTAGATAAAACCGCCATAAAAACAAAGCTATTGGACAAATTTTAATACAAATTTCAGGACATGAATTTGAAATATATTCCATGACAATCAAATTCTTAGATTTGAGATTAGAAGGTCATAAGTATAAATTCTCAGGGACTTATTGGCCCGTCCTCGTATGCATAAAATTTAAGAGCGTGATGGCTCGTAGAAAACCAGAACCTAGTGACTTACAACTCTCAACTGGAATAAAAAGGATCTTCAATCTTTTGCGCGTTCGAAAAGCTAGATAAGAAGCACTAATCCATGAAATCAGATACTCTTAGATGTTGGTTCTTGAGTTAAACGATTCGACTTCATAATGAAATTTGTTTTAGTTAATTACCCCAACATGTACATGCAAAAAAAAACATGAAATTAAAAAAAAATAAATTGGAGACTTCTGCAAGTTTCTAGATACCATGATGTGAGCTGCAAACTTCTTAGCGAAGTCAGAATGAATTTTTTATAAGCAAGGACTTCAAAATTTGGACCTAGCCTATGCTTTAATTTCAAATTTTCAGCCTTTTTGCAAACAAATGTATTTATTAAAAATACAATAGAATCTCGAAAAGATGAACAGATATGAAACATGCCCCATTCATCTTTTCGAATTGTTCATCTTTCCAAACATTGAGAGTTATTCTAAGCAAAATATATAGCCAAACATAAAAGTATTACATCTAACAAACTAACAATTCTTTTTATTTTTAAAAAACATAAAACATAAACATAAAAAAGTTGTTCATGGGAATTAAACAAAACGGACTTATTTAGACCTTTTTCTTATAAAAACTGCTCTATAGTCCTATCGCCCGGAAGAAAGAAGTCTCGTTACTGCTTTCTCTCGTAAATTTCTTAAGCTTAAAAGTGTCGATACATCGGCCTCATATTACTCTGCAAACTTCAGGCTGGTGTTGATAGCTGAAATGGCCTCTGCTGGTATTGCTTATATATTGCTTCTATAACCCCGACTACACTTTCTTCTTCTCAATCAGAAGGCAGCTGAACTAAATCTTCATTCCATTCTGTTATATTGTTAGAGGAACTTGGAACATTTAAATAAATTTTAATGTTGACAATTGTTTCAATAAATAAGAAATTATTGACTTACGTCAGGAAAAACTTCTTGTAGCATATTCAGTGCTGTGGTTGAAACCTGGTTTATATCCTCCAGTTGCATTCCTTGTTGTAGTACAGCAAGAGGGACATCTTCCTCGTCACTAGAAACAGCTTCATATGCAAACAGTTCAAACCAACACTTTTCAATAACTTCCAATGTAAGTTTGTCTAAAGCACCTTGAAGACATGTCAGAGCGTCACGTAAATTAAATTTTTGTCTACATCTCCCCCTCTAGAGACTACATCTCACAAGAGACTTGTTCGGTAGTGCAATTGTGTGAGCCTTATTACATTCTTATCCATTGGTTGTATAAGTGGTTTTGCATTTGAAGACATGAACATTGTGCGAATGCAGCCACCATCGCTTTGAAGCTCAGTTTCAGGTGGATGACTCGGGGCATTATCAAGAAAAAGCAGTGCCTTTTCTGAAATATCATTATTTTTCATAAGATCCGTACCCTTCAAAGAGTTCTATACATAGGGCTCAAACTTAGTTTTTAAATCTTAACTTCCTGTGGAACAAATTCCGAATGAAACCAATTTTTAAATATTTCTTTTGTCATCCATGCAGTCTTTGAGTTGGTGTACGTCATTGGAGGCCTAAAATTCTTGAAGCACCTGGGATTTTTTGCCTTTCCAATGGTCATAAGTTTTAACACTGTGCTCACCAGTGCTGTTCGTGCATACCAAAAATGTAAAACGATCTTTTAATTTTTCTTCCGGGAGCTGATATTTCAATAGAGTGGACATGTATTTTGCTTAGGATTATTCGACGACTTTCATCTGCAGTATACAATTGTTGTCGGTTGATACCGAAGTCAGCCATAGTCTTCTTTAATTTCTGTTTAAAGAGCTCAGTTTTTCTCCACTGATTGCTAGAAGCCGAACTCCAAATCTAGGCTTGAGATTATTAATCCATCCATCATTCGCGTTAAATGAATTTGTCTCCTTAAAAATAGCTAGCAATTTTTTGGTCTTTGTTTTCATCATTATCCCTGACACGGGAACATGTCGGTCTGGTAGCTTCAGAAAACATCTATGTAATGCCGCTTACATTTTCGGTATTTTTGATTTATGCAATGTCTTGCGATTTTCCGCTCCATAAATTCATGTTTAACATACTCTCGAAGTGTTTGCCTTACCTATTTTTGTATTCCAACAACCGTGGATATAGCGATTCCATATTGTATTACAATTCTTGGATAAGATATTCCATTTTGTATGTCATCTAACACAGCACACTTTTGTTTAAGGTTTAAAAACTTAACTCTACATGTTACGGGAGGCAAGTTCCCTCTTCAAAATTCACTTTTTTTAACTAAAAAACTTACACAAACTGTGAGTAAACCACACCCAAAAGAACCGTTACCAAAATTTAATACAGCTACTAAACAATAAGGGTATTCATGCAACGTCCGTCGTAAATTTACAAATTGTGTAAAATCATAAGTTTACGCAAAGTTTGCATGAACGCCCTTTTTTATACATTTGATTAAATGCTAGGTAATTCAATCAGAGTAAGAGTCACAATGACGTTTGGATAAGTTTAACCTGTTTGGTTAATTTTACGCAACAAAATCCTTTGATAAGTTTAACCAAATTGTGTAAATCATTTCCCATACAAAATTTGACATTTCATTATCCAAAAGATAAACTTAACCAATTTGTAAACTTATCTAGGGTTTTACGAAGTTGCATAATTAATGTTACGACGAAATAAAGGGGAAGGAGTAGACAAAAATCGTGTAAGAAAAAGTTAATTTTTTCGAGCACCCAGATTTCAACCCGTTCATCTTTTGGAACACTGCAATGGTGAGAAAAGAAAAAAACTTTCATCTTTCCGAACTGTTCATGTTTTCGAGATTCTTCTATACTTACTTATTGTTTTTCATTTTAAGAGACCGGTTTCTGAGATACAGTAATTTCAATGTGAAATTTGCTCGATTGCATCCTTATTTGGTGATATTCAAAATCGGGAGTAGAAATGCTAAAAAAATGCAACAAAAGAAATGTAAATTCCTGTCAAAGTCCCATTTGCCTTCATCTACTTACTTTACAGACGTATTACGTACCTGTTAGTGAGAGTGAGAGTTCCATTGCAATAAGTTCTGTAATGCTACTTAAGAATTCATATTTTGTTTATTTCCAAAATTCGGACTGGCTGAACTCACTGAAACTGAATATCATGCTCCCATATAACACATCGAATTCATTTATCGTTTGAAGGAACATTAAGGAAAATAATTAAATCTTTTTTGTGTAGTAAAAATGTATCCAATGTCTGACTCTATATAGCTCACTTACTGTCCATCAATTTTTTGACCATAAGTCATAGTCTCATCAATTAATCAAGGATTCAACATAAGGCTGTCAAGAATACCCCCATTTGATTGACCGAATGACGATTGTGGTGTCAGTTATCTCAATACCACTCACTGATAGCTTAAAGAATTATTGATTTATCCCAAAACCACAAGAAACATCAATTCTTCATTCTCAATATGAATTGAATAGGTAACAATAGATGTCAATAGCTATTGTCACACCAATCGTCATATGTGACACCATCCATCTACTTTGTAGCCGTAGTCATTAATATTACAGAATTAATAATATCCTTTAACACACAAATAAAAAAAAAGCTGATTCTTGTGCGATACCTTCACAAGTTCTTGTATCGAAAGCAAAATGGATTATTCCAAATGAACAAATGAAACCATTACACTAATGAACCAATAAAAAAAAAATCACATTACTTACTGTCCTTGATAGTTTTCAAATAAATAGTTACCTAAACAGCATAGTCTTACATTAAATAGAATTCATGAAGGGCAATTCTTTGTTCCTTGCATTTGTATGTGTGTGTGTTTGTGTTTGTAGTGAAATCGATGAATCAGCAATCCTCTCATCATTCATTCATTCTATTCTCTCGATTTATCAATCTATCATCATCATTATCATCATTAAAGAAATGCTGAACTACTAAATCTTCATCCTCCGAAAATCCATATACCTACTGAATACAAATACAAACACAAACACAAATAAACATAAGAATCTCAAGGATTAAATTTCTGTATGGAGAGAGAGAGAGAGGAACGCTGATTATATCCGTTAAGCTCTGGTATGGTGGTCATTGTGTGGTAATATGCCTCTGATGTGCTTCCATCAATCGTTGCGATTTTCTATTTTTATTGATTACCAAATTCGAACAAAAGAATAAAAATATATACACGCTCTGGCAAACCCACAAACATGAAAATCAATCATACATTATTATCCTGTTTATCCTTGAGCTGCAAAAAAAAACAACAACAAAAAATAAAGACCAAATGCACGAATGCGTGAAATATTTTTTTAAGATAAACCCAGAGCTTCATCCCCCATTTGGCAATCGCCCCAAACACCCCACTCTGCGCCATCCGCCTTTTGTTGTATTGTCTTTGCAATCAATCAGCAAAAACGATTTCGTCCCCTTTTTCGTCCTGGCTCATTACCTGATGGAATGCAGGGTGTGCGGTGTGCGTGTGTATGATGGTTTATTTTGTGCGTTAGCACTTCGAATCAATTTAACAACCATTCGAATTTATTAACTCAAATTTTGCTCTTATTAACGCTATTTACAAAACAACATCAAAAAATAAAAAAAGGGAGCTTAACGCCCATAAGGAAGGACTTTTTTTATGAAATGTTGTCATTGCCGCTATTAAAAAAATTTTGTATCAAATTACTCTGGAAGTAGGTGTTGTGTTCGGGAGCTGTGCAGGTTATTATCTTTCAAACAAAAATGAGTGTTGTGTTTAGCTTTTGCTTCTGCTCCATCAAGCAAATAATCAGAAAAGTGTGTCTATATCTAAAGAATACAAACAAATTTATCAGGAAGGTGTGTTTGTTTTCTCTTGCAATAGTAGGTACTGTTTCTAAATTTGAAACGATGATTGTTGTTTGTTATATCTGTGATATGAAATTCCAAATGAACCTTTTCCAATTAATTGGAGCAATGATTCAGTTTTACACATCGTTGCGTTGGGTATTAGTTCATGTTTTCTTTCATTTTTGTTAATGCTCGGGTAGGTCGTAGGTATCCTTTAGGGATGAAAAAAATGGATTTTGAGATGGATACATACATAGGTATGTAATGCCTTTTTTTTAATGAAAGGTAAATAAAAAAAAAACAAATATTTATTTTGTCCATCGTGTGAATTATTATATGAAATAAACATGACATTTGCTAAATAAAAATTGCTATTGCCATTTACTTTAATTATAAATTTTGAACAAACAGCTCATTAGTTACAGAATCAGAAGTGGGGTAGTAAATTTTCTTTGAAAATATGTATTTTGAATAATTATCTAGGCTTTATTTCATCAGATAAATGTATTCGGTTTTACTGAGCTATTTTTTTACCTATCCTGCTCCCGATGCTTGAAAAAATGATTCCTAAGATACGATTTCTTTGAATTCTTAACGATCCCGAGCAAACTTTTTTCAGCCACCCATAATGGCTTGGCTGGAAATTCGGATCCAAAAACTCCCTTAAATGGATCATACTCTGTGTTTTTTTTGACGTGTGGCTTTCAATCTGGCAATACTTTTTTCGGAGTTGGTCTTTTTGACAGCTGTCGCTGTCAGTTTGGTTTGCCATTTCATAGTGAATAGACTAACTCCTGAACAACGTTTGCAAATCGTACAAATGTATTACCAAAATAATGGTTCGGTTCGCGCGACGCCATTAAAATACTCAATTTATTGAAGGAAACTTTTTTTTTGATTAAACACCGCTGGACTATTTTTTTGTGAGTTTATGTGAAATCACTTGTCTCCTCAGATAAGCCAAAGGCGACTGACTCCTTGGAAGAGCATATTGGGCACGTTATTGCTGACATACGGCCCCAATTGCTGCAAATAATAGTCGAAAATTGGACCTCTCGGCTGGAATTTATTCGAGCCAGCCACGGTGGCTTGAAATCATTTTTAAAGCATAATGGCAATCATCAAGCATCAAGCATCTTCTCCACAAAAAAAGGTTCGTATACAAATGTAAACAAGCAGAGATAAGCTTCAAACTGGTGGATCATAATAAGTGCAGTGAACTATTTAAATTTGATGTAGGCCCAAAGAAGATCTATGTGATCTTCAAGTTATCTTATTAGTACGACTTTTTAGTTTTAAAAAAATTCGCAAGATATTCAGAGCCCACCTGACAAATAATAGAAAACTGCACTATTACTGCACTATGGGCAAATACCAAAGATAGTTTCTACTTAAATTTTGGTATAAAAAAGCCAAAATAAATGTAAAATAAATGCACTATTACTGCACTATGGGCAAATACCAAAGATAGTTTCTACTTAAATTTTGGTATAAAAAAGCCAAAATAAATGTAAACCGAAAATGGTTTTCTTGTTTTTCAAAATATTCTCCATGAAGATCAATAAGTGTTTGAACAAATTTTTGAAACATTTTTTCTGCTTTGATTGAGTAAGAAGAAATATTAAGGTGCCAAAGCAGGACTGTTTACGTAAGATTAGGATGATCCGTCCATTTTTGTATGCTCAAAATGAGCTTGTTGGTTCGATGTATGAGAGTTTCTATTTTCGTGGTGGAGAATGATTTGCCTTCTGCGGTGATTGGTTTTCATTATTTTTCTTAGCACGTTGCTCTTATGATGTGGTGGGACCATGTCCAATTATTTCGAAAAAATAACAGGCGATCATTTGCCTCGAAGTGCTTCGTGAGCCAACAACTCTTGTTGGGTTTTCCTTTTTTTGAAAGACCTACACAATCGATTGTTGTATTGTTTCAGGTTTATATGCAAAGATTTATGATTCGTTCGCCTGTTAGGATTTTATAGGTGTCTTTGAAGAACAGCGTTTGATTTTTTGTCAGAATTTCTAAACACCGATTGACAAGGCTTTGGAGCATTGCTAGGTTATGCCTTATGCGGTATCCAACGTAAAAAAATCTTTTTTAATGGCCTAATGTTTATGCAACATTTAAAATACATGTAAGTGATTGAATTCGGAAAACCTGGGGCCGAGTTACCGTTTCAATGACCGAGTGAGTGAGTGCCATCAGTGATCGAATGAACGAGTTACCACTTCAAATTATGGTAGACAAGAGTGTTCGAAATGTGTGCGGGAATGCCAAACTCACATAAAATTCAGTTACGTATTACTCGAAAACTGATTCGGTAATTTGACCCCAGGAAATAAAGTGGCTTGAGATGGTTCTTCATATAATTTCCAAGAGTGCATCGGCACACTGTTGTTGATATAATCCACGTCGATACTCATAGAAAATCGTTGCACAAAACGTTCGCGATTCAATTTCTTTTGTTGACTTAGAAGAATGTTTTAAATAACATCACTCGTATTACAAACATATTCAGAAAGGTATTGTCATGTCATATCTTGAAGTACCTCGTTGCATAATGGTTAGTGCTTTGGACTGTTATGCCGAAGTTCTCGTCCCAGCCACTGCCACCTAAGAACAGAAATTTTTTTCTGAGGTACTGCCTGTTGCTAAGAACTGACAAACCCTCCAAGAGTATACTTGTCAAGAATAAGTGCTTCTCGTTCTCATCAAGCCATTCTAACTCGGCAAAAAATTGAAATTCCCCTCTATCCCTGCCAACAACACGCACACAGGAATGGTTGACAATTATAAGTCACTAGGCCCTTGTTCCCCACGAGCTGTTGCGCCACAAAATTTATTTTATTTTATCATCATCATTTTCTTCAATTGCACTCTTTTGTGTTTTGGGAGTAAGTCTTATGTTTTAAAAAGTTTTTTTGATGTGGTAATGATCACTTTGGAGTTTAAGATTTGAAAATTTTGTAGATGCCTTGAGCTTCTAGCTTGTTTGTGAATTCTACACTATCCATCAATTATTGTTATCAATAAATTCAGATGACAAGTGAACATAACCATTAGGTCAATCTATTTCATAGTAATAAAGGGATCAATAATACTATTGATGAAGTTATTCAGAACATCAGAACTCATTTGGAACACTTTAAGCAAATTTATCAGGTACCTACACAACCCTTATTTACAATTTTATCGAATTTTAGAGTTGCCATTGTCATCCCATCCAGTCCAATTTTTCAGAAGTGTACTTACTTGGATAAACTAATTCTAAGTTTCTCCTTCTATCTTTTTAATCGATTGATAAAGACGTTTTACTTTTGCTCAATGAAAACTTGATTGGTACTCTCTTCAGACATTGGTATTTATTGGATTACTTACTGTAGACTATTTGTTGGGATCAAGTGTCAGTAAAATGGCGATTCAAAAACGAATGTTAAATTATTTATCGGCTGCTTGTTAAGGTCTTTTACTTTTTTTTTGTATTTCGACTACTCGATTTAGATATAATAAAAGGTTTTGCTACTGTTTACTGTCTTTGGACCCTTTCACGGCCAGGACTTTATTAACATTCTCGCTGAAAAAATCAATTAAATTTAAGAATTCGTTCGAAACATATTGAAAGCACTTATTTAGTAAAAACTTAAGGTTTTCGGGTATGATTTGGCAAACGAATTCGAAGGGTGTTGCTGAGAAAAATATAATAGAAAAGGTTTAATAGCAATAAAAAGTCATATACTTAACTATAATAATGTTTCCAAGACCGGAAAATATTTCCTTATGAAAATAATTCTAAATCAATTTTTACTTTAATTATTTGACATCTTTTCCTCCAATTATATTATTAAAGAATTTCTGCTTACTGCTGTTAATCAGCAATAACCACACAGCAAATGACCAGCTTCCAATATAGAGTCTTAAATTAAAATTACAACAATTTCAGGAACATATTAAATTTTGGAATTCTATTTTCAAAAGTAGGGAATCCAATTTAACAAGAAACGTTATGTTTGGGATCAATAAACCTTAGATAAAATTTCTCAAAATTTTAAATCATCCTTCGAGAAACTACACATGATACCTAAGAACGGTGTTCTTTGGAAAACATGACGGTAGCGTTATTTCGTTGTTGTTATTTAATTTTGTTTCTATCGATTTTTGTTTAAACTTTTTAAATTATCATTTTAATAGAACCGAATAACATTGCTGGGCACACTAGGTACACACCTTCAGTCAACATACATACCTACCCTTATATGGGGGTTGGTAATATTTGTTGTAAGAATTTTATTTTTGAAATTTATTAACTGGGTAGTAATATTCGTCAATGAATATTTATGAACTAAAATTAATAAAAAAGAAACCCCATTAAATATTCCATTTGAATTCAATAAAATCACCTTTTTCCTCCCATAAACAAAAAAAGGAGAGTTTCAAGCCATACGAAGAATAAAAAAAAAAAAAACAAATTAATTAGTTCCCTCATGAAATCAGTTATACACGCTTAGAAATTCAATCAATTATAAACACCTGAACTGGACGGGATAACAAAAATAATAATAAAGAGGTTCATGTCCTTTCCAATGACGGCGCGGTGGCGGCTGAGACGGCGGTGGTATTTGTCCATTCACCTAACTTGATGTCCGTTTAGAATTTCTGCCAAACCCCCGCACCTGTTATATAAAGGTCACGAACAAGGGACACTGAGTGAAATTGAAAAATTAATTTGTATTTCTTTCTCTTTCCTCTTCTTTCTTTCTATCTCCATAGTTACCCTCAAGGACTAAAAGTCTGAAGAAAAAAACATAAATAAATCACGGTCAAACTAATTTATCCTCGTGCGCCCACTTATTCTTGTTGTTTTTTCTTTTCATTTGCATAAAAAGTCAGTAATTTCTTGTTGCCCTTCCCTATGGCAAAAAAAAAACTTCCAACGACTACAAAATACAATTTTTTCCCAAAACCAAATGTAAGAAAAAAAGAAAACTCAACCAAAACCCCAATGTTTTTCTTTTCTTAGTAAATTCATTAAAAATTCCCGCTAATTGAAAATTTATTGAAATTAATCCCCAAGGATAACAAGGACAATATCAGTAAAATAAATGTAAAAAAAAATCCTTCCACAATGATAGAAAAAAATTAATAAAAAATCAAAAGGACACAAATAACGCTCACAGGACTTGTGTTTAAACCCCCTTCACCTACCTCCACCACCCTCCTCAAAACTTGGTCCTTTTTCTATGACTTTTACTCAATTGATTAGCCGTGGTGATATCAATTTATTACTTTTAGCTTCCGAAGAAAGTTAAGAAGAAGAAAAAAAAGAGAAGCAAATGAAAACGAAGGATAATATCCTTCTTGAGAATATTTCTTTCAACTTTTATTTCCATCAGATTTTTATTTAATTTTTTTTTGTTTTCTTAACATCATTTGTGTTGCTGTTCTATATTTTTTATGTCCTTTTTTACACTTGATCCTTGGTTGTCCTTTGGGTATTATGGTCGTGCTTTATTTATTTTGAGTTGATGGAGTCTCAATTACAACGGAGAAGGGTTTCAATTAAAACAAGATTGTCGTCTTGTTTGGTGTTTTTATTTAATTATTAAGATTTTTTTTTTGTGTAAACCCACATAGAATGAAAAAGAAAAGAAGTTTGTTGACTTTTATTCTGAAAGTGTTTTCTTATCTCCCAAAAATTAAATCCCACGCGAATGAAAAACACAAAGAAGACAAATTCGTGACGAAAAATTTTAAATTCAAATTGTTTTGAAATCTGTGTCTTGTGTTGTGTATTTTGTTGAGAGGCTGAGTACTTATTTTTTTTTGTAAGCAAGGCTGTAAGGATTTATAATATTTTCTTTTAACAAAATGAAGTCTCTTTTTCTGTTGACCTTTAAGTAAACAGACCAAGAAAAACAAGAAAGATACAAAACCAAATTGGTCGTTCATGATACGAAATGACAAAATAACAGAAGGTCGGTTGCCTTGTATTTGATATTTTTTTTTGTTGACATTTAAGAAGAACAAAATTTCGAAAAATAGATGGTGTGAGCATAAATATATTTCTGTCATTGAATCTAGACTAATTAAACATAAATACCAGTTGCATTCCTCCCCTAATCCACTCCACCATCGCCTCTAACATTTCTAAGGGGCAGGTTTAACCGCTAACCTAGGATGATCTCACACTGAAAAATTTCCCCTTAGATTGCACTTCGGACGAAGGTCAAAAACCGAGATTATTTTTGTAGCTGCGCCACACGACTTGCTCTATTTTATTCTTGTAGTAGAAGATCCCCCGATAGGACTAACAATCCTCATAAAGGTACTAGAAGATAGGTTCATATTTACATTGTATAATATCGTCCCCTAAGTGCAAAAACTACGTATTTCAATTTTCAATTTTTGCATTATCTCGTCAAAAACGGTTCTATTTTATGCAAATTTAAAAGCTTTTGTCCAATTTTTTTATACCATAGAAAAATATAAGATGTTTATGAAGTGTGAAAAATATAAAAATTAAACTTTTAATCGTTCTCTGGTAGCTAGGTATCTATGAACCTTGCTATCTCCAAGAATTTTAAAATTGAGTTACCTAGTTCTTGCAATCAGGGACGATATGTTAGTAGGGTGAAACAAAAATGTATAGAAGGTGCCCCGCAAGAATTTCAAATATATGTACACCGGTCAGAAAAATTATTTAAAAAAAAAACTAAATCGCACCATTTTGTCTATCTACTTAGGTTATTAATAGAAAAAATTGAGTTAAATATATTATGATATTAATGAGCCATCAAAAAACATACTAAAGTAAAATTCAATATTAAAGTTATGAAACTGAAAATTTTGTTTAAGAAATTTGAGAGAACAAAAATTTTCTGACAGCATTAAAAAGTCTTTACGAATTTCAACCACCTGTAAGATTTTTGATGCGGATGTTTCTAAGCAAATTTTTGGCAAGAAACACAAATCCGTCACCCCTTTTAACTACTTGCTCCGGTTTTTGAGGCATTTTCGTTGGAAAGTGACAAAACAAAAACGGGTTTTCGCTGTTTTTGAATAATTTGAGTTTGGCATTCTTAATCCTAGTAAAAAACATTCTTTTCCTATCAAAAAGTTAACCATTGTATTTATACGCCTGTTTAATTCATCAAAATACTTTTGTCCTCATACATTTAAAAAAAAAAATTCATAATTTTTCAAATTTCAAAACTCTAATACATATCACACTAAAGTAGGCCCCTGAGCAGTTTAATGTTGTATATGTGAAACAGATTATATTTGGTTTTGTCATGTCTTTAAAATTAACAAAACTTAAAAAAATGAATATAACTGGATAGTTTTGTATGTAACTAAGAAAAGACAGGTTTTATGAGTTTTATTGAAAACTTTGCCGCGTCTTAAGGCAAGTTAAAAATGTATTGCCGATTTAACCCAATGGGAAGAAACTGTTTCTAATCCCCAAAACTTACCCGCTTAGACGCACACTCTCGTAGTATTAGTTTTTAGGGTAATATACCCCTAAAAACTAAGCTATTGGTCGAGGGCATCGCACTTGCAATGCGACCCCGAAAAAGCTTCAGGAAGAATTTATTTATCCTGTTTATGTTGGCGCCGATGCATAAAACCAGGTTGGAATAGTAATGTTTGTACTCCGACTCTGGTGTTCTGTGTAATGTAAGTCCGCATCTAAGAAACTGCCTCTCAAACACCCTGACTTTTTCCACTTGGGATGGGGCAATATTGAACCGACCGGCCACCCATATGTAATCATCGCCCGAAAGAGGGCCATTTAGCAAATCACCTTCACCCTGCTCTCAAGCCAGCTGCTATAAAACAACAGTTTCGTCAAGGCAAAAGCTCTCCTAGCCCAGGCCAGAGCAGCATTTATATGTCTGTCGAAATACAAATACTGATCCATCCAGATGCCAAGGTACTTTACTACACTTTTATTCGTCGGTGGATGTTCATTTGGCCCTACGATCACCAGGTTACGCCAGTTCTTTCTCGTATATCTTGTGGTTCTAAGTAGCGGGGTCCTGAATAACATAGTTTTTGATTTCTGAAAGTTGATTTTCAACTTCAGTGAATTGACTGATTTAGGCTCCGGCCACGCAATGAGCGACAAGTGACTGAGTACTAAGCGACAAGCCGCTGAGCGACGAATCTGAGCAATGGGTGGCCATTTACTGAACGACGTCGCTGAGGGATAAGTTGGTAAACAAATGCAGCCACCCAAGAAGAATAGTCCCGTTATCAAGATGCACACGCAGTGCGTTGAATATAAGAAATGAGCTAACACAATATTTTTGGGAATTTGGACATTGAACAAAAAACACTATTTTTTTTAAGATTAAATCAATTAAAACTTACCAGAACAATTACAAATTTGTCCAACTTCTTTCCACTCTTTATCGGTGACATTTTTATTTTATAGTCTTTGTGGGTGCACTGGACGGCTTTGGCCAGCTGAAATTAAACTTTCTGTGTTTATTTTGTCCATCTTATTACTTCGCCGCTCAGCGATCGACTGAAAAAATAAAACAGATTTGATTGCTGAGCGACGCCGCTCTGTCGCTTAAAAAATCGCTCAGTCGCTCAGAGTTTATGTGGCCACCTCCATACGATTTCATGTGTTTTGAAACGTCGTCGCTCATTGCATGGCCGGAGCCTTAGACACAACTTATCTCATCGCTGGTGTAAATGCTGAATAGAAGCGGCGAGTTGACCGCTCCCTGCTAAAGACCATTAAAGTTTGTGGCAGAAGTCACATTGACAACAAGAGCATGCATTCACAATGTACACTTACTGGAAAGCAGCACCCACAGCCTGCACTTTCTCCTGCAGATCTTCTACAGTAAAGAGGTCATCGTCCAAGACGGCCGGCGTCCTCTGGATCAATTCCTGCTGTCAGAAGTACGTCTCTATTCTGTGTCGTTCTCTGAAGCTTCAGACACGGAAGGTCGTTCTGATCATTCCTTCTAAATATCGTGTTAATTTGGGGGAAACATACTCGGGTCGCTAGAACTAACAGTCCGAATTTTGTTATACCAATGCAGATTAATGGACACCCGATAGTTTTCCTTTATAGGTTAGTTGATCTTCTTGATCGACGACTTCAGCGTCCTAATTTCAAGGTCGTGTGGGTCAGTGAACGTTCGGTACAACAGTTAGAGCCTTGTCAGCGGTTTGTCTGTTTAATGCATTGCTGAAATGGTTCACAAATAAAATAGATACCATAAAGAGTACCGCAAACAAATTATTTTCAATTTTTTAAATAAAATTTACCTCCTTAAAAATAAAAGTTAAAACAGTTGCTTTTCGGAATTTTTTGATATTTTTAAAAGGGTAAATATTGCTTAAGAAATATTGAAAATATTTTTTTTATGATTTTCCATCCACTTTCATATTTTGCCTTTGTATGGAAAATTTCTTGTGCTTGCCGGCATGCGTTTACATTAACCGATTTCGATAAAAATGAAAACATATTTAGGGTATTCATGCTGCTTTGCAAAACCCTAGATAAGTTTACAAATTGGTTAAGTTTATCTTTTGGTTAATGAACTGTCAAATTTTGTATGGGAAATGAATTACACAATTTGGATAAACTTATCAAAGGATTTTGTTGCGTAAAATTAACCAAACTGGTTAAACTTATCCAAACGTCATTGTGACTCTTACTCTGATTGAATTACGTAGCATTTTATCAAATGTTTAAGAAATCGTTCATACAAACCTTGCGTAAACTTATCATTTTACACAATTTGTAAACTTACGACGTTGCATGAATATTATTAATTATTATTTTTATTTTTTTTAATTACCTTAATCACTTTAAAAGGCCGTGAGAACCGTAGTGCCTTACTGCAATTTTATCGAAATAGAGTTTATTATGAAAATCGAATTTGAATTTATTTAACAAAATTTCAGCTTTTAAATTTTTTTAATTCATGGCTCAGTGCCATACTTAAATGTCTTTGCATTTAGATGCCAACCCCAAACAAATTAATAACTTGAACGTAAAAGTGGCATATCCAATCAGTTATAACGATATTTTGAAAAATTATGAATACAAAATGAAAGACCTGTTATTTGTTGATCATGTTGCAAATTAAAATTAAAACTATGTTTCTTTATTTTAAAACTACAAGTGTTTGAGAATTTTTAAAACTAAAACTTAAAATAACTTGTTTCTATTTGTGCTCTTCTAAAAATAATGAAAAATGCAGTTAGGCTCTCACCGGCTCAGTTTTGTTGGTAGCTAAAAATTCTGATCAAAAATTGGCTTGAAGTTTAAAAAAAAGAATGTTTAAAAAAAATTAGTACCTTATTAAAACCTCCATCTGCCTTAAGAAGTGGACATCGATGTAGAAAATGGAAACTTGTTTTCCTGTCTACTATGATATTGTACTACACCTACCTACTCGTATTAATATATTTATCTGCCAAACTTTTACTGTAAACATCCATAACAACCATGAGCAACACCTGACTTAAATTTCTGTTTTTCCTCAAGGGATTTTATTAAAATTGCTATAGTCCCAGGTGTATAAATCTTTCAACAATTAATTCCTTCTTACGTTAGTTATGACTGTTGATTTATTAAATTGACATGCTAACCTTTATGGAATTGACCTCCTTTTTTTTTGCATTCTACACTGTCGAAATGTTTGATTAAATCAAAGGCTTTACCATTTCCCCTAACATAAAAACCATTAAAAGCTATTTTATTAGGTCTACAAAGGGCCGGGCCACACACCAATCAAATTTATTGTAGTCGTTTTTGTTTGTGATAAATTTCAAATTGTTTTGTTTGCAATTTGAAATTTATCACGAGCAAAAAACATACATATTATAGGTTGGTTAAGCGAGTAGGTATCTCTAAGCCAAAATGAAAAATTAAATCCCATTAAAGTACCCATCTTGATCCATTTAGTGTCCATCGTCATCGTCGTTATATAATAAAAACAGTAATCATTCTTCTTGTCGACCTTAATTCTCATCATTTCATTAATTTAATTTCTAAGCTCCATTAAATTGATTAACTTGAACTCCTTTTTAATAACCGAGCTACTTATAAAACCCCTGATTTCTTGTGCCAACCCTCAACAATTCTAAGAAAAATATAACCAAGTGAAAATAACATTTCCTAAAAAGCGAACAAACGCAAAAAAAAATATAAGTTGAAATAAAATAAAGTTAACAACAACAAAAAACACAAAATAGAACACAAAACCTCAGTCTTTAATTTCCTCTTACTTTAAAATTTATTCTCGCACTCTGATCCATCTGCAGGCCTTCTTACCTCTCGTACTCGGAATTTAACAGACAAATCAAAAATCCTTCAGACTTTTAGCGTTTTGAAATTTTCGTTTTCATTTTCATGCCTGTCTTATTTTGCTACATCATCTTCACCCCATTTTGGTATCTTTTTTTACCAACTCTCTTCCACATCTACCCTCTTCATCCCTCTGCCTAAATAGTCACTTTTCCCATCTTTTACTTAGCCTAGCATGTCGCGACAACGACAACGATGCTTGACAGTTTTAATTTCCATCTTATCCTGAATTTTCCTTTTATTTCTTCTACATCTACATTCAAAATGGCAACACGAAAAAGGGAAGGACGAAAGTAGATATCCTGCTAATCCACCTAACAGTTTCTTGTCTTTCTTTTTCTAAAGACTTTTTTTTGTCTGTACAAAAAAAAAAAAGCTGATGAAAACAATCAAAATTAGGATAAAATTTATGATGTGAAAATTTTTTCTCCCCTCCCAAGGACTCCTTTATATCCTTGCTAAAATGAAAAGTGAACAATTATAATGTCTTCTTTTTATTTTTTGTCTTTGTGCGACATGGTGACACAAAAATTCAAAATGAATCATTATGATTTGATAAAAATTTTGTCTCTTTTTTTATTTTTTTTTTCATCGTGTCCCAATGTCCTGAATGTCCTTCTAAAAATAAAATGAAAAAAAAACATTGAAATCCCCATTAGATGGTGAAGTACTGATATCCTTTATGACCGTTTTGCACCTTTTTGTGTTTGCGTGTCATGACATTAATTTAAAGACAAAAAGTTTGTCACCCTTCAGGGGAGGCATCACAGACCTATATTGTTTTCACTTTTATATTTAGTAAGAAGTTGAATATTAAATATTGTATTACGTTGGTCTATTTAGTTTTTTTTTAAGGTGGGGGAGGTTGAAAGAATAATGGTCACGTGCGACACATTGTCCAAATGAAAACTTCACAGAATTTGCAAAAGTTTTAAACCCAATAATTTTGGTGTTAACCAAACTGAAAAAACAGCATCAACAAACTTACATATAAATAATAGTTTTTCACTCTTGACGACAGGTTATCGTGACTAACTATCTACCTTTAGATGTTAAGTTATTAATGTTTCATTCGAATGACGTGAAAATGATGCTTCATAACACACACACACAATCAAGGGCTCAAGTATAGAGAGATGAAAATAGATAAAAGTCCAGGCAATGCAGAGAACTGTATTTCAATTGTGAAATTTGAATTCGAAAGTTACACCAATTCTAGAGGAGGGTATAGACATGATGGCAGTGTAGGGTTGATGCTGTTATAGAACAAAAATAGGGTTCTGTTGATTTGCAATTAAAAACGGTTATGTGATATGAGTATTCGCCCATCATAAAGTTTCCATATATGTAGTAGTAGCAAATAAGTAAGAGAATTTGATGGTTCTGAAAATGGAACTTATTTTCATTAAAATTTAAAAAATTTTATTTGCATAATTTCCTCCCAAAACAAGGATATTTTATTTCACCAGCAAAAAAAAAAAGCTTAAAAAGTTTTAATACAAGAGGGGAAAGTAATATGACGAAATAAATGAAATCCAGCAGAGTGGATGATGTTTTTAAAAATTAAGGCAAGGTTATTTTAATAGGAACATTATATCTAGAGTTTGAGTTGCTTTTTATACAAATTTGTTCTTTTTTTTTTTTGTTGTTTAAAAAGTTGGTTGTATAGTTTATTTTTGTTTTGCATCGGTTAAAAAGACCTTGACTTAGTAAGGGATTTATGCGTGTATATTAATTTTGAAAGGAAATGTTATGAATTTTGTTTAGGAAAAATTATAACCTTATTATGAATTCGAGGAAGAAATTTACACAAAAAGGTTGCTATTGGGATTAAGTATCTTTAAGCTTTTTGAGGTTAAATAAAAACCAGAACAAAATTGTATTTTTAGGATGAATTTGAATAGTGTATGCATGTTAAATGAATAATGGTAACAAATATTTATCTTTCAATAAATTTTTAATGAAAATACCTTTGTTAATAAATTATAGAAAGCATCAAGACTACATCGCACGAACTTACTTTTGGAGGCTAGAACGTGAAAAAAGCATTGAAGATTTTGTTAATGAAATTATAGTTAACGGGAAATTGTGAAAAAGTCAAACGTTTTTTTTTAAATATTAGCTTCTAGTACTTTTTCTTAATTGTTGTTATAACAATTAATTTTTTTAAGCTTTGGAATGTCATCAATATGAGGTGAAGCTACATATTTTTGATTGGTTTTTATTATTTTATTAACAAAATTTCAAAGTGCTCAAATATACAGTGACCAACAAAAGTCTTCGTAGTACCAGTATTTTCCAACATTGGGAGATTGGAAGCAATATAGGAAAAGGTAATGATAAAGTTGGTTTTTAATACTACGTTTTCATTAGAGCCGAAATGAGGCAATTTCGCAAATCACGGGAAAAGTGTTTTCACCTGTAATTTGGTAATTTCGGTTTACAGCTTATTTCTTTTTTGAATTTCAATTGGCAGTTTAACACTTTTTGTTTTTGCTTTGTTGTTTCTGCTTTGACATTTTCAAACATAATCTTTTCAGAGCTCTTGAAATTGTGCCTATTTGGGTGCGTTCGTAAGGGTTTAACTTCAAACCTAATTTCGTGCAAATTTGGTTGAAATTATCTCATTTCGAAATCTGAATTTGTATGGGAAATGAGATGATTTAGTATCAAATTTGGAAATTTTCAATGAAGTTACCGCATTTGGTCTAATGAAAACGTAGTATAAATCTATTATTATTTATTATGGAAATAAAAAGACATTTTAATCAAATCGGTATCATTGACATTTCCTATATTAATTTCAATCTCCCTATGTTTGGAAAATAGTGGTCGTACGTAGACTTTTGTCGGCCACTCTATGACGTTCAAACATTTAACAAAAATTAACTTAAATCGTTACTGCCTTCCAGAATTACGTCCGAATTTTTTTTGGGAAAAGAAAAAACAATAACATTTTTCTTATAAATTTCCTTATCTAGGAAAAAGGTCTAAATTTGTATGAGAACTTTTCCTGGTGTTTTTTTTTTGCATTTTCGAAACTGAAAATGGGGTGTGATGAGCCATACACAATTCTAGCGCTTCAGTTTGGCGCTTGTTATCACTGGTTGACATTCTCGATTTAAAGAAAGAAACCAAACCAGAAGCACGCACATAGCACCTGCTTTAAATTTAGTTTTCGTCTATTTTTGAGGAGATTTTTAAGCTCGGAAGTACCTACCTACCATTGTCTCCACATGCATCCTATCTTTATATTGATCTTTTTAATTTACAAAAAGGCTCTCTTCAAGCAGACGGGGTCGATCATTAAGTAAAAGAGAAATTATTAGATTGGAAGTATTTTCTCTCTTCTGTTGGTTTTTAGTTAAAAGTAGGGAGAGTTCCTGACTAGTTTGTATTTTGTTAAGAGTTACATAGGATCTAACTGTAAGAAATTAAATAAAAGCCTTAAGCGTTGTACGCAGATCGAGCTAAAATTTCACTCCCACCTATCTCTCCAAACACCAGCTAAATTTTGACATAAAATTGCTGTGGAGAGTACATCACAAAAAACAGATGTTCTCTGAAAAGAAATTTTATTCAACAATTTCAAAGAATTTTATTTTTATATTTCAAGTTAAAATATTCAACTAGAATAGATTCTTCTCTTTGGCATGAATATTTTTCGTTCTTAATTTTCATTTTCAGTGTCACGTAAATCTCACAAATAAAAGAACCTGCTGCAATTTAGCTCGGGAATTAATGTGCCGAACAATTATTTCACGCGCCAATTATTTTACGTGCCGTACAGTAAGAAACAAAAATTTGATTTTTTAGCTGGAGCTGCGTACCTCTTGGCTAAAATGCTTGGTTAAATTTTAGCTTGGCTATATTTTGGAGAGAATTTTGTATGGGAGCGAAATTTCAGCTCGATCTGTGTACTAAGCTTTAAGGTCAAACAAAAACAGACTATTTTAGAAAAAATTAATGTCAATTTGATGCAAATGTTCGTCTTTTTTCACGTATATAAATATTGCTATCGTCAAATAAACAATTCTTCTGTCCTTCCGTTTGAAGATTTCTGTAGGCCTAGAAGCTTTTAAAAAGAGCAAACTAAAAATTGTGAAATTACCAACTAAGTCTAAATATTCTTTATAAATGTAATATCATATTTCATCAAAATCTTGAGTTCGAATATTTTAACGGAAGTTAAATTTTTAATGGCATTGTACCGAAAAAGAGACATTTAGGCCAAAACTGCCAAAAATTATAAAAAAATGGTTAAGTTTGAATGAGTATATCTCTGTGAATTTTGAAATAATATCAATTTTTGATCATGCCATATTAAGGCCTTTAGTCTCTACCCCACTAAAATTTCAGCTTCATTTCGAACCGAATAGGCTTTCTTATTTCTGTAAAACATTTGGAAAATTTCCTTAAACATACAAATGAGAACATTATAGAAGTTCTGAGGTAAGTCCTTGAGGGTCTGTAAGAAGTTTAAACGAGCGCTTTACGAAGTATTATTGAAACTAAGGTTTTGACATAAAACTTGAGAAAGGATTCTTAAGAGAAAAGAACACAAGTATAATAGAGTTATCAGTTTTTATAATATCTATTAAAAGTGGATAGTTAAACTTTAGTAAAACTTTTACTTTTTATTTGAACGTGGTTTTTGCTGCATTTGACCCATTTGTAACTTTAAAGTGTGTTTCAAATATGACAATTTGTGAATGAATTGCATTGGAAATAATTGTAAAACACAAATATTTGTCTGATCATTCTAAAGATCGAACCCAGAATATCTATGTGCGGCCATCTCAGATATAATTTAGAAGATACAAAAACTTAATTTGCTTTTTTCTTTCTTAGTAAGCTTCTCTAAAGTGTCTTTTACAAGTTTGAGCCTCTGTAATATAAATTGAAATTTTCTTTTATGGCTTGTGTCTAAAATTTCATACGTCAAAGTGAAGTTTTCGATAAAACTTCTAGAAAATTGTTATACAGAAACCTTTTGAAAATTGACTGCCAGCAACGGCAATTGAATAACTTTATAGAATCTTTATAGTTTCATGTTCCTTTTAAAATAAGTTTACAGAAGTCTATCCGAAAACAAATGCTATAGTCGTTATATTTTCTATATGTTTTCAAACAATTTTAAAGAAGAGGTTATTGAAATCATGACTTCTATAAGAAATTTATTTTTGATGAAAGCTGTATAGAAAGAAGCCTTATTCATATCTAGACTTTCGGAATATCAATATTTCTAAGCTAATTGAAATTAAAATGTTGGTTGGGTACTTTATTTTGCCTATGCATGTCTAAGGTGCGTTCACCTTTTAAAAAAAAAGTTATGTGCAATTTAGAAAAAAAGATCAAAAACCTTGATTTTTGAACTTTTTTATGTTGGTTTTTGTTAACTTTTCCTGCTTGAACATTTAAAAAACGGCCAGTGTGAACAATTTCTTAGAAAGGCATGGATGAATTTAGTAGCAGTTTCGGTTTTAAGAATGCTTACTGACCAAACAAACATATTCAAAACCCTTGCACGTAATAGTTCCTTTATACCCCCCATTCAACTTTTCTCTTTAGTATGGCTGATCAGAACTAGAAAACCTTCCTATACTCTTACATAAAACCTTTAAAACAAACCTGACTTGGCCGATAAGAATATTCTTCGTCGATGTCGAGAAATTGGTTTAGAATTCAAAACCCCACGAGAGGCTTTCGATGGAGCCTGTGGCCTGAAATGCCATTCACTGGGAACGTGAAGATTTGTGGACGTATCCTAAATAGAGAGCCTATAAACGCAAAATGCAAAGGATCATGGTTATTCGGTACTACTCCCTGCCTTTCATAAATGCAGTCATTGATGAAGCCAAAGACATTGTTTCCATTGCATGTCGGCCATTTTCGATGTCTGTGTGTTTCAACGTGCTTTAATGCTCGAAAGGACAAGAAGCCAAGATGAGTTCGAACAAATTTTAAAAATCGAATGTACGAAGTGCTATTTTTGAGGAAAATAACATATTGGGGGCATTCCATGCCAATTATAGACAAGTAATTAATATCGATATCCTAAAAAGTAGGGTACCTATCATTTTTTCGTCTCTAAGTTTAGTTGCAGGGAAAAAATTAAAACAAATTATCCAAAGCAATTTTAACCCAGTTATCAATGTTTGAAAATTGAAATCGTCATTTTGAAAAAGTGCGACTGCTTCGAGTTAAAAAAAAGTAAAAAATGAAAACACACAAGAATGGTGGATGAGTAGTTGTAATTCACTAGGCCGAGGTTCACCCCAAAGCATCGCAATACCAAACTGACTCGTTTTTAATACACAAAATCTAGTCTTTACAAGTATATGAATATTTAACCGGATCTTCAATATTGTATTGGTTCTATCTCCATTTAAAACAAACAACTTAAATTTCAAATTACCCAAAAACCACCTCATATCCTGTAGATATATTCGGATCAACACGAATTGGGTTAAAATGACTTTATTCCAGAATGCCATGCTATAATTTACCTTTATAGCAAAATTCACCTCGCATATCCGCCCTTATGCAGACTCCCAACTAATTCCTGACCACAAATTATTCATACACAACGTTACGCCAATTCCCCAATCTCCGATTAATTGGCGACATCTGTTAATTTCGATCCCAAATAATCCCCAAGGATTCCGCATTGAGGTAGGTAGATATTTTAAAATTCAGAACATTTTAATCTGCTCCTCGAATGAGCAGCAACGTGATGGTAAATCTAAACTTTATATTAGGTATACAAATCCAATGAAAAATCCTTCTTCCTTTCAATTTACGGTATTAACTTAGGTCGTGCCATTAAGGACTTACCTGAAAATCGAATTTAAGCAAGAGAACACAACAACCAAAAAAAAATATTTACCAATAAAGAAAGTGCTAAAGCAATTATAACTCTTAAAACAAAATCGTAAACGGATTGACGAGAGACCCTTTTCGGAAATATAAACCTCTTTCAAAATTATAGAACCCCATGGGTCCTCTATATCGTTTAAAACCTCTCTCAAGGAAACGTCGTCATCTTCGGCTGTCGTCGTTTTCGTCTTTTGAAATATTATAATCTCCATAAAAACAATTCTTCCATAAAGTGTGCCCCCGAAATGGAATTAAAAGTCATGAAATGGATGTCAACAATGGCGGTGGCGATGGCGCCCACTATACTGGCAAAAGGATAAGAGGCTGAATAACGCCCAAATTGAAAATTCAATTTGTCGACTTTTCCGCCTCAACACGCCCTCAGTCTCATCTATCAGAGGACTGTGCGTTTGTATTATCTCACCTCGTGTAAAACAAGATGGCGTTTTCAATCTTCGTTAAATTTTCGTTGAATTTTATGATAAAAAAAATCAAGGTTTAAAGAAAAAGGACAAACATAAAAATAGAGAAGCACTTTTTAATCACTAAATTATGAAGATTTGATGCATGTCAGTTATTTTGGGCCCTTATAAGAACATTTGCCATTATATTCAGGTAGAAAAAACACACCTTTTGAACAAAAAAAGAGGAAAAGTAAATAAAAGTGGGACTTTCTTTCATTAAAAAAAAAAAAATAAAACAAAACTAAATAAAAGAACACTTGGAACAGGACTTTAAATAAACTGCTGTTTAATTATTTGTATTGACGCTCGTGAAGGCGACAGAAAGAGAATCCTTATGACTCAAACTTTGGAGATAAAGTTTTTTTTTATTTTCTTATTTTGCATGTCCCGGAAGTGTTGAGAAGTAATTTTTATGCGAAGCTTTCTTTGTTTTTTAAGAAAATAAAACAAAAAAAAAAAAACGAAATACGAACTTTTAATGAGGATAAACATTGAAGTTCTCGTATATATTGTACAGGAGTGTACAAAGGATATTCTGTTTCTGTTTTGGGAAGTCCTGTCAGTAAACTATCTTAAGGTAAACTTTTTGCCAAGTCATGTTTAAAATTTGAATTTTTTTTTTTTTTTGTTTTCTTAGATTTGTGTTTGTAGTTGAGATTTCTTGCTTTGAGTTCGTTAAAATCTGGTTCTTCGGGACCGCACCTTTCAGATAAATCTTTGGAAAGTGCTGTATTGTTTTGGAGAAAAACAAAGGAAGTTTAACTTGGATTTAGGAAGGACCTAAGGAATGGTTCTTTTTGTAACAAAAGTTGGAGGTTTTATAGAATTAAAAATATAAAGGACACCAGTACCTATTAAAATGGAATTAAAAATTGTTGACAGACTAGCTACATGAAAAACGAAGACTTTTCACCATCAATACTAGATTTGTTTAACCATAGATGATTTTTCTGAGTTAAATTTCTAAAAATTACTTTTGAAAATTTCTATAACCATCATCGGTATCTTATCAAGAAACAATTCAAGATCATTGGGTCTCATTGCAGCCCTAGAACATCTTTCGCTGAGTCAAAAAGCGCACTTAAGTCAAAAATTAAAAAAAAAAAAATAGATTTGGTCCTTTTACAACCAAGGCACAGATATGTATCTGATCAAATAGGTCACTCTTGCAGTTGAACTTTTAATTTTGTTGTTGGCCTCTTAATGTAAGAACTCATAGGTACAGGGTGTCTACCGCGAAAAGTATACTACTTTGTTTGTTTATAATTTTTGATTAAATGAAAGAGAATGGATCTTAATTGATAAATGTTTTATTTTATGTCGGCAATTATGAAATTATGGAAATATGGAATACAATATCAGGTAAATGTCCGCCTCTATTAGTCTCACAAATGTGAGCCCTTTTGAGAACATTTTTCATTCAATTCTCACACATTTCACGCGGTATTTCATTAATTTCATCACGAATATTTTGTTTGATTTGCTCAAGCGTTTCTGGTTTGTTTGCATAAACCTTGCTTTTCAGATATCCCCACAAAAAGAAGTCCGGAGGAGTCAAATCAGGCGACCGTGGAGGTCAATCAACATCACCATTTCTTGAAATAACTTGTTGTGGAAAGAGGTCTCGCAGTAATTCCATTATAATCTTGGCTGCATGCGATGTGAAACCGTTTTGTTGATACCACATGTTAATCAAGCCCAAAGCATGCAGTTGTGGAGTTAAAAAGTTTTCAATCAAATCACGATATCGCTCCCCATTCACAGTTACCGTTACGCCGTTTTCATTTGATGGATTGTTTTGAACACTTCCTTGAGCAGCAGTAATGTTTTCAGCCGATCTTGCAGTACTTTGTGGTCCATGCTTGGGCCTATCATCTACAGACCCTCTTTCTTCGAAATCATTCACTACACGATAAATAGTGCGTTTTGTTGGCATGTTGTTTCTCCCAAAAATTTCACGTAACTTTCTTATCGTCACAGTAATCGATGATTAATGTTGATAAAATGTTTTAACGATCAAAAGATTTTCCATAATAAATTTGCCACGAGTCTACTTCACGACTGCCAAATGTGAACTGTCAAGACTAATGCTTACCAAAATGGCGGCAAAACAAAGTAGTATACCTTCCCGGTGGACACCCTGTGCTTTCAGTTTAAAACGTTTAAATGCATAAATATTTTTTAATGCACACAGATTCAATTTAGAATAAACTTAATTTTAATTAAATTAAAGTTAGGCCACTATTACTCTAACAGCTCCAGATTTAATGTGAATCCTCAGCCTAACAATTATTCTTTCCATTGTCATTTCAAGTTCAATTTATCGCTGACAAAATTGTGTACCTACAATTTTGGTTGGTAGAAAGAGTTCGTTTCAACTACATGTAATTTGTTAGTAAGCTTTTTCAAATTACAATTACAATTAATGGAAATGTATGTTTTTTTCAATTACAATTATGTGTAATTGTTTTATTAGACAGATTTTGGTTATGGTTGTGATATTCATACGAGATGGACCTTAAGTCACTCACTTTGGTTTGGAGTTTGTACTAGAAACAAACCATATATTGTTCCAACGCCAACCTAGGCTGTTAGCAGAATGGTACTGAAGCATCTTCGTGGTGCGCTTGCTCATGGTCAAAAGAATTCAGTGCCGAAGTCGGCTTTAAGTTATTTCTTTGGGTAAAAAATTAAGAAATCAAGCTTAGAAAGTTTTTTAAGGCTGTTTGAAAAATGCTTCACCAAGTGACTGTGGTCTAAATTTGACCAGAGTAAGAAATTAACACTGGAAATGTATGACTGTTTCCTTATCCTTCTTCCCCTCACAACTAAGACGGAAAAAAAGGAGCGCTCAGCTTAAGGGAATGTTCTTTAGGGCTGGCCAAGATACCAGAAAAGTCTCAATATCGTTTGGTATCGCTATCGGAAACCCAACCGATACCGAGACGATACCAGCTCCAGGGCATTCGAAACGATACCGAGGCGATACCAAACCGAGACTTTGTTCTACGAGGCTGAGTTATGCGAGACCGAGTTATAAGAGACCATACTTTTGGGACCGAAATTTACCGATACTTTCGGTAGTATCATTTAGTAACGGCAAAAAAAATAGATTTTTGACTAATATAATTAATTTATACAAATAAACAATTCTTGTAATTGGTTCAAATACAAGATCAAGAACATTTTATTTTTGCTTGTGACTGAGACGAGACCGAAACCAGACGATACCGATACCAAAACAAGACTTTGCTATACGAGACCAAACGAAATTTTTTTCAATTTTAACGATACCGGGACGATAGTTACCAAAGTGTCTTTTAGTTTCGTATCGTGGCCAGTACTTATGTTCTTCTAATGGCCCGTGTTCAAATCATATTGATACAAATGTCTTGACTGGGTCTGCATATCAGATCAATTGTTCGTTTGATTTATAATGTGTGCAAAATTTTCCTGAATGTAGTCTACGAGTAGTTGGTCAAACCGTCCCACCAAAAATATTGTGTTCGGTTAGAAAAATATATTGCTTTTAAGAGCTCCGGCGCAATGTTCCCTTAGCTTCTAACCTGGAGCATATTGGACCAATTTAGCGGATAATGTAGCCGAATAAATGGCTTTTACTGTTGCCTGACTCCCTGACTGTAAAAATAGCCATACTTTGGTTGAGCTTTGGGTTTAAATATTTTGTAATTTTCCCTAATTGCTATCTGCTTGAATCTATTGTCAACAAAAAACACACACACACAGACTCTCGTTCTCCACCAATTTCTTTTATTTATTTTATCTAAATTTTTACAAAGTTTATAATTCATTACGAAGTTCTTGGAATTCAAAGCATTTTATAGAATTATTTCTTCCTATTTTTTTTAAATACCTCATTCAATCCCACTTCTGACTTCAATAACTCGAAGCTTTTTTCTTTGTATGTTCTTATTCTTTTTTAGAATGAAGGTGAAGTGCCTTTTTCCTACATAGATATCCAAGAAAATTATGTGAAATAGTTTTACTTTTATAAAAAAAAAATCAAAATCTCACCTGGGATATCGTAAAGTAGTCCACTTATAACTCATATGATGAAAATAAATTCTTCTGCATCCCACTTAACGCGATAAAATGATTCTTTTTTTCTCAGTCCTTCCCTTGTGCTCACTTCTTGCAACCCCTTTAAATATCCGAGCTTAGTATAGAAGTATTTTGTCGCTCCCAGGCTATGATATTAAACGAGAAGAGCAAAAAAGAAGGACACTTTAACACTTTCAGTGTTTTGAAGAGATTTTGTTGTTTCTCATTTTTGTGTTTTTTGTTCTTTTGCCCAGAAACGTTCTTTCCATCAATGTCCTTTATCTTCCATTCTGCATAAGTGGACGAAGAGGGGGAAGACGGTGGAGTTTGGTGCGGACGAATAACGTCAACAGAAAATTCCCATTGGCACATTCAAGCAGATTTCTCTTGTTAGCTCTTTGGTCTTGTTTTTTTTTTTAACTTCCTCGTCCCTGCAACCTCTGGCATAAATATAAAACATATTATCCTTTGTTTTGGAATATATCCTTGTTTTTGGCTTGACTCTCCATTGTCATAAATATATGTGGAGCAAAACCAACAGGACAGTGGGAAAAAAAAATATCACGATACGAAGGGTAATTTTCTGAAAAAAAAAAAAATAAAAGGCCCTCTTGTGCAACACTAGATCTCCCTGCCTATTATCCTTTTCATATTTTTTTGGATACAAAAAAAGATATCTCCAGTTTTTGATATAGCTTACTACATTGGTACCTTCACAATAAAAAAAAAAAAATAAAAAGTTTTTTAATTAAGTACCCAGAATACGTAAAACGAGTAGCTGACGCATATTTTTTGAGTCCTAGGATATTTTTCTGTGAGACAATTTAGCTGCTTATTTTTTATTCTTTCATTTTTCCATCCCATCTCAACAACAAATCCAAAAAGCTAAGTTGGAAGGCACCTTCCACCATTATTAAAAAAAAAAAAACAATCCTTTTTTTCACTCGACATGTAACAACGGCTATTTTTGAAAAGGGTTACACCTCTCACTTTATATGCAAAATAGCACAAGTGGGTGCTTATTTTGCCTGTGAAAGAGGATAATAAACGAAACATTTGAGTGGATATAAGGACCCGTTTTCGAAGCGAGGTTATAAGGAATGATTAAGGCCATGGATAAGAGTGGACAAGGAGGTGCAGCCTTATGGGATGTTGGGGATAAATTGCTTTTCAAGCATTTAGAAAAATTGTTGAAAATAGTTTTTTTTTCGTCTTATGATGGGATGTAATATACACAGAGGGATAAAGCTTGTCAGCTGACAGAGAGAGAGGAGCGAAAGGATCGAAAATGTCACAACCATAAGTGCGGCGAACCTTTGTTATGTTAAAGTTGGAAATTCTAGAGTAGGTACCTACTAAATTGGTTGCTTTTTTTCGTAGAGTTTTGACCCCCCCCCCCTTTCACCAGAAGGTTGATTTTGTGTACTATGTCTATGTCAAAATTTTCGAGATGGATATCTCATTGTTTTAAAAAAAAAATTATTTACCATGTGGTACAACCCGGATCCCAGAATATTGTTCAATTAACTATGTAGTGTGTAGGTACTTAGTTTAAATTTAAAAGCTGAGAGCGCATCTGATGATGGTTGAGTGTGCAATTTCTTTCGAAGAAGTTAACACCCCCCAGACGAGATGATGAAAAAAAAGTTATTTCAGTTAAAAATTCTTTATAACGCTTCTGCACGTTTTTCTCACAATCTATGCTCCTACGAAAAATGTGTCTTATGCCCGATTTCACGAAAGACTTTTAATTATTTAAAAAGCCATTAAATGATGTTTTTATGCTTTTAAATAAAAAAAAAAGCTAAAACTCGTTTTTGTCTCATTAAATTTGAAAAGTTTTTTTTGTTCAGCCATTCCAGTCAACAACAGCTGATATCTGTTGTCAGAATATTTGTCCCCTCATCCGTAATGCCTTCTCACTTTTTCTCATACACATCGCATGTGCGAGTGAAACAACATCGTCTTTCATATCAAGGGATGTGAGGAAAACTCGGTTTAATTAAAATGTCCGTAAAATATCTCTCTTCTACATTGGTGAAAGTGAACAATGTTTAATGTCTGATAAAATTTAGAAGGAGTTTAGATAAAAGCAATTTTAGTGTTTGTTTGTGAAATTGGCTATTAATCTTTTTTGCTTTGAATCTTATGAGCAATGATATAAATTTTTCAAAAAAAAAACTGTTATTTTTTCCCTTTTACAAAATCAAAAGTGTAACTTACATCATTTTTTTAGATAATTTTATGGTCTAAGTGTTATTCTTTCGTTATTTAGTTGTTAAAAAAATTCAATTGAGTTGTTGAAAAAAAACCAAATCACTATTTTTCAAGATTTCGGCCCTCCCCATATCAAGACCATCCCAAAAAATTTGTTTTTATAATGAGGAGATTTAGCCGAACAGAAATCTTACACAAAATTTTGTCCATCAATTAATGAAATTTTAATAAATTTTTTGACAAAATTTGCCCCACCATGAAGATCTTACATGATTTTCCATAAATTCTGCATCTATTGATTACCTGAAAAACAAGTATGCTAATCTTTTTTGTGTGTACACTTTGTACTTTCCGCATTTTTTTTTTTAAACTCAGTTTTCGAGAAATTAAGGAAAAACTTAATTTTACCACCTTTTAATCATCCCATCCTTAAAAATGTAGCCCGGCCCAAATTTAAAACGTCAAGACAAAGCTCTCCAAAAAAATTAATTCTCGTCGGGATTACTTCGAAAAGCTTATTTTCCTGGGCTTGTTGTTAAAGTTGAGGTTAGTTAAAATAAAAACACATTTGCAGGCTCTTAATTTCAAATGCTCTCAATTAATCCCGTGTGCTCATAATGTTTCTTGACAGGAACAGGAATGATTGCGATCTACAATTTTCTACCAAAACTAAAACTATCTATCCTCATTTTAATAAATGGCGGATAACAACGTGCTAGCATTTTTTTTATACATATCTTAACTTGTAATTCATATTAACAAATGTGTAATAGTCTGTGACGTTTGTTAGTTTAGTGTATTTTTGGTCACACTAATGCGAAATTGTTTCAAGAGTTTCCATAATCTTGATAAGATCTACAGACAATTTGAGTACTTTTCATACTACTCAAAATTTTAAGAACGCAATCACCTCATTTAGCAGCGGGTACTTTAAAACTTCCTGAAATGAAGTTATGCAGTTTGTGGCTGTTACAGGGTGTTTTAACAGCGTTTTTGAATTACCTTTAGAACTTCGAAGCACCACCTAGAATTTCGGAAGGAATGACAGCACACCAGTAGGTTCCTTTTCCCACACATAACGTTCGAGTTCGAGCAAAAGCTTCAGCCATTGCTGCGATAAGATTCTGTGGCCAAAGACAAGTTAAAGGCCGTTATCTGAGTCAGAAATGCATTTGCAGAATATTTCCTGAAAAAGTCTTCTATTCAAAAAAGCAAATAAAAGTTTTACTGCAATAGCTCTCTGTTCGATAATGTAGTTTGCTATAGTCACAAGTTTGAATGTGTGCGTTAATGTCAAATGTGCGTGGAGCAAAATTGACTAGCACCGTGTGTCGTAAACAATCAAACAGAGGCAACACAAAAATGAACATGAAACCAAGTAAATGAGCAAAAATCTGTAGTTTTTAAAATATTCGATGAAATAAATTTTGTTTGATTTGTGGATAAATAGTACGGAAGTTCCTAAAACTCATCTATGAAAGTGAAAGAAATCTTCACGAATACACTAGACGCTCGATTTAGTGAATCTCAAAATAGTTAACCATCCACAATAGTAAACACACAAAATTTTCTATAAAATCGGATTTTTTATAAAAAAAAACTCGCAGGCATTTAACATTACTTGAGAACGCTGGGGATTTTTTTCGGTTTTTCTTAATTTATAAATATAAAAACGCGATTCACATCGAACAAAATTTGCATTTCGGATCAAAAGATCAAAGTAAGAATTTTAAAACTAATTATATTGTCCTTTTTTTTAAAATAAATGTAGATAAGTGCCACTGCTGCCTTCCGCGTTACATTCAACTAACGGGTGATTTTTTAGCTGGTTTAGTTTTGGCAACACTGGTTTTGACAGCTGACGTGTGTTTAGTACCTTGTGTCACTGTCAAACGGCTTCAGTTTAGTTTGCAATTTAACCATGGATCGTCTTACAAATGAACAACGCTTGCAAATTATTGAATTTTACTATCAAAATTCGTGCTCGGTTCGAAATGTTCATCGCGCGCTGCTTCCATTTTATGGTCGGCATTCTCGACCTTCTGAGCAGTCTATTCGGAAGATTGTGACCAAATTTCGCACCAAATTTACTTTGTTGGACATTAAACCACCAACACGTTTACGTACTGTGCGTAGTGAAGAAAATATTGCGGCCGTATCAGCTAGTGTGACAGAAGACCGCGAAATGTCGATTCGGCGCCGTTCCCAGCAGTTAGGCCTTTGTTACAGCACTACGTGGAAAATTTTGCGGAAGGATTTGGGCGTAAAGCCTTTTAAGATACAGCTGGTGCAAAAACTAAAGCCAGCCGACCTACCACAACGCCGAATTTTTGGTGAATGGGCTCTTGGAAAGCTGGCCGAGGATCCGCTTTTTTATCGAAAAATTGTGTTCAGCGATGAGGCTCATTTTTGGTTGAATGGGTACGAAAATAAGCATAATTGCCGCATTTGGAGTGAAGATCAGCCAGAAGCATTGCAACAGCTACCAATGCATCCCGAAAAAGCCACTGTTTGGTGCGGTTTATGGGCCGGCGGCATTATTGGGCCATATTTCTTCAAAGATGATGCGAATCGCAGCGTTACTGTCAATGGTGAACGCTACCGAGCGATGATAACAAACTTTTTTTTGCCCGAAATGGAAGTTCTTGACTTGCATGATATGTGGTTTCAAAAAGACGGTGCCACATGCCACACAGCACGCGAAACAATGGCGCAATTGCGAGGCGAGTTTGGTGAACAGTTAATTTCACGTTTCGGGCCGGTCAATTGGCCGCCTAGATCGTGCGATTTGACACCATTAGATTATTTTTTGTGGGGGTATGTCAAGGCTAATGTCTATAGGGACAAGCCCGCTTCGATTGACGCACTGGAAGCCAACATCCATGCATTCATTCGTGAGATACCGGCCGATATGTGTGAAAGAGTATGCCAAAATTGGACTCAGCGGATGGGCTACCTGAGACGCAGCCGCGGTCAACATTTGCATGAAATTATCTTTAAACATTAAATTGCAAGGTTCAAACTATCGATTCAAATAAATATTTCATTCATTTTTTCGAATTTTTTGTGTTTTTTTTTTTAAAGTTCTAAACCTCTTAAAAAATCACCCGTTATAAAAAAAAACACTTACATATTTGTAGAGTAGGGTTGTGACATTATCTTTTTGGAACATTATTTTTCTAAACTGTGTCATTTGTCATTCACATTTGCATTTTGAAAAGTGAAATCAGATCGATGTGGGATTCAATCTGCTCTCTAGTATCAAATGATTTGATTATTCTCAAAAAATGTTACATAAGAATGTAGCCTGATATTTATCTTTTAATTAAAGACCTTAATTTGAAGATAGGACTCTATAAAACCGATGTTATAAGCTTTACAATCGCTCAATTTGAAGGTTATTTTTGCATATCGGAATTTTTCTCCACTTCACATCTGGGAGAGGCGAGATAAATCGTTGGCTTTAATATCTTTAAATTATTTCATGAAATGAAAAATCAGGAAAATAAAAACGTAGTCTTCTTTTCACTGCCAAGAAAAAAAATTTATAAACGGAGAACCAAAAAGCATTTTTTGATGACATTTTAACAAATTTATGTTTGGTTCGGTCCTGCTCAGGGGGGGGCAATTGCACCCATTGCCCTCCCCCTGTATCCGCGCCTGAGTGCATGCATGTGACACATGTATTAGAAAATCACCACAATTTAAAAAAAGTGGTGAATTTGGTGAAGTGATAACAACAACTAGAAAGATAAGAAAAGTTATCAAACGGAAAAGTTGTCTACATGTGTGTTAGGGAGCGAATACCAGTTTTTTTTTATCAATACTGCTGCTAAGAATTTACTCATGTGTTAATCTTTTTACTTAAAAGTTTAACGATCTTTGCTTTCCGTGACTTATGTAATGGGATTACACTAGTGACCACTTAATTAACTATGAAAAACGATATCTTACCTGCTTCGATACTTGACAACTAAGCAAATAAAATGCATTTCTTCAAAACATCTACGTCAGAGTAATCCGAGATACACATCACATGAGCATAATTATTAGCCCCGCAGTCAATAAATAACCAAAAAAAAGTATCATATTACCATGATGACACAAACGGCACAAGTATAATAAAGTGCATAATAAAATAGTGATGGGTTGATGGTGTACGATCAGTGATCATTTGCCTAGACTTACAAAAAAATTTGTCAATTATTTATTTTATTCAAACAAACTATTGCAACTTCGAATAGCTGGTCGGTCACCCTCAACCCGTGTCGTAAGAATTATGCTGATTGTCGATTTATCAATGGGGTCATGAATTGAAGTACCAATGGTTTGACATTGATAACTTTTATAAAGTATTAAGTATAAATGGAAAGATTATTTGGAAATAAAATCAATTTTTATTTGCTATTCAACATCTTGTCTAACATTGTTTGATAACCATCGATGTTTGATCATTTAAACGCAAAAACAATCATGTTGTCCAACTTTTTTGTGTGGTTTTAAAATAATTTGAAAATTGTTCCCTTTCCATCAAGCAATATTGATTCTTGAAAACCCCTCTAATCTGATTGTTTTACTGGTCATTATTGACTTAAAATTTTTAGGGTTCACTATCCCAAGAACCAAGACCTTGAGCCAAAAAATGTGAGTCAAAGCATTCTTTGCCTGATGACGCGATGTGGTCTCTGAAGATACACAAAACACCCAAGGCAAGGAGTACACAGCCAGGCAAAAGCTTTTTAACAGAACGGGTCGGAACAAACTGGCTAATAAAGCTTTTTTTTTGCGATTTAACCAAGTCCGTGAACAACTTAGCCCTGGTTCAAACGTTTTTTTGGAGTATACATCTAAACGGCAAACCGTGTGTCGTGTGAAAGGTTCTATATATGTAGAATGTATACGCCACTGTTCATTCGTATGGATTTATACTGCGAAAAAACCTGCGGTCGTGACTTTAGGATACCTTGCATATGCAACAGTAAAAAAGGAAAATTTGCAAGAGAGAGCAAAATGCATCTCATATTACGCAACATCTATCACAAAATCAATTTTTAAATTCGACTTTTTTAGGCAAATTTTGCAATGGAATTCCTGGCTGTAGAAGAAATAACTCGACATACCGGGGCCAACGTGCCTAGCAGTTTCCAAAGTCAGTTAAATAAAATAACTTTTATAAACATAAAAAAAACGAGGCTGGAGACACATGATTTTAAAATTTTACTTTTTTAATCTGATTAGCTAACTTAATATTTTAAGAATAAAGGCATTAAAAATAAATAAATAATAAATGCTCTTATTTTGTACTTGAATAGTGGCTCATTTATTTAATTGTGAAATATATTTTTGTGAAATACGTTTTTCAAAACCTAAGTAGGTACTTATGTGTTTTTTTTAAATTTATAATAGGCTTACGCATAATATGCACCTTTTCAATGTTATATTCATACTACTCAAAGTGTAGTCAAATATACCGACATTTTCCAATTTTCAATAATCATTTTGCTCTATTTAACAAAACCCTATGTCAAAAACATATTTTAACAACAAGTACCTACAACAATTATGAAATAAATTATGAGCATTAAAAAGGCTAATAAAAACTGTTTGAATTAGTTCAAACATAATGTAAGCAGATATTGCATAAATTAAGTAGATCAAAATTTATAGGAAAAAAAAGAACCTACAACCGAATTTAAAATCAAATGTTAAAATTAATAACACAAACAATAATGCAATTTTAATTGATTCGTTTTAATTTTTTTTTTTTAATTCTCTTTTACAATAGATTTATTTTTTTTTGGAAGCATAACACAACTAAAGCGCAACTCATTGTCATACATTGACATAATTTTCTTTGTTTGCATTATTTCTATAGAGCGGATACAGTTACACGCTTACGGCTACACTTTCCAGTTTTCAAACAAAAACGTCACTTTTTATGAATAATTTTTTTTTTGTTATTATCCTTGGTTGATAGAATTTTGTTTACCAATTTTTAGTTGAATTTATTATGTTTTTTTTTGTCCCTTGTGACGTTTTGTTGCAGGAACAAATCCTGTTGCTATGTCGTTCCGTGAATGATTACAGAATTTAATTTGAAATTTCAATTGGACCACAGTTATTACACACAACAACTTCCTGTTATTTGTGGGTCACTGAGCTATGGCTTATAATTTCATTAAATGCGTGATGCATGAATGCATAATGAATAAAAAACACTCGACCTCGAATTTTGTTTTTTTTTTGTTCTCGCACAGCAACACAGATAAAAAAAATGAGTTAATCCTCGTACACCGGAAATTAACCAAAAGCAGTGTGAAACCAGAAAAAAAATGTTAATTGCAAAATAGTTTTTATTATAAATTTTGCTTATGTAATCGGTGAGGGATTAAGGATTATATGTTGTAAATATTTTTTAAGTACTTTCATGTAATTTGATTTGCACTAAGGTATTGTGATTTTTTGCTATGTTTTTGTTTGCGTGACTTGTTTAAATACCTCAACGAAAATATTTATTTAGATAGAAGTGAGGAGAGGAGTTTGAAAAACAAGTAATGGGGTTTAAACATTTTAGTAATCAATCAGTAAACACAAATTATTAAATAGTTTTTCTATTTGTTGAAAAAAGCTCTGCTTTAAGCTAGAACCACACTTGTTTTTTATGCGTGGGACTGTTTTTGTGTGTTGTGGAATGTGTTGTGTTGTGTCAACTTGTTCGAAAAACGCCATAGCTCGCTGTGTCGCAGAAATATTTTGGTAAAACACAGTTCTCGCGGAAAGATAAACTAATTTTATCAATGAAGAAAGACAGTTGCCACACAGCTCGCTATAAAGTCAATGACAAAACACACAACTCTACAACTGCAACACAACAGACGACAAATTGTTAAGCTGAGAAAGACGTTATGTATATAAAGTTTTTTTTATAAAGTTTAGTTTTCAATCTGGCAATACTTTTTTCAGAGTTTGTCTTTTTGAGAGCTGTCACTTGATTTCATAATGAATACACTTCACTTCTGAACAATTTTTGCCAAATCGTGCAAATTTATTACCATATATAATGGTTTAATTCGCGCGACGCATCGCAAACAATCAATTTATTGAAGGAAACTTTTGGTGAACGTATTATCACGCGTCGTAGGCCTGAGGCATGGTCTCCATGATCGTGCAATTTAACGCCCCGCTGGACTATTTTTGGTAGAATTATGTGAGGTCGCTTGTCTACGCAGATAAGCCCGAGATGATTGACGGCCTAGAAGGAGAATATACGGCGCGTAATTGCTGATATTCGGCTCCAATTGCTGCAAAAAGTGGTCGAAAATTGGGCCTCTCGGCTGGAGGTTATTCGAGCCAGATACGGCGGCTACATGCCCGAAATCATTTTTAAAACATATTGGCAAACCCTTATCTTTATAATAAAGCTAAATTCTTGGCCATAACAATAAATAACATGCGTTTTATTTCTTCTTGAAAACCACACGTCTAAAAAAACACTCGATACTACTAGTGTCATGCTTATTAACTGTTGCTTATTAAAGTTATCGAAGTTGATCAACTCGATGTAAAAAAACACAGTTTGGTTTGGTTGACTAACGAAGAGTAACTAATTGATTCTTTTACCTTCTATTTATAAAATATAATAATTAACAATATTTTTTAGTTTCCAAGAGTTCATTTTTGCAAAATTAACAAAAAGATAAATTAACAAAAAGTTGATTAATGTAAATGTTTTAATTTCTAAGAAATTGCAAAATTAACAAATAAAATATTATTTGATTTCCAAGAATATGATTTTCATAACAAATAACAAATATAATATTTTTGATAATGCAGATTTGACAAAAGTAGGTGTCTGCATTGTTAGCAACAGAAATTGGGTAGGAATGTAAATGGGAATGTGAATTGGAATGTGAATGAAAATGTATCGTGTTAACTTTAATGCTGTTTAAAATTTTTGCGGTTTCTCTATTTTGTTGCGTTTTTTTTTACTGGTTTTATGGAGGTGTCATTACCTTTTTTTAACAAACATTGTTCACAGTATGTATTAGAATCATAAAAAAGAAAAAATACTGTCCACCAAAATTTGCCAGTACAAGGCAAATGCATTTACCTACTTCATCACTGATTCAAAAAGGTTTCTCCGAAAGAAAATACCAAACCACTCATTTACGAACATGATGCCATGAGGCGTTGGTACTGACCGTGGTTAACATCCGCAATGGAAAGGAAAAGAAGTAAATACTTCTTCAGTGGTTCTTGTCATAGTTTTAAGGTTTTGTTTTTCTTTTAGTGAAAGGTTGACTCTTGGCGCAAACTACAAAAACCCTATGAAAGCTCTTAAAAGGAAAAAGCTTACTTTACACAATACATCTAGGCTGCTATAGACCTTTCTCCTGTTTTCCATGACAATTTTGGTTGGACAGAGTAAAGTCATACAAACACGGCTATATCTTTTATTGGAGTTAGCCCAAATATAAAAAATTGAGGTTAATTCTCAAAAATGTTTACCGTTCCTCGGAACAAAAAAAAAAATAGTGTTACCTTCCCAAAAATGTTTAAAATTTAGTTTTCTCTTATTTCCGAGTTTTTGTAGTTGATGTCCAAGGGAGGTAAAGTTTTTTCTTTTTCACTTTTGACCTTAAAAAAATGTGTACAACACATTTCAACCTATAACTTTCCAATTAATTTATAGACTCACTATTTTTTATAAAAACACTTAAGAAAAATGAAGCAAGTTAACCCACCAACTGTATCACTGTTATCGTGGTGTAAGTTTTTTTGTTCTTGATCTTACATTTACCTCAAAAATATTTTTTTGCTGCACGTTATTTAATCTAGGTTTTAATGCAAATGCACAGATTGCCTTCTTATCCAATCCACGTCCCCTGACAAAGGACGCCCTTATTTGTAGCACAGGCTCCCTTTTCATATTTGAAATTCACTCCCCTCTTTATCCCATTATTTTTCAATTCTTATTTATAGCTAGGCAACATTTTGGCTAGGCCCCACATTAATTTCTTGCTGAGCCACGCCCATCTGTTATAAATGTTAAGGTAAACCAAGTTTCCTTTTTTGGCCATGGCCACCGTAAGTTTTTTAAAAACCAAACTCACTTTGGCCAATCCACTTCCAAAGTGTAAACAAACTATGTAGGTACTCTCCTTAATTTTTGATAGGCCACGCTTCTTATCCTTGTTAATTTTTGTTAAGTCATGTCCATTAGGCCACGACCCTCGCCGATTCTTAGCTAAATTACTACTACTACTTCATCCTGCAACTACACCAGTTACATTTATGTTTTAATAAACTTTTTTGTCCTTTATTTCGTAACTCCAGTCATATGTTTGAATCAGACAAATAAAACTGATGTATTTAATTGCAGGACTAAGATGTACGATGTAGTTGATGTAGCTATGTTGTAGAAGCGCTGGAACCTCTCGTTATTTTTTTTGTAAGGCCAATACACATTTTAATTTTTGAAAGTTGTCCAGTTAATTTTAAACCATTTTCGGTCATCTTTTCCATAATTTTTCATTTAAACAAATTTTTAAGTCCAAATAGAATGGATTTTTGCCAAATTTTAGGTCAAATAACATTTAAACCAATATATCTTAGCCTATGGGTCTGATACATAAACATGAAATTGAAAATCGGCTGGAAAATAGTGATGATACTGTCCATTTTTTTAATTTTTCAAAATTTCCTTGAATATCTTAAAGTTTTTTTAACCCCGTTTTTTATTCAAGATTTTCAAACAATTGACTTAAATGTATTGGTTAAAGGGGCGCAGCCTAGTCAAAATAAATTAACGCAAGACGTGAGCTAAAAATTGGTGTGGCCAAAAAGGGGCATTTCCTAGCAAATATTATTTTTACAACGCCTATAAAGGTCGTGCCCTTTGTTAATTTCATTAAAGCCACGCCCCCTTTTTAAGATATGTCCTTCATCAGTTTGATTTAGGCCACATCCCTTTTTTGGCCACACTCCTTTTTAATTTTTAATAGGCCACACTTCTTTTAACATGTCACACACGCCTTTTAATTAATGTAAAAAAATCTGGAATAAAAAACGTGCAAGAAATACTTAATTATTTTCAAGGAAGTTTTCAAAAATTCACGCAGCTGTACGGCACCAAATCCATTAGACTCGGAAAATATTGTTTCTTACAAATTGAGGTGTCTATGCAAGCTCAGTTTGATACGCATGTGCAACATGTATAATTTGTATAGCACCTACCGCTTAGGTGGTTTATAAGGCTTGGAAAGACAAATCTATTTTCCAATGGATTTTCAAAAAATTTATGAACCTACAGATTGACAGTGGTTTAAATATTTTGTTTGTCCAAAATTTTCCCAAAATCCATACTATTGGTCGCTAGAATTTTCTGTTAAAAGATCGAGAATAAGATGCCCGAAAAAAGTCCTTCACCATACAAAAATTAAAACAAAAATTTTAAAAAAGGTGTGGTTTAGCAAAATTTTTTGAGAAATAATGTGAAAAAGGCGTGGTTTAGCTTAAAATGAGGAATTGGGGCTGAATAGGCGTGGCTTTTCAAAAATTAAGAAGGAAGTAACCAAATAAGGGTAAGACCAAAAAAGGGACGTGGTTTGGTTAAAAAGTAATGAGTTGTGGCATTTATGGGTGTGGCTATAAATAAACAAGGGGCGTGGCTTAAATGATTAGATTAGGGCCTAAAAAACATGTTATTGCACGTTTTTGATTGTAGATTTTAATACAATCGCTTAAAACACACAGCTTTTCTGGAATCGTGTTATCCAATCTTTCTGTTTTTTTAGATCATTTCAGTATTTGGACAAAATCCTTTCATTTCTTAGTAAACCACCCTTTTGAACACTCCTCTTGTTTTATTTTATTTTAATTTAATGTATCTTATTTTCGCCTTCCTTGTAAAGCTTTCAAAAGCCCCTTTTCACTTTTAATTGAATCAGGGTCGAATATTTATTTTTTTTTTGTTTAATTTTGTTTTCATCAATACCAGTTTTTGTACGCATAATTACCTTGCTGATTAATTAACCCATCTCTTAAGGTCAATCTACAATGTAAGCCGCTATGATTCCACTTAATAATTATATATTATACCAAGTGAGCACTTGTCCATGAGCCATGACTCACTTGTAATACAATCTAGGCACCTACTTTATATAGGATGTAGATGATGCAAGTGCAAATCATCTAACATCATCAATCAATTTCTAAACATGCGAATATAGCCGGTCGAGTTGGCTTGTTAAATTATAATGCAGACAGCACAAGCAATAGCAGTTCCCATTTGTTCCGGCACATTGAGTTCTGATGCACACTTAATCTTTGAATTCCAAATTATATAATCAAATTGTTTTCAGATGGGTTGAGCTGTAAAAGTAACAGAATTAGGTGCGTAATATGCGTGAAGAGGGAGGCTCAATATTGTAGTCCTATAAGTATAGTTCTAAGCAACTAGATATTGTTTCAAATATCCCTAAGCTTTGGTGTAACTATAATTGTTGATTATGAATGAAAGATGATCGAAATTAAGGCATCAAATGGGTATATTCAGCGAAGCGAGGGAATCGAAACAATTACAAGCGAAATGAGGTCAATGAAACTAAGTCTAAGTGTTATTTCCTATTATGTGAAGTGATATAATAAAATTTGATAGCTAAGTTCTATGTTATTGCTTCTAAATCGGAATACAAACATAAAACGGGCGAATGCGTCGTCACTCGAAAAATAATAAACGAATTATGTCATTTCATCAACTCAATAATTTCTGTCCTTATTAAAATTTGTAGGCAACAAGTTGAATCACAGTTACAATTTCATTACTTAAAATTAAGGTTTTAAAGTTTATAAACTTATTATTATTACTTGACATATCAAAATGACCGCTGATTGGTATTGAAATATAATTTTAGAATTTGGTTGGAAAAAAGTGATGTTATTGCCCAAGCGGTCAAATTTTTTTTTGGTATTCTCTGCTACTACATTCTGTGAGTGCAGGATTGATTTATTTGATGATTAAATTGACTTATGGGTTTCTTCCTTTTAAAGTACATCTTCTTCCAGTTTTCCTCTAATAGAAAGCGGTGATCCACCATATGCCTATACGAGCCTTGTTGGTAGTGGAACATTTAGGTTGGCCAGGCTTTGTCATTCTGAATTTAGTCGTTCAGAACTTTTGTTTTCACAACTTAAAAGGGTTTCCACAAGATTAACATAACATGTCGCACTTCTGCAGAACTGTTTGATGATCAAAATTACTTAATCAGCACATGATTAAGAAGTCTCCACTCTGCCGATATGGCAAGTTTTCAAAAAGGAAGAGAAATAAGTCCACCTCCGTCTCCCTCTGTATAGGTCAGATATGCTGATTCTCATTCAGCCTTATCACAAATTCTATCTTAATCGGAAAGTTGTTACGAATCCCGAAAAAAACTATCATAAAATTCATCATATTAAAAATTCTTAAATGTTTCCGATTACGATGGAACTCATGATAAGGATAATTATGTTTACGTTCATCTAAATCGGGAAGGGGCCAATCATGGATTTCAATAGTTTTTCTAGGGTTGCAATTAGTAAGATTCTCATCGTTCTTACTAATTGTTCCAATGCAGGCTAGTCTCTGAATTTGTGTCATGGTTTTTAGATTGGTTGCCTTATGACTGGTCACCAAACAAAATATATCGATACCTTCCCGTAAGACATTTTTAAGCGACATTTTAAATTTTTTAAATAAACATTTTAAAAATCCTCCTTTTTAATTATTTATTTGTGTATTTTTTTGTAATAAACAGATTTTTAAAGGGATTTGAGTTGAAAATTAATTTTCAAATTTTTTTTATTTTATTAGATGCACACATAAGAAACTAATCCAGAGGTTTATTTCGATGCCTCTGATATTTTTGAAATGTCCTTAATACATTCTTACGGGAAGGTTTCGATATAATCAATGGTCTTGGAGCTGATTGGGGGACTTTCAAGACCACATCTTGAACCAAAAATTCTTTTTTTCAAATCTTCTTTGATGTGCTCTCCATTTCTCTCCATTAACGATTGATAAACGAACCGAAATGTTTTGAAACTGTGGTTATAGACTCGAACAGTGGTGTACAATATATGGTAGGTAGGGCGGGGGAGGGTTTATGTTCTGTCTAAAAACGGTTGATATTCGGTCCGGAGCTACTAGCCCATGTAAAGATCTTAATAAGAAAAGAGGAGCTCGCACAGTGTGGGATAATTTTCGTATAGGCCATTATCACAATCTTTGACTGATGTCATTATCATATGCTTAGAGGTAACATTTTGCAAATATGTACATTTTTATAAGACTGATAAGATTCAGTTGAGCATATTCAATCATATTTTGCTTCTGCTACCTGCTAGTCAAAACTGGAGTCTATTTTATTAAAATTTCATAGAATTTATGAACTCCAGTTTTGCTAGCTTAACAATTTCTATAAGCAATGAATGTGTTCCATAAAGTTTTGTCGCCTCAAATATACTTCCTTAAATCATATTAAGAAATCATCAAATAAATAATTGATAAATATTGAAGTTCGGTATACAAAAAAAATATCAACAAAAACTAATCAACGAGTTGCATTGAGAACCTTCGATTTTTTCGCTTTTAACAACGATCTGCTTCATTTTAAAAGACTTTTTATCAATTATGTTGTATAGGTTTTAGTTTATCGAACTTAAATATTAATCAATTATGTATGAACTTAGTTTATTAACAGTTGACACTCGCATAACTGTGAGTTTTTCTCTTAAATCTTCATATTTTCAATTTGTTTCCAAACCTTTTAAGTAAAAACCACTGTGTATGTTTATTGTTTAAAAAGAGGTGCATTTATTGTTCGCAGAGTTTGTATAATAAAAACAATTTCATTTTAATTGTTTAATACTTTCAATACATTTGTTTATATTAATGATATAAATATTATTTATTAATCAAAAATATATAAAAATTAGTTTTATATATTATCTTAAATTGTCCTAAGTATATTTTTACCACTTTTAATAAAGTGTACTAAACATAAAAATTAAGTATGACCTACTTTTTAATTATGTTATCAACAATTGTATTTAAAAATCAAACCAAAGGAACAGTATTATTATGATTAAATTTAAAATAACTTAATTTTTAAATAATTTTGCTTTATTTTTTATTATTTTTATTTTGTTTTATGTTATTATTTTTTACTATATATCACATTTTGTGTATTCTATTTTGTTTATATAAACTTTAAGCGAACAATCCATTATTATTTTAGCAGTAAAGAATGTTTTTTTTTTAAATATTGTAAATATTTTAATACCTAATCAAAAAAATTGCAAATTAAAATGTTAATATACAAATTTTATGCAACCATAAATTAAAACAAATAAAAACTTGATATTCGTTAGAAGTTGGATTAAACTAAAATTTATATAATTAGTATATTATGTAATTATAAATTTAAGTTAAATATATTATAAATTAAGTAAGAAAATAAGTTTAAACAAACAAAATTGAGTGTATTTATGCATAGTATATTTAAAACAAACCGAAAAATGGACCTTAATTATTTCAGATAAATGTAAGAAAATTCTTGATTAAATATCAGATGCTACTATTATTATAAGAATAAAATGAATTGTAATAAATATTGTTCTTTATTATATTTGACAAACAAAATTTTTAAATAAAGAAAAATTAGCAGAATGCTTAGAAAAATAATATTTAATTATAATCAAATTTTCAGAAAAAACTTTGTAATTTAAAATAAAATAAAATCTTAATTGAAAAATAAATAAAAATTAAAAATAAAAACTAAAAAAAAATTTTAATGAAAAATTTTGACAACAATTTTTATTTCGATTTCAGATTTTTAACATTAAATGACGACGTGTCCTGAATGGACATGCCAAATTACTTTTCGATACTTTTTGTTATTCCCAAATGTTAGTTTTTGCTAGGCCACGCCCATTAAAGCCATACATCATTTAATTTTTAAGCAAACCACGCCACAAAATTTTGAATAAATCAATATTTAAACTACTATATCTTAGCCTGTTGGTAAAAACCATTATATCTTTATACATAAAAATGACCGCTGATTAGTCAAGTATATATTTGATATATAAATTCGGAAAATATTGAAAATATGGAGCATTTTTTGAAAAATTAGCTTTTTGTCCTTCTAAACCTATAAACTCCTTATATCGTATGAGCACCTAACAAATTCTACATGTTGCTAATGCGTATTAATCTAACCTTTTCAAAGATATCTCACTTTTTAAGATCGAAACAGTATTTTCCGAGTTCTAACGGATTTTGTGTAGCTATAACGTGAAATTTTTACTTAAAGGTGTGGCCCGACAAAAATCTGCCAAGAGCGTGGTCAAAGAGGGCGCGTGGCCTAACAAAAATTATCGAGGGGCGTGACCTTACAAAAAGTATCGAAGGGCGTGGCCAAAAAAGGGGTGTGGCCTAGCAAAAATTAACAAGGGGCGTGGCCAAAAAAGGGGGCGTGGCTTAACAAAAATTAACGAGGGCGTGACCTAAAAAGGGGGCGGGGTCTAACCAAAATTAATAAGGGGCGTGATACGCCACGCCCCCTTTTTGGCCACGCCCCTCGTTAATTTTTGTTAGACCACGCCCCCTTTTCTGGCCACGCCCCTCGTTAATTTGTGTTAGACCACGCCCCTTTTTAGGCCACGCCCTTCGTTAATTTTTAGTTGGCCACGCCTCTTTTTTGGCATCGTCCCTCGATAATTGTCGTTAGGCCACGCCCTATTTTTGGGCACGCTATTCGTTAATTTTTACTACACCACACCCCCAATATTTTTCACACCCCTCGGTAATCGAATAAGAATCGTGAACAAAATTGTTCAAAGGAAATTTATAAAATTCACGTTATAGCTACACAAAATCCGTTAGAACTCGGAAAATACTCTTTCGATCTTAAAAAGTGAGGTGTCAATGGAAAGGTTAGATTGAAACGCATAACCTGCATGTACAATTTATATAAGTGTTCATAAGATTTAAGCACTTTATAAGCTTAAAGGACAAAAAATCAAATTTTTCAAAAACGGCTTCATATCATCAATATTTCGCGAACCTATTTTCAAATTTTATATTGTAATATATGCTTTACCAATCAGCGGTCATTTTGATGTATAAAGAAATGATGCACCTTACTCACAGGCTTAGGTATATTAGTTTATATATTGTTTTACCAAAAAATTACAAAAATTCATACTATTGGTCGTTTAAATTTTTTGAAAAAGACTTCCGAAAATGGGTACAAAAATTCAAATAACTTTTGAAAAATAAAAAAGGGTGTGGCCTAAAAAATGTTTCATACAATCGACTAAAAATGCACCAAAGTGTCTTAAAAATGATGGCTGTAGACTAATGAAAAGCAACGAGGGACGTGGTCTTACACAATTATTGAGGGGCGTGATCAACATAATTTTACTAGGCCACACCTTTTTCGGGCCACACTCCTCATTAATTTTTGTTAGGCTACATTATTTTTTAATTTTTCAAAAGTTATTCAAGTTTTTGTTAAAATGAAATGAAAACAAATGTACCTACATGGTAGGCAATAAATAGTTTTATTTTATTCGTCATCATATAGTCTTAGTCTATCTTACAAAATTTACTAAAAAAGTAAAACACTTCGTTTATTGACTACAAAAATTTGAAAAATGTATAATAAAAACACGAAATTTATATTTTCAAACATAATGAATTTTTATTTCCAAGTTTTAAAAATCGAATGCATTTCGAATTGGCATGCAGCTCATCATCAGCGAAACTCGAGACTAAAACAAAGTAATAGGAAAAATGAAAAAAAAAAAACCCAAATATATGGGCTCACAAGTGCAAGCAATTGAATTACAAATTAACGTTAACAACGAACTAAGGAGACAATATGTTTCCATTGTCAATATGCATCACATTCTTGGCTTTGAATTTTTCAAAATTTGCAAAAAAATACGTTACGTTTGAAAATATTAGTTTCGTGTTTTTACTAAATTTTGTTCTCAATAAAAGAAGTTTCTAACTTTTTTAGTAAATTTTGTAAATCTCGTCTACAACATCGGTTCACTTCTTTTAAATATTAAGTTTGGAAGTTTTAACAGTAATTATCTTGTTTAAATACATTAAATAATTAATTAATGTTATACAAAACAGTTTTATTTATCAACAATAACCGATGTTATCAACTTATAATATTTTTATATAATTTAATTAATTTCCTAGTGGAGATTTTCATTTTGGTTTTTATTAATCAACAAATTATAACAAAAAAAATATAAAATATATTCATATAAATCAATTATAATATACAGACTTACTTTTTAAGAATAAGAAACAAGAAGTTAGGGTTTTGTTATTATTAAATAGTTAAATATTAATTTAATATTATTTTTAACTTGAATCTACTGTAATAATTTATTATGTATTGCAATATTAGTTTTTAAGAGTTGAAAAAGGATTTTATTTTTAGCTTTCCTTTGAATAATTAATATTAAAATTCACTATACAACTTATTATTATCATATTTCAGTTTAAATTTAAAGTTAAAATGGAAAATGCTTATCCTAAATCTCTTAACATAGCATGTTCTCACTAAATGTAAGAGAAATAATGTATATTGCTACTAAAATAAATAAATGAATGAAATAATACTAATAATTTCCTTAATTTTTATTTTATGTTTTGTATTAAATATTTATTTTTAATTAATTTTTAATATTAATAAACTCGTTGGTATCTTATGAAAAGTGTTTAATTAAATTCATAATTTTGAATGTGGAATACAGAAGGTGCTAATAATGCATCGTATTTAACTTGGATACCAACCAAGCGGTACCATCTGGTCTGGTTGTGGTAATATGCTTCATGATGAGAAGTTGTATGGGACGGACTTTGCACTGAAGTACTTAGTTGAAAAAATGGTTCAGTACTTTGTGTGATCACTTAAGGACAATGACATCAAAAATAACCGCTCTGTTAAGATGATCTTCGAGAAAATCTGAAAAAGTTTAAAAGAAAAATAAAAAATTTTGTTTATTTTTCTGAATCAGATATGAATTAATTTTAAAGCTACAGAATTCAATAAAAATACGTTCCATCGTATGCATATACATACATATGGGTAGAATTTAGAGAATATTTATTAAACGATTAAAATGTATAAAAATACCCAATAATCTATTTTTTTTTTTAAATCATTAGACATGAAGGTATGCTCTATGTACACCTTTTTGGCGTTGACTGTCTCTTTGTGACCGGCTCACTTTTTTACGTATACGGGACTAAAACTCTTTTAACCCTTCAGTTAAGCAGGTAATCGTAACTCTCGTCAATGGAGAAATAAGTTGAAATGGAAACATGAACTCATTCTTATATGCAACGAGATTGTGATAGAAAATGTTAAAAATTATCGCAACTGTTTTCTGGCAATGTTTACAAATCTGGCCAGTAATGGATTTAAAGCGGTCTAAGTGTTTGATATATTTAAGTAGATTGCACATTGGCTCTATGATTGGTGTTATAACCGGACACTGTCTTATAGACAAGCACGCGACGCATCTTGGCGTGTTCTCTAATGATTTTTGCTGAAGCTATATGGATGAGGAAGAGATTGAATCGATCCCTCACCTTCTATGCACGTGCCCTGCTCTGTCTCATTGACGAAGGCTTCACCTTTATGATATTAACATCAATGATCGCAGTGATCTAATAAACTTGGACATAGGATGGCGTTTCATAAGAAGCTCCAAATAGTTCACCGAGTCAGGAATAGGGTTTTTCCGAGATTCATGTGGTTTCATAATGGACCAATGTTCTAAGTGTGTCAGCCTTCATGACTGGCAGCCACTTCAACCTAACCTCTACATAATTTTTCAAAAATTGTTAGTTTCGACATCTTTTTTGGTTTCCGGAAATATAAAAACAAATTTCTAATAACTTCGTATTACATTCTAATAGTTTAGTATTAAAATTATTTTTAGTAATACGAAAAAGATTAAAAAGTAATCCAAAAAAATAGTATATAATTCTAAAGTATTATAAATTCATGATAAATTTACATGTAAATATATTTTTAAAACGAAAAATAATAAAATTTAATACAGATTGTATTTAAAAATCGGGACGCGTCTGGTTTTAATACAAAAAGTATTAAAACTTAATACAAATTGTATTAAAAAAATCGGGGCGCGTGTGTTTTTAATACAAAAAGTATTAAAATTTAATACAAATTGTATTAAAAAAATCGGGGCACGTATGTTTTTAATACAAAAAGTATTAAAATTTAATACAAATTATATTTAAAAGAATCGGGACGCGTATATTTTGAATACAAAAATCATTATAATGTAATACAAACACTATTTAAATATCGGCATGCGTTTACTTTTAATACAAAATTATTAAAACCTAATACAATTTGTACTGAATCAGAAGCCATTACAAGCATGCGTCAGCCATAAATAATTATAAGAATGAAGCATACTTTTCTAATACCATAATATTAAAATTTAATTAAAACATCTGCAAAACAAATGTGGCAACCCTTTATCTGCTTAGTAATATAAAATAAACAAATTGAATATGCGTAATTTTGAAGGCGCGTTCCGACATTTCGAGGTAAAATATACAAATTAGTATATAAAATTTTAAACGCATTAAGATTTTAGTTCTCGTATATGTGAAAACAAAAAAATAAAATACTGCCACCATTAATTGACTTCGGTTAGTTTAGAAGGGGTGATAATACGGCGAGCAGCATCATCTCATCATCTCGGATCTCAGTGGATCCATTGCGCTCCCCAGGATGAAAGGTGGCTGGTGAGGAAGGATAGGGAGGGGGTTAAGGGGAAGTTTCAACTGTGGGGGGCCTCCCTGAACCATCTTGAGTTCTGAATGAATTTTAGGATGGTTTTTAGTGGCAAGACATAGATGTCGCCCAGTTTATCGAAGAAGTATTCTCCTAGAGCTGCTTTCTGGTTCTAGCTAGGCTGGGGTATACAAACTAAAAGTGAAGAGAGCCCTTTTCCGCCTCTTCATCATGACACCCTCTACATAAGTCCGATGAGCTGATGTCCATTCTGTTCATGTGGGTTCCCATAGAGTTGTGGCCAGTTACGGCACCAACTGTGAGTGATAATTGAGGTTTTTTTCTTCGAAATATTTTGGCCAAAGGTTTTTTGAAACCCGACAGGTGTCGATAGATGTCCATCTGACATTTGCAGCTTCCAAGAAACTCTGGCGTATGTAACTTTTTTCTTGCTCCAGTGGCATGAGCACCGAGACTTCGATTTGGCTCGGATCAAGAGATGATCCGCTTTTGGCCCGTTCATCTCCCATTTCGTTCCCGTGAATATCCCTATGTCCTGGGACCCATTTTAGGTTAACTGTGTTTGTTGCGTTAAGTACTCCGTTGCGTTGAGTACTTAACTCATTTCGGAAACGATCGATCAGTTTGGACTTTATGGTGATTGAGGAAGTGGCTTTAACGTCCCCGTGATTTTTTCTCATTCCACTGGAAAAACTTTTCGAACTGTTGTGTGCTTCAAATTGCTTAGTCGTTTCTGTCAAACAGATTAACAATAAATTCTTAAAAATTTCAAGTATGTACCGAATTTTGCGTAGACTCCTTTTTTACTTTAATATCAGATTAATAGTCAATTTCTATCATCAGAAATATGCAGGTTCATCCTCAAGAATGTTGATGAAAACTTCATAGAGGCGTCTATTCACAAAAATCTTCTGGTACCAATTTTGAATGCAGAATCCTAGCATCAAAATACCATTCACCCATTACCCATGTAGTACTTAAGGAAGCTGGTGGTATACAGGTACAACTTTAAATACGCACAATTCAAATTCAACGCAAACCACGTCTTTCAAAAACATCCTTACCTCTCTTGTATTTACAAAATATCAATGCAAGAGAGCACGCATGAACATAAATATGCAAACACATATGTAGCTTAATAGTTTTCAAAAACACACAACACCATCAAAAGTCCCTCTGCCTTCTTCTGTAAATGTTGCGGATGCAAAGCTCTGTGGGTGGCCTTTGAATAATAATGTGGCCTTCTTTATTTTGTGGAGAAATCATTTTGCACCTTGGCATATAAGAACCACTAAACATGGCTGAATGGGAAGCAATCTAAAAGCATTCATCCAATACTGAGTCTCGATTCTTGCTGCTGCTGTTGGGCTGATAGATGCAGCGGTGTAATTTTTTTGTCTGATATTTGCTAGAGCTAGAGCCTTGGTAACTACATTAATCAATGGTATTGGTAGAGAGCTCTCAGCATTAGGGCAACCAGAAGCAAATCTGAAGGTGATGTATACTTTAGAATTGGCTTCGATTGATTTCGTGTTTCCTTTGCTTCTTTCGTTCCGAAAAATACTTTTGGATTCAGGGTTGGATCTTACATGTTTTTTTGTTTTTGTTTGTTTTTAATATTACAACGGTATTGGATTACCACAGAAACTTGTAAAATGTAAGCCATTTAGTTAGTTTAATTAATCAAAGGCGTGGAATCTCATATCGAACCCTTAAATATATTGAGGAAAAGGTAAAGGTTTGTAAAAGAAGGAGTTAAAATTGGATTGAAAACTTTTGGAACTAAGCAATTTAAAAAACCAATGATGCTGCCACAAAAAATTCCAGGAACAAAACATTTTCAAATCTAGGTATTACTATATGAAGGTAAAGGTAGGTGGGGTTTTCAAATTTATGAAAGAAAATGTCAGTGCTTGGTCCTGCACTTGGTTTAAAATTAAATAAATAAATTTGGTGGCACAACAGCTCGTGGAGAACCAAGGCCTAGTGGCTTACAACTCTCAACCATTCCTGTGTGCGTGTTGTTAGCAGGAATGGAGGGGACCTACAATTTTTTGCCGAGTCCAAACGGCTAATGAGAAGCACTTATTCATGACAAGTATACTCTTGGAGGATTTGTCAGTCCCTCGCAAGAGGCAGTACCTGCACTTGGTTTGGTCCCTTTTAATTTTAATTAGAATTCTATGTCTTTGTCTATTATGAATTTTTAATGAAATGAAAACTGCAAAATTGTGGCGATGCTCAAGAAAGGCGCAAGGAACATGGTAACCAACTTTAGGCCGATATCCATCCTCAATAACCTAAGTAAGATCTTGAAAGAGCTGATACTCTGGAAGCTCTAGAAGTTCTGCGGCGAGAACAACATCATCCCAGACATGCAGTTCGGTTTTTGGGAAAAAGCATTATTCCACTCTGCATCCGCTATTGAAGTTTCATCTTGACATAACCACAGCTTTTAACAACAATCGAGTTGCCATCGGATGCTTTCTTGATGTCGAAAAAGCATTCGACAGTGTATGAATTGAAGCCCTTATCCATAAACTCTACTAACTAGGCTTTCCTTCAGCACTAATTCAAATTATTGTCTCTTTTCTTTCTTCCAGGAACTTTTTCGTGCAACTGGAGAACTGCAAATGGACATTGAAGAGCATCAGAGCTGGAGTTGCCTAAGGCTCGAAGCTTGGACAAAATCTCTACAACTTCTCTTTACCTTCGACAAACCAATCTTCTCTGATGACTCACTCACATATTACTCATCATTATCTCCATTAACTGCTGTCAGAGAAGTCGAAGCCAACATCCACAAACTCTGATATTTTTTACTAAATAGGGTATTACTCATCCAAATTGGAGATTGTCTGCTTTAGAATGCCAGGAGGCAAACGAGGCCGCTCAGATGGAAGCTGCAGAAGCATCACCCTAGCACTCCCAGACATAGCCAGATAACGGCAAGTACCTAGGCATACACTGCTGAGATTCAACCCACATTCATGGACTGTCCTTAAAAAAAACACATTTTGCCTTCCATCGCTGATGAAAAAGAAAATTGGGCTAAGCCATCAGACAAAAGTTCTCATGTACAAGCAACTGTTGAGATCAGTCATCAGTTACAGCTTTCCAGTTTGGTTCACTATCTCCAAAACAACTTTAAAGAAACTAAAAATATTCGAAAGGAAAATTCTGGGCATATGTACTTGGCTTCATTTCGATCGTCAAGGGAACAAACATTTTAAGAACGAACAAGTCTATTCTGAAGCTAAAGTTGTCCCCTTGGACAAGTACCTAATGCTATCTGCAGATAAACTGGTTAGAAACATTGCCAACAAACCAACAACGACAGCCGGAACCAAGATACTTAGCCAAGGAAATTCTGGATATAACTACAGGAAACCAACGATGAAGCAGGGCACTTCTATTCTGACCCAGGGTCAGCCTATTACCGTGCATTACCGTGGCTAGACGCCAACTCTATCCCCCACCTAAATGCACTGCCACTGGACAACCGGGACTGAACAACATGAACAACCCGGTGACGACAAAGTCCAAACGACTTTTATAACGGGTGATTTTTTAAGAGGTTTAGAACTTTAAAAAAAAAAAACACAAAAAATTCGAAAAAATGAATGAAATATTTATTTGAATCGATAGTTTGAACCTTGCAATTTAATGTTTAAAGATAATTTCATGCAAATGTTGACCGCGGCTGCGTCTCAGGTAGCCCATCCGCTGAGTCCAATTTTGGCATACTCTTTCACACATATCGGCCGGTATCTCACGAATGAATGCATGGATGTTGGCTTCCAGTGCGTCAATCGAAGCGGGCTTGTCCCTATAGACATTAGCCTTGACATACCCCCACAAAAAATAATCTAATGGTGTCAAATCGCACGATCTAGGCGGCCAATTGACCGGCCCGAAACGTGAAATTAACTGTTCACCAAACTCGCCTCGCAATTGCGCCATTGTTTCGCGTGCTGTGTGGCATGTGGCACCGTCTTGTTGAAACCACATATCATGCAAGTCAAGAACTTCCATTTCGGGCAAAAACAAGTTTGTTATCATCGTTCAGTAGCGTTCACCATTGACAGTAACGCTGCGATTCGCATCATCTTTGAAGAAATATGGCCCAATAATGCCGCCGGCCCATAAACCGCACCAAACAGTGGCTTTTTCGGGATGCATTGGTAGCTGTTGCAATGCTTCTGGCTGATCTTCACTCCAAATGCGGCAATTATGCTTATTTACGTACCCATTCAACCAAAAATGAGCCTCATCGCTGAACACAATTTTTCGATAAAAAAGCATTTCGAACCGAGCACGAATTTTGATAGTAAAATTCAATAATTTGCAAGCGTTGTTCATTTGTAAGACGATCCATGGTTAAATTGCAAACCAAACTGAAGCTGTTTGACAGTGACACAAGGTACTAAACACACGTCAGCTGTCAAAACCAGTGTTGCCAAAACCAAACCAGCTAAAAAACCACCCGTTATGATCGGCATTCAAGCATTCAAGCATGGCCTGAATGACGTGTGTTTGTACAAAATAGTGCCCCTTTTTCACACTAGGGGCGGTTCCAGAGTTAATATTTTTTGGGGAAGGGGGAGATTTTCGGAATAATATACATTTGTACGTACCTCATTTAATGATATACACAAACCAGCAGACTTAGATTAAAACCATGGAATACCGTGTCTTCAAATCCTCTGTAAACGTTTCGATTAATAATGGAACGTATGCAGAAACTTTATAGTAGTCTTCACAGGTTTGATGTCTCATGTCATGTCTAACTATTCAGGAAAATTTTTGGCATTCATGAAAATTCCACGAAAAGGATCATCTATGTGGGTTCTTTGATTGCTAATAGTCTTACAAGCTCTGATGACTTCGGAACGCCGATTGTTTCTTTCTGCAAAATCACACTTAGGGGCTGCGTTAATGATTAAGTATTACACCTTGTGGTAACAAATAAAGGCGTACTGGACTTGATTAGCAATTAGCAATGAATGAAATTCAAACATTTCTTGAAAATGCAGATGATTGCAGGTTTTTTCTTATAGATTTGAGATATTTGGTATTAACGTGGTGACAACGAACCAAACGATAAAAAAAAAAAGAATCGAAGAAAAAATGGCGATTAAATAGGAAGAACCACAAAACTTCGGTACAAGGATGGAACGGTTTGCTCTACTGGCGCAGGGTTGAAAATTTTGGGTTCTTTGTTTTAGGCAACAAAAATCGAGCAGCCATAATAAAATAAATTTAAAGTCCCAAATTTTCAATAGCCAAACGTACTAGGTATGTTTATCATTTTTTTTTTCAAAAACGTTGATAATTGAGTGCCTCAGAGTTTTAAAACATTCTTGGAAACTCTAGATAAGCATCGAGTAAATTTTTTGGCAAAATTGTTAATTTTGCCTCGAATTTTTGCATTCACGCATCAAAAGACGTGTCAAAGTTCTTAATCCTAAAATATCTAAGGTTTTCAAAAATGTGGCTTTTTCTCCTATAATCTCTTATTAAATAGTATTTAACATCGATTTAAGACGAACATTTTGACACAAAAAAAAGTGGGTTACACCACTATTGCAATCACTGCCTCAAATATGACCAGGTGTTGCAAGGTCCTAAGATGCTAACATATCAGAATTCTTGAAATGTAAGCACTTGAAACTTATTTCATACTTAAAGCCTAGTACGCAGATCTTGACAAAATTTTTCCCGGGACAAATTTGATCTCGAATTTTTTTCCAAGCTGTAGGCAGCTCCAGCGTAAAATTTGACATTTTAAACCACTGTACGTGAAAAGATAAAAGAAAGTCTCCACATAATTTCGCGGGGAAAGGAATGCTCGAAGCGTTATTTTTCGGGAAAAATTGTGACGTTTTATGTATTATTCGCTTTTTTTAAACTAAAATCATCTCCCTGTTTCATTCTTTCCATTCTGAGGATGCATGACTTAAATAAAATATAAAATGCATAAAGAAAATGATGAACTAAGAATGCGAATAAAAAAACTAGAACAGCTGTTTTTAATCAGTCAGTGGCGTAGCTAATGGGAAAAAGGGCCACATACAGATAAGATTTTTTTTTTAAATAAAATACTTAAACTGATTTCCAAACTGTTCTAAACTGAAAACTGGGCTGACGGAAAAATTACTTTTTATTCAAATTTCAAGCAATTGCCCTAAAATCACTTTTTGCGTAAAAGTAAAAATACTTTAAATTTTTGGGAATTATCAGAGGTTTCTTAATCCATCGAAATCGTAGTCATACTTCAACATAATTTGACAGTTGATGGCTTGAAAGGTGGGAGACAAACTATATTTTGACGGAAAAAGTTAACTTCGATCTAAATGTTACCAAATTGTCCCAAAATCGAATTTTTCCAGAGAAGTATAAAACTAAAAATTTCAGAGTTTTTTGAGATATTTTCATCCATCCGCATTATACTGTTCGAAATCAAGCACTGACGATCAATTACTTTGAAAAAATCTAATTTATGTTTTCAAATTTACGCAATTTTATAATTTAAAAAATTTCTATAATTTTTTAAAATTTCTGGCTACTTTGCTGTTTTAATTTGACTTAAGTTTTTATTTGCACACCTTCAGAATTTGTCTCGAGAAAAAAAATTAAGAGATAAAATTTGTCTTTGCTCGATCTGCGCATATAAAATTGCGCTTTTAAGGCAATTCAAAAGAAATTCCAATTTTTGCTGAAAAATAACTTTCTTAGTATAAAAGATATGGAAAATTTAACCATCACCAATATTGTAGAGAATTTCAAAAGCTTTCTTTTGTTCTCTGAAATTTGTTTGATAAGACAAATAATTTCTTAGATAAACTAGAAAAACAAAAAAATAAAAATGTTGCATGTTCCTGCCGCTAGAACTTGCTTCGGATTCAAGGAGAATTTTTCACGCTTCATCATTAGACCAAATAAATAAGTATGCCGACTTTCAAAACTGTTAAATTTTTTACTGAGTTGAAAACCTGCATTGACTCTACTAGTACCTCCATTTTTTTTTTCTAAAATTTCTGAAAAAAAATGTCAAAGTGAAAACGTCACCTTTTGATCCTAAATTCCTCAATTGAACCACAATTCATAAAACTCACACCTGGCAGTTATTATAAGACTCTCACCAAAATGTTCAGACTAAATAAGCCCCAACTAAAGTTTTTAGATATTCTTTGGTATTGAATTCTGTTTTCGCCATAAATTTAGGTACGATGAAGAACCAACAAACTAATGAATATTCAAAAAAAAGGGTATTTGATCTCTATTCAATCAATGTTTTAGAAAATTATTAATAAAATTCTAAATTCAAAAAAAATTTCTTTCCTGGACTGCGAAGAATTTTGTTTGTATCAAGTTTTTATGTATCAAATATTCGGACACTGAAATAACAATATAGCCTTTGAGAAAAAAAGTAGACGCTCCTGAACTTTCAGTTTACATCTGGGAAACCGAAGCTTTTTTGATTAGGGTTGTATGTGAGAAAAGTGTGCAAGGAATTATTCATTTGGTATATCGTTAGATGTCTGTCTATAAAGTTCATTCGATTGGGCAAGAAGATTAAAAAAAAATACTCGTCAGCATGATATTATAGCTCTGTCAGATACAGCAGTTACATTAACACAAACTTAACAAACCGATATAGCAAGGGTATACAAAGTTCAAATAGCTTCTGGCCTTCAATTCATCCTCTTGGTTTAGTAAAAGGAGCTGCATGACCATTTGCTAGGAGTGTTTGGTTGACAGCAGCTTCAGATGAACGGGTTAGTTACTTTTCAAGTAACGAAAACACTTATCAGTACCTTGCACTTTCTCTCTCTGGCTCTGGTCTTTGTGTCTGTCTCTTCTTCATCACTCTATGTCTTCCTTCCGTTTCGCCTTTCCATCTCCAATTGAGTGTCCAATTCCAGGATGTTGAGTACTTTCGACCTGTCTCCATCGCGAAGATTAATTGAATTTCACTTGGGTATATATCTAAACCTAGCTCTACTAATATTTGTGTGTGTGGTCAAACATGAACAACTCTGACACCCCATCTAGTGGTAAATGCAAACACTACTCAGTTCTGTAAGGTACAATTCTCAAAGGAAAACGAATCCTTGGGTAGAATTTATCACAGTCTCCTTCTCTTTCTGTGTTCAAAGTTAGCAATTGCGACAGAATGAATGTTTTTTTTTTCTGTACACTCCTTTTGCTGACTAGGGAAGACTGGGAAATTGTATCCTGGGACATGATGATGGTGTATACCTAGGCGAAATGATGATTTATCAAAGGCCACACGAGAACACCATCAGAATAAATTCGAAACTCTTAGAACCAATTTGAAATGATCATGAGGTGGAAACGGACTTTTTCTTCACCCGCCACCCGCTCTCGTCATCGTCAAGGGCCATATTCCAGCTCAGTGCATTTGTATGTGAATCAAAAACACTGATAGTGAACCTACATATACAGACAATACCTGTACATATATATTCGGTTCCTGCTTAGTCTTTTGGAATTAATTAGGCGAATTCCATTTTCCTTACTCTGCTGTGGTGGTAGGTACTTTTGAGAAGGTTTGGATGTGAAATTATAAAATTCGTGAGGTAGAATGTTAAATTCAACTTCAACGTAGAAATTTTTACTTTTTTTATTTCAAACGGAACGGGAGTAAATCTTGAACAATAAAGGAATGATTTTAAGTTTAAAGGTTATCTTTGGTGAAATTGTTCAAAGCAAAAAATAATTATGTCATAGTAATAGTAGCAAAAAAAATATCTAAAGGGAGGTGATGTAGGTACTCAGTAGTGACTTTATCTTGTCTTCACAAAAGTTGGCTTTCAGTCCTTCATTTCACAAAAATGTATGTGAATTTGTAATTTCAGATTTTTAGATTTATTTTCAAGTAGGTACCTATTAACTGAATGTATAAATATAAATACAAAAATTATAATTGAATAATCTATGTAAATATTAGAAAGAAATCTACATATTAATAAAATGCATGTTTAAATCGCACGAACTTGCTCTTGTGGTTTAAGGCGTAGTTCGAGTTTGTATAAGCCGAAGAATATGGACCGAAAGAGGAAAACCATATATACGGAATCTATTTATAAAAGCTTCAAAGCTGACAGAGAATTATCGAGAGTTCATAGAATTTGAAAAAGGTAAATCATAGCCGGATTAAGCCAGGTAGAGGAGTAAAAGCCCTCAGGAAATTAATGAAATTTTTTTCTTTTTCTCTCTGAGAAAAGACAATTTAGAGTTGACAAAAAAATTCTCTTTATACGTGAAAATTTGTAACATTCGTTCGTTTACTTGCCCCTGTGATGTTCAGCGTCACTATATGGATAACAGTTCGACATCGACGATAGGGTGATAGTCAAATACAGCAAATTTTAGCCATTTGAAGCGAACGGGATGTTAAAGATTAGGCATTACACATAATGCTTCACATAGACAATACACACAGACACACATTTTCAATCATTAAGCTCCATCAATCTTTTCAGAGTTTTAAAAAGGAAGAAAAGCCTTATTCCAAAAATCATGGAGCTGAAAACAGACCCAAATTAAAGAAAGTATACAAAAATGAGCAAACTAAGTGTTAATAGTTTGAAATAATTTTTCTTTTAAATGGTGAAATTGTTGAAAAACTGCTTAAGGCTGACAGAACTACAGTTTGAAATTCCATTGTTGCATCACATTGCATTTCATTGAGTGTCGGCAATTCTCAAAGTTTGAAGAACAATGTTCCAATATTTGTATTTTTAGACGTTCTTGTTTCTGGCTTTCCCTGCGGCCACAAAAGCCAGTACTGGCTAGCCAGTTGGCTACACACATTAAGTGTCAAATTTCTATTCCTACCACCTAAACACAGAAATGTTTTTATTCCGAAGAACTGCTTCTTACGAGGAGCTGACAAATCCAAACGTATAAGTGCTTCACATTTAGCCATTCGGACTCGGAAAAAAATTGTAGGTCGCCTCCATTCCTGCCAAAAACCTGCACACAGGAATGGTTGCTAGTTGTAATAAGTCACTAGGCCCTGGTTCTCCACGAGCTGTTGCGTTACCAAATTAATTTTTTTTAAGTGGAGATAAAAATGCACTAAGCCCACACACTGACGCTATGTGACAAAACTAGCAATACAACAGAAAAATTGAAAGTTTCGTTGTTGCTTAGAATGCTTGAACTTATTTCCCAAACCAAAACGAACAACTCAGAACAAATACAGAAAATTTTACCAGTCTGAATTAGTTTACATGTCGATAATTGAGAACAACCACACTTATGCGATGTGAATTCACTAGAATATTTATTCACTTTGGCTTAATCAATGCATTCTATAGTTTTAATTCTCTCCTTGAACGGTTAAAGGGCCCTACAGCAAACCGATACATGAGACAAGTGTGGTTAAGCTTTTATTTATCTTCGAATTTTTTTAAGATCGCTTAGCAAATTCATGAAACTTTGAGTTCTTAAGGACTGTATATAGACAAAGACACCCCGATTATTTTTCTATTGACATGTTGTGAAAAAAAAATGTGAGAAAACTTTAGTTTTAGTTCAATTTTTCCAATTCTGGTCCGAAAAAGTACTGCCGAACCCTGTCACTGGCTGCTCTACTGTCTTCCCAACTGCATACGCAAAAAAGCAAGCCAGCTGACTAGACAGAAGCTGCTCGAGTTATGTGTTAGTAAAAACATTGATTCTATTGCGAATTACTAGCAAGTAGGTACTGGGGGGTTATTATGAAAAACGACACTCGTTCAAAATAAGGCGTATTCGTTAAATTGCGATTAGGAAAAACGATTGTAGTAGCACTTAATCGTCAAATTGTGATTAAGAGAAACGAGAATCGTAAAAATGACGATACTCATTTTATTATTTACGAGTGCCTTCAGCTCTCGTTCAGCTTTCGTTTTGGGGGTAGTTGACAAATGTCATTTATTTTTTATTTTGGTTTGGTTGGTTTTTGTTTTGTTAAGTGAGCGGAAAAAAGTAAGTAAATAATAAATACAATTGTGAAAACATAAAAATTGACATTTGTCAATAGGAGTGAGGTTAGGTTAGGTTAGAAGGGGTGATGATACGGCGGGCCGCATCATCTCACTCGGATCTCAGTGGATCCATTGCGCTCCCCAGAGTGAAAGGTGGGTGGTGAAGAGGGATAGGGAGGGGATTGATGAGGAGTATTAGTTTTAGGGGGCCTCCCTGAACCATCCTGAGTTTTGAATGAATTTAAGGATGTTTTTCAGTGGCAATACAGAGATGTCGCCCAGTTCATCGAAGAAATATTCTCCTAGGGCTGCGTTCCTGGGTCTAGCTAGGTGGGGCATTCACATAAGAAGTGAAGGGAGTCCTCTTCCGCCTCTTCATCATGACACCCTCTACATAAGTCCGATGAGCTGATGCCCATTCTTTTCATGTGGGTTCCCATAGAGTTATGCCCCGTTAGGACGCCAACTATGAGTGATAATTGAGGCCTGCTTAGCTTGAGTAGGTATTCAGTTTTTTTCTTCGAAATATTCGGCCAAAGGTTCCTTGAAACCCGACAGGAGTCGATAGATGACCATCTGACATTTGCAGGTTCCAAGAAACCCTGGTGTATTCTACTTTTTTCTTCCTCCAGTGGAATGAGCACCGAGGCTACGATTTGGCTCGGATCAAGAGATGATCCGCTTTTGGCCAGTTCATCTGCCATTTCATTTCCGTGAATATCCCTATGTCCTGGGACCCATTTTAGGGTAACTGTGTTCGTTGCGTTGAGTATTCTTAACTCATTTCGGCAACGATCGATCAGTTTGGACTTTATCAATAGGAGTGAAGTAAGTTGCGCTTTTAAAAAATTATCATTTCTCGTTTTTGTCTGGCAACTTTTTTTGCTATCTATTTTCGTATCTTATAATCGCTCTTCGCCATGACTTTCGTTTCTTCGAGTTTCGTTTTTTCTTCCGTTCGTTTCGTAATTCATAATAAGGGCGCTGGTTTGCTGAAAAATTAAAATGGGACTAAAATTGGTAAACAAATATTCTAAGTTTTGGGAAGTAAACGAACAAACTTAAAATTTACCGTATATCCATCAGTCTATTAACTAAATGTACCAAGCTGGTTTTCACATTTACCGATCCTCTGTCGATCATATTAACACCCTGCAAATAATTCTTGAACAATCAGCTGAGTACCCTATGTCGCCCCTATACCTTATGTTTGTCGATTCTGAGAGGGCATTCGACAGTTCCAAAATGTTTCTAGGGGTCATTTATCATGAGGGGTATCCCTGGGAAGTAAGTTGTTATTATCGAGGAGTCATACAACAACGGGAGGTGCCGCGTGCTGCGCAATAGACATCTTTCCGATTCATTCGAGGTGCGTCAAGGAGTAAGACAAGGAGACGTGTTATCACCAATTCTGTTTTTACAAATGTGGCAATCGTCGATGTACTGACTCTGACTATGGTTGGTACGAACGAGATGAATGGCATCTAATGGAATCCTTTCGAAAAGTTTAGTTGTTTGGAATACACCGAAGGTATATGTTTCATGTCCAACAGTTATAAGTGGCTTGGAGAAAGTGGTCAATTGCTGCAAAAGAATGAAGCCTAAGAATCAACGCAAATAAGACAAAAAGCTGCAGGTTGGTCACAAGGCACAACAGCAATGGGCAACTCCAGGATAGCTCACGTTACATTTGAGGGAGTTTAATGAGTTTCATTATTAAAATGTTCGTACTTGTATTCTTAATAAATATAAATGAAACAAAATAAATACTCTATACATGGTAATGATTTTGACTCCTAGGACATAATAAAATTTTTGGGAAAATAAATTCTTTCTTTTTCAAAAATACTAAAACATGTTAGTAACTCACTTAACATTTTCGATTATTCAGAGGTCTGTGAAACTTGGAGAAGCTCCACCGACAACTCGAGCAGAGTATAGGCTCTTATCCACCGTTGTCTTTGTTACGTTCTTAAGATTTGTTGGCTACAAACCATAAGTAAGTTGAGGTATGAAATAGATGACCCATCAGAGTAAAGTAGATCTTGATATCAAGCAACGAAAATGGCAAATTGCCATTCTTTGAGTAAACCAAACGACAACATAGTGAAGCAGTTCGACTTGTGGAATACTCAGGGTGTAAGGCGATTTGGAAGACCAAGAAACATTGGCGGTCAATTTTACTTTACTTAACCAACCAAGCATTCAAACCTGGGCACAGCTAAAGAACCATGCCACTAACCATGAAAGTAGAAAGTAGTCATGCCAACATTTGCACTCGATATTAAAATTTGTCATCTAAAATCAAGAGGTCTTAGAGGTATAAAAGCTATGTGTTTCATCAAACCCTGCCGATCACCATTATACCAAACTGAATCTACATTGTCTCTATCTCCACGAAAAACCAAAAAAAAAGACGCACCCAGATTATTTCCTACTAAATAAAATTACTTTCCTCCCCAAAACCACTGTAAATTTGCATAACTAATTTATATTGAACCAAGAAAACACTGTCCGTCCCAACATTGTTCTCAACGCTAACACCATTATTCTGTCATGAATATATCCCGCACCCGTCCATACTAAAGAGAGGGTGGAAGAAGAGTAGAACACTGAAAATGCTATTTCATGATTTAAGAAACTCGCTAAACCAACCACGAAACACTTTGTTGCTATCCCATAAAATATTTAAAATATAATTATTATCCGTCCGCAGAATCAGCAGCCAGCCAACCAGCATTATGAGCAACAGCATCTGAGCCTCAGGGATTTTGTGGAAGAAGGTGAGCAAAGGTATACAAACCTTTACCCCGTGTCGAGTCGTCGTCTATTGTTGCCACAAAGAGTTTATAAATCTTCGATCAAAGAACCAAGAGCTCTACTTCTTCTTCTATCTTAAATCATGCCACGTGCCAAGCTCTGCAGGTGGGAGAGGCGGCAAAGGCTGCAAAGTCCTTCTCTCACAACAACTGATTCTCATATTAAAAATTCAAAACTACACTTTATTTGTACATTCCATAGCCATTTAGGGTTCTGCGAGTATTATTTTTAGCATCAAACAAGAATAAAGCTTAAAGAAGGTTATAATTTCCACTCAATAGATGGCGTGCGCGTACCTATACTGGGCTGCATTTTCGTGGAGAGTTAAATCATCTATTTCGTGGCTCAATGCAAAATAAGAAAGAACAAAATAACTCTAAACGTTAAACTTAAGAGTATAATAAAAGCGATAGCCCTTATAAACGTTCCGTTAGATTATATACGTGAGTCAGCGTCGTCAAAAACAACGGTGAAAAAAAAAATAACCCAAAGGACGATGAACAAAAAGACTGTTAACACCACAGGAAAATGAAAGAAAAACTCCCGCCGGGAAATAAACTCATATCCGTGAGGCAGGTGCGGCGGGTGCCGCACACACCATCTCGCCGACCACCTGCACAGCAGGATACATTCAAAGAAACTTTACATTCCCCCAATTGCCCTATCGTACACCATCTTATACTTTATCCTCGATGGCTGGGATGGTGGATATGTTGGGCTTGGGATGCAAAGGTATGTGGTATTTCCTTTACCGCGTGTATATTTCTTTATTATCCCTACACCAACGAAAATTCGAGAGAGAAATTTAATTCAGTTATGCAAATTGAGCCGGTAGTGTTTTCAGCGAAAACATCCTTCGCTGAAGGGGGCCGGAGGGAGTGGCAGTGTTGTAACTGTTGTTAGAGAACCATGATCAGATATACAGCTATCCTTCGACTCAACCAAAGGATTCATATCCTTCGCACTGACGACGGCGACGGAGAACTTTTTCCAACCAAAAGGATATAAGTTTAGTGTGTGGTGGAGCGACGCGGCGGCGGTGCGGTGGCGGGTGTGTGCCTGTTCTATCTTGCGATACAGAGGGAGAGGTCTGGTAGTACACCACTGCGACTTCGGCGTAAGAATAAAGACATTTTGGGGTTAAATTAAGATAGTTTTTGCATTGGATTGTAAAACATAAGTGCACAACACCGGATGTATACGATGTTCGATTGTGTATGGAGAGGGTGGAGTTGGTTGTAATGTTTGAGGGTTGCGAATGGATATTTGTTCAGACCTTATAATCTCAAAGACAGGTAAAGCATGTAATTAAACCGAAAACGAGGTGGTTTGTTGCCAAAACGAGGATGAGGCGAGCGGGAATTCAGTTAGGGCTTGGCTGTTCTATACCTACAAATAGGTAGGTAAGGTACCTATGTAAAACTTTCCTTTGCGTGTCATAGAGGTGATAAGATATTTAAAGAGTTTTCCTGTGAAAATTAAGTCACGTCGAAGACGTTTCATTTCGTGCCAAAGAAAGACATGAAAACGAATGTAATTATTTTTTTGTTTTTGTTATTTTGACGGGTTTAAATGAGTCGGGCAGTTTAAATGCAATAAAACTCAAGGATTAACATTCTGAAAATGACTAGGTGGGTGAATCACAACTGGAGAGATAACATTCAAATGTGAAAAGTTAAAAGGGATTTAATTTTTCGGTAAGTTTAAATTATGTTTGTTGGTTTTGAAGGTACCTTACTTCCTTTGGAGACAGAGAGAAATCAAAGTTTTGATTAGTCTGGTTTTACTACTTTCTATTTTCATAGGTTTAAAGTAATCCTGGTTGGAAAGTTATGTTTTATTCGAGGTTTTTAATAGCATGTGGTACATTCATAAAATGTACAATAAAACCTGATTAGGAAGAGCTGCAGATATTTTTCATACCTTATAGTTAGTTGCAATATGATGTCTTGATTTTGGTCAAGAACAGTTTCTATAAGAATAACTGCTTATGCGACTAACCTCGTAAGCACACATGGAAGTAACAAAAACTATTTGTGTTATCATTATTTAATAATTCTTGCAGGTTGAAAAATATAGAATAAAAGAACTATTTACCATTATTTAAACCAGCCAGAGAATTATTGAGTACCTTAACTTAAAATTAGTAGCACCTCGTGGCATGATGGTTAGTGCCTTGGACTGTCATGCCGAAAGTCTGGGTTTGGTTCCCAGCCGCTGTCACCTGAAAACAGAAATGTTTTTCCCGAGGTACTGCCACTTGCGAGGAACTGACCGTTGAAGGTCCCCTCCATTCCTTCCAACAACACGCAAACAGAAATGGTTGAGGGTTGTAAGTCACTAGGCCCCTGTTCTCCACGAGCTGCTGCGCCACCAAATTTATTTTTAATTTATTTAAACTTAAAATTTATCTCTGACTCATACTTCACAGAGATTTATTGTTATTGAATCTAGGTCTTTTATAGAATCGCATGCATGCACTTAGAGCTGACATTAATACCAGAAAAGTCTCGTTATCGTTTGGTATCGACATCGGAAACCGAAACGATACCAGCTCCAAAGCATCCGAAACGATTCCGAGACAATACCAAGACGAGACCGATACCGAGCCCATTTTTCATTTGCTTTGTTTTTCTGAAACCTATTGTTTGGATTAAATTTCAGCTTTGATCCTTTTTAGGTGGAGGAAGTAACTTTAGTGAAATCCACATTTTTTCTCGGTTTCTCGGAAACGGCTACAATTATTTAGTAACAGCATTGTTTTCCTGCTATGATATTTTGAAGCAGAATATATGTTTCGGATAACTACTAAGGAACCTTAGATATTGTGAAACAATCTCTTTAAAATTGTTAAGACAATAAAAAAAACTTTAGTTTAAAAGATAGTCGTTCATTAACTATGCATATTTTATGTAAATGATTTTTTTTATTAAGTCTTAAAAATACCAAGCGAGTTCAGCTACAAGAGCAAGAACATTTATCAAATTCACGGACATTTTATTTTCGTTTACGTTGTGTTGTGAATGAGACCAGACTGAAGCGAGACATGACCGATACCGACACGAGACTTTGTTATACGAGACCGATACCGAGATGATATTAAAATTTTTCGATTTTGACGAAAGTATCGTTTGGTTTGGTATCGTAGCCAGCCATATGTACATCACTGCCTTACGAATTGCATACATCAGGTAGTAGTATAGCGTCTGTGCAAGTATGTGTTAAGAAGTTATCCGTTACTTCTCACACACTATTACACATTTGTAAATTTTGTAAATAAGAATTATAAGTTAACAAATCTATAAACGCTAGCACGTTGTTATCGGCCGTTTATTAATATGGGGGTAAGGCTTTATCATATAATAATTTTTTTTTTGTAAGCATAAGTAATTTTCTTAGCCGAAATCATGCGTCGTCATTACTTCATGAGTAAAATCATAAATTTTATTTCTAAATCTTTCAGCTTCCAGGGGCTTTATTCTGTTATCCGATTCGAAATTTAAAATTTAACTCTTCGAAAGTTGTTTCCGATTCTAATTTGAAATGGTACTCTGTTTGACTTTTGAATGTTGTCAGGAAATATTTTCAACTTTCGAATAAATGTTTCGAGACTCAAGAGCAATGAAAATTTATTTTCAATCGAAAACTGAACCACAACATAAATGCAATGATGCACTCCCACTTTTGAAATTCAGAAATAAATTTTAAACTTTTTATAGTTCCTTAAATCATCAGTTATCCTTGCGTCCACAATTTTAAATATTCCTTTGGGAAATCCTAGTAGGAACACATGAAATCAACAAGAATACCAAACTGGCACTGGCTTCACTATATTTTTGGTTTAAATTTCCTTTAAAATATAATTTTTTTACAAACATCAAAAATATTCAAATAAAACTTAATTCCATTAAAAATTTAATTTAAACTGTCAGCTAAACTTTTTTGCTTGATAAATACCAAGTCATCGAATGAAATTTCCAAAATTCGAATGCAATCATCAACGAAATTAAAGTTTCCAACTACGAAAATTTCCAATCTTCGAACAAACCTGTCTAGAGAGAAATGAAATTCGGATAACACATTTCGATCTTCACATTCCAGATAACATATTTTCCAAATTCGAACGATTTAACTTTCGAATCAGATTAGGGTTAGTGTACCAGTAACCGGTCACCTTATAAATTTTTCTACTTTGAAGCTGGATAAGTAATTCAGCTGATTATATTCGCTTATGTTATTTCGAAAAAGTGAACTTTCACTGTAAGCCGGCCACCAAATATCAGTATCCGGGCACTTTGATCCAATCCGACCATGTCCTTTTTGTTTTGCGATTAGGTGTTTTTTTAACGAGTGCATAACTTGTTAATGGTGTGTCTTATGTCTATAAGACACTTATAACAAGTTATGCATTCGTTAAAAAAAAAATCGCACCCGAGATTTTGGTCGAACTTGTTATTACGATGATAGGGAAGACGAAACAAGATGGTCGGTCTCACAATTCTGAGATTCTTTCTGTTTGTCCCTTGAGCTACCAGCTTAAACGGCTGGATCGATTTTCTTCAAACTTGTAAGATAGCGTTTTACGGTCAAGCCACCCACATAGTTTTTAATTTGTTTAGAACAAAAAATAACGGTACCGGCCATACATTTTTTTAAGCAATTTTCTTGAAAACGGCTCCACAACTTTTCTTAAAAAAATCAAAAATTAATTAAATAAAGGCTATATCTTTAAAGCCTTGTGCATACTTCCTCGTGAAGTGAACAACAGCCAGTGGAGAAAGTGATTTTTTGACATTTCTCAATGGACTTGCGAAGGTGTTTGACGTTTAAAACCACAATGCCTCAAATGGCAAGTAATCGAACTGTCAACTGTTCACCAAGAGTTCTCGTACATTTTGCACGTGAATTGTTCGCGAATTGTACCCTCCACACAGCTTACGAGCACATTCAAAGGTGAATAAAAACGCAATTTCTCTTATTTATTCACGACATGTTTCACAAGTATATGTACTAGGCTAAGTGGTAAACATTAAAAAAAAATTATAATTAATGGTACCTCCCAAATAACCACTTTTTATTTTCGACTTTTTTAAAACAGTAGAAAATAAATATAACAACATTTTCAAAAAAATACCTTTTGTACTCAGTAGTTAAGGGTATTTTAAATTTTAGAATATCTAAGGAAAGGGTTATATTTTTACGAAAAAAAATAACGTTACCTTCCACACAAATGTTAAGAAAATTGTTAAGAAAACATTATTTTTTCTCAAAAACGGTTCCTATGATTTTGATAAAATCTTATTGTTTTTGTTATTTTGAATTTTCTCATTATTGGCTGAATGGATTCAGATTAATTTTCTTATATGAAAATTTCAAATAAGATCTGTTCTTGTACTTCCCAAAACTACGAATTTCTAGGAATTTTTTTTTTTTTTATGAACTTTGACAGAACTTTAAGCTAAATTCATAAAAATTCGTAGTTTTGGGAGGTATGCGAACAGACATAATAAAAAATAAATACAAAGAGTTTTTCCTAAAAATATGTTTAGAGTTTGAAATATAAAAACAAATTATTTAAAAAAAAACCACTCGAGTGCAGAGTGGGACCGTAGTAGGACATAGGTTAAAATTTTGTTGTAGGATTTATGGTCACATATTTCCTTTTAGTATTATTAATAACCATATCACCTGATGCCACACAAAAAATTCAAATCCACAAACAGAACTTATAATTATATGCTTCCGAAGTGGAACATAGGAAGGCTCGTTGTCAAAATCATGGCGCTCTATTTCTGGTTAGTTGTAAGTCTAATTTTTTTTTTAATAGGTTTTGTATGATATTTTTTGGCAATGGATACTCAAATTAAAAGTATTTTCTATTTCTATAAAGTTTGTATTATTATTTTGACCACTTCAAAACCAAGAAAAAACTCCACAAAGAGAGCCTATAATTGGTTCTTTTTTCTCCAACTTTACAAGACTTTTAACTACAAAGCAATGAAAAGTCATGCATGAATCATATACCGAAATATTCATATATATGTATGTGTTGTTTTAAAAACAATCACATCTAGCTGCAAGAATGTGCGCTTGAAGCAATGGGCTCTCTTTTAATAAATAGTTATTAAGAAAATAGAAAAATACTAAAGCCACTTTTTCATTGGATGTTTTTTCTGTCGGTATTAATGTCGAAAGTAATAAAGTTGTCTGTTGACTTGAGTTCTGTTCTTTAAAAATGTTTAGACAATTTTCTTTCCTACAAATAATCCAGAAATTTTTTTTAAGAGCCATAAAGGAGTTTTCTTAATTTTATTTTCATAATCTCTTACAAAAAATACAAAACATGAAAAAGAGAACCACAAAATTTAATTGTAAATTCTTAATAAAAATATTTTTTTTCAATTATGTATACATGTATTCCAGAGAATACAAAATAATAAAATTCATAAACTTTTTACATAAACAAAATATTGTTTGATGTAAAAAGGGATTAAATGTCTTATGTTTTAAATAAAGTAATTTAAATTGTAAAAATTCTCTTGAAATCAATCGAAAATATAACAACTTAGACCTGCTTTCAATTTCCAATTTTATCGAGAAAATGTAAGTGGAAAAAATTTAGTTCCCAGTGTTTGATAGAGAATTATTGTGAACAGTGAACAGTATAAGCCATTTCAGTACCTAACATTTACAAAAAAATCAGTATAGGCAGGTCCGCTTGTTTTTTTTTTATTGTTTTTTCACAATTTGGATTTGTTTTTTTAAAGCAATTTTATTTTAAATTATGCCTCTCAACTAAATGAGAGGATTTAGAATTCCAACTTTTATAGCAAATTTGTTTTCCCTACGAGCAGTTTTTTGGCGCCAAGTACCTGTACCCATATTGGCAATTCGAAGTGCCTCCCGTAAAAAAAAAATAGGCGTGTAAGGGGCAGAAATTTTGCCAGATGATTTATTATAAATGTTTTCATCGTCCCTAAGAAATTTCATCGATATCGGTACTATCGTCCAGATATGAACCTATGACCGTCTCTCCATACAACTGGAACCACTGTGATGACTTAAATTATATTTTATGAATACGATCATATTTTATGAAGAATTAATATGGCATTCTCTTTTTTCACTTCAAACTATCAAAAAAGCTATTTTTGCTAATTTCAATATGTTACTTATTTCGTGCTTTTAAAAGGTTTTTCTCTCACAATTTTTATATCTTTAAACCCTCAGTGTCTTGAACATAATAGCAACTTTGTGCTATTATTATTCCTAAAGATTATTATTCCTAAAGAATAAAATGCACGACTGCATTTTATTCTTTAAGAAATTTAAAACCAATTCGATAAAGGTCTTTTGGTTCTTGTGCAGCAATTTTTTGACCCATTTTCTTCAAAATTATATGAATTTACATATTTACAATAAGCTATGTGGCCGCATACTGGTGCCGTTTGTTTTATAAACCCGCCATAGTAATTCCTTGAACAAAAACAGTGGCCGGATACTGAAACCCTAAATGTAAAATGTATTTAAGTTGATGGTAGAGGAAGGTATTTTGCTTCATTTAAGCGTAAAAGAGATACAAAAGTTGATTTCAAGCAAAAATCTACTATCCGGCCACCCTGGATTACATTTTAACATGATTTTTTATATTGTTGATAAAATAAAACAAAATACAAGTTTGTATACTCACGAAGAATACTGAAACTTACTAATTTTTCTTATTGGTTTTCCTAACATTCGCGAACTCTAAAACACAGTTTTTGTTTTCGCCGTGAACATGCATCTATCTTTAACAGTTCTGTCAAACTTCACCAAAACGTAAAATGTACCTGAAATTTTTGTCACAATATATTTGCCATGTATACAATGTTTTATTTTCTTAATATTTAATTATATTAATCCATTTAATAGAACTGGACACTATTGACTTGCCGGGTACTGGTACACTTTACCTACGAGTAAGTCCATGAGTGATTTCCGAGAGGTAAACTCGAATAAATGTATGAACAAATACGCGCGACCTTTTCACTTATTTTAATTTGATTATTTTGGTAAACCTTATCTCAATACTAATTAAGTAAAAAATATTTTTAATTGATTCGCTTCCATCAAAGTTAACACAAAATGTTGATAATTGATACTTTCTTCAACCGCACCTAATTACATACGTACACTGAAAAATCTTATCTGCTTTTCATGCTGAGCGTTTATCTATTCGTGCTGCTAATTAATACTCTGGCTACGGCTTAATTAATCAGAGCCCCGTTGGAGAATTTATTGTCGCATTTACCAAGTAGGTAATGATGTTACCTCACTCGACACCACTAAGGCACAACCCAGAATTCGCTAACGAATTTATTTTTTTATTTCTCGAAAGACCCCGCACGTGTGTTTGACGGTCAAAGTCAATGACCAAATTATTTAAGAGCTGATGTCTTCATATGTTTTTTTTTGTTGTCTTTTTTTATATCAAACATCAACAACGTGCTACAAATTCTGATTGCCTGGTAAGTTTAGTACGAAATTAAGTTTTTCAAAATGAAAACGAAAGTGACTTTCGAATTTAAACTCGCAGTTGGTTTAACAATTTTAAAGTTTATTTTTTGTTTGAATAAGTAATGTAAGAGCCATTTTGTTGTGACAATGTTAATTAAGTTTCTTAGCTTTGGCAGTTTGTTTACATAAGTTTTTTTTAAGCTTTGAAATAGGGTGGTGTGAGGGAAATTACAAACAAAAAAATTAAAAACAAAAACACAAACCAAAGGAAAAGTTGCATCCCATAGAAAGAGGTCGTAAGTTGCGTCTTTATTTCCTGCTGGCCCATTGTATACCGAGGTAAAATTGTTTATAATTTTTTTTTGTTAAATAATTTCTTCGGTAAAGTTTTTGTTGGGATAAGAAAAATTAACTTTGGTTTTTTGTTGAATAAAATTTAAACCAAATTTAAGTTAAAACAGGTCCCTATTGTAAGGGGGTCTCAGAAATGTCTATAAGGTGTAGTTTTTTTTCGTTTGTTTTTAATATTTTGGACAGTGACAAGTAAGCTGTTGGGTTGGTGGGAGGTGAACAGAATCAAGCTGTTTTTAAGTGTATAGTCTGCGAAGGAGGGTTTACTATATAATTTGGCTAGTTCATGACGATCGACTTATCGCCGGCAAAGAGTGAAAAGCAAACAACTGCTATTTTGCATTTTTATAAAAAAATGTTTTTAAAAAAAGTGTTCGCATTACTTGAATAAAACCAAAATCACATAAAATATTTGTCAACACTCTTATTTACTGAATTCAGTGAAATTGAACCGCTTTGCTAGATTTTTGTATTTTTTTAGCGATTCTTGAAGTTGCCAATAATGGTAAAACTTTTTGTTGTATAATGTTTATCGAATCTCAAGTGTGAAGGTCTCAGCAACATGTAGTTTCACCTATTCACTTTTGTTTCTACAATTTACAGCACCAGACAATCAGTTTGGTGGTCTATAGTTAAACTGTACTGAAAATGGTTAAATTTTGTGTTCCCATACGAAAAAGCTTTAACAAAAGATCGAATACATACAACTGTAACGACATTGAGAAAATAATATACAAATGTCGATATAAAAATTATTTCGGATAAAATGATTAAGAAGATATAATTTGTGCAACGCTACCTCGCTAGACTATTAATTTTCGGAGATTTTCTCCACCCAAATTTAATAATGATTTTTTGGGGCTTTCTTATTTATATGCACACCTGGTAGATGATCATATGAAAATATCGATCGAAATTATTGTTCAGCAGTTTTTATGATAAATCGTGTGTCGATGATGTTTGCAGGGTTTTTGATCAAATTTTGTCATTTAAAATAATCGAATTGATGTCATGTTAAGAAGAAAAATTAGATCACTGATATTTTTGATCAATTTTTATTATGGAAGCTGCTTCCATATTTGTTTGTTTGTTCATTTTTTATAGAACAAACAAGTTCCAAAGCCCATCAATAGGTAGTTTTATTTTTGTTTATATTGAAGTTTCCGTCATTGAATTATTATTGGATAATCATGACAAAACTACCTTTACAAGCACAAGCTGTAGACCTACATATGAACATATATCTTACTGGAAACAAGCTGTTTTGTTTAAAAGATTTTTGTAGTTTTTTTATTCAAATTTTGTTGCTTTTTGTATGAGCGCCTATGAAGTTAGACTGTATAAGCTTTTATGTTAGCTATATGGAGCTTGAAGTCTGTAGAAATTTTATGGATTTAGGGGGTTATCTTTTCGTACGTGTTGAAATTTTTGTGAAACAAAAACAAGTACTTTGCAAAGGTAGGTACACTGTTAATCGAAAATAAAATAAATATTAACAGAAAGAGTACACAATATTAAACAAGTTCTATACGTTTGAAAGACTTTGAAAAGTCAGCAGGTATTAAACATTAAAGATAAAATAAAATGAGACTGTTGAATTAAAACAATAAAGCTAATTTTCTTAGGACAGAACAAGCGATGTGCCAATAGTCGGTAAGACACCATATTATTGTGAACGCTTTGTTTTTGAAGGCTTAACAAACAGTAACGAAATCTTTCCAGTGATTAGAAAGCTATGAAATTGAAGTTTGATAATACTCGATCTAAAAAAAAATATTTTCATTTAAATGTAGGACGAAAAGGAATACATTTAACTCATTAAAGTTGATTTAACGATGCAAATGTCAAATATTTACTTAAAAACACATTTAGTTTGTAAGCTGTACGAAGGTCAATAAAGAGGTATTTGAGGTAAAAGATAAAAGCGGGCAGTTTCGTTTAATCAGATATGATGAAAATTGACACAGAAAAATAATCTTAGAAATGAAGTTCATAAAATTGTAATATTGGTATCGACTAGGAATTTCACAACATAAAGACGCTTTTAAAGAGAAAGTGGAAGTTTATAAAACTCAGAAAATATTTGTTTTGGGGCAAAATAAAAGATAATATCTACGTCCCTACATGATGTAAAGGTAAGGAACCATTAAAGTGTATCAGGAACAGTTGAAATAGTAAAATTATCATTTATAGCTAAAAAGAAAATTATGTCATAGTGGGAAAGAAAATTTTCTGCTTAAAATGCGAAAAATTAATTTTTTCGATCTCTATTCTGTCAATGGGCAAGGGAAAGAAACTCAAATAATTGGTACGAAAAATAAATTCAAACAGACAAAAACACAAAATTATTTTGAATGGACAAATCTGTTATCTCAAAAACTTTTTTGAGCATTAGGTTTCAAATCGAATATAAACATTAGACCAATAAGAAAAGATTTTTTCAAGAAAAAATGTTACTCATAACCTGAGAAAAGTCCTCAAAAATCCGATGACCGCTAGGTCAGATATAAGGGGTCAAAGGTCACGAAAATGGGTTTTTGACAAATATCTTCAAAACGGCAAGTTTGAGAAAAGCATGCACTACTTTCTTACAAACAAAAAATAAAATTAAATACACGACACGTTGCATGTAGTTGTTCTTATAGTTCAAACTAACTTGGAATCTTAAGCAGCGTCCACACTATGCCAATCAATATTTTAGATTGCTTGACATCGTCAAAGAGACTAGTGCCATTTTTAGAAATAAACGTTTTGAAGTGTCTATGGCGTGCCAACATACAGTCTTGACCTAGTTTCGTAGTGACTACTAAAAAAATATAACTTTGCAGTGATGCACAGCATATTCGCGCCGATCACAGAATCCAACGAATGGGCTGCGGTGGGAGTCTGACAAAATGTTGTCATTTTAATAAATGTCAAAATTGATTCAGACTCCCTCCACAGCTCATTCGTCGGATTCTGTAATCGTGGTGATTTCTCTTAATCAAATTTTTGAAACTAACAGTTTCCAATCCAATTCAATGAAAGAAACAAATTTCAGATAACAAAAAAACAAACAAAACAAATAAAGCACTTTTTTAGAGAATGACTTCTGTTAGGTCGCACTCCATTCCAAGTAGTATCGGTGCTGTATTTTGTCACTTTAAGAGGCCTCTTACCAAAATGTGGAACTAAGATTCGAAGATCTGACATATTATGTTCTTAATACATTTTTCTGCTTATTTTCCAAAATAAATTCAAAAAGAACCATCGTGTGGCAAATATGTGAACTAATGAGAGTCAATAAAATAAAATAATGACTTTTGTTTGGAAAATAAAGACTTTTATAAAATGTCTTATTTTGCAATAATAGGTTACTTTCTTATATGTTTTTGTGTTGAAACAATCTCAAAAATAACATATGTGTCATTTGGGCAAAGTAAGCTTGTTTTTTTCTTATAATTACACACCCAAAAATACATTAGAAAATTAAAAATGTTCATGTTTTTCTAGAGATGATTATTTAAAAATAGAGCCCAAACTTAAAAATTCCATCAGACGTTTTTCTAGTTCAATCTACTAACTATAAAATTTACTTGAATATAAAAGGTGTTTTCCACTCCAGTTTCTCAGAGCTGCTGTTGATACCGACCAATTTTGAGAAATATTAAAATAAAATAAGAAAAAAAAATGAAAATAAAAAGTGGTTCGACGTTTTCTTGTTTTAATGTCATTCTATCAGTAACTTTTTTGAGCGAAAGGTTGTATGGATTTCAAAAGCGTTCTTAACATTTTCCCAATTTCTCGTTTTTCTCAAAATTACCTATGGATGAAGGCCTATTATTATTATTATTTAAGATGAACAGGAATCATCTGCCAAACGGTTTCCAAGCGAATCGTTTATGTTATCAATTTCTAAAAATAAGGAACTCACACATCGCACCCATAGGTAGACGAAAATATTTTTAAGAAAACAAACTCCGACTTTTTCAAAAATTATAAGAAGAAAAAAACTATGTAGAAAGGTGATGCTCTGATCGGATTTCTAAATTAATAACGTGAACATAAAATTTCGTTACGTGCCTGCCATTGGTTCGCCATCCCTGTGCAGGGGTGTACGTGGGTTGTGCTAAGCAATTTTTGCATTTTTATTTAAATACTTAATTAATTTATGTTTTTTTGCACAAAAAATATTATTAATGCAGTGACCGATGAAATAAAATGGCCAGCTAAAAATTGTGCTGATAACACTCCTATACCTGATTACAGTTCTGTTGAAAAAGTTTGTCGATAGCCATCTATTTGAATTCGGGTCAACAAATATTGATTGATCACGTCTTCTCTAATGTGGTACTTTCAATCATAAACACAACTCGTAAAATTGTCTAGAGCTTGAAAACTAAAATTCCGGTTGATTATTAAAGTAAATATAAAACCGGGGCTCTCATCGCGTAAGACGATGATTGTCTGTCGACGTCGTTTTGACGATTGTTTTGTTTCATGTTACTCTCTTAGATAATTATAAATTTGAATAGAAAATTTCTTACAAGATTTAAAAAAAATAGTATGCCAATTTTGAGTTTTTATCAAAATAAATTTAAAAAAATATGTAGAGGAAGCTACCAACTGCTATATTTGTATATATTATCTATTAAATTATATATTTACGATGGCCACTGATTTACTGACTGACTCTGTAACGCTTTAAAATATTTTGAACATGAACAAATATGCGGGAACAAACACTTCCCGATGCCAAACACGTGTTAGTAAAAACCGTCGATGTTTTTAAAGATAGATGTTGAGTAGCCGCACGTTCGGGTAAGATGTAAGATCTCAGTGTTGACACTTTTTGGAAAAATACTTTTTTGTGTACCAAAAGTTCACTTTTTTGGTAAATTTTAATATATACCAAGCGCGTGTTGGCAAAATAACGGTTAATTTGTTAGAAAAAAGGTAATGAGAAGACGTATCTTCGAATAAAATGTCAGTGTTGCCACTTCTTTGGAATACAAATTTTACTATACTAAAATGGATTTTCTGGTAGTTATTAATATTTCAATCATGAACAAAATTGTAAAATGCTTCAAAAAACCAAACGAGTCTTGGGGAAAACCGGTTTATATTTAAAAAGATAGGTCAAGTCGGGGAAACGATTCCAGATCCCAAAAAGCGTGTTGGAAAAATAACGTCTAGTATCTAAAAACTAGGTGATGCATTTTTTTGGTTGTTTTTAATATTTTGGGAATGAAAAACTTGTGGAAACACCTTCAGAATAAAGTTTGGCCATAGTACCAGAAAATTCTCGTTTGGTAAACCGAAGCGATACCGAGAGATACCGCTCCAAACACTTTCGATATAGTATCATTCGGTATCGGCAAAAAAAAAATCTTTGAATAGTTAATATAATTAATTTATTACACATTTCTTGTAATTGGTTTCTAGGTTACGGCTCTAGCGCTTTGAATGATATTTTCACAGTTTTTCTCTTTAGAAGGGAGAAGGTTTATGCAATTCTTTAAATTAGAGCCACCCACTTTCACGCAGATTTTTATTTTGTTTCTCTGAAAATAATGATTTGGATGAAATTTTTAGGCTTGGTTCTTTTTGACTAGAGTGACTTTTTGACTTCAGTGAAATCCACTAACTGTGGATACCGAAACCGAGACGAGGCTTTGTTATACGAAACCAAACAAGACTGAGTAAAACGAGACCGAGACTTTACTGAAATTTTTCAATTTTGACATACCGAGACGATACTTACTAAGATATCGTTTGGTATTGGTGCCAGCCTAATTCCAGATACCAAACGCCTGTTTAGAAAATTATATTTTAATTTATTTTATGTCTTTAATATTGAATTAATTTAATTTTTGAAGCTCATATGGTTATTTTCTTACTTAGAAATTTATAATATATATGCATACATATCAGCAATAATTTTAATATATAGGTAATAAGGGTATTCATGCAACGTCGTAAGTTTACAAATTATGTAAAATGATAAGTTTACACGAAGTTTGCATGAACGACCTTTTTTAAACATTTGATAAAATGCTACGTAAATCAATCAGAGCAAGTCACAATGTGACGTTTGGATAAGTTTAACCAGTTTGGTTAATTTTACGCAACAAAATCTTTTGATAAGTTTAACCAAATTGTGTTAATCATTTTCAATACAAAATTTGACAGTTCATTAACCAAAAGATAAACTTAACCAATTTGTAAACTTATCTAAGGTTTTACGAAGTTGCATGAATACCCTTAATATATTAAGTATAAACTGTTTGTTATATTCATTAAAAATGTCGGGCCAATTTTTCAAGAATTAGTTAAAGTCTAATTGAAATTGCTGGCACCAAATTTTGTGAGTGCATAACCAAAATATGAAAATATGGAGTTCTATTAATCGAATCGTTAAAATTAAATTTTGTGGGCTTATTAAAAATGACAGAGCATCATTTCCAATTTTTTTGAAAAAAAATTGAAAATGAATTGAAGTGGTTGTACTCGTGGTACAGAAATTGTAAAACCTTTATTTTCAACCCATCGTCACCAATACGGATGTCGAAAAGTCCCGCCAGACTTTTGTATCCAATATCAAGATGCATGCACGTACAAACCCTCGAACTCAAACCCCACACAATTTTCTGTACTATTCAGGAGGCAGTAAGTATACGTACTTACTCATGAAACTAATAACGTAGCAGACCTGGAAAAATCTTGGCCTTACCCGGAGCCTGGAGATCAGAGTGCATTCCCGGGCTAAAATAACCCTGTTGGTAACCCTGAAATCGAGATTTAGGCAGATGGAGAGAAAACACAAACATCATATTTGGTGTGACCCACTTTTTTTAATCAAATTTTTCTTTTAAAAAGTTATATCTTTGGAAAGCTTAGATATTTCAGAACTAAGAATTTTGGTTTACATGTCTTGTGATGCGTAAATGTAAAAATACGAGACAACAGTATAAATGTTGTCAAAAAATGGACTTCACCACTTTTGCACTCACGGCCTCATTTATTTCATAAAATACGAATTAAAAAACAAAAACGAATAATAGAGGACTTCAAAAATAAAAAATTTCTTCAATATCAATCGCTGGGATTTTTTTTTTATTAATAGTTTAATTGTTGGAAGAAAAGAACAATGGGCAAAAATTTTTGGAAGATATGGTCTAGAAACAACGAGACAACTGCAATGCATGTCGTTGGATGGGTATTTTAATGTTTTACAATGGCCACTATTGCAGCTCAATTCAAATCACGTGGAAAAAGTGATTAGCTGTTAATTTATTAGTTTAGTTTTTAGACCAAAGTCTAGTTGCTTAGACAAAATAAATGTGAAATCGTTTATTATGAAAATCGATAAGTGCATTTTATAAAATTGTTCAGGAGAAACAAAACCCAATGGCCCAATGGCCTTACTAATAATCAAACACTAATGTCGACTACTAACTAACTGAGAGGTTAAAATAAAATGTGGAGCTTAAAATGATTTCTACCAATAAACAAGTTTACCCTTTTGCTAACAAAATACTCAGACTTTCCTTTAATCTACTACAATTTACATCAAACTCCATCAAACATGCTTTCAAAACCCTCACACTACAATAATCCAAATAAAAAAAATTGAAGAAGAAATACACAAACCCAAATGCAGTGACGCAGGGTGGGCCTGCAGTTACACGGCTAAATGCTGGAGCGCCCAAAGAAAGTTTGATTAAAAAAAGAATCATGAAGATGTTTTTATCATTTAGAGGAGCTATATGAATGTGTGTAGAGATTGTAAATCGTTTAAATAGTTAAAAAGGTTATTAAAATAAATAAAACAGTGAATATTTGCAATACGTTATTTTAACAAAATATATAAGACAACATGCGGTGCTGCATTAAATAATGTAAAAACACCTATAATTCGGAGTGAACACACTATTTTCACAGTAGGTTTTGCCTCATATTTTTTATAAAGTTATCTGAAGAGATGTTTAGGTAAATATGTTATTATAGAAATCATTTAAATTGATATAAAACTTCTTGAAAAAGATACAAAACTGACACGATAGAAAGGGCCAAGACAAAGAACGTAGAATATCTAAGAATATTTAATTGGCAAGGTTAAAAATAACAACGCACTACAGACACCAAATGAATTTGAGCGCCTTGTCACCAGCAACAAAAATTAATCCTACCCTGCTGGACGAGAATTTCTTATTTGACAGATGAATCTTAACTTTATCACTGAATCAAAGTATATTTAATTTATAAGAAATAAGCATTTTTCAAAGCTAAATATCATGAAATATCAATTTTAAACTATTCTAAGATAATTAAATTACCTAAAAAATATCACTTCAAATTATTTCATGTGGAAATATCAGACAAAACTAACTTGTGAAAAGAAATATTTGTACACTCTTTTTTATTGGTGTTTTTACTGGATTTTACGTAACACCGCATGTTATTTTATATTTTATGTTATAAAGTAATTTTATAATACTTTTTTTATTTAGTTTAATAAGCTTTTCTTACTTTAAACACAATTTATTATCTCAATACACTTTCCTTTAGCTCATCAAATGACAGAAGAATCTCAATTTGTTTTTTTTTTTTCAACGAGTGAAAAAAAAACAACTGTCAGAGTGGTTTCGATACCTGTGGAAATAAGTATTGCCGCATCTTTTTAGCAGTAAGTTTTTCAGTACTTTAGTATGTATAATATATTTAACAAGAAACATGAATATTTGGAAAATATTTGATAATTTTTTGGCACATCACGAGATTGATGTACGAAAACAAATTATTTTGCATTGATACTTTTTAGGAACAGTGATATTTTCCTTCCTGGGGGCCGATTCTGGTTCTGTGAAAAAAAGAATCGAGTTAGCTGTCAATGCTTTCACACTAGTTCCGATTCTGGTTCTGTGAAAATGTGGAACATCATGCATTTCTCTGGTCCCTTAAACAATACAAGAAAATTGAAAGAATCGTGCAATTTTCAGGAGAAGTGGTAAGGTGGTTTGAGCATCGATAGTATAGTTTTCATTCACAGAACAAGCATGGCTTCTTTGTGACAAATGAATCGAAAAAGTAAAAGCAATGCTCGGCAGTGAATGTGAAAACAATTTATTCGATTCACTTTTTCATAGAACTAGAATCGGCCCCTGTTGGTTTGATATACAAGCAAAAAAATTATACACATTTTACTATCATTGCGTGAAATCCAAATGTTCTGTCTCAATGTCACAAAAGTCAAAAAATTAATATCGTTAATTCGTTTTGAGATTCAATTTAACTTTCATCTAGACTAGATTTTGTTGTTTTAGGTCAGTAATTCATTTCTGATGTTGTTTCCTTCTCCTTTTTAATTCCAATGATATGTACATGAAACGACCACCTTGGTCTTCTTTTTTCAAAAGCATTTATCACTCTGACAATTACCTGGAAGTGTGGTTTGACGTATTTTTTCATGTGTTCAAAAAGCATTTCTAAATGAAATCGGGCAGTGAAAACTCTTGTAAGAAATTACTTGAAAGAAGCAAACCATTGGAGGACTTTTGAAATGCAAAATGATTGAAAAAGGAGTACTCTTGGTTCTTGGAGTGTCCAAAGAAAACGATACACAATTCACACTCAATTTGAAGTTTGTAGAGTTACCGCCATTGTTCATTCTGGGCTTAAATTGGATTAAAGTGATTTTTAATCCAACTTTTTCAATCGGATTTATCAAATGTAAACACCCAAATTTAAGCCAATATCATTCATTACAAAAAACATTTATTTGAACGAATCGAAAATATTGAATTTATTTGCGACTTCAATGGATGAATAAAATGGAATCTGATATAGTTTTCGGATGCAAATTACTTTAAATCTGGATTTAAGTTTTAATCTGGATTAAAGGATTGAATAATATGGGCGTTATACTTTTCACCAGACTTTTATAGAAAGTAGTACTTTTAGAATAGGAACATAGATCTGATTCACTTATTATGGTGTTTATTATATAAAAAATGTAAAACGAATGCTCAAAATACAAAACAAAACAAACATGCACTACATAAATAAAATTGCATAGCAATATTCGAGTATATTTTAGTAGTTATTAATACATAATACATATCGTCGGCTTAGAGTGTAAAGCAGCTAACTCACATCTTGCATTTTTTACAAACAAATATTTTAAACAAAGTGTTTGCAATATTTGAATAAAACCAAAATTACATTAAATATTTTTCAACACTCGTTATTGCCAAATTCAGTGAAATTGAAAAGATTTGATAGATTTTTGTATTTTTTAGCAATTTTTGAAGTGGTCTATAATGGTAAAAAAAAATGTGGAGTTAGGCGCTTTTACACTCTAAGCCGACGATATTATGGAGTAGCGCTACAGGCAACACTTGCACTGAAATGTCATTCCACTTATTATAATTACGATTTTAAACATGGATTTCTGTGTATTAAATTTTGACGTCTTATTAGTGTCTAGTCTGGCAGCTAAAGTGATTATTGGTATGTGATTTTTCTGAAAGATGAAGACTTTTATTTAAGCTATGACTAAATTTGATTATTAGTAAGGCCCATTGTCTTGTAATTTTTTCAAATAAACCTCAATATTTTTATTTAAATGGCTATTGAATGGTCACTGTAATCAGTTTGCAATACTTTTGATATAGCTTGGCAACTTTCTTTTTGCACTCATAGCCTCATTCCATCATTGTAATGTTAGATATTGACGTGAGTATTTTAAAATTAGATGTGCAACTTCTTCATTGTCAGTTGGGATCAAATAGACTTTATTAAAGAACAAAGATAAGTGGGTTTCTTTTGTTTTCGTATAAAAAAAAACAATTATCAGGTTTCCCTCAATCCAAAACTGTGATTGTTGCTTTTAAGTTTTGTTTGTTTTTAAACTTTTTTAAAATAAGCTTCGAAATGGTACTGAAGTTGTATAAAAATGGGTCATTTATTATGGGCTTTTGATTTTCAATTATCGTTTTAAACTGTACGACCGGATGAAATCGCAAACAATCATAGAGCTGCTGGAAAGTATGGTCACCCTAATTACATTTCAAATCATCATACAATCGAAAATAATAATTGTAAATCTATTCTTATGCATATGCAGCTATATAATGTGTGTGAGTATAATTATGCACATAAACACTCCCTTCATTCAAGTTTGTTATGACGTTACCATTTATGTTTGACTCCCATTAATGCTGTGCCTTTTTGGTAATTCAAAGAATTTAGTAAAAAACTTTCTGTTTTTCATGTTCCCCTGGTTGACAAAATCCATTTGCGATCGATTTTTCGTCGGCGTATACTCGTGCGGTAAAATTAATATACAGCAATTGCCCCACCCGCATTGAATTTATTCATTTTATTTCCCCCTAAACAAAGTACCAAGCTACTCAAACCCGTAGAAACGAGTAAATTCACATCGATCTGAGTCTGAGCTGAAAAGATATCTGTCACATAAACAAAATTCGTCACTTACACTTTACACACTCTGATCATAACAAAAAAATTATGATACGTATTTGGGTACGAATGCGGCTCTTTTGTTAATTTCTTTTCTCTTCTGTCAGCTGCCACAAAAAACTGAGTGGAATTTTTTTGGGAATTTGGTTGGGCCTACTATTTTTCATGCCAACCTGGTGCTCAGAATCCATTTGAGATCGATTTTCTTGAATATCAGTGGAAAAAAATTATTTGTGATCGTGATCAAGGGCGATTATCGTTATGATGATCGTCAACATCAGAAGTCAAAATGTGCCATGTGATCAAGTATGCTCGTGAAGAGTTTAATTTGTTTTACGCTACTCGGTATCGTTATTAGTGTAGTGAAGAGAGAATTTATACAAAACGATCGGCTGCTGTCGTTGTCGTCCACCAAATGCAGATCACTTTCAATTTCGTTTGAAAAAAGAAAGAGAAACTTGTTGAGGCAACGGAGCTTGTCGGCATCGGCAGATGGGGGAAAAAAGAATTCACTTTCAATTTCAGAAAGATCGATATACTTCCTCGAAAAATACCAGGCGAACATAAAATAAAGAAGAGAAATAAACTTACTCGCCGTGCGTCGTCGTGTCGTTGGTTGGTATTTTTTTGGTGAATAATTTTTGGATGTTTTTGACCGCGATGTGAATGTGAGTCAATAGTTTGTTGTTTTGACTTGATACTGTGTAAGCATGTGTTTACATCAATTATGTAGGAATTCGAAATGAAATGATTTTATAATATGAATAATGACGTGACTTTGCTGGGCCTTACTCTGGGGTTATGGTGCTAATAGTGAATTTGTATTTAAAAGTCGAAAGTTAGCCATTCCACATGACGATGATTTTTTGGAAGAGAAAAGGAAGAATAAGAAAAAATTTGATTAAGTAGCACATGCCGCATTTCCATACAAAATATAGAAACTGGTCCAATGATGGCTGGAAATGGGTGCTCTTCGGCTGATAGTTTTCGTTTTACATGATTAGGCCCCAGATTTTGTCTCGAGGTAGACGGCATGCAAGAAAAAGTGTGAAGAGCTATGGTGGGAGGTGGAGCCTACACGGAATTACAAGGGTTATTAAAAATTGATTCTTGACAGCAAAGCGGTTTGTAAGGGATATTTTGGAAGAATTTCTTGTATCATTTGCCCCGAGTACCAGCGAAAATTGTTCCCTAATGCAAGATAATGCTCGTTGCCACACTGTGAACAGAGTTTCTGCGTTTCTTCAAGAGGCCAACCTGAACAACATATCCTGACTTCCCTGCTCTCCTGATCTGATTCTTACTGATCATGTCTGGGAGATGTTTGGGAGACACAATAATTAAAGAAGGAAACTTCGAAGCCATCAACTTTCGAAGAGTTAAAATACACAGTTGATACACTTAAAGTTTCTTAAATCAATGATAATGAATATTCTAAGGTTTAAGGCTTTGAGCTTTTTTTTCTCAAATGATTCTCAACTGATCAAATTATAAAGCCTTGTCAAAAAAATAAAGAAAACATTAAATTTACCCAATTTTTTCACTTTTTGATAGCGTTTTTCTATATAATATACATACAAGAAGTTAAAAGAATTGAATGACATTAAAAATCAGTGTTCAAGTTCTATAGATTGATGATAAATCTGTCACGGAATACGAAAAGTTTTTATAAATCTGTGTGAAGTGCTGTTTCCTTAGGCGTGATATTTCTTAACGCCTATTATTGGTGCTAATTCAGTTGCTTTTGAAAAGAAATTTAAGTCTAATTTAAGTCGTGATTAGAATCTGTGTTCACTTGGCCCTCAAAAGTGTCCAATTTTTTTTTTTGTTTTTTTTTTTATTTTTTGAAAATATGACCGTTTAAATTGACCACTTTTGACCACCAACTTGTTTTTGACTACCCTTCGATTTTTTGTAATAGATTTCCTTTTTTTTACATTTCGAATTTTGAAAAAAGCTTTTGTTGTGAAAAACTCATTAATCTCAAATGACCAGATTAATTACTCTAAATCATCCACAAACATTTTTTTTAATCTTGAAATACGACCATTGTGAAAAACTTAAACATCTAAAATTACCATCCTTTAAAATTTCTCTAAAGTTAGATTAATTTTAAAGGGTGGTCATTTTAGACATTTAAATTTTCACAGTGGTTGTCTTTCAAGATTCATTTTTTTTTTTGGACTAGTAAGAGTAATTTTAAAATGACAATAGTCGTCTTTCAAAACTCGAAAAATCAAAGACTAAATCGAAATAAAAATTTAAAAAAAAATTGTCTAAGGGTGGACAAAAAGTGGTGGTCGAAAAGGGTCATTTAAATGGTCATCTTTTCAAAAAACAAATAATTGCACACTTTTGCGGACCAAGTGAGCACAGCTTTTGTGGAGCTCTGCAATGCCAATGACAATCAACCTAGTTGTGATTTGGCAATAACACTAAATGTGCTGTGAAATTGGTCAGCCTTATTGTGAGTTTCACGTGAACAACATTCCACGCGGCAAAATTGCCTTTTTCACTTTTCGCCTATTGTGAGTGAAAACGAAAATGACTCTTTTTTTTTAATACTCATTTCGTTCGACATGATTTGTAATCAGGAGCTTAGATTGTGACTTATTTTTTGACCGAGAATGAAAGAAAAACAGAGGGTACTGGTGTGTTTTGCGCAAGTTTTGTTTAGCAAGCCAAGTACAGGCAAAACTCATAATAGCATTTAAAATTCCGGGGAACAAACATCTTTCCAGTGAAATATCTTCCATGTGAAACTTACAGTAAGGCTGGGTATAAAAAATGGAACTCTGCTAAGAAATCCCAGAAGATTTGTTGGATTCGTCTCCACCCTGAATAGGAGAATAACTATTCAAATATCGGAAAAATTTACGGAAAAAATGAAATGCACTTTGGGTATTTGCTTTATTTATATAAACAAAATCAATTGAGTTTGAAAACAAATCAATTAATTATGAAATTTTGTTCTAACAAAATAAAATAAAAAACAATATGATACAGTCGGATCTCCATTTTACGGAATTCGATTAATGGAGGACCTGAATTTTAAAATGAATAAAACAGGATATATCTACTATCCGAGATGGTTGTCGGGGGAACAAAAATAGCATTTTTAGTGTCTGTAATTTTAGTGCATTTTTCAAAATTTTTATTAAAAGTCAGAAATGGTAATTCATTAAACTACATATGACTGACTGCAATTTTTGTTTAAATTGGTTTTATTTGATTTTATTTATTACGAACATTGAATATGTATTAATGTTTGAATTGAATGGTTCATGTCACAGTTACAGGCTTTTTTGCACTAAGAGGCCATCCATAATAAAATAAAAGCTCGACTGCAAAAGTTTCTTATCTGATCAGTTATAACGGTGTTTTTTTTTATGTTTGCGTATGAAGTTTGAAGAACGAAGGCACTCTGTTGAGTAAATTTGGAACACATTTGCGACACATTAAACGAATTAAAGTAAAAAGAATGTCATTGAAGTTTTTTGAAAATCTTTTACAAAGAATGCATCCTTTAAGTCTTTTGCTTGCTTTAAGGTCTTTTAACTGCTGGAAGTCTTTTTAATGCTTGAACTGTTAACTTCATGATGTCTTTTTAATACCTGGATTCTTTTTTGCCTTTTTAATCTTTTTATCACTAAAAGTGATATTGAAATTTATTCGAATAATTCTAAAGGAATCGAAATTAATCACAAAATTAAAAAAAAATGTAAAACTAAGAGAATTCATGCAGTTAAACGATTTCAATCAGTCAATAGACTTCAAGCAGTTAAAGGATTTCAAAGCAGTCAATTAAATCCAGTCAAAAGACTGCAATCAAAAGATTCAAAGAATTCAAATTCTTTGCATTGAATTCTTTTTGCTTTAATTCTTTTTTGTATGGTTTAAATGATTCCATTACTAATGACTTCAATGTTGAACGGGAATTAATTAATCGATGAAGTAAAACTGCTTATAAAAAGTCCCTCTCTTCCCGATATCAACATCTGAAGATGAACTCAAAATAAGTTGGAATTGTGACGTTGAAAAGTTGCATTTAACGAAGAAAATGCAAATTGCTTTGCAAAATCCATTAGCCTATTGTTTCTCCTATTGGTTGCAATTGAAAACTACTGGATTCTGGTTGATACTGCAACTGGTCTGATTTCGGTCCTTAGAAGTAACGAACTATCTAATTGAATTTTTAAGTTCGTTGATGGATGTTCCCAAATTACCACTGCACATTTTGGAGTTCAAAGTTAGGTTGTTCTCTGCAAAATGATGGCGAATCATGGTGAATTAACCGAAACAGTGAAAGGTTGGCGGTGTGTTCACTTCAGTTCAACTCATGAAAAACGTCCTCAAACTTAAAGGTACCATAAACAAAGGCAAGTTCCAAGGCGATGAAGAGGAAGCTATCATTTTAAGAATTCCACGAATACGAATTGCAAGTGTAGCGTTAATCAGGAATTGATTGTATTTCGCACGGAAAAACCTAATTTAACATTATCTTTAAGTTCTATTGATACAAAATGTCTAATCGTCTATGAATCGATTACATTTGCGAAGGGAAGGGTTTTTAGGTAGCTACACAATACAAAAGTAATTAATAATGAAAATGTAACTAACTATCAGCAAATAATTGAATTGAAAATATAATAATAATTGCCACTTTATACCAACCTTTCCCTCGAAAAAAAATCGTTTTTATCTTCCTAATTTTCACTTACATCAATTTTCGATTCACTCTTTGAAAAACTCAAACCAAAAGCAATTCCTTAACAATTACTGCTTATATCTAGGACACGTACGCGTAGATATACCTACTCGTATTCGTATTCTGCAATTCATTTTCTCAAACTCAAAACCCTAAAGTGGTAATAAGCCCAACGAACCATGAATTTCATATTTTCAATTTTCGCTGAAAATGCATTCATATCCTTTTGTCCTTCAAATTCAGTGCATACAGAGGCACACAATCATGAGATGATGATGCTGATGGGTCTTCTTTTTCTCTTCTCTCTCTTATACGCTGGATGTCTGCTAGTGCTGCTGCGATGGTACTTTTCCTTATCAACTCTTTCACTGTCACGTTCACGTTTTTCAGCCGCTTGTATTTCATCCCGAACCCCATGCCGGTGCCCGTTCGGTGGTTCCTCGTACCGCAGTCAATTAACAATGGCACAAAAGGATCTCATGCTCATCTCTCAGAACCAACTCAGACCAGCCATCAGAGAAGCCAGCCCTTTACAGAAGCTTTATGCAATTCAACTCATAAGCAAATTATCCTGAATATACACAAATACGTATATATAAAAGTTTGCTTACACAAAACAAACACACAACACACACTCACGTAAGCCAACTACACTACTTTATTATTATTTGCACTAAGGAAGGTCCTTTTACGATGATGATGATGATGATGAGTCTCTAGAGGGAATTCAGGCTCTGTTGGAGGAACGCAGAAAAAATGAATAAATACAACAAACAAAAACGACCATGTTGTATCCATCAGATTCACTCGTGCATTTCATATTTGCACATCGCGGCGGCGGTGCGCGCATACGCTGATGCCGCTGCAAACTATGAATTGCAAAACATTACGGAAGGATATTATACATACGAGCTATACGAGTCCTTCAACATATCCGGCCAAGAGACGATTGGGTGTTTCGAGGCAGAAGAAGAGAAGTGCATTCGAGTGGGGTCTAGGGCAAGGGTAAGGTGCACTTCCTTAATTTTGAGCCCGTTAAAATAAGCTGTCGAGCTGTGAAGAATTTAACTTTACCCTTATGGAATGCAAAAACACCCCCTAAAAAATATTCGTGAATTTTGTTGAAATCCAAGAGGTAACATTTTGTCCCGAAATGAAACCAATTACGGGATACGATAATGTTGGACCAGGTTACCAGGCCAAGCCTTAAGATAAACAAAAAATTACTTCCCGAACCGATGATGTATGAAAAAGTTCCAATAGGTCTTTGGTCCGAGGTTTTAAAGAATCTGAAGAAAATTTTTATCAACGATTTATGACTACAATTTCAGTAAAAGCGAGTTTTTTATAGCGATCAGTTTCACTTCAGTGATGTGCGCTGCTGATGCGAAACGAAATTTTTTGATTGGTCTCCAAAAAGACAGCAAAATGCTTACGAAATCACAGCGAAAAATATTAATTGATAGTTTCACCAATTCAAAAACTGAAAAGAATTTATGTCAACAAAAACACAAATACAAATGCCATTTAGTGCGAAAAAAGAGTGTAGACTTCTCCAAATAATCAGCTCTAAAAGTAAATTTTGGTAAAGGTACTCGAACAGTTTTCTGCAAAACTAAATTTTCCGTTTATGGTTTGGTTTCATTTTTGTATGGGATATTTCAAGTTTCCCTAAATTTTTGAGACTCAGTAGGGAAAGGACACAAGATACAAGCTTAGATCACTACTTTGTAGAATTCCAGAGTTGTAAAAACTATTTCAAAGCTGCTCAATAAATGCAATTTTGGTTAAGGATTTCAACAAAATATTTTTTATCATTTAGAGGTTTTAACTGAGGTCGACTTATTCTCAAAAAGAAGTTCATACTAGTCAGAATTGGGAAATAATGATAACTTTTTTGCAAATTTGTTTCAACATGTTATAAGTAATTGAACTTTTTTCAATTAAAATTGCACATAATTGTAATTGAAAAACACAAGTAAAAACGCAACAAGAAATTTGCCTATTATATTATTATTAATTTAATTATTTTCAAAAAGAGATTATTTAAATTGAGAACCTGATGAAAGTGAAACAAACATATATTTATAAGTTTAAACAAAGAGATTTAACACGGCAGGGAACTATTTGTGCAATATTAAATTACATTTAGTGTAATGATTACTGAAAAAAAGTAATCATTTAATTTTTTGATAATCACTTTTGTTTTTTTATTACATTAATGTATTTGAATCACAAGTAATAGACACTTTTCAATAGCATGAAATTAGTAATTGAATTTCTAAAACTACATTTAAAAGTAGTTAAAAGGTGTTCTGAGATCCCAATTACAAATAATCTAAATCGAACTTTTTTATCATTACTTCCCAACTCTGATACTGGTCCAAATCAGAGGTTTCATTCTTCAAGCTCCGAAGCTTTATTATACACAAACGCATTTTGTGTATCTAAAAAACAAGAAAAAAGTTCTTTAACATAAAGTATGTAGTTCCGAAAGCTTAAAAAAGCTCTTCAAAGACAATAGAGATGTTCTCAAAACCAGAAAATATTTTATTCAAAGTTTGAAAAAGCTCTCAAGTTAATAAACTTTTCATAAGATGATCAAAACTGGGTCCCGTGCCAAAAAAAAACACAAATGTCCAACAGTTCTCATAGTGGCAGCACTGTCTAGACCTAATTCCCTTTAGTAAACCCACAGAGCTCTGTATAATGATGAGAACTTTCAACTTCTTCTCTATTTATATACCAACATTTTAGAATTCTGTCTATTTCAGAGTGCAAGTAAGGGTTATAATGTTGTATAGCAACATAGAAAGTAAACACCCAACACGTCCGTAAAACTCTTCTTGATATTGTGTTCCATTAAACCATCCGATATCAACATTCCTTAAGAGTGCATTCTCCCCTTAAGTTCAGAGTTGAGAGTTGAATGCCGTCAATTCTTTTTATTGGATTCCATAGAGGTATTTAGTGTTCTCATGTGTATGTGTGCACAGTTGGTTTCTTCCTACATCACTCATGGACTATTCCTATAAAAATGTGCAATTTCGATACAACAAACTATGCAATCCACACTGCTGCTTTATAGCCATCAATCGATAGCACAAAACACAAACCCATTATACACGACGAGGAGCCATCACCCAGAGAGAGATCTTCGACCCACCACAATTCCAACGTCATCTGAGAATGGCAGTTTGGCCGGAAGGAGCAAACAAATATTAAAAAAAAAAACAAGAAATAAATACAAATTCAAAAGAAATAACGACGAGAAAATGTTGCAGAATAAAAATACATTTTCAGTTAATGTTTGTTGTTTTATTGAATTCCTCACCACTGGCACTGGGTGGCGCTATTGCCGGGTTTTATTACATACTATGATATGAAGGGTCGGGAGATTTTTGGTCTCCATAGTAACATTTGGTTCTTTCTGAAACTCCTATGATGGCAGCCGGATGTTAATACAGATCTGACAGATTTTAATGAAATTTTTTTCAGTTTGACAGGTGGTGGTGGTCGGTGGTGGTGCTTCAAGGTCTTTTGTATATTTAAGTAAACGCCTTTTGAAATATAAAAATAACTGAATTTGTTCTTGCTGTAATTGTTCCTTTTTTTTGTAATTTTACAATCCGCTACCCACTCTTCATATAGCTCCGACTCCAAACGAGACGACAACGACCAACAGAACAGTCTGCTAGGCGCTTAAGAGCGAAAGAGGCCAGATGCATTAAAAAGTGCATTAAGACTTGAAAGAAAGTTTTCGAAAAAAAATGTTGTTTTCATCGTTTGTCGTCAGTCTTGCGTCCTTGATGTTGTTCGAGTGGAAAATCGGGCTTTTTTTACTTAAAGTTGTTTTGAACACAGTGAGTGAACGGTTGCTATTGGTTTTTTAAACAAAAAACAAAGTAAAAATAAAAAAAAATTGTTTCAGAAAAATAAAATAAAAAAGGAAAACTTTCAAGGTATACCAAGAAGATAAGGACCTTTGAATAGATTTTTTTCTTTGTACAAATTTTATTGTTCCATAATAAAGGATGCAAAGTTTTGTTCAGAACTTGACCGGATGTCATTAAATTTCTGCACAGGTGAACATTAGTTTTTATATACAAAGTTACTAGCTGACCCAAACCGACTTTTCGTAAGAGATTTTCTTACTTTATCCATAATTTTAGAAACAAAAAAAAAACTCAAATGGCCTTTAAGGACCAATGGTCTAATAGATGCATTTGTGTGCGTTTTTTTTTTTTTAAATATATTTCAGATACCAATAAATACCTAGAGCATTTTTCACGTCTAGAATGTTTATGGGAGGGAACATTTCATTGGCAACAGTGTCCAAGTTAGCCTTCACACTACTACTTAATTACTAGTCCGGATCAAAATCTATGAAAGGTCTTAACCTTTCTCCTCTATACGATCCCGAGTCTACTTCCAGTCATCTAGACGAAGCTTTCTGGCAATTAAGTTGGTTTATTCCTTAAACCTGAGGTCTTCTTCGTTCTTTTGAACCCCTCGGCTGGGATTAAAAGAATATCTTGGCTGGAAAATTATTGTTCATTCGTTCAATGTGGCCAAGTCAATGTAATCGATATTTTAATTTTCTAACTACGTCCACATCTTGATTTGTGGTTTTATCTTCTCCTCTATTCGACCTACTTGCACACAGTAACTTTTTGTCCTATATGGTTGACAGATCTTTCACTGTTCTTTGATAGCATTTGGTTTTGTCCTCGTTTACTTGAAGACCTACAAGTTTCGCCTGTTCTTCAATTGCCTTGAAAGCCACTACACTATAATGACCTAAGAAGAGCTTTTCCCTAGTTGCACATTGCATCGCATGAACTCAGTTTTGAGACTCAGTTTTGAGGTATCAAAAAGAAAAATTATGTTGAAAAAGTATTTTTTTATAAAATTTTGATAGGTATGTAATACTCGTATGACGTGTGTTTTTGCTTGTCCAGGGGGGCTTAGTCTAGTTAGTTAGTTAGTTGACATAAACTTTATTTAATAATATTATTTGAGTACAATTAACAGTTCGTTTTATACTAAGTTTAAAATGGTTTGGCCGAAGGCCGTGTACAAGATTGACAAATTCATATTTTGTATCATATAACCATCGTGTTATTAAAAATCTCCTTTAGTAATGCGCTGTCTATAACTTAGTGTGGTTGTTGTATATTTGTACAAAGCTTCCCAGCCAAGGTTACCGTTCAGAATGTTCAACACTGTATTCATATCCATTGTGTTTACTCTAAAGTATATCTAATACGGAACTCCTTTAAAATGGGACATCTAGCAATGAAATGATACACATTCCCTCTCTCCTCTAAATTAAGCAGGTCACACAGAATTGGCGAGTCTTCCCGATGGGGAATGTAATTTAACTCAAGTAATTCACCTCTTTTTTTAAAAATTATGTTCAGAGTAAATCGATTTTGGAAGCAAAGCAGCCAGTTTAGGCAACCCATCATCTTCCATCTCCAATACTCTTATAATGTAGGTATTCAAAATGCAGCTTAAGAGTGTCTAAAAATAACGGTGGGACTTTTGTTTCTAAGTGCAGCATATAATTTGATGTGTACTAGAAGGTAGGCGAAAAATTCGTTTTAGAAAATATCTCAAAAGCCTTTCAACGTGTTCAAAAAGACTGCAAAAGTCTATAAGTCTGCATACCAATGCAAGTGGTCAAATCAAAATTTAGCTAAGACATTGGTAATCAAAGCCAAACGTATTTTTGTTCATTAAAAGTCAAACAAACAATTAAAAAAAACACACAAAAAAATAAACTGAAGCTTAATAAACAGGTTATCTGACCACTACATTTGATTAACTCAAAAAAAAATTATCTTTGAAAATGAGGACCTTCAATAAAACACAAAAAAAAAACAAACAAAAAAAATAGTTTGGTGTCAGTTCTTACAATACCGCAATTACGGTACTGTAAAAAAAAATTATTTGCAAACAAATATCGAGACAAAAACATAAAGCTGTATAATGCTTTTTGTTTCAAAACAATATGACCACTAATCACAAAGGTACAGCTTTTTAAAAAAACGCTAATTAAAATTGAAACAAAATTTGTTCCTTTAATTTCCGTTTATTTTTATTTATTTTCCCGTGGGTAGGTGCAAAACCTGCATATCAGGCTCTATGAGGACCAAAAACGCGTGCTCATAGAAGAGTGAGATTCTTACTACACTAAGACCACCTCCACTTCCCGATTGCAACTAAGTTGAAACTTATCTAGCAATTTGTGTTGCAGGTTACTTTCCGGTTAAAGTTCCTGCTAAATTTACGATTTTAAAGCGGTTTTCTGTTCACCGCACCAAGTCGGAAGGTTTTGTTCTTCGCAGACGGCGTACTAAATTCGACTCGTCAAGAATGTCAATAATCGTTGAATTAGCGTGTTCTAATAGTCGATTTCTATGTTTTCGCGCGAAACATTTTAATTCGTCCCGGACCGTAGGAATACCGAGATCCCTGTGAAGATCTTCGTTTCTTATATACCACGGAGCATTAACAAATGACCTAAGCAATTTATTTTCAAGCGTTTGTAAGTTATTTAAGTTTGTATCGCAGGTACAACCCCAAAGTTGTATACCATAAGTCCAAACAGGTTTAAGAACCTGTCGGTATAAAATCAATTTATTTTCAATACTAAGCTTTGAATATTTACCGAGTAACCAGTTCATATCTCTTAATTTACTTTTTAGTATTTCGCATTTCTTTTTCACGTGAGGCTTCCATTTTAATTTTGCGTCCAGAGTCATCCCCAGATACTTTGCCTCATTTGCAAATGGAACACCAGCGGTATTAGGAAAGACGGGTAATCTATTTATTTTTTTATACGTAAAGTCCACGTGGACTGACTTTTGTTCATTGAGCGCTGTTCGCCATATTTTTGTCCACTCATTAGCATTATTAAGAGCATTTTGTAATTTAATTGTAGCTTCGCTAATCGTTTTGCCTACTGCTAGTATTGCAGTATCATCAGCAAACGTGGCTACAATAGTATCTTCAGTTTGAGGTATATCGCGTGTAAATAAAAGGTACAGAACTGGACCTAATACACTTCCTTGTGGTACCCCAGCCACTATGTCTTTGATATCAGAATAGTCATTTCCGTGTCTTACACGAAAAAGTCTTTCATTTAATTTTTCCGTTTAGAATGTTGTAAAGTCCTTCCAGGCAGAACTTGTCTTAATTTGAATTTGAGGCCTTCGTGCCACACCTTGTCAAACGCCTGCGACACGTCCAAAAAGACAGTCGAACAGATTTTCTTTTCTTCAAGGCTCTCTCAATTACGTTAAAATGTTAAATGTTTCCTCTAAGAAATCGGCGAATATCGTCGCTTTTTCTTTGTCACTTTAAGCCCATTCATTTTGACTTTTCTTAATCGGGGCACTGGAAGCTTTATTTTTTTTCGTTGTTTTTATAGCTTTCCAAAGTGAGTAGTTGGATTCTTTTCCCGCTGTCAAGCCTTTAAGGTAGTTTTAAACTTCAAGGTTTTTGAAATCGGATATCGCCGTTTTTAACATATTACTCAAGCGATTTAAATAAGCTTTATGTTAAGGAGCACGGGTTCGCTGCAATTTCTTACATACTTTTCGTTTCTCTTTCACTAAATCTTCTATTTCCTCCTGATATTTTATGTCTTTATAGCGAGGCATTAGCCTTTGAATTTTCGTGACAAGTGTTTAATATTCTAACACAAGAAAAAATGAGTATATTCACATGCGTTTTTGATCCTTTTATTGTTTTTAATGTACAACCAATTATCGTAGCGAGAGTTTGTCGGTATCGGCACAATATTGTGGATCTGGCCTTATTCACCTTGATGCCTGGCCAACACTTACATTGATATTTTCTTTTATTATTTATTCACACCAACTTGGATTTATCTGCCTGTGTGAAACCAGGGCGGGCCATTTGTTAAATCCATTATTTGGAATTTATTTTCAAATTTTATTGATTTCAAATCATTGACTTCTAACAATTTTGAATGCAATTATATTCATTTCAATGCATTCTGACAGCAATTTATTCTTCCACAATTCTATGTTATCACATCTACACAAAAAATGTATAAATTCAAATAAAATGTATCCGAATCAAATTCTCATCTTCGTCGAGCTTGCTGCCATTAATTTCAGAAAATGCTCAATTTAATTGTCTTCTAGGACGTAAAATATTAGTGCCTACCGATCGTAATAATAATAATTGACGTCAATTTAAAAACCATTTTACCGCAAGCTTTGACATTTTATTGCCAACAACCTCACAACAAAATGTTTATCAATAAAATATATATTTACATTGTACCTATCCATTTGAAGTTATCATCCGCCATTCTCCCCCATAACATCCCCCAACCAACTTAGGTATGCTTCTTATTCAAGACTCAATAAATTCTATGAGGTAAAAGTAAATCGCACCTTATATAAACCAATCCCCACCGCAGCCACACACCATTTCTTTTAATATTAAGAAAGTTAAGTAAAAATAAAATAATAACATTTTTTCTTGTTGTTTTTTTTTTTTTTTATAGAACTCACAGTGGCGCTAAAAGACGTCTACGTGACCGTACCAACTGCCGTTAAACGTGGCGATAGCGCAATGCTGGCGTGCAATTACGACATCGAAAATGATACCCTATACACAGTGAAATGGTACAAAGGCCGGCGGGAGTTCTATCGCTATACACCCAAGGAGAATCCGGCGATGAAAATCTTCAAATTACCCGGAATTAATGTTGAGGTAATCGAAATTTATGTAACTGTTTTATATCTAGATTGAATGGTATGTATACCATAGGTAGGTAGGTAGGTAGGTAAGGTATAAAAAGGTGAAGCTAGGTTGGAGTTCCTAGTTGAAACGTCCTTTCCGTGTCGTTTCATTGTGGCAGAGGCTCTATATAGCTTCCTTTCCAATAAAAATGTTTCCCTTATTCTTGCTGGCTCCGATATGTTCCAAAGCACACACGTGGTTATTGCCCCTGGCTAAGGATATGAGTTTTAACGAATTCAGGGAAAATAACTTTAAATAAAAAAAGGATTACCCTACCTTTATTTTTTTTTCGTTATAAGAAAAACCTCACATAGAGGCTGAAGGGAGTAATATTGTAGGTTCCGGTGTTTTAATATCCATGAAATGGTGGAAAGAGACATAAGTGTTCTTTTCTCTGGAGGATCCGTATTTATTGGATTCACTTGTTGTACAAACGAAATTTCTCCAACTGCTACTGACAGGAAATAATTGCAAATAAATATTCAAATGACTTCAGGTATGTGAAATATCCATTTATCAAGTGTTGAAAAACTAAGCCACTGTCCATTTTGTGTAGATAAAAACAAAACATAGCTAAACAAACGCACACACTACCTACCCACCGGTGATATTTATGGTTTATATAAAAAAGAACTGCTCCTTGTTTGATTAACTCCACAGGATCACCGCAGGGAAATAAAATAATTCATATTTATTTGGAAATTATATTTTGTTTTCTCCTTTTTTTTGTTGGAATGTTGTAAAATATGTTTTTTAATAAAAAAGTACATTATTTTTGTAAACGGGTATACATTAGGTAGGTAGGTTGGTACATATATGAAATTAAAGGAAGAGAGTATTCCTTGAGGCATTGTCACGTAGCAAGGGTACACATTCTGATGATTATTGCTAGGAAAGTTAGAAAAGATTTTATTCAACAAATTTATATATTTTATTGTGAGCATAAGACGTAGAGAGGATATGTTGTTTCAAACAGGAGAATTCGCTTGGAAATTAAAATATTGGCTCATTATTGAAGTCTTGGTGAATGCAAAGAAATAACATTGGCAAAGCTTCAAGACTACAAAATATTGAAGGTTTACTCTGAATGAAGCCCTAAGGTGATTTAAGGATGTGATTAATAATTGCCAGCAAACAAAATTCTTTAAGGTACACAAAGGAATATTTTTGGCGTAATTGTACCGAACGTGGCTATCAGGTAGATATCCTTATTTGTTAATCGGACAGGTTCCGACCAAATGGGTTATTAAGTGCTATAAAAACTAAAAGGTTGACTCAGTGGTACAATTAGCTCTGGAGAGTTTTGTCTTGACACAGTAATTTGTTTTTGACTTGTTTGGATGACAAGGATATGTACTGAGTGAAATCAGTGGAAGGAACTCCTACGGGTGGGCATTCAATTCACGTATTTCAAATTAGCATTTTGAAATTTATCAAGGCCATTAATGAAGTACCAAATATGAGAACAAGTAGGTATTGATTTTGTATCAAAATTCAAGATTTAAATCAAAACTCAAGTCATGAGAATGTACGTAGTCGTGCCTTAATCTGTTACAAACGTTTCATAGTGAATTTTTCCCAAGAGTTCGCTTGCAATCACTTGTTATACAATTTATCATAAATAAAGAACAATAAGCTTAAAAATAGGCCCCAGTTTGAATGTTGATTCATTGAATTTAACGCAGCACAGAACGTCAAAGATTAGAGGACTTAGTAAAAAAAACTTATAAAGTCCAGGAATATCGAATTCGTTAACTGAAAAGCTCTCAAGTCGTTATTTCGTATAAGTCGTTTATTCGAGTAGGGTTCAAGAAAACTTTTTGGAAGGTAAGAAAAGCCTAAATCTAAAAGGTCGTGGATACAGGCGCGGTGGTGAGAACTGTGGTGGCTCGCATTCGAAGAAAACTCTTTCGGCAGTAGAAAGTGATGGCCAGGTAGATAAAAATAAGACAAAGACCAATGCTGTGACTCATTAGAAATGACCGTGGGATAAGAGCCTTCCAGACTACAACAGGGTATTAACTAAGGGATGTTCTAAGATAAATTACGCTAACAAAAAACATCGAAAAATGTGTTCTTCCGCTAAAACAATTTTCTCCGTTGAGAACAAATATAACAAATGAAATGATAAAGTACACGCAACGGACTCATGAGAATCTAAGAATACGATTGCTAGGATCCAGAGAGGCCATTATCACGTAACTTTTCTGACGACCGTCGCGTCGTCTTTACGATAGTCATGAACCATATCGTGAATAGTTAGCTTCAAGTGATACTTATTGCTCTCGTATCGTCTACCGTTCTGCAAAACATTTGTAGGGTTTTAATTTCATGAACATAATTTAGTGGTTTTATATAGACTATAAATGTATTGTTATTTGATGAAAAATCCAATATATGTTAATAAATATTTAATGTTAGTAGTATTGTCTCAAGTTTATTGTTCCAAAAAAAAAAAAAGTTGTGAACCCCCAGGATTCGAACCCAGAACCATTCGATTCGATCCAAACGCATCGATCAGAAAATTCCAATCCATAATAGGTGTGTTTCTTTGTTTGTCCGAATGGGTTAGGATGAAAAAAACGACGTCGGGGCTAAGCAATTTACATGTTAAATGGTTTTTCGAAAGTTTTTATGAAAACTCCATTTTTTTCTGTGATGGCGGCACTTAGGTCCCGATGTCGTTCTTTTAGCCCGATTCCCCTGGGCTTGCAAAAAAACACACCTTATATTCCATCAAAATGTTGCAAGGACACTTTTTAGGTTTTTAAAACCATAAACTAGCAAACTATAATGACAATAAACGATTATAAACGAAAATAAACCGTTCTAATTGTAGATTATATTGACATATATTATCGAGAGTTCCAAGTTCTCTTCTTTTTCCTATTATTCGAAGTTTAATGTTGTAGATCTGTGTAGGTATTTTTAAAATTTTAAAAGCTAACTTTTGTTCAGATATTTAACACAGCAAAATACAACCAAGCCAATAGCTAAATGGATGTCGTGCATTCGCTATCGATTAGACGATAGTAAATGGCAGTTTTTTTAATTACGCGAACTAAAAAGTAACACTTTTTATTTTGTACTGTAAATGGACAAATAACGGTTATTAGTTAATATTTCAGCAAACATCCTTTTTTTAAAAAACTAATAAGTTTTTATTGTTGCTTATAATATTCTGGTCAAAAAAGATTATAACACTTTTTTTTTCGAAGAAGCAATAGGTTTTGAAAAAAACGTACACAAACGCGCTCATTACCTGTTTTACCAAGTCAAAATGAAGAAAAAAATAAATTAGAGTGAAAAGCTCTTATTATAACGTTGGTGCACGTTTTTCTACGGAAAAAAGTGTTATAATCTCATTTGTCCAGAATTTTATGAGCATTAACATAAACTCATTGGCCCAACATTTTAAACAATTAAAATCAACTCTAAATCACTTTTAAAATGGAAGTCTGCTCTAAATACAATTTTTAAAACGAGAGTCAGCTTTCTCGCAATTTTAAACGACATAAAGTACACTTTAACGCTAAAGCACTCGTCTAACCTTAAAAGCAGCGAAATCATTTTTTATCTCATAAAAAGTATACTTTATTGACAGAGAAAAGTTATTTCTCGAAAAGAGAATTGAAGGGAAGGGGTTTTCAAAAGACTTTTGATGATTTTTGACTTTATTACAAGCAAAAACATACTAAATGAGAAGAAATGTAATTAAACAATCTTTAATTTTGCAATATTGTAGCTATGAACACAAATACACTGTACCCAATAACATCCTAAAACTTAAGGAAATTGCAACAATTCCCTAGAGAGTGGAACAACAGTTCAACTAAGCCAAAGACATATATGTTTTGTCTCGTAGAATATAGTACAATGATATCTAAACAATCACAATCTACTTATGAACCTAATGGCACTTTCACTGTATATTTTTTTTTATTTTATCTTTCGAAAAAAATGTTTGTGTTCATTTAAATTTGCTTCTGTTGTGTAGCTGTGTCTCTTTCTTTATCTGTCAGATTTGGGCTTGTTCAACATAAAATTACTTACGTTACGTTGCGCATTTCAATCTAGTTAGAAGAGTTGTTTAGTGCGTTTAAAATTTAGAAATAGTTTAACAAGGGCTCGCAGTAAAACGACTACGTTAACTAGAGTCGGTTCTTTTCCTTAAACGAGCAATTTTTAAAATTTTGCGCCATTAGTTTTTCGCAAAGAAATAATATCTGCTGAGATATTAACAAAAACCCGTTATTTGTCCATTTACTGTCAAAATAATAAGTGTTGCTTTGATACGCTATAACTTCAAGATTAATAAACCTACAGAGTTCGCTCATAGCTCATTTTTTGGAAAATTTTATTGTCTTAATGTAATTTTTTCATGATTTTGTTGTAAAAGGAAATTTCATCGAGTTGCTGAACAAAAACCAAATCACTTTCTTTTTCAAGATGGCGGTGTTCCCCTTACCCCAGACACCCCAAAATCTTGGTTTATTAAGAAAAGATGTAGCCAAAGTGAAATCATACAAAAATTTAAGCCCATCGATTAAAGAGATTTTTAATAAATTTTTTGACGAAATTCACTCCACCGAGAAATTCTTGCATGATTTTCTCAGAATTTATTGCTTGTATGAAAAAAAGTATGTTAATCTTTTTTGTGTAGAATGACATAAACTACAATTTGTATCTTCACTTTTTTTCAAAAAAAAACTTATAGTTTTCGAGAAATTAAGAAAAAACTGAACTTTACCCCCTTTAGTCCCCCTACAAAATTAAGTCCAAATTATTTTTGGACGTAAAAAGTTTTTGCATATGTTTTCAAATTTTAGGCTTTTTTTATGGGTAAATTAATGATTTAGCGGATGGCTTAGGCTAAAGCAAACAATTTTCGCCTTGAGTATTACACTATTATTTATTTTTTCGTATTGAACTGTAAATTATGCTTAACGAATAATCAGAAAAAGAAAACCACATTTTTTCAATAACTTGAACGTATGTTTGTAGAACTTTTTTTACTTCACAACTATGAATTAGGTACACATGTAAGACTAGCCACGATGCCAGAAAAGTCTCGGTATCGTTTGGTATCGGTATAGGAAACCAAAACGATACCGAGACGATACCAGCTCCGAAAGGATACCGAGACTATACCAAACGATACCGCATTTTTTGGACCGAAATTTACCGATACTCTCGGTAGTATCGTTTGGTATCGGCAGAAAATTTGAATATTATTATTAATTTATTACAAACAATCAATTTTTGTTATTGGTTTCTGGGAAAAGAATCTTATGATTTAGATGACATGTTCAGAGCTTTGTTTTAGCAGGGAGAAGGTTTAGGCAGTAATTTTAAGTAAAACTGCTCGCTGCCACGCCCATCTAACTTATGCTAAAGCCCACAATTGGGATGAAATTTTCAGACTTGGTTTCTCTTTAGTGATGACACCCGCGTCAAAATGTTTTTGTCGAATTCCTAGACAGAACTTTACTTAGACATTGTGCAACAAGCGTTTAAAAAATTGTTAATTCAACATAATAAACTTCAGTTAATAAGATTTCAGACTAAACTGAAACCAGACAAGACCGATACCGATAATAAGACTTTGATATACGAGACCAAACGAAACTGAGTTATACGAGACCGAGACCGATACCGAAACGATATTGAAATTTTTCGATTTTGACGAAACCGAGACGATACTTACAAAAGTTTCGTTTGGTTTGGTATCGTGGCCAGCCCTATACACATTTAAAAAAGCGGAACGCAAGATAATAAATAAAACGAATTTGAGTTTAAACACAATATAATTCTTATCTATTTGGTAAAGAATTACACCTACCTAAACCTGAACAACTTGGCAAACATGAACACGCTCGGTTTTTAATAGTTCACGTTACCGCGAATCAGGGCCGTGCCTAGGGCTGGGGCAATGGGGCAACTGCCCCAGGCGCTTGGTTGTGAAAGGCGCCACGTGTGCCGTAACTGCTAATGTCTGGCCACGTTCCATGAAAGGCGTGACATGTCGTGAAGGCTGACAAAAGGCGAGCTTACTTAGTAAAAATTGAAAAATTATTATTGCTATTATACTGACCAAAAATTGAAATGGGTTTGGGTACGATATGTCGATAGAGTCGATTTTTATAATCTCGGTAGCAAACATTTCTAGTTTTTTTAAAGACCGACTGAACAAAAAATATACGGAATTTCACCCAAATTTCGACTATGATCGACATTTTATGAATCAAGATTTCAAAAGTCGATATTTTGAAAGCCATGTGCAGTTTCTAATACGTCATCTGCCTTAAAAATGATTCATTGTTAGTTTTTCGGTCTCCAAGTTGTGTTTGTTATATGAAAATAAAATAAAAAGAATTTTTGTTATATTTTATAGTTTTGTTTGTTTATTTACTAATTTATATCACAACTTAATTTTGATTTTTTGCTACGCGTTTCGGAAAGTAAATTTCCATCATCAGGCGAATTTTTGGTAGATTGAATTTGTTGTTAGATTAGTTGTCATCTGTGATTATATTTAATGTGGATTTATGTTTTTGTCTTCTTTTATCTCGTGTAGTATGTTACTGCGGTATCGAATAGTGCGTTTGCTTTAAATGTTAATTTGTCGTTAAGTAGTTTGTCCTGTTTTGTTTTGTTTGCTTTGTAAATCTCGTACTCTTCTAGTGCGTCTAGTAGTCTTCCCTTTTTACAAAAGTGTAATGGGCTGAAGTTTTGGTCAAAGTCTGAATAGTTATGTTTGTTGTCAATTAAGTGTAAAGCGTAGTTTGATTTTGTGTTAGGTTTTGGTAAATGTACTACGCTTTACACTTAATTGACAACAAACATAACTATTCAGACTTTGACCAAAACTTCAGCCCATTACACTTTTGTAAAAAGGGAAGACTACTAGACGCACTAGAAGAGTACGAGATTTACAAAGCAAACAAAACAGAACAGGACAAACTACTTAACGACAAATTAACATTTAAAGCAAACGCACTATTCGATACCGCAGTAACATACTACACGAGATAAAAGAAGACAAAAACATAAATCCACATTAAATATAATCACAGATGACAACTAATCTAACAACAAATTCAATCTACCAAAAATTCGCCTGATGATGGAAATTTACTTTCCGAAACGCGTAGCAAAAAAATCAAAATTAAGTTGTGATATAAATTAGTAAATAAACAAACAAAACTATAAAATATAACAAAAATTCTTTTTATTTTATTTTCATACTTAAAAATGAGTTTGCAGAGTATTCTGTTCGAAAGCCAAAATTTTACTACGTTAGCATCACATACACATTAAAGTCATACATATCATTAAAATTTTGACTTTTGTTCAGTAAATATTTGCTGTTGTGTTTGCACGTATTTTTTGCTCACGTTCACCGCCATTTTTTATTTCGGACAATTTCAATTTAAATTTGTTGTTGTGTTAACATATATCTTTGTCCTCACGTTACAGCCATTTTTATTATTTCAAACAATTCCAAATTCCAATTTTTACAACCTCCGGAATATAACACCTCTGTTCCTATTTTTTGTTTTTTCAAACCGTTTCAACAGTCTTAGATTGCCAGATTAGTGCGGGCTAGTACAATATTTTACTTGTGGAATTGGTTTTACTAAATCTGGTGATCTGAAACTGTTTGAAACTCGGGTGTAGCACAACATACACCTTTGATTTGGTATAAAGACGGTGGAAGTAATGCTAATTAATATGCGAATTTTGTATTAATTCTGTATTATTTGTAGCTAAAAAGTGGCTTCTTCGAGCTTGCCCCAGGTTTTCTTAGCGGTAGGAACGGCCCTGCCGCGAGACTACTGTAATCTAGAGAGATCAGTGGCCAATTTTATTTAGATTGAAGGGCACTGTAATTATGTAAATGATTGGCCTTACAGACTCAAGCCAGATTTCATCATTATCATTAAGAAATTGTTACTAAGTACGAGTGTCACTGTTTTTTTACTTTCAAAGCAATAATTAAATACTTACAAAACCGAAGTTATCAATTCTTTTATTTGTAGGTACTACTATTATTATTTGGACCGCAACTGTAGTAAAAGTAAAAATATAACCTAAGCATTTTTTCTTAGGTTTCAATTTCTCACAAATGGATTGGTTAATTTTTTAATAAATATGTACTTGTACATAGGTACTTAAAACTGGCCTATAGGGTGATTCCGTGCCAACTTTGATTCTTTGTGTCCAATGCTTTTTTGTTGGTAAATGGCTTTTTACTACAATCTACATTTGATATCAAGACTAAACTTGCTACTTATTCCATTTGGCTTGGTAAAAAGTAGTCAAACTGTCAGTACCGTGGCATGTCCTTTCCTTGTTTTTCCAATTAAATTTACTATTTTCTAATGAAATACTTCATTGAATAGAAATGTTGTTCTTAGAAAACTTTGAATGCAATATCAGCCTACATTTTTTTTGCAAAAATTAAGCCAAAATACTTCTTGTTGAAAAAAATAATAATGAATGAATGTTGTTCCAGAATTTACTTTAATTTTTGAATTCAAAAGATCTCCCCATAAACCACCATTTTCAGTTTCAAGACGTTTGCATGGTGTTTTTTTTTTTTTTAAAGGAATCACTATCTATGCATAGTTTACACAGTCATTTTATTTTTTAAACGTTGTTGTATTTTAAGAGTGAAGTAAGTGTGTCACACATTTATTTGTCAGTACCGTGGTAGTATATTTCAAGCATGTGATAACATGTTTTTGGTTGATAATCAGAATTTTGTATTTCTGTCTAAATGTCAGTACCACGGCATCCTGCACTTCAAAGACATTATTTCTTGCAATAGTATTTATTTTATGAAAAGGGTTGCCATTCAGAAGAATAGACTACAAAAACGAAGAAGCTATACATTTTTGAAGAAAATAAGAGAAGTACAAATGTCAAGAGGTCAAAAATATAGTCAAAAAGAGAAAGAACAAAGTACAAATAATGAAAAGTAAAAGATTTTCATTATCGTCTATTCCAGTCTTAGTACATTTCACCATATATTTTGTTCTTTAAAAGTTGTAGCCGAATGCTTTCACAGATTTGATACCCTGACTAAATAAAGCCACAAAAACAAAACAAAAATTGTTTCCAATAAGTTTTTATTTTTGAATTTTTTTTTTAAAGAATCACAATTAGCAGAGAATATTTCCTAAAACACAGTATGGTCAACATACGTTACGTATGTACAACTTTTTTCTTTAAAACCACTTCAAAAATAAAAATAAAAAATTGTAGTTTCAATAGATGGTCTATTTATTTAAAGCAATTAGCAATTTAAAAGATGAATTTTCCTTTCATATTCCATAATATTTTTATACATTATTTTTTTAACTCTATAAGACTTTTGACCATGTGAGTTGAACGGAACGTGGGACCCAGCCTTGCATTAAATTAGATTGATTTATGCTTATAATTGAGATTGGTCGAATTTCTTTGAAATCCTCAGAGCAAACTACAAATATGAAGATTCAAAACCTCAACCTTAAAAGTGATAGGTCATGATATTTTGAAGGAATTTTTTGGCCCCAATACTTGAAACTTGACTCAAAAGAATTGTTTAGAATCCCTGGCTTATAAATAATGTATATATGAGGAATGGCAGACCTTTAAAATGAAGCTTAACAACTGGCAGAAATAATTATAGTCAAATCATCAATCTTAAAATAATATGGGCGATACCAATAAAAAAACTTCAAGCTTATGTGTAATTTTCCTAAATTTCCTAAAAAAGAAGCTGATAAGAAATAACGTTGATAAATGTCTAAAAGAGACTTTGCTTAAAAAATATGAAAATTTGGTTATTTGTCAAAATTAAATGAAATTTCCATCACCAGAAGAAAAAATACGATGAAAGAAATTTTTAAATCTCAAAATTCAAAGCCTTTTTATAATAAATCCACAGACAAATTTTCTTTTATTAAACAATTTAAAAAAATTTAAGATATTCTCAATTTTTATCGTTTGATCAAAAACACATCTAAATTCAATCTGCCAAGGTCTTAGAAATCCTTTTTTATACCTACATAGTTAATAACATAATTTTTAGCAGGCAATTTTTTCACAATTGATGAAGGTTTCTGCTTTCCTTTCTTTAAATTAGTTTTCTTGCAAATAAAAATAACCATAACCATTTGTTTTTGTTTTCCTTACAGTCAACTCTATCAAACCAAAGTCATGTAACACTCGTCACAGTGCCATTATCGATAACAGGAAAGTTCAGCTGTGAAGTATCAGCCGATGCGCCTTCTTTTCACACTCTCATCCACACAGCTGAAATGGAAATTGTTGGTAAGTTATATGACACCTACACTATCCAATACTATCATCCATTCATTCCGCCATACTGTTTTCACCACACTTTCGCATTTGTTACAAAAATAATATTTTTTTTTTAATATAGAACTACCAACTCAGCGTCCAATCATAACTGGCATCCACTCAAGATATCGCTTAGGAGACGTCATCAATGGAAACTGTTCATCGGACTACTCAAAGCCAGCAGCCAATCTAACCTGGTGGATAAATGAGATTCCGGTAAGATGTCCTTAATTGAAAATACATAGACAAAGACATACATTAGTTCTGATATTATTTCACTCCTTGCTCGTTTCGTTGAATAAAAAAAAAAAGAAATATCAAAGACCATCATCAGAGCATCACTCTTTGCTCATTTCACGTGCGACGACGACCGACACGGCGACGTTCGAAAACGAGAACGAGAACTCGACGAATAAAAATTCGAAATCACTTCGAAATGGACGCAGAGAAATGGCTGAACATGAGCAACCGGAAATGATTTATGAACAAAAATGAAATTTTTCTCAATTGCCCTGGTGGACGCGCCAAGCGGCAGCGCAACGACGGCGCCATCCACCACCATCATCGTCCTAGCAATGTGTATGAGTGTATATATATGTAGACTTTAACAATTTCTAGCCTGGTCCCTGGTCTCGTTTGGACGGGATACCGTTACGTCGTCGTAACATATGTCCAATATTGATTTCAAAGTGCCACCACCCGGCACCGGGACCGGCACCACACAAACGAACGTACGTTATTCTGTAGTTCGCTCGGACGAGCATCAGCGATGGCAAAGGCTAGTTATATTGCCGAGAATGATTAGGAGCCTCCCGGGGGGTTAAGTTTGGTTGGAAGGACCTTCTCTCGCTTGCCCATTTTCTATGTCAATAATATTTTTGCAATTTTCTCCATGTGATGTCTGTTCGGAAGGAATACGAGTTGGGCGGTGGAGGAGGCATACGTGCGTGGGTGGACATTTAATTTGCCCGAACATAAATCCTCTCGTTTGCCGTAAGCTCCTCTATATAGAGTCGATAGCAGCAGGAACAGCAAAAGGATTTTCTATTTATATACCATTCGCTTCTTGTTCTCTATGCGGCTATCTCTGTATATGTGACCATATCTAAGTTAGACCTGTTTACCGGAAGAATTATTGGACTTTAAAAAAGGACACGACTGTGTGCTGTGAACAATTCTCAAAAAAACAACACAGCAGCAGGATTTGTTGTTGATGTTGTTGAACTTTTGTTTAAGGGTTATCGATGTGGTTGACTGGGTGACAATGTTGATGGTTGATTTTGTTTTCTTGCCATATCGACGAAAAGACAACACAAAACATTTTGAGTGGTCGTCGGTCTTGGGATAGCCCCAAGAAAGGGTTATTGAACAAGAGCTGGAGGATAAATTAAACCAAGATCAAAGGGGTCACCCGACAACAGCAGGTTGGGTGTGGTCAATGATGTCAATGTTGCGGGGGTGTTTGACATCATTGAAGGGGAATTATTTTTAAATTAATATGTCAGAAGAATGTTTATATTTTCCATCATTGTTTATTTTTATAGGATTAGGAAGATACGCGTAGAAATGTTTATTACGAAATTTCAATTTTAAAATTCTAAAAAAGAAATTTGCCAATCACGTAAAGTTCATCCATCATCAAATGATAGTCGCAATTAATTTTTATTTTTTAGTGTTGCTTTTTTTAACAAGGGAATATGTGCTATTTTACTACCTGATATTCGAGAAGATAAAGACAAACAGATAAAGTGAATACTAACATTCTTCACAATCTAGATTCGTTCACCTATTTCGTAACAGCATAGACAGTGCGAAAAACGTGCACATGCGTTACATATTATAAGTTAAAAATAAATTAATTTGGTATCGAAACAGCTCGAAGAGAACCAGTGGCCTAGTGACTTACAACTCTCAACCATTTCTCTGTGCGTGTTGTTGGCAGGAATAGAGGGGACCTACAAGTTTAAGCGGAATCTTAAACGTAGCTGAGAAGCTCTTTTTCAAGACAAGTATACTCTTGGAGGGTTTGTCAAAAAAAAAAATCTCTGTTTTTAGATGGTGGTGGCTGGGAATCGAGCCCAGATCCTTGGCATGACAGTCCAATGCACTAACCACTGTGCCACGTAACATATTACGCAGGCACAAAAGCTTCCGTAGAATTGTTTCCAGGAGGATATAACTCCGAAAGAATGAAGACAAGTATTTGCCAAAAAAATTATATTATTTAGACCCAGGAAAAGGCAAATGGAATGGGCCCCCTTATTCCCCTTCGTGGGCGCCTATTAGCAGGCAGGGCTGGCTACGATACCAAACCAAACGATACTTTCGTTCGTCTCGGTATCGTCAAAATCGAAAAATGTAAGTATCGTCTCGGAATCGGCATCAGTCTCGTATAACTGAGTCTCTTTTGGTCTCGCATAACAAAGTCTGGTATCGTATAAATAAAATAAATTCTGCGTCATAGCCCGAAAACAATGCTGTTACAAAATAATTGGGTCCGTTTCCGAGAAACCAAGATCTAAGAAAAATATGAGAGGCAGTTGGTGAATTTCATTAAAGTCACTTCCACTAGCTAAAAAGAAACAAATAAACATGGGCGTGGAAGTGGGTGGTTCTTATTCAATAAATTGCTTAAAACATCTCCAAGGTAAAGAGAAAAAACTTTGAAAAGACAATTCAAACCGTTAGTTCCGTTTCCAAGAAACCAATTACACAAATTAGGTAGCTACCTACAAGAAAAGATTATAATATTCAAAAATATAGTATTTCTGCCGATACCAAACGATACTACCGAAAGTATCGGTAAATTTCGATCCCAAAAGTATGGTTTCGTTTCGATATCGTTTCGGATGCTTTGGAGCTGGAATCGTCTCGGTATCGTTTCGGTTTCCGATACCGATACCAAACGATACCGAGACTTTTCTGGTATCGTGGCCAGTCCTATGAGCAGGCTCAATTCATACTAAAAAAATATAAATGAAATATAGTTTTGCTGGAATACAGCTCGTTGAGAACCCGGGTGTAGTGACTACAAACTTTCAGCCATATTAATTTGTACATATTTGTTGGCCGGAATTAGAGGAACTGCTGCGTCCAAGTGACTTAGATGTGATGATTTTTTTCATGACAAAAGATACACCCCGATCGTGTTTTTTTTTTTTTTGATTCTAGAAATTGATGGCCTGACTTTCAATTTGACATTGCAATGTACTAAACTATAAAGTCCATATAGGAAAGCCATGACAAAAATAAAATGAAGCTACTCCAAGTTTACAGCTATTGCCAAAATAATAGAAACACTCATTAAAGTGATTGATTCGCTTAGCTAAACAAAATAGGAACACTCAAAGTTAATTTTACTAAAACAAGTGTTTGATCTTGTGAAAAGTAGAATTTTGGTAAGTAATAGTGCCCTGATATTACAATTTAGGTTATCTAAATATATTAAAAAAAATGATAAGGAACATTATGGGCAGAAAAAAAATATGTCGCTGAAACTGAACGTGCAAGTATTTTTGTCTTACAACAAGGGCGTGGATCCACCCGAAACAATGCAAAAACACCTAAAAGCTATTCAACTATAATAGTCAATTCAATCTAAGCTAGAAAAGTTGAGAAAGCAGAGAATACCCGTTTGAAATAAAGCTGAAAGACAAAAGAACATTGGTTAGGAAACCCACTAAGGGTTTGGAACGTAAAACACAATTTGAAGTTAGTGCCCGGACAATTCATCGAGTCACTTCCTCTTCCAAAAAGTGCCTTTGTTAAAAAGGGCAAGCGTCTTACTTTGGACAAGCTTCACCATATATGCTTACCTGCAACAGAGTAGTGAAGAAATGGATTATGAAATTAGGGAGAGTTCCTATTATTTTGGCCATAGTTGGATATGCCTAAAAAAAGACTTAACCTTTTTTAAATAACAACAAAACTAGGCTTTATGAAGAGAATGATAGTTGTACATTGAACTCGCAAAAATTAAGACAAAACTTTGTTTTAGGAGGAGCAAAATAAAAAAAGAGTGAAGAAAAAAATGCCCTTCCATTTCTTACTACAATTCGATATTTTGAAGTATAATTATTATTATTTTTCCAATTACAGGTTCTTCCAAATTACATTCGAACATACGAAGTCCAAAAGCACACCGAAGAAAATCTTGAATCTTCTGTGTTAGAAATTAATTTTATTGTGACGTATCAACATTTTATCAAAGGAAGACTTAAAGTAAGTAGATTCTAAAATTAACAATATTTACCTATTTCAGCATTATAAAATTTCTTTAAAAAAACCTCTAAAGGCAAATAACAATGCCTCGTGACTGTATTTTCATTCTTTGTGCCTCTTAAATTAACAATTATTATTATTATTATTATGTAGAAGGATTTCTATCATTAAATATTTGTTTGGCTCATGAGTATGCTTAAAACCGAAAATGCTACTAACTTCCCCTATGCATTTCTGAGTGAATGGTAGCATAAAAACTTAGCAAGAACATTTAACAAACATCAACCAAAACAAATTTGAAAATCAAAGATTTCTTAATTTTTTAATAAATTGAGTATAACTCTTTTTGAAGAAAGAATAGGCTCAAACTATGATAAGATTTAATTAAGAAGAAATTCAAGGTCCAAATATGGTAGGTAAAAAGTTAATTATTATTTAAAATTGACAGATATCGGGGTATAGATATCTGTCAATTCAAATTTGACTTGTCATTCTCAAACTTTAAATAATTTTTCGCAGTTTGATCAAAGAATGCCTTTTTTCGGTACTAAATGACAAATTTCACATTCGTAAAAATATTCGAACACAAGATTTTGATCAAATACGACATAATTATTGTTGAGAATATATAAAAAGTAGAAATGTAATATTACAATTTTGAGAGCCTTTATTTTAAATGCTTTCAGACCTACAGGACCTACAGACTGAACGGCTGGTCCGATTAATGTAAGAATTAGTACTAGGTGCATGGTACCAAAAAAAACTTAAAAAAATGAAAAAAAAAAACTGTAAAGCCTGAAGACTATTTACTTTATTATTTTGTTTGGATACCTACCTCTGTATCTTTTCCTCTCAAGAAAAATTATGCGCAGTTTAGAAAAAATTTGAGAATCATCGATTTCTCGATTTCTTGTGAACTTTTCCATGAACATCCATTTCGACAGAAATATTAATTTTGAACAAAAAAATTTTAGGTGTTAGATTGTCGAATTCGGCTAAGTTTCAGATTTATGTTTAAAATAGGCCAGTGTGACAATTCTCTCAGAAAAGTGAATTTAGTAGCTTTTTCGGTTTTAAGCATGCTTATGAGCAAAACAAAACAAAAAGAAACCCTTGCACGCAATTGGTCCTTTTTAAAAGGTACACATAGCATATTAAGAGATTTTGTTAAAAGGGCAACGGTAGATATAAATATACAGTCAAAATCGGTAATTACAACATCGGTTATAGCGAAATATCGGTTATTGCGAATTAATCTTGAAGTTGGCAGAGGTTCATACAAGTTTTAGGTATTAATCAAATCCCACTTTAAACGATATCGCCTATATAACGAATAATCGCTTAAGGCGAACAGTTTTGAATGAAAAAATTAAAAATCTATAGCATATAACGAGAAATTAAAAAAAAAATTAAGTACAAATTACGTACAAATTTCCCTTTTGCTGTTTTTGTTATACCCGAGTTTCGCATTCTATTTTTGAGAGGAACTGAAACAGTCACTTTTAAATCTTTTGAGGGTAAGCACTCAATGTAAATATTAATGAGTTTTAGCTCAAGTGATAGCTACACAACTAGAAATACTACGCTCGCCGAATTGAACACAGAATAAAGATACTAAAGTCTTATAAGGCTCCAGGTTATGACAACTTAATAACAGCAGAAATATTGAAAATGCTTTCTCATTAAGGATTACTCAACCTCTTTTATATAATAAATGCCGCTCTATGACTGGAATATGTTCCAAGCCAAAATGGAAAAACGAAGGGTTCAAATGTAAGTTAAGACAAATTCTGCCTGGAGGACTTTCACCGGAAAGTTACCTGAAACACATTATTAAGTTCATTTAAAATAATTTTTAAACTTAAAATAAAAATAATATAATTTTTAGGATCAAAGTTATTTTTCAAAAACTATTTTCGAAAAAAACTTTATTTAAAAAGCATATTATAAAATGGAATAGTGGCTTTAAATAAAGCTTAAGTGTGGCATTGTAATTGTTCCCGTTTTTTTAAATGTTTTTTTTTCTAATTTGACCCACTTTTTAGAAAATTACCCCTCCCGCCTGAAGGAGAGGGGTGGGGGGAAATAGACCCAAAAAAAAAAAAATAATAATGTACTTAAAGCCCAGCACAGTTCTTACCTACTTTTAGAACACAGTGCTATTGAACAATTGTTACTGTTTATTTTCCAATTGTTCAGAACAAAATAGAGTGAGTTTCATCAGACGTTTGAAATCTTAACGACATTTTATTAATTCTTTTAGTAATTCAACTGTTCTAATACGAGAATTTCCCAAAAGACTACTTTTACTTTTCTTCAATATTCTAGAAAACCATGAAGGGTTTTTGGTTAGATTCGATATTTTACCCTGGAACGAGTTTAAATTAAATTCTCAAAAAAATTGAAAATATCTTAAATATATCATACAAAACTTCAAGCCACGAATCTCTAAGCGATCTTTGTGTATGCCTAAAAATTAACGAGTTTTTATTAAATTCTTAATTAATTCGACAAATTAATTAATGCGGCATTTTGCACAAACTTGAAGTGTTCAATTTTATTTTCGACAACTGTCGAATTTAAAACGACCTTATTCTATGTTCAAACTCTGATTGAGATTTTGGGAAAGTTGAAAAACTTAAACGAACTCTTAGCGATAGTCAAAATAAAGAAACTAAAGTCTTATAAAAAATATTGAAAATATTTCCTCATACAGGATAACTACACTTTGTATATTTTATAAATGCAACTCTAAGACATGGAATGTTTTTCGAGTCAATGGAAAGTTGCGAAAGTTATAGAAAAGAATTCGTTCAGGCCCATTTAGCTTTTTTTCTGAAAGCATAGTTTAGAGTTCTATGCGAAAAAAATCAAAATTTTCAAAACTATTTTCCACTTATTCTGTGCAAAATATTGTATTATATTCAAGGCGAAAAATGTTTGCTTTGGCCATAGCATAAAATGTAGACCTAAAAATATTTTGCACAGAATAGGTGGAAACTTGTTTTTTTTTTTGTTTTTTTTTTCGTATGGAACTGTAAACTATGCTATAATCTCAAAAGGTTTTTAGAGGGTATAACTTCTGCGCATACAGCCAAAATAGAAAGAAGGAAAACGTCTGATACCTGAACATCAGTTCGGATCTAGGAGCAAGCATTTGACACTTGATCAAGTACACAGAAATACTGATGTAATCGAGAAAGCTCTTGAAGATAAGAAAATTTGTTCGATTGTCTTTTTGGATGTGTTGCAAGTGTTCGACAAGGTGTAGCACGAAGGGTTCAAATTCAAGTTAAGACAAATTTTGCCTAGAGGACTTTCACCGGAAAGTTACCTGAAACACATTATTAAGTTCATTTAAAATAATTTTTAAACTTAAAATAAAAATATTATAATTTTTTAGGATCAAAGTTATTTTTCAAAAAACTATTTACGAAAAAAAACTTTATTTAGAAAACATATTATAGATGGAATAGTGGCTTTAAATAAAGCTTAGGTGTGGCATTGTAACTGTTCTAGTTTTTTTTAAATATATTTTTTCTTACTTGAGTTAATTTTTTAGAAATTTAACCCCCCGTCTGGAGGGGGGAAATAGATCCCTCCCTCCAGTACGATTTTTTTCTCATCTAAATCTACCTAATCTATACCCTGTGATTTATTTTTTTTCTCGTTTTATAAGAATTACCCTACTCCATAACTTGTACCTACCTTATAGTGAAAAGAGGGAGAGGGGGTGAAATAAAAATCTAAAAAAATTAGAAAAATTGTTTACGACGTACCAATTGATGCCTATTTGTCTCAGAATTAAAAAAAAAAAAAAAAAAACAATATAAAGACCACTCAAATGTACTTAAAGTCCAGTGCTTACCTACTTTTAGAACACGATGTTATTGAACAATTGTTACTGTTTATTTTTCAATTGTTGAGGACAAAATAAAATGAGTTTCATCAGACATTTGAAATCTTAACGACATTTAATAATTTTTTTAAAGTAATTCAACTGTTCTTATACGAGAATTTCTCAAAAGATTTTACTTTTCTTCAATTTTCTAGAAAGCCGTAAAGCGATGAGCGATATTTACGAAATTCTGAAGGATTTTTGGGTAGGTTCGGCATTACGGCATAAAAAATCTTCAATTTTTCTTCAATTTCTTAGAAAACTGCCGATCATACAATGACATTTTCGAAACCAAACTCTCTGAACGAGTTTTATCAGACATTTTAATTTTAGTTCTTAACAAATTCAACTCGGCTCAAATTTCCAAATTCCTTTTACGTTTCTTCAATAACCTAGAAAACCTTAAATAGTCCTACAATTTAACTTTGAACAAGTTTTTATTAAATTTTCAACTGTTACCGAATTTTAAAAAGAATAATTTTTCATTCCTACAACCAACCAACCAGAAAACCGTGAAAACCCAAATAATAGTTGCGACGACCGCACAACAAGTTTTTACTAATTAGCAAATTCCTAAAATTTTTAACTACAAATCACAAATCATCACGAATTTAAAAGAATTCTTTTTAATCTTTTCAATATCGTAGAAAACCGTGAAATTCTGAACGAGTTTTGAGTATCGCAATAGATTTAATCCTAATCTTAATTTTGAACGATATTCTATTAAATTCTCAACTGCAAATCTTCACGAAATTCAAAATTACACTTAAAGTTTTATTTAATATCATAGCAAGCCGCGAAACGTCAAACGATATTTTCAACAACCGCGAAACTCTGAACGACTTTTTTGTATCGTACCAAAAACTTCATACGCATATTAAAACTCTGAAAGAGTTTCTTCACGAATTTGACTGCAACTTTTAATAACTTTGAACGAGCCTTATGATTTCACACGTAAGATGTAACCTTTCTTCTACTTTCAAAACGACTTTTCGTAAATATTAATGAGAATTCTTAACGAATTTCATCTAAGCTATTTAATATTTCTGTTTCATTATTTACAAAGTGCAAACATTGATCTTTATTCGAAAGGATGTGGGACGAGAAAAGCGAACATCAAAGCCAAACTAACAACCTCTCGTAAGAGAGTTAAAACTCTATGAAGGCCTTAGCTCAAATTCATATTCGGAGGTGCACACGCTGATCACGACTTAAGGGCCAGCAAGGACGTTATCAACATAAACTTTTCCAGCCAAATTTCATCAGGTCTGTAAGCACTTGGGATAGGCTTTAGGTTATCAGAAATAGGGTATGCTTACTTTTAAGCTTTCAAAGAGAGCGCTGCGACGAAATGCCCAGACCGTCATTACGGCTTCAAGTTAAGCTCTTCATTTTTCTTCAGCTCTCCCCAAAGTTTTGGAAGTGTAAAACTTTGATTTTACATTAAATTCTAGGCAACCACGAAATTTCAAACGATATTCCTGATAACAGTTAAACTCTGAACGAGTCGCATTGTTACACACTTAATCTTATTCTAGTCGAAAACTCTGAACGAGTTTCTTAGAATTCTGAACGAAATCAAACGAATTTCTTAACGACATTTTAAAGCATTATTCTACATACTGCGTTTTTTTAGGCAACTACGAAACTTTGGACGATAATCGTGAAAACAGCAGAACTCTGGTCGAAAGTCAGGATTTTAAAAATTATCCTTTTTTACATATATATATGCGAATCTGATCGAGGTTTTTTTTTTTAATTCCGAGGGAATAAACGAAACTTTTCACAAAATTCAAACATATTCTTTCAAATTTCTGCGGTATTTTGCACAAACTTGAAATGTTCAATTTTATTTGGAAAACCGTCGAATTAAAAACGACCTTATTCTGTGTTCAAACTCTGATTGAGATTTTGGGAAATTTGAAAAACTTGAACGAACTCTTAGCGATACTCAAAATAAAGAAACTAAAGTCTTATAAGAAATATTGAAAATGCTTCCTCATACAGGATTACTCAACTTTGTATATATTATTAATGCCACTCTAAGACATGGAATGTTTTTCGAGTCAATGGATAGTTGCGGAAGTTATAGAAAAGAATTCGTTCAGGCCCATTTAGCTTTTTTTCTGAAAGCATAGTTTAGAGTTCTATGCGAAAAAAAATCAAAATTTTCAAAACTATTTTCCACTTATTCTGTGCAAAATATTGTATTATATTCAAAGCGAAAAATGTTTGCTTTGGTCATAGCCATCCGTTGAGTCAATCCGTAATCAATAAAATGTATGCCTAACAATATTTTGCACAGAATAGGTTGAAATTTGTTTTGAAAATTTAGATTTTTTTTCGTATGAAACTGTGAACGAAAACAGACATTTTCGGGTAAGACACGGAAATGAGTATTCAAATTTCAAAGAAATAGTGGCTGGGGTACCACAAGGAAGTGTATTAGGTCCAGTTCTGTACTTTTTATTTACACGTGATATACCTTAAACAGAAGACACTATCGTACCCAGGTTTGCTGATGATACTGCAATACTAGCAGTAGGCAAAACGATTAGCGAAGCTATAATTGAATTACAAAATGCTCTTAATATTTTCAATGAGTGGACAAAAACATGACAAATAGCGCTCAATGAACAAAAGTAAGTCCAAGTGGACTTTACGTATACAAAAATAAATAGATTACCCGTCTTTCTTAATGCCGCTCGTGTTCCATTTGCAAATTAAAATATTAATTTAAATAGAAGCCGCACGTGAAAAAGAAATGCGAGGAAATTAAAAGTTAATTAAGAGATATGAACTGGTTACTCGGTAAATATTCAAAGTACTGAAAATAAGTTGATTTTATACGGCAGTCACCTTAACCTATTTGGACGTATGGTATACAACAACTCTAGGGTTGTACCTGTGATACAAACTTAAATAACTTACAAACGTTTGAAAATAAATTGCTTAGATCATTTGTAAATGCTCCGTGGTATATAGGAAATGAAGATCTTCACAGGGATCTCGGCATTCCTACGGTTCGGGACGAAATAAAAAGTTTCAGGCGAAAACATAGAAATCGGCTATTAGAACACGCCAATTCAACGATTATTGACATTCCTTACGAGTCTGCGCCTGCGAAGAACAAAACTTTTTGACATGGTGCGGATGGAAAATCCGTTATCACGAAATACCAGGTATAACGAACAAAACCTTAGTCCCATTCAGTTCATTATAAACGATTTTGACTGTATTTACTTCCTAAATTTTTTCACTATTTTTCATCTTAACTTTTTCTTAACATGTGAAATTTATTTTGTTTGTTCTTTTTTCCAATTTATTTTAGCTAAAATGCACAGCTCGCATCCATGAAATCTATGAACAAGAAACAGAAAAACTCATCGAAGAAGATCGACCAAGGATATTAGCTTCCGGCCGATCACCAGATGTGAACTTGTATCCATTTGATCATCCAGGCGATGGAGAATTCGACGATCAGAATGAACAATACTTAACGCATTACAATAAAAGTGAGTTATTAAATAAAATTATTAACTTAGCAGGAAATTTTAAGTTTGAAATAATTTTAGGAATAAGAAATTTCACTGAATCTATAAAGTCACTTTCAAAGAGGAGAAATGAAATATTTTATTCAGTACAATCTCAGAAGATGACACATGAGTTGAAAGTACGAGTACTTTTTAATGTTGGATCTAATTACACTTTAATAATATGACAACCCTATTTAAACTTATAGTCGTTTTGGATGGCTTATTTTTAAGTACCTACAACAGGTACAAATATAACTTTTGAAACTAATGGCCTGTTAAGTTAAGTTGATATAAATGTTTCAATTGTCATTAGACCCAAAAATGGAAAGAGAAAAGAGTTTAAAAAATATTTATGGTGATAAGGTGTTCTGTTTAGGGGTTAGGGACATGTGTAAGGTAATTACGTTTAGCAGTACATACATACACGAAACAGGTAGTTTTTTGTTTTAGTTTTACGATATTTTTCAAACTCTTTGCTAGTCTGGGAAACACCAATTACCATTGTGAAGGTTAAATGGTGATAAAACATTGACAAATTTTGTTTATATAAATAAATGTTGGTTCTATTGAAAGAGTAGCACTAGTTTTTAGCAATGGGTACTATACCTCGTGATTGCTGAATCACTTCAAGTAGCCTGCCGTGTATAGATATTCATAGAGTGCTGTCAAATAACCTAGCGAAATTTTGGACCAAGCTCGTCTTATGACTTCAATAATCTCCTCCATTTCGTCATGTTGCCTTCCTCCTTCCATGATGTGCAGGTCCGGTAAATATGCCGGCCATGAAAGTAGGTTAACATTTTGGTTCTGAATCCAGGCTTTTGTTTTTCGTGTGGTGTGTATCGATGCACTGTCTTGTTGAAAAGTTCATTGCTGTCCATCAAGTATCTCATAAAACTGCGGAACAACTCTTTCCAGTGTCGATTTTTAAGTGATTGGCGTCGTCACTTTGAAGTTTTGAAAATTTAGCTCAAAACTTCCATAATAGCTAATTGCGCCCCACAATATTACACTGCTATCTTTGAAGATGTATTTCTTCTTTTTTAAAATCATGGAAATAACAGCTGTATTCATCAGGTTCGTCTAAATTTTTTTTTTTTTAGCAGAAAAGGCGATGGCATACCACTCTCGATTCGACCTGATAATGACTTGTTGCAAAATCAAGCCGCATTCAATGGCGGTTTTCTCTTCATTTTATCATGGCGAATATGGTGGGCCTTCTGCATTACGCCATGAACCGTCGATCTGCTAGCTTTAACTTCAGTTTCTGCTTTAATTTTACTTAGTACGGAGAGTCTTGAATTTGAAGCAGCTCTCAGTATTACCCGCCTTTCATAACATGTTGCCTTACTGACTCTTCCTTTGCGGTTTTTTTTTTCAGGTCCTTCAGATAGCTGTATACAACAGTGGCGTCTCTTTCAATCTTGCTGGCTATGAAACGGATGAATTTTTTTTTGTCCCCAGCAAGCTCAAATTTGGCCTAGCTGTTTCCTCCTTGGTTAATGTCTTTCCTTTACTCATAGTTGTGGATTGTATGAACATACTTCTTGAACTATAACCTCCCTAATACTCGAATTACCCTTTAAATTGATTTAAAACATGGCTACAGGTAGACTGTGCTACTGTTCGTAATCAAGTGAGACAAAAAAAACACGTAAATTTTTAGAATTTTTTAAGAAAAGCGTTATAAAGGGTGCATTTATCAACTTAATCCCAATTTCTTTTTTTATATCCTTCACTTATTGTGCAATTGGTTTTTACCGGATTAGCGAAAACAAAAACTGCCTGTAAGACGGTCAAGTAAGACGGAGTGTTAAAGAAATAAAAAACTTATGAATTTAGCCATGTTCTTTGTAAAGGGTGGTTAAATTTTAAGGGCCGATGTTGAATGTGGACCACATCTAAACGTCAAGTTTTTTTCTGCATTTCGTTTGACACTCCTCAATTTCAGACTAACTCAATTTTGAACAGTGGAAAGATACACAATCTAGCAACGCGTTAAAGTTATTCAGGCTTATTATGAAAATGGGCGTTCAAATAAAAATGCATATCGTGCACTTCGTGATTTTTTCGAGGCACATTTTCACCTCAGTGGCAAATGATAATGCAAGAGTGATTGTCGAAAAACCAATGTACCCATAAAAGAGTGACTGTTTGGTGGGGTTTATGGGCTGGCGGCATCATCGGGCCGTATTTTTTACAAAATGTGGCCGGTCAGACACTTACTATGAATGGTGTTCGCTATCGTGAGATGATAACGAACTTTTAATGGCCCAAATCGGAAGATATGGACGTGAACGATATGTGGTTTCAACAGGACGGTGCCACTTGCCACACGTCGTACGAAACAATGGCTCTTTTGGGCGACAAATTCAATGGCCGTGTTATCTCACTTGGTGGTGATGTCAATTGGCCGCCAAGATACTGTGATTTGACACCGTTGGACTTCTTTCTTTCGGGTTGTTTGAAAGAAAAGGTCCACGTGTCGATTAGCCAGAAACAATTCAAGAGTTAAAGGATGAGATAATTCGGCACACTAACGGCATAGAACCTCAATTATGCGTCAGCGTTATCGAAAATTTGGACCATCGGATGGAGGTGTGCCGTCGAGGTCGCGGCGGCCATTTGGACGATATTTTGTTCCATACATAATTGAGCCATATTAATATTATCATAATAAACAGAAATGATAATAATTTCCTAGATAATTTGTGTTTTATTCAAAATCAACATCGGCCCTTAAAAATGAAAATTAAACCAAAATACATGAGTTTTGTTGCATTTTTCAACGTTTCTCGACCAATTTTATCGATGTGTCACCATCTTGTTTTTTGACAAGACAATTTTACCGTGGGAATAGGATTCGCGGCACGAATGTATTATTTTTCATTGTAACCACTTTTTATACAAAAAAAAAAAATGGAAGAATTCGGTACTCATATCGCACGAAAAGGGACAATTTTTCAGAAATCATAACACTGTTAGTTGTTTTCGGGCGGCAACGCTGCGCTGGTTAGCACAGCATAAAAAAGTACCCTGAAACTGTTAGCATGTGTAGGTATGCCTAGATTGTACCAAATAAATATTTCAGTTTGATAAACTGTCACCTAGTAGTAGTACCTCGTGGCATGATGGTTAGTGCGTTGGACTCTCTGGTCTGGGTTCGATTCCCAGCTGCGGATGTGGATGTAACGAACGGTGTATCGATATACACTTGAGGATTATCATCACTTCAAAACGGCAGTTTTGTTTGTTAACGTATTCATTCAACCAAGACGTGAGCTTCATCCCTGAACAAAATTCGCGCGATTCGTTTTTCGAACAGAACCATGAATTACAAAATAAATTTGCTCAATTTGGAAGCGTTGTTCAGACGTCAGTCTATTCACGTTTAAATGCCAAACCAAACTAAAAAAAATCACTTGACAGCATAAAGTTCTATGCCTCTAAAAAACTCCTTTAGAAACCAGGCAATTTTAAAAGTTTTAAACAGACAAAAACTGAAAATTAAAAGTTGCACCAAGATTTTTTTTCGGAATTATATGAAATCATATCATCAATATAGTAAATTTTTGCAATGAAACTTCATAATGCCTAGACTAAGAAACTGTGGACGTTGAAAATTTCCCATTTTATTTTCCCTTGTTGTTGTTAGTTTCGGGTCTTCTGGCTTATGGCAAAATTAAAAAAATCTACTATTTTCTTATAAATATAGTTCTCCCGCGGTGGAATATAACATTTTCTCTTTAAAATATGCTCAGGAGTTATTGAAGTTTAGTTTGAAAACACCCTGTATATAAAACCAGTCAAAAAAACCGCTTAGCTCAAAATTATGTTTGTGTATTTTCTTGCATTCCAATAAGTGACGCTCTTACTATTAATAGTTGGCAATCCTTTTCTTTTTAGCCCGCCTTCAATATTATTTGCACAGAGCAAAACCCATAAACACTGAAAAATTACTATTATAGTCATCCTTGTCCCCAAAACGATTAACCCACTTCTGTCAAATTGAAAGTGATTAATGGCAACGAAGTAGATTTGTGTCAGACAAAATGTCAAATATCCGATTTAGAGTTTTCACAGTTTTCTGCTTCACTAGTTTTTCCATCATCTGAAACGAGATATAATACAAAAACATGCGCCATTTTTTTGTTCTTTTTGTTTGTGTGTTATGGGAGAAACCCATTTGAATTCCATCACGTCCGTTATCATCGTCGACCCTTAAACAAAACAACCCCAATAAAAATCATTTTGATTAATGTTCAACTATTTAACAGTTAGGTACAAATGTTCATATCCATTTCCGACCCAGTTAACCTCTGCGAAATTTTGTTTTCTCTTTTTTTCAGTATAAACAACACTTTTGTATTGTATAGGACCGTCTCCGCCTGCCTGTGAATACTAGAAAGAGAGGAGCATTGATTAAGTGCTTCGCATTAAATCAATGCGCCTTCGCTTTCCGGTGGTTGTTTGACTGTGTGGCCTGAGATGGTCCTACTTTCTTCATTGCTAACCCCAAAATCCCTTAATCGCACACCACATACTCCTAAACTACGATGGGGTCGAAATGTCTTTCTTAACTGTGTTCATCTAAACCAATTGCATAGGTACTGAGTTGGATAGAGGGCGCTGTGCTTTCTACGTTCCGAATATTGAGAAAACCAACGTAAGACAAATCACTCAGTCGTAAGCCATGGCAATTAATTCCAAGATTAATTCCTCTTTTGGGAGAGATTTTGATAAATCAAGGAAAGCTGTGAAGAAAAGGTCCTTGTGATGAAAATTCATGAATGCGAAAAGGATTTATGCTATTCCGTTTTATTACGATTACTATGAGATTTTAAATGGGTATCAAATTGACAGCAATGCATTTTCCTTAACTAATTCCAGATGCCTCATCATCAGCATGGCGATTGGATTCGAAGAGGGCTGTCAAAATGGCGATTGTGCTGTTATTTTTGGGTTTGGTCCTGCGACATAAAATCACAGATAACAATATAGACGACGATGACAACAGGAATTATACAAGAATTAAAATAAATGACCGAATGGAATTGAATAGGAATCAACTGTCTATAATCGAGCAATGGCAGCAACCGCAACAGGATTTTTCAACAACAGAGAGTTTATTTGAAAATCGGTGATAAGTTTGTTTTAAAATAACAAAAAGTTGTATCTAATATAATTCTTCAAAGATATGGAATGAAAATCAAAAACGAAGAACAAAAAACCAAAATAAATCAAATTTATATATAAAAAAAAAATTAAACAAAAATCTGTAAGGCAATTTCATAATGTTAAAAAGTTAATTAAAAATTAAAACAAATTTTTATTAAATCGTAAACATAAATAAAAACAAAAACAGAATATTAAACATAAGTTAAGTACGAAGACGATGATAATGTTTTTAATTTTGAATTTTGAATTTAAACATGAAAAATAAATAAATGTATTTATATTCTTTGGTAAAAAAACATAAATTTAAGAATAAAATAAAAATATAAAATGAGAAAAAAAGAATTGAGAACTGCTAAAATGGTTGAAAAAAGAGATAATATTAAACATTACAACATTATTATTATAAGAGTGTATATTGATTATTTTTATTATAAAATAATATTGTTGTGTTTTTGTAAATATTAATATGAATATAGGCATTAAACAAAATTTAAATAATAAAAAAATAAATAAAAACATTTAGGCAAAAGTAAAATCTGTAATTAAAAATTAATTGAAATACAAATAAATAGGAAAAGCAAAATAAAAAAAAATAAATAAGGAAAATTAATTAATTAACGATTAAAAATAAAATTAAGTGATGATGTCGAAAATAATACCAGCTTTTCATTTTCGGAAAAAGGGTAGAAAAATGATACAAATTCAATGAAGGTAAGAAATTTTCTGTACACCCTTTTATGTATAAGTCAAATATTTGAAATAATAATCACACATGACATAACGATGATAGAGAACACAAAAAATAGCCAAAACCTACAGCCTTTACATCAAGTTTTCAATTTAAGGTTGTTTGGTTTTAAGAGTATATTTATTTTTTTTTATAACTCATAAAATAACCGTATCTACTTGCCATACATAAAACCGTTAGGGAAAGGTTTATTTACCTAGCTCAAAAACGGTTCTAACTATTTTGAAAAAAAAATAGCTAATTGTTGTAGGCATTTTGTTTTTGTAATTACTTTATATTTTATTGCCAAAATCTGTTGTCGACGGTACTGTCAAAACGATCGGATTTCGAGTTTCCCATTAACGGCTCTACAGTTTTCAATCAAGATTTGTAAGAAAAAGCCTTGTTTTAAAGCGCGTTTTTTCTTCGCTGAAAAAAGGATAAAATCAAATACAACAACATTACGGATTTATAAAAAATTTTAAGTTAAAAAAAATAAGTTTTTTTATGCATTTTTATTATTTATTATGTTAATTAATAACTTGGGTAGGACGGGACTTGAAAGAAGCCAAACCGATTTCAGCTGGATTTTTCCTGCCGAAGGAGGCCCACGATCGAATTTGTGTATTTTGAGCCCAAAAGTATAAAACAAGGTCTTTGTTTATTTATTTGCTTCTGAGGTGAAAACGTTTGAAATTCAACATTCTTTATTCGTATTTGTATGGAATTTATGCATTCATAGTTTGGAGTTGAAGATCTTAAATTTTTTTATTTTTTAGAATGACGGAGTATACTCATCAAGCTAGGTGTGGTGCGGCAAGTTTAACCAGTGCCGAAATTTATCTAATTTGAACTGCAATGAGTGAGTGAAACGTGCGGCTCCAAAAACTATTATTATCTAAAGAAATATCTTTGAAATAAGTGGCGGGCGTCTGAATTTGGAATACAAAAAACAACTAGCCTAAACCTACTCAAAACACAATTTTTTGTTTTAAATATAACAAAAAAAATTACTTTTTAGAAAATCGCTCAAATGATTTAAAATTTGTGTTCTGGATTGTAGGTATTCATATTTTTTCAAATTATCGTCAAATGGCATTCAGAACTTTAAGCATGTGCTCACCCGCGTATTTATTTATATTTTAAACACAAAAAAACTACGACGACGCGACCGACCGGCACAATAAAAGTTAAACGTTTGAAGAACAAGAAGAAGACAAAACCAAACTGTCAAAATACAGTCGGCGAAGAGGATAATAAAAAGAGAGCAAATAAAAAAAGCAACAGGCAGCAAAAAAAGTGCTGCCACCACGACTATGCTCAGCAAGGGGGTGGGTTCACGGTTTTTATAAAAAAAGAGGAAGTAAAACAAATTATAGATAAAAAGTTGATTCCAACTTACCACAGAGGCGTAGCTAAAAAAAAATGGGCGGCAGTAAATTTTATTTTGTAAGGAAATTACAAACCTTCGGAGCGGAACTGACGATGAGAGGAATTTTTAAAGGAAATAAGATATTTATGTTTCCGAATGGGAATCTTAAAACTATTTATTTTGGATAATTGCTTGGGAAACCTTGCAATAAAGTAGGGCTAAAACCCAAGATCTTTTAATCGAATTTAACACAGTGGTATTAGATGAAGATGAAACGTTATCCCTTTGTCCTGACAGTACCAAGAGGATTTTACTAAAGGATCGCGAGTCCTGCAATTTCAGGAAAAAGACAATGGAACAAAAACTAACCAAATTTCAAATTTGCACTATTATGGCCACCAAAACATCGAATAAAATTATCGATATAAATTTAAATAATACAAAAAAAATACAGTATAAAATTTTACTTATCTTTCCAATTACCTACCCTTTGTAAATTTTCTTCCCTGCACGTCTTCTCTAGTTTTTCTTTTCTAAGCTCTCTTTCAACTTTCTTCAATTTCAAATTTACAATTTTTCCACTTTACTTTTTCTATTTTAACTTTCAAAATTAATTTCTTCGATTTTCAACCCTTTCCTCCAATTAACTCTCAAAAAGATCTCTATCTGCTGTTCTTCAGTCAGGAAGAATTTCAAGCTTCGTTAGATTAAAATAATAAACAATTTAACGGTTAGAAATATGGTACTAACTCAATTTTTTATTTTTACGTTTACGCCCTTTTTTCTTAGGACGGGTAGTATGAGAGCAAGTATGTGCGACACAGTCGTATATATTTTTTATTTATTCCACACTAAACACCACAACTTGAACGGAGAAAGCGCCATCGAACTATATTCATCTAAAGACCTCAAACGAAAAAAACGGCCACACGTTCAGAAAAAAAGAGGCTAACAGAAACCTCTGATCAAAAAATCGCTAATGATAACATCTCAACCTCAAAAACTTTGAACGAAAATTCAGCAAACATTTTAATATACCTTAACCTTGAAATTGAACCCATTTGAAAAAAGCAAGCCTCTCAACCTACCAGAAAGAACAATTTGTCAGTCATTTCCATTCCTTTCACACAATCAGCCCCACACACAAGGCCGAAAAAAAAATCCTTTCCAGATTTATTTTTCCCTGAAAACTTGTCCTCAATTATAGTAATTTACATTTTCCATACCACAAATTCCTTCCCTTGCTTTCAATAGATGTTTTTTTTTCATGAAGCAACATTTGACTGGTGGGTACATCAAGCTTAAATTTGGGTCCAACATTTCTCACCACACATCTGCTGAAATCATAAGATTTGAATAAGCTGCCATATAGAAAAGTGTTGGCAACCCTAAAAATTAAATGGACAGCTGACAGCTTATGATATGGAGCATTACACGACAGAATAACATGTTTTCACTGTTGATTCAATATTAACGAAAGTTTGGCAGTTACAAAATTTCGCACATTTCTTGCAAAGTATTGTCGGAATATTGACATACCCATCTTACGATTGCCAGCCATAAAATTAGTAATTATTAATTTTGAGTTTCGATTTTCGAATTTTCGAAATAATGGAGAACGTTCCGACTACAAGATAGTTGAAAATTTTAAAAGGTCAATTTTGTTCAATAAATTGAGTTTGAAAATACCAAATTTAAGAATAAATCAACTATCAATTTGATAATTGACACTGGTTATAGGAGTTTTACCGAAAACTGTTAAGAGAGTAAATAAGTAATTGAAAAATTTAGGAAGATTGAATCAGTAAATCAATATTGGTTATGCTAACTATAAACACACTTGTTGTCATTCAAAAACAAGCCGTTCAAATCTTAATTATGTATGCAACTATATCGAAACAGTGCGTGACAGTGTTGCTTAAAGTCCATGAACACAAATTCGGCGTGGGCAAGAATTGCAAATTTCAAGAAGCTCTCTATTCAACGTTTATACTCCCTGAAGAACTCCGTGCTTAGAAATTTCAATGGGTGGATTGTTGAACATCAACAAGACGGTTCCACATGCCAGGCCATGCAGCCCGTGAAATAATTAAATTACTGCGTGAAACTATTCCTGGTCATGTACTCCTTGTCGTTTCGGTGATCAGAATTGGCTCCACAGAAAAAATCAAAGCTCTATGCCATCAAGCCCACAACCACTCAGCCTACATTAAAGGAGGGAATTCAACGCAATTCAACGAAATTCAGACCACATCTAAGCAAAATGGTGTTCATGGAAAAAGAAGAGTGCGTATGAGCCAACAAAGCCGTGGAGGCAATTTGTTCGATTTGCTATTCCCCACATAACCCAATTCTGTGAATGTTATGATTCAATTCTCAACATAACCCAATTCTGTGAACTTTATGATTCAATCAAAGAAAAAAAAAATGTTGAGAAAAAAACTGTGTTTTCTTCTTAATTCAAATTTTCGGATATCAAACTTACTTTGAAATAGAAATACATTTTGACGTCACTCACCTGAAATTTAGAAAAGAAAATTTGTTAATATTTTATTTTATACTATTTTTTGTTTAAAATTTAAAGCATTTAGATATAGGATATGTATTTGCAATGTTACAAGAATTCATTGTGCTAGAATATATTTATTGATATTATTTTCGCTGTTAGGCTATTATTCCACTCGAAGGGTGGAAAAAGAATGCAAAACTTCCCAAAAGATTGCATTCAGATTCAATTGATATCTCTGTAAAATGAATGGATAACAAATGATTGCAATCTTTTTTGAGGTCTTACGAATGGTTGTGGTGATTCCAATATTTGATATCCAAAATCTCAAACTGAAGTCAATGAATATAATTTATTTTATTTAATTTAATTATCTACAACTTTGGTCATTATCGTTTTTGTCTACAGTTGATATTTTTTTAAAAGTTGAAGTTAATTGAATTTTTAACAACTTTTGTTGAGTTAATTTTTACTCAAAAGTAAAAATTAGGCGAGTTATTCCACAAAAATCGATTTTCTTTAAGAACAAGATGGCGGCCAACCTTAAAGGGGTGGGTGGTCGAAAACTTGTTTTCAAACTCCTTATGTCACCCTCTTCTAATGAGTAGAAAAAAATATATAACTTTTTTTTACTTGAAAAATGTTTACTAGCGTTTAAAACGAGAACAAAATTTTAAAATAGGTTTTTTTTTTTGATTTAGTTGAAATCAATCGTAGCCAAAAAAAATATTATGACCAAAGTTGTTGATAATTAAATTTTGAACAACTTTTGTTGAGTTCATTTTTGCTCAAAAGTTGAAAATAGGCGAGTTATTTCCCAAAAACCGATTTTCGTTAAATTTAAGATGGCGGATAACGCAATGGAGCTAGGAGGTCGAAAACTTTTTTTAGACTCTTAATGCAACCCTCTAACCATTAAGATCACAAAAAACCCCTATCTAATTTTTTGCATTACAGCTCATTTTTTTGTCTAATCCGACTGGGCTACTGATATTTGCAACGAAGAAAGTAATTTTGGACCACAATGCGGAGGGCTCCCAAAAGCAGGATAGAATGTAAGGTTATAAGTTAGAAGGGGTGAGGGATGCAAGCCGCTGCGCTCTCCACTCGGATGCCTTATTTTTTTTTTGTTTCGTTCCTCAGGGTGTGGGTAGATAGATGTGAGAACAGGAAGACAGAGTTAGGATGTGCTGGAGGAGGCTTAGGCCTAGTTCACACGGTAATGCACCGCATGCTTTTTTAAGTATAAATCCAATCCATACGTACAAGCTTCGTGTGAAAGGTCCTTTGCAGAATCTATACGCCACTGCTCATTTCCACAAATTTACTAGCCCATACGCAAAATAGTTGGTCTATTAATGAATTGACAATTAAACTTTTTTCATACTGAAATTCACTGATTTTGATGTAAATATGTAAACAAAATTATCTTGTTAATTAGTCTGAACGAAATATCTTTTTAGAAAGCACTCGGTAAAATTGTTTCCTCATCTTAATCAAAGATATGTTCATAATAAATAGTTGGTCTAATCGCTTTTATTTATTTAAATAGGATTTCGTTTTCCGCTACGAAAAGACATACACTCATTGTATTTATGATGAATCACTACTTTTATGCAAGTAAGCAATAGTTGCACGTCAACCATGGTGTGTAGCGTTGCATTAGCACGATACCTATGGGAATCAATAAATTGAAACGAGGTTTTCGAGTTATGAAATTGCTAACAATTTAAAATTACCATGCGTATCGGTGCAGAGCATTAAAAAAAATTATAAATATGGAAGTAGGAATAGAAACGGGTTCCCGGGCGACGAAAAAATATAACTAAAAAAAATCGACGCTTAACTGCTGCTAAAATAACTGCTTAATGGAAAAAATAATTATGTTTCATTGAAAAACTCATGTTTCAGAATTTCAATTTTCAATTTTTTCCAAAAATTGTCATTGTGGTGGGATTTTGATCACCCCTTGGACAATTGTGCAGTAGCCATTCCCTAATAATTTTAGCCAAGTTCTTCGGATCATTGTCTTGATAGAGATTAAAAAAAGTGTTCCATTTTCGAGCAATTCAGTACTATTTTCAAAATTGATTTTCGAAATATCTAAATATTGATATCTGCTCATAATTCCCTCAAGAAAATGTAAGGTGCCAACCTAAAGGGCTGAGCATGCACCCAAACTATCGCAAGACCATCTCCGTGCGTTACTTTGACACGGAATAATAAATAAGTGGCACATAAATAATAAATAAGCCAAAAATATTTATTATACTTCGAACAACCTCTTTGATCATCCTACCATAGGCCAACATTTGGAGAAAGCTGAATAAAAGCTGAATCCACGGTATTAACCTGGCACGGCTGAGAACAAAGATGGTACTGAAATGGTAAAGGGTGCATGATCAGCACCTTGGGGCGACACCTTACATTTTTTTTGAAGAAATTATGGGCAGATATCTATATTTAGATATTTAGAGAATCAATTTTGGAAATAGTGCTGAAATGCTTGGAATTGGAATATTCTTAATCTCTTTCCGAAGAACTTGGCTAAAATTAATAGAGAATGGCTATTGCACAATTGTCCCAAGGGTGATCAAGATCCCACCAGAATCACCGGATCTAATCATAATTGACAATTTTTGAGAAAAATTGAATATTGAAATTCAGAAACACGAGATTTTCAACGAAATTGTCTTGAAAAGTGTTTTATTGGAGAAACGGAGTGAAATAACACCAACAAATTATTTGAGGCAGTCCCAAAACACTGTAAATACTCGTAGGTTATAAGACAAAGGATTCTCTAGAAAATACAAAACAAGATTTTAATACGCGTTTACTAACCTTTTTACAACTAAAATGTTACTGGCCATTTTCATTGTGGGATGAAATTACTTAAATTTGTTATTTTCTTGTTTTTCTTAAGTTCTTAAATTTTGTATTTTTGTAAAATAAAAATACAATACTCTATTAGAAATAAATGTTCCCTTTTTTATTTTACTTTATTTTCAACAGTTTTTCAAATAAAAAGAATTTGGTTAAGAGTGGGCCGTTTTCACGGTGAGCCACTGTAGCTAAAATAACTTCTTTGAGAGTTTTTAATAAATAATAATAATAATAATAATTAATAATCTTGGTTGACAAAGATTTTATGAAAAAAAAAAACTTTAAATCGTTGGACCAGTTTTCCTAAAAAAATATTTTTATATATCAAATTCTTAAAACATTTTTAAGGACAATTTTTGGTATACAAATCGTAAGTATTTACTTATGTGAATGTAAAAATAAAATTTCAAACAAAAATAATCAACCCATTATTGAAACATAAAATTAAAAAAAATTAAAACTTCCTTTTTTAAATAAAAAACTTTTTTTTTGAAAATTTTAATACGCAAAATTTTTTTATTTTATTTAAAATTCGTATGTAAGAAAATATTCCTTATCTGTTCAGTGGATTATGACAAAAATCAAAATAAAAAATAAAACGTTTTATGTAGTACTATTAATAGTTGTTATTTGTTAATTTTTAAAATTTTTGTTCATACATCGCACCAGTTTTAGCATCAAAAAAAGTTTAATAAAAATCGTAGGAGCCGTTTTTAAGAAAAAAATATTTCCTTTTTACGGTTGTATGGAACATTTGTATGGAAGGTACTGTTATTTTTTTATGAGAGTAAATTTTATTCTTAAAATATTTTACAGAGTATAATACCGAGTTTTATAAAAATCGTTCGATAAGTTTTTAAAATATTTGATTCTCAAACAAAATTTCTTGAACATTTTTTCAAAAAAAATTATTTTGTGAACATTTAGTAAAAAAAACTATTTGCAATGCTTAGAAGCACTATTGTACAAAAAAAATACTTCAATTCAAATTAACTGTTTTGAAGAAAATCGAAAATAAGCAAAATGGTTATTTGGTAGGTATCATTAATAACCAATTTTCGAAAAATGGTTTCCCATCCCAAGGTAGCTTTTTCAAACTTTTTATTTATTGAATTTTGTTGAGAAAAGTTGAAAAAGTGGAGCAGTTTTTCAAAAAAAAAAGAGATTTTGAGAAATGGCTTAAGAAAATTGTATGGCAGGTACCGTTATTTTTAGTTTTAAAAATAATATGAAAGAAACTTCTACCCACACGTTTCACCAAAAACCACTATGTCCCGAGTTGTTTTAAGAAAATCGACTCAGCCGTCTAGGTTGTAGCCGAACAGAAGTAATTTTGCAACCAACTTTTTTGGTTTCTTCTTATCATAATGTCATGTTTGATGTCATAGTATACCTGTATTGCAAGTAAATATTAAAAATATGTTGCCAGGAGGGATATTTACATCTAGTAATCCGTTATTGAAAAACCAGATAAGTCAAATTCTTAAAAAAAAATTAGAAGGTCAGGATCATTTAAAAAACCTCAAAAATGTGGAAAAAAGTGTGTATTTTCAGTTGGATTAGGAAAGAACTATTCACAAGGGTAAGATTTCGTTAAATATTGTTAACTATTTATTTCAGAATTATTAATAAAACAATAATTACGTTAAGGCATCTCGATTAACCTGGTTCTTCAAGACCCCATCAGGAAAATAGAAAAATTTCTTGGTAACATTAGGAGAGAAATCACTGTAGTTATATTTTGTTTATTCTATTTCTAGTTCTCGAATTAACAATTATTGAAATTCATAAACTCTATCAACTCAGTCACCATTTTATTTTCTTTAATCGAGAGTCAATCTGCATTGAAAGGTTATATCCTGTACCTGCATACATTTGTTTAAAAATTAATTTTCGAACAGAAGTTTTTTTTAAATTTTGTTTTAACATTTCATCTCCCAACTTGAAGGTCTCCTTAAGTGAAAACAATAATTTATACCATAATAATACAAGTTGAGTAGTGCAACGTACAGAATTATGCATAGCTACGACTATGCGTTATAATTATGCAGCATCAGTGTATCTGATCCCATCATCCACATTTCATTCATACAAACTTCCATGGCATGGCCTTGGGGTAATTTTAATTTTTATATGTACCTATTTTTTTTCCTCACACTTTCATGGTTTGTAGCTGTCTTTATCCTCCTGTAGGGATGTTTTTATTCGTAGGAAAATAATTATTCTCTTGAATTTTAAAGAAAAAAAAAAACATGCCAAATTTGGCTTAAAAAAATTCGGTTCTTAATAATTCAGAGGATAAAAAAAAGTACATTTCTGTCGTCATCGTCCTACATTTTAGGTGTTCCTTTTTTTGTATGTTTTAATTTACTGAACTTCAGCTGAAAGGAGTAAGTTCCTTTTATGAATCCTGATGCATCTTTTGTATTCTTGTATTCGTATATTTCTTAAAAAAAAAAAAAAAAAAGGAAAACAAGGATATACATACGAGAGAGAGCTTTTTGAAAATGTATACTCTTCGAAGTAATATTTTTATTCGAAATAAATTAAATTTTCATTTGTGTCCTGAGAACAATTATTGTGTGTTACTTTTCGAATGAAGAAAGAGTATATAAAATATACAAAAGACAGATAATAAATTACACAGTTATTTATTTAAATCGGACTCATTTTTCTTTAATTTTTTTCATTATAGCCACGTAGGATCTACGAGAGAGGCGAGTGGTCAGATTTTCGTAATGAAATACTAATTAAGAATTAAAAAGTGCAATTCTGTGTAAGAACTTGCAAGTAATTCAGTGTTAGCAACAAAAAACACAGCTGACTGCTGTTTGCACCATACTTTGGCGTCGATGCGGTCAACGGAGTTCGTTATAGTTCCATTTTGGAAAGCTATTTTTAACCAGAAATGGATGGGCTTAACAACAATTTTATGTGGTCCTGACAAAAAGGTGTCACACACTCACCGAACTGGTCGAAGAATTGATGGGGAAGTTCAGTAATCTTGCTATTTCTATTTCGAGAAATGGTTCAGTCAAATTGGTAACCCGCTGATGCGATTATCGCTGTGGTATTTTGTTAGAAGACCCGGAAAAAAAATTTGTGTTAGAACTATCTAGAAATTAATGAAATAAAAAGATAAAATTTATCTTGTCCCATTCATCGCAGTATCTGCTCCAAATACTTGTAAATTTAAAACAGACAGTTCACTTCACTTCTTCGATACCAAGCCCATACATATTTTTGAGATTTCAGAGAATTCCATAATTCCGTATAAAAACAGAATTTCTCACCAAAATTGCTTGCTTTAATGTGAGTTGTGGAAATATTTTTAGGCACAATAGACCAATAGAAATAGAGAGTTGTATTGAATTTTTTGTGAGGAAGCTCTTAAACATTAATATTCCAAGTTGCGGTTGAATAATTGCAAGTGCTCGAAATTATAAACTGGCCAATTTATCATATCATAAAATCAAGGAAGTAATTAAACAAACTTTTGAAGAAATATGCTTCTGATGTTGGCTTAAGAGCTTTGATTTTCCTTTAAAAATGATTATTTATAATAAAGTTGCATGTCAAGACGACATCAAAAGGTTCGGTAATGTCTTTGATACCTTATTTACTAATGGTCATTCTGCACGGTCAAATGAATAGGGTCGTTAAGTTTAACCCTTCTAACGCTTACGTAATGTAACTATTAAGCTTATCGATCCAACAGTAACTGATAGCCTTTGAGTGATTCAATTTGTTTTGAAATTCTTTCTCGTAATAAACATTACTAAATGAATAGAGGGCGAAATAGTTCAGAATTTTCTTGTTTGGCAAGGATTATCTAATTTTACAGCATGGTAGCAGGGTTGCCATGTCTTGAACAAGTTCGATATTCGAATCAAGAAATTTTCTTAGCCCAAAATGGGAGCGGAAAAAGTAGCCCAAATAGTAACCCAACAATAAAAATTAAAAAATGTCCACAAAACTTCAATCACAATTTATTTTTATTTCAAAAAAACAACGGAAGAGAGAACACATTTTTTTCGTATAAGGAAAAGAAGAATTTAAATGAGAATTTTGGAAACAACAGAGAAACTGAATGATTTAAAAGTGAAGTTTGTTACGGTTGATTTGAAATGTCAAAACCAATGGGTATAGGCGTGTTCCAGAGCGAGTTTCAAACAGTTTGAAACCGCCAGATTTAGTCATTTTTAGTGCGAAGTCGTTCCACAAGTGAAAGTTTGTACTTTTTCGGACCAAAAAGAGCGCTCATGAGAGCCAGATTTGGTCCGAGAAATTTCTGGTGGCTGTTTTGTACTGGATGTCAAATGCCATGTGTTCCTATGTCAGAAAAAATATGTTTGAAAAAAATGTCAGTTTGAAGTTAAAGACGGTGTTCACATTGGACTGAAAAACTGGATTTGTTTTTGACGTTTCAGTATTTACATCTTCCTTTACTGAAGAAGTGGGAGCGAGATGTGAATACTGAAACGTCAAAAAAAATCCAATGTGAACACCGTCAAATAATCAAACAGAATACAAATAGCTAGGGTTACCCAAGTGTTACTTTTTTTTGTTTCGTTTTTGGTAGATGTTCATAACTTATTAATTTATTTATATTTTTATCAATCAAATGATTTTCTTAAAGTGCATGTGTCGTTAGAAAAATGTTTTTAAGAAGAAAGAAGAAAATTTACTAATGAAAATTTGTGTAAATCTTGTTTATTGAAGTTTTTAACAAATTGATGTTTCATGGTTTAATATGTATGTTGTTCCAAGCACAAATGAAATTCCAAACTATAAAATTAAGCATCCAACAGAGAACTCGAATAAGAACAATTCTTTCTGAGTTCAAAAACTTTATTTTTTTTTCCTAAAAGGATAACAATATATCAATAACTTTAAGAAACGATAAATTAATTCTTACAATTGGTATATCAATATAATAAAAAATTGACAATTTGTTTTGCACAACGAAATAAATAACTTTAACTTGAATTATACTTTTTATGTTTAACAAAAATATAAAGCAAATGGCGGCGCCGAATCAACATAACATTTTCCTATAAAGTTAAGGATGAGAGCCATGCACACGCAATGTTGTAAGAATAGTTGTCTCTTTCTTAAGAAAGAAAGAAATCAATTCTTTTAATATGACAGAAGTGTTCGGGACTCAATTTCAGTTGAAACTTGTTAAATACTCGATGAAAATGTACTTAGAGAATATTTCTTTGTTTAAATTTACGTATTTTTATTCATAATAAAGATTTTGCGACCTTTAGTCCAATTGCTCTTCGCCCAGATACAACAGTTGGGCTCATCAGTTAGATGCTGTTGTGCCCTTCTGAGACGCATTATGTCCAATCGATGGATACCAACAACTAATCAAACTTACAGCGCCAAGGCACTTCTAATCATTCTATAATCATTTTTATACATCTACGTTTCTTTTCTCTTAATATTCAATATCTAGTACAGTGATTTTACAAAAAGAATTAAAAAAATTGACTGACTTATGATTGCACGACGACAGCTCTAGTCAAAGATTTCTTTTGACGTGGTGCAAATTAGTGTAAATTAGTGCCGAAACCGTTTCCGACATTTTGACAGTTTTTCTTCTCTCTGAGAGGATTTCATTCCCACCTGTCACAACTTGACATTTAGTCCGAAATAGTGCGAAGAATTTAAGGAACACACCTTATATGTCACCTATTAGCAACAGTACGATTCTTTGCGTCTCATTCTTTTCGAATTTTCATATCTGATTTCACCTTTGCTCCCTTTGAAAAGAGTTATTGATTAAAAAGTGATGCCAAATTGTGGAATGTTTTAAGAGTATTTTTATGGGGAGAAAAGTGTTTTATTTATAAGTTATATTTACGAAAAAAAATATCGCCCAAGATAAGATTTAGACTTTAAGTAGCCCAATATTTCGGAAGAAGATAGCCCATTTTTAGATAAATAGCCCAATGTGACAAGCCTGTATGGCAGGTAAAATCGTGTTTGGAATTAGTTTAGTTTAGTTTAGTTTTAGTTTAGTTTAGTTTATTGGCCTTATAAGGTATACATTAAGACTTGGTCTTTTGTAGTACAGCAATTAACAAGGAATTATGTTTAAAAGTGAATATAAGTAAATAGAGATTAATATTAATTAAATAAAACATATTGAGAATTATAATTATTGGAAAAAAAAAATTATAATAATAAGAAAACAAAAATAAAAATAATAAAAAGAAAATGAGTGGAAAGTATAAGTAAGAAAGAGTTACGAAGAATGTAAAAAGGAAAAAGTAAGATAAAGATCAAGATGAAGGAAAGAAATAAAAATTAAATAAAGGGAAAGAAAACTTTATTGTTGCGATGAGAAAAATTCAAAAAGTGCAGTTTTAAAAATGTTGATGTTGGATAATTGCTTAATGTCTACAGGCAAGGAATTCCATAATTGAATTGCATGGATGAAAAAAAGACGCGATGAGTTTAAATAATTGAATCTATGGGTGACAATGTTGAAAGTTCTAAGGGAGCGGGTGAATTGCAGCTTGGAATAAAGGTAGGATGGTGACTTTGTACTAATGATTTTGTAGAGAAATATACAGTTTCTAATACTTCTGTGTTGTTGTAAAGTGCAACCTAAAACATTCTTTGCATACATAGAGATTCTCTCGTGCCTACGAACCTGATAAATGTACCTGACAGAATCGTTGAAAGCCACTTGCAGTTTGTGATATGAGAGTGAATCAAGGTTACTGTAAACGACCTCAGCGTAGGAATTGTGTTTAAGGTGTTCAAAAGCAATGCTGACAATTCTTAAACTAACCTGCGACTACTTTTATAAACTAATGATGGTTAGTACAGTAGCTGTGCTTCAAAGTGCTTCAATCTTTCATTCTTTTGCTAACTTAAGTTTTCGGAGAATTTGACTCAACTGGATCTCAACCATGGAGCTGGCTTTCCATGATAGCAGGACAGAGCCCAATTGACATCACTTTGAAAAGAAAAAAGTGGATTGGTCACACTTTAAAGTCACATGAAAATCTTGTTGTGATGGCCTATACATACAGATAAAGGAGACACAGTAAACATGATGCAGAAAAATTGAGAGATATGAGGTCAGATGAAGGACGTTAGGAAAAGCTAAGGCACGAACATGATTGGCGCACATTTCTTATGCCTTTCGATCAAGGCCCAAGGGTTGCACTGACTGAAAAGTAAGAATGAGTAGGTGAGGTGTAGCAACTATTTTCACCATCTTTGATTCTGAGAAGTCTCAAAATATTCTGTATACCTTTCAGAAAAGCTGTCGCTTGTGATTAGTTTTTAACAGTTTAAATGTGGTCGCTTTTTCTCCTTACTTTGTCTTGTCTCTTCTCTCTTTTCTTGTTGTCAGACCGTTGGAAAACCCTGAATAGATCCACTAGAAAAGAGGCATCATTGATCGAAAAGCCTTACTTAGAAGTCTCCAAGAAAGTCTACTGGGTAGTTTTAAGAAAAATAATTTAAAAATCATATCAAACCTAACCGAAACCACCCTAGCCTGTCACTCATCCAAATTAACATAAACTTTACAACAAACTTGACACCATTTGTCTTTTAAACTTTCAACTTAAATACATATCTCATAACCAGGCTAAAATGTTTAGCTATCAATTTGACTTCATGTCAGTACAGTTCTACCTTAATAAACTTCCTCTTCTGCAAAAAAAAAACAAAAAAATTATACATTTTAATTTATTAATTTCAAAGCCTCAGCTTCTGGCTGCTAAAGACTTTCATTCAATTAATTTAAATTTAGTTGGTTATCCATTGCTCGTCGTTGTGTTGCGTTGCGTTGGAAAGGTATGTAGGTGTAGGAACCTATATTAGGTTGTAGCTTTACGCCAGAGTTCTGCGGTAAGTGTTTATTTTACCGATGCTCCATCACGTCCGCCACAACGCCGACGAGTATAAAACAACGACTTCTACGACGACGACGACGCTTTCATCCCCAGAGAATGTCAAAAGGATAATTTATATTTCAATACCCGAAAGGATGTCGAAAAATGATTTATTATTCTCTTTTTGACGTAAACATGCTTGAGAAGAGTGGTTTTGCCTGGATCGGTACCATAAGACGACGAAATATTCGGTGCGGCCAGAGTAGAGGAGGTATACAAAACTTAATCAAAACAATTTGATTGCATTACCTTTAGTTAGGCATATAGATACTCGTATATAGTCAATATGAGGCTAAATAGAGTAAGGGGATGAGAAGGCTGCTTTGGGGGAAAATCCATGGTAGTTTTTTGGGGGGGGGGGGGTCTAATCGGTGCTCTGTTGCGGCAGCTGCTTTGGGTATTTTTGGAGCTAATGAAACACAGTGGGACAGAAATTAACGTCATGTTTGGCAATCGATTACTATTAGTTGTGGACCGAATGACGGAGAAATATGATTATTTTGACCTCATTAAGCAAAAGGACATGATTTGTCTTCTTTTTTTTTCATTTATTTAATTTTTGTTTTGCGGAGTGGACTCATATAAATTAGTCAGCAGATGGAAACTAATGAAATTTTCTAAGAAAACGTGACTTTGAAAACCTTGTGTTTTATATAACATGAGTGCATTAATAGAAGTTCTTAAGGTTGATGATGATGATGATGAGTATGGCCAACTAGATTGTAGGTCTAACTACCCCCAAATATATTTATTTTTTACGTCACGGAAATTATTTATACTTCGAATCCATTAAAATGTATAGAAAGACGAAATTTAAAACCACCAGTTAAGGCCCAAATTAGAATGGTTAAAAGCGTAACAGTTAACACCATTTTAAAACTTTCTATTTTTTTTGTTTAGAAAATATTTTTAAGAAAGTAAGTAAGTTTTTGCATAAGAATATTTAATTAAATTCTATTACCAAATAATGCAAAAAATAAAAAAAAAATTTTCTTGAGGAGCTACAGTTAGTTGCTTAGTGTAATTTTTTGTATGTCGTCGGCTTAAAGTGAAAAGCGGTAAATTCTACATTTTTTTGGATCATTATACACCACTTCAAAAATTGCTAAAAAATACAAAAACCTATCAAATCTTTTCAATTTCACTGAATTCAGAAATAAAACAAGTCTAGAAAAGTACTGAGTAAATTTGGTTTTATTAAATCAATTAATGCGAACCTTTTCTAATTTTTTTTTTTTTTTGTAAGAAATTTAAAATAGAAGTAAGCTTTTCACTCTAAGCCGACGTGTTATTTTATAGAAGACCGCTTTAATTTAAGCACATATTGAAGTGTGTACAAAATTTTATCAAAATCGTAACAGTCGCTTGCGAGAGGTATTGTCTAACGGTTTATAACATTTATTTGGGAGATACTACGGTATTTTTCTCAATAGTGATAAAAACTGTTTAGTAGCAAGTTTAAAGAAAATCAAAAACCTATGGTCATTATCGAAATACTTAGTCAGTATTAAAAAAAAAATTATGTAAACATTAATTTGAAAGTTTTGCACCACAATAATGTTCAAACTTTGCGGGAGATTTTTATAAATTTTTATAAAAATAATCAAACATTTCAAGAAAATCGATAGTCAAATAAAAAATGGTTTTATGGGAGATAATCTTACTTAATGTAATTTATAGAATTTTGTCTAGACAAACCTGAAGAGACATTTTTGAGAAAAGTAAGATTAGTTAAATTCTTAAAAAAAATAGCAGGTACCTTTCATTATTAATGGTTCTTAAGAAAAATGTGTGAGAGAAAATTACCAAGAACCACTAGTAAGAAGTTACTTAGTTTGAAAAAAAAAAACGATTTAGCCGTTTATGCTGTAGTCGGAGAGACAGAAATTGTGTGATTCTTTTTCCTATTTCTGTAATGACAAGCCGGATGAAGTTTTATTTTTTTTTACGAATGCATAACTTGCCATAACAGTTTCGGTGACCATATTTAGTATAGCAAAACCTGCAACAATAAAAATTTACACAGGGTATAAAGCAAAACAAGAAGTCAGTTAACAGACCCAAAATTATAAAAACCGTTATAAATTCAAAACAAAGCAAAAACAAAAAAATTACCTCTTAATTGTTTCTACTTAAAATCACCTCAGGAACCCATGGTTTTCACGTGCGGCGTCGATTGTGGTACACCTTTTATAACAAAAACATAAATTTTATACCGATCATATGTAGATCATACTACGGTTTGAAAACTACGACTAATGGCCAGTTTTATTTTAAAAGCGATTAATCCTCCTAATGATGGTTTTTTGTTTCACCCAATTCTTTTAAATTTAAGAAGGTTTTAAATGCCCTTGTAAACTTAAAGCTCGTTTTTGTCCCATTAAATTTAAAAATCTTTTTTTGTTAAGTCATTGCAGTCAAAGACAGCTGATAGTTTGCTGTCAGAAAAATTGTAATCCATAATGCTTTTCTCATGTGCGAATGAAATAACTTCTTTTTTTAATCTAGGCATGGGGGAAAATTCAGTTAAATTAAAATGTTGCTAGAGAAAAAAATTAGAAAGAAATCATCTCATTTCCCAAACAAATTCAGATTTCGAAATGAGATAATTTCAAACGAATTTGCATGAAATTAGGAAGGGAATTAAGTCAAAACTTAACGAACACACTCCATTGGGCACAGCTTGAAGAGATCTGAAGAGATTTTGCATGAAAATGAAAACAAAAACCTGGGTTTTTGAGATCGACCAATTTTCGAAATAATTATATCGATCGGTAATTACTAGAAAATACATATTAATGCTTTCTTTTTAGAGAAGCCTACAACTACAACTTTTGTATAATAATTTTCAACAAAATTTATTGTTTAAGAGTTGTCAATGAGCAACTTAAATTTTCAAAACTTCAACTTTTTCAAGTAGGAAAATAGGCATTAGGTATTGTGCCTAACTGATATCTCATACGTGTGAAAAAATAAAATGTTTAATTGAGTCGCATATACATGCTATTATGTTTAAGGCACTGAGTCTTTAAGAACATTATATGTAAAGACATGGAAACCATGAGAGAAAAATGATTAGGAGCATGAAATATGATACAAAAAATTAGATAGCTTTTTTGAGAGTTTCAAATGAAAACAAAATTACCTCTTAAAAAACTTTTTTAAATATCAAATTCTTAAAACATTTTTAAGGAAAATTTTTAGTCTGCAAATGGAAAGTACCTATTTATTTATGTGCATTAGGGTGGTCCTAATATTGGGTTTTTTGAAATTCTGAGATTGGTAGGCATCAAACATAAGAAAACAAATTTTTCTTAATTTTTTTAGATTTTTATTTCACCCCTATAAAACGCAAAAAAAAAACAATCTGAGGGTATAGATTAGATTTAGATGAGAAAAAAATAACATTTGAGGGGTGGTCTATTTTCCCCCGTTTAGGCGGGAGGGGTAGTTTTCTCAAAATTTGGATCAAAACAGAAAAAAATGACAAAAAAACGGATATACTTACAATGCCACGCCTTCTTTTCTTAAAGCCACGATCCCATTCTATAATAAGTTTTTATTTCAAACAGTTTCTGAAAAAATAGTTTTCAAACTTAAAAATTAAAAAAACAAAAAATTGTAATTTCTTAAGATAATAATTATTTTTTGAAAAACTACTCAAAATAAAAACTTTCTTTAGGAAGCATATTATAGAATGGAATTGGGGCTTTAAAAAAAGCTAGGGCGTGGCGTTGTAAGTGTTCCCAATTGCAAGCAATTGTTTGCTGTTGCATGTTTGTTGCGTATCGCGTAAGGATTATAAAAAGGATTTTGTGGAGAAATTTTTATAAAATTATTACAAACGTAACAAGTCAAGGTTAGAATTTTTTACAAAAGTAACAAGTCAAGATATAAGGGTCTCTCAAGAGGACGCTCCAAATTTATACAGCTGCAATTTTGTCAATTTTTAGTTATGTGTATGGCAAATCATCATTCAAGCCGTTGCATTGAAAGGTCGTGGAACTGGTGTTGATACGTTAGTCAGTTAAAGTCTATTAATGGGTGCTGTGAATAAAATAAAAGCTTAAGCTAAAACTAGCATTTTAAAGTAAAAGCTAGGTTTCATGTGAATAAAAACAAGCTTAAGCTAGCAAATAAAAGATGTGTTCTAGTACAAGCTATTTCAAAAAAGCCTTATCTTAATTCATACTTAAGCTTGCTTTTTCAACTTTAGCTTCAATTTGTGTAATTAAAAATAGTTTAAGCTTGAATGTTATAATTAAAGCTACAAAAATATCAAGATTATTGATTGAATTCTCTTAAATTGTAGTGCGTTGAAGGCCATATGCATAGGAATTGAAGATATATGGTATGAATACAATTAAAATATTATTAGATAAGAGTATACAAATTTGAAAAGTATTAAAAAAATATTTTTTTTTAAAAAATTTTTCCTCTGGAATCCAAAATTGGATCGAAATAATCCAAATATTCTCAAAAAACTTAAACGCTCTATTTCCATTATGTGATTGATACAGGTACAAAGTTTAATGAAATTGCTTAGAGACAGTTTTGAAAACATTTGAGAGTATTGAAGTTGTGTTGGAACAACCTGTACTAGATGGGCTAGCACACAAGTTCGAACTTTTCTTTATAGGAAATGACTTAAAATTGCTCTGTACCCAATTTGAAAAAAAAATAGGTCTATCCGTTTATGCTCCAGATCAATGTACAGACGAACAGGCTGACGGACGGTAGGTATGATGCAAAATATATTTTGGACTTATACATCAGGATTGTAATGTTAACTTTGATTAAAATCTCGAAATATTCTATTTACCTGAAAACAATACTTCCCATAGAGAGCAAGTTAACAGTTTTGGTAAATGAAAATCCAAAATCCACTTGTTTTGCTTTTAGGTTCAAAAAATTATAGTTTTAGCTTAAGCTTATAAGCCAAAACATGTGAAACAAAACAAACAAAAACTAAGAATATTAAGTTTAAATTTGAATTTTCTAGCTAAAGCTGTTATGCGTTATCTTTTTTTGTATTCACATAAAACAAAGTTTTAGTTAGAACCATTTAGCTTTAGCTACGATTAATAGCTATGACTAGCTAGCTTTAGTTACTTTCAAAAACAGCTTTGACTTTTTTTTTATTCACTATAGGCCCAATAAGTCGGTTCGATAGAGGCTAGAATCCCCCAAGAGTTCTTAACTACCCACCTGGAAAAATGGCAAGTTTTTGCCAAGTTTAATGGAGGCGTTTGAAAATTTTCTTTTTTATAATAAGTAAGTAAAATAGTTGAAATATTCCTTTGAAGACTTAAAGCAATTGTTCTAAAGCCAATTTAATTGATTACATTCTGATTAAACATTGACAAGCTCTCAAACTCAATGAATTAGCCTCAAGCAACTTTGATATTTGCTCCATAAGCCGCCATCAAGAGCCCTTTAATAAAAAAACTCAAATAACAAGTTCTGCGAACTCAAAATACCTTCACATCACATATATTGAAGTGCTTGTACTTTCCCCGGGCATAAAATATCTCAAAAATTGAAAACAAAACATTTTTAAAATCCCTTAAAAATATTAAACTCCTTGCAATAATATTGTATAGCGTTCAGGGCCGGACAAGCTAAACGAGAAGGTGGTGCAAGTGCCCAGGGCGCTGAATCCGATGGGCGCCTTGCCAGCTTTAAAAAATCCATTTAATCAATGAGCTAATCATTTATTTTTATATTATTCAGTCTAAGTGAGAATTTCACATGGAAAATATTTCACCCGAAAAACGTTTGTTCCCGCGGAATTTAAAAAAGCTATTAAGATTTTCGCTTGAACTCTTCTTGGCTTAAAATAAATAAATAAAAACTTTCGCAAAGGGCACCAGTACCCTGTTTTTTTTTCTTTCTTCGTCAAAAAATAAGTGACAATTTAAGCTCTTAATTGCGAAAGATTACCGAAACTAGATATCACAAAAAAGGGGAGTTTTCGTTTTTCGGGTGAAACTCACAATAGGTGAAGAGTTAAATGTCATTTTCTCCCGTGGAATGTTGTTCACGTGAAAGTCACAATAAGGTTGATTGTGTTTTTGAATTTATTACTTAAAATACTTTTTACTTAATACATTTTTTCAGTTCAATATATTTTTGTGTTCCCAGTTATTTTCATATTCTTTAGTTAATATTATTAGTGTGATATAACAATCCATTTCCTAGGTTTTAATAAAATCCTATTTATTTTGTGCTTATCGTTAAAAAAAGGTATTGCAAAGTCTACCCCTTGGGTTATGGGGAAATGAATTCTTCCACCAATAACCGCAATTGAAGGCGCTTATGATGAAGCCTGCACAGGGCGCTAATTTATATCGGGCCGGCCCTGGTAGGGTTACATTAAATTCCTTTTCCAATGAAATGGTCACCGTGTCGTCGTCAACATTGCATCGTTTTCTTGTCACCCCAAAATCAATAAAAAAAAAAGCGCCAGAGTTCAGCACCACATCATACCACATTGCCGTTGGCTAAAAGAGAAAACACAAACACACGCTTTTATTTGGTCTTTCTCAAGGCGTTGAATTTAATTTCACCTTACTTTCTCTCCCATAGAAATATTATAAATGAAATCAATTTAAAAAAGATTGAATTTCTTGAAAATTAAAATACAATAAGAATTTCCCACGCAAACTTTTGTGGAAAAACTTTAGCTATATAGCTCGCACTGAAAACATCCACCCGCATCATACAACAACGCTTATTGTACAGAAACTGTCAAAATGACACCATTCTTCATAATAGTTTCTCCTGCGTCGTCCCTGGTCCTCTGCTGAGCACACTTCATATTGTGGTGAGTATTATTTTTGTCAAAGGAGGAAGATATTAAAAATGTTTTAAAGAATACACTTTGGTGGACTGAATTATTCCATTTTAAACTGTTACTCTTATTCTTAAATGTTAAGTGTTTGTTAATTAGTTTTTTTGTGTAACATTTCAAATAAAGATTCAGATGCGAGCACGATAGAGAGAGAGTTTTCCAAAATTAAGTAATTTAACTTTGACAATTGAATCATCATTCGCTAAGGCATTTTGGAGTTGGGGTTGGGTTTGGGGGTGGTTTGAGTTGAATGCTTGATATAAGGCAATACAGCTGGGGGTTGACAAAACTGGTGGTATTGTTGGTCGAGTAGTAGTGGCGGAGCTTGTTGCAGCCGCTGTTGCTGTCTGCTGCTGATGCTGTTTCTGTTGCTGCTACTTCTACTGCTGCTGCTGCTATTGCGGTTGGCACTGTAATGGAGAGGTTCCGTTCGTTGGCGATGTTGGGTATGAGGCAAAGGAGGTGAGGCCGGCTCGAGGGGTAAATTAAAAAGGACCAAGAGCTTTAGTTTGGAATTCTATGCAATGCTGGGTAAGATTTAACATCTGGTTTTGTGTGTTCCCATTGTTCAGTCATTTCCTCTTTGTATTTTTTTTGTTTCTCTTTTTTGAAGAAATTTTCTTACTCTATTTCCACAACCCCTCCAGCGATCACCAGTGTACCTACCTCCTTCCTCATCATCTCCTGCTTCCCCACATCCTTCTCTCTATATAGTGATTTCTTCTTTCGGTTGTTGCGTAATTGTTTAACCGAATTCAATTAAGGAAAGTTTTTTGTTCACTTTTTGTTTTGTTTTCGTTTTAAATGCAATCTCGTCCCCCAAAGAGGGGTAGGGTAGGGTGGCGGTAGCTGGTAGATATTTTTATTGTTCGTCGTGAGAGTTTATTTTTTTGTGTCAGGCTGGGTAAACAATTAAATTTGTTAATTATTGAGAAAAATAATGGAGTTTGTTTTTTCTGCTCTTCTCAAATAAGTGCAAATAATGAGGTTTTGAGATATAGGTTTTTGTACTTTTATACAAAAGGGGGATTGCATCGAGATGTAGGTTAGGTACCTATAGTTTTCACTATAGTGAGAATTTCGGATAAGCATGTAAAATTTATAGCCAGAGGCTGCACATTTGTGTGTTTATTTTATTGTTATTTAATTTGATTCTTGAGAAGGAAAAATTTGTAGAGCTAATACATATTAGGGATAAGGTTAAAACCATAGTTCTACCACAATTCGTTAATGTTTGCTCGAGGCAAATATGTTCTTTATAAAGTTGATCGAAATTACCTCTTGCCTTGACTAAAGGATTTTAGCAAACCATGTGGGAGATTAGCAAAAAATGTATGACATCCACTTGGTCAGTAATTAGTCCAAAAAGGTAATTTTTTAAATTAGTCGGCCCTAGAAAATTTTTACTCAATGGTTAAAGTATTTCCAAGTACCACGCGTGAATTTTGGCAACTCATTTGTGGGCATGGTATAAAATCCCACAAACTAAAATCAAAATATCGAACCTTCATTATCATTATTTTTGAATGTTGAAAAATTTCTCAAATAAGTAATAATCCTTTTCATAACATCGCGTTTCCAAATTTCGGACATAAAATCTTGCAAATATCAATCAAAATCTGGATTTTCATTTCGAAGATTTCGTAATTGGTACATAATCCAAAAGGCCCTAGTGGCCTAGTTATAAAACGTCAAATAGTTTCAGTAGTTGGCCATAGATTTGTTTTAAAAAGCATTTAAAGTTTTTTTGGTTAAGGTCGCTGAAAAAAAGTTGAAAGGTTCTTCTTTAAGCCTATTACATACTTCCCCGCAAGGGCGGATCCAGACTTTGCTCCAGGGGGGGGGGGGTCACGTTTCTTAAAATTTCAATAAAGTATTGCACCCAAAAATAATTTTTACTTACAATATTAGGTAAGTTTTGTATTCGAGCAAAGTTGGTGGCACAATTCTGTCTGGTTGTATGTCTGTCTATTCCTTGACCTACAGCTACAGCCTAAACCACTGAAGCGATGTTCTTCAAATTTTAAATTTTTTTTTTTTTAATTCTTCGGAGCTTATTTACCTTGAAAACGGCTTCAACGAATTTGATAAAAACAGTGGATTACTGTAGGTATGGTGAACATTCTGGAAAAAAATCCGAAAAACTGTTAATAACGGTAAAGAATTTCAATCAAAATTTGCATGCAAAAGCTCCATAAAAATCTCAATAATATTGCATATCAAAATAAAAAATATAAATGTTAGCCTTTTAAGAAGATATTAATTTTTTTTTTTTGAAAATTCAATATTTCAAGATGATGAATTATTTTGAAACAAGTTTATAAGTGTATTTTAAAATAAATTATTATTTAATTTAATATAAAAATAGATTTTTAAAAAATCGCTACAACGATTTAAATTTTTTTTTGTGCCTTCATATTTCTTCAAGTTATCAAATTGGTTTTAAGCTTAAAGCTATTTGAAAAGTTGTTAAACAATTGAAACAACAATTTAAATGCCCTTATTTTATATTTTTTTATATTCTTTATATATATAATTACTGGCATATTTTAAAAGTTCTTAATTCCAGGCAACTTGAACAATAGAGCAAGTACCTGCAATACAGTCGTACATTTTATTTCCATTGAAAATATTTTTGAAAATAAATTAATTAATAAAGGAATTGAAGCCAGAACCATCATGCCACTTGATACTAAAAATATTGTTTAGGAAAAGTTTATTTTTGCCCCTAAAATCTTAACTCTTTTACAATAAGATCTTATTTACTCTACAAGATCTATTTTGATCTTTTGCCTGGCAACTAGAAGCAACTTTTGTTATACTTAACACTTTCCTTAAACAAATTCATGAAACGTCAAAATTTCAAAACAAAAATCTTTGTATTCCCAAAATGGTGCAGCACCCAAGTTAGTGGGAAAGCGTAAGCAATTACAGTCTTGGAAAAACGAAGTAAAATGAGGAAGTTTTTCAATAAAAAAAAGGCTTGCTACCACTCCTGTCTCCGAGTTGCTCTATGCTTAAGGTTACTTCATAGTGCTAGAAACTAAAAGTTGATCGCAATTTACAACTTAGTTGCCTAATGGTTGCTAGACCTTGATTTTGAGATTAAGCAAGCGATATGTCATTTAGGATATTTGCAAAGAATGTATGCGATCAGTAAAAAGTCCAAAAAGTTTAATTTTATAAATTTGTTGAGTTGGACTTGGAAAATTTTGAATCAACTGTAAGGCTAGTCGCGCACATGCAATTTTCAGTTTCGAAACTGTTTGGTTGCAAAATTGAGTCCTATGGATTCATATGAGACTCCGCGCACATGCAGAAACTATTCCGTCGTCGATTCCAGCAACTTTTCAGTTTGTGTTTTGGCACAAACTGAACGATTGCCCGAAATCAGTTTTTCAGTTTGTGTCGTATGGAATAATATGTAACTGCGCGGGCATTCAACTAAATAGTTGCGGATATTTAACCACATCGTTGAATTTTGTGGTTTCCAAAGTACGTTATGTTCTCTGTGCGAAAGAGAACATATATATCTTTTCTTTAATTTGCTGAGCAAAAGAATAGGACAAAGGCGATAATATTTTTCTTTGAATGTATGAGACAGAAAAACTGACTAATCATTGTCGGTGTGTTGGTTAGGTTCGTTGCGATTGCTTGTGGAGTTGCGCATGTGCGCGCTCAGTAGTCAACTTGTGACTAAACTATTTTGTTGCCGTAGCAGTTGCATGTGCGCGACTAGCCTAAGGGCCAGTTTCAAGACTTACGGATAAGGTCTCGGATAGCCTATTCGGAACTTTTTTGACAGTTAAAGTTTAATTTTTGGTTTCAAATGTCTCGAATAGTGATATCCGACTGATAAAGTCTCGGATAGCATATCCACCGGTTCAAGTGGCTGTTAAATATTTTGTCCAGAAGATGCCTAGCTGCTATGAGTTTTCATCGTAATATGAATTAAGCTTTGAATTAATCCGTCGTGGTTCATACTGAATTTTAATATTAAAAAGCAGTGACATTTTAAATTTAAACGATAAGGATCTTTTGTTTTGACAACAAAAATTTAATTTTCATTATGTTTTTTGATGTTTTATATTTTTCTCAAACTGTAAATTTATCCACCGTTAGTTTATCCGAGACTTTGGTGATGAAACAGAAACAAAATAGCAGCCACTTTTATCTGCCGGATATCGTTATTTGTCGGATACCTATCCGAAACTTTAACCGGAACATTTGAAACTGGCCCTAAAAGTTGTTTTTAGTACCGCCTAATTTTTCGCACGAAATTTGCAAGATACCAAAATCTTAAATATCGAAACTGCATTATTTAAAGATCTTGAAAAATGAAATCTCACACTAAGTAAAAATAAAACATTGCATTCTCACCTTTTAATCTTGTCAACCAAAATATCGAAAATTAAAATCTCGAATACCTACTCAAAATTGAGTGGTCACAAATTAGCGGGATTTTTATTTGCAGGATCTGGAATGCGAGTTTTTCATTTGCACGGTTTTGTAATTTGTGTCCAATTCAAAATGCCGCTGATAAAATGTCAACTAGCTACATTAATTGGTTGTGGATTTGTTCTAATGGGATATTAAAGTTTTTTTTTTTAGTCATTCCAGGTCACTGAACAAGGTACCTTATTAAGGTTATCTTAAGAAAAAAATATTTTATTTCAAAGGTCACTAAATTTGTATTAAAGGTCACCTAGATTCATTCGTGAAATACATTTTTTAAATGAATTTTCAAAATTTTTTCATGGTTCAGTATTACTTTACATACATACGGGATGCCATGAAATTTGTAATCTGATTCGGTGTACGGTGTCAGAAATGTTCACAAACTCATCAAATAAATTAGAAATTATTTTTACGGTAAGACTATAGTAAGCAAAAAGTAGAAATCTGTATTATTCTTAAAATGAAAACTTTTATTGTTTTTCTGGCAAAAGAATTATTTTTTCAACTTTTCACGGACGATGTAAATATCGGCGGCTTTCTGTCAAAACCTAGCGAGCCCTTAAATGACATTTGAATGTACTTTTGTCAACATGAATTACTGAATTCGAATATCATGGTTTCTTTTGGCTCTATCAACCAGTTTTAAAACCTTTCACTATCTTAAAATTCCATTTTATTACCTCTTAAATCGGTGTTTTGTGTCTTCAAAGCAATTTTTTAATTTTGAAATTTGTTTCGACAGAAGGCCCACGATATGTGTTTTTTACTTTGTTTTTTTTTTGTGTTTTATTTTTGTGTTTTTAAATACGCACGTTTAATTAAAATAAATTTGAAGGCGGATTATATCCATTGAGCAGTGAAATTTGTTGTTTATGATTGAATTCATATGTATAATATTTTATATCTGGGAAAAGCCCCAGGGGGGGGTCATGACCCCCATGACCCCCCCCCTTGTATCCGCCAATGCTTCCCCGTAAAGTGAACAATCAACAGTGGAGAAAGTGATTTTTTGACAATTCCCACTGGTACAAACTTGCGAATGTGTGTGGGTATGGCTTAACAATAATAATTGAGGGGCGTGGCCTAACAAAAATTATCGAGAGCGTGGCCAAAAAAGGGGCGTGGCCTTATACAAATTAAAGGAGGGCGTGGCCAAGAAAGGGGGCGTGGCTTAGCACTCCCCTCAACAGTTTTTAGAAGGCCACGCCCTATTTTTATGCACTATCTCGTTAATTTTTATTAAACGCCCCCTTTTAGGGCCACGCCCCTCGATAATTTTTTTAAGCCACGCCCTATTCTTACCATTACTCACCCCCATTATTTTTTATACACCTGAATAAAAATTGTGAAACGGACAAGAATTCTTCAAGGGAAATTTAAAAAATTCACATTATAGCTACACAAAATCCGTTACAAATCTGAAAAAAAAACTGTTTTGATCTTAAAAAGTGAAGTGTCTATGGGAAGGTTAGATTGATATGCATAAGCAACATGTAAAATTTCTATAGGTGTTCATACCATTTAGGCAGTCTGAAGGTTTAGAAGCACAAAAAAGGCAAATTTAAAAAAAAAAGCTCCATATAGTCAACCGATTTTCAAAATTTATATTTCAATATAATACTTGACCAATCAGTGGTTATTTTGATGTATTAATAAATGATGCACCTTTCCCACAGGCTCAGATATATGTAGTATTTTAAATATTGTTTTACTCAAAATTTTCCAAAAACTCATTGGTCGTTTGAATTGTTTGTTGAAAAATTTTGAAAAAGACAAATGAAAATAGGTACAAAAACTCTACTTAATTTTGAAAAATTTAAAAAAGCGCGTGGTCTTACCTATATTAACGAGGGGTGTGGCTAAAAAATGTTTCAAACTAAAAATGCACCAAAGTGTGTTAAAAATGATGGCAGTGTAGCCTAATATAAATCAACGAAGGTCGTGGCCAAAAAGGAGGCGTGGTCTAACAAGAATATTGAGGGGTGTAGTCTTAAATCAACTATAAAATTTTTGAAATATTATATTTTCTTCGATATATCCGTGGTGATCGAAAAGAACCAAAGTCGATTTCTTAAAAGAAAATTAGAAGGACAACACCCTACTAATGTGGAAAAAAAAGTGTTCATCTTGTATTAGGAAAGTATTGTATCCGTTAGTATTTACTTCGAAATGCTAAACTTTGTGAGAAATTGACAGCTAAGCACATGGTTAGGAACGAGAAGAAGAGGAAAACGATGGCTAATTGAAACTTTCATCGACAGTGGAGAGTTGAAGGTTTAAGGCGCCAGTTATAGCTATTACTGAAACTCATCATTGAAAATTTTAATGATTGATTGTAAGACATTTAGAAAGCAAAACAAAATTTGATAAACAAATAAAGCTCAAGACTTACTTAATATTTTTACTGGAAAAAAAATATTGCAAATGGGCCCAACTTTTCCACATAAAATGATTGGTAAGGTAGTTCAATCATCAATTTCGAAATAAAATATAATTTTGTTTGATAACTTAAGTCTTTTAAATGGAAATAATGGCTGTGGGGAACAACAAAGAAAAATTTCATGGCATTTTGCATTTTGCTTAGTTACTTAGAGAACTTAAAAATGCTAAAACATAAAACAATTTAAAGTAGACTAGGTATACGAAAAATATAAAACAAATTTACAGCCAAACAATTTTTGACAGTGTCAAGCTATTTTAAACAATGTATTGACGGCCCTCACACTCCTAACATTGATATAGCTTTTTTCTGAAGTTTTCATGCACTCTTTGAAGCATTAGCATTGCCATAAGAATTTGGAGGATGTGGGTTCAAATGTTGTCGCTGAGGGCTTTCAAAGTCCTAAAGGGATCATTGTGTACAAAAATGGATTTAAAGTTGCCCATAGGAAATCAGGCGAAAAATCAGGGAGAAACCTTCACCCCACCCCTCCCTAACCGAAATTCTACGTACGCCCTTGCATCTGACAAATATTTTTATCTCGGGTCCTAGCACATTTAATGAGAAACTTCCTTATTAAGTGTAGTTATTCTAAGCAATAAGAACAAAATAATTCAGGCATTTAAGTTAAATACCTAAATCTCAAAACACCAGAGCTCTTTATCATCATTTTCGGTATTTTTTATAATTTAAAGCCATATTTAAATCGTTTGATTGAGAATCTATTGGATAAGAGCATTGAAGAAGTTTTACCTCAGTGCCATGGATATACGGGTATAAGACATAAATTTTCCAGGTCCAGGTCATTGTTCAATCATGGAAAAAATATCGCCCAAAATGGAGGAAATCTTTCACTAACTCTTTATTTACTTTTTTTATAAATGTCCATTAAACAATTCTTCAAAAATTAAAATATTATTAGCAAGTTCAGATTGAAACAAGACAAAATAAGAAACAAAAATCACGAAACAATGATTGCAAATTCCTCCACAACAACCACAATTACCATCATCGATTTCACAAAGATATAAAAATCTATTGCACTATAGTCTAGACAGCTCATTAAAAATGTATCTCAATTAACATTCTCGTTTGTCTAAAAACGTCCAGCATCTATCCGTCAAAGGAAATGCAAAAAAAAAAAATCTAAAAAATTCCTAATGCGACTATTTAAAACAATTTTCTCTCACACAGAGCATCATAGAGCAGCAAATTTTCCTATCGGTATATCGGCAATTTGCCCTAAGCCTATAACTGTCATCATCCACATCAGTCCAAGCTTCGTATCGATAAACCTCCACAACACACACACAGGCATCAGGCAGTGCGACGGCCAAAGGCCATATTCAATTAATATTCAATGCCAATCTCCTCAATGTATGTTTGGCCAATCAATAGGCTCATCAATTTATAGCTCCATCGAAGCATGTTGATGTTTTCATTTTCATCCCTCTCACATCATGTTAGGTGGAGAAAAGTGCACTGAACTTTTATACCATCCTGGAATGAAATAAAAACAGACAGGACAGAAAAAAAAAACTTAAAAAATCTCCCCAAATCGTAATTGACAATGCCGCACAGTTTAAAACTTTCACACTCCTTCTTCTCAACCCCCAACCCTTAACACAAGCACCCACCAACAACATATTTTTTTTTGCAAACTTTAAGCGCCTTTAAACGAGCAGGATGATGATGGAACGGAAAGGTGCAGCCAAAGGGGCAAGCAATCCTTCCTCTCATTTTATGTAAGAACACAGGCGGAAATGAAAATACAGCCCCCTTCGAACCACCCCGTCTAACAAAGCGTGTGCTTGTGCGGTGGGGTTGGTTTTTTCGACACATTCTACATTTTGAAAAATTTGCTTCAATTAAAAGTGTAACCACTCTTGAGCCCGCACCATACACAAAGAGTCACTCACACACAAGGTTTATAGGGTTTAGAGGAGGGGTGGGTGGCGTGGGTGGATATGATGAGTGCAACATTGCTCATTTTTGGTTTAGCATGGCGGTAATGGTCGGTGGTGATGGTGGTGGTGGTATATACACCAAACCTAACCAAACTACACCAGCATATAATACACGCCTAGCCTAACCGACCAAGCGCCTGTCAAAGTGACAAAAACATTTTCACTTTTTGCACAGAGCATTTTATGGGGCAAAAAAAAATAAAAATAATAGAAATGAAGAAGAGAGTGAAGAAAAGGATGCAATTGTGTCAAAACTATTGCCATTAGCATTTCCCCTTTGCCATTCTTTCAAGGCAAAATTTCACCCAGAGTTCGTAGAGGGTGTGATGGGAAATTAATAAAGTGTATAAGAGAGTCTTGCAATGATGACCGTTAAGAAGATAAGTTTTCAATATCAATTTTAAAAAATGGAAGCACGGAAAAAATTCTTATTTAAAAACGGGTTATTCATGACAAAGATGCACATGCAAGTATGCTTCAACAATAAATAACAGAAGTGTATTCCAGCTCAATAGGAGGTCGTAGAGTCTTACAATCGAAACAACACTTGAACTGCTGGTTTTAAGACCCAAATGTAGGCTCTTGGAAATAGCAAAGAAAATCTATTCATAGTAAAGTACATCACGGACTAAGTATAAAGTGTTATCAATAGCAATTATTGCAGTGCCTTAAGGGGAATCACGATGAGCAGGCACTTCCTATCAATAAAGCCCCAATTCCTCCACATAGTATAAAAGCGGTAGACTAACATTAATAAGGCTTAAGAACAGCAAGGCTTTCGGATCTGATAGATTACTAGGTTAAGCTCTTCAAATGCGAAAAAATGTGAAAGGATAGGACACACAAGTCTAATTATTAACCAACCCAGGTAGAAGGAAGCATGTTTAATGAACCCATACGCTCCAGGTCTTTAAGCCTTATCTACAAAAAAAAAAAACTGATCAAATATTCTGTAATAGCTACCGAGAAATATCATTGATGAATGTCGCATTATAAGATTCTCTCTAATCAAAACGTTCTGGAACAAAAAATGGCATAATGTGGCTTCTGGTTCTAACCCAGCAAATGAACCCTTGACCAAATTCATACTGACGCAAATCACGCGAAAACTAACGAATTTCAATTCGATACTCACTAGTGGCCAACTTTATCGATTTCAAAGTCACTGTTAGCATTCATCATCGTAAAGAGATCTATGGCGATACAGCTGAACTCAAAATACCGGAAATATTGATTTGGCTATGCAGACGTTAGTTAACAGGAAGGACGAACTTTCATTTTAAGCCCTTGTACCCTGCTGATGCCAAACGATACATAAATGACACAACGAGAAATCATAAATTCCTTCAAAATTTAAGCCGTCAGTGGAGAAACTGTTTTTTTGACTTGATTTCTCACGGGTACAGACTTGCGAATAGGTTGTGAACGTTAAAAATTAAAACCACAATGCCTCAAATGACTAGTAATCGAACTGTCAACTATTCACCAAGAGTTCCCGTACATTTTGCAAGGGAACCGATCGTGAGCGAATAACGAAAACTCTCCACACAGCTTCACCAGCACGTTCACTGTTTAATAAAAATGCTACTTTTGTATGGTTTTACGACATTATTAGGTTAGGTTAGGTTAGGTTAGAAGGGGTGATGATACGGCGAGCCGCATCAACTCACTCGGATCTCAGTGGATCCATTGCGCTCCCCAGAGTGAAAGGTGGGTGGTAAAGAGGGATAGGGAGAGGTTTGAGGAGAAGTATTAGCTGTGGGGGCCCTCCCTGAACCATCCTGAGTTCTGAATGAATTTTAGGATGTTTTTTAGTGGCAATACACAGATGTCGCCCAGTTCATCGAAGAAATATTCTCCTAGGGCTGCTTTCCTGGTTCTAGCTGGCCTGGGGCATTCACATAAGAAGTGAAGGGAGCCCTCTTCCGCCTCTTCATCATGACACCCTCTACATAATTCCGATGAGCTGATGCCCATTCTTTTCATGTGGGTTCCCAAAGAGTTGTGACCCATTAGGACGCCAACTATGAGTGATAATTGAGGCCTGCTTAGCTTGATTAGGTATTCAGTTTTTTTCTTCGAAATATTCGGCCAAAAGTTTCTTGAAACCCGACAGGTGTCGATAGATGACCATCTGACATTTGCAGCTTCCAAAAAACCCTGGTGTATTCTACTTTTTTCTTTCTCCAGTGGCATGAGCACCGAGGCATCGATTTGGCTCGGATCAAGAGATGATCCGCTTTTGGCCACTTCATCTGCCACTTCATTTCCGTGAAAATCCCTATGTCCTGGGACCCATTTTAGGGTAACTGTGTGCATTGCGTTGTACTCTTAACTCATTTCGGCAACGATCGATCAGTTTGGACTTTATGGTGATTGAGGAAATGGCTTTAATTGCCGCCTAGCTATCTATGAAAATGTCAATATTATTGTTGACTAATTCACGTGAGGCAAGATGCTTCGCGGCTTCACAAACTGCCAGCACTTCCGCTTGGAATACACTGCAAAAGTTTGGAAGCTTCATTGATCTATTTATGGGTGGGTTATCTAATAGACATCTGACCCAACACCCTCCAAGGTTTTGGAGCCGTGTCGGTGAAGACCGAAACATGATTTGCATTTACGTCATTATTCACAAGTATGTACAAAAATTAAGTTCTACTTTTCGAGAGATTTAAATTTGTAAGAGATTATTTGGCGAAGTCTACACCCTTTTCTTGGCACAAAACTAATAACCCAGAATTGAGTGCGGAAAAATGATATTTGCGTTATTTCATATTAATTTTTGTTGATTCTTTCATTACATTATGGCTGCCAGTAATGTTTTTATTTTTTGAATTTGGCATTGTCGTTGAATATTTTTTTAGCTTCGTTTTCACAAGTTGTCTTTTTGGAGAAAAACAACAAATTTCGTTTTGCATCAGCAGCGTACTTGGCTTAAAAGACCAAATTATTGCGGATGCCAAATCACCAAGACTGGATGTATACAACCAGTAAGCCAGTTTTTCAGTTCAGGTTCAACTTTAATTTAAATCAGATTTAGCTGATCCTGAAAATAAATTATCCCGAGTTAACTCAGGAACAGTTTTTCAGTTGTGAATTAACTTTATCTTTCAGCTGTCAAAAATCTATTGTCATCGATGTGCGACACTATGGATATCACCTCTGGTCGCCTTTTACTCGGCAAATAGAGATGGCGCAGCAACGGAATTGCACTATAAATTACTTCCACTGTAAAATATAGCACTACAAAGAAAAAAACTCTTATTTTTGTCTCTGAGTTAACTCACCCAATTAAATGAGACTAAGGATTTTAATTCACTGACAAAATCGTTTCTTGAGTTAATTCAGGTTTAACCACGAGACTAAGATGATCTCGCACTAAAAAACTGACCCTTAATGGATCGGGAGCCAGATAAATAAAATGCACAACTTGATCGCAAGTACTTGTTATTATTTTCAAGTTGCTTAGAACTTGAGAGCTTTAGAAATATGCAAGTAATTATAGAAAAGGCAAAAAGAAAACATTTAAATCTTTCTTTTAACTGTATAAGCAACTAGTTAAAAGACTTAGAGAACAAAAACAAGTATATCATTTGTTTACTTAACAAAATATGAATGTGTGCAAAAAAAAATTTCAAATCGATGGAGCGGTTTTCTAAAATATAAATTTTTATATAAAAAATTTAATAACATTTTTAAAAAAAAGTTTTGTTATGCCAATTTTGAGTATGTATTAAAATATATTTTTCATCATCATCAACTTATTTTATTTTTGAAATATTGAATTTTCAAAAAAAATTAAATATTTTTTAGAAATCTAAAATTTATTTTTTCAAAACATTTGCAACTTAAACCATGAGATGGTACCATGTCATACAAATTGCCTAAAAAAGCAAACAGCAAACTTCTTTGTACAGTTTTGAAAACTATCTTGGTAGATTCATCAGAAAACAGTCTTGTTGATGAATCTAAATTCATTCTTCATGGATCGGATGGAAGGCAACATGTCAGGAGACCAAGAGGTGAGATACTATAAGTTCAAAGTATATACTAGAGAAACAGTTGTGGCTCTGTTATGGCTTGGGGTTGCTTCTCTGGCCAAGGAATGTGACTAATTCGACTAGTAGAGAGAAGAATGAACTATGAAATTCTAAAAAATACCATGATTCCTTATTTTCATTGGGCAATACCACTTGCCTGGACTTTCCAATATGACAATACTCCAAGTATTAGAAGAGGTAGGCGACAATTTTGGCTTTTAGAGAAAAAAGTCATGGTTTTGCAATGGCCAGCGCAGTCTCCAGACCTTAACTCTTTAGAAAACTTGTGGGAGCTAGTTAAAAGAGTAACCTGATGCCAAGTTTTTAAGCGCAAGGGCGATCCTTATGCTCAAATTAATAGGCAGTGGAATGACATACCAGAAAATATTATTAAACTCATTGCTTCTATGTCTAGAAGATGTGCAGCTGCGAGAAGAAATAGAGGGTGTGGCGGTCAAATATTACCATTTTCTTGCATAAAAGTAAGAACATTTTAAGACATTGCTTTAAGTTGCAAATGTTTTTCACATCAAATACCCCTTATTTTTCGTTTATCTTAATTTATTTTTGTTTAAGTGAATAATATTTTATTTTTTTTTCTACAGTGATAAACTCTTATAATATGGTTTTCAAAACTGTTCAAAGAAGTTTGCTGTTTGCATTTTTAGACAATTTGTAAGGCATGAAACCATCTGCTTTTTTAATATGCAAATGTTTTGCACAGCACTGTATATCGAGAGTAAAAATGGTGAGCGAAACAACCACTTACAACAACTCCATTTTGTTTGAATAATCCTTCCATTTCTAATCATAAGTATTTAATGAATATTTTATCAATTTATCAGTGTATTATTTTATAGAAAACCAAAAGAGGTTAAAAATCGCATCGTATTAAGGAGGCCTTTAAAATCGTCAAATCTTCGAGCCGCAAAAACAACAAGCCTTATATTCAATTTCAAGGACACTGATACTCGAAACTCGAAAAAATTTCATGCAAACTACCGATACGAAAGATTTGTTGGTGCCAAAAAACACAATTTTTACAGTTATGAGTCCAGAAAGTTCCTTGGGCCCAAGCAAGTCCGAAAGATATTAACAGACGAGCTAAGGGAAAAATTATATTTACTCTTGTGATCAAATTCAAAGTATTCGCTGAGAACAATAGCAGCTTTACTGAAAATTTAACCTGAAAAGGAACTTTCAAGGAAAAAGGTAAAATTTTTCACTCAATACAGAAACCTATCTGAATGTTGGTTTTTTAATTTCAGGAAAGAAAGTTTAAGATGGAAATATCAGGTGTTGTTCTTCAGCTATTCAATTGCATTTTAAATGTAAGTTTTCGGAACTGACCTCGTTTGTTACTCCCAATACTCTATTACCTCTTAGACAAAAATTTTTCATTTTTTCATCTACCAACCTTTATATTTCGTGCAATTCTCTAGGCATGGGAGCTTGAAAAAACACAGCTTAGCAACTTGTAAATTGTAAAGCCTGAACATATTTTGTATGTTAAATTTCCTTGAAGCTTGGGAAAACAACAGCTTTATGTTAAACCACAGCCTAGTTTTTTTTTTTTTGTAAAATTTCCATAGGGCATGGGAAAAAAACTTAGCCAACATGCAAATTTCCTTGGCCTATTCTCTATGTTTTCCAATTCTCTTGGGGCTTGGAAAACACATTTAAGACGTACATTTTGTAGCCCAACTTTGATTTTTCGTCCTTCTTTTAAGAATAAATAGAGCCTACGTATATTGAAATAGCTAAGACTCATCTTCATTTTTTTCATCGAATTTTAGAAAAAAAAGCAATTTTGTCAGTTCCAAGCTTGAATCAATATTTAAATTTCCTCAGGGCTTTGGAAAACACAACGAACTTACACATTTTTAGTCCCACTCATTCTTGTCCCATTTTCTTCCAACTTAAAAAAAACCCATATTTAATCTGGATCAAGTGTTTTAAAGAATTAAGGTTCGAAAATTAATTCAAAATTGAAACATCGTACTGTTTTGTGTTTAGCTGTTAAATTAATTTAACAAATCGGCTTGGCTGTAGGGGAAGCTATAGGAACTGAAGCCCCCCCCTGGATCCACTTTTGAACACGACAGATGAGTCTAAAATATCAATGAAAATAATATGAAGTTTAACCACAAACACATACCTACTTCTTAAATTAACCTTTTTTTTAAACTCAATCAATTGAATTTCTAAAGTAACTTTTTTAATTAACTTAAATCAAGAAAAAACTGTAATTTAATAATAAAATAAAGACAATTGTTCCATTTTCTTTTGAATTCCATCGAGCTGGGAATAACTCAAAAATAAGGCAATTTTCTCAAAAAACCTTTAAACCAACTTTTTTTAGTTTCTTCGCCAAATTTTGAGACGCAGAATTATTTAAATTGCTTTCAAAACTAAAGGGATTGAGTTTTAACGAAATCGTTTCAGCTGTTTTCAAGAAATTTTGAAAAACTTGAAGCAAATCAGGAGCTGAATAACCGCGTCAGTGAACGTTTGAGTAAGCGCAATGACGAGTAACCACTTCAAATTTTGGTATACTAGATTGCTCGTTTCCTCACGTTTAACGGTAATGCCAAACTTACACAATTTAGTCGCGTATTGCTCGATAACTGATGTGGTAATTTGGCCCCGGTTTTCATCCATTTAGACTTCTAGCTTGATGTACCTATACCAGGACTACCGACACGCATCGGACAGCCGGCATGACAAAACCACCTTTTTGGACTTCATCATCGTAATGGTAAAGATTTGATTAAAATCTTCCTTAACTAACCTTACCTTTCTACTTCTTCTTGTACTTATATACAAAATATTCAATAACTATTCAAATTAACTGAAGAAGACCTCAAAATGATTTAAATAAAATTGAATTAATGAAGTGTCTGGATTCTGGAATAAACGGTGTTAATTATTTGGAAAAGACTAGGACAGTAGCCTTTTCCATCAGATGATTTATCTCATAATTTATTATTATTGGTCTCCAGATGGTAGACGAACCGATTAGGTTCATATATTTAACCTTGATTTATTCTTATTTCTATTTGTTGGGTTTTTGGCCCGCCAGATTCGCGAGTAGCCCAAGTCACTGTGCAGCAGACTTGAAATAATAAAATTTAGTCGCTTAAATTAAGTAACCTGGTGGGCACTCTGGTTTTGCAAGTAATATGGTAATATGGTAATAAAGTATAAACAAAAAAATTTGGGAATCTTGAAAAAAAAACAAGGTCGACCATTGTGGACTTTAAGGCTGTGGTCTTAACTTTTTTTATATTTCACAAAAGCTATAATTGACTTTTTGTGAAAACTTTAATGAACACGTTCTAAAATTCCTGTGTGGCCTTATACCGTGTACCAATTTTATTTCTGAGTTACATACGGGCAAGAGTAAGTATACTATTACTACCGCATAATTGCTCTCAAAAACAGGAGCTAGAATTCACTTGCTTAAGGTATTAAGAAAAAATATTATTTTTATTTTATTTAACTACTCAAAATTGATTTTTATTTCGATTCCAATACTTATCCTTCTGATTGCAAGTAATAATTTTTAAACAAATAAGACGAAGAAACGAAAAAAATATCAGAAAACTGTAGGTGGGTTTTTTACTTACCGCCCATTCATTGCCTTCGCTTTTCGTGTTGTCACAAGCAGAATAGAGTAATGAGCAAAATTGCATGTAAGCAATGGCCCCACAAGTACCTAGGTCTTGGCGGGGTTATGTGATTCTATTTATATACTATGTGTCTAACTTACCAACAACAACAACAAAATTAAGGGTAAATTCCAGCCAAGGTGCATGCTCCGGAGTGTCATAGTTTTCTAGCTTCTTCTTCTTCTGCTTCTGTTGTAATTCATGATGTTTTGTTGAAAAAAAAAAATAAAAATTATGATGGTGAAGTCTGCAAACTCTTAGCAGCTAGAATTTTACAGTTTACACACATTATGTGGTTGTTGTAGCCTAAAACAGAGTTGCCCTGCTCACAGCTGGGAAAAATATATACAGAACTATAGAGAAAGAAGATGTGCAGAAAAAGAATTGAAAAAAGGATGTCATCATGGGTTCTTCAGTTAGGTCGGACGAGGAGACAAATATCGCCAACAGGCACAAAAACAGGCTTAGCGAGAGGAAAATCGAAAACAAAACAAAAATTTTATTATGCTTCAAAACTAGGTGGTGCTCCTGTTGGTGGTAAGAAAAATACACACAAACAATTTTATGAGGCAGAGGATTTTTTGCCGTCTCCAAGGGTTAGGGAGTTGAAGAATTATTGCGTTTTGTCTCTGCCCGATTCTCATTGTTGTTATTCTTGTGACAATGCGATTCAAGAAGTTTTTTTTTTTAATTTTTTTGATAACTTTTGTTCTTTTTTTTGTTAAGATTGGGCTGGGACAGGGAAAATTCTTCACTTAAAATATCTGAATGGTATTAACAACGACCATTGGCTTATGCAATTTAAAATAGATGAAAAATTATGTTAACAATGTTGGACTTTAATGGGAAAATTGAAGTTAAAATAGTGCTTTAATTTAATGAGGTAAAAATGCCTCATGTAATATGTATTTTATGAAACGTAGGAATGGGATAGATTACACGATGCAACTATACTATGTTCAATTTGCAGTACAGGAATGATAGAATATTTGCCTTTCATCCATATTATTATGGATTTCAATAGGCTAGCCCCATTTCAAAGCTCTCACAGGGTTGCCGTAGTGATCATTATACATTGGCATAATTCCCTCGTATGTCGGTAGGGTTATGTCGGTAGGGTTACCAACTAATAATTTAGATTTTATGAACAGAAACATGTAGATCGTAAGCTTAACTAAAAAAAATTAAATTAAATCTATCTTTTTCCGCACCACCAAGAGGTAAGATAGTAGGCGCGTTTTTTAAGGAGTTCCCCAGGAGGCCTTATCTCTTTTAATGTAAAAATAAATCACAGAAAAAAACGTTAAAAAAAAATTTAGAGAAAAAAAATTAAAAATAAATTTAAAAAAACAGTTTATCACTCCGACGAGTAGTTTCTGCTATTACTCTCTTCATTTTATTCATTATATGATTGTAAAAACATCAATTTCCCGTTTTTGCCAAGGGAAAAAATAATAAATTAAGCCGAAAACACGCCACGACAACACCTTTTTCCTTAAACTTAGAATAAATGCTCCAAAAAGCTATAAGAAAAGCTTAAATAGTGAAAGCTCCATAGCAAAAACCAAAGAAAAGGTATTATAATTTCCATCAACGAATGAATATGGTAACTCTGAACAAATGTGTTTTTATTTTTAACAAACCAATGGGCGAGAGATAAAATGACGATCAGTCTCCTCACAGAAGGAGAAAGAACAGGTCATGCAGGGGTGTACGTGGGTTTATGGAATATTACAAAAACAATTTCAATATAATTCACGGGTTCGGTTTTTATTTCAGTGGCAATTTCTTCAGTTGAGTGCCATGCAAACATCAGCAGGCACCAGTGTGTTTGAAAAAGCTCTGCCATAAGGCCTGTACTGCATATTCAAATTGAACAGAGTATAGCACAAGTCAAAAATTGCACATAGGGTAAGTGTACCAGTAATAAATTATTTTCCGATAAAAGTTCATTTTTACCAGTAATCAAGTCTTCGCTTTTATTCTTTCGAGCCCACAGAAAAGCAGGAACGATAGGCCTTGGCATAATATTTGGGTTGTTAATAGTAGTTCGCTTATATTACGCCTATAAGAAAACCTACTGTGTTTCGCCGCTTCCACTAAGTCAGGTCCTTTCACTAGTGACTATCTCAGGCGGATAATTAAATTTGCAGTCAAATGACGAACAAGTTCATCATGTTCTGGGTTATAAGCTCATTGATATTATCTAGCTTCTAGTCCAAATTTCACAGATGCAAATCTTAAGCTGTGGATTGGGGTGGTTCTTAAAAGGGTCATTGTTTAATCCAAGTTGGTGCGCCCCCTAATCTCTTCCAAATATACATATAAAAAAATCCTGTAAAATTTTACTCCATTATTTTACCGTTAACCCGGCCACAAGACGACAGAAGTTTTATAACGGAAAACTTTGGTTATAATTTATAAAGCAATTAAAATTTTGTTACAAATGTAGTCCTTTATGACCTCAATTAAGATCCGGTACAAAACTAATAAAAATCATAACCGAATACATATATCCCCATTTTCATAGGCTTATAAAGGAAAATAGAAAATAATAAAATTTTCTTTAAATCTATAAGTTAGAGACTAATTGTGCAAAAATTTGTTTCAATAAATTATATAAGTGACTACATTTGTACCAAAATTAAAATATAATTGTATCTTTGATTGAACTGTTGCGCCATTTCCAACAGGCAAGGGTCGATGAAAAACCTCCCTTAATTATTTAAAATACTCAAATTGAGCTAAATCAAAAATAAAACTTTGAAACATATACTTTTTCCGAACTTTAGAGAGTTTGTATGTCTAAATTTTCTGGATACTTAGCAACAAAAAGAAAAAGAGCATAAGAGATGCCCTAGGATAACAACATTTGACAGGCGTTAAATGAGGAAACAGATTCCCAAACTTGATTTCATCATAGGTGGGTATGTAATCTAATAATTTAAAAGCAGATCGCATACATCTTTTGATAAGGATATCCTTCTTAAAGGTACAAATTAAAACATACATAACAACCTTAAACAGTCAATCAAACTTCGATAAAGTAATATCCCTATACTTCCCCAAACATATCTGCTATCTGCATTCTTAATTGCTTTTAAATTAATGTCTGATTCAAACAAATTTAAAACAAACATGTCAGTCAGTGGGACATTAACATTACTATATTTTATGACAAGAAAAGAACCCCGATAAAACACATCCACAACAACGAAATTAATTGCGATTTTATCACGTCGCGTCGTCGTCGCGTGTCGGTGTTGTTGTCGTAGTGATGTGATGTGCGACCCATTTTCTGAATCAAAATATTAATTAGACGAAAAAAGGGTTCTGCAGGGATGCCACCCACCAAACCATCACCTTAAATAATTGTCTTTTGTCTGCATGACAATTACCTGCCAACGACCGTTATTTTTTTTGTTTCTTTTTCCAATTTTTAAGGATTTTTTTTTTAATATAAATTTCATAGTCTCGTCGTCATCTCGCGCATGTAAATGACATACTTTACTCCAAAGTGTCGTGTTCTTTTCGTGGAAAGTGCGTCGTTGCCCATATCATTCAGGACGAACCGATTCAATCAACCCACACTCCTACTATCCTCAGGATGTTTTTTATTTGTTTTACGGAAACCTGTGAATACGAGACTCATATTCAGTGCTGGATTATTCATCAGACCAGGCGCCTAGCCAACATTACCGTTCTCCAGGCAACAAAGTTAAATTACAGTTGTAGCTTCGAATTGAAACCAAGAAGCCAAAAAGCAATAAGTCTTGAAATTTGTGTGGTAGCTCTAGGAGATAAAGAGTCCTTTTTAAAAAAAGCCTGCTAGCGCATAGACACTAATAAAACTGCGTAGTCCTTTGGGTTTTTTAACAGCGGAAGTCAGGGTTCGTGCTGTCATCTTACACAATTTTTTTCAGAATGTTCTTCTTTGTTCTCGATTTTTCGTTCAATAAAGACTTATCAATCTTAATGATTCGTGATTAAATCCAGCCATGGACATTTTGCAAGTGTTGCTCATTTAAAATTTATTGCGAATTTATGAGCGGAAGTTATTTTACAGCGCTGACAGTTTTACAATGCGTCATTCATTTTGGGACCAAAATCGCAGCCACCATCAGAGTATGCCAATGCCACGAGGTGCCCCTATACGATGATGTCCCTGTAGGAGGTTGTAGGTGGTAGATGCCTTCCCAGAGCTGGCGCGTGAAAGTGTGCCTTTCACAGTAACGAATAAATTTTAAATTAATTTTTTCGTGTGATGTTTGCACTCGTATCCTTACATAAAATATATACATCTCCAAAAGGGAAAAAGCTAAAGCCAGACAGTCATTGGATTCAGATTCATTTTCGGCACACAGTCAGATAGAGATCCGCCTCAGGAGGCTGTATATGAAGTCCCCTAGCTGTGCTGGTTGCTGCGGATTGTGCCACCAACCAACATCGAATACGCAGGAGATGACTATCAGCATCAGCAATGCAATATAAAGTGAAGTATTGCGTGTGAGTTATTGTTAATCGCGATGACATGACATTTCTGGTACATGTCGCTGAGTCTGTTGTATGCATGAATGAGAGGACGCATGTTGCCGAAATGCACCACCAAATGAATGAACTTACTTCTCCCGAGGCGACGACGTTATTTTTGGGACAAGCTTAAAATTTGGGTCGATGGATTTATGACAGTTTACGTTGAGGTGCTGGTGGTGTCATTTTTGCCTTCAACTATATGGCGAAATTGTGTTGCAAAGAGATTTGTTACTGTCCATTATTTTTATTTTTAACAGTTTTGGATGTTTAGTTTTTTTTATTTAACTAAAATTAGACTTTCGGGTTTAAAAATAAAATATTTGACAAAAAATAAAATTTCAAATACTTTGCTTACATTTTCTAAGGGGGAGGTTAGAATTAAGAAAGTCATTCAGCGGATTATTGTTATTCAAAATTTTGAAGTGGCAGAAGATGAATATTAAAATATGTTAAGTTCAGCGAAAAATAAGAACAGCGAGGTAAGAGTAACAAGAAGAAATGAGAAAAAGTTCCAGCTTTAAAAGAAATTAGTCTCGAAATACTAATAACTGTCTGCTGGACGACCAGGACCCGCGAAACAATGAAGAAAACGTAGGCCAGTGTTTCATTAAAAAAAAAAATGGCCCTGCAAGCCTACCTGTTACCCACATAAAAAGGATTACTTATACCAAATAAAAAACAAAAACAATATATTTTACCTAGCCACAAATAAATAGGGAAGGACATTCTGTTTAAAAATCATTTCTAAATTGCGTTTCAAATCGTCAACACAAAACAATGGCAAATTACTCTCGAGAAAAATTGACAGATATGCACTATTGCTACGGCCAGTTCCCCAATATCAGATGTCTCCACTATTCACTTTTTTCAAGACTTCAAAATCGTCTTCGGGACCATGGAGTGCTGGAGACTCCAAGAAGAGAAAGGTCATTTTGGGGATCAACAGATATAGAGGAAAGAATTTTGGATTTGGTACAACGTAATCCCAGCCTAAGCACCAGAAGGATAGCAACTATGCTTGGATTGCCACAGAAAATAGTTTTGAAAGTGATTCATACCGATAGGCTTCACCCATACCAATTTACCCAACTGCAGAGTTGACATCAAATGATATGATATTGAGGACAGAATTCTGTAGAATGCTATTACTGAGGGAAGAAACAGAACACAACTACTTCAAAAGGATAGCCGGACAGATGACGCGCAGTTTACGAGAGACAAAAAAATTAAATAAATTTGGTGGCGCAACAGCTCGTGGAGAACCAGGGCCTAGTAAGTTCCTTGCAAGAGGCAGTACCTGTTTTTTTTTTAAGGTGGCAACGGCTGGGAATCGAACCCAGACTTTGAGTTTACCAGAGATGGGGTTTCGAATTTCCACAACTTATTTACACTACTGGCGTGACAACAATCCACATGTTAAAAATCAAAATAAATTACAGCACCTCTTTAGCTGTATAGTGTGTGGCTTGGCACAGTTGGACGAAAGGTAATTGGACCTCGTTTTTTGAATACGGGTTGAAATGGAGAATCCAATTTGCATTTGTTAAGAAGCCTTTTGCCAGATTTATTAAAAAAATCTCTTTGACTATAACAAATAGTTTAATATACCAATAAGATGGAGCTCTAGCACACTTTAGCCTGGCTGTGAGAAACTGGCTAAATAATCATTTCAACGATCGATGGATAGTAGGGGGAGGCCCCACCGAATGGCCGCCGAGATGACCAGATTTAACTCCTTTAGATTTTTACGCTTGAGGATTCATGAAGAAGCATTTGTATCAAGTCGACATTTCATCTTCGGAGCATTCTAAGCAACGTATTGAAGTCGCTGGAGTCTTACCGCAGAAGAATTTGGCCGACTTAAATTCATCAGTGACGTAGTGACGGCCTTGTCATACGCATTTGTATTATAAAAAAACTTCTTACAGAAACTGTGCCAGGCCCCGGGCAAAAAAATTTCCAGCTTAATGATTGGGAATTCTAATCTTGTTGGATATAGTTTACAGTGGGTTTTTGTAAAAGAATTCATGTAAGTTGAATTGAACTTGATAAAAATTGCCTAATTTTTTCAGATTTTTATTTCATCCCCCTATAGTCACCCTATTTTAACTTTAAGGTAGGTACTAATTATGGGGTACGAATTATTTTACTAACACGCGAAAAAAAATCGGAATGTATAGATAAGATTCAGACGAGAAAAAAAATTTATTAGAGGGGGTCTATTTATCGTGTTCAGGCGGGAGGTAGTTTCCTAGAAATTAGTCTCAAAACAGAAAAAAATGATTTAATAAAAACTGGAATGCTAACAATACGACGCTATAACTTTTCTTAAAGCCACAATTCTATTCTATAATATGCTTCCCAAATAAAGTTTTTATCATAAATATTTTTTGAAAAAAAAAAAAACAAAATTAAACAAAAATATTCAACAAAAAAATTATTATTTTTAAGGTTAAAATTATTTTTCAAAAAAACTTTTTTTTAAAGAAACTTTATTTAGGAAGCATATTATAGAATAGAATCAAGGCTTTGAAAAAAGCTAAAGCGTGGTATTGTAAGTGTTCACGTTTTTTTTTTAAATAATTTTGTTCTGTTTTGAGCCAAATTTTTAGAAAATTACCCCTCCAGTCTCAACGGGAGGAAATAGACCCCTTCAATACAATTTTGTTTCGTCTGAATCGTATCTTTACCCTGATATAGTTTTGCGTTTAATAAGAATCTCTCTTACATGGGGTAAGTAAGTATTTATTACATTAAAGTGAAAATAGGGAAACCAGAGGGGTGAACAAAAATCTAAAAAATTAGGAATTTTTTTTATGGAGAGCCATTTGATGCCTATCCATCTCGGAATTTCACAAAAAAATCCAATCTTAGTACCACCCTAATTCATATACCTATTAAACTCATTATAAATTGGAAACTTGGACTTTCATATTGTATTTACTAAGATATGTATGTATGATTATAGCATAAAATTCCAGGTGACGATACTTTCAACTACAAGAATTTTGGTCAATATTATGAAGATTCCAGGAAGCGCTTTTGAGTTTAAAGGAATTTAGTTTCCTAGTATCTAGATGGAATCACGTTGACAACCACTCTTGACAACCATAACAGGAATTCCGAAATGCACATGAAGATATGTTCTAAGAAATAATGATAATCAGATATGAAAATAGAACTTCAACTGCTGTTTCATACATTCAACATGAAATTAATATGTTCCTCAAACCATAATTTTTTTTACAATTCAAATTTCTGATGCAATTTAACGATAATGTCATGTAAAAAATTACCAATTACACATTAAAAACTCTGATATATACATTCATTAAAGCGCGTATGTCACTTAAAGGTTTCTGAAAAACCTTTTCCTTGTCTGATTTCATTTAAAATAGCGTTCAACTTCATAGCAGTTTGCAGATAACCAAAATCAGTTGCTGTGCAATTTTCTTCTTTTACTTCAAACAAAACAAACCTCTTGCTTTTTTAATAAAAAGGCATGAAGGAGGACAGGTTGATCTTCAAAGACATACGATTTCATTTTAAAATGTCAAGGTTAAGACATCAAAGTTTCCTTAAGTAAGTAGGTACAAATGCGGTTATTTTTTTTTCTCAGAGATTAGGGTAAATTTGGGTGATATGGTACCCATTTTAAGATTTCTTTGTAACTCATTAAGTAAACATAATTTTTGTTTTAAACTTTATTATAATGTGTTTTGTAGTTAATTTTAAAACAAAGAAAAATCGTTTGATTTCGAAAGCTTATATGAAAATAAAATACGAGTATAATTTAAAAAGAAAATAAAATACCTTAAAAAAAATCATGTGAAAAAATGGCACCTTCTAGAATGTAGAAGGTGACATGCAACTTTACATTTTGTATGAATTTTTGCCACTCTCAATCAGAGTTGGGAAATAATGATTACTTTTTGTAATTTATTTCAACTTTCATTTCAATTACATGTAAATGGTAATTGAACTTTTTTCAATTACAATTACACATAATTGTAATTGAAAAAAACATGAATTCCAATTACTTGTAATTGTAATTGAAAAAAATCACCTACAAAATAACATGTAATTGAAAATAGTAATGGGTTTTCGCAAGTAATTGATGGAAACTCAGTTTTAATTACATTTAAGGTAATTGATTACTTGGATTGTATTTCATTACATGTTTTTATTAATCAAACATAATATTAATAATAATAAAAGTAAATACAATGTATTCTTACTACCAAACTAATACAATATATTAATTTCAAAGACTTTAAAATGCAAACAAATTAATTAAAACATTCTAATGTGAGAAGTTTGAGCAAACAAACATACAAAAGCCAGCCATACTCTAAAATGCAAACAAATTAATTAAAACATTCTAATGTGAGAAGTTTGAGCAAACAAACATACAAAAGCCAGCCATACATACATGACTTCGTTTTTGAGTTGCTAGCTCTCGTATTATTTTTGTATTTGTATTGTATTTGTATAGTAATTACATGATACAGCAAGATTAAAATCTTTTAATAGTATCTAAGAAATATAAGCTTACCAAGTCTAGCATATTTACAAATCATTTATAATAATTGGATACAAAGTTAAAGGCAGAAAAAAAAGAAAAAATTAGAACTAATAATTGTTAATTACATTTGTGCTATATGTAGGTACAAACAAAACTACATATTAATTAAGAATTAAAAATATATAACTATATAGAAACTTAATTGACTTTAAGCTTAAAAAATAAAGAAAAAAGAAAAGATAATAAAAATACGCAGATAGATTAATTCTGAGTTAAAAAGTACAAAAATATCTTCTTCTTAAAAATAGCTGTAAAAAGTATTATGTGCAATTCCAAGAAAAATGTAATTGGCAAAAACAGTTAATTAATTACATTTTGTGTAATGATCACTGAAAAATGTAATCATTACAGATTTGTTGACAATTACTTTTGTTTTCAATTACATTAATTTTATTGAATTACAAGTAATTGACACTTTTCAATTACAAGTAATTAGTAATTGAATTTCTTCAATTACATTTAAGAGTAATTGAAAAAAATGGTCAGAGATTTCAATTACAAGTAATTGAAATTGGACATTTTTTTTATCATTACTTCCCAACTCTGCTCTCAAAGCAGTATTAATTCAAATGCAATGAGGAGAAAATTCAAACAATAACCTTGTTTGATTCGAATGTTAAACAAAAAAGAATCCTAGAATTTTAATGAAAAATTATTAAAATTTAATAGTGGGTGAAATGGCACGCTTGCAATATACACTAAAACTTAAGAGGTGCAATATCTTCCTTTTGATATTGCCACTATTGTCCCAAATTACACAAACCAAACAAGCACACTAAGTTACAGCGGTAAATAGAAAAAATTAGACACGCATCACTCCTTTTTATTTGTCGACGCGAACACTTGGTGCCAAATACTTCCGTTGCCGCACTAAGTTAAGCTATGCACAACAAAAAAATTATTTAAATATGGTCACTTATTTTTAATTTTCGGTTGTGGTTTTAAAGTTAAAGAAGCTAATTTAAACTGAATCAATTGAGAACTTACGAAGCTTAATGATATTATGATATTTTTGTCTACATAAAAAGCCATTAAGTAGAAAATACCGTGGTGACCCGACTGTACCTTACTTATTTGTAAGATTATTCACTTATAAAAATATTTCTTCCCATAAACTGTGTGCGAATCTGATGAATGGCTGCAGCAATCCTTAGAAACTATCTTCAATCCTTATGCTGCAGTTTCTATTTCTCTGCTTTCAAATAGCTCTTTGAATAAAAACCGATATTCAAAATTGATAAAATATTTAAGTGGGTAGTACTTACTTGTACTTATGTCTTCTTATAAATTCTTGTCTTGTACTTGTACTCTTGAGACTATTATTTTCATGCATTATGGTTTAAGTTTTTGTTGCCGATGTTTCATCACATTAGCAATATATTCCCTGCACCAGTTGATTTTATCTTTTTTTTTACTATGACTCGAATTCTGCTTCTTACATCGCATTAAAATCATAGAAAAAAAATTGCAATAATTTATTGGATAGCTTTTCTTCATTCATTTTATTATATTGCAAGAAGAACTTTGTGGCATAATGGTTGGTGCGTGAGACTTTTATGCCGAAGGTCTGTGTTCGACTCCCAGTCACTACCACAATGTTTTTCTCGTGGCACTCTTCCTCTCAAGGAACTGACAAATCGAATACTTGTTATGAAAAAGTACTTCATATATGGCCATTCGGACCGCTTCTGCCTACAACACGCACAATGATTGAGTTTTTAGTCACTAGGCCCTGGTTATCCATAAACTGTAACGCCACTAAATTATTGCTGTTGTGTTTGCACCTACAGTCAAATTTCTATCATTTGTTTTAAAAAAAGTATACTCCCCAAAACTGATCGCTGGTATAGAAAACAGGCCTCAAATTAAAATTAAGACAATTTCTGCCTAAAGTACTTTATAACATTCTAAACAGATATCAAGATAACAGACTTTTTCGTAAACTGATTATTCTAATTTGAAAGAAATAATGGCTGGAGTACCACAAGGAAGTGTATTATGTCCAGTTCTGTACCCCTTTTATTTACACGTGATATACCTCAAACGGAAGAAACTATCGTAGCCATATTTGCTGATGTTACTGCAATACAAACAGCAGATAAAACCATTAGAGAAGCTACAGTTAAATAACAAAATGCTCTTGATAATGGTAATGAGTGGACAAAGACATGGCGAATGAGCAAAAGTCATTCCACGTGGACTTGACGTCAGTGTTGCCCAAAATCGTAGCCGAAAAAGTAGCCTGAAATGTTCAAAAATCACAATTTAATTTTATTCTTAAGAACAAAAGAAAATATAAATTTTTCTCATAAAAGAAAGTAGAATTTAAATGGAAATTCTTGAAACAAGAATAAAAATTTAATGATTTTTTAAAGTAAAGAAGAAAACAACGAGGATTATGTCCCTCTATTACACAACAAGTAAGACGCATCGTGTAATCTATTCAGTGAATAAAAGTTGGTGCCAAATTGTGGAATGCTTAAAGAATATGTTAAGGGGGAGAAGAGTGTTTTATTTATGATTAGATTAGGGCTTTGGATATCCAATTATAATTGGGTTGTAAAATTTAAATTGTTGTTGATAATTTAAAAAAAAGTAGGGTTTCTTTTTCCGAAATTATTGACAGTAATTTCCGATAAATAGCCCAATCTGGCAAGCCTGCTTTACGTATACAAAAATAAATAGACTACCCGTCTTTCTTAATCCCGCATGTGTTCCATTTTCAAATGAGGCAAAGTATCTGGGAATGACTCTAGACGCGATATTTAAATGGAAGCTGCACGTAAAATAGAAATGTGAAAAACTAAAAAGTAAATTAAGCGATATGAACTGGCTACTCGGTAAATAATCAAAGCTTAGTATGGATAATACTGGATGGAGTATGGAGGAGAAGATTTAACAATAAGCTCTACGAGCTCTACAACGACGTCAACCTGGTCAAAAAGCTGAGATGGCTGGGACATGTGTAGCGAAGCCCGACGAGTCTTTGAATCCACCCCTGATGGTCTGCGCAGCAGAGGAAGACCACACATAAGTGGAGAGCAACCTCAACCAACTTGGAGTGCGTAACTGGAGACAGTTAGGTAGGGGCTGAGCTGGTTGGAGGGGCTTGTTGGTTGAGGACGTAGTCCATCCTGGACTGTGAGCGCCATATAAAGTAAAGTAAGTAAGGCAGGTACGAAAGCCTATTTGGACTTATGGTATACAACTCTTGGGTTGTAACTGCGGTACAAACTTAAATAACTTACAAACGTTTGAAAATTAATTGAATGAAACGAAGATCTTCCCAGGGATCTCAGGATTCCTACAGATCGGGACGAAATAAAAAGTTTCGTCCGAAAATATAGAAATCGGGTATTAGAACACAGACATTCAACGACTATTGACATTCTTGATGTGTCGAATTTAGTGAGCCACCATCTGCGAAGAATAAAAACTTCCGACTTGTTTAAAAAAGCTGAATAACCAGGAACTTTGTCCGAGAAGTAACCTGCAACACGTTACTTAACTTCGTAATAAAATAAGTTACTAGACAAGTTTCACTTAAGTTGCAATCGGGAAGTGGAGGTGGTTTTAGTGTAGTAAGAATCTCACACACCTATGAGCACACGTTTTTCGGTCTTCATAGAGCCTTATGCAGGTTATGCACCTACCCACAGGAAATTAAAAAAAAAATAGTTGTATCATTTGATATTGAAATTTTTAATTCTTAAAAGGCACTTTTTGACAGAAAACTCATGGAAATTTGGAAGTAAAAATAAGTTAGGAACTGTGTTTTTTAGTACAATAACACACCTACAAATGACCAATTAGTAAACATAGAAAGTTTTACAAAACAAAGTTTCTGTTGAAAGGGAAAAAAAATGGTCTCATATAAGCGAAAAAAAAAAGTTAGCCAAATGACTGGTTTTGTTCAGTTCGGAACATTCTTTATTTTTGTATTAATAAACCTCGACCTGACTTTTACCTGATTTTAAGACTCAAGCTCAGAAAATCTTCTTGTTTTTGAATTTAACACAGAAATTATTGAACCGAGGCATCGTTTGCTCATACAATTTCCCTTCTTGCTTTAGGCTTGACCTCTTTGCTTACGTCACTTAAGAGGTTGGTACATATTTGAAGTGGTTTTTGTTTATACTTATAATATAATTTAAATAAACATTACCTCTTTTTCAATTAAATTTGTACGAGGGAAAATGGGTATAAACACAAAAATTCTCACTTAGAATGCAAAAATAAAATATGAAATATATAAATTCAAAAATGTCACAAACATAGAAATTACGTCGGCTTTCTCTCAAAACTCCGTAAGTAAGGAGCAACAAAAAATGCAAACTAATAAACTTATAATTTTGAATCTGCTTTTGTTTCAGAAAACAAATTTATTAAAGGGCAACTGGCCGTAATTTCAGTGAAAGGACTAAAATTTTGTTTATATGTAGAGAAGTATAATATAGTAGTAAGATGACAGCACTGGTCAGCAACACTTAAGAAAAATGGTACAGATACAGACAAAACCAAAATCAAAAAAGAAATTAAATTAAATGAAGATCTAAGATACACATCATACACATTTATTCTTTATTTTGCACAATTAAAGTTTCCAACATCCTTTTAAGATTGCTAAATTCATTTTGCTACGCATATCTCCAAAATGTAGAATTCTGTATAGGTATTATGAAAAAAGATGCTGGCTCTGGTGCTGCCATCTGCATGCAGCAGTAAATGTGGTTTTCTATATTATATAGAAACTCAAACTACATACATACATTCAGAGATATAGATCTCGCACTAAATTTAAAATAACAACTCTTTAAGGATACCTTTTCCTCTATACGTATAAGCATTGCTGCTTTCCTATATAGAGAGGTCCTTATGGAGCCATATCAAACTCTACTCTACCACTCGAAGGATATGGAAGAGAGTTGTTCTGTAATTGGATTCGTTTTCTTGGGAGAATTTCAACACTGAAAATTTTTGGTTGAAAGGACATTAGTAAATGTAGACAATGCTAAATTGAGTTCTTCTTGGTGTTTTTTTTTTTTGTATTTTTATCTTCTATTTTATCAATTATTTGAAGAGAAAAGGCAAAATACTACTATAAGTACCTATAGAAGAAGAGTTTTGTGTTTTTGGTCAAAAGAAAATTGAAATCCATTGTCCAGAAAAACCTCACAAGATATATACCTATACAACGAGAACGAGTATATTAAGTGTTGAATCCAGCGAAGACAGATAGATAGATTGGATGTTTTGAATAGAAGGAATATTCAAGGATATCTGTGCTTTAGTAGGTACTCGGATGGTAGTGTATTGTTGCTGCAGTGTTACTGATGAAATGATGAAAAAGCATTTATTTAACAAAAGACAAAGATACTATGTATATTCCTATATATAAATAGTTACATGCACAGATGTATGGCATTTAGGTAGTTTTTAATCAGAGACAACTGGAAAAGTGATTAAAAGTTTGACTTTGTGTTGATGTAAAGTTAAACAATGTAACAGTTGGTACAAAAGATAGAAAAACATCGCTTTGCTGAGAGCAGACAAAGAAGCTCAATTAAATTTTCTAAAGATGCAATGCAATGCAAGAGTTTGTGTATTTTAAATCTGTGGAAATAAAGTGAAGGTTGAAGAGGAATACCTATAAGACGAGACAGTCCAAGAAACAATTTAAGTATTTTTTTTTATTAAGAAAACTTATATTTCTCAGACAGAATTTCTATTGATTTTGTTTTGAAGCTGAAAATTTTATTTATACTCGAGTTTTAAAGATAAATTCGAATTAATTTGATAAAACACGTGAAAACCAAAAACAAATTTAAAACGTCTATGAAGTTAGCAGATTAATTTTAAGCTAGGCCAATGGGTCCGTGGCAGGAAATTGCAGCTTTCTTGCATTTTGTAACTTCACAGTGAAGTGCATGTCCTTTTCTCAGAAACCGGGCAAGCTATGTATGAATTTGAAATAAGGCTCTGAATTTGCAGTTTAATTTGCATTCAAGAAAACAATAACCGCAAATTTTGAAGTCCTCAACAAAAAAAAAAATTCATACTACCACTGCTAACTTCGGAGTGAAGTTAGAAAATTGCAGTTACATTCCAAATTTGCAGTTTGTTATGTACTTCAAGAATAAGCTCTGTTCAAATTTTGAGGTCCAAATTTTGACAGCAAAAATCGAAAAATTCATTTTGCACTGTTAACTTTACTGTGAAGTTCTACTGGACCAATTTTCGACGGTTTTCAAGCATAAATCGGCCGATACTGCTGCAATTTCACGTTCGATATTCGTACGAAGCTCATCAATCGTCGCTGGCTTGTTGGCATAGACCCTAGACTTGACCTAACGGCGTCAAATCACACGACCGAGGTGGCCAAGCGACTGGACCATTTCGTGTGATAACACGTTCTCCAAACTTGGTTTCCAATAAATTGATTGTGACATTCGCTGTGTGGCTTGTGGCGCCGTCCTGTTGGAACCACATGTCCTCCAAGTCCATATCATCCAATTGGGGACAAAAATATTCGGTTATCATTGAACGGTAGCGATCCCCATTTGCAGTAACGTGCCGGTCTTGATCATCACGGAAGAAGTACGGCCCAATAACGCCGCCGGCCCATAAACCACACCAAACCGTAATTTTTTCGGGATGCAATGATGACTCATGGCTGCCTGACCAATACCGCATATTTTGTTTATTGACGAAGCCATTCAGCCAGAAATGAGCCTCATCGCTGAAGATGATTTTTCGATGAAAATCCGAATCATTTTCAAGCTGTTGCTCAGCCCAATTCACGAACATACGACGCTTCAGGTGGTCAAGCGGCTTCAGTTCTTGTGTCAATTTAATCTTGAAAGGATGTAGGCCAAGATCTTTTCGCAAAATTTGCCACAACGACGTCACAGAGATGCCAAACGCTTGAGAACTACGTGTGAGAGACACATTTGGGCTTTCTGCAACTGAAGCCTCAGCGGCTTCACTTATCTCACTGGCACGGGAACATTTTGTACTGTGCCTGTGGATTCAAATTTTTCCACTAGACTCTCAATTGTTGATCTAGGACGATTATGATGACCATAAATTGGACGTTAAGCGCTCTTAACGTTGAGACCACTGACTCCGAATTTCGGTAGTAAATTGTAATAATTCCGACTCGTTGTTGGCTTTCCATCATGAAATGGCAAACTTTACTGAAGAGAAATGTCAAAAGAGCGGCAAGAAATATGGTGTCGTTTGCTGTCCTTGTCGGTCTACTTTTGTAACGTCCCTGATAAAAACCCTTTACAATGTTTATCGAGTATTTCATATAAAGTTCACAATTTTGTATTTCTTAAATTAAGCTAACACGGTATTTCATATATCTGATAATAGTTATTACTTCCTACCATAAGATAACAAGTTTTTTCATATAATTAGATTGTGGGACGAGTTCCTTAGTCTTGACGATTGCTAAAGACGAAAATGTGTCGGTTGGGACGTACTCCCTAGTCTTAATAGCAATGACAAAACAAAATTATATAAGGAGCGGTGGGACGAATTCCCTAGTCTTGACTGATGCTTAAAACGACGACGGTTGGAACGTATTCCCTAATCTTAGGCAACGATAAAACAAGAACAACGAAGGCAGGCGGTGAGGCGAATTCCCTAGTCTTGTGTGATGCTAAAGACGACGACGGCAACCAGAAAACAACAACAACGAAGGCAGGCGGTGGGACGGACTCCCTAGCCTCGACTGATGCTTAAGACGACGAAGGTTGGGATGTATTCCCTAGTGTTAGGCCACGACAAAACAAGAACATTACAAAAGGAGGGATTTAAACGGCGGAGGCCAAAAAGTATTAAAACTACTACCTGGTCTTGACACCCAGCAGTGTGCTTCATTATTGGTATTATTTATAATAAACGCTAATAGGTTGAGATGGTTCTTTCCTGTGAACACACAGCCACGGTAGTGAGCTGACCTTGGGTCAGCGTAGAAGGGAATGTACTCTTCGCAAGTTGTTGAAATAATATCCTCATCAAGTAGTTCCATCGCTTCGGGGTACCGCTGGTTGAAATGTCGTGGCTGGTTTACAATTCCTTCTGTCAGAGAGTTCGGGTGGTTCATCAGGTTTTGTAGACTTCTTCTGCTGGATTGGATGAGGTATCTATCTAGTTGTAGAATATTGGCCTCTTTATGGAGTCTCTTGTTGCTGACGTCTTTTCTTCGTATTCTGTCGAAGAGCAGTCCTGTGCAGATCCGCAGAATCTTCCTCTCGAATATTGCAAGTATCTTCATTTGTGATTTTGTTGTCGTCTACCAGATGGGAAAGCAGTAGCTGATGACGGGTCTGATAAGCTGCTTGTATAGGAAAAGCTTCGCCTTTTGGCTTAGTCCGTTCTGTTTTCGCATTAGCGGATAGATGCGATGGAAGGCGAAGTTGGCTTTTCTTAGTACAGCTGAGGCGTGTGGATTGAAACGGTATAACTCGTATTCCCAGGTATTTGACGTTATTTTTTGCTGACAGTTGAGTTCCATTGGGAAGGGTAATCTTGGTGTTTCTGCAATTGGTGGCTGAGCGTCCTCTTCTACTTCCTGAGCCACTTGGTCGTCTGAAATAGATCAGTTCGGAATTGGCCGAATTGATTTTGAAGCCCCAGCGATGGTAGTACTCATATAGTAGTCTGACGTGGGCTTCAATTCTTCTAGCTGCAAATATCGGTGACAGGGACTTGGCGTATGTGAGGGAGTCGTCGGCGAACAGGAGAGTCTGGGTGTATTTTGGCTGAGGCTGGTCTGAGGTATATATGTTGAAGAGGAATGGTCCTAGTTTAGATCCTTGTGCAACTCCGGCTCTGGTTGTCCTCGTTGTCCTTCCTATTTGAACGAAGAACGATCTGGAATGAAGAAAATTGTAAATAATTTTAATTAATGAATCTGGAAATCTGAGTTGAAAAAGTTTGTGAACAAGTCCCTGTATCTATACGCTGTCAAATGCTTTTTCAATATCGAGAAAGCATTCGACAGTGACTTGATGAAAACTTAGGGAGAGTACAACATCGAGTTGGAGCTTTAAAAGTGGATGAAGTGTTGAGTTAGGTTCCGGGAATCCAAACTGCATATCTGGAATTATGCGGTTGTCGTTGCAGAAAGATTTGAGTCGTCTGAGTATTAGCTCCTCGAGTATCTTACTCATGTTGCATAGAAGTGAGATGGGCCTGTATCCAGAGTTGTGTTTGTTGTTGCTCTTTTTTGGAATAGCCACAATTTTTGCCCTTTTACATTTGGAGGGGAAGTAACAGTTGTTGAGAATAATTGCCAAGAAGATCATTACCGAATGCGGCAGTCTCTTCAGGACAAAGTTGGAGATATTGTCTGGTACTGTTGATTATAATTGATTTGTGAATGATTTCCTTCATTTCTTGCGGAGTAGTAGACTCGTTGTGTACCGTAGGATCGTTGGCGGGGTTGGTATTGCTGAACTGTACAGTTTCCTGAAATGTTTGCACTGATGTGTTGATTTCATCCAGGAACTCAGGATCTGATGGTGGATTGGGTTGAAAGTGTTCTTCAAAGTAGTCATCAAAACCCTTGACCTTGTCTTCATTAAAAGTGTTCTTCAAAGTAGTCAGCAAAAGCCTTGACCTTGTAGTCATTGGTGGTAACATCCCCAAGGGTAGTTGTGATGACATCTGGCATTGGTGGCCTCTTACCAATGAACCTATTGATTTTTTTAAATGTGTCGGGTCCAAGTTTAATTGTTTGAAGTCTCTTTTGGAGGAGGTTGTCGTTGTGGTGCTTTACTGAGTTTCTAAACATGATGATCACACACTGTAGCTCACTTGAAACGGCCAGGTAGTTGGAGTTGTTGGTATTCAATTCCCTCTGATGAATTCTCTGAAGCAACTTTCTAAGCCGCTGTCTGTGGAGCTGATTTTGATTGAATTTCCAACCCTAACTTATTGTTTCTGCGGCGCAAACCAAATGTGGATTGTAAAAACCACGAACGAAATTCATTTGCTGACGTCGCCAATCACCAGTGTGTGTCCTCTTTTGGAAATCGCGTGGGCACCTCTAGGATATGCAACGTTTGTTGGCCATTTCATTCTACGTAATATTTATAGTTGAATCTTGGCGAATTGTCAATATGCTGATCAGCGAGTTGGTTATTCTTAGGAGGTCTGGCGGTTGGGGGATAAAAGATGTAACTTCGTTACAGTTTATTTAAACCAAAATAAACCAAAAGTGGAGTTCAAACATTAACTGTGAAATTTTGAGTAAGTTGTATTTTTCTTTTGAGATACTTTCAACAATTTGTAGCAGTAAATTTTTATAGCTACTACACCTTCCTATGTATGGGCAAATATTTATTTTCCCAAAACTACTTTAAAATTTTTATAGACACCTTCCCACTCCTCCCGCAATCCCTTCGCACCCACAAACTTCTCCAAGGATTTTTAGTGAATTTCAATATTTATCTACAACATTTTCGTTATCTAGCAATGCCTGAGATGGAGCGAGAGAAAAAATTTCTCCCGCATCACCTATACTTAAGTTACCCTTCTTAAATGCGATTGAACGGTTTTCGATTTTTCACACTATATAGCGTTTATGTCATTTGATAGAGTGATTCTTTCGTATAGTGAAGCTGCAGGATATGCACTACACAGTAGGTACACAACGTTATGTTATATTGTATCCACTTCCTTCTACGGATGAAGAAACAATGAAAATGTCTTTACAGCTTGGTATGATGATGGTATAAAGCTTCCGTGTTGTTATTTTCGTGAATACTGTTGCTGCTTGTTGTTGCTGTTGCCAGTGATGTGAATTCGATTTAAGCCCTATTTTGAATCCTTTCAACCTTTATTGTAGCTAAAGGAGGTTATAAAGCGAGCATATTCCCTCTGTTGTATGTATACCTATGAAATTTTCTGTCTTTTTTATTTTCAAGAAATTGACTTAGAGGATAACAATTTGAACACACACCGTAGCGTTCTTTCAATTTGCTTCTTTTATTTCTCTTTTTTATGTGTTGACTTTCTTGTTATGCAGTTCGATGGAAAATTTGCTAATGGAAAACAGTCGTTGCACTCTAAAAAAAAGGATTACTTGAGGATTAGATAAGGATGTGTTGACTATAAAGGCAGCATAGACAACAATAAACTCAGTCTCCCACTGATTGAAGCAAAAATGCCACTGAAGATGAATGGATTGTAAAAATGCTGATAAATATTTTATCATCCAATCTTGTATCAGCGTAAAAGGTTTAAAGATTTGACTGAACAAAGTTGATTTCTGGAAAGGAGGTTCAATGTATTTCAGTATTTTGAGTTCTTTTTCTGATAAAGAAGAAAAAGAAGAAAGAAAGAAAAATAAGAAGATGAAGATGAAGTAGAAGAAGAAGAAGAAGAAGGAGGAGAAGAAGAAGAAGAAGAAGAAGAAGAAGAAGAAGAAGAAGAAGAAGAAGAAGAAAAAGAAGAAGATTAATGAAGATGATGATAAAATCAAGCAAACAACTTAGTACAAAAACGACTGTTTACAAGACTATTAAACTTAGCGTGCAATAAATCGATAGTTGGAAGCCTGGTGTGGCATATCGCATAAAGCCCCATCTGGATGAAATTAGTACTCACCCAAGTCCGATACTGAGTTTGTGGTCACAAGAAAAACGATCTTTAGCGCTCTTCACTGTCTATTTCATCATTGAGCTGGAAGAAATGTCAATCGCCACTTCACAACTGATACAAAATATTCAAAACGTCAGGATTCATTGGCTTCTTTTTGACTACGTGTGGGTTTTCTAAGTCCATAAATTTGCAAATTTTGCTGGTTAGGTTAGGTAAAAGGGCTGACAGTTGATCTTGTTACCGTCATCCGTTGTGATACCGTAGGAAGTTGTATTCCATTTAATGTAAGAGCCTATGTGTTTTGTTAGCAGTAAAGCAATTTAGAAGCCTTGGTGAAGTTCAGAAGGCAATTAGACGAAGTTCTAGAAAGTTCCTATAAGTGGTCATAAAAACGATTTCCAAGGTATTTCTTTCTTAAATGACAGAGTGCTGGGCCGTGGCAAAGGAAGTCTAAGGTATCCTTATATGCTTCGTCGTTGCTGCACCTCTGCAAAGTTGTCAATACTGAGCCTCATTTCCTTTTTATGGTATCTCAGCAGGTTGTCTGATGACTATGCTGACAAGGGAACGAAGGTATTTCTTGTTCTTGTTGAAATTTGGCCAAAGCTTTCTAGTTGTGCCGCATGTTTTTCTAATATTTTGTTACCAATATCCTGTGTGATGCTACAGCTTGGTACTTTAATATGTTGTTCAGCATGACTTCAATCAAGCGACGAACCCGTTCTCGCCAGCTCGTTTTCCTGTACATCACTGAGACCAGGAACCCAGCGGAGTCTAATGGTATGCTGCATGCCAAGAACCCTCATATCTTCGCGACATCAAGTTATAAGCTTTGAACGTATCTCGGTTGTAGAAATGTTCTCTATTGGCTATCAATGAAAAGGGTGATATTGGCATCATATATATTTTGCGTAGTTGCTTTCGTCACTGCCAAGCCCTCAGCGCGGAAAATTCTGCAAAAGTCCATAAGACTGAAGGAGCTAGCTAGTCCCAGAGTTTCTGAGAAAATTCCTGCAAAAACTCTATTGTCCATCTTAGAACCATCAGTGAAGACAGTTAGCTATCGTAGATCCAATACTTAAAGGTTGGTTATTTTCCCACCCCTCTTTATGAGGAAAAGAGGTAGTGAAGGGTCTATTAAAGTTTAAATCGGGTGTTGTGTAGTCTCCGGTAACATTAATTCCCACACATCTGCAAAATCAGAAAATGGCCCGTTGTGCTTTGTTTCCAACGGTAAGTCTGGCATAGCCGCAAGGCACTGTATGCTGCTGATTCTTGCAGGAATAGAACTGGGGTCTTAAGTTGAATATCGCTTCGAGTCCTGCTTTGGGGGTAGTTTTCAACGCCTCCGTAATACCTACAAATGCTATAGTTTTTTAACTTTTGTCAACGCTTGCTTTCTCAGTCGCGTTCAAAAAAACGAAATTACCGCAGGTAAGTATCGGTCAAACTATATTGGCATCGACATCCACTTCATAATTTTTTGGGCTGGATCCCCAGGTTTTTCCAAAATTCCTCTTGCAGGAATAGAATAGGACCATAGCTTTTTCTATTATTGAGACTTGAGACTCCAGCTCAATTTTTTATGAAGCATCACATCCAGATATGTGGCCTGTTCCGAGATATTGAATGGCGTCCCTTAAATTGATGGTACACTAAAGAATGGTAGCATCCTTCTGTAAGTGAAGAGAACCAGTTCCGTTTTTAATGAATTGACTAGAAGACCACCATTTCTTTGTCCAGATTTTTACATTCGCAAATTCCAAACTATGAACGTAGATAGCAAGCTGTCAACAAAATGTCATTTTGAACAACTTTTATGAAGCTCATTTTAAGTTAAAAGTTGAAAATAGGCGAGTTATTGAACAGAAACAAATTTTTTTAAAGCCAAGTTGGCGGCCAACGTAATAGGGTTAGGAGGTCGAAAACTTTTGAGACTCTTTAAAAACTCGCCTAACGAATTGAATCAAAAAATATCCCTTTCTTTTGTTTGGATTTCAAATGTAAATTTCGACTGGGCTATAGCCAAACTCCATTGATATCTTCATCAGATACCCCTTCTAATATTTATCTCTAGCCTGTTCATAGAGACGTATCAATTTTTTTTACCTAAAACGGCACAAAAACATAACCAAACTAACTCAATTAGTCAAAAGATAGGTTTGCTGCACCTTACCTAGTTGAACCAACCCCAAACTAACATGATGATGTAGGATGACATTTTATTCAACTTTTTCCTCGTTATAATAAAATCTCACTCCTCTTTAATCGAGCTAAGGGTTCAAAAGTCAACTAACTCCAGTCAGTCCCGCATATAAACCTTTCCCGCTTAGCCAATCTCATTTAGATTAGGCTACAATAAACACATAGCCCTAGTCCACACCTGATGTGATGGCTCATGGGTCGTGTCGTGAGGAGCTAAAGAAAGAGCGCGTTCTCATTCGCTCAGCTCACTTCTAAGGTTGCAATTAGTTTCGTTTATGATTTACATTTTAAATTAAGTGCGCACACTGCCGGAAGTAAGCGTCCATTAAGAAGGGCGCTTTAGTTTCCGGCGGTTGTTGCTGCTCCGCCATTCACCGCACATCTACTAGGTACACACATATCTATACCACCTCACACCGAACCAAGTTCCGACTTTACGCGACGGCTTCCCTTCACATATTTGGCTTGGTCGTCCCGAAAAAAAAGTTTCATCGTGGTTCGTGTTTTGTTTGTCAAGTTGGTCGGTTTTGCTTCTTTTTTTTGAGCTTCCTCAGACAATTTTTTCGTTATAGGACTGGCTTCTCTATCCTTTTGTTTTTCGCTTCATTCCTCTTTTGTCACCTCTGTCACGTAGCAAAGGGCAGTGAGCTTGAAGTTTTTTTTTTAGCTCCCTATTTTTTGTTGCTTCTCCACTGCCACCATCGTCATCGTCGCCGTGTTGAAAGTCATTAATTTTGGGTTTGAGAAGAGGCTCTAATGAGTTTTAAGGACGTGCTGCATGAAAGTTATATAATACATATACTAGCTAGAGATGTGTATAGGTTTTGTGTGCCGGAAGTCAGTCATTACCGCTTGTTGGAACTGTGTAGCTTTAGAGCCATGCACACACACACACAGAAAAGTCAAAGCCAAAACTCTACAGGAAGCTACCGGTTGAATAGTGTTGTTTGCGGAGAGGTTTTTTACCTTCTAATTAGATGTCATTGAAGTCATTACAATAGGCAAGACCCAGTCAAAGGGGCTCCCTTTACCTTATACCTACTATACATACACCTACTTTATTACCGGTGCTCGGGTCGGTGCAACAGTTTATAAAAGGCAGCAATTGAAAAGAGACTAACTTGTGGATGGATGTTGTAGGCGGTAGTAGTAGGTGTGGACCCTAATTTAGGCGACAATTGTTTTAGTTTTAAATTGGGTGTGCCTGAAGAGAGATAAATAGATTTTTCTTTTGTTATTCAAACATAACAAGGATTTTTGTTGAGCCAACAGAGGAAGGGTTTTCAAGATGGAAGATATAAAAACTTTGATTAAGGTACGAAAATGAATGCTGCTTTAGGGGAGTCTTAGGTAAGATAAGTTACCAGGGGCCTATAACACAATACATAAAGTGTTTGTTGAAAAAGTGAAATTCAACAACTCTTAACTTTGTGTAACACGGAACAACAAGTCTAGCAGACCTTAAACAATTATTTTGGCTTCTTTCAACAAGTGGGAAATTTTATAAATCTAACGTTTCTTTAACAGGAAACAACAAGAGTTCAAAAAATAGAGAATAAACTTGTTGAATAGTTGATAAATTTCAACGGACGATTGCTGACTTCTTCGAAGTAAACAAGTTAGGAATAAACGCTTGCAGAAGTATTCATCGGAATCGGTAAAATTGTTTAGAATTTATTAAGTGGTAAGAAATTTGGTTTAAAAAATGTTTAAATTTTTGTTCTGAATCGAACAGTGATAATGGGAATCAAAAATAGACAAATATATTTTAAGAAAAAAAAAATGCTTTGAAATAGAACCACATGTTATGTCTGTGTGCGGTATATAAAATGTTTATTCCCAGCGGGAAATATGGTCCTCAATGATTCTTATAGCTGAAATCATCAATTGATTCACTTGCCAAATCATACAAGAAGCGACATGCAATGATTAATTAAGTGAAGAGTAATGCAAAGATTCCTCAGTTCATAGATTTTACTCCACTTTCTGCTTCTCATCTTGTTGGGTATAGTTCACAATGGCTTTCTGTAAGAAAATCAATGAAACATGAACCAAACATAACTTAAATTGCGTTTTCCAAAACGCTAATAGGAAAAACTTTTAAATTTTCAAATCAGAGTTACTTTTTGGTTCGTTGAAAAAAAAAACATCTTGAAAACTAGCTGCTGAGGCTCTGAACCTTTGGCACCTCATATATGGGAAATTTGATATTTTAGAATGTCATCTAATTGGTCAGTAATTGGTCAAGAAAGGTCAACTAGTCCTAGAAATTGGTCAGCCCTTGATAACTAGTTATAAAGACTTGAAGTTTCTCAAGGTCACTCAAGGTCACGCGCGATTTTTGGCACCTCATTTATGGGAAATTTACAAAAAAAAGATGCCATCTGAAAGATTTGTAGATAGTGATAAAAGGTCAACTATTTTCAGTAATTGGTCAGCTATAGTTTTTTTTCTATGAATTTTCAAAACTCGTTTCAAGGTCACAAAAAAAACTTTTGGCACCTCATTTGGGTCATTTCAAATAAACAAGTATGCCATTTGAAAGGCCATTTCACGGTCATAAAAGGTCAGCTATTTTCAGAAATTGGTCAGGCATAGTTTTTTTTAATGAATTTTTAATTTATTTTAAAAAAATTTCAAGGTCATAGCGATTTTTGGCACCTCATTTATGGGAAATTTGCAAAAAATATATACCATCTGAAAGATCTCTAGATCTATATAAAAGGTCAGCTATTTTCAGTAATTGGTCAGCCATATATTTATTTTTATGAGTGCTATATTTGTTTTTATTTAGGTCACAGTATAGATTTTTGGCACCTCATTTGGGGTATATTTGCATAAAATTTATACCATCTAAAAGGCCAGTAGATCGCGATAAAATGTCAACTAGTTTCAGTAATTGGTCAGCCATAGATGTTTTTGTATGAGTTTTTGAATTTTCGTCAGTAGTATAAGAGAATGTTAGTAGCTAATTTTGAACATGAAAGCAATGCCTAGTCATGCGCAAATTACCTAAGCATCTGTTAAAACAATCTAGTTGTTAAAAAACCCTAGAAAAATTATTTTGACGCTAATAAGACAATGGTAATAAGGCAATGGTAATAATCGAAGGTGTCGCCTTTCCAGCAATTTTTAGCCCAGGAAAATTAGACTTTTACTTCGAAAAAATTCCGACAAAGACGAATTTTGGTAGAGAGCTTTGTGTTGGCGTGTTAACCATTTTCTGAAAATTTCCGTAAATTTGGACCGGGGCTTAAATTTTTGGGGGGTGTTAAAGGGGGTTAAATTCAGTTTTTTTTTCTTAGTTTCTCGAAAATTATAAGTTTTTTTTTGAAAAAAATGTGAAGATACAAAGTTTAGCTTATGTTATTCTACACAAAAAAGATTAACATACTTTTTTCATACAAGCAATAGATTCTGAGAAAATCATGGTGGATTAAATTTTGTCAAAAAATTTATTAAAATTTCCATAATCGATGGGTACGATTTGAGTTTGGCTACATCTCTTCTTTAAGAAACCAAGTTTTTGAGGTGCCCGGGGTAAGGGAATGGCCACCATCTTGAAAAAGAAAGTGTTTGGTTTAATCCACGGTTCTAGGGTTTTTTAACAACTAGATTGTTTTAACAGATGCTTAGGTAATTTGCGCATGACTAGGCATTGCTTTCATGTTCAAAATTAGCTACTAACATTCTCTTATACTACTGACGAAAATTCAAAAACTCATACAAAAACATCTATGGCTGACCAATTACTGAAACTAGTTGACCTTTTATCGCGATCTACTGGCCTTTTAGATGGTATAAATTTTATGCAAATATACCCCAAATGAGGTGCCAAAAATCTATACTGTGACCTAAATAAAAACAAATATAGCACTCATAAAAATAAATATATGGCTGACCAATTACTGAAAGTAGTTGACCTTTTATATAGATCTAGAGATCTTTCAGATGGTATGCAATTTTCCCAAATTTCCCATAAATGAGGTGCCAAAAATCGCTATGACCTTGAACAAAAATTCAAAAATTCATTAAAAAAAATCTATGGCTGACCAATTACTAAAACTAGCTGACCTTTTATATAGATCAAGGGATCCTTCAGAATGTATGGAATTTTCCCAAATTTCCCATAAATGAGGTGCCAAAAATCGCTATGACCTTGAAATTTAAAAAAAAATTATTAAAAAAAATCTATCGCTGACCAATTATTGAAAATAGCTGACCTTTTATATAGATCTAGAGATCTTTCAGATGGTATATATTTTTTGCAAATTTCCCATAAATGAGGTGCCAAAAATCGCTATGACCTTGAAATTTTTTTTAAAATAAATTAAAAATTCATTAAAAAAAAACTATGCCTGACCAATTTCTGAAAATAGCTGACCTTTTATGACCGTGAAATGGCCTTTCAAATGGCATACTTGTTTATTTGAAATGACCCAAATGAGGTGCCAAAAGTTTTTTTTGTGACCTTGAAACGAGTTTTGAAAATTCATAGAAAAAAAACTATAGCTGACCAATTACTGAAAATAGTTGACCTTTTATCACTATCTACAAATCTTTCAGATGGCATCTTTTTTTTGTAAATTTCCCATAAATGAGGTGCCAAAAATCGCGCGTGACCTTGAGTGACCTTGAGAAACTTCAAGTCTTTATAACTAGTTATCAAGGGCTGACCAATTTCTAGGACTAGTTGACCTTTCTTGACAAATTACTGACCAATTAGATGACATTCTAAAATATCAAATTTCCCATATATGAGGTGCCAAAGGTTCAGAGCCAGCTGCTGAATAGGCAACTTTTGAAAATCTCGTGATTTTGCAATTGAATATTCATTACATTTTTCGAAAAAAATAAAGAACTGATGAATAAGGCAGTTACATGTATGCAGTGAATTCACAGATTATGCAATCACCAAGTTTTTTATCACCTGGGTTGGTGAATGAACATCTTCCAACGAAGTATTGATTTCGTTGAGGAATTTTCATCAAGAAAATGGCATTTTTTCGATTTTCTTAAAACTATCTTAAAGCAAGACAAAAATTCATAAAAACTAGCCTACTTATCAATATCTTAAGACTAACTTACTGGCCCCAGTCGGGCGCTCTAAGTTAAACTATAATAACTTAATGCTTATACCTTTCGGCCTAAGAACTGTCTTAACACTAAATTCAGGTCAGTTTTATTTTTTACCGAGAAGAATTAAAAAAAAACTCGGTATCATTGTCTTTGGTTTTTTTGTTGGTTTTATATAAAACTTACAAACTACATAAAACTAAATTAAAGCTAATTTAAACTAATTAAAACTACTTAAAGCTACTTAAAACTATTTACAACTAATTATAAACTAGTTACAACCTACTTATAAGCTACTTACAGACTACTTACAAACTAGAACAGCCACAGCAAGCATTTTCCGGTTTTATAATTTTTTTGTATTTTTGTGACCTTATAATTTTTTTTTATTTTTTTTTTGCCACCCTGACTGTCCCTACTTAAAACTAACTACCTAAACCTATGTAAGTCGGCCATACAAGAGAAAATAGCAAGGTCAACTATTAAATGTCTGAAGGAACTTCATCTTCGTTTTTCAACCACCAGAACTGGTTCTCCTGCTTTACCCTATCTCTTCGGTCCCGTTCGGACACAGTCCTACTGAACCGAAGGTGCTCAGCTCCGTCATGTGCGAGGACGTCTCGACTGTAAAGGAGCCGCCGATCTACAGTTCTACGGCCGACGTGGTAGATTAGCGGAACCGCCGCTCTATCCTGGATCAGCCCTCGACTGTCTAGGTAGAGGAATGCATCGGGCGGAATAAAGCCGCTTAGACGCACACTCTCGTAGTATTCGTTGTTGGGGTAGTAAGCCCCGAAAATTAAGCTGTTAGACGAGGACATCGCTCTTGCAATGTGACGTCGAATAAGAAGAAATTGTCTATCCTGTTTACAAGAAAGTTTCATGTGCTTCCCGCCAATGACACGCCCATGTTAAATTCATCAAAGGAATAAGCTGAAAAGTGGCTGATGCAGCTTCCATTCCTCAAGGAAAAAGCATGTTTTTTCTCAATGAATTTTTAAATTTTTGCCGCTGGGTTATGCTATTGAAACTCCTTCCTTCATATTAAGTTCGTCCACTATTAAAAGAAAAGCGCCAATTTTAGATAAAATGTTTTTTTAGACTTTACGACTTGTTGAACTGGTTCAACAAGCCGAGGGATTTTTTTTTCAGTTGACAAATTTTACGGTTTTTATAGAGTTACAGAAACGATTTTCACTTGTTGAACAAACATAGTTGAACAAGTAATTGTTGACTAATTGACTTGTTGTTCTGTGTTATAGGCTCCAGGTTTGTATAGATAGGTTTTCTTGTAGCGGCAAAACATCAAGACGTTCAATATAGCATGTAGTAGTTTTGATTGCAAACATAATTTTGGAAGAGACTCAGGCGTGCATTATCCAACCAATACAGAACTCCCATATTTAAAAAATATCACCCACAGAGCACAATTTCTATTGGCTTTGTTGTGTTTCGAACCTTGCAATAGCTGGTTCTTACCTCGTTAAAGTAGTACCTCGTGGCATTATGGTAAGTGCGTTGGAGTGTTATGTTGAAGGTCTGGGTTCCATTCCCAGCCGCTGCCACCTAAAATCCGAAATGTTTTTCTCGACGTACTGCCTCTTGCGAGGAACTGACAAATCCTCCAAGAGTATTCTTGTCATGAATATGTGCTTCTCATCTAGCCGTGCGGACACGGAAAAAAAACACGCACATAGAAATGGTTGAGAGTTGTAAGTCACTAGGCCCTGGTTCTCCACGAGCTGCTGCGCCACCAAATTTAATTTATTTACATCGTAAAAGATGGTCAAATGACATAATTGGTTATATCTATCTCCATCCATGTTTATTGATTAACTCTGGCTAGCAACGAAACGTTATATTATTCATATCATCGCTCTTAAGGAGTCCATGCATCAGAAATGTTCGTTCCACTAACTGAGCACTGGCTACACTATTCTTCACTTTTCCGATTTTGAATCTGCACAAGACATATCCTCCCGGGCTTTTTAACCTGCAGTCCTCGTTAATCTTTGTGTTTTTTTTAAGAACTCTTTGCTCTTCCCATTCTCTGTTTAGAAGTGTATTTCCTTCCTTTTTTCGAAACATCACAAATACTTATCTAAACCTCTACCATTCAAATTATGATGTCCGTAACATGCAGCCATTATAACAAACAGAAATCACCTTTTACCACAAAAACCCGAACCCAATTTAGATTCCCTATCGGCCATATACATAATATCTACTGCATGTGAGCTTGGTGGTCATCCTGGTCAGTAAAGGTAACTATTAGTTTTTACTGTTGCCAATAAAAACGAATAGTTGTTGTTGTTGTTTAAGCTGACTGTTGCTACTGATGTTCTGATACTGCACCATATCGAGTTTGACCAATCCCAAATTTTATTTCCCTCCTAGTAATATTGTTGGTTGTATAGGAATATATAGGAAGATATTTCTGTACTTGCAAAGGACCAGAAATGCAACTGTCCAGCAGTCGAAATAATAAAATTAAACATCCTTAAGACAGAATAATAATTATTGTAGCATCGTTATCCACACAGGACATTATAAACCTGACCATCAAAATAAAAATTAATTGAGTCGAGACGGGTGCTTCGAGAATATATGAACATGCTCTGAATGGACAGTGGAATGAACATGGACATCATTGCAATAGAAGTAGCAAAGGAATCATTACACACGTGGTATTTACGTTGTGTCCTGTTTTTATGAACAATATGACAGCTAATTCAGGTCCTTCACGAGAGATGAGTTGAGTATGAGCTGAGCCAAGGACTCTGTGTATTTGCAGAATTTGATGTCACCACATAATGACGCAACGTAACACAAAATGTAACAACGTGCGAATAAAGAAATAATATCCTCGTGTTATTATATGGTGTGTCCTTGGGAAGCTCTCTTCGGTAGTGAGTGAGTCTGAGTGCCATGTGAATTACTTGTTTTTTTTTTCGTTTTTTTCTTTTGCCAGTGAAATGATTATGTCCTGATGACGACAGCGTAGTTCTGAGTAAATGCGGCGCGAAGGCGAACGATGGCTGTTATTATTATGATGATGACGGTGATCGCACTCAATTGCCCCGTGTTACTCATAACATGGAACGGAGGTGGGGGTCGAGAGAAATAAGGCAAGGACTCGATTTTAAGTAGGGCAGTAGAGTATAGGGACATCCGTACTATACTCCATTAAAATTTTATTGTTATATACATATGATATCATATCAACGCATCGTTCGTTGATTCGGTGAGGCTGTTTTTTTTTGGGGGGAAGAATTTACATAACAATTCGTTTTTCATGATGATGACGATGAGACTAAAGGTAGATACAATGACAATAAAATAATTGCTTCAAGTGTGAAAATATTAAAATAATGCTCTCAGGTGGCATCGAATTGTTACATTATTTGTATTTCTTGCTTTGTTATGATTTGCTTTTTGACTTGTATTGATCTGTTCAAAGGAGGAACTTCTGGAAGTCTTTGTGGCCAATATTAGACCTAATAGTTTCCATTTGGTTACTCAATTATGTATAGTTATTATTGTCTGGCTAGAAAACTAGCAACCCTTTCGATCCGATCGGGACACATGTGCGTTGTATTCGTCCAAACAAAGAGATTTATTGCACGTGGAATTTCAGTGCGCGAGTTTGAGCTATTAATTTAATTTGTTTACAAGTGGTAAATCAACATAAAGTATACATAAATAACAGTGTAAGTGCTCTCGTCATTATCTAAGACTGGTGGGTACCTCTTTTTCAGTTAGGTTTCAATGTTATTCACCTATTTATGTGATCGGGACGAATTTGTCCCGTCAGTATTTTTGTATGGGCTATAAGTGTCCCAGTTGGGTTTTTGCGTAAAAAATTAAAACACTTAACAGAACCTTCAATATGCCAAGACCACGAAATCAGCCCATCGCATCCAATTTTATTGAGGCTTCTGATGAGGATGATGACTTCTCGAGTGACAGTGGGGATGATTATGCGCCTACGGATAACGAAATCGAATTCACGTCAACATCGCGATAGTCAAGACGAAGAAACAGCCGACGAAGAGGATGAAGAACCGAAGCTAGAAGAAGTCCACCCCATTGCTAACACTGCCACAAATATTTCAACCGTTTGGTCAACACCAAATGTCGATTTCACTCTAAGAAAAATCCTAAGTAATTCTCGCTTTCTTAACATAAGCCCGGACTTCGAAAGGACTGATGATCCACTACGCATATTTAGTAAAATTTTCCCTGAAAGTTTGTTTGTGTATATAACCCAATGCACAAATGATCGAATTGAAATAATTATGTCGTACAACCATCTTCCAACTTTTAGGAACTATTGGTCAACACATAAATACATAAAGTCTGCTATTTCACGAGATCGTTTTCAGCTGTTATCCTCAAAAATGTACTTTGCTCCCCTGAAAAGCCGGAGACAGCATCTAAGTTATATTATGTTGAAGATATTGTTGAATGTTTGAAATTTCGATTTTCGCATGCCAGAGAAGACAGCAGCTTCCAAAGCATCGACGAAAGCATGACAAAGTTCAAGAGGCGTTCATCCATGAAAAGGTATATGCTTTTCAAGCCCACCAAACGGGGTATAAAAATGTGGCTAAGATGTGATGCTCTTACAGGTTACACGTATGATTTCAACATTTATTGCGGTCGAGAAGAAAAAGTAAGCGAAGGTACTCTTGGTGAACGGGTTGTTAACCAATTAACTGCTTCAATTCGAGAACCTGATGTAACCTTATGCATCGATCGGTTTTTTATGAGCGTCCATCTTCTAGAAACCATAGATTACGCTGCGCTAGGAACAGTTGTATCTAACCGTAAAAATTTCCAGTTGTCAATGGGAAGCTTCGAAAAGGAGAATGCGTTTTCCGAGAAAGTAACACAGGCCTCATGTTCGTAAAATGGCATGACTCTAAGGAAGTCATCGTCGTGAGGAATTGCCATGGACGGATGGTCAAAAAACCAACATACCATGTCCGGAAATGATAAAATTTTACAGATAAATAATGGGTGGAGTAGATCGAGCTGACCAAATGGTAGGGCAGTACGAGTTAGATCGAAAATCCAATAAATGGTGGAAAAAGGTGTTGGGAATTCGTGGGTTGTAAATTCTCAACTTGGAGGAAAGAAAACACCACTCATAGATTTTATGGTCGTTTTGGCTGAAAACTTTATAAAAGAAGGGAAAAAGACAGCAGTTTTTCAACGTAGCGGAGTATCTGGACGAAAAAGAAAGATACCTGCAAGACACCTACCAATTACAATTGCAACTCGGAGGCGTTGTGCAGGTTGCAGTGAAAAAAAACAGAGAAAAACGGACGAAAACTATTTGCGAAGAATTTCAAATCCTTCTGTGTGGTGAATGCTTTGCAGCTTATCACAAATAAATAATACCTAATTATTTTTGTTCAATAAGCTTTTATATTTTTAACTTCTTACTATGTTCCTACTTACAACTAAAATTAACTATAATAAAATAAAGTGAATTTTTGAATCAAAATAGATTCGTTTACCTTTATACAATTTGTGTCCATAAATAACTGATCGGGACACCCTTTGTTCCATTGCCCCGCCTTCCGTCCCCAAAACTATTTTCTTCACTTTGAAAAGATAAAACGTCTCAAATTTTGCTACTGTGATGGCGCAACCCAACAAAAATATTTTTGTTACGATAGCGGCTTTCCGGATCGAAAGGGTTTATAATTTGTTTTAATATTACAGCATAACCCTTCTTAAAACACAAGTTAAACATTTGTGACTAGACTAAAACATCTCCGGAATGTTGTTCTGTGATGCTGGCCAGTTTTTACATAGGAGCAACTGATTTTAAGATTTGTTTTTAATTCACAAAAATGAAATGATATGATTCCATTTGTCTAGACTTAATGTTTGGTGTCTTTTTCATGACAATTGACACGATTTTTTAGGTTTCCACAAGCACATTTCTATAAACGATGACCTCATACAAAAGACTTGCCAAAATCATCAATCGCTCAAATGTTGACGAAGCATTACACACTTTTTAAAAACTGCATCACTCTAAATTGTCACAGCCCATTTCCTGTGGAGAAAAACATATTCTCCAGATCTTCTGGGTGAATTTCTATTTCTATCTACCAGCAGCCACTCTTCAAGTCAAACGTGAAGAGCCATTGAGCTCATTTCATTGTATCCAAAGCATCACTTATTTTTGGCCCACGCACCACCTGTCTTCTATCGTTCAGCCTCTATTGGTCTCTAAAAAACGAGTTTCTTTATCCTAATTTTTCACCAAAATACCGGTGATGTAAAAGTAACTTCAGAATTTAAGATAAGCCAATATTTCTTCATGGTCAATATCATTTAGGTAACTTCGATCAGATGTCTTGATGAGCAAGTCTTAAGCCACCTTAGTCAATTTTATGCTGCACGAGTTGTTTTCCACTACCTGTATGGCCTGTAGCATACAAAAATATGTCAGCAAACTCATGAAGAAGTTCCAATAATACCAAGCTGATGTTGACTTACATTGGATGACCTTAGACGTCGATGGAGTTCAATTTTTCAAGGCCCAAAGAAATCTGTGGTTTTGTTTTTTGTGTGATATAAGCTATCTTGGACACAGATACACATTTCCCGACTATTTCTTCTCTCTTGAGCATGATGGTAATAAATGTCCCTTTAATTTCCGAAGAAAACAGGAAGGACTGCTCTTAGAGTTTCATTTCAGTACTTAAGAACTGATTTACCAATGTCTACAGAAAAAGTCATCATGGCTCTCAAGTGTTCTATCTGCTTCCACAATTATAGAAGTCAGCTCTTCTCGGTTGCAATCAGCACTGGCGTTGGATATAGGTTAGGTTTCGTTAGAAAATCTGATGGTAATATATCTCGGATCTTAATGGATCCATTATACCCTCTTGGATGTAGGCAAAATAGGAATCTTAAGGGTCTATATAGGTATTGTAAGCCTCCCTTAACTATTCTGAATTAATTTCAAGATGTTCTTAATTGGCAAAAACGAAACCTTGACTAGTTCGTCAAAACAGTATTCTCCGCGGGCTGCTGTTCCATTTCTGTCTAGTCTAGAGGAAAGATAGTAAAGATTAGCCCTTCTCCATCTCTTCATCTTGGCACCCTCTCACAGCATATATGTCAGGTGTGCCAGTGAAAATTCTGCAAATATGGGTTTGACCCATTGGGATTTCAGAAAGATCCCGCTATATTCCCGGAAGCCTAGCAGTTCTCAATTTTTGACCATCTGTTGTTTGTACTGCTTTGATGAAACTCTGATGAATTTCTGTTCTGTTGACTATAAGTAACAAGGGTTCGGTTTGGTTTGGATCGAGAAATTAGCCTTTTTTGAACAATTCATCAAATTAAATTAAAATTAAAATGTTAGGTCTATTTCAATACAATTGCAATATCGTAGAGTTTCTACCACCACTTCTCTAGCTTCCAAAGATGGAATGCAATTTTCTCACAATGTTCAACTTCTACTTTTTTCCTGATTAACTTCCAAAGAAACTTATTTTTCTGCTTCCATGTTCCATAGAAGAACGCAAATTTTTAAGAAACCGTGCCTCATCCAGGACTTCAAATTGCTCGCTGAAGGCAGATATCAGATATATCCAGGGGGGCAAAAATTTCCGATACGAACTGGTTATTTATGTTTATCATCACCAACAGTTGAAGATGCCAGATGTGCAATCCGTTCAATATCTGATTAATGCCAGCTTGTTGAAGCTTTTTCTTTTTTATGGCTCTGGTATGGAGAATGGTGGAAGGCTTTCTTGCTTATGAGTATCCCCAAAGCCAAACATCAACATCATGAACAAGAGCAATGAACAAGCTTTTCTTTTCCACTGTTCTGGCTTGCAATAGTTTAGCAAAAGTTCCTCTGAAGACAAGCATCAGATTGAAAAACATATCTTCGTCAGAACAGCCGTTTTTGAAGGCTGCCTTAAAATGCTTTTTGATGGAGAAGGAAGTTTTTCGGTCCATAAAAGGTTGTAAAATGCATTTTTTTTTGACAGTTACCGAAATTTTTCAGAAACAAAGATTTTCAAACTTCGTCAAATTCTTTTCCAAGGCTTTCAATTTTATCTTCGACTTTCTCGAAATTTGCTTTTATTGTAGACATTTCTTTTTCGACACACTCATCAAGAGCGCAACAAACTTGTTCTCGAACGCATAAAGCAGTTACGCTTGAAAAGTTTTTATCAAAAAATTCTTTAGAACTTTGTCACATTTTAACGGTTGCCTTACCTTCTCAAGATTGAAGAACTAAATTTTTTTCTATATCAATTTGAATACATCAAGTTTATAAGAAACTTTATCCAATAGAAGATAGAACAAATTTTGCTTTATAAGTAAAACCACCTGAAACACTTGTGAGTCTGTCAAAATACCCACATCCTTCTACTTTCAAATCTCCCCCAATCTGAATGTGTGTTTTGTATTTTTGTATTTTTTTGTTAATTTCTCTGCACGTCCTTTGGGAAAATTTAAAACCACGAAATCTGCCTATGGGCGCCAAAATACACCACATGGTGGAAATATCTATCTTTATATGTAATATGTGTGCTACCAAAACCTTGCACCCTTTAACATTTTATTGTGAAAATGGAATGTGCTCGTCGTTGTCGTGTAAATGAGAACAACCTCTTATAAACTCCAAAAAGGATAACTCCATTCTAACCCATTGTGGGTTACCGAGCCACAGGCTGTTATCTGTTGTTTTTTTTTTTAGCGAGTCTTGTGTAACTTTGAATTTTCGCCTTTAACTCTTTCTCTCTCCCGCACGTGCCGTAGTTGTCAAAGTTTTTCCGCCTCAAAACCCAAAATTTCTAAAAAGAAAACGTTATTTTTTCATTTGCGCTCATGTGCGCAGATAGCACCTGCTGTGCTACGTACATATCTGCTTAGGAAAAAAAAATAGTATACGAAGGGGTCACATAGACTTGCTTACATTCGTCCAACGACCATGAAAATGGTTCAAGTTATAAGGGAAAAATCAAAAAAAATTTAGGAAATTTCCAAAAATTTCATTCCATTAACTTACTCGTATGTATAACTTAAGGAATATAAACGTAGTGGCGTCTTATTAAATGAGAAATCGGTGATTTAATTAAAAAAAAAACTAACCAGTTGTGGGACATCATTACAAGGTGTCAGAAGTGGATTAGTTTCTCTTTATCTAAAAAATTTTATTTAAGGTTAAACTTACATGTTCAGGATTTGATTAATTGACAGGGTTTTAGATATGGGGTCCAAAGCAAACAAAGATTGGAAGTCTCCTCTAAAGAATTATAAGAAGTAATGTTTTGAAATAAATTACATTTCCATAGATGAAAAATTTCTGTTAAGAGGATGATCTATAGAAACACAATATCCATTGAAGTTTTTTTTACACTTTAATAATCTTTGTCAACCAAGGCTTAATTAATTTCTTTTTTTTTTTTTGTTAATCCAATACTTTTCCTGTAAGACAAGTAATAAGTACCAGGGTTGAAATGATTGGCTTTTACTTGAGGTAAGCAATAAAAATTGTGGTGTTGGCAATCTTCCTTGCAGAGCGAGCACAAAGAATAACCAAGAAAAACCTGAAGGAATGTTAAGGAATTAAAAATTTAGGGACAAGTGTTTTTTTTTTTTGTTCATTCTCCTGTGTAGATGTAATCTTAGGTATTTTTCTTTTCCTTTAGGATGATTTTTTTTTCCTATGAACTTCCGGTTTTTTGATTTGGTAAAATTTGTCTGTAAGTATTTTCACATAGGTAAGATGAAGCGAAAGGTTGTTGAAGAAAGAAAAATTTGCTGTTTTTAAGCAAAAAAAAAAATAGTCATGCTTCGGAACACGGAAGAGGTTAATAAGGAGAAAGTGGAAAGAATGTGGTTTATGGTTTGCACAGAAAAAAAAAAATAAATAATAAAAATTTCAAAAGTCAAACACGTAAAGGATTGGATTTGGAATTCAATAAATGATTTATAAATCTGGAGTTTTCAGTCGATTATTATGCTGTCATTTTAAATTGCCCCTGATTTCATGGCGAAGGTTGAAGATGAAGAAAATTGAAATATTCGGGTTCAGGTAATTTTTATGGAGAAAAAAACTTCAGGGAAATTAAATTGCAATAGACAGGTTTTTGTTATTTTAAAAGTAATGAATTTTGAAAGCGAATCTACTTGCAGCTGCCATTTTAGTTACTATTCGGCTATTTTTGAATACATCAAATCAAAGGAGGTATAAATACGCAAATCGAATTTGTTTGTCTATCACTTCTTAGCACATTTGAATGGCTATAGGATGTATTTTCGTCCTTAACATTCTGCCTAAGCACACATTTTTGTTTTTGTATGAATCTCTAATGAATAAAGGTTTCATTTTCTTATAAGTGTGCAGTCATTAAATACGGAGGGAGTCAGACTCAAATGAGACATTTTTCTCATGGTAAAAATGTCAGAATTGCGTTTGATTCTCTCCGCAACTCTTTGATTGGATTCTGTAATCAGGGTCATCCTTTTTTTAATTTTACTCACATATAAAGGGTGTTTTTTTTTAGACGTTTGGTTTTCAATCTGGCAATACTTTTTTCGGAGTTGGTCTTTTTGACAGATGTCACTTGATTTATGCTCAGTTTGGTTTGGTTTCATTATAAAGAGCCTTGCTCCTGAACATTGTTTGCAAATCATGCAAGTTTATTACCAAAATAATGGTACCGTTTGCGCGACTCATCGCGAAACAATCAATTTATTGAAGGAAACTATTGGTGAGGAGCCGAATACTTCCAAGGCGTCAATCGTCTCGGGCTTATCTACGCAGATAAGCGACTTCACATAACCCCACAAGAAATAACCTCACGATGCGAGATAATGCGCTCACCAAAAGATTGAAAACCACACGTCTAAGAAAAAACACCTTTTATAAGCTTCTAAATATGCCTTCTAGTAGTTTAATATTTGACGAATTCCATTCAGTGAAATTATTTTCCACTTTAGTCATTGAAAAAAATCTCGCCTAATGAACACAACCCTTAACCAAAAAAAAAATCAAAAGCAAAACTTCTGTAAATTCATTATAGATTCCTGATTCCTAATTAAGCGTTTCTTTTCTTTCATATTTAATCGATCAGATGTTGGTTTTTCCCCTAGAATGAAACTCAGTGCCTAACTATAGGTTACCTACTCTCGAAAAGCCAACAACTCGAACTCCATCAGTTCACTTTCTCTTAGGTTAATATTTTATTTTTGTCAAAACTACACAAACTTTTTTTTATTATTTTTAGTTTGAAAAAGTAATTTCCTTCAATTGTCAGACTTTTGCTTTGAGTAGGTATATTTGTTACAAAAGTGATTCAGAAATCAAAAACTAAAAATTAGAAAAAAAAAATAATAATTTCATTAACTTTTCCTAATTAGCTATGAAAAGCTTTCTCTCCCAATGCGGGGTGTATTATGAAGAGTGCAACTTAGTGGTTCGTTATATGAAATTTTAGCGTGTTCTAAATTTTTCTTTCAAGGCACGTTACTTCTCTGTCAATGATTTTAAAGTTAATAAAACTAATGCAAAGAAAATGGCAGCATATTATGACTTCTGGGAAAGGACTTTTACCGACCTTATATTGAAAAAACAAATTTTGGTGAAGAGTGCTACACTCAACTCCCCCGAGAAGGGTTATTTCGAGTGCACATAGAATAAATGTGACGTCCAATAAATTGGAACTTTTCTTCAATAGTTTTTTCACTTATATTTCACATTCTATTGAATTTTTCTTCATTTCTATTTTAAAGTTGTTCTCATAGTTTTTTGTATGAGTTTGATTAAAATTTTGATATGCTCGCTATTATTGATTCCATGGAAGAAAACGGAATCTATATTTTGTTGGGGATTTAGTACAGTAGAGAGGGAAGAGTGTGGCAGATGAAGGCGTTAGCAAAGATTCTATAGCTATCGCCAAAAAAATAGGAACACTCAACCAGTTTCAAACGATAGTAACGAGGTGTTATGTACAATGTACATGCTTACCACTTCAATTCATTACCACGAACATTGCTATACCCAATAGGTCCTTTAGAATTAGAGATCCATAGATAACCAGCGACCCCGCAATACCCAACAACACGAGAAATACATATGAGGCCAACACACCAACAACATACACAGGATATTTGTATTCACTTCTTAACAATTAACACTCACTGGTTACGAAAAAGGTATCATGAGGCGCTACTCCGGCGAATGATAATTACCCTTTTGGTCATTGCTTAAGTCAATAGAGCTAGAGTAAACTCGATTCAATAAATCAGGTTCACTGAAGCTGTCACGAGTGAGGTCGATTAGGTCTAATTGCCACCAGGGGCTTTGGTATCTGTGATTTTCTATTGCGTAAGCCTAGCCAATATTGCCACCAGGGGCTTATACCTGCGATCTTTCCACCAGGGGCTTATTTCTGCGATTTTTCCACAATATGCTTACACCTACAATCTTGCAGCCAGGGGCGTATACCTGTGATCTTGCCACCAGAGGCGTATACCTGTGATCTTGCCACCAGGAGCGTATACCTGTGATCTTGCCACCAGGGGCTTATACCTGCGATCTTGTCACCAGGCGCGTATAACTTTGACCTTGCCACCAGGGCTGTATACCTGTGACCCAGGGGTACCAGGGGTTTATACCTCTGATCTTGCCAACAGGAGAGTATACCTGTGATCTTGTCCTCAGGGGGCGTATACCTGTGATCTTGCCACCAGGGGCGTATACCTGCGATCTTGCCACCTGGGGCTTATACCTGCTGATCTTTTATTGTTAGTTAATAAGACGGTCTATCAATGGGTATTGTATAATAACTACATGAATTTGTATGCCATATTTCGTTTCAAATAAAGTATGTGTTATAAGGTTATAAGACCCTTCCAATTTAAGTTTAGTCTTTTTCTTCAAAACCGACCCTGGCAAACCGACGAGCAAAACCTCGGCTGGAAAGCAAAAAGCACACCACATGATATTGTTTTAAGCGACTATTTCGTTTGATTGAAATGGAAGCAATTTGTCAAAACTAACTGATCTACATAAACGCAAATGTTTTATGTCTGCCCTTCGCAAAAAACAGAGAAGATTGCGATCAGTTGCAAATATTTTGCCTTAAGTGATTGATTTGTTTGTCAAAAAATAGGACAACAACAAGTTAAGATTATTAAAACGACTTTTTGGCCATAGCTGTGTAATAAGAGAGGATTTTGTCACAGTGGGGTCAAACTTTCGATTTAGGGAAAAAATAAATTGTACGTATTTTTACCCGCCACTGAACCTACTGGTACTATTCGTTTAATGATCAGAGTTAAAAACTATACACGTGAGAGCGACCAACAAATAACAAATAAACGAACAAAACGGGATTTAATAACATACAATCTTCGAAGAAACTTCGAATTTTACTTGGTAAGGTAAGAGAAATTTAGTTAACAAATTGGTCATCGCGAATAGATTGTAATTCGAGCCGATCAAATACTTTTTTTTATTTTTTCTATTAAGCTTTTGTTACCCTTAAATTAACGTTTACTTAATTTCCACCATTTTGTCTCGTTTCTTGGAAGACTTTAGGTTTATAATGTCTTAAATTCCGATGTGTTCGTTTATTTGTCATTCGTTTGTCACTCTCATGTAAAAGGTCTTTTAATAGGGTTATGATTATGTCCTAAAAAAACACGGCAATAAGGAAAGCTTTAGTTTAAGGGTTTTCATTGTAAAAATCAATAATTGGCTCATTAAATATGGGAAAAGCACGGAATGCTATTAAATCAGGGAGTGTATTTTCAAGGGGGGTGCAAAAGCACTCTTTTCGGGTTTTTACATATAACTGGAAAACGAAGCTAAATTTCGAGGTAATGTAGCAAACTTTTTTGTAGACAGTAAAATTTACCATCAAAATTGATCATTCTAATTTTTTTTATTTTTTAGTTAACTAAATAAAAAAAGAAATAATTGCAATATAACTTGCAATATAACTTGCTCATAACTTTTTTACCTGCAAGATAGGTAAGGGCAATACTGCATATAAAAGAAAGATAATTTTATTTTATTTAAAATGACATAGTTAGAAAAACTTATGGATAAAAATGGACCGGAAAACGGTAATTCAAACTTAGATGATTTTGAGATTTTTAATAAGTAAAATAAGTAAATGGCATTAGGGTATGGCTATTTTCAGCAACTTGTTATATAATACGCTCAAACTGGGTGTATGATTCGTTCTTGACCATTTAAGTAAAAAATAAGAGAGACATTTCAATTTTTTAGCAGTTTAAGGGTTGCCATCTAATTTTTGTTTTCAAAATTTAAAATAATTGTTTAAATCAATAAACTTGCTCCTACAAACCCGGCATTTGAAAATATGTTAGCTAAGTAATTATACCTTTTAAGACCTGAAAAAAATAGTGGCAGATGAGTTGTCAAAACTGGAATTTTTTATATTTTAATTATTATTGCAAACACTTTCGACCGAAAAACTCGTCTGGCACTATTTTTTAATGTCCAAAAAGGTATAATTTGCTAAAATATGTTCATAAACCAGATTAGATAGAGCAAGTTTATCATTTTTTGGCAATTACTTTAATTTTTGAAAAATGATTAAAAAAGTTATAGCCAAATAAGTAAAAAGAAAACAAATAATTTGATTTTTCACATGTTTTTGCAATGATTTTTTTTTAAGGGGAAGTTTGGATTTTTTTATAAAAGCGGGACAATTTGATCAAGAACAATCACGAGAAAACTAAAAAAGTAAAAAACCACTCCTCGAAGAAGAAAAAGAGGATTTGAGGAGTGATTCACGTTTTTTTATATTTTTGTTGAGACGAAGAAAAAGAGCATTGGTTGACCAATGAGTATAATATTTAAATTTGACATTGCAGTTATGTCTTGGCCCACTGGAGAGAGGTTTTCAGCTTATATTCATTATAAATAAATAAATAAATAATAAATATTAGATTAAGATGACACAACAAAATATCCTTCATGTTTTTGTTTTAGTTTTCATTATATTCAGTATGGTGAAGGTTGAACTTTGATGTTGGCTCTAATCCAATATAGGCCTTCGTTAATACCATAACGATGCCAGACATTTCTTTTGTTTCCTTTCAATGATTACCAACTTTGTATGCCCATAAGGCGTAATAGATAGGTATCTAGTTTTTATTTTTTTTTTTGCAATTTGGACCAACGAAATACCAAAATGCGATTTAATTTACGCGCATACATTACTTAGCACACAAATAGCATTTAGGTAATATTATTTCATTATCATTAGCAGTAAGACGTGTGAATACACATACCTACATCAACAAACCTCTACATACTTAAACATTTTGTGTATTATTTTTAGTCTCCTTTAGATTGCCATTTTACCACGAAAGACGACGAAGACGACGACGACGACGCAAAACCTTATTCAAGATTCAAGAATTTGATATAATGACATGGGGAATAGACCGAGATGAAGGATGTAGTAGCACCATCATCATCTCAACATTATCCCTACTCCTTCACCTTCTCAAGGATATTATTAAGCGAGTGTTCTTAACAGCTTCCATAGCCATAATAGCATATATACGTTAATTAAAGCGCAATTGTAGTATGAAGCTGCATTTATGCCTTGGTTAGTGAGAAGCTTGTTTGTGTGAGTGCGTGTGTATTAAGAGGCAGCAGAATAGCTACTTTGTCAGTATACATGGCTATATGTCGATATATCTCACGAGGACTCGAACAAAATGCTTACGGGATGGGAGTGGGTTTGGAAATCTATGGCATACGGGTTAGCGCATAAAGTCTGCTCTAGTTCACACGAGATAATTAATAAAAGGCAAACCGAGGCAAACAAGTAAAATGGAAGCAAAAGCAGAAGCAGCAGCCATAGTAGCTGCAGCATCCAGCGCAGCGTCACAGAAAAACCAAGTTTGTGCAAAAATCAACACACCCCCATTCTCCAGTATATACAAAAGTCACAAAAAAGGACCTAAATTTTAACTTAGTTGTTTATTAAAGGCAAAACGTACACCTATGTACATAATGATGTATCATGGGAATGATGGTTTCGAATGGAGCCTCTGGGGAAAGCTCTGAATTTAAACAAAACCATCGACAGCCTCTACCCTGATGCCATTTGTGTGGTCTTTCGTTAGTTATTGCACTTTTGGTTTCGTATATATAATGTTAGAGCTCTCTGGCTCTGGCTTTCCTCTGCTACTGAACAAAGCCTGCATTAAGTTTTTGTGTAAATGTTACAAGGGCATCATATATCTGCATATTTTTCTCTTTTCTATTCCCAGTTTGAAACTGGCCTGGTTTAAGGTTGGGTGTACTAAATGTATTTTATATATGGTTCCAAGGTATAGAGATGGAAGATGTCATATACAGACAAACAAGCATGACACGATTGGGATATGGGAAGCAAGGTTGAACTATTGTGCGCTTATAAGAAGATTCTGAGCCTAAAGGGAGTTTTGCTTAGCTTGGAAGTCGTTTTTCTTCTTTTTTTTCTTAAGAACACTGTTTCTTCACGTTCCATGACATCGAAATGAGCATTAACATTTTTTTGATAATTAATGAATGCAGGTCAGGTAAGCTTGTTCTTTGGGGAGTCAAAGCCATGTACAGCTAGAATATGGTAAGGTCTTTGTCTATTAGTAAAACACCAAAAGCACACACCAGTAATTCGTTGGTTGGCAAATATTTTCTCCTTGGAATCAGAGTATACCTAATTTATGGTTTTTGATTTGAATTTGAATCTGAGCTCAGAACTGTTCTAAAACGTCAGATTTTTGAGATTTTATAGCAACGCGAAGGCGTTTTTCTCAAACAAATTTTAAAGATGTAATAAAGTACCATTCCTTATTTTGACAGACATACATGGCTTTGCATGAAGTGTGACAAAAGACTAGAGCATTTATTGTATGACAACGTTCCAATTTCTCCCCTTTAACCAGGAATGGTAATTTTCAAAAAGAAAAAATTATTAAAAAAGAAAATAACTTATTGAAAAAAAAAAACAATTTAGCACAATCATGCTCTTTCCTTTTTGAAAAGAAGAAGTGAAAGCGTCTTGCTTCAAAGGAAACTTTTCACAAAAATCACAACCTGATCCAGAATTTTTAGACAATGTTGAGGCATGCCTTCAGCAGATTATGACCACATCCACAAGAAGTCATATTCAATAACATCAACCCAGTAAGTGGCCTAATCGATAAGACCCTGATCTGTACAAATTGGACGAGGTAGCAGAGATCATGGGCAATTCGAAGCCAAAAAAATTTGCGGGATCGGGTGGAGTCTCCAACTAAGCATTGAAGTGATGATTTTCCTCGCAAAATCATCCTTAATAACTGTTATTTCCCCCAGAAGTGGAACAGCGTTCAGATCCTGAACAAAAGAGCTCTTAGCTTGATGTCCAACTACAGACCTACTTCACTACTCAACAACATTAGCAAATAACTGGAAGTAGTAATCCTCTGAAGTCTCAAGAGATTCGGAAGTGAAAATGCGATCATACTTGAAATGCAATGCGGCTTTTGGAAAAAAACAGCTGCTAAAGTTCTAACACAACGTACCCACAGCACTCAATAGTCACCTTTGGATGCTTCATGATGGATATCGAGAAAGCAATCGACAGCGTAAAGATGGAAGCCCCACAAAGTATGTATGTACATCTACTACTTTTACTTTCGTCATTAATGAAAATTCTTTTGTCCTTTCTTTCTTTAAATCACACATAAAAAACTACTAGAGCCAAAGTCACAAAAGGTTCAAAGCTTTACCTCTCCTCTGCACCTTGATGAAATCCAACCTTCTATATGCTGCTCACTCGGTCAACTATGCCACATCAACGACGGCGTCAGGAAAGAAGAGGCCCACATCAACAGACTCTTGAAATTCTACAGGTTATGGGGCATCCGTATCAACACTACTATATCGGAACTTGTCTGCTTCAAAAGACCTTCAACGGGAAGAGGCAGCCACACCACAGCAAAGTGGAGAAACATTGTTCTGAAACTCTTAGATGAATTCACCATAGGTGCTAACAGAAGCGTGAAGCACCGCAGAATCCTTTTCAATGAGTAGCTTCGTTTTTCGTTAATATTTTTTTTCATCAAGGAACAATCTAAATCTGCTCAGGTTTTGAAAGAAATGCCTTCAATAACATTCAAAAAACTCCAATTTATAATAAATGCATAACTTAAACTAAGATATGTGCCACATCATTGGAAAATTGCAGAAGTCATTGTTATACCTAAACAAGGTAAGCCACCAACAGAAGTAACATCTTACAGGCCTATATCGCTTATACCAATCATGGCAAAAGTTTGCGAAAAACTGCTCCTAAGCAAAATAATAGAAGAAAGAAGACCAATTCCGAGCCATCATTTTGGATTTAGATATAAACAAGTATGCTCGGCTATATTCTTAGATGTTACTCAAGCCTTTGACAAGGTTTGGCACTTGAGACTTAAGTACAAACAGCATAGGGATCTTCTCAGGCAGTACTAAGAAATACTGAAATCCTTCGTACTCTTTAAAGTACGGTTCGACCAAAATTACTCGGAGCTAAGGAAAATTGAAGCCGGTGTACCACAAGGAAGTCTCCTAGGACCAACCCTGTATCTGGTATATACAAGGGATATTCCAGTGGACATCAACGCTATTATGGCCACCTTTGCTGATGATACTGCAATATTGGTGCCAGATAAATCCGTTACGAAGGCTACACAAAAACTGCAAAATGCAGTCGATAAAGTTAGTGATTAGACCCAAACATGGCGAACCAAACTAAATGAAACAAAGCTTTACAAACAAAAAATAAACAATGTTCCAATTCTTATAAACAGTACAGTACGACTGCAAAGTCATACTAACTCCGAGATGGAGACCGACTTAAATGTACGAGATTAAGAAGAATGAAGCCTCATGAGCTGATGGTCTAAAGATATTGAAAATTTTAACTTAACTAAACTTTAAGGTTCCCACAATGTGATTTATAAATTAAGAAAGAAAAATCATATGTCGATATTTCATAGATTGGTCCTGATTCCCCGGTGGTCTTAAGGCGGTAAGAGTCCAACACTTCTCAGTACCGATTCTTACTGAGTGTCTTTTGAAGATTTTCATCGGATAAAAATAAAAAAAATTTAACTAAAAGTTTCCTTCAATAAATTGATTATATTGCAAACCGAACCATTATTATTTTAATAATTTTTCCAACGTTTTTCAGGAGTTTATCTATTCATTATGAAATGGCAAACCAAACAGCATAAATTCAGAGAAAGCTGTCAAAAAGACCAACTCGGAAAAAAGAATTGCCAGATTGAAAACCACACGTTTAAAAATAGGATTGAAAAAAGTCGTCTTTTCACTCTATAGTGTAATATGCAATGTCTTATCCCAATGGGATCTTGGGATTAAATCATAAACTTTTTCAAATAAATTGAAATAAAAATCGGGGTTAAACGTGAGTTAACTCCAGAAACATGTTTTTCAGTCTATTGAAATTATAAGTAAACTCCGAGTTAATTCATCTACTTTGGTGAGTTAACTCAGAGAACAAAAATTAGCTGTGGCGCCATCTCTATAATTGGATTAGTTCGACACGGGTTCGATTCCTAGAGCTACCAACAAATTGTTTTTTTAATTTAATTTAATGCAAATTTCTTTAAGACTCTTATAATTAACTCCATAAAGGTACCATAGGATTGAAAAAAAGTAGCCTTTTTCACTCTATGGAGTTTTATGCAATGCTTTTATGAGTAAATTGAATGAAAACGAAAAGCATCTATGGATTAATATAGAAGCAAAATTGTTATTGGGGAGGCTCTATTTTGAGCATGTCTTGAGCAATCTGTGGTCCGAAAAAAAGTTCCGCAGAATTTAGAAAAAAAATAAAATCCTTTATTTTTCATTTTTTAACTTTTTCGGCTTAAAATTAAAAAAAAAAACTTAAACTATTTACATCGAAAGAAAAGTTGATTTTGGACAAAAAGGGTCAGTGTTACCATTCTCTCAGAAGCACATGGGTGAATTTAGTAGCATTTTCGGTTTCAATCATGCGTAAGAATCAAACAAACAAGTATAATAATAAAAAACCACCTTTGCATGTAATTGTTTCTTTTTAAACTGTCTATTATAGTCTTTCATAGAAATATATTAAAATACTTATTGTTCATAAAAGCAAGGTACAGTAGTTATTCCTAGAAATAAATATTTTCAATGTCAATAAGAATCTTTGGACAAAAGGTACCTATTGCTGGAAATAACGTTTAATAAAAATAAATTTCTAAGAAATGTTTGACGTTGAAAAATAGAAATTTCACATGTGAAAGGTATTTAAAATCATAAAAGTCATACAAAAAACATATGTATGTACCAATCCGTGTAGCACGTCACTTTATCAAAGCTAATATTTGTACACAAATAAATATATGTACTACGAACTTTGAATGAGGAAACCTTTGGCATCAGTCTATTTAAATTTTGCAAAATAACGTCATTTTATCGAAGTTATTACATCTTATAGTCAGATCATACATTCAGCCATAAGCTACAACCTTCCATGTACTCCCTTCATTTAAGTATTTATATATTTCCTTTTTCTTGTCACTTGGTAAATCTCATATTTCAAAACAAAAAACAAAAATCCAACTTTGACCAGTTTCCACGGAACAAAATAGAAATTTCGTTTTCTATAATTTTTGATTAAAATTTGTTGTACTTACAAGTCACAACCAACGAACCAACCCTCCGTTTGGCAAATGGAGGTGATGCTGAAATAAATGAATACAATTATGTAGTTTCAAACTAAAATAAAAAAAATAAATAACCTTTATAACATGTCTGCTGATGTCTGACATAAAAAGCAACAAAGCATTGTAATTACCCCACCTTTTAGCAAATCATTGTATTGCTGTTAAAGACTTGCTTGCTTCCTGTCGAAAGCTCAAAAGCTAATTACATAATTTTAAATTTGAAGTCTGACCTAAATTCATAAATTACACTCATCGGGGTGGATGTTCTATTGTTGGGAACTTAAAACAAATTCTAATTTGATACAGGTAGAGGAAGAAGAATGAGATACAAAAAAAAAAATATGAAAGAAAACTTCGTATCCGGGAAACATCATTGCATTGTACATTTCATGTCAGATCCATCATGTATCCACTGAATTTGAAAAAAAATAGTTTTCTTTTAATTAAGTTCAATTTACTAGAATTCAGCAAACTTTTTTTTTTACAAGTCTGCATCTTTTGTTACTAATTTAATTAGATTTCGCTGTTGTCTCAACTCATTAAAAATTAAAAAAAAAAAAAAACACCATTAGATATGTAGATATACATATCTACTCTAAATCCTTTTCAGAAGACTCTCGAATGAAATAAAATAATTATCATCACTGACTCAATGCTGGATGGGGCTGATGATATGGTTGTGTTAGCGGGGCGGGGTGAGTCTGGCAGAAACTCTTCATCACGGTTTGTTTGACCCCAATTGATGTTTGGTGCGCCTCTATACAAAGAATATATATTCTTATAACCAAATAAGAATATAAGAGCCTGACTGGGACTGTGCAAAATGCAATGCACATAATGGACCAGGCAGGCTCCTCATTTTTTTGTTTGTGTGCAAAATGGCACACACCAAAAATGAGGGAAAAAAAACCAGCGAGGGATTAGTTGGGGGAAAACAAAACACCACACGACTATGCTACCGCGCGTATTATGAAAGGATTCAGCCCAGCACTTCTGATTGTGCACTGGGTGATAACCATCACCCATCTTATACTCCTTCGCTGGAATTAGTGTGACCAGGAATTATGAAATTTTAAAGGATTTCTGACTGAATTTTTTTTTCCAATTCTGAATTTTTTTTTATTTTATTTCGAAAAAGTTTGTATTTGCTTATTTATAGGTGGTACCCATTGGCGTAACGGTTAGTGCGTTAAACTGTTGCGCTGAAGGTTTGGGCATTAAATCAAAAACTATTCCAAATTAATTGAACCTAGTTAACTCCAGAAACATGTTTTTCAGTCTATTGAAATCCTAAGTTAACTCCGAGTTGACTCAACTACTTTGGTGAGTCAACTCAGGCAACAAATTGAGTGCCTTAATAGCTGTGGCGCCATCTCTATTCCGATGAGTGAAAAGCGTGGAAAGGTGTTATCCAGAGTTTCGCTCATCGATGGCCTTAGATTCTTGACAACTGAAATATAAAGTTCATCCTCATCCTGTTTCTGAGTTAACTCAGTGTTAATTTATTTTAAGGACTAGCTAACTCTGATTTAACTCAGAGTTAACCCTGAACTGAAAAACTGGCCCTAATAGAATGAAAAATTAAATATATTTTAGACGCAGTATGAAAATTATTGTAGATCTCTTTCGTTCCTTTCACAATTTGTCAACAGTTCTTTGATACAAGGTTATTTTCCACACCCACTATTTGGGGGAGTTTTTATTAAAATGTTGTTTTTGAGATCAATTTCGAAGAAAACAAAAACAATAATAAAAGTTATAAAAATAAACACTCAAACACTCATGCAAAATGTTTTCTACACTCACTTGAAGGGTCATTTTTGACTTAAGACCTGTTTATTTGCAAGATTTCTTAACTTCTACAAAATAAAGAAGTTAAGAAATCTCGCAAAATTTAATTCTACTGTTAAAAAAACTAATTTAATATTGTGGAACTTATATTTTGACAGTTTTTAGTTTGTGGAATTTTGTTTTTAAAAGCGAGATTTCGTTAAGCAAAATTTCGAATGCGAGACTTTAATATGCGAGGTTTCGTTCCAAACCTAATTTTATGAAGCTATGAGTTGGTTATACAGGATGGCGCACGAATCGTGCTACAAAAATAAAACGTAATAACTTTTTTTCTGTGTGAGTAATCGGCTTATTTTTTTTTTATTTTGTAGGTTACTATTTAGATTTATAAAAATGGATGCTTGGGATACGGAGAAAAGATTTGGAAAGTGCAACGGTACCATGCTTTGCAGTCCGTCATTTCCGTCCAAAGGGAATTTAGGCGGGAGTTTGGCGGTAATCCCCCGAGTAGATGGACCATTATGAGGTTTGTAAACATGTTTGCCGAATCTGGAAGCATCGCACGAAGGCCGTACCATCGAGATGCCAATATTCGGGTTCAGGATACAATCGCAGCAGTAGCATCTGCAATACAGGCCAATCCAAGCGTTTCGACCCGAAACTTATCGGGCAAATTGGAGTTAGTAGACGGTCATTACAACGGATACTTCATGACGATTTAAACTTGTTTCCGTACAAAGTCCAAATTACTAGCAAGTTAAACCCTCAGGATTTGCCTGTTCGCCTGGAATTTTGCCAAAAAATGATATCAATGGCCGAAGAAGACAACACATTGATCAATTGTTTGTTCATGTCTGATGAGGCCCATTTTGATCTTAACGGCAATGTAAACAAGCAAAATTGCCGTATATGGAATGAGTCTAATCCAGAAATGCTCCATGAGACGGAACTGCACCCAGAACGAGTCACTGTGTGGTGCGCAGTTTCATCAAGGTGTATTGTCGGGCCGTACTTCTTTGAAGAAAACGGTGTAACCGTTACTGTCACTGGGGACCGTTATTTAAAGATGTTGAAGGAGTTTTTTTACCCAGAACTGCGCCGAAGACGTATACCATTCAACAGCGTTTGGTTTTAGCAAGATGGAGCAACTGCACATATAGCCAGACCAGTTATGGCGGAGCTAAACAAAAAATTCGCAAACAAATTAATTTCTAGGAACTCCACTTCGCTGGCCTCCAAGGTCACCTGACCTGACTGCACCAGACTTCTTTTTATGGGGTTATGTCAAGCAAGAGGTGTATAAAACGAAGCCCGGGAATTTAACTGAATTAAAGCAGTCCATAACGACAATAATTGAGGCGATCCCAACTTCAACTCTTCAGGCCGCAATGAATAATTTTTTGATCAGGTGCCGCATATGCGTGGGAGAGCGTGGAGGTCATTTGCGGTCTATAATCTTTAAAAACAACTAACTATTTAAAATAAAATTTAATTTTCTAACCAATAAAAAAAAAATAAATGAAATACATCGATTAAAAAAAAAAAAGTTTTGACGAAGACATTTGATGCCACAAGAAGTTCAATGTGTACTTGAATTTCTTGCCACCGGTGAAGATTTCGTAGTCTAGATCCTTAAAGGAATGGAGGTCATAGGTAAACCTTGCTCATCTTACGCTGCTCCATAACGAAGTTGTCTTTGATTGGAATGCGCTTCTTATTGTATCATTTTAGCTGACAGACTTCAAGTTGGGATATCCCCATTTCATGTAAGGTGATAGCTTTATTCAACTTGATGAACACTCTGTTGCTAGCTTGGCACAGACGGAAAAGCTGGACGACCTTGCGTACCTTGGAGGCGACCATGTTGATACGGATGACAGATGGCTCTTTCGGGGAACATAGTATTGTCCCTTGGACTTGGCAAAGCCCTTTCCTCTTAATTTCTCTGTGGTTATGAATCTGGCAATACTTTTTTTCGGAGTTGGTCTTTTTGACAGCTGTCACTTCATTTATCAATATTCACGATTTGCAAACGTTGTTCAGGAGTAAGTCTATTCATTATGAAATGGCAAACAAAACTGAGAATAAATTAAGTGAAAGCTGTCAAAGAGACCAGCCCCTAAAAAAGTATTGCCAGATTGAAAACCACACGTATAAAAAAAATGCTTTAAATTACAAAATTCAGAGTTTATAATTCGTAATCAGGCCTTAAATATTTTAAAATACAAGATGAAATAAAGAATATTCTTAATTCATAAAACTAAATAGTGAAGGTGTGTTCTGGCCTAAGTTTTGAAAATTATAAAATTTGAATGCAATAGGACCTCAAAAAAGGTATTGGGAGGTAAACTACGAAGGTAACTGCACAAAAAATCGTGATATGGACTAAAATAAAATTAAATTTGGTGGCAAAACAGCTCGTGGAGAACCTGGGCCTAGTGACTTACAACTCTCAATCATGCCTCTCTGCGTGTTAATGACAGGGACTTACAATTTTTAGTCAGGTCCAAACGACTAGATGAGAGGCACTTTTTCTTAACAAGTAGGTTTACTGTTGAAAGATTTGTCAGTTCCGCACCAGAGGCAGTACCTCGGAAACACATTTCTGTTTGTTTAGGTGGCAGTGTTTGTTTTATTTATTTTTTTTTGCTACAAAAAATTACGCTACATGCAGTGTAACCTTCACAAAAAAAACTTAAGGTATCTCAAAAACAGCTTGTAGGAATGGTAACCCTAATTATTATGATGTGGTGATACAAAATGAAACTGAGGAAGCATCATCACCCAGATATTATAGGCGTTGGCGATGAACACAAAATATAGGGATTGAGGATGGGCATCCATAGACCGAGAGCGTGAAGAGGGGAGTTGATGGGTGGTGGGAAAAATGTTGTCGTTTTTAATGTGCTATGTGCGTTCGTCAGCAACAGCAGGCAACCGCTGGCATTTTATGAGTTTTGTCCTAATTTTTTGTAACAACATAATTATTATGACAGAAAAGTTTAAGTGGATCCTGGCATTATCTGTTGGATGTGTACTCACTTATGTATGTATATAAATAAATACACACAAACTGTATACAATGATATTCTAGAGATAAACAGAGGAATATGAATATAGGGGTAGAATAGCAGCGCAGCATAGGGTTAGGCGTTAGGAGTATAAGTATACAGCTTTTGTTAAGCTGTGTGTGAATTCAATATCATCATACCTATAGAGTTGAAGGAAAACTATACTTGTTTTGTTTTTCATGCAAACAAAATACCATATTTTGTAGTACTTGATGCTCTTATCCTATAAATGAAAACGTTGACATCTACGACGACATTGTATATAGTATTTGTTTATAAATGCGTATCACGATGATGGTGTGGATAAACATTTGTACAAAAACTCATGCCCAAAGGGCTACTTAATAAGCCATAAACTTGATGATAAACGAAACGTGAAAATTCGTAAAACTATAATAAGAATGTTATAAAAGAATAAAGCTCGGAAAGTACTTAAATCTTAAAAGAACAAAGGAGCATTGAAAACTATTGCTTGGCGTACATAAGGTAGGTATGATGTGATGATTTGACAATTGACTTTTATATTTGAATGAAGATTTAAGTGTCGTTAAGAGGTCTTATGGAGCATTATGGAACTATACTAAGTAGTGCGATGCGAACAGACTGCAAAGAAAAATAGTCAGGTAAAGAAAATATGTCAAGATTTCTTGTGGATGAATAAAACTTGAGAAGTCGTAGGGAAGAAAGAAAAAGGGAAGTTCGTGGATTTCTCTCAAGCGTGCCTTCTTAACCAAAATTCCTGCAGTGAAGCCAAATACAATATCGAACTTAAAAGCATTATAAATATTAATTCTAACTTTAAACTGTCAGGAATTATTATGATAGCCAAAGGATCTGTAACTGTTATTCCCAGTCCAAGTTAGGAAAGTGACCATTATTATCTTTATGATGGACGACTATTTGATGCTGCATCCAATTGAAGGATACAATTTGTAATCGTAAATTGATATCGTTAAAAATATCTACCCCTTGGTGTAATATGGGTGGTGCGTTGGAATGTTTCACCGGAAGTCTGAGGATTGAGTCTCGTCATACCACAAACCTCAATCAAAAAAGCGCCCATGCCCAGTTTCGCAGTCTCGTTGAAATGAGTTCAATATGTTCTGCTGACCTAAAAATTAAAACAAAGGTGGAGTTTTAACTTCCACTATGTGATTGTGAATATCTTTCCATCCCTACCATCCTATGCTTACGGGAAAGCTGTAAGTCATGCAAGGACCTTCACGAGCTGTGACGCCACCAAATTACCTATTTTTTCCAGTTTTGTTTTAGGAGATGATGTATGATATATTTTTGATAAGCATAGAAGCTTTTTGTGTATATTTAAAAAATATAAATTTGTCACACGACAGCTCATGGAGAACCAGGGCGCGGCCTATTAAATTCCAATTTCCAACTATAAAAATTTGTGTGGCCGTAAATCGGCAGAAATGGAATGACCATAAATTTTCCTTGGTCTCTTGGTGGATTTTTCACTTAATATCTAGGTGTCTAGGTGTGATCGATTCTAAAATTGGCCATATATGACCGGGCTATCCGATCCATTTGGCTCGGTTGGATTTCAGATTGGCTGAAAATCGGCAGCCGCACAGTGCGGAATTTTGACCTGAAACGTGGTCATAGATCAATTTCCTCAATTTTTCCTTCCAGGATTAAGCTTGTTTCCCATAACAGGTAGATAACCAGGCTATTCTTTAGTGAAGTCTATCTATGAACTGGTCACCCCCGTTCGCGACACCATCAGTTGCAACTAGCACTAGTTAAGTAAGCACGTTTTCGTGCGATTTAAAAGAAGTGTATTTTCTGCGTGTTTTATTTTTGAGTTTTTTATTTAACTCCTGGGTATGTTGAACAATCTTAGCTTTCAAACCCATTCATAAGTATTTACCTAAGAAAAACAGTTTTGAAACGACCTTTAATTATTGATTTTTATACTATTCCAGAAGACTCTAAATGCAGCTTGTTTATGACCAGAAAACAGCTGAATGAGTTGGTAAGAGAAAGTTCACAAAGGCTCCTTGACGATGAATTTGAAGATTTGGATAAAAAACTTATGGATATAACGAAGTTTCCCCCAGAGAAAAAAGATTTACTTTTAAAAATTATCAACGCATTCAAACCAAATTATAAACGAAGATGGCAACTCTGCAATAGCACAGAAAGGCGTTTCTTGGATAAGAATAAAGAGTGGCTTAGTGAAGAAATAACACTACCTGGATCACCCAAGCATCATCATCAAATGACCGAGCAAAACGTCGAAAAACAGTGGAACTTCGAAAAAGTGTGTCTGTTGATGTCTGACATACGCGGCACGGAAATATTGAGTGATGCAGGTTGTGACCAAAACTCCAACCATCAGGGCTATGAAGTTTCGGAAAGAAGCAGCGATTGGCAGTAAAACCCTGAAAACGAAGAAACACACTCCTGAAAACGTTTAGAGTGAGTTCAGTGAGACAATTGCCGCTGTCAAGCTCCAAGATTTAGTGGATCACACAACTTCGCGATGTAAATATTTGGAACCAGAACTCTCAAAGTGCCTTGGGAGCAGTGATTCAGATTAAGAGCTAATGTAACGGGTGATTTTTTAAAAGGTTTAGAACTTTTTTAAAAATTCGAAAAAATGAATGAAATATTTATTTGAATCCATAGTTTGAACCTTGCAATTTAATGTTTAAAGATAATTTCATGCAAATGTTGACCGCGGCTGCGTCACCTCGCAATTGCGCCATTGTTTCGCGTGCTGTGTGGCATGTGGCACCGTCTTGTTGAAACCACATATCATGCAAGTCAAGAACTTCCATTTCGGGCAAAAAAAAGTTTGTTATCATCGCTCGGTAGTGTTCACCATTAACAGTAACGCTGCGATTCGCATCATCTTTGAAGAAATATGGCCCAATAATGCCGCCGGCCCATAAACCGCACCAAACAGTGGCTTTTTCGGGATGCATTGGTAGCTGTTGCAATGCTTCTGGCTGATCTTCACTCCAAATGCGGCAATTATGCTTATTTACGTACCCATTCAACCAAAAATGAGCCTCATCGCTGAACACAATTTTTCGATAAAAAAGCGGATCCTCGGCCAGCTTTCCAAGAGCCCATTCACCAAAAATTCGGCGTTGTGGTAGGTCGGCTGGCTTTAGTTCTTGCACCAGCTGTATCTTAAAAGGCTTTACGCCCAAATCCTTCCGCAAAATTTTCCACGTAGTGCTGTAACAAAGGCCTAACTGCTGGGAACGGCGCCGAATCGACATTTCGCGGTCTTCTGTCACACTAGCTGATACGGCCGCAATATTTTCTTCACTACGCACAGTACGTAAACGTGTTGGTGGTTTAATGTCCAACAAAGTAAATTTGGTGCGAAATTTGGTCACAATCTTCCGAATAGACTGCTCAGAAAGTCGAGAATGCCGACCATAAAATGGAAGCAGCGCGCGATGAACTTTTCGAACCGAGCACGAATTTTGATAGTAAAATTCAATAATTTGCAAGCGTTGTTCATTTGTAAGACGATCCATGGTTAAATTGCAAACCAAACTGAAGCTGTTTGACAGTGACACAAGGTACTAAACATACGTCAGCTGTCAAAACCAGTGTTGCCAAAACCAAACCAGCTAAAAAATCACCCGTTATAAATGGGGATGCGCTGATGGATCTACTCATGATGATGTTAATGATGAAAGATGAAGAATGAATAAAAAAATAAAAACTAAAACAATAACTTAATCCATGTCGTTTTTTTTATTACCTACTTGCCTATAGTAAAAAGTTCAGGATGAAAAAACTGTTTATACAACTACAGTGGAACTTCCATAAGTCGAACTCTCAAAATGAAAGAAAACAAAATTGGAGTTATAGAAACTTTGATTTAAGGAAATGAGGCAAAAATGTTAGTTTTACTTATTTTGTATTCACAAGTTTAAAAAATAAGTGTACTCGCAGCAAGTCAGTTTCTCCCATTCCCATTGCAGATTTTTAGCTTATTTTTAAGTTGTCCCTGAAACTGTGAGGTTTTCATTCCTGGCCGTTTGGCAACAGCTTTGTGAACACTTTCGAATTTAAGACTATTTTCTTATTTCGAATTTTTTGTTTCGTGAAGTTTTAGAATTATAGTTCTTTTTATTTTCTCTGTTCTACAGTATGGAAAGTGGACTCTGAGGTAAACCAAATCCCAACTTTGTTGATCTTCATTTATTGTTCGAAAGTCAAATGCTTTAATTTTCTTCCTAACTCTCTTCGTGAATTCCTTCTTTTCCAACAAATTAAGAACTTCTGCTCACACAAACTTAAAACTCTTCCAAGACCAAAGTTGAAATCAAAAACATACAAACTCTAAACTCAGTCAAAAAAAACCTTAAAAAACTTTCGAAATTTATCACGATAGACATTCAAGTATTTTTCAAAAAATTTAAACATAAGGGGGTTTCCCGATTTAGAGGAAAGAGTTTAGAGTGTATCTACCGAAAAAACGTCAAAAATTATCATATTAACTTTGTGATTAAAAAAAAAATAAAATAAGAGAAAAAGCTTGAGTTAAAAAGTCTTTCGACATAAAATACATTTTAAAAACTCCGAAAAATAGAGAAACTCGAGTTACAGAAGTTCGAATTATGGAGGGAAAAATTCATGAAAATAAAGTTGAGAAGCCAAAGTTCTCAACAAAACTTAAAGAAGTTATGGAAGTTCGATTGTAATCCACATTTCAAATTTTGGATTTAAAGGGTCGCAGGCATCTTAAATTGGTTGAATGCATTAAGAAAATTTCCACTCATAAAAAACGAAAAAATGTGATTTCAGTGAAAAAAGTATTTTTCAGTATTTTTCTAATTTCTTAGAAACTGTAATATTTATTAGAATAAGGTTTTTAGTATTTGACTAAAAATTTATTAGGCAGTAGAATATGGAAAAAACATATCCTTAATATTGCAAAATTTTATAAAAAAAAATCAATTAAAAAACGAAAACAAATATTTTTTTTTTCTAAATTTTATCTTTAAAACTTTCAAAAACTATTTAATGAAACAACTTGAACCAAAATACAAAATAAAAAACAAAACAAACAAAATAATGAAATGTTAGCTTTAAAAAAGCTATAGCACAGCATTGAATGTGCTTTTCTTTGATTTTTAATATCTGTTTCTCTCGGCTTATCATTAATTTACTGTATCCAAAAATCATTTTTGGTACCAAATGATTAAAAATGTGTGAAAAATGTGCCCAAATAACCGCACTGTGAGCCGATCCACCCCACACACGACCGATTTTGGACGGGGCCATTTGGTTCTTTGGCTCTGTCGTGTATGGCCAGCTTTAGACCTCCAAATATTTTTTTTTGGCATTTGTTGATTGAGTTATTAACATTTGAGTTTAATTTGAAAGTAAAATACTAGCTATGATGGCTGTTCTGATATTCGATCGAATTGAATTGGTACGGATTGAAAACGGTCAACAAAGAGGTACCGGAATCAAAAACGTCAAAAAATTGCAAATTGTTAATCCATTCGATTTGCCGAACATCTATGATTCATAGGCGTTCGGAAAAACGAACAGAATGACGTTTCCAATTAGGGTTTCGTTTCTTTTTGTTTTCCGTTTTCAATCCGTATACGGATTCAGTTCGACCGAATATCAGAACAGCCGTGTATATCCCAGTTTAAGATAATTATTCCAAAGCATGACTGGAAATGCATCACTGAAATGGAATATTTGCAATATAACCTTGTAGAAATATTTAAAAAAATTGTTGCTGATTTACTTTAATCCATCACTGTATCGGGAGCGGGTCGAAATTCTGGTTTCAGAATTATGCTTTTCAAAATTTTTCAAAAAAATTCTGTTTTTTCAAATTCTGTATAACATTTTTAAAAATAAAATTCAGCCTATTCTGCTTTTTCTCAAATAACTTATATTATTAACGAAAATACTCAAACAAAAAAAGTACAACTTTTCTTAAACAAATGACCAGCAATACACAGGTTTTGAGGCTGTAAATTTAAGTGCATAAATGGTGTAACCCACTTTTTTACAAAATTTTTAACCAGATCGATGTTTTATAACAATGTGTTAACAGCAAACCAAAATCTGATTTTCAGCATTTTTTTTATTTGATATTATAAATTGGTGGAACAGAATTTCACTAAGATGTTGAAATCTGGAGTTTTTATTGAGATTCCGAGGAAATTTTCATAAAATCTTGTTCCATCAATTAAAAATATCAAAAATCGAATTTCGTTGTGGTGGGAATTGATTTTGATGAACTAATGTAGGCAAAACATAGGAGAATCTAAAAAAAATCAGCTACACCACTGTTTCAATAAATAAAAGAAATTTTTTCTATAAGAAAATTAACTAACGAAATTCTGCTAATAATAAAAAGCACGCGCTTTTTAACTTCCCAAACTTCTTTTTATTATTGGCAGAATTTTGTAAAACAGAATTTTCGGAATCCAGAATTTTGATAAACAGAATTTAGCAAAAAGAGTTTTGACTTTGCCAAAATTTCGACCCCAACCGCTTAAAAAATCATTGTTTGGCACACTTTTACTACCGCATCAGTTATGGACTTTTGACAGAATTTCTTTTAGAATTTCCCCTCAAAGAGAAAAAAATTGTTGCCATATCTCAAGGCTCCGGGCAGACGTCCAGATCTTGACCATTTTTTAAGCGCAAAGTAGATACAAGGTCAAATGCCACACTTGCCATAAAAAGCGCTTCAAAAGGCATGGATTACTCTTTTTAAAGTCAATTCACGAAAAATCTATAAACAAATTGATATCTTTAGTAGGTGTACAGCCCTGCATTATGCCCATTCTTAAACTTTTTTAACTACTTAAATGCCTACATACATAACTATACCGATATACATAGGTTCTTTAGTTTTCCAATCATTTGAATCTTCCACTATTTGATTTCATAAACTTAATCCTCTATCTGCTTGAATAAGTAAGTACTCGCATACGCAAAACTATGCTTGTATTCATAACCAACACGCATTTAAGCCACATCGTTATAGAGATTTTTGTTTACACTTTAACGATTTTATTTGGTTTATTATTACGCACATATGTAGGAATAGGAATGTGTGAGCATATAGACAACACATATAGTCCTGTCTAATTTAGAGACCATTAAGCTTCTTTGTAATTATCCTGCTTCAAATTTCCTTCCATCTTTTAACTAACATCTCTCATCTTAAATTGAATCAAAGACATTTCTACCCATCCATTTTATATGTAGGCTCCATCTTTCTCATTTACTTTGTTCTTTTTAATTTACCACATTATTCTCTCCAGTGAACTTAGCTATATTTATACGACAAGTATATTTACTAAGCCCACCATATTCGATTTACTAGAAAATAAACGAAGAAAATTAAAGGACTCGCTATTGCCATGAAACATCCTGCCGTCGACAAACAACAAAAACAAAAAACAACGACAACAAAATATAATAAATTTATTCCTTGAACAAAAGTTGTGTATAGCGGGAAACAAAAATGTATGAGTTATGTGTGTCAGAGGATATGAAGCCAAGGGGATTCAGGACATCCATATAATAGCTTGTAGGACACAAAATAAAAGAAATTGGTAAATGGTTGATATCCGCTTATTTCCTGCAAAATATCTTTTCTTTTTTTATACCTATACGAATGGAGGATATTTTTTATTTCGATAGCTGTTGCTTTCGCAATCTTTTCGACCCACAATTGCGTGTGTGCTTGTAAGAAATGTTGGCTTAATCCTTACAATCAGTCGTCATCGATGGAAACAAAAAGTAAAGCTTCTTTCGATTCCGACTGCAACTGGAGGGGAGCTCAATAAAAAATAACAATTTTTACCAGATCAAAGAAGGATTGTTGTGAGTATAATAAAGAAAATTCGGGTAAAAATTGTTGCAACTAAAGGATTTAGGAGCAAAAGGACTTTCAACCGATAAACGAAGAAAAAATGGGGAATTCAATTTAGATACACGACACTAGCTCCCATCTTCGTCCTTTAAAAAATGCGATATTGTTATTTAGCTACTCGTACTTTCTTTAAAGATAAGTTATTTGTTTTTTTTTTTCAAAAATCAAAATATTGAAATGAAGAACGAAAATTGTAAAACGGAAGAAAATTCCGTGAACCAACTTCAAGCAAGAAAAATGAAGCTCCTTCCTTAACATTCACGACAGGAAAAAGCGAAGGAAAATAAATATATATTTACTAGAAGATTGGTCAATCTAGGAATTTATACAGATCACCCTATTAGTTTTTCCTCATTGGCTAAAGTTAGCTCTAAACAACACCTGGTAAAAGACAAAAACGGATCACTGCTAGTTTCGGATGAGGACCCCCGCGTTTTCACCATTGAAGTGAACCTAACACCCAATGACCCATTTGAAGCAACAAAAGCCTGAATACTCAATGGGGAAGAAATCTTATTTGCAATCAGAGCACTGAAGAACAACAAAGCGGTTGGACTTAATGGTATTCCCGCAGAGCTCAAACGAGCAGCGCCAACAACATCAGGTGAGCTCCTGCACTCATTGAGAGAGCTTGATAAACAGAGAGTATTCCTGAGGAGTAAGAAAGGGAAATGATTGTCAAGCTTCCATAGAAAGGAAGACCTTACGCAGCGCGAAAACCGTAAAGGAGTTTGAGTGGTGCCTGCTGTAGCCAAGGTTATAGCTAAAATCGTCCTGGAGCGAAAAAAAAATACCCTCAAAGATACATTTGGAGCTTAAAATGCAGGATTCTACACTGGATCTCTCTGTGTTGACCACATCAACATCACTTGTTGATCATCATCGATCACAACCTAGTCTGCTGTTAATCGACTTCGAAAAGGCGTTCGATAGTATCGAAAGAGATTTTATTTGACTTGAGTTGCGCAGGAGGGATAACTTTACTTTAGATAGCGCTCACAGTCCACGATGGACTAAGGCCTCAACCAACAAGCCCCTCCAGCAGGATCAGTCCCTAGCTAACTGCCTCCAGATACGCACGTTAAGTTGAGGTCGCTCTCCACTTGTGTACGCCACCTTAGGTGAGGTATTCCTCTGCTGCGCATGCCATCAGGGAGACTCGTCGGGCTGGTGGGTAGGTGTCTATACGCTCCACGTGTCCCAGCCATCTCACCCGCAATATTTTTAGCTTTTCGAATCCTGGATAAATGAATGGTGTTATAAAGGCTGGTAGAGAGTTTTCAATTTCTTGGGAGTATTGCCTCCACCGATGGTGGGATCGAACAAGATATAATTAGCCCAATGGGGAAAGCAAAGGCTGCTTTCGAAATTCTCTCAAAATATAAACAAACAACAAAAGCCAAAGGACCAAGCAAGAACTATTAAACTCCAATGTTGAATCCGTGCTCCTTTATGGAAAGTAACACCCACTGTCAATGTCTAAAAAAAAATTGCAAACGTTCGTGAATAGATGCCTGCGAAACATTCTTAAACATTTTCTGCCCGAACTTTATCTCCACTAATGAACTTGATGCGAGTACTGGTCAGGAAACGGAAGTGGCAATGGATTGGACATACGCCTCGGAAAGGTCACGAGTGCACTTAGAAGTACTTGGCGAAGAACGGTCGAAGAGGAATCAGCACAACTGGGAAAAAGTTGGAGAGAGCCAAGGAACATCTCCCGAAATCGTACACGATGGCACGTAGGAGTAGTGAAAGTCATATTCCCCGCAAGAGGAATCTGACGGACTCAATTGGTCTGAGGACCAAGGTTTGTATTAGTAAGTAATGCCTGAAATATATAAACGGATCACTTCCCAGAGATAATATCATCAAATTTTTTTTATGAAATCGCTTCCAAATGCCAGGAAATAAAAAGAGTGTTGGTCGGAAGTTTTTTTTTATGTGAAGCTAATAATTAAAGCTTATGGTATTCTACACAAAAAAAGATTTACAAACTTCTTCAATAATCAATATATTTGGAGAAAAACGTGCAAAGTCTAGCTAAAAAATTTGTTAAAATTGCATTAATCGATGGTACGATTTGAATTTTGGATATATCTCCTCATTAAAAATCAAAGACTTTGGGGTGCCTGTGGTAAGGGAATGGTCGCTATCTGGAAAAAGAGAGTGATTTTGTGTCATATATTTGTTTGTACCTTGGTGCACGTACGTTCTGCGGTGGCTCTAGAATCTTATCCACCTTTCACACGAAGAAACAAGTTGCTTGAGATTTTTTTGACGTTATCTTTTAATTTATTTAAAAATCTCTTGCACGAGGAAACAAAATCTAGGGAATTTTGAGATTTCCTAAAATGCTATTGGTTGAACGCACCTTAACCTTAGATGTGAAGGGAAATGTCAAAAAAATTTCTTCAAATCCTCGGCCGGGGAGATTTTGTGTACCCCTCTTTCCTCCTGCCCTTCTCACTTAGGAACTGAAAGTTGCTAGCAACTCAGTCTTCTCTTGTGAAAGGGGACTTACTCTACTATAAAGTTGGTTTGGTACCCACAAATGGGGCTGGCCACGATACCAAACCAAACGATACTATTGTAATTATCGTCTCGGTATCGCCAAAATCGAAAAATTTCGGTATCGTCTTGGTGTCGGTCTCATATAGCTCAGTGTCGTTTGGCTTCGTATAACAAAGTCACGGTTTCGGTATCGGTCTCGTTTGGTTTCAGTCTAGTCTGAGTCGCAAACCAGAATAAAATGCACGACTTGGTTGTATGTTCTTGATCTAGTAGTTGAACTCGCTTGGTATTTTTAAGATTTAGGACAAAAATCATTATTATAAAGGACAATTTTTTCAACTGAAGTTTATTATGTTGACTTAACAATTTTTTAATCGCTTGTTTCACAATGTCTAAGTTAAGTTCCGATTAGGAATTCGACACAAACATTTTGACGTGGGGTTATCACTAAAGAGAACCAAGTATGAAAATGTTCATCCAAATTTTGGGCTTCAGCATAACATAGATGGGCGTGGCAGTGAGCCGTTTTAATTAAAATTATTGCCTAAGCCTTTTCCCTACTAAAGAAAAAAGCCCTGAAAATGTCATCTAAATCATAAAATCCTTTTCCGAGAAACCAATTGCAAAAATTGATTGTTTGCAATAAATTAATAATAATATTCAAATTTTCTGCCGATACTACCGAGAGTATCGGTAAATTTCGGTCAGTATCGTTTCGGTTTCCTATAGGATACCAAATAATACCGAGACTTTTCTAGTATCGTGGCCAGCCCTACCCACAAACTGACATAAATCAAGTAAGTATGTATGTATATAGAAATACATAATCAGAAGTGACAAAATGTACTTACATATTAACTTAAGGTGGCAAGCTTTTTCCAGCCTGTTTTCTAGCTATCTGTCTCCAGTTTCGCACGCCAAGTTGGTTGAGGTCCTCTTCCACTTGCGTGCACCACCTGTTGCGCTGTCTTCCTCTACTGCGCCATCCCACGGGGTTGGATTCAAAGACAAAAATAAATATATTAAAGTAAAAGGCCGACATAACAGGCAACGAAAATCAAGCTTTTCAATCCAATACGTAGGTTTTGTTAAATTCTATAAACTTCAGCCATAGAAACCAATCTATCCGACCGGGCTTATTAGCTTTAATTTTTTATAAATTTGAAATATTTATGAAAAAAAAAACTCAATCATCCGAGTTTTCGATCGAAAGAAATTTGCCTGAGTGGAGCAGCTACTTCCTCTACTACGAGTACAATACTACACACAGTGTGTGTTGGCACTTCTTCACAAATCGGCTGCTCCACCATATCTTGGCTCCCTCTGTCGATCTGTCAAGTTTTTTTTTTGTATTGGGAAATATAAAAGAGCGGACGACTTTTTGGAGTGTCGCACTTTCCACCCACTATGCTCTTAACCCGCAAGGGATTGAGAGGGCATACAAATCGTGTAAACACGGTGTAACGAAGTGAAGTGTAAGTATGCGCACCCTGATGACATTCACTTCGGTATTCGGTTTGCAATTTGTTTTCCTTATTTTTTACTTCTTTTGTCAGCATTCTGAGTATTGAATCCTGACCCTGAATCCTTCGTATTTCTTTACATTTTTCCTTGCAAAACTGGCTCTCTATATATTGAAATGATGATGACGATGATGATGATGATGATGATGGGGGAGTGATCGATGGTTAAACATTGTGCCCCACCAAACACACATCACATCACGTCACCCACGATGAAACGGAAAAGGACACCCTTTTTGCTGGTAGAGATAAAGGACTTAACTTATCGTGTCTTATGAGTGTAGGTATACTTGTGTATATATGTGTGTGCATTGGAGGAAAAACAAATACATCCATGGAAGGAAAAACAAGTTGCCTTTTTTGCCTTTTTCTTCCGTTTTTTAATATTTTTGATTTTCTTAAATTGACTGTAAGTTCGTTGAGACGAAAAATTGAATGAAATTATTGGCAACATTGACAAAGTGTATCGAGGGAGCAAAGGAGATGATGTTGGTGGTGTCAGTTAGATTCCGCTCAGAGCCTTTGAGGGGGTGTTTGTTCTGCTACGGTGAGCAAAAGATGATGGGTTTGGATGTAAATTACGTAAGGAGGCGTAGTAGAAACAAAAAAAAATATATAAATATCTATAAAAGGGAAAATTATAAGCAAAATATTGAAAGAATTTAAAAGAACGAAGTAGACGTTTATTCATAAAAGGATGTTTTTGATTTTTCTTAAATTCTTTATTTTCTTGCCGACAAGAAAAATTTAGAAATTGAGGTTACACTAGAACATATACCTAGTTGCCAATAGTTATTAACTAATGAAAAAGGATAGGCCATCTGTTGGATTCTTTGTTAATCACAATGTAATTTTGGAAACTCTTCGACCTACCGGACGGTTTTTATAATGAAGCAAATCTATTTAGACCAAAGTTAAAATCGAAAAACAGTCTGGATAAAATCAAAAACAGCAGTTAGGCTAGGAACGCACTTGCGATTTTCAGACAAGTAAAAATCGGAGGCACAAACAATAATTGTCATGCTCTCACTTGGGGTTATCTGTCACACGTTCCTTAAATCACAAATGAACAAACTAACAGATTTTGCCGACAGATTCTTCAAATTGAACATTTTGATAGCGATAACCTCAGGAAAAATTCGGGATTTTCTATAACTGCGATAAAAAAATAAAGTGATTGCACTCAAATATAATCCATTTGACCTTTTTTAATTTTGCGACAGAAAAGACGGTCAAAAATAAAACTGGTTTCATGTTTTGCTGCGATTTCTAAATCGCATTTGAATCCATGTGTCTCATTTCTTGCGGCTTAATAATCGAACCATTAAAAATCTTAACTGCGTGCATGGCTTTTTTGACCGGAGATGCGTTTCTACAAATCTGTCTCATTACGCAAATCTGTGATACACAGCTTAAAAAATAAACAAAATAAGGCATGGTTAAAATATAGCAAATCCAGAGCTGACGATGATTTTAGGATATACTCAGAACTTAAATGCATGTTTACCAACTACTACAATGGTTTGTACTCAAATTATGTTTCAAAAACCGAGAATGAACTTAAATATAACCCTTAAAAATGTTTGCAAATTTGTAAATAGTAAAAGAAAAATTGATGGTTACCCTAACTCTATGTCCTTTAATAATATCACAAGCCAAAATTCAGTGGAAATTTCTTATATGTTTTCAACTTTTTTCAAAGAGGCTTTCTTAGAATCCAATTATACTCTTTACCAACTTCCTCACAAAATTACTCACATTTCAGTTCAATCAATTTTGCCATTTCTGAAAATTGTTTCGTAGAAAACATTCTAAATCTCGACGAATGTTTTTGTCCTGGTGCTGATATGGCGGTCCGTCCTGAGTGTTAAGGAAATGTGCATCTCTTTGTCGTACCCTTTATATGTTTTTTTTAATAAATCGCTAGGTTGTTCAAGTCTTCCAATGGTGTGGAAAAATGCTTTTATAACTCCAGTTCACAAAAAAGGTTCTAAAAATGGTTTAACAAACTACCGTCCTATTGCCAAACTTTAAGTAATTCCAAAACTATTTGAGTCTATTATTTGTAACGTCCCGTCTTTTGACTGCAGTTCTATTATTTGTGACAATCAGCATGGTTTCGTTAAAAAAAATCAAATGTTACAAATTTATTCTATTTCACATACTTTTTTCTTGGATGCTTTTGAAGAACGAAAACAAGTTGACTGTGTGTTTACTGATTTTAGTAAAGCTTTTGACCAGCTTTGTCACAAAACTTTAATTTGTAAATTAAAAAATCTGGGACTTAATGAGAGTTTTTTAATGTGGGTGTCTTCATATTTAGAAAATAGAAACTACTGTGTTACTTTTCGTAATGAATGTTCCAGCCATTTTAATGTAAACTCTGGTGTTCTTCAGGGGAGCCATTTAGGTCCTCTATTGTTTATATTATTTTTTAATGACCTAACTTTGGTTTTACAAAATTTCTCGGTTCTTATATATGCTGATGATATAAAATTTTATAAGAAAATAACTTCTATTAATGATTGTTTGCTACTGCAAAAAGATTTGAATAGGTTTAGGGAATGTGGCAATATTAACCATATTTTATTGATTATTGACAAATGTAAAACTATGTGTTTTACACGCAAACAAATTTGTTTAAATTTCAATTATGCGCTTGATTCTCCTCTTTGTAGATTGTCCATGTTCTCTGATCTGGGCATAATTTTCGACACTAAATTGATATTTACTGAAGACTTTAACTTAATCACTAAAACAGCTAACAAAATGCTTGGATTCATTAAACGTTTCTCCCGAGACTTCAGAGATCCTTATACTTAATTTTATATCTTTTGTGAGACCAGTTCTCGAATATGGGTGAGTCGTATGGGCGCCATATTACTCTGTAGACATCAATTGACTGGAGGCGGTTCAGAAAAGGTTTATGCGTTTTTGTCTTCGTTTTCTTCCATGGTCGCAAAGTACGTCTCTACCCCCCTATATTAACAGACTAAAGTTGATTAACCTGCCATCGCTCTCGAAACATAGAGAGTACCTACAGCTATGTTATAGTATTGGTATAGTTGATTTCAGTTTTCAATAAATATTACTTTTTGATTTCATCTATCAATGACAATTTAAAATGTATAAAATTTAAAGAATCCTTTTTTAATTTATATATAATGCAAGAATTTAACGGATTAATAATAAATTAAAATAGTGCTACTAAAAATCGTAGTCACAACTAGAAATCAGCTACAGTGTATCAAAGTAAAACTCGTACAATGCGCGAGCATTTAGTTTTTTGCTAAGAACTTTTTTTGTTGGTAACCAATTTTTTTGTAATCATTTTTATTTTTTCTAACAAAACTATGTTAACCATAAATAGTATAATTTAAGTAAAAAAAACTAAATGCATCATAGTTTTAAATTTACATTTAGTAAAATACTTGAAAATTCAAGTCAAAGTTAAACTCGTACATGATGCATGCAAGTTAAAAAATAGAAGATAAACCATAAGAAAGTACTTCGTCGGACGACACTTATTGTCTTTAACAGTCTTTAGCCAGTTTGAAATAGATCTTACCAATTTTTCACAGTAAGATGGTGGTATTTTGGTCCATTCTTGCAGCAGCACCTTCATTTTTACTGGTAATATTGGTCAATCTTGCGTGGTCTTCCAAATAACTCCATAAATTTTCCATGACGTTAATGTCTGGCGATTACAGAGGCGTCTTAATCACTTTTGGACAATTGAACAAATGCCAAGAACGCATTTTGCAAGCATTGTGCTTGCGAACATTAAATTATCAAAATTGGAAACAATCCCTTATCCCAAGTCTACAACACTAGCATGTAAATTTTATGTAAGAATCAACTTCAAAGTCGCATATGATAGCATAAGTCTCCAAGAGCTTGTATCGGCGGTGTTGGAACTCAGCACCCCGAAAAAAAACTGATCCAGCTTTGCCGCATGACGTTACAAAATATGCGATGCAATGTGCAAATGAGTAACAACTCATCCGAGCTATTCCAGACGTGTACAGGGCTTAGACAAAGAGATGCGTTAACATGTGATTTCTTTAACCTAGTCCTGGAGCAGATAGTGCGCAAGAGTGACGTTAACTTGGAAGTCACTATCTTCAACAGGTCCTCTCAACTGCTTGGCTATGCGGACGGCATCGACATCATGGGCCACTCCAAGCTGGATGTACATGAATTGAAGCATTCACAGACAATAATGATCAGGCGAAACGCGTTGGTCTTGAAGTGAATGAGGACAAAACAAAGTATATGCTATCAACAAACAAAGCCAAATCTGTCCATCGCTGTTGATAGCAGTAATTTCGAGGTAGTCAAGGAGTTCACCCACCTTGGAGCAATCATCAATCCCACCAACGACACCTTAGTGGAAATCCGACAAAGTGCACGCTATACAAAACGCTAATTTTACCAGTTCCACTCTACGGCCGGCGCCGAGTGCTCGACGATAAGTAAGAAACGGGAATTGATACTGAACATTTTCGAGAGAAAAATTCTTCGGCGGATTTGCGAAGAGGGCGAATGGAGGAGAAGATTCAATCGTGAATTGGACGAGCTGTAACAAGATGTGGATGTAATCCAAAGAGCCAAAACACTTAGACTACAATGGCTCGACCACATTGAGCGAATGGACAACAACGCTCCAGCCAAGAAAATCTTCGAATCCCAATCCCCAGGTTCGAGACGACCAGGAAGGCCGAACCAGGCGGTTATAGACGCAAGAGCACTTGGTTTCGACGACTAGAGAGAGCGGGCGCAGGACCACAAACGGTGGAAAACCGTAATATCTCAGACAGCGAGACCCTCCATGGGTCGGGAACCAGATATTTAAGAAAGTTGTGATGGTTCTTGCGATTAAAGAACTGCCAGACCTACAATCAAAAATGGGTGCATGACAAGCATTTGTTGTGACCTTGACTTCTTAAACGCATCGACTGAAAAATTGCAAGCCTTAAACTCGGACAAAAAAAACTAACTCTTCATCGTCGCGATTTTAAGGTGGCACGTGTGTTCATCTTCCAAATAACTCCATAAATTTTCCATGACGTTAATGTCTGGCGATTACAGAGGCGTCTTAATCACTTTTGGACAATTGAACAAATGCCAAGAACGCATTTTGCAAGCATTGTGCTTGCGAACATTAAATTATCAAAATTGGAAACAATCCCTTATCCCAAGTCTACAACACTAGCATGTAAATTTTATGTAAGAATCAACTTCAAAGTCGCATATGATAGCATAAGTCTCCAAGAGCTTGTATCGGCGGTGTTGGAACTCAGCACCCCGAAAAAAAACTGATCCAGCTTTGCCGCATGACGTTACAAAATATGCGATGCAATGTGCAAATGAGTAACAACTCATCCGAGCTATTCCAGACGTGTACAGGGCTTAGACAAAGAGATGCGTTAACATGTGATTTCTTTAACCTAGTCCTGGAGCAGATAGTGCGCAAGAGTGACGTTAACTTGGAAGTCACTATCTTCAACAGGTCCTCTCAACTGCTTGGCTATGCGGACGGCATCGACATCATGGGCCACTCCAAGCTGGATGTACATGAATTGAAGCATTCACAGACAATAATGATCAGGCGAAACGCGTTGGTCTTGAAGTGAATGAGGACAAAACAAAGTATATGCTATCAACAAACAAAGCCAAATCTGTCCATCGCTGTTGATAGCAGTAATTTCGAGGTAGTCAAGGAGTTCACCCACCTTGGAGCAATCATCAATCCCACCAACGACACCTTAGTGGAAATCCGACAAAGTGCACGCTATACAAAACGCTAATTTTACCAGTTCCACTCTACGGCCGGCGCCGAGTGCTCGACGATAAGTAAGAAACGGGAATTGATACTGAACATTTTCGAGAGAAAAATTCTTCGGCGGATTTGCGAAGAGGGCGAATGGAGGAGAAGATTCAATCGTGAATTGGACGAGCTGTAACAAGATGTGGATGTAATCCAAAGAGCCAAAACACTTAGACTACAATGGCTCGACCACATTGAGCGAATGGACAACAACGCTCCAGCCAAGAAAATCTTCGAATCCCAATCCCCAGGTTCGAGACGACCAGGAAGGCCGAACCAGGCGGTTATAGACGCAAGAGCACTTGGTTTCGACGACTAGAGAGAGCGGGCGCAGGACCACAAACGGTGGAAAACCGTAATATCTCAGACAGCGAGACCCTCCATGGGTCGGGAACCAGATATTTAAGAAAGTTGTGATGGTTCTTGCGATTAAAGAACTGCCAGACCTACAATCAAAAATGGGTGCATGACAAGCATTTGTTGTGACCTTGACTTCTTAAACGCATCGACTGAAAAATTGCAAGCCTTAAACTCGGACAAAAAAAACTAACTCTTCATCGTCGCGATTTTAAGGTGGCACGTGTGTTCATTTTCACTGAATAATTACGCAATCGAAATCGCAAGTTCGACCATAGACTAATCTCTTCCCAAGAATTTTTTTATCGCACATGAAAACGAATTCAATATTTCCAACATTTGTCGATATAAAATGTACAATTTTTTTAATCTTGTAGCAAAGAATAAAATAAAATGTATTTATTAGTCTTGCTGAAAAGCTTGTTAACAACATCTTTGAGTTATTTTCCAAGGAACACCATTAGAAAAGTTTATAAAATTAGTTTCACTCTGTATACTGGCAGAGGGTATTTATATTATTATTTTTGAAGTCTTTTATTTCTTTTCGTCAATTGCCTGTCCTTAAGGAGAGAAGAAAAACAAAAAAAAAAAAAACAAGGGTATATTGGTCGTTAAATTCTTGTCCAAGAAAAATAAACGAACAAAATATTTAATTGCCTTTGGGCGAAACAACTGTTTATCATTTAAAAGTTGGTCATTCTTTAAAGCTCAAATTTAAAAAAAAAATTTCATGCGATTTACAAGCCTGGCTCAGGAGGGAGGTAGAGAAGGAGGACTAGGGAGTCTTTTGTTGCAATGTTTTCTTTGATTAACGTCGTGGTAACACTGGTTTCATTGTGTTTAGTTTAAGTGCAATTGTGCTCCGTGTTAATTATTGTTTATTTTGTGTTAACTTCGTGTATAATTTGTTGTTGACTGCGTCAATAATTTTCTTTTAGTTGTTCTACATTTGTAGTGTTTTAAATATTGCAATAAATTAAAATATTCTTGTCTATCTATCAATTTTATTATTGGTAAGATCCCGGCATTTTATTTTAATTTCTTGATTGTTATTTACTTTCAAATTTGTGAGAGCGTTCTCTTCAAAAGCTTTTTTCTCTATTTAATCTACATATTTACAACCGCACACCTACAACCATTGAGTTGAAGTGCGTGTAAATTATTTTCTTTCTCTTTCTTTCGCTTTTAACTTTAATAAATCAGTTTTGAGTTTTCACTGATAATTTGCTCTTAATTTATATTAAGTTATTTCTTAATCTGCTAAATTTTTATTTCTGCTATAGCTTAGTGGTCTGGAGCGTCGGTTACAGGTGCAACAGTCTTACAATTGTGAGTTCAAACCCTAGCTGAGTCAATAGATTTTTTTTTTTTTTTTTTTTTTTTTTTTTTTTTTTTTTTTTTTTTTTTTTTTTAATTATTTATTTATTTATTTTTCTCTTTTCTTCTTTTTATCAATTTAAATTTTCTATTATTTGTTCTTATCATGGAATGTGCCGCGACTAATTGTATTGAAAAAGACTCAAACATTCCTGTATTTGGTTGTTTCGGACCTTGTGGGCGAGTGTTCCACGCAAAATGCATTGGAGCTACAACAGCATTCTTAGATAAAATTAATTCATCTAGTATTGCCTGTTGGTATTGTGCCGACTGTAAGAAATTTTCCCTATCGCTTTTGGCAGCTAAAATGTTTAATTTCAAATCAGACATTTGTAATCTTTCAAAAGGTTTTGAGGAACTTGTTAAAATATTCAACACATCAGTGTCGAATCTTGAAACATTTTCTTCTCCCTATGCTTCAGACGAAAAATCAACGCAAACTGAAGACTTAATGCCAGTTTCTCAGTTAATTGAAAAGCCTTTAGTTTTAATTGATCCGATCGGACCTTCTACTTCTTCCACAGCTTCTAACATCGCGATCGGTTCTAAAAGAGTGCGTGATGGCTCAACTCAAATAAGAATAAATTCTAGCCCCCCAGCGAAAAGAATGACGCTTAGGAGCGACGTTAAAAATAACGACAAACCACCAGCTCTTTTGGATACTAATTTACCTGATACTGCAGGAAATAGCGTTGCCGTTGTTTTGGAATCTGTTCCGATTCCGGTACCGGTTCCATTGGGAGTTACGATTCCGATGGAGGCGGTTCCGAAACCGAAATCAGTCTTCATATCGCGACTTAAGCCCGAAATTGTACCGAATGATGTTCTTAATCATTTGGTCACCAAAAATATTATTCCGTCTAGCAAGGCTATTAAATGTATAAAAATTAGTAAGCCTGACAGTTTTGTTTCGTCATTTAAAATTTTTTCACCTCCATCACTATTCGATTCTATTAAAAATCTTGAATCATGGCCTGATGGAACTTTAGTAAAGGAATTTTCTTTTCGTAATAGAAATAATATCATTTCTGGATCTGACCCTGTCTCAAAAAACTAAATAAAATTTCTCTCCTTTATCAAAATGTAAGAGGGCTTCGTAGCAAGACTACTGATATCTACTTAAATTCTCATGTACTCCCGCATGACATTTTTATTCTTACCGAAACTTGGCTAAATCCAAGCCATTTGAACACTGAACTTTTTAATTCTGAATATTCGGTCTATCGAAAAGATCGTCATTTGGACAAACCAAATGAAGTAGGTGGAGGCGTTTTAATTTCTATCAAAAATTCTTTTTTGTCCTCGCAGTTAGTTCTTCCATTCTCTACAACAATTGACGTTTTGTGTGTGAAAGTATGTGTGTATTCAAAAATTATTTACTTCATTAATGTTTACATTCCTCCAAAGAGTCCTGTCTCCGCTTATAATGAGGTCTCTTTAGTCTTAGATTTTGTTTCAGAATTATCTTGTTCTGACAACACGATATTGCTTATTGGAGACTTTAACCTACCCGAAATTAATTGGGTTCCTTCTGACCATGGTTCTTTTCTAGTCGCTTCTTCTTCCTCTTCTCAACGCGAGCTTAGTTTTCTCGACAATTTATTAACAAATGACTTACAGCAAATAAACTGTATCAAGAACTTTAAAAATCGAACACTCGATTTAGTCTTCTCATCTGACTCTGTTAATTCTGCTGTTTTCAAATCTAATCGCGGCATAGCTAACACAGATAACTACCACCCTCCTTTGGATATTGTTCTTAGTGTTGATACCGAAATTTATGATCGATGTAATCCTCACGACTGTGTTTATACTTTTGACTTTCGGAGAGCGAACTTCAGTTTACTTTCTGATGAATTATTGAGAGAAGGTATACACAAGATATCAACTTTCGAAAATATTGACTTAGGAGTTTCATGCTTCTATTCGATCCTTAAAAATAGTATGTTAAAAATTATTCCCCTTAAAATCCTAAGAAATTCAAGCTTTTCCCAACCATGGTACACCAAAGAACTTAATTCTCTGCGCAATAAGAGGAATAAGGCTTGGAAACGCTATATTATCAATCCAACTTCTGTCAATCATGATTTGTACAAAACTCTTTTTGAAGACTTTAATATACTTTCTAAAATTCTTTATTCGAACCACTTAAACGAAGTAGGTTGCTCGCTTGAAAAAGATCCTAAAACATTTTGGAAGTTTGTTAACTCGAAAAAAAAATCTGATGGCTATCCTGCTCACTTCGTTTCCGAAAATACTCATCTTAATACTTCTGTTGATATCTGCAATGCATTTGCCATTCATTTTAGTAAATCACATTCCGATAAGCCTTTTTATATTGATGCCCATTATTTTGATTATATGCAAAACTGCTCCAAAGTTGAATTCAATATTATCCCTATAGACATGGATAAAATTATTCAGTGCATGTCTACTCTTCATGACGATTTTTCTTCTGGTCCCGATGGAATTCCACCAATTGTTTTAAAAAATTGCCGTTCTATACTTGCGTTTCCTCTCTCATACATTTTTCAGCTTTCTATTAATTCAGGCATTTTTCCAGATATCTGGAAAAGTGCTTTTGTTAAACCAGTTTTTAAAAAAGGTGATAAAATTAATATTAATAACTATAGACCTATTTCCAAACTTTCCTGTATCCCTAAATTATTTGAACAGGTTGTGTGTGAATCAGTTTCATTTTTGTCTAGAAACATTATATGCAATCAACAACACGGCTTTATGAAAAAGAGATCTACTGTAACCAACCTCTTGTCTTTTTATAATAAATGTTCCAATGCCCTTGAAAGTGGCCTTGAAGTCGATTGCATTTATACAGACTTTTCTAAGGCTTTTGATCAACTCTCACATAATGTAATTTTGTTCAAACTCAAACAATACGGCTTTCCCCCAAAGTTCACTGAATGGATTTACTCTTATCTTAAAAACAGGTCCTATATAGTAAAATTTCGTAATACTTTATCTAATCCTTTTGTTGCACTGTCTGGTGTTCCGCAAGGAAGTCATCTTGGTCCCTTGCTCTTCATTTTAGCCATTAATGATGTCATATCTTGCATTTCTTCCAGTGAGATTTTAATATTTGCTGATGACATGAAGATTTTTAAAGCTATACAAAATGATTTTGATCGTGTTGCACTTCAAAATGACATTTCTAACTTTACAATCTGGTGTAATAAAAATGGTCTTATCCTTAATGCTTCCAAATGCCAATTTATTACATTCTCAAAAAAGAAGTTTCCTAGTAGTACCACCTATCTAATATCTAACCATGCTCTTAGTCAGGTTTCCAACTTTCGTGATCTTGGAGTCCACTTTAATTGTAGCTTAGAATTTACCGAGCATATTAGTTCAATAGTTAGTAAAGCTAACTCTATGCTTGGATTTGTCAAGAGGTGGTGTAAGGAATTTGATGACCCATATGTGACACTGGCTTTGTACAACTGTTATGTACGTCCTCATCTGGAATATGCTTCCCAAGTTTGGTCTCCTTCCTACGAAATCCACAAGTCCCGAATTGAAGCTGTCCAACATAACTTCATTCGGTTTGCACTTAAAGGCCTCCCATGGGAAGATCCCTTTAATATTCCTCCCTACCAACACCGTATCCAGCTCTTGCAGTTGCAAACACTCTCCCAAAGGCGTGTAAACAATGATTTAGTTTTTTTTCATCAACTCATTACTGGTTCCATCGACGCTCCAGATTTGCTATCTAATATATCATTTAATTATCGTGGGGGATCTTACCATCTACGTAGACTTGATTTAATTAACTGTTCCTATCACAGAACAAATTACGGCATGCATGAGCCGCTTTCTCGCATGAGTAGGTTATATAACACTTACTCTTGCTTATTAGATTTTCATTTCAGTAAGATCTGTATTAAAAATATATTAAAAACCAGTGCACCACCAGCATGATTTATTTGTTTTAGTTTTTTTTATTATATGTTATTTTTGTTTTTTGTTATCTTAGTGTATTTTTAATTATTTATTTTTTTAATTTATGTATTAATTTTGTCATTTTGTATATGTTAATTTTTATATTGTTCTTATTGTTTAGTTAATATATCTGTATTTGTATTTGTACGTTCATATGTGCTTGTGTTATCTTTCGTTTTTACTAACTACTAACACTTGCACTTATGATGATGAGCGTCGACACCTTAATGCTTGCTTTAAGCCTGGTGTGACATAGTTCTCTGAGGTGTAAAAAAAAAAAAAAAAAAAATTAAATTACAAAAGCCTCTAATGAATTGAATGCAGTTCAATTCCAAGAAAGCTGCCACCATGTTATTTGAAGTCTTCTTTCAGTCGGGCGCGACACTTAAGTTGGCAGTTGGTCCAAAGTTTTACCTGGTCATTTGACTTTTAATTTCTTCGTCGCGTATTCAAGTTTCATTTAAGGCTTTATGTCAGTGTTGAACTGTCAATATAACTGTTATTATCATGAATTTTGATTATAAAAATTATAGGTTTTTAAACATTTTTCTATTGAAAATGACACCCCTGGGTTGGATAGCTATATATTTCCTTTTTCACTCACCGTGAATCGTGGGATACCATGATTCTGTCAAAACAATGATTTCTCTCAACAATGATATACAAAACCCTTATCCTATCCACTTAAAACTTCAAATAAAAAGCCAAAACAAAAACCAATATGAGCCCTTCTTAAAATAAACAAGATATCCGGGCCTGAGGTGACACTCAATTTTTGTGTCATAAGCCTCCTTTCTCCTCAAACCGAATAAAGATATACGGAAACAAATTTTGATTTCTTTTCTTAAAAGTAAAAAAGAAAACCGCCGCCATTCACTTCAGCCTATTCTCCATATACTCTTCCCACTCACTTCCTCAAAAAAATCCATTCTTTACAACATTTTTATGTAAAACACGAGGGGAATGGACTTAAAAAAATTTAATTCTCAGAACCACTTAAGAATTTTTTTTTTGCTTTTGGACATTCATATTTTTTGAAAGCCTCTTTCACTCGCTCTCCCCATCTAAATCACTTATTATTATTGTATGGCTCAGGGCTCCATCAGCATCAGTTCCATGCAAGGAAAGTGATGATGATTACGAAGTAGCAAAAATTGATGATTCATTCAACCATATCTCCTCAAAGCTTGATTCCATCAATGATGATGAAACAACACAAAAATTCTTTGCGTTTTGGCCAATTTTACCTCTGACTGAACATCTTATTTTAGGTTCTCTGACATCACATAGTAGAAGGAAAAAAAATATGTATTCTTGGCCATCAGAGCCAGAAATTGCCGCGGTACCGCTTTGAAAGATAATTTCCTTTACATTGAAGGAAAATTCCCGTTCACCCCTACTGACTGAGGTCACGAGATTTAAATTGTTTGTTCCTTAGATAAGCAAATAAAATAAAACAAATCGATTTAGATTTTTCTTATTTTTGTTTAAGTCGTTAAGAGGCGTCAAGTGTCTTGGGCGAAATAGTCCTGAAACAGGGAGGTTGATGACCAGACAATTTAAGGAAAGTTTAAATTAAGTGAAAACAAAAAACATCAATAACATTGCCTTTTTATTTCTAGGCCCAGTTCTTTCATCACTTGTGAGTTTGAATTAAACTAGCCCGGAATGCTTATATACATAAATAAATTATAATCTTTAATATTTTAACTACGGCAGGTCGAGTTATTCGAAATTTAAATTGACTGGTTGGCCTCAGAATCAGAATCGTTTTTCAGGTTGAGGTCAACGATTTTGGGAGTTTGTAAAGAAGCATGCTATGCTTTCCACTTTTTTTTGTTGAAGGAAACAGACTTATTTTCCTTAAATATTTGAAAATAACCACCACCACCTCTACTATGTACGGTGACCATCCCTGATGACAGTCCTCGTTTTTATTTTGTAGAAGCGGACAGTAATTTGTCCTCTTTTTACTTATAAACTGTTCTCGTAATATCCTCTTTTTATCTTTTGAATCATTTTTTCACAAATATTTTTTTAAATTGATATAAACTTTAAGTACTTTTTTCACTATCTACTCAATCACTTCATAATGAAGAGTAGACAGCACTGGTTTGAATACAAAGTATTGAGTTTAGAAAAAAATCAAACATAATTGATGAGGAATTATTTAACGAAGAGATTACTTGAGTCAAACGATATGTTGCTGAAGAATAAACTGACAACTAAACAATTGTCACTAATTGATTTGAGTTCTTAAAGTTCTTCTTTTGATTAAGAAAGAAGAAGGGGCGAGGGAAAGAACGATAAAAGTCAATTTCTGTCGATGAGTTTACAAGGTCTCTTAGAAACGAATCGAAGGATGGAACAATTTGGAAAATAATGATAAGTAAAGAGACAAAAATCATAATTGGTTTTGTGGTTTTCTGACGGGAATATCTCAAAAACGTGATCACGCACACCAAAAATCTATCGAAAAAGTAAGCTTTGGTTTCTGTAACAAAACCTTGTCAACCAGTATTATTGTTTAATCTGAGTTAAAAATATTCAGCTTGAAAGTTTAAAATTTGAATCCAGTAAAATCCAATAGATGTGACTTTAATCGTTATTTCCCGCTGCCCTTCAAACGAGTTTTCTCCATCATCTTCATGAACTTGGTTTTATTTTATTCGTTTCCAGTCACAGACGAGTCCAGCCGATCTGTTCCTTTTAGATCATTGGCTTCGCCCTATTGGTTAAAAGATAAATTTACGTAGAAAAGTAAGTCCAGCCACTTAAACATACCTCAACAGTAATAAGGGAATATCAAGGGCTGTACCTGAGCCTCTAAAAGTGCTTTCTTGACTTGCTGTTTTGAGTACCACCAAGGGCTCGTTACTTGCTGGTGTACCAGAAAATTTCAGCTTGCTGTTTTGAGTGTCACTTGCGTAGTACCTACTTCCTGATGTATCAGAGAATATAAGCCCGTTTTTTTTTATGCCACCGGGGGCGTAGTACCTTCTGATGTACTATAGGGAGTTCAACCTGTTTTGAGTGTCTCCGTGACGTAGTACCGATGCATCCGAACTTTCTAGCCTGCTAATTTTAGTGCTACCAGGGGCATATTGCCTATTGCTATGACAAAGCGTTTAGGAATTCCGTTTTGAATGTCGCCAGAGGCTTATATGTACCTGCTGATGTAGTAAAGAGCAAGGGCACAGGTCTTAGTTATACAGTAGAGCGTTTTGCCACGACGTTTTGAGTGTCACTAGGGGTGTAGTGCCTTCTAATTTATCAAAACGTTTTAGCCTACTGTTTTTATTAGGTACCAGACGGGGCGTAGTATCTACCGATCTACCTAACTGATATAGCTTGTTTTAGGAGTCGCCAGGGGCGTATTGCTAACCAGATCGTTTTAGCCTTCTGTTTTGAGAGCCGCCCGGGATCTAATACCTGCCGATGTACCACAGCTTTCTGCTTTGGAGCGCCGGTCGCTGGATCCAAATTTGATGTCAGAACCCAGAATACCAGGACTAAATTATAAAAAGCCGTAACATCAGAAGCCAAACTACCGATACTAGACAGCATGCCTAAAATCTAGGAGCGAAGTTGTTAGAGAACCACCCGTACTCCAGAACGAGTGAAGCACTCAACTGTCAGAATTAATCACCAGACCAGTTTCTGAAGACGATCATTAACCAATAATATTGAAAAAAATATCTCGTTTTATAAAAATTAGATCTTTTCCTGAGAAGCTCAAAGTTTACGGTTGTGTTTATTTAAAAAAAAGGCGGATTTAAGAGGACAGTTGCATCAAAAGTTATTTTTTTCGCAGTCGATCTCGTACTGTGGAAGTGCTTAGACGTTTTCGGCTTCCCCAGTTTATTTAAATTAAATATTTCGGAGTGACAATTTAAAGTTTAATTACAGTCAAGCTATTTTCAATAGTGCCAATAGCACAGAGGAAGAGGTGGCAGACCGACAACCTGAGGATCACGGGTTCGAATCCCAGTCGGGCAAAAATTATTTGTCTGCTTTTTTTCACAATCGTGAAGTAGAAAACTTCATCGAGTGGGAAGAGCAGCAAATGCTAACCAACAACACCGCGGGGACATCGAAAGGTGCCCCAGCAACAACAATAAAACCAGCTATGGCACCACCAGCTAAAGCCACGACTAGTGCCGTATCAACAACAACAACAACAACCAAGCAAGCGATGGCACCACCAGCCATACCATCAACTAGTGCCGTGTTGTGTACGTACTGTGTTGGCACCAACAGCCGATATCAAGAATAAGAGGAAAAAGAAGATAAGCTGTGCGTCGAACTTGGTCAAGCGCCGCTCCACCACCACCTCAGCCCAGCTGCCAGCCGGGGTGAAGGAGACGGCGCGCACAGCGAAGACGTCAGCAGCAGCAAAAATCTTACAACAATTGGATTCCTCGCCATCCGATGACGACATTGAATACATGTCAGAAGGTGGCGAGGGATTATTCACAACAGGGGACTCCAACAGCAACCTGCTAGTGGACTTAGCCTCACCAGAGGCGTCCTCCGAAGAAGAAGATGGGGCGCAAGTCGCAACAATTGCACTTGATGAAAAAGCCATCAGTGAAAAAATCGATGCCATTCGGGGGGAAATGGAAAGGCTTAACGCCATAGTTACCCCTCTAATTCAAGCCTTAAAGGATAAACAGGAAGCTCGAAGAGAACGGGAGAGACAGGAGCGCGAAAAGAAAAAAGCGCTACATGGGCCACCAAAAACAGCGCCACAAAAAGCAGCGCCTACAAAAGCTGCACCACAACAAGAGCTGGCACAGACAGAGCAAAAGCTAGCTCAGCAGCAACAACAGCAACTGCCACAGCAGAGCCAACAAGTGCAGCAACAACAACAGCTTTCAACCGAACAACCACAGCAGCAACCGAAGGTGCAACGCACAAAACAACAGCAACAGCAGCAGCAACAAAAACCACAGGAGCAGAGTCAGCAGCAGCGAGGAGAACACCAGCAGCAGCCACAGCCGCCCCAAAATAAAAAAGAAAAAGTGCCACCAATAAACACTTACAAAATGGAATTGCAGGAAACTATTGACCTATGTAAGTCGGCCATAGGCCAAAACTTTTTTATTAAACGTTTAAATAAAGATAGACATGCTATCCACTGCTCAACAGTGGCGCAGCATAAAATTATAAAAGAATTGTTAAAGAAATCCACGACTGAGTTCTTCAGTTTTACCCCCAAAGTGGATAAATATCAAACGGTCCTCTTGAAGGGCATAGATTCCTGCACGGAACCACAGGTGCTCTTAAATGAGCTCCGTCAAAAAGCGAGCGACGATCTCGACTTTATCGGGGTCAAGCCGTTCGCTACAGTCAGAGCCAGACGGGAGAAGCGGTCTTTGCCGTTCTTCCTAGTTCAGCTATCGCCCAACAGCAAACTGGATAGGTTGAGGAGTATCTCCGTCCTCAACTACCAGGTTGTTACTTGGGATAAATTAAAGAGACGTGGCGACATGCTTCAATGCATGCGCTGCCAAAGGTTTGGCCACGCTGCAGCAAACTGCGAAATGCAGCCACGCTGTGTTAAGTGTGGTGAGGACCACATTAAGGGGGAGTGCAAACTCGGTGAAGAACGGGTCGAAGACATGACCCAGCTTAAATGTACACTTTGCGGAAAGGAGGGGCACCCTGCTAATTATCGGGGTTGCTCAGCTTTTCAGCAAATTCGCAACAATAAAGCGGCTAAGCAGACAGTGGCAGAGATACGCCCATCAACGCGTGCTCCCACAGCAACGCCCGTTAATCCCCAAATTTCCTACGCCCAAATGGCGGCAGGAAGGGGAAAAACGGTACAGCCTGCAGCTAAGGCAGCCCAGCCGGCCCTAGTGCCAAAGGCGCCGGACGCTCAGGCCGAAATTAGAAGTATGTTGCTGGCAATTCAAGGCCAGTTAACAGGACTTCAGACCCAGATAAAGGAGCAGGCGACTAGGATAGACTATCTCTACTCTGTTTTGCCTAGCCTAACGCAAATTAGAGGTTAAAGGCGCGCTGTCGGAGAGGCCTCTTAGGATCCTTGCTGTGAATGTAAATTCACTGATTAGGACCGAACGTAGAGCTAATCTTTTCCAATTGTTGAAAGACCAAAGTCCAGATGTGTTTATGGCCAGCGAAACTAAGCTGAACCAGAAACATAAGTTGACTAACAACAATTACAATATCGTTAGAAGAGATCGACCCAACTCCACTCAAGGGGGGGGCGTCGCAATCTTCATACGAAAAGGCATTAATCATAAAGTTATATATAATAGTGATCTGCGCAGATTTCGGCTGTTAGAGGCGTGCATCGTATGCATTCCTCTCCAACAGGGGAAGCGAATGTATGTGATCGCGGCTTATGCACCGGCATCACATCAGCCAACTGATTTTATGACAGAGCTTGAAAAACTTTTCGAATGTCTACACTTGAGCTTGGAAGAAAATTACTTTCTCATGGCCGGTGATTTGAATGCCAAACACCAAGATTGGGGAAATCAAATTCAAAATCAAAGAGGTATTCATCTTTTCAATTGGATGAGTCGATACAACACTGAGTATGGTGTCGACCTGCTGGCTACGGATCGGCCATCGTTTCCAAGAAGCGGTGCCTATCTGGATCTATTGCTAATAGACGCAAGACTGACAATTACTGACACTGTGGGTCAAAGACCAAGAAACTGCTTACGAACGATCGAGTACGACAGTGATCACTGCGGACTCGCCGCCGTAATACAGCTTCCGAACGAGCTCGTGGAGTTGGATGAGTATGTACCTGTGCATACTTACAATTACAGTAAGGCGCGCTGGCCACGCTTTACCAACGCCTTATCGAGCGAAATCAGTTCGAATAACATATCCCCACCAAATGACAGGAATTTGACAAATAACGAAATAGACCAATACCTAGAACAAATGGATGAGACAATCAAACGAACAATGAACAGAACAATACCGAAATACAAGCAACGGGACGCAACCGACATGTATCGAAACGCAACTATTGACGCACTACACAGACAAAAAAGTGGACTGCTGACAAGACTAAAACTCTTGTACCGACGGTTTACTGACCCTCACCATCTGGAGATTAGGACACTGAAGTCGTCGATCAAAAACATCAACCAACTAATTAAAGAGAACTATCGGTTGTCAATTAATTTGTATTGGGACAACAAAATTCGGGCCGTTAATGCTAGCGACCCGAGCATGTTTCCGCAAATTAACAAGATATTTAGAAGGAATGATCAGAACGACCTTCCTTGTCTTAAGCTTCAGAGAACGACGGACAACAGAGACGTACTTCTGACAGCAGGAATTAATCCAGCGGACGCCGTCTTGGACGATGACCTCTTTATTGTCGAAGATCCGCAGGAGAAAGTGGAGGCTGTGGGGGCTGCTTTCCAGCAAGTGTACAAGGTGAATGCGTGCATTCGCCCGAATCACGACCTGGAAAACAGAGCCTTGCTCCATCACTTCTACCTTCGGAATGACATCACGCAATGGCGATCAGAGAACCTTGGTTTCACCGGGTTCAATGAAGATCATTTGGCAAACGCCATAATCGCCGAGCGAAATGGGCCCAGTTCCCTGTTAATTACGAAGGTGGAGCTCCAGCTCATCTTCGATTCATTAAAGAAGAAGAAGTCAGCAGGAGTCGATGGCATATCCAACGTTGTACTTCGACATTTACCTCAAGAAGCAGTAGACATTTATACCACTCTGTTTAACAACGCTCTGAATAATGCATATTATCCAGTGCGGTGGAAGACAGCTGTGGTGCATCCTCTCCCGAAAAAGGGAAAGGACAACTCCAATCCGGAGAATCTCCGGTCGATAAGTCTTCTTCCGAGCATAAGCAAGGTATTCGAAAAAGTTATCAATAGAGCTCTGTCTAAGTGGGCAGAGGACAATAATATCATACCGGACAATCAGTTCGGTTTTAAGGCGGGACATGACACCATTCATGCCGCGTCGAAACTCGTTTCTGATGTCCAATGGAACAAATCTAAGAAGCAGTGTACGGGTGCCTGTCTGGTTGATTTGGAGAAGGCCTTCGACACCGTATGGTTAGAGGGTCTTTATCTAAAGCTGACCAGACTTGGCATTAGTAAACCACTGTTATATATGCTTTATGATATGCTCAATGGTAGAAAGTTTGTTGTCAAAAGTGGCAATGTAACTTCTGCCACAACCTTTAATATTAAAAATGGTCTTCAGCAGGGAGCGGTCAATTCGCCGATTCTATTCAGCATTTACACCAGCGATCTGATAAGTAGTCTAACTCAGGCAATTGCGTATGCCGACGATCTAATTGCGTACAGAACAGCTCCGAAAGTCGAGGACATCAGAATTCTTTTGCAGAGTGACTTCGATGAGATTCAACGATATTGTGATGACTGGAAGTTGAAAATCAACTTTCAGAAATCAGAAACTATCTTGTTTAGGACTTCGTTGCGTAGAGCCACAAGGGATACGAGAAAGAACTGGCGCAAGCTGGTGATCGTAGGGCCAAATGGACATCCACTGGCGAGTAAAAGTGTAGTAAAGTACCTTGGCATCTGGATGGATCAGTATTTGTATTTCGACAGACATATAAATGCTGCTCTGGCCAGGGCTAGGGGAGCTTTCGCCCTGACGAAACGGTTGTTTTATAGCAGCCGGCTTGACAGCAGGGTAAAGGTGATTTGCTACATGGCCCTTATCCGGCCGATGATTGCCTATGGGTGCCCGGTTTGGTTCAACGTTGCCCCATCTCAAATGGAAAAGATTCGGGTGTTTGAGAGGCAGTGTCTTCGACGCTGCCTTGGATTGCACAGAACACCAGAGTCGGAGTACAAACACTACTATTCCAACCTGGCTCTATACAACGGGGCCAACATAAACAGGATAGATAATTTCTTGCTGAAGCTTATTCGAGGTCACATTGCAAGAGCGATGTCCTCGTCTAACAGCTTAATTTTCGGGGCTTATTACCCCAACAACGAATACTACGAGAGTGTGCGTCTAAGAGGCTTTATTCCGCCCGATGCATTCCTCCACCTAGACAGTCGAGGGCTGATCCAGGATAGAGCGGCGATTCCGCTAATCTACCACGTCGGCCGTAGAACTGTAGATCGGCGGCTCCTTTACAGTCGAGACGTCCTCGCACAAGACGGAGCTGAGCACTTTCGGTTCAGTAGGACTGTGTCCGAACGGGACCGAAGAGATAGGGTAAAGCAGGAGAACCAGTTCTGGTGGTTGAAAAACGAAGATGAAGTTCCTTCAGACATTTAATAGTTGACCTTGCTATTTTCTCTTGTATGGCCGACTTACATAGGTTTCGGTAGTTAGTTTTAAGTAGGGACAGTCAGGGTGGCACCAAAAAAAAAAAAAAAAAAAAAAAAAAAAATATATATAAAACATACAAAAACACCAAAAAAAAAAAAATATAAAATCAACAAAAATACAAAAAAATTATAAAAACCGGAAAATGCTTGCTGTGGCTGTTCTAGTTTGTAAGTAGCTTATAAGTAGGTTGTAATTAGTTTAAAATTAGTTGTAAGTAGTTTTAAGTAGTTTTAATTAGCTTTAATTTAGTTTTATGTAGTTTGTAAGTTTTATATAAAACCAAAAAATAAAGACATAGATACCGAGTTTTTTGTGAAATTCTTCTCGGTAAAAAATAAAACCGACCTGGATTTAGTATTAAGATAGTTATTAGGCCGAAAGGCATTAGCATTAAGTTATTATAGTTTAACTTAGAGCGCCCGACTGGGGCCAGTAAGTTAGTTTTAAGATATTGATAAGTAGGCTAGTTTTTATGAATTTTTGTCTAGCTTTAAGATAGTTCTAAGATAATTAAAAATAAAAATGAATTTACAAAAAAAAAAAAAAAAAAAAAAAAAAAAAAAAAGTTATTTTTTTCGCACTTCTATCAAACTTAATTGACAATAAATAAGTCTATCAACTCTCACCTCTCCCGGTCAACATTTTTCTGCAGATCCTAAATTAATCTTCAATCCATTTTTGATACCTCTCCAATCCAACCCCGATCTGTCTGCAATCTATCTTCAATCCATGGGCTTATCGCTGTACAGCCCGTACAGTTCGTAGTTGTATCTTGTTCTCCATTCCCCATCTCTGCAGACGGGACGAAAAATCATGCGGAGAATTTTCCTCTTAAAACAGGCTCACTAGAGGGCTCGAGGGCTTTGCTTTTTTTTAGCCCAAGGAAACAGCATTGGCAAGAGTAGTTCTTCGTTTGATCTTAGCACTGGTATCGTTCGCTGCGTTTATAGCGGAGCCTGAGTTTGACCACCTCAAAATTATAGCTGTCTATAGTGACGTTCTGGCCAAGACTTCAATTTTGGGTGTCTTTTCTTTCAAGAACGATGTTAAAGAAGTTGCATGACAGCACGTGCGCCGTCAGTCTAAAACCAATTTTTGGCATCAAAGGCATCGGTGAGGATTTTGCCGACCTAAATGGATCAGCGTGTATTCTCCATCGTCATCCTACACGAACGGACGAGTTTGGGAGTGTTGCCAAAACTAGACATTACTCTATATAGCTCATCTCTATAGATGGTGTAATACGCGGCCTTGAAATCGATGAAAAGGTGATGGGTATCGATTTGAAATTCCTGTGTTTTTCAAAGATCTGCCATAGTGCGAATATTTAGTCGATGGTAGACTTCCCTGGTCTTAAGCCACGCTGGTATGGACCTATCAAGTTGTTGACGAATGGCTTCAGGCGTTCACCAAGCACGTCAGAGAAGATCCTGTATGCGATGTTAAGACGTGGACGTCGAATAAATCTGGAGAATTCTTCTACTGCCACTTGCATGAAAGAAAAAGTGCAATACGTCTATGTACCTTCTCTCTCCAAAACAACCTTGTGGGATGTGAGAGTAGGAGTTGATATAAATACATAGAAGTTCGATTCGCAAAAAAATCCATATTCTATTATTGACATAATTTCCTACGAGATACCATCAGCATTTCTAAAATTTACTCGTAATCGGCATGGAATGACAAAATTCACATACAGCATAAATCAGTTTAAAAATTAAATGAACACACACCAATTAAAAACGTTCACGAAGAACAAAACACTAAAAAGAAAGAAAAAAATGTATGAAAAGTCATAAATTAATGCATTGTGCACACATGCACTCAATTATGCCACTCAAAAGGATACAAACATTGAGAGGGATGTATTTCTATATGCCCTATACAATCTGCCACAACTGTCTCACATTGCAATTCACCGGGGCATTAAAAACACTCTGTACACATGCAAAAGAAATAAAATAATAAAAAAAAAAAAATAGGAGGAGAAGCTCCATGGATGGTTGCAAAAGGAGATTATACATAGCCACAAGGACTTTGGCTTTTGTGGGTGAGATATCGCCATTTTTTTTAACCCAGATCTTCACAGTTCTTCACCATCACCGTTATTTTTATCAAATAGAAGTTTTTATAATTATCTAGGCACATGTTGGTTCTATAAACGCGCCCGGCATACCGAATGTCCAGATTATAAAAAAACACATACAGCATACACCTTTCCAGCAAGGACATTTAATTTTATTCCGAAAGACTTGAATAAAACATTTAACATCACAGTAGGTGGTAGGTATATGGGGTAAAAGAAAATCGTTTAAATATGACTGGCATCCTTGAAAAGATATGTTTACTGATTCGTTTATGAGGGTGGCACTTTGACAGTGGCAGGAGCATTGAAGATAAGTAGCCAGCACCAGGCCGCCACAACTTCAACCTTTAAAAAGAAAAAAAAAGACAGATCATTGCAGAATAAGAGATTCCTTTCAATAGCAAGGATATTAAGTGCAACACACATCCAGTGGTATGGGAATCATGGGATAGGTATAAGGTAACTCACCCAAGGACATCCTTTATCTCATTTCCTCTGTCCCCGGACTACTCCGAGGCAAATGTGTGTATTCTTCAATATACATACTTATTATATGAAAAGTTTGAATCCTGTCTATCGAGTCCGTCGTCCTGTGTTCTGCTCTGTCCTGTCCTGTCCGCTGTCCTAGACCATCGAACTCCACAGAAGAACCAACCGAACATCTAGTCTTTGCAAGCTTTTGGTCTGCATGGTTAATACGATGAGCATGACATAATGGCATTGACAAAATGATAAGTAATTCACCGCCAACACGACCCTTGTATGTTCTCTTAACCATTTTATATTTCAGAGTAGAAAGCGAGTGAGTCCTTTTAATCAGTAGTAACTACTACATTGCATCCATAGAGTTTCATGCACTGGGCGGAGCATCGGTGATGCCAATGCGGCCGGTGGGGCAGCCAAAGACCATACGTTACGAGTAGCGACAAAGTTGACAAAAGTTTATGAGGTTATGCGACGTTTTATGTTATGTATAATGTCCTTTTTCCTTCTAGTGTGTCTTGTGTGTGTGCTGTGTGTGTCTTCTAGTAGTTATGCATGGGGACAGATAAAACTTGTGGCCGCTAGTGATTTAGGAATATATTCGAGTTATTTTCTTTTCTTTTGGGAAGAGTATAAGCACATTCTTCGAACTTGAAAGAGAACTCTTGTTTGCACGATGAATGGCAGATGTTATAATTGATGTTTAAGGGTCATTAAAGGATAAGGGAAGGATTGTGGGTAAATATTTGTGAGTACATACATTTTAGTTGAGATACCAAGAATCTTTACGTAAGATTATTGAATTTAAAAATCGATACCAAAAGATGGATAAAAAGTTAAAAATTTGGTTGGATATGAAAGTAAAAAGCTTTGAGGGGGTTTCCCTTTCCAATAGTGATGTCAGTATGTGGCCGCCATGTTTTTTTAGCAGCAGCTGTCAAATTTGATAGTCAATCAATGATGCCAAATTGTCATGGTAAGTTACAGGATGGTAGAAAAATGATACAAATTTAGTATCAAAATGAGTGTTGTCTTGTGACAACGATGCGCATCTATTTGACGGATAATATGGTCGTAATTCCTAGTGGTTCAGTGAACAGTCAGCCAATACCAATATGTCATCGTAAATTTAAGATATGCCGAAAACATTGCCGCTGCCCATATATTGTTCAGGAGAACAATTAAGTACTTTGTTCCAGGTACATGTACTTGGTACTTTAAAACTGTCCAGTACATTTTCAAGTACAAGTCCATTTCAAGCACAAATACTTTTTAAGTACAAATCCATTTGAAGTACAAGTCTTTTTCAAGTACTTTTCAAGTAGAATTCGTTGAGTAGGCTTTTTGAGCTGTCGAGTAATGATGATTATTGCGAAACTTTACCGAAATGACGCCAAGACAACGAGAAGCCATCAGCCGCACGCCGTGATCTGTGCTTTTTAGTTGAAGTAGTCATTATTCGAAAGCTCAACCAGACTACTCAACGAATTGTAATTGAAAATTACTTGAAATGGACTTGTACTTGAAAAGTACTAGAAAATGTACTGGGCAGTATAAAAGTACCAAGTGCATGTACTTGGTACAAAGTACTTGTACTTGGTGTTTTTGAAGTACCAAGTAAATGGTACTTATTTATTTCAAGCACAAGTATACAAGGTACTGGGTACTGGGTACCTGACTGGTACTTGTACTTGAGCTGATGCCACAAAGGAGACACTGCATGAACAATTTGAGGATAGGGTTATCAGCGTGTAGGTGACCTGAATTGGTCCAAAAATCGTGCGATTTGAAGTCGTAAGTCATTTTCTTGTAGAGTTTTCGTTAGTAGTCATGCTACTTACCATGGCATAAAGCTGTAATCGTCCGATGATCTCAAATTCAACATAACCCGAGTCATCGCTCAAATTCGAAATTTGACCTTGTGGGATGCACACACACCTTGTACTATTCTATTTCAACATCGATCCGCCCAAAGTAAGGGAACGAAATAGCAGACGATTTGGCCACAAATGAGTCATCTCTTGATTTGCTCTCGCTTCTTAAGTTTGTCACTTGAGCACCAAAAAGTAATATAATATTGAATGTCGAAAAAATTTAAAAAAATACTGTTTTAAAAATCAAAAAAACTAAATAGTCTCAAAAACTCCATTTTTTTTTCGAAAACACATTGAAGAAGTTAAACAAAAATTGAAAGGAATGAATTTTTCATTAAAAAATAAATTAATTGGTATTTAGAGTTGTCTGGTTTTTACTCCGTTTTGTTTTTGGTCAAAATAAATCGAGGCTTGGTTTTCTTCATCACACACCTACAAACCATTATGCATCAACTGTTATTTTTCAATTTAAAACTATAATATTTTGTAAGGCCTACAAACTTTAAGTTGTTCGCCCAGCAACTTTTTGTTGCTCTCGATTCAATTACATTGGGTTACATGGGCGACCGCAACTAAGCTGCCAGCAACTTAAAGTTGCTCGAAGTTGCTAACAAAACTTTTTGCCAGCAACTTTAAGTTGCTTGCTCGTGCCTACTGGCCAACTTTATCTGTCAAAGATAGCTGTGTTCAACAATAAAATATTATATATTAATTTTCAGTTTTATTAACGTCGAATTGGGGATCAGACACAAAACAAAATAGAGGCAAAAGTCAACAAAAAAAACACAAACGTCAAATTCCAAAAAGTTGCTCAGAAGTTGCCTAGGGGGCGGTGGCAAGCAACTAAAGAATGGCGGCAACTCTGTGCAACTAAAAGTGAAGTTGGCTGAATCTGAAGTTGGTCTAAGCAGAAGCACCGTTTAAGAATCAAATCTCCTAAGATTTGGTTCCTCTAACAATATTAGCATTTTTCAAATTTTCCACGTGCGGTACAAAAACTAGACAGCTCCAGTACAAAATTGCATTTTTCTAATTTTGAGTCAAAAAAGCTGAGTTTTAAGTACACAAAACGGTGCGAGATTTTTTCGTTTGTTACTTCTACGTCAAAAAACATATTTCGTAAAAAAGTGGAATTATCTGGTTTTTGATTTGGATGCTTCAATTATTACATGTCGGAAGTGTTACCAGCACATCAGGCAATTAATCGCCAAGGACTCGAACTTTTCCCTCGCTCTTGCAAATTGCAATTTAATCCAATTCCGGCCTGTAAGTTTTTAAAATTCTTATTCTATTTTAGAATTCTTAAAAATTGGAGACCTTATATAAAAAACCTTAATTAAATTAGTATTGATATTGCTGTTAGGTTGAAACTTTAGAGCTTGTAACGAATTTTTGACTTATGCGGGGGCAGCGGATGTCAGGAAGAAACAGCGGAAGAGGGCTTAACTATAGAATGCCCCAGTAACCCTTGAAAAATACTTCTTCCACGAACTGGAGGAAGGACTCTTGTTTTCGAAACTCAAGAAGGCAACCCTAACTTAAGCTTTCACTTACTCCTTCCCTAAGCCATCTCATCCTTATAACTTCCTTGACTAGGTACACAATGGATCCATTGAGATTCGAGTGGGCAAAGCGGCCTTGGTCATATCATCTCCTCTTTTAACCTAACCAAATCAAAATACGTCTAAAGAGGTTTTAACTTAGTTCTAGGAACAATCAATGTCATTCACGTGTGTAATCAATTTTAGGTTCCATTTGGTTTTAGTATAGTTTGCATTTGAATCGATTTTAAGCACATGATAATTAGTTTTTCTTCATGCCTTACTGTGAATTATTTTGCAAAACACTACCTCCAGGTATTTGCAATGTGTCTATAACTCAAAACCATATTTAAACAAAATATAAATTTGGCTAACCGATGACATATCAAAGCAAAATTTAATGCACATTTCAAATGACAGTTATTTTAAAATAATTCACATCATGTACATAGACCGACAGTATGGTGAAGCTCAATAAAATACCTAGTATTGGAAACATCAATATTGTTTTTATTTTTAACAAAAATAAACCATCGAAAACGGTAAGTGTCCAAATAGTTATGTATAGGTATGTACGTCCTGAAAATTCAACGGAAAACTTTCAAAAACAGAATGTTTTTGTTTTGAAAAACGCTTAGTACCTGAGGCATCATGGGATTCGCATCCGCAACAAATTCCCAAAAACCTCCGTTTAAATACCAAAGCGCTGTATCACCGTGGCTTACACTTACACATTTTGTACAGGTGAGTGTGTTGTGTTGAGGATGTTTTTGGGGATTATGTTGGTTGGGTGATATGGTGAGCCCAACAAGTACCTACCAACCCGTGACACAAATTATTCGCACTCTACGCACATTCTGCGTTCTGAGTTCCGTTACAGTCATATTGACCCCCGGCTAGGGGGTGCGTGGTGGAGATGTCGGGGGAATTCATCGGTTGGTTGTGACGTTGTGAATCCAATGTGACCCATCTAACCATACAAACCGTTGCCGTATCAAACTCCCTCTTGCAATCGTTTGGTCCATGGTGCCGGATTCTGGTTCTGGTTTATTGAAATGCATTAGGATTTCATATGGAAGCATCGCTGACGACGCGCCAAACTATGTAATCGGCGACCGAGCGGAAAACAAACTGCTAAATCCTAATCAGGGAGGTAATTTTCGATGTCATTTGCTTGACCAGAATTTCAATACGATTTGCATCGTTGACATCGACGACGACGACGACTACCGCTAACGGAACAGCATAAATGGGGGCGAGATGTGAGGTCTCTTTCTAAATGGGTTTCCCTACCAAAAATGAGAGTTTGGATTTTACTGATGGTTAAACAGGGTGTAACGATATTTGCGGGAGGATTGACACTCTGTTTTTGGAATTCGAAATAAACAACAACAACAACAGAAAATAAAAACAAGATTTGGTTGCAATTCAAACAATCGGCCAACCATGGCCAAAACATACACACGAGGTAAATCGGTTAGCCGACTGAGGCAGAGACGAGACCCTCGGTGTTTTTGCTGGAACTGAAATTGGAATCTCATGTGCTTACTGTATCAATAAAAGTTTAAACAGTTGATTTGAAAGTGAAGGCCATTACACTGAAAGAGATCATTTTAAAGTACCTCAGATATCTACTTAACATACACAAAACATACCAATAAATCACTTTTTGACTAGTTTCAAGGATTAGATTGAATAATAAAGGATTTGATTTCAACGGAAAGACCAATTAGGAACAACTCATTCTACACGTGTGATATTATCGGACCAATCGGACTTGTTTCCAAACAAGAATTCGGATGCTGGTTTCTTGTAAAAAATCATGTGTAGGTACATTTTTGTGAGTAATCGGATTTATGAAGTCAATGCTTTTGCTTCTTTGTACTTTTAATGGACGAAAAACCTCTTGTTGTTGTAAATAGTAGTTGGTTCGATTAGTCAAATCGAAAAATTTTACATAAATCTCCAGGTTTCGAGCTCCTTACAATCAGAATCCATTATTTTTAGAAACATCAAACACATTTTTTTTAAGAAAAAAATCAATCAAAAATTAGGAAATATTTTCAACTCTCGAGAGAAAAAAACGTAAGGAATTTATAAAAATATAAACAAAATTTCAAAAACTTTTTTTCCGTTCGAAAATCTTGCGAACCAACAATGATATCGACTCCAGGCTGATTTTTTTCTACCTTACAATGGTGGAATGGCTGTACAGAGCCATGTCGCATCTCGGCATCCCTGCTAAACTCGTACGCCTGTGCAGGATGACGATGGAGAAATCTCGCTGCTCCGTCAAGTCGGTAAAAACACCACCGAGCCCTTTGATGTCGAGAAAGGCTTGAGGCATCTTTACCATAGTGCTTGAAGCAATTGTACGCGACTGGCAAGTCAACAACAGAAGTACATTTTTTTAAAAGTTCCTTCAGATACATGCTTATGCAGATGACATTGACATCATGGGGAAAACAAAGCGAGCTGTTTCCGGCGCCTTTGCAAGTATTGAATCGGAGGCGCGGAAAATGGATTTGGCTGTTAAAGAGGACAAGACGAAGTATATGCTATCATCGAGAAGGGATTCTAAACATCGTCGTCTCGGGCAAAACGTCACGATGGATAGGTACAACTTTGAAGTTGTCAAGGACTTTGTCTAGCTGGGCTCAACTCTTACATCGCAAATTGACATCAGTGCAGAAATCAAACGAAGAATTAGTCTGGCCAATCGCTGTTTCTTCGGGCTAAGGAGGCATTTGAGTAGTAAAGCCCTCTCTCAAAGAACCAAGGAGACTTTATATAAGACCCTTATCATCCCAGTCCTGCTGTATGGGGCAGAAGCATGGACTCTGTCAAAAACGGATGAGAATCTGCTTGGGTGCTTTGAAAGGAAAATTCTTCGGGTGATCTTCGGTCCAGTCTGTATCGATGGAGTATGGAGGAGAAATTTAACAATGAGCTCTACGGGCATTACAGCGATGTGGACCTGGTCAAAAAGCTGAAAATACAGCGGCTGAGATAGCTGGGAAACGTGGAGCATATGGACACCTACGCACCAGCCCGACGAGTATTGAATCCACCCCTGATGGTCTGCGCAGCATAGGAAGACCCTACCAAAGGTCTACCCAAACGGTTTTAGAAGGAATATCTCCCGAACGGTAACGTTTATAGAAGAAATTTTAAGGACATAGTTTGAAGCTTAGAAAAATTCCTACAAAAACATTTAACAACTTTTTTCATAAGAATGACCGTTTACGAAATAATTAATTGGTAGAGTTACTGCCGACTAAGAGCAACAACGCTAACGGGTTAATTTGATATTGTTTAAGTGTTTTGAAATAATACAAGTTCAGACAATTTGAAAATTAAAATGCTACCTCCACGATTTCATTTTTGCATTTCTCGCAAGGATTTCTTCCTCTTCAATACGATTTTGCATATTTTTCTCAATGGAAAAAGCTGAAAAGCCTATGAATTTTTTGGTACAAATCTCGCAACTAAAATTTTGCACTCGTAATTACAAAGTCTCGCTTTTCATAGTTTCGCAATAAAAATATCCCGCTTATAACAGTTTACAAATACAAAATTCCGCAAATTAAAAACATACAAATTGAAGTCACGCAAAATAAAATTTTATAAAAAAAAAAATATCAACATTTTCCAAGCTCAAATCTCGTGCATTTGAAATGGTTTCTCGTTTTCGAGTTTCCATTTGTATGCTATAACAAGATTAATCTAGATGAATGCGCACCATCTTCGAATTGTTCTTTGTTTTTTCGTACGCTGATATAGGTACGTTGAAAATAGATTCATGAATCCCTTTTGACAGTTCTCTTTATTTTTTTTACTGCCAATGCATTAGATCTACTGCATTTTTTTTTAAATAAATCAAATGTTTGAGTAAAATTCTGTTTGTGTACTTCCCATAACTATGAATTTCTACGAATATTATTTTTTGTATATGAGCTTTGACAGAACTTTGTGCTGAATTCGTAGAAATTCGTTGTTTTGTGAAGTACGCGAACAATCACAAAAACTCCTCACGCCCCTAGAACTCAAAAATATTGTAAAGAAAAAACTTATACTACATACATTTTTGTTTTGTTTAAAGAAGGTACTTTCTGTTCTTAAAAAAATTATTTAAAATAAATCTACTGCGAAAATATTTAATCCACTGAATTTTGTTAGCAAATAAACAGCGGAAAATTTTTTTGAGAAGCGGCAACCCTGACTGTACTCAAACAATTATTTTTGTACGTTGCACCAATGTTCACTCCTCGCACAACGAAATCATATGAAGCAAAATACATAGTTAAAAACGGACAATAGAAAAGTGAAATGTCAAATAGTTGCATCAAAAAATTTTACCCACGCGACTCTGGGCAGTTTTTTTCCGTCTTATCTTTTCGATTTTTTTCTCTTTCACACTTTCGGTGCTCAAAAGTTGCATGCATCTAATTTCATCGAGTAAAAGCAGAATTTTTGGTTTGCAAGACTTCAATTTTTCAATGCGAAACTAAGAGCACTGTTACTGTCAGATTTGAATTTGCAAGATTATTAATTTACGAGATTTCGTTTTCGAAGTTTAAAAAAAAAGAGACATTTCGTTATTCGAGATTTTAGTTTGCGGAATTTAGTACAGCTGCCAATCCAAAATTAATTTGAAAGAGAGAATGCTAACATCGATAACGTAAACAAAAAGAAACCATCTCTAAATTTTAATTTTGGGTCGATTTTTTCATCGAATGAAATAAATATTCATTTTTCTAGGAAACACCTAAAATAAAGATTCCTGAACACAACTGTTTATTTGAAAGCATTGCCGAATGAATCAAAATGTTCTAAACATTGATTAAACATTTTTTATTGATGCATCTTCGAAACTTAAATTTTTTTCTTCTAAAGGGTGTAGAACACTAAGTTGGCAACACTATTTCAAATGGCAGCCATTTTGTCAGCTATCAAGTGATTTATTTTTAGTTTGGTTTGGCATTTCAACATGAATAGACTGACCGATGAACAACTCTTGCAAATTGTGCAAATTAATTTTGAAAATCATGGTTCTGTTCGAAAAACGTATCGCGCGAATTTTGTTTAGCGATGAAGCTTCACTTTTGGTTGCATGGATACGTCAGTAAACAAACCTGACGTATTTGGAGTGATGATAATCCTCAAATGTATGTTGAGACACCGTTACATCCACAAAAACTGATTGTTTGGTACGCTTTATGAGTTGGTGGAATAGTTTCGTCCATACTTCTTTAAAAACGACGCTGGCCGGAACGTTACAGTCAATGGTGACCGATATAGAGCCATGATTACTGACTTTTTCGTTCATCGACTGAACAAACATCTTCTAAAGGAGCTGTGGTTTTCACACAGATCGTGCGACATTTCTTTTATTGAAGGAAACGTTTGGTAACCGCATAGTCTCACGTTAACGTCGCTTGACTATTTTCTGTGGGGATGTGAAGTCGCTAGTCTACGCTGATAAGCCCAAAACGTTTGACCACTTGGAGGACAATATTCGCCACGTTATTGCTGATATGCGGCCACAAGTTTTAGAAAAAGTCATCGAAAAATGGAGCTCCAGTTTAGACAACCAAGATGGCTGGCTCGGTAGTCTAATCTGGCGGTCATATGCCAGAAATCATGTTTATGTAAATATTTTAGAAAAGTTCCCCACCGATCCGGGCTTCGATGTATTAATCGCACGGGGTCAAAGGTCACGAAACATTTCGTATTTCATATAGCACAAGTAAAAATAGAACTTGGCAATAGCAACAAAAGCAAGTGTTCGAGCTTTTTGTGATTGAATACCTAAGAGAGGAATAGGCAATTGAATCGGCAGTTATTTGAAGAAGGAGACAAAATTCAATATTCGAAAAACTTTACTTCAATTTACTTTTCTTTTGACAAAGATACACAAATGTTAATGTTAGTCAGTAGAAGTTAATAGAATCCGCGCAACAATAAAAATCATCAGCGTAATTGAAATCAGCGTGCAAAGTACCTCTTCTCATGAATACTTAAATTAACTTTGAGATTGATTGGAAAAACCTCCTGCTTGTTAAACCTCACATGTTTAAAATATATTTCTCTCCATGTAGGTAGGTACACCAAAATGGTCCTATCGACGCGTATTTATCCTTTCCTTCTAAAAATGTATATTTAAAATAAATCACAAACACGATTTGATTTTGACCAACAAAATATAACAACAACAAAAAAAAAACTTTTCCCTCTAGTAGGTACCTGGAACAGTTTACCTTATTCGTTTAACGCTTGACTGCGAATTTTTTTTAAACTTCAAACTGACACTAAAATTGACAGCCAAAACAAGCAATCTATCAGTTGAAATAAAAGTTTACAATGCAAAAAAAAAGAACGAAAAATCGAATATAAAATCTTTTTCATCGGAAAAATACAACAAATCTCAGTCACTTCCAGTACCAGGATCCAGAGCCACCAGATCCCAGAATTCTGTGCGCAACGCCAATAGAAGTTAAGCAAAGTGCTACTCTGCACGAGTGCATTTGTTTTCGCAATAAGCCACCATCATGAACGTATACAGGTCTAAGGACTCATGCATGTACAGTGGTAGATATATGTATAGAAGATATATACCTACGTGTATACACGGAATCTACCAGTAGCGATAATATTATGAAAATTTCATTCGGAAATTTATTGGATGCCTTTTTGGCAGCACACACATGCATCATGTATGCCGAACATTAACCGCAAACTTGGGCATGTTTTGTGTGATGTGGGGTTAAGGAGAACCTAGTGGTGGCGTGGAGTCATGTTTGTTTTAAATCCTTTGGCACAATTTTCCATCATACTGCCATGTCATATGCAGGTGGGTATATAGAGGTAAAAGTATATAAGATATAATGAAATGAGCAAAGGATTTCCAAGGAGTTTGTTCGTTCGCGCTCGTCATCAGAGCGCCTCTCAGTTGTCCCTGTCGGCTTTCCTCTTATACCAATCCAGCATCTAACCAGCCCCGTCACCGTGCACCGCCCGTCCAATTCCTCTTAGTTCTGAAAAGCCGTCTTTAAAGTTTAAACATATTCAACGAACACTCGTTCAAGGTGATAATGTAATAATCTGTGAATTATCCTGTTTTCATGATGTTCCTGAAAGAAACCAACTTGGGTTGAATTCAGCTTACTTTTTTACTTGCGATGTATGACATAATACTAAATGACAGGCAATGGATTCGTTAAAAATTTGTGAAATTGAAATTTTGATCAAACTTGACAAAGCGATGATTGCGACGAATACAAAAAATGCGTCTCACGATTCGGTCAACATCGCTTGCGAAAAGCAGAGAATAGCTCACTTAAACATCGAAACATTCTTTGTAGCAAGAACGAATTTCCCATATTCCAACATTTTTACAAGGACAAATGAAGAACTTCTGATCAATTGACTGCCAACCAGATTGGCCACATTGCGAATGATGTAATGCCTTACTCCAGTATCAAGCATACACGAGCGTTCCGATACCGTAATATTGACTAAGACTACCTTGTTGTACTTAAGGAACTGTCATGCAGATAAGACCCTTTAACTTAAAAGACGCAGCTTCTAGAAGCACAATCTCTCAAAGCTCCGTCGAATTACTGGCATGTGCCGACTTTAATGAAAAAATAAATTTGGTGGCGTTACAGCTCTTGGAGAACCAAGGCCTCGTGACTTACAACTATCAACTTTTCTTGTATGGGAGTTTTTGGCTACAATTTATTACCTACAATTTTTCGCCGAGTCCGAACAGCTAGATGAGAAGCACTTATTCATGACAAGTATACTCATGGAGGGTTTGTCAGTTCCTCGCAAGAGGCAGTACCTCGGGAAAAACATTTCTGTTTTTGGGGCTGAGACTGGGAAAACTAGTGAGTAGCAAAGCCCGCTTTCCTCACTGCAAATGTCAAAGTGCCTTAAGGCACTTTTGAGAGACAAAATGGGAATGGAGAGGCTACAACAATAAACTGTACGGGCTGAACAGCGACACCGACACCAACCTAGCCAAAAAGTGGGTCACAAAGAGCTAATGGACAGCAATTCCCAGAGCTAGCTAGTGACAGTGACTGAGTTGACTGAAGTAGCTTGTTCATTGGGGCGTTGCTATCTTCTGGACTATAATTGAAGTAAGTACGAAATTGTTTCGGTTTTATATCTTGTTCACGTTTTTCGTTCTCTTTGCTGGCCGTTCACAGAACAAAACAACGAAAGTTGTGATAGCACCAAACACGAAAAACGAAGAAATTCAAATGCTATTCGAATTTTCTGTTTATGTTGTTACCAAACAACGAATAAGGTTCATCGAATGAAGAACGAAAATATAAATCCAGCTTAAGACCACTTTGACTTCTAGGGCGGAACACAGTGGTCAGTTTGTTGAATTTTGGATACAAAAATCATTTCCCATGCCAATTTTTAATAAACACACTGTATGATTTGGAGACGTCGAGTTCAGTGATACTGCTTATTTTTGTCTATTCCAAACAGGGCCTTCACAATTAAGGTCAGAATATGGTATATTTCAAGTATTGTTGAAGTCAAGAACTGAGTAAAGTTTATGTTTGAAATGTCCTAAAAGATGTGTCTAAGTATATAAGTAATGACTTCAATACTGATTCGTACAAAATTAAAAAATATTTACAGAAATGTTTCCAAGAGATTAGAACTAATTTTATTGCTAATTTTAAAAATGTTCGGATTGAAAATTATTTTAACACCTAATCTTATTGAATCTAAACAAAATTTAATGGCTGGAAGTAGTGGATCAGATTTTAGGTCAACAACACTGCTCTAAAACTGGAAAAAATCAAAAATAATCTAAAGTAATAGTTTCAATGATGTTGATACTTTTTCTGGTTGCATTATTTTAATATGCCATCAGGCTAAGAGTTCTGATACCTGCAAACCGTTAAATTACCATTTTTTTTTAAATAAGAATATTTAAATTGATTCGTGAATAATGGCAGTTTTACGGTTTTCCAAATTTCAACAATCAGAATTCTTAGCTTGATGTCAGATTTAAATAGTAAAACCATAGAAAAAATATCAACATAATTTAAATTTTTATTTTTATTTTGGGGTTTGAGAAGCTTACCTAAAGTTTGATTCGCACTTCCAGCTGTAAAATTTATCAAATTTTGTAAAGATTCAATAAGATTAGGTCTAAAAATAATTTCCAATCCAAAAATTTTTAAAAATAAGAACTAAAATTAGATCTAATCCCTTGGGAACGTTTCTGAACATTGTGCACCAACTTCTTTAAATTTGGTACAATTCAGTATTGGAGTCCTTTTTAATATAAAAGTTAAGGACATTTCAAACATAAACTTTGAAATTTGGCACCAAGTTCTGACCTAAATTGTAAGGCCTCTGTTTGAAGTAGAGAAAAATAGGCAGTATCACTGAATTCAGCATCCCCAAATTATCAAATGAACCAAATTTCATTAATTTATATTAAGAATTGGCGTGGGAAAGGATTTTTGTCGCCGAAATTCAATAAATAGACCACTGTGCGGCGAACCGTGTCTCAACTCGAAGTGTGTACATACTTTCAACCGTTGAGTCGGTATCGAAACGACTGGTTTATGAATCTTTAAATGGATAGGTCCACTTTCTTTAAACTTAAAACAAAGCGTTTTTGGAAATAACGTCGGAGCGTTCTTATACTTTTATTGGGACAAAAATAACGGTATCAAAAAAAAGGTTTTTATTGTGTGTTTTTGATGATCGACTTTCTTGAAAAATATTTATATTTAATAAAATATTTTTTCGGATTTTAAATAAAGAGAAGAAAGTTATAATTATTAATTGACATTTCTGTATTTAAAGAAAAGGGGATGATTTTTTTGTGAAAGTCTTATTTTAAACAGCACATTAATAAAAACTTAGGAAAAACGTGCGAAATTTTAAATGTTTTTTTTCCGTACAACACATTGCTGTTGGTACTGTCGATTCTATTCTATAAAGAATTTTTAGAATGCAATAAAAAATCTGTTTTAATTGAATAATAAAATATGTAAATTATGCTTTTGGCTACATTAAATAAGAAGTTTACAATGCGATCAACTAAAAATTAACTACATGCGACCCAGTTGTGGACTTTATTTTGTTGGTGGTAGGTTTGTCCTGGTTCGAAAAAGGATATGTAAACTTACATAGAATATAAATAAACGAGCATTTTATCATAGGTATACAAGATAAAAGAACACCTATATTATGTTGGTATATAGTTGTATATGTCACATCCATACATACAGGTAGAAGCAAACATACTGAGTTGAAAGTCGCCCTGGGTAGGAGGTAATAATTTTAAGCAAATCCACTTAAAGAATTATTTCATTTTCATTGAGGCCTTGAAATGAAGATTATTATGATGATGATGAAGATGACGATGAGGATAGTGATGATTATGATGACGAAAATGACGATGAAAAATTTAGGTTCAAGCTTTAACCTATGAAACAGTTCAAATGAGGTGCGCTAAGAGAATTTTATTTGTGGGAACATTTTAAATATAGAAATGCCAGATTTGAAGCTTTTGAGTTTTATTCAATATTAAACTATTTTATATTTACCAACACTGCACTATACAAACTAACAACTTCAAAGCACCCTGGAGAGACATTTACCATGATTCCTGTAATCTTTGAATACGTAATAGCTTGTGGTGACTTTCTCTTGCTTTTCGATCTTTGAATCGTTTTTCTCCTACTTAAATGTACAGTGTACATAATAGGGGAAAAATGGGTTGGCCAGTTTGTTCACATTTTGTTAAGTCTGTATAAGTTTTTTACAGGCTCTAGTTTAATGCAGGATGGAGCTTATCAACTTATATTAGGTGATTATCTATTTGGTTAATTAATAAATTAAACTATGCCTTAAATTGTGGTTAGCAAGTACATTTGCGAATTTACCAGTCACAGTAATCATTGATTAAAGATGATCTGCTGTTAACAAACTGGCCTTAAGAACAATGTGGAAATCAACTGTTTTAAGAAAAGTAGATTTCCGAAAAAAAAACGCTGACAAAGTTGAATTTTGGGCTACAAATTGTGAAGGATGGAAAAGATATTTTGGTACCCTTTTCCTGAGCCAGGGTCAAAGGACTTCATGATGAGAATGATAAATGATGATGTGAAATGAAAATCTTTTCTTTCCAAATCGACGGCGAAAATATTAAACGAAAAGAGTGCCGAAAAATATGGAGAGTTTTAAATATAGGAACAGCTTCCCTACCTGACTTAAGCTTCTTCTTGGGTGTTGCCACAACTGCTAACACAACTGGGTAAACTAAACATTTGGGCGATTTCTTCATTTTCTTCCTCTATAAAATTATTTTCTTTTTTTCTTTAGTAAAAATTAAAAAAAAAAATCATCAAGTGTCAAATTTTCGTCAGCACTTTTTGCACAAAAACCCACAAACTGTTAAATTTTGAACATTAAGTACACAAAAGTACGGGAACGAAAATTCACACAGTTTTACAGTACCTAATATGAAAGAAATGAGCCAACACTATGTTTAGCTTTCATTTTTCATTCTTCATGCTGTCATTTAGCTGACCTGTGAATTTCAATCCAATCTGTTCAAAATAGACATTTGACCTAGCCAAAATTCCAATAAAACTTAAAATTGGTACAGACCTTCCTTTTGGCACAACAAATCAATTGCCAAAAGCCCCCGTCAATCCCACTTGAGCATGAATAGTTATTCAAGGTCAAGTGTCAAAAAGTTGTTTTTGGTCTATAACTTTTAAACGGTGAATGATATCGAAAAATAATATGAACAAGCTTTGTAGATCATGCAATTCTCTACAGAAAAGATAAAAACAGTTTTTTTGTAGGACCATTCGTTATGGAAATATAACTATTTCAAAAATGATAATTTGACGAAAATATTGGTTTTGCAGAAATAGCTCCTTAACTGTAAATGTCATCGGGAAGTGTTTCAGGAAATATTTGTAGTTATTTTGACCCCTTACGTGAAAATGCTAAACATTTTGTCCTTTAAAAGATATATTAATTTAAAGAATTTGTTCAAAACACAAAACTAACGCTTTTCTGTTTTTTACTCGTAAATCACAAAGGTGTTCAAAATAAATATATGCCCATTTTGTAGAAATATTCTACCTTAAAGGTGCAGACGGTTTTTCCCATACGAGTGATTAGTTACAAGATATTGCGAGTTCTAAATGGCCAAATGTCGAAATTATCGACTTTCACCTACAACTCTTAAACAGTTGATATTATCGAAAAGCACTTTATGCAAAGTTTGTAGATTACCATTTAGCCATATTTCCTTAATGATTAGTCTTACGAAAAAAAACTATCTTAATCTTTTTTGTAGAGAATTGCATGATCTACAAAGCTTACTCATATTATTTTTTCGATATCATTTTTCGATATCCGCAATAGGCCAAAAACCAACTTTTTCGACACTTGACCTTTAATAACTTTTTATGCTGGGGTAGGATTGACGGGGACTTTTGGGAGTTGATTTGTTATGTCGAAAGGAAGGTTTGTACAAATTTCGGTCTTATTTATCGAAATTTTGGGAGTCAAGGTTTGCACATTTTTACGTCTTTTTTGACTGGACTACAAACATTTCTTTGACAGAAAATCATAGATAGGGGAAATATTTTACTCTCTAGCGAGCGTTGTCTTTTGGGAAAGACTGTGAATTTTTCGAGTACGGGAACGGTTTTGGACTAAAAATCACTAAAATGCACAGAAAATCACAGAAGGGAAGAGACCTATTATTGTGCCGGCGAATAAATTGTACGCGAAAAACAAGTGGAGACTTGGATGCAATAACCTACTACAATTATTCATTCAATTTTTATTTCGCTTTATCGAACTGCGTACTTCAAACGTCAGTACAAAAACCATAACGACATTTTTCGTCTAAGATTTCGTTATGTCAATTTTTGTATAGAAATTTTCGTTTCGCTTCAACTGCGTACTATGCTTTAATAACAAATATACCCAGGTATTAAGAGACTAAGCAAGCACCGCAAAATAAAGTTTGATCAACTGGCCTCCAGTTGTTCATGAAATAACTATAGTTCAAGCCTAAACTTGATCTTGGTAATGGCACTCTAATGTTGATGTTGCTTAAATAAAAATTTTCATTGAAGATATTATTGTGATTTTCTTGCATACTGATGACATCAATTTGGCAATGCCGACAACGGCAACGTCTTACTAAGACAAGGCCACATATCATGCTGTGGTTTGTACTACAACTTAAAGGTGACAACGACATTCAGCTGATGACATCCTCATTACCTACACCTTTAGTTATAGAAGAAAATAAAACGATGCGATGGTGGCATAGTAAAAGAAATTTTACACCACACGTCTTCATTGCCATGCTGTCATCTTATAGGTACACCTACAGAATTCCTTGTGTGCCCCTCTCATGTTCAGGCCAAGCAAGCAAGCAAGCAAGTAGGTAAATCATAACCGAGATACAAAAACCTGAAAATGTTCTACACACGTTTAAAAAAAAAATATATTCAAAAAAGAAAATCCAAAATGCAGAAGGTGTAAGTACCACCTTAAGGCTTCTTAAGTCTTTAAAGATGTTCTTAGAGCAAGAGGAGCAGGGTTTTTGTTTGTTTTACATGGACGGTGAATGGATGGTGCGGTAGTGTGATAGTCTCTTCAAAGTATTAAACTGACAACTTATTCTTATACTCTTCTTCGTTTGACTGTATAATTTATGGCATTACATAGAAGTGTAAGTTGTATAGGTGCATGACGTTTCGTCCTTAAAATAATAGTCTAAAGCTTAGTACGCTGCTTGCTTGTGAAGCTTTGTGGAGAAAATTTCAAGTTTGAGTAAGTGCATTTTTATTTCTTTACTAAATGATTTAATTTCCAGTGGACAGTTGAAATGTTTTTGAGGTAGGTGTGTTTATACAGCTATGGCCAAAATTATAGGAACACTGACAAAATATATCATAGATAATGAACAATAAGTCCAGTTTGAATTTTGATTCATTGCATTTTACGCAGCAAAGAACGTCAAAGATCAAAATACTCAGTAAAAAAAACTCATAAACTCATTAAGTCAGGAATATCAAATTCGTTAACTTAAAAGCTCTCAAATCTCTATTTGTATAAGTCGACGTCTGTGAGTGAAGTTAGCAGGGCACCTTTTACCCACGCAAATGGGACCTTGACAGGAATTTGCATTTCTATTCCCGATTTTGCAGTTCACCAAATAAGGGTATTATCGAGTGACCTGCTAACTTCACAGTGAACTCAGGTCACATCACATATCTTAGGAACCAAGCATGTTAGGACCTTACAATAAGGCTCTAAATTAGCAGTTTTTTTTTGCATTTCAACGATAGGCTAGGTTCAAAGTTTTAAAGACTTTCTTTTGAAAAAAAAAATCATATGAAATTTTTTTCAAAAAAAGGACTTCAATTTTTTTTTCAACTTCAATTTGGAGCCTTACTGTAAGTTCCTAGCATGCTTGGTTCTGTGAAGTTAACAGGTCACTCAATTACACCCTTATTTGGCGAACTGCAAATCGGGAATAGAAATGTAAAAAAAATGGAAAATAACTGCAAATTACTGCAAAGGTCCCATTTGCGAGGGTGAAAATTGCTGTGATAGCTTCACAGATGTAAAGTCGGTTATTCGAATGGGGCGATTAAAAAATAAATTCAGGAAAACTTCTTCGAAGACAAAAAAGCCTTGAAAGTAGTAGATTTAAAAGGGTGTGGGTAGGATACAGGCAGGGTGGTGAGACCAGTGGTGGTTCGCATTCAAAGAAATTCCTTGTGGCAGCAGAAAGTGATGGCCAGGGAGATAAGAATAAGCCAAAGATCGATGTTGTGACTCATTAAAAATGACCGTGGGATGAGAGCTTTCCATCGTAAAGCAGGTTACTAACTAAAGGATGTTCTAAGAAAAATAAACCTATAAAGATCAAAAGCTAACAAAAAACATCGAAAAATGCGTTTTTCCGATAAAACAATTTTCTCCGTTGAGAAAAAAATGCAACAAATAAAATACACGCAAAAGACACTTAAGAACCTAAGAACCAAATGGATAGGGTCCAGAGAGGCCATCATCAGCCGTTTTGATGGATAAGTGGGATACACACCATAAAGTGCCAAAAAACTATATTTTTGCAAATAGGACGCTAAGTAAACAAAAAAACACATATCTGATAGATTTGTAAAGTTCTTTTTCATTAAAATAAGTTTTTTGTCTTTTCAACTTAATTAAGATGGAGATTGGTCGCTCCCCAGATCTTCGAATACAGTTTACGGGCATAGAACTTGACTTTTAACAATTAACTAAGCAAACTTGGCTTTGATGAAATACCTCTCTTAAATAAGAAATAAACAGATTTTTAAATATGCGTGTCTTTAATTTTTGGCTATAGTTAAGTGTTGGGGATTGGGGTTCCAAAATATATTCTGACCATGTTTAGGGATCCACCGCTAAAAAAGTTTGGGAACCGCTGCGCTAGAGAACATTTCCATAAGAGCGAGAATTTAAGGAATTTTTTCATCTGAAGCGATGAATCGAAATTAAATGTTTTTAAAAATGATGGGAAATCATACTTCAGGTGTCCTTCATGAAAAAAATTAGACTCAAAATATAGAAAAGACCTGTTTAGACGTAGTGCTACATCGGTGATATGGTTTGGAGAAATTTCACCTCATCTAGAGTTTGTCCTATTATTTAGATCAATAGGAAAATAAAAGTGGAAATGCACAACGGTATTCTGGAAAATAATTTGATTAGTGATAATTCCAATAATTTCCGGCTACCCTGGTCACTTTGACTGAATAACTACCTAAAAAATTGCTCTCTAATCATCAAGTCTTGGTTTGAATCGAACTTCATCCAAGTTATGGAGTGGCCTGATCAAAGCTCCGATTTGAGCCTCAAAGAGAATTTTTAGAGCATAATAAAAAGGCCAATTTCGACTTTTAAAAAATCCGTGCATACGGCTTCTCATTGGAATAAACTTAACAAGAGTGCGAAAAATAACCCCTACCGAATGTATTGAGCTTCTTTCAAATTCAGAAAAGATGTCACATGAAGGTATCACAAGCTAAAGACCGAGCTGGCTCAAGAAGCTTGTTGTTTTAAGTCCAGGTCCACCCTGGTTTGTAGCGCTTATTGGGAAGTAACATTCCATTACATACCATCATACGGCACTCTTTCCCAAGCCATTACAACTCAAATAACAGCTCATTTCATCTAATAATCTCATTGAGTTTCCCCATTAAATTTCATCATTCATGAAATTTTTTTTGTAAAATGAGTTCAACTTACATTACACAAAAATGTGTAGGTGGTGTTGTGTTTGCGATTTAAAGTGAAACATTTTTGATCAAGACTTCCGCGTTCTACCATACCTATAACAACTTGCAATTAGCAATTACATTTTGAACCTGACAATGACAATTTTGTCAGAAAATCACCACGTAATTTCCCACACACGCGCTCGCATTTAGAAACAAAAATTGATGTTTTAAACAAACAAGCAAACACGAACAAATAATTCTCATAATTTTAAACGCAATCCCATTTTCCAAGCCAACGACAGCCTAATTAGAAAATCTAAAAGCCTAAAACTATACCTATACCATGCTCCGCCGTATCCTATCCACATCATCAGGAAGAGACCGAGACCGTTAAAACACACGGACTTGAATATAATTTTTAACATCTAATCACATGATATGAGTTTTCATCGAAAGCGTAAATGATCGTATTGTTAGGATTCTCTTAGCAAGATAATTACCGTTAAGTTGGCTTCTGCAAGCTGTCACAATCACAATCCACAGGCACCACACTAACACCACACATCAGCTATACGTTCCAGTATTCCATTCCCATCACTTACTTACATACTCGCTCGCTTACTTATGGTTAAAATTCCCTTCACATGTGTTAGCAATAATTTAACGCAATAATTAGCAAATATTAAAATAACGGGTATGAGGGAATTTGACATTTAGCGGTAACATACCTGTACCACACTAATTTACGAATAAGCCATCATACCCTTTGCTCCGCCTGCTTGATTGTACTTATAGCTCTCAACTGTCAGTGTCACCCATAGCCATCACCCATCACAATTGTCTTTGTCGTTGTTGGTGAAGCTGGTGGTGGTGGTGGTGCGGCTTGATAAAAAAGTAAAATGGCGGTTAACCATAACCATTTTGATGTGTGGGGAACTTTTATTATGGAAGGTGGAAGTTGAGATGATTAAAATTATTTTTCTCATCTGAATAGGTTGGCTGAGGAGAGTGGGATGGATGGGGGTAGTCAGAAAAAGGAGGTTAATTTTGTGATGTTAATTAGCGATTCAAGGCATGTGTAATTGGCTCAAGGAAATTTCTTTCTTATTGACTAGCAGCTAATTCGATAATTTATACTTCCTTTTGTCTGTGTCCTTTGCTGGGCTTGGAAGATTTTTTGTCTGGAATGTTTTTTTTGATTACAGCAGGTGTGTCGACATTTACCACACCTACTATCAACTTATAGGTGGTATAACAACCACACACCCACGAACCCTACTTTCTTAATGATTTTAATGATGAACAAGGATGAATCTGTTATGTACATAAATTTCTTTCTGAAGCAGTCTGACAAAAAAAGTGAAATATCCACTTCCTTAAAAAAAAAAAAAAATTTGATGAAGACAGAGACATTTTTTGACAGCAACGAAATAGACTGAAAGATGGCTACGGATTTTTAAACCTAATCGGTGCATGGATGAAACTTTCGTCATAGAAAGAATTATGCCGATGAAATACAAAAGCTTCTATTACTTGGAAGTCCACCGAAACGAACTGAACTATTTTCTTCTGCCATAAATCTCTCTTAGATCAAAGAAATTAAAAGGCCAGATGCATGAGTGGAGGCAAAAGTCCTCCAATAAACTCTTAAGCTAGCTTGCCAGAAGTCACTAATTGTAAAAATGAAACAGACTAAGTAGAGCTAGCACTAGAAACGAAGAAGGCCTAAACGAAAATATTAGGTAAAAATTGTTAAGCTGGGGCTCTCCAACTAAGGCAGCCTCGTCTTTTGAAATAATAGTTCCAACAAAACATGCGACTGTAATAGAAAAACCTGTTAAGGAACGGCCCCCGCCACCGAAAAATGTTATCTGTTTGCGGAGTACTTGCAAACTATATAAAAGACATTACTATCAGTGGCTTTTAAAATTATGTCGCTTAATAACAACAAAAGAAAAGTACAACGATGAGTATGAGAATGACGATGAGACGTTGCTCCACTCCCTTAGAATAACTCTGAATCCTTTAGCTTTAGCCTTTAGCCAAAGAGAAAGCACGGTATCTTCCGTTTACCTTCCAGAAACATTTAAACCTTTTGTTGGGAAAGCACTCAATGGGAATATTATTATGAGTTTGAGCTCAAGTGAAAGCTATGTACGCAACTGGAAATAACTAGAAATGCTATGCTCGCCAAATTGAACAGAGAAATAAAGAAACTAAGGTCTGTCTAATACATCTCCGTATTATGATTAATATTAATAACGGCAAAAATATTTAAAACGCTTCCTCATAAACGATTAGTTAACCTTTTTATGTAATAAATGCCGCTCTAGACTAGAATATGTTCCGAGCCAATAGAAATGGTGTTTAAACCTGGCAAACCATCATCCGAAAAGAATTCTTACAGACCCATTTCGCTTCTTCCTATAATTTGCAAAATTTTTTGAATTTCTGCGCACTACGCCTAGAGCCAATAAAAGGACAAAAACGACTTAAACCTGAACATTAGATCAGATATAGGAGCAAGTAATCAAGCATCTAACAATAATTGATGAAGTACACAGAATTACTGATGTAATCGTGAGATCTTTTGAAGATAAGAACATTTTTTCGACGGTCTTTATGGATGTGTCGCAAGTGTTTGACAAGGTGTGAATGCCTCAAATTTAAGTTAAGAAAAAGCTGTCTGAATGATATTATAAAATTCTAAACGAATATTTAAAAAAACATGTTAGGCACGGAAATAAATATTCAAATTTCAAATAAATAGTTGCTGGGGTACCACAGGGAAGTGTATTAGGTCCAGTTCTGTACTCTACCCAAGCATCCCCTGAAATCCGCGGTACTCTATTCCTCTACGAGAATTTCTAAAAGCATACTTTTACTTTTCTTCAATATTCTAGAAGACTGCGAAACGTTAAACGTTATTTGCGATAATCGCGAAATTCTGAACGATTTTTGTGCACGGCACTACATTTTATTCATCTCTCCAACGAGTTTATATTAAATTGTAAACAAATTTGACTCCATATCTTCAAATATTTCAAAAGAATACTTTAAGATACCTTCATAATGTCATACAAACCGTCAAACTAAATTTGCTACAGCCGCGAAACTCTGAACGAGTCTTATGTTTCCCAATAAGTTTGTTATCATTTATTTCAATCTCATTGAATTCCTAACGAATTAAACTGCAACTCTTTACAAATTTTGTAGAATACTTATTCATTTTTTTAGTATTTTTACCTTAACATTTTTTTAATAGCCTAAATAACCGCGAAAAACAGACCATGAAAACGAGAATCGCAGAATTCTGAATGAGTTTTATGTAAAGAACCAAATTGTTTCCTGAATCTAAAATCTTATTAAGATTTTATAAAATTATTGAGAAATCTCACTGCAACTTTAAATGAATGTCAAGAGAATACTTTAATATTTCTTCAATATCCTAAAAAACCGTAAGTCATAAAATGATATTCTCGATAACCATGGTACTGTGAATGAATTTTATCAGACAAATTCAACTATTCCTCTACGAGAATTTCCAAATTCTAGATAACCGCCAAACGTTAAACGATATTTGCGACAAACTGAAGGAGTTTTATGTAGGTGCGGTATAACATTTTATTTTTCCCTGGAAAGAGTTTATATTAAATTCTCAACAATTTTGACTGCAAGTGCAAACCTTTAAGGATTTCAAAAGAACACTTTTAGATACCTTAATAATATCAACTTCAACTAAGTTTTTGATAACCTAGAAGCTCTAAGCGATCTTTTTGTATGCCGATACATTTTATCTTTACTTTGAACGAGATTTGATTAAATTCTTAACGAATTTGACAGAAAAACTTCGTGACTTCCAAATTTATTCAACCATTGAACGAGTTTTTATTAGGAAATTCTACATCATTTTTGACTACAAATCATCACAAATTTCAAAAGAATACTTTTAATTTCTTCAATATCTTAGAAAACCGCCTATCATAAAATGATATTTTCGAAACCGCGCTCTCTGAACGAGATTTATCAAACATTTCAAATCTTAGAAATTTCTTATTATGTTTTTAACGAATTTAACTCTTTAACTTTACTCTTTAGCTCAAATTTCCAAATTTCTTTTACGTTTCTTCAACAACCGGAAAACCGGGAAAAGTACTTCAATTTAACTCTGAACGAGTTTTTATTAAATTTTAAACTCTTACCGATTTTTAAAAAGAACAAGTTCTTATTAATTAACAAATTCTTAACATTTTTAACTACAAATCACAAATCATCACGACTTTAAAAAATACTTTTTTAATCTCTTCAAAATCGAAGAAAACCGTGAGTTTTGAACGAGTTTTGTGTATCGAAATAGATTTAATCCTAATCTTAATTTTGAGCGATACTCTATTAAATTTTCAACTGCAAATCTTCACGAAATTCAAAAGAATACTTTAAGTTTTATTTAATATCACAGCAAACCGCGAAACGTCAAACGATATTTTCAACAACTCTGAACGAGTTCTGTGTATCGTGCCAAAGCCTTCATAAGCATATTTAAACTCTGAAAGAGTTTAAATTAATTCTTCACGAATTTGACTGCAACTTTTAATTACTTTGAACGAGTTTTATGATTTCACACGTAAGATGTAACCTTATTCAACTTTTAAAACGACTTTTGGTTAATATTAATGAGAATTCTTAACGAATTTCATCTAAGCTATTAAACATTTCTGCTTCATTATTTACAAGTGCAAAAAACAAGGATTCGCGACGACCAAAGCGACATCAAAGCCAAACTTACAACCTCTCGGAAGAGAGTTAAAACTCTATGAAGGCCTTAGCTCAAATTCATATTCGGAGGTGCACACGCTGATCACGACTTAAGGGCCAGCAAGGACGTTATCAACATAAGCTTTTCCAGCCAAATTTCATCAGGTCTGTAAGCACTTGGGATAGGCTTTAGGTTATCTGAAATAAGGCATGCTTACTTTTAAGCTTTCCAAGAAAGCGCTGCGACGAAATGCCCAAACCGTCATTACGGCTTCAAGTTAAGCTCTTCATTTTTCTTCAGCTCTCCCCAAAGCTTTGTAAGTTTTATAGCCAAGATATACGCTTTCAGTTTTAAAACTATGATTTTACATTAAATTCTAGGCAACCACGAAACTTCAAACGACTTTTCCGATAACCATAAAACTCTAAACGAGTTTTATTATTTCACACTTATAATCTTATTCTGGTCGAAAACTCTGAACGAGTTTCTTGGAATTCTGAACGAATTCGAGCGACTTTCTTTGTGACATATTAAAGCATTTTTCTGTACTCCTGCCTTTTTTAAGGTAACCACGAAACTTCGGGCAAAAATCGTGACAATAGCACAACTCTGATCGAGTGTCAGGATTTTAAGCATTAAACATTAGCCTTTATGTTATGTTCTCGAGCTCTGACCGAGTTTTTGTGAAAGCCCGAGGGAATAAACGAAACTTTAAACAAAATTCAAAAAATATTCTTTTACAATTCGGTGGTATTTTACACAAACTTGAAGTATTCAACTATATTTTCACAACCGTCGAATTCTAAATAGATTACACCTATCGCGATACTCAAAAGAAGGTAATATCGACAACCGAGGAATTCTGAACAACTTTTATGATTTCACACTTAATCCTAATTCAATGTTAAATCTGATTGAGCTTCTTCGGAGTTCTGGACGAATCTCTTAGCAAACTGCATAACTATGTTTCAATACTTACTCGATGTTTAAACTCTAAGCGAATTTGAACGAAACTCCTGGCGAAATTATAAAGTATTTCGTTAAATTCCTCAATAAACATGATAATCGGAATAATTACGGAACTCTGAACGAGTCTTACGATTTCACAATTAATTCTATTCTATGTTCAAACTCTGAACGAGCTTGCGTGGAATTCTGAAACAAATTTTAAAAATGGATTTTTGTGGCTCCATTAGTTTTTTGAAGACATGGCATGGCTCATGCTCAGTGGATCGGGGATGTGAAGCAGAGGAGGCCTTAACTACTAACAAATTTTAAGATGACTTGAGGCGATGAATAAAAAGAAAATCCTCAAATAAGAAAAGTTGCCATAGCATTTAGCGACTCGAACAGTCATCCCTTAGTTTTAACATAGTTTTGTTTTTATATACAATTTCTTTGATTTTTATAAGAAACTTGAATAAATAGTTGGCGGATTAGGCCTCTTAAATGTCCTCAAGTTAAGAAAACCGGATCTGAAAACTTCATACAAATGGATCTAAGGGTTCCGGAGCAAACCAATAGGCAGGTACCAAAGTTTTGTTTCGAATTTTGATCAAATAATAGTCTTTACTTTTGGGATAAAGCTTGGGAAAAAGTTCGGGAAAAAGTTTGGGGATGAGCTTTTTGATGTTGTTGTTGTAATGTTTAACCAGAAATGAAAAGTAAAGAAACGCATTTGGGATGTTTCTGGTGTGTTGCGGTGTAAATTACCCATTCGACTTTATTGCTTGTAGGCTCAACGCATACAAAATTATGCAATTTCAATTCTTAACATTTAAACTTATCATTTTGGGTTCTATTAAAAGATACCAGAAGAAATGTTTTATTTTATATTTGACTCCATTGTATCATTTTCATTTAATTTATTTAAATTAAACCATTATATATTGGCTACTTGACAAATTTAATTTAAAATTTTTCGATCAGCTGATTTCTTGTTTGACAAGCAAGAAAGTGCCGGAACTAAAATGTTCGGGTAGATTCTTGCTGGAGATGAAATGAAAAAAAGTCAAAAGCTCTGGCATTTTCGTGTCAGAAAATAGTAAAGAAACACGTTTTGGGTAGATTTGGGTTACTTTGGGAACCCGCGGGCTGGTAAAGAAACAGACCTAATACAAAAAAATCATTGTTGTCAGATAGGTAATTTCAAATAAGAATAAGAAATGAAAAAATCACTCACCATTGCATGCAAGAATTTATAAAAAAAACTTCGGTCAACCTGCAAATGACCTACTTTTATATCCCTCGGTGGTAGTAATAACAGCTAAAAAGAAAAAAAAAACATTACTTCATCATTTCATTTGGAAGCAACAAGCAAAAACATTTTAATCCTAAAAATAATAATTCAATCTAACAATAAAAACTCAGTAAAAATTAAAATATTTGTTTTCCTTGTTTCAATAAACCGGTTGTAATATTTTCCCGATTGTCAATTGACCGGTAATTAAATTTCCCCGATCCAAGAACCACAAATTTTTCTTTGAAAAAGATAATCCTATATCAAAACCACAGCGCACTGCATTTGTCGACCGTCAACGCGCCGCGCCGCAACGGGCCAACCAACCGAACCGATTAACGACGCCATGACGGAGAAGAAATTAAAACTAAATTAAAAAAAATACCTTACTTTGGATTTAATATTGAGAAATATAAAATTTCATCACTTTTCAGCTCATAATTTACGTCTTTATGTAATTTTACATCACTTCACTATGAAATTATAATTGAATTTAATATTTTTCACTCAGATATAATGGAGCAGGCAGCAGACTACAATACTATTTGAAGAGCACTCGAAAGAAAACAAACTAAAAACAAATGCCGCATTTACACGGATGGAAATCTGCCAGGAAAATGACAAAAGGTTTTGGTCATCATACTGCCTGTTTTTAATCTGTAAACACGGCATGCATAATTGCGATCTACTACCGAAAAGTTAACACTGAAATCTGCAACTGATCCCACTTTGACATTTGACTGAGACTGATCACTGAAATTATCGTCGTGTGTGGAGACGTGCGACTGCGAAGTGAGAGTGTGTGTGTAGTGTGAATGCAAATTGTGATTGTAACTGCAGCAGATTGCCAATTCCAATGGCTTACGGCGAATTCCTATTTCCAATAAGTGTTTTTGAGAGAGAAATGCTTCGGAATGGTGAAAAAAAACTATAGATGGTGGGAGAACTTTCTTAACGATTTGGTGACAATTTCATATATGTAGCTGCATATATTTCAACAACGAGAAATAATATGGGGTGACCGTGAGAACTGGGAAGAGAAATTTTCTGCTTTGGCAGGTGTTTGTTTGTTTGAAATAAAGTCAAGTAAATTACAGGGTGCCTTTACGTGTTTTCCGAGTTTGAGTTCTCTTTTTATGTTGAGTTTGGAAAAAATATTTTTGCTTTGCATATGAACAGAGTAATTTTTGCTGTGAACAACAGTTCACTAAATTTATTTAAAAAAAATAATACTTTTAAATGCTTATTTACTTATGTTACTACCTTCATTGAGTTGGTATAAAATAAAGTCGAAGAAAGTGTTGACAGTATATTTCTGTCAAATGTCAAGTATCAAATATGAAATTATAGACCAAGAGCCCACAGAAAATTAACTTAAAGTGAAACGCACGAGTTGAAAGCTGTATTGAGGTTTGTGCCATATTTCCACAAAAGGTTTATCTCTGTTCAGATTTAATTAATCTAGGTATTTGGTATTTTCACCGTACAAACAGATTTAAGAAGTGGAAGTGAGATAGAATGCTTCATTTGTGAAGCACTGGATGTAGCCATGAATGAATTCTTTAGCGCCATGTAAGAATAGTTAAATTCGAATTGTAAAGGTTTTTTCCCTGGAAAGATTTAACAAGATTAATTTCCTTTCATTAATGCCGTTTTCGCTTGGTTTTGTTTATGTTCCATTCCTATGGCTTAAGGAAAAATTGGAGTAGAAGGAGTGAAAAAGGAGTAGAAAAGGAGTACTCTAAACATCAAATCGAAAACGACATAAGATTTACGAAATAAATTTGTATGCTAAATCTTTTAGATTTGAAGAAAATTTTAGATAAATCTTATTAAATCCCATATAAGTGTTAGGTGCAAATGAGGTATTATCTGTACACCCTGGGTTTTTTCGGTCCCGGAACATAAGGCCAAATTTTAAAGTTTGACCTTATGTCACTTTTCAAAAGTGACGTACTGAAAAATTTTAAAAGGTGGCCCTATGTCGATCTACAAAGTGACATAAAGCTAAATTTGCTTGTGACTTAAGGCCAAACGTAAAATATTTTGTTAAGAAAGTGAAATCACCGTAAATACCGTAGTATAATATATACCCAAGGTATAATTAATTATACTTACATAAATAAATATTAATAAAGGTATACTTTTAGCCGTTCTTAAATTGTTGCAATTTCTTGGAATACTCTCTTTTGTCAGGTACAACAGTTAAAAGTGACATATAGCCAGATTGTCCTTATGTCACTTTGCCAAAGTGACATAAGGCCATTTAATTTTTAAAACTTTATTCCCTCCAAAATGAAATCCGAGATTTCAGCAGAAAACTTTCAAAATATTAAGTTGGTGTTCACACTGCTAAAACCAAGATTTCTTTCATATAAATACAAACAACTACCATTGTTTGGTTATGTGTTTGTCTTTCTCTCCGCTCAAATGTCAAATACAACATCATACTCTCTCTTTTTGCCTGCTTGGCGTTGGAATGAAAGATCTTAATTTCTTATCAAGAAGCTTTACACCTTTCTATAATAAAAGCTGAAAATGGGTCTGTTCATAAAGAAGAGTTCGCATCGTTACCAGATTTCATTGAGATTTCCACGAAATCTCGCATTTTGAAATCTCAAAACTTGTATGGGGAAATGTGAAGATTTGGACTGAAATCCGAGATTTCGGCCCGATGGGAACATAGTATAATAAAAAAAGTAATATAAGTATATAAATCAGTTGTCTATCCGGGTGCCAGTTAGCACGTGTGTTAGGGCGTACTTAAATTTTTTTTTAAATAAATGAATTGTTTTAAATAATTAATTTTTTTAAGATGGTGTTCAGACGGGCTTCAAGTGAGGTGTCTTGTTTTGACGCGAGGCCTGTCTGAATATTCTCTGAGATTTTTGAAATGTCAATAAATGACAGAAGCAATAAAATAGTTCAGATAGTGATAGGGAAGTTCAGAGATGGGTAATGTAGTTCATTCGATGAGTTCACTAATTGAAATAAAAACGCGAAAAGCACATCCAGCTCGAATCTGTTCAACTCCAGGGAATTCAAAAATTGCGTATTTGTATGGTAGTTCAATCATTGAAATATAAAAAGTCATTTATGAGTAAAGTTGGGCCTATTTGATTATTTTTGCATAGAAATATCAATTAAGGCGCCAGTTATAGCTTTCATTGAAACTCATCATTGAAAACATTAATAATTGATTTTGAGACATTTAGAAAGCAAAATCATTTATTATTTTGATGAAAAACTAAAGCTTAAGACTTAATTAATATATCTAGTCAAAAAAAAATTTCAAATAGGCTTTACTTTCCCCATAAAATGATTTTTAAGATTCCAATGATCATTGGTAAGGTAGTTCAATCATTGAAAAAAGAAAAGTCTTTTTATGTGGAAAGTAGGGCCTATTTCAATTTTTTTTTTGACTTAAAATATTAATTAAGCCTTGAGCTTTATTTATCTATTAAAATAATAAATGATTTTGTTTTCTAAGTGTCTCAAAATCCGTCATTAAAATTTTCAATGATGAGTTTCAATGATAGCTATGATTGGCACCTAAGTCGCTTTATTTGTCCATCAAAATTATAAACGTCTCAAAATCAATCATACAAAATTTTCAGTGATTCGGCAACACAACTGGTAAGTTTGTACACGGAGTTTTTCAAGTAGGTGTGATATCCAACACGGGTGGCACTTAGGTTTGCTTATATGTAGCACGCTTAAGACACGCAATGATCTTCACCGCACGACTTACAAAAATAAACTAAGCAAAATAAGTGGGGGAAAAATCCCTGTATGAGACTCATTTTTTTAAGGATCCAAGAAGTACGGAAAAAGTGGAACAGGAAATTTGCTTTGAGGGACAACTCGGTCCCAGTTTGCCCGCTCGGATGGCCTCAGGATTGGTTTGACAATATAACAGATTCTTTTACTTATTTTTCAATAAGTTAAGAGAATACAAGATAACTTAAGCGTACAACACGTAAGTCGTTGTAAAATTATCGCTCATAACCCATATGGTCACCTCGTGAAAATTAAGCGAAAACAGTGCTATATACATTTTATTTAACACTGCAGTGTCCTGCTGACAAGTCGCTAAATTGATTCACAATATGGTAGCCGTCTGCCTGTCAGAGTGAAACTTCTATCCGGGTTATTGAAATAAAACTCGATAGACACCTGCATCTCATGTTGTTTTTGTAATACGTGTAAAAAGATAACCTCAACCCAGAACTCGTCCAATAAACTATATTTTTGATTCCTGAACTTCCTTACCATTATTCCGAATATACAAAATCACTTCAGTCATTTACTATCAATCTCAGAGAGTGTTCAGACAGGTCTCACGTCAAAATGAGTCGCCTCACATGAAGCTTGTCTGAACACCATTACCATTTTAAAATTGTAAATAATTTATTTCTTCAAAAAGAATGTTAAAAAATTTTAACTTTAACCATACTACACTTTAAAATTCAAAATAATTATTATTATTAATTTTTTTTTTTATTCATGATGATTTGATCTGGTGAATAAAAAAATAAACAACAGATTCGCAAAATAATTGGAATAGTTGTGGTTTCACTAATATCAAGTTTGCAAAATGTCGGTGGTGCAGGTTATGTTACCGACATTTGTTTGTTTGTATTCTAACGCGAATTGACAAATAGCTTAAATATCGAAAAAGCTTATTCGTCGAATTCACTAAGGCGCCAGTTATAGCTATCATTGAAACTCATCAAAACGCAAAAATAATGAGTTTTGGCCTTATTTTTTTAATTTGTATAGATCTTTGCCTGAGGTGTGGAAAATAAAATCAGAAATATATAAAAATAAAATTTTGAAATCAAATTGAATTGATATTACATAACATTCTTTTTGAAGAAAAATTTTAAATTATTTACAATTTTAAAATGTTGTTCAAACATGCTTCACGTGAGGAGAATCGATTTGATGTGACTTCTGTCTGAACACCCTCTGAGATTTATGAAATGTCACTAACAGCCCTATGCTGGCAAACCTCACTGATACCTCACAAGTCACAACAACCTCATATGGTGGTGTTATTTATTTTGGTTTTATGAGGTTTTCGTACTCTGGCAGCAACCTCACAAGTTGTGATCCTCACAAAAACTATCGAAACTGTGATCTCCTTCGGAGGAGGTCATAACTAAAAATAAACACCTGTTATTTCGCGTATAACGACATTAACATGTCCGTTTGTATTTATTTCGAATTACTTTCTCTCTAAATATTATAACTCATTGAAAAATAAACATGCATACATACATGTATTATTTGATTTTAACTTGCCTCTTATTAAGAAAAAAACAATCAAATAAATCATATGATAATGTTTCTTCTGTCAGAGTAAATTGGTGCGTTCAACATAAATCGAATAAATTATTAGGTTCACTTATATTTCCTTTTATGACAGTTAGCCAATCAGAGTCCAAGGAAAAAAAATCATGAGAATATGACATGCTTCAACGTGCTCATTCACCGTAGTGAGTTTCTTGTGGGTATTTACGCAGAATACTGAAAATGTTATCGAATTACAACAAACCTCACAAGGAATACCTCACAAGAGCTTGTGACTCGTGACACCTCACAATAGGAATAGGTCTGTAAATTAGTCAGTTTATATTTCTGAGATCTCAGAGGACTCAGGGCGCTCAGAAATATAAACAGGATTCCTCTCAAAAATTCCTCACTTTTCCCCTCAAAAACTGAGACTGAAATTTTTTGGATTCGCTTGCTCAATTATTTTTTGTCGCAATAAATTCCATAAGAAGAAAAGAAAAGTAGAGTTATTTTTACTTCTATGTGAGGAATATTGTTTATATTTTATTCCCCCGCTCTGTCAAAAAGTTGAGGAAAAATACTGAGCGCTCAAGAAATATAAACTGGCCAAATCATAGAAGCGATTTTATAGTTCGGATGATGAAAAGGGAAGTTCAGGAATTGATAATATAGTTCATTCGAAGAGTTACTAATGGCCGCGTTCAAAGTTGTATCTAAAGCGATCTGGATAGGGTTTGTGTTGTTGTAATCCCTTGTTAAAAAACAGTCGAGAAGAAAACAGATGTTGGCAAAAAAGAGATCCCAAGCTATCCTTAAAATTTTCGGATACCAAGGTATACAACTAGAAATGTCGAACTGACTAATGAGCAGATTTTTCAATATGGTGCATTAGAAATAAATTGGATAAATAAAGTAAATGAAGGCAAAAGTTCTGGCGACTGTCCAAAGAGAAAGGAGATGCATCCGCCAACTTTCGATGGACAAACTTCTTGGTCAATCTACAAGAAGTAGTTTGAGACCGTCGCTGCAATGAATGGCTGTGACGAGGAAGACAAATATATACCTCTCACGCTTGCTTTAGAGGAACTGCTGCCAACCAGGGTTGCCATGTTTTGAACAAGTTCGATAGCCCAATTTAGAATTTTTTGTAGCTCAAAATCGGAGCCGAAAAAGTAGCCCAAAAAGAAGCTCAATAACAATAACAACAAATTTCTCATAACTCCAATTACAATTTATTTTTATTTTAAAAGTCTGCGGAAAATAAAATACATATTTTGCACATAAAATAAAAAAGAATTTACATGGAAATTCTGTCTACAACAGAAAATCTGAATGATTTTAAAGTGAAGTTTGTTGCGGTTGATTTGAAATGTCAAAACCAATGAATATTGTGTCCCCTACTAAACGGATGGTTCTTCGCATCTGGCTCCTTTCAAATTTGTATATTACACCCATTGAAAAGGCTTAGACGCTGAATTGTAGAATGCTTAAAGAAATGTTTAGAAAAAATGTTTTATTTTTGATTTATTTATACGAAAAACAATATTGCGCATGATAAGATTTAGGCTATTAGTAGCCCTATAATGATTGGGCTGTCATACTGAAATTGTTGTCGGCAATTTCGGAAAAAGATAGCCCAATTTCCAATAAATAGCCCAACCTGGCAAGCCTGCTGCCAACCATATCAACAGGTAAGAATGGCAACTTCGATGGTCTTGTTCAGGCCATTGACAAACGCTTTTGAGATGGACATATTCAAGAAGTCTTCCGCGTCCAACTCGATACTACAGTTTCAGAAAAGAGGAGAAACTTTCACTTTCATGATAAATTGTATTTGTATCCACTTAAATAAAAATTTCCAAAAATGTTTTTTTTTTTTCAAAATGTAGAAACATTTTCTTATTGGAAACAAAATAAAAAATATACTTTAATAGTGTCCTAATAAAAATATGCAATTTTATGTTTATATACATTAATTTTGCAAAATAGCCATTTTTATTTAAGGCTTTTACCAAACAATTGAGCAAGAAATTAAATTAACCCATATGATTCACCTCGCTATATACCCATCTCTTTTTTTTCATTCTGATTACTTATTTTTCATACAAAGTCTGTTTTTTTTGTACATACCGGCTCCACTAGACATGAGCCATGCTCGAACTATGAACCTGTCGCGAAAAAAACAAACAGAGGCAAAAAAATCTAAGTCTTATCGACGACATGTCAAAAAAACCAACTTTTGAACAGCACACAGCTTTGAGATTTTGAGATTTGAGATTTCACGAGCGTGTGAATTTTTTGTCTCATTTTCGTTATATGTGGAGGTAAATATTTCTGCAAAAGTTGTTATTTATTTACGTGACCTTTGTTCCTATAATTTGAGCTGAATATTGTTATAAAAGATAGAAGTAGTGGTGAGAGAGAAATGAAACGACATGACATAATTTGCCCAGTGGGAATAAATCACTTGTTGATTGGATTGTGGTTGCGATTTTGGGCATCTGTGTTCTGTGGAGTCGAGCCCTGCAGTGCTCTCCTGACGCTGACATCATTCACAATAGAAAATAGCCGTCTACCGGTCAGAGTGAAAACTTTTATCTGGGCTATTGAAAAAAAACTTAGATCCGTTTAAATAAATAAATAAATTTGGTGGCACAACAGCTCGTGGAGAACCAAGGCCTAGTGCCTAACAACTCTCAACCATTCCTGTGTGCGTATTTTTGGCAGGAATTTTTTGCTGATACGAAACTAAAGGATTTATGTTCTACTTAAAAGCTTATGTTCTACATTTTCCTCTGCGTAAACTGTCACATAAGGACTTATGTTCTACATAAATATTTAAGTTTCGTATCAGTAAATAGCCCTTATATAGCAACCTGGATTCCATGTTGTTTTTTTGTAAAACTTGTTAAAAGATAACCTCGACCTCGACCCCGACCGGAAGATAATAAAACGCAGACAATATTATTTAGGTATGAAACCAAAATTTTACTCCACTCAGGGACCAAATTGAAAGTTGTTGTCAGTGCTATTCCATTGTACCGTCATCTCTATTCCGATGCGGAAAAGGTGTAGAAATCACCCTTCCATAGTATCGCACATCGATGAGCCCAGATTTTTGACAACTGAAAGATAAAATTATTCCCTAACTGAAAAACTGTTCCTGAGTTAGTTTTTAAAAATTATTTCTACAATTGCTATTCTTGAAAATCTTCTATTTTTGAAAATCAAAATGATAGCGAATAACAAAAATAAGTTATCCTCTTCAACGTGTTTATTAAAATGTCTTCCGTCTGCCAATAAAACTTTAAGTAAATTGAGGCCGTGAGTGCAAAAGTGGTGTAACCCATTTTTTTTCGCATTTTTGACATTTTTGTCTCGTATTTTTACAGTTATGCATCAAAAGTCATTTATCCTAAAATTTTAAATTCTTAAATATGTGACTTTTCGTACTTAAATCTCAAATTAAATAATATTTGATTAAAAATGAAAAATATGATTAAAAAAGTGGATTATACCACTCACAGCCTCAATTAGCCTGTTATTATAAATTCAATTTCGTTCAGGGCCGTATAGTCTAAGTAGCTATCATTTTGGATGTGGATTTGGCTATATAAAATGAAATATTATTTTCTTCTAACTAACAAAAATTAAAAAGGTGATATTTGAACCAAAAGAATTAAAGTAAAATCTTCGAGACACCACCTGTGTTATAAAATTTCAAAAATAAGTTGCCACAGTTTCTGTCTTATTTTTTTAGATACGTTCCTGGTCTCAAGTTAATACTACATGAACTTCATCTCATTAAAGAATCATTTACTTAAACATATATAGTAGGGAGGGTTTAAGGTACACATCAATTTGCACATCCTATTCATCCATGCATCCTTCTTTAACGAGTTCTTAATTAAATTTCCCTTTTTAAACACTTAAATCCCAAAGGTGACATTTAACACTTGTCATTTAATTACAAATGTCCACTTTGAAAAACCCTTTACACTTAAACTTTATTACTATAATGTTCTCGTACGTTCATACATATAAACCTAAAGAGAAAGGTACCTACCATGTACGCATGGAGTAAAGTTACAGCACAAGCTTAAAAAAAAACTATTAGAAAATGGATAATTCTAGTCCATTTAACACATCCTTAATGTTATCTTTTATATTCTTACCTACACACAAAATTTTAAAACAAAGCTTTCATCTTTATGGAAAGAATGTCATGTTGAAAACAATTCGTTTTTTTTTATTGAGGACATCCTTAGTTGCTTTCTTTGGATTGAATGGTCAGTTGGTAGTAACCAAAGAAAGCAAACAGAAAATGAATAAAATAAAAATATGCCGATGAAATTTTATGACTGGAATAAGTACCTAGATGAATTCGAATCGTCCTTGAGTCCTTGACTGTTAAAACAAATGGCGCGGCTGTAAGTATCGTACTTCAACCGCAATTTTGAATAACGCATTAAAACTACACTTTTTTGAGAATGGGTCATGGTGCAAGCAATTTGTTAACGTTTTTCAAATTTAAGTGGGATCTTATTTCATTTCTTAATAGATACCAGTATCAAACATTTTTGTATAGGATTATTTGCCAACATGGCCAGAATTTGTGCTATGACCTTGAAACAAACTTTAAAAAATTATAAGAAAATAGCTATCTACTACTTCAAAATAAAGTTAGGGCCTATTTTGTTGCAAATAGGTTTCTCACAAATGAGGTGCCAAAAATCGATTACAAACTTCAAAAATATTCTACGGCCGACGAATTTCAGAAATTATTTGACCTTTTTGGACCAATTACTGGCCTATGAGTTATATATAATACTTTTCTTAGAAATGTTCTAAAAAATGGATCTCAGGGCATTTTTTTTTTCATTCCGTTTGTTCCTATTTCATGGAACATAATAGACTTGTTCTGTGGAAAGCTATACATAAGCCGTGATTTGTTGAAAACTACACATAGCCGAGCTAAAGCTTTTCAACAAACCAGTGGGGAATAAATTGGTTACTAAAGCTCTTTTTTGTATGAAAACTCCATAGTTCCAAACTGTTCCAAAGCACTCTGCTAGTTAAATTTGAGTGTAGAAAATGGCTTATTGGCAGTTGATCATTGTTGTGCAGTGGGTGTAAAATTTCAACTGACTTGGTTGCAACTTCTTAACAAAACACGGCTAATTTCAGTATGAAGATCATTCCTCTCAACCTTGGGGTCCTTATACCTATTTCAATTTTCATCTGTAAATCTCATTACATACAAACATACTTATGTTTAATAGGTATAGGAAGTATCAAAATATTTTTGAGTGCGTCATTAGTCATTTTTCTGAGTGCAATTACCAATAACTGATATCTTTTACCTTGACGGAAACATCAAACTCATGAGTCTATAGCATCTTAATTCGCCAATTAAATAAAAAACCTACCAACCGATAACACCCTTCCAACTTAGAAACAATTATTTCATTCAAAAACCTTAGCATCCCATAGATATCTACAGCCCTATATGAGCTCCAAACTTACTCAATTAGTTTTGTGTGAATTCTTGAAACCATTTCACTCCTTCAACAACACCAGAAAAAAACCTCCTTCCATTCCTCCTCTTTGTTTGATGTTTGTCATTGTCATTACCAAGTTCATTCCCCAGAAAAAAACAAGAGAAAAACTTTCATCGGAAAAGTAAACCGAGCAAAAATTTCCATTTTAAAGCTCATCTGGTGATCTGGTATTAAACACACCTCTCCTCGCAAGTATCCTCTTGGCAGTGGAAAATATTCTCACAAAACCTCAACAATCATCCCATCATGGAACAAGTGTTAAACAATAGAATGCTAGCAGAGTTCTGGAAGATGTAAAACTAGAAAAATAAAAAAATAGAAAACAAAACTAACAAAAACCACCAGCACCATCCCCATCACACGCCATCATCGTTTCTATTTTCACAACTCAATAATTGCTTTTCGCGCTCTTCAATTTCCAGAAGCACAAGGACGACAAGAAGCATCCTACCATCAAGCCAAGCCAAGCACCACAATACTCTTGCTATATGGAAGCAAACTAGTAGCAGTAGGTCTCTCTAGCTGCAGATATTTATATAGAAATCCTTCAAGACGTAACCCATTCACAGAAAACAGGATCTCTGGTGCTATGGCTTCTGTTCTGTTATGTTCGTTGCTAATTTTATGCGGAATTTCTGTAATTAAAACCGCCCTTCAATTGCCACCACCTATCCTCTTCAACAAAAACCACACCCTCTCCTCTGCCAAGGACACATTCCATTACAAGATGCATCCGAAGGATATGCACTCACTTCTCATCCTCATCCTCTGGGGGAATGCTCTGTGTGTGTGTTACGTAAAATTCCGACTCCTCTATTCACTTTTCTGTCAAGTGTGTGAAACACTCTTTCTTTGCTTCTGTCAAATCGAAATGAGGAAACAGGGGATTTGCTATAAGGTGGTGGTGGCTGGTGGAATATCCTTATTTTTTGTGTGTTTTTGTGTGTTGAATTACAGGACGATGCAACAACATTTGTGTGAATTTTATAAATGTGTCTGTGTCACAAACACACAAAATGACGTTAAATTTTAAATTATATGTAATTAAATGAATTACACGGAGGTTAAAATTAAATTGCTAGGTCCTTGCAAATTGACGAGTGAAAAAAAACTCACCACACACAAAAACACATCACGGGGATGACGATGAACTAAAATGGGAATGGGAAATGTCTCCATTTGGGTCCATCTCAATCCCTCTCTATCTCTCTCTGATGGGAGATGCCATTGAATTATTTTTGAATGGAAACTTTTTGGTGGATTTCTTCGTGGTTTTTGAAGTTTCAAAAAGACGATTCCTACTTTTAGGGGGATGGGGTGCATTGAAGCATTCGTCACTGGCAAAAGATTCATGTTTTTCCACTGAGAGCAAAAGCAAAAGGTTCGTAAGCTGCTTGATGTCCATGAAAAGTTGTAAGTTAAGCGGTTTTCTTTTGCTCATTATGGAAAATTTTAAAGGAAATCACAAGAAGAAGAAGCTTGTTTAAAAGTTGGTTATATTTAGTTATGGGCAAAAAGTTTGCACGAAACTAAACTATCTACATGGAAGGTAGTATAGATAGCAGCGACCAACAAGGAAGATAGCGTCGCGGAACCATTTCATCAGTAAGTCTGATCTCCATAGTTTGTGACTAATCTGAATGTCAGAATCTTCCTTTGGAAGCAGCCAACATTTAAAATTTAGGTGATTTCTTTTATAAATAAAAGTTTTCTTAACCTTATTAAAAGATTTTTTTTTGACTTAAATTAAGGAAACATAAATTTGGCTTATCGAAATGAGAAACCTGAGCAGTAGATACAAATAAGTAAATTAAACCAATTGTTACCAAAAGTATTAAAATGGGTTTAAGATGTATGTATAGATCCTGATTAGTCTACAACAATACTGAAAACGGACGATCATCTAGCTTCGTAAGTTTGACTACATTTACAGCCTTATTTATAAACTCGATTTAGCGACGGAGTAAAGTTACTTTGACCTAACAACGCCTCTTATTCTGAAAAACTTATTTAAAAAAAATATAGGAGGAATAGCGGTGGATTAAGCTAAAACTGGTTCATAGGAGGTAGAGCCGTTTTAGTACACAAATGTCATTTTGACATTTACAAAAAGGAGTGTAAATGAAATTTGTTTTGCCTTTATTTACTAATTATTTTTTCCTAAACTTTTCTAAACTTTTTTATTAATTATAGCTATACTGAAATTAACCAAAAATAATTAATTGAGATGAATAATTGTGGAAAGCAGCTAGGGTTTGTGTACGTTTTTCATAACCAGAGTTCTGGATTTGGCGTTTTTTTGACATAAGGAAGGCGTAAGTAAAACGGTTCGGAAATTTTTTGTATATATAAACATTAGTTTAACGTGGCGTAAAGACGAAGTGTGCTTGGACTCAGTTAAAATATTCCGAGATTGAAACGAGTATTAGTGAAATCTAATAAATAAGGCTGTTAATGTTTGTTTTTTAATCTGCGAAGGTTCGATCACTTTTCGTCTCGGGCATTTCAGCTTTTATAACTTTTATGTGGTTATTTGAAAGCTTTCTTATAAATTGGGTCTCGTATGCAGTTGTTATCTCTTCGCTATAATAATAATTGTTTGAAGACTGCAATCTCTTAAACATAACGGTCTGGAATAGAATTTAACTTTTGTCATTGAGATGAATTAAGACTTTCCAATTTCGGTTTTATCTTAGTTCAGTCAACGAAGGAAAAATAAATGCAATTAATCATTTTCTCTGATGTTATTATAACGGGTGATTTTTTAGCTGGTTTGGTTTTGGCAACACTGGTTTTGACAGCTGACGTGTGTTTAGTACCTTGTGTCACTGTCAAACAGCTTCAGTTTGGTTTGCAATTTAACCATGGATCGTCTTACAAATGAACAACGCTTGCAAATTATTGAATTTTACTATCAAAATTCGTGCTCGGTTCGAATAGTTCATCGCGCGCTGCTTCCATTTTATGGTCGGCATTCTCGACCTTCTGAGCAGTCTTTTCGGAAGATTGTGACCAAATTTCGCACCAAATTTACTTTGTTGGACATTAAACCACCAACACGTTTACGTACTGTGCGTAGTGAAGAAAATATTGCGGCCGTATCAGCTAGTGTGACAGAAGACCGCGAAATGTCGATTCGGCGCCGTTCCCAGCAGTTAGGCCTTTGTTACAGCACTACGTGGAAAATTTTGCGGAAGGATTTGGGCGTAAAGCCTTTTAAGATACAGCTGGTGCAAGAACTAAAGCCAGCCGACCTACCACAACGCCGAATTTTTGGTGAATGGGCTCTTGGAAAGCTGGCCGAGGATCCGCTTTTTTATCGAAAAATTGTGTTCAGCGATGAGGCTCATTTTTGGTTGAATGGGTACGTAAATAAGCATAATTGCCGCATTTGGAGTGAAGATCAGCCAGAAGCATTGCAACAGCTACCAATGCATCCCGAAAAAGCCACTGTTTGGTGCGGTTTATGGGCCGGCGGCATTATTGGGCCATATTTCTTCAAAGATGATGCGAATCGCAGCGTTACTGTCAATGGTGAACGCTACCGAGCGATGATAACAAACTTTTTTTTGCCCGAAATGGAAGTTCTTGACTTGCATGATATGTGGTTTCAACAAGACGGTGCCACATGCCACACAGCACGCGAAACAATGGCGCAATTGCGAGGCGAGTTTGGTGAACAGTTAATTTCACGTTTCGGGCCGGTCAATTGGCCGCCTAGATCGTGCGATTTGACACCATTAGATTATTTTTTGTGGGGGTATGTCAAGGCTAATGTCTATAGGGACAAGCCCGCTTCGATTGACGCACTGGAAGCCAACATCCATGCATTCATTCGTGAGATACCGGCCGATATGTGTGAAAGAGTATGCCAAAAATGGACTCAGCGGATGGGCTACCTGAGACGCAGCCGCGGTCAACATTTGCATGAAATTATCTTTAAACATTAAATTGCAAGGTTCAAACTATCGATTCAAATAAATATTTCATTCATTTTTTCGAATTTTTTGTGTTTTTTTTTTTAAAAAGTTCTAAACCTCTTAAAAAATCACCCGTTATTATGTGGTAGGGGTGATCCCCAGGTATAACATTCTAAAAAGCCCTAAGCTCAGGGCCACGACCTTCAGGCATGAAGGGAGGGGGGAAATGTTAACAAGATATTTCCAAGTTATTGGCCAATACTTTGGTAAATAATCCTTTAGAAAAAGATTATTTAAGAGGAGGAGGTGTCTTTTTTATAAGAGGGGGAGGAAAATTTGAAAAACACTACTTTTAAGTAGATAAGTAGTTAAAACCACAGTTTTACAGTTAAATTTGATTCCAGTCAAATTTAGTCCCATTTTATAAGGATGACTTACATTTTAAGTTTTGGTTATGCCAAAGGAAACAAATGAGATTTTTTTATAACATACATTTCCCATTATTTTTATTGTGTCATTTTTTCAGTAATGACAGTACGTCAGTACCATATGCTGAAATGTCTTCTAGTTTTTGAGATAACTGAAATTAATCTGATAAATTTCAATATTTTTACTCGACTAAAAATAGTGAAATGAGGTTAATTTTAGTTATCTCAAAAACCAGAAGACAATTCAGCATTTGGTTTTCAGTATTTGAATAAATATTAATATGGGCATTAAATTTTAAAACCTAAAATAACACTTAATACCAAAAAAACAAATAGATTAACAAAAAAACTCGTGTTTTTTGTCAAAATTTTGAGTTTGAAAGTACTTTTTTCACAAACTATCAGGTAAAATAACTTTATTTAAAAAAAAAATCCAGAATGGATTTCTGGCTTTGAGATAGGCTAAAGGATTTTTGTCGAGATATTACCATTGTATCTGTAAAGTTATTTTTTTATTTGAAGTCAAATTTTCTTAAAATTGCCCTTCCGCCTAGTCCGCCCTTATCCTGTACTACGGTTTTCTTCTTTTGGCCCGATCCACACGCTCTGGTGTTTTTATGCACCATATGTCAAAGACCTTGTATTTGTTATTATACACTTTAAAATACTACTTGTTGTTTTAAATTTATTATTGCTATATTTTAGAAAGCCATCCCTTGGAAACTGGTGGGTCTATGTAGACGGATTTTCAACTCAAATTGATTTAACGTAAGGTCTCAGTACTATGAAACTACAAGGCTACTGTATTAATTATGTTAACAATTTAAAAAAAAACTCGTTTGAAAACACAAAATTAGTTTTAAAAGAATTGAACAACTTTGTTAAGTGATTTTTATTTTACGTAATGATGGTAAATTGTCTTTCATTATTTAATGTTGTTATTAACCTAAAGTCAAATGCTTAAAACCAGAAAGTTGTGAGGTATTTAGTTTTTGAGAAAATTAAAAGTTATGAAAACAACTTTTTTGTGTTCTTTATTCTAGACTAAGAGCCCACAGCAGACTTTGGGTGTGAATGATAGCAAAAACAGAATAATAAGCGTTGAAAGCTTCATCAAAAGCTATTAAAAAAAATCAAAGTCTTGCAGTCCACAAGAGTCCTTTGTGATTAAACAGTGCATCAAAAAAATTCAACTTCGAAGGTAATCGAGTAAGCCAAAATTCACCGTTTCCTAGATAAACTCCTTGGATAACACACAACGGAATCCAAGAGCATTTGAGTGTATAGTTCGCCCTGGCCGAAAACCGTTTTTCACTTTGAATTTTTTAAACGGTCTGGCAGGGCGAGCTATGGTCTTGGATTTTGTGATATGTGATGATTGATCTATTTTCTTTTTAGGAAAAATGTATTTATTTTTTTTTAAACATTTTGTTTTCTGATTTTTAAAACCAGTTTTTGACTTTTTCTCAACATAAACTGTGGAGTTATCTGGTTTTTGCACAGGATTCTTCATTTACGTTATGCGTCTTAGATTGTTTATATAAGCCCAGCTTTATTGCCTACTGTTAAATGCAATTTTTTTAGGAAAAACTAATCTCGATTTCCATTGGACATATAGAAACCTTCCGAAGCGTCTTGGAGTCTTTTGAAAGCATTTCCATTGGCAAAGAAAGTCTCTTCCGTCGATTCTGAGAAGGTAATTTCTCCTCTTGATTTCAAATCAGAATCCACTCGAGAAGCACCAAGCCATTCAAAATCAAACGTCAAAAAAAACTGCAGTGCAACTTCATTCCATTCCATTCGAAATAATTTTGCACTCGAAAACAAATAGTTTAATTTTTAATATAATTAAACAAATTAAGAAAAACAAAAAGAAAAATTATTATTTGTAAGCTTAGAATTTCAGTTTTTGTGTGCCAGCAAAAAGTTTATATTAAATGACTCACCAATATAAAGGCAAAACTTTAGAATTGAGTAGAAGTAACCAGCACTGTTCCATTGGATTCAGAATGAGTGTCTTCTTGAGTAAAACCAATGGAAAACGACATAAGTGTTTGGACCAGTTCGGGCTTCATTATAAGCCATGATTTACATTTCTTCACATCACAATTAAATAATTTGATGTAATTAAAGGCTCTCCCAAACCAACGCGAATGCGGAGCGATTCGCAGCGAATCATTCACAAGAGTACAACAAAAAATTGTCGTCGCTCCGCACTCGAGTTGGTTTGGGAGAGCCTTAAGGGGTTCTTTTTGTTAATTATAACTGTAAAAGTGACTAAGGCCAGTCAAGTGCTGAATATGGGACTGTGTTCTGGAGCAGTTGGAAGCGGATTCCCATTTCAGCAAAAAACTCATCCTTAGCGACGATAGGTCACATGTCCCACTTTAATCTACCTCGACACCGACGTAAATTTCCCACTGAGATTGTGCAAATGATCGTTTAAACATTTGGACTTTTTCAATTGCGGGGCTTTCTTCAATAGCAGGTTTATGAAAATAAGCTGAAAGCAATTGATGACCTCAAAGTTAACATTAGCCGAATTATGATCATTAAAAAAAATAACAAAGGACCTCTGTCAATTAATACAAAAAGTCAACTAACAACGATACTATAATTCCCTTCCTAAACGAACTAGACGCGACAGTTTATTGCATATCCTTCCCAAGTTAGAAAATAAGTACAAGCATACATATCCATTTTTTCTGTATTAAATGTATAAATTTTCAAATTAATTTCATCGCCACCGCATTATGTGTCACTTTGTAGAGAATTAGCTGCCATTCTTGTTCGCATTATTTCCTTCTCCTTTTTTATTCGCTTATGTATCGCACAATATCCTTCTTCTGGCATTAAAAATAAATAATATCCTTGCTTCGATATTAATTTCGCCGGTTTTTTTTTTTAAGATTTTCCTGTTTCTTCTGTATAAGTTATCAACATTCTTCATCTTAAATTACTTGCCAATCTGAAGACCAGAGCGAAAATCGTCGAACCCGCGCGCAGTCAATGCGAATCCAATCACAAAAAGTATATAAATAAAATGGTGGTCTGGATGGTTGGAGGTGGTGGTATTGGACTTGGTCTTGACTGGCAGCACAGCATCACATAAGCAAGGATATCCGTTCAGGAGATTTATGTGCGTGGGTGTGTGTGTGTTTTTAAGTATAAGAGCATAAGCGGCTTCACTGAAAATCTCGTCTAATCCTTGCAAACCCAGCTTTGTCACGAACATCAACGGGTGGAATAAATTGGAGGATTGTGTTCCTTTTTTTTCTGTTTTTCTTTTTTTGTTGAAAAGGCGGCATTTAACCATGGCCAGACAAAGTGTGGACACTATTTATCCTTGAAAATCATCCTGTGGTTCTGTTGCATTTCGCATCAAAAATCATACCTTCATAAAACCAGAACGAAAACAAGAAAATTTTTATCACAGATTCTTGAAAATAGAATCGGAAAGAAAAAACTAAAAATTCAACACAACACCAACCAGAAGGCAGTGACAACAAGAAAGAAAAACGACACTGACTTCACAAAAAAAAAAAAAAAAAAAAAAAAACATTAAAAGAAAAATTCATTAAAATGCAGGTTAAAAATAAATTGGTAAGATAAACAGGATTGTATCTCTCTTCTAACTCCACAACCATCATCGTCTCAAAGGAGAAAAGGACTTTATACTTAATGAGCAGTTGATCTGTGTACGTTTGTTTTCTACGAGTGGGTCCGGATCACGTACATCTACTTAAGGTAATTATTTCATTAAAATGGTTTTAAAAAGTTTTCTAGGACTTTTGTTTGTTTCTTTTTTTTTTGTTTCTATTCTTGCATCATTTTCTCGTGTGTTTCCGGTTGTCTCTTGGTTTTTTTCTTTCCTTTTGTTAAGAATTTCTATAATGCCACTCGACAGCAGGACATTGCTGTGAGTAGGAGAAGATTTATTTAGTTGCAGATACTTAATGCACGGCAGACCAAGCAAGCAAAGCACGTTTCTTTGGTCAGGTTATAAAGTGAAATGGAACTAAATTTCCGTGAAAAGAATGCGTTTTAACGCGAGCCACCACCGACCGACCGACCGGACCGAACGATGCCGCAGTCATACTTCCGTGTTGAGTTATTGTCGTCATTGCACTCACAAGAGTTTTTTGTTGAAGGAGTTTTCGAGTCCTCATTGTTGTCGTGGTTATTTGTGGTAATGGTCGTTGGGTGTGTATTGCAACTTTAAAGGACATTTCTCACCACATTTTCTTTTTATGATTGGGTTCATTTGTAAAGTTCATAACTTAAATAAATTTCTGATGAAAGTAATGCGAAAAGATTAGAGCAAAATTCTATGCAAATACCTACGAGCAGAACATTACTGAACACTGGGTTTAAGTTTCTTGGAACTTGATAACATATTTGGAAATTATGTATTAAAATGAAGTTTTTCTGGCCTGCCGTTTCTAGGAAAGCTTTCCTGATAAGTTTGGCATAAAGCCGTGTATCAATGAAACTCTTCTTCACTAGATTGGAAATTAGACTCATTTAATTTCTACTGTACCTATTAAATCAGGGGAGGAGCGTTTTCACTAAGGAACTTCTAGTTTTATCAAGTAAGCAGCGGAATCTACCGTGACGTAGACCGCTATATGGCCAGGTTGAACTGCTTTGTGAACACCTACGACTTATTCAGATCTAAGGCTTATAAGAAGTGGTAAATCTGGCTCCCCACCTAGAGTCTGGTCCTCCTGTTTGGGGGTCGTTGCGTCAGAGTGCCTTCCTGGACATTAAGTTGCGAAGCAATAATAAGCGAATACAGGCGTAACCTAGCCAACGAAAAAGGGGCAACGAACTTCGCATCTGCACGTGGAATGTTCTATCGCTCTATAGACCAAGCGCAGCCGAACATCTAGAGGCCCTAGACGGCTACAATAGTTTTAACTTGGGCAAAAGAAAAAAGAAAGACTGCGATATCTATGAAGTATTACGATAACTGCTATTGACAAACGCAGATACTTTTTGGGAATAGATTCTCTGTTAGAGACAGAGTATAAGGCAACACCGGATGATTTTAATGCGAAACTATAGGTAGAGAAGATGTCTTTGGTAGTAAAATTAGAGGAACATTTCACTGATGTCGAAAACATTCAGAACATTTTCCAGGAAAAAAAAACCAATCACACTTCGCCATGAAATCTACACCAAACGCTAAAAAGAATAGCTTCTTTGCTGAAGATGACTTTTCGATAAAATTCAAGGTTTTTCTTCAAATCTTTGAAGAGCGAAATGTTACTTCAAATAACTTATTTAATCTTGCAATCTTTTCATTTTTATCAACCAATGTTGCAATAGTTTTTTGTATGAAATCCTAAATTTTAAGCTTAAATTTTGAATCACAGCCACATTATAACTATTAACAACTGTACAAAGTGAAAACACGTTTGTGCATTTTAGCGTCAAAGTTAAAAAATCTCTCATATCTGCAGAATAAAAAAACAGAATAACTTTTTCTTAAAAAAAGTGAAAAGCCAATCCCTCAAACAGACAGTAAAAAATTTCAATGCATTACATTCTTCCGCCAACTGCTAAAACATTACTCTTTCCTGCAAAGCACTTTTATCCTTTATCACAATTTGACAAAATGGCTTCTGCCATATGCGGTTGGAACACACAAAATATATATAGCCTCTCCGTACATGCTGCAGACTAACCACCTGATAATGAGAAGAAATTTAAGCCAATTTTTCTCCATCATCGTTATGAAGACGCATAATGTAGCTAGTTTGTTCTGCGATTTCGCTCGACCCCATCAGAGTGTGTTCTGCAGTCTCCTAGTCGACTTTGTCCTCAAAAAGCTGCGGGTAAATAAGTCATAAACCCCAGGGTCACCCTTTTTTATTTGTATTTCTTGGATTTTTGTGTGATCCTATGGTGAGCCATGCATTTTTAACCTCCCCCCCAAGCTTAAAAATGTTTATATTCATAAGTAATGGACGAAGGGACATTCTTTGTAGCTCGTCTCATCTCCACCATGTGCCTCTTTGAGGATAATTGAATAAATCATCATGTAATGTGGTTTAAATAATATTTTCTCAAATATTAAGACTAAAGATTTCCTGACTCCTTGAAACCTGATACTACACCAGACGTGGTCTGCTCTCACACTTTGTTGCTTTGCCATTTAAAGTGATAGCTAATGTAAATGAACCGGATATTGACCGCGCGTCAAATAAGGATATCCCAGATGATTTCTTTGGATCGTATGAACGAAAACACAGGTAGGCGATATGCACTTCTTGAGAATAATAATGAGGCAGGTAATATCCCCGAAAAAATTGAATAAATGACATTCCATCTAATAAAAAACGTGATCGGAATATTTTTACTTTTTTTTGCTGTTGGCCTTTGGTGAATACATAGATGAGTTCAGTCGGAAGGACCTTCGTTTATCGTTTATACTCTCCCAGGAAATATTCGCAGTATTTCTTTCTTGAACTGTTGACTTTGAAGGAAAACCAGAAAAAGTTCATGCTGGATTTTTTTTTATTCAACCAGGATGATGGGGTTGACCGGTTAAATGGAATCATTTTTTTTTTAAGTCTTCACAGGAGGAAACAAGCTTTTTCCTTTTTTCTTTTTTTATTTCTTGACAACAACAAATTTGATGTTTGACACTTTTTGATTTTCTTTGTTGTTGTTCGTTTTTCACAAATAAACAAGTATCAATTTGAATACTGTTTGACCCTTACTTCTTGGCCTTCCTGGACCTTTTTTAAGATGATACAGACAGGAATGGCAGCAGTATAGTGAATTCCTCTAAAATCTTCAGGATTGTTATTATGCTTCAAGAAAGATTCTTAGATTTAAGGAGCAATTGCTTTGGTATTCAATTTTGTGTAAAATCTTCTTCTTTCAATTTAGGCTGTAGTTTGTTATACAAATGGACTCAACTTAAATATGCACACACTTAAGGATGGTATGACTTAAATCAGTTTTTATGAGTTTTTCATAAACACGTAGGTGATGTTTGATTTTACTAAAATATCAACATTTTTATTTTCCCTAACAAGAAACCATTACTTCCACTTAAGAGCAACATAGAATCAATAGGAAATTTATAAGGAAAGCAAAGCAAAAGCAAAAGAGCTTTATGAATTTCCTGCAAAACGAAGAGGATTCCATGGAAAAAATCGCTTATTTGTCAGTGATTCACTGTAACCTTCAAGTTCAAGGCTTGTATGAATTGTGGAGAATGTTTTCAATTTAGTAGTCTGAATATTTGAACTATGAAAATACCAAAGAACCACATGTTTTGGTGAAAATAGTTCATCAGTTCCTGATTCTAAGTATGTAGATGTTCAAAAGAATCTGTACTTGCTGGAAACGAGCCCATTTACGAGTATAAAGATTTTAGAAGACATACAAGGATTTTATTCTAATGAAAGTTGCTTTGGTGATATAAATGGAAGTTTATATCGGCTTCTTCCAGCGGGCTCGATTTCTAGCTAGCTGTCTCTAAGTTGGTTGAGGGCCTCTTCCACCTGGGTGCGCCACCTGTTGTGAAGGCCTTTGCTTCTCAATTGCCTTCTTAGTCCAAAGAAACAGCGATTTGCAGGAAGAGTAATTCTTCGTTTGAACTCAGCACTGGTATCGTTCACGGAGCTTATAGCGTAGCCTCTTACAACCTCTAAATTAAAGCTGTCTATAGTGATGTTCTAACCGAGACGTCGTCGGTGTTGGGTGTTTTTTTTTTTTTTTGTTGACAGCATATATTCGGTCAGCAGCAATATAATCGAAAACTACATTAAAGGGATTGAGAAATATCATAAACGCATACACAAGAGTTGATCTCCATAAAGGAAGTAATACGAGAATAGAACATTGTCTAGTAAGGATGGAAATTGAAAATGTAAACGCCGCAGTGGTCGGAACGGATATATCAGACCATTATACATTGTTCTGTGGGGTGACAAATAATTGCACTGATAATGACGAAGCTCAAAAAACAAGATGTTTTGTTAACGATAACCTCTTTAATCAATACATAAGAAGGGTTGATTGGGATAATGTTATTGAAAATATTAGCAATGCGAATGATTTGTATGGAAAATTTGGACGCATTTTTTAAATTGCATATCAAAACTCAACACAGGAAGCACAAATAAAGAGGCGAAATGCTGCAAACCCATGGATAGACCCAGAAATACGATATTTATGTAAGAAAAAGGACATTTTATATAGGAGATGGAAAAATAACCGGAGATGTCTTCAATATGAAGCTGAATACAAGAATGCAAAAGACATCGTAATTTTGTTAACAAAAGAATTGAAAAACTAAACAAAATTTGTATCGTGAAAAGTTTTCCAAATTTTGAAGGAATCCAAAGAAAGCATGGAGTTTGATAAACTAAATATTAGGGCGAACGACCAAAAATTTGGATGAAACTTTACAAGGAAACTTTGGGGATACCGACATAAACAGACTTGCTAGTAAATTTGCTCTCAGTTTCATAAATGAAATAGATGATGTTGAACACTCATGTAACATGAAGATTTTTCATACAGAAATACAGAATTCTGAACAGTCCTTCTTTATGGGACCTGTCACGAGAGATGAGACTATGAAGATCCTTATGAAACTAAGACCAAATAAATCACCAGGACTTGATGGAATTCGGGCAAAAGACCTCAAGGCAAATGCAGAAGCAGTAACTCCAATTCCAAAACGTATCGTAAATTTAAGCGTGCAGGAAGCACGTGTACCGGATGACTTTAAAGTAGCAATAGTTCGGCCAGACGTTCTAAACTATAGAATCGTCTCAATCCTCCCTTCTGTCGATAAAATACTTGAACAAGTAATGGCAGATCGGCTTCAAAACTGTATAAACAAATACTTAATAGTAAATAGGAATCAATATGGCTTTACGAAAAATAAAAATACAAGCAAACTTCTTGCTGAATTCGCCAATGTCATCACTGAAAATCTCAACAGAAACTATCATAATCTTGTTATCTTTATCGACTTTAAGAAAGCTTTTGATATACTTTAAAACACGAAAAACTTTTCGAAATGCTTCAGAAAATTGGGATTAGAGGACATATTTTGGAATGGTTCAAAAGCTATTTGGAAACCCTGAACACATATAGTCAACAAAAATATCTAAGTTACGGTGTTCCCCAAGGCTCTATTTTGGGCGCAATACTTTTCATTATTTATTCAAATCAAATATTATCAGTTTTTAAAAAAGTATAGGATATGCATTTGCGGATGATATAGCAATAATAGGGGGCCATAGAAAACTAGAAATAGCAACCACAATCCCCGACTAACAATTTAACTTGTATAAGGTTCTATACAAGCTATTTTCAGACTGCTATATAAATAGTAAAAGGCCTTATCCAAATTATTTTGGCGCATTTACCCAAGCTAATTAACTGCCATAAGACTTTTGTTTACAGGTCTTATAGCAGCAAATAGCTTTTCATGAACTGCTGTTAGCTTGGCTGAACAAGCTATAGCTTGCATTGGATGTTTATATAAGGCCTTACGAAAGCCATTTTGACAGCTATTGCCAATAGCTTGCCTTGTATGTTTATATAAGGCCTTACTCAAATTTATTTTGCATAATCAATCCATCGAGAAAAAAAATTTTTTTAGCAAAGTTGATTCTGAAATAAAAAAAATATATTTTTCTTATCGGTTTTTTATTTTATTTTTCTGATGTTGCATTTTTTATTGCATTTTATTTTATTGTATTTTTTTCTCCTCAGTTAGCTTCCAAAACCTTTTTTTCTGTATTCTGCAATGAGTCAATTGATAGTTTAATTATAAACCTGAAAGGTTTTTTTAACCTGGGATTTGGACTCCATTTCTTCCTCGTACCAGTCTAGCACTCTACCAGAATTGTTTCTCTGTTTTTTCTCACTTGTCTTTGGTAGGTTCAAGATCTTTTAAATTTTTGCCATGAGTTATTCATTTTTAAGTTTAGCTAAAAAGTTCATTTTTACTGTAAGCATATATTTTCTGTTTTATGATGTTCAATGGGGACTTAGGGGACGTCGAGAGCTTTGTAGCAGCTATTATTTTAAACATTTTCAGTAAACAACTTTGGAAGGCCTTATACAAGCCATTTATAACTTATTTTTTCAACCCTTGTATAGGGCTTGTGTAACTTATATTTTAAGGCCTTATAACAACTATATGTTTAAAATAGAAGAGAACGTGGTTTTCCTGAAACACCAAGATTCCGAAACTCCTACGGTAGACAACAACTATCTGTTATGGTTCCAAATGTTTTCAACAGTCTTCCCAGGGAACTACTGAACATCACTCTGTAAATATTTGTATATTGTAAATAACTTATAAATTTATTAAAATATAAATAAAAATGAAATTGAATTAGTCTTGCCCTCATGCTTCATTCACCGTTAAACCCATCTTCTTAGCTTCCTTCTCAATACTCTTGAAAGCATCACTAACATCATGCTTTGTTCGTACGATTATGTCAGTACCGTCGGCGTAAGCAAGTAGTTGGACGGACTTTTGAAGAATTGTAACTCTACTGCTGACGTGAGAGTTTTGCACAATTTTTTCAAAAACGATGTTGAAGAGGTCGCATGGCAGCGCGTTGCCTTGTCCAAAACTGACCTGGATGATAGAGCAGCGTGCATTGTCCATATAGTCATCCTGCACAAATGAACGAGTTTGGGAGGGTTGCTAAAACCAGTCATTGCTCTATACAGCTCCTCTCTACTATTGTCAAACGCGGCCTTAAAATTGACAAAAAGGTGGTGGGTATCGATTTGGAACTCCTTGATTTTTTCCAAGATCTGCCGTTGTGCGAATATTTGGTCGATGGTGGACTTCCCTTGGCCTAAGGCCACACTGATATGGACCTATCAGATTGTTGACGAATGGCTTCAGAAATTCACAAAGTACGGCGGAGAAGATCTTGCATGCGATGTTATGAAGACTGATTCCTCTGTAGTTAGTGCAGTCCAGAGGATCATCTTTCTTGAGGATCGAGCAAACAATGCTGAGGTTCCTTCTTCGGGCATGCGTTCCTCGGACCATATATTGCAGCCGCTTTGAATAGCTCAACCGCAAGGCCATCGGCATTATTGGACTTAAGCTTAGATATAGCTATCTTCACTTCGTCGAGATTCAGGTGGGTGGAATTATTGGCGTACGTCGTCCAGGTTGAATGGTGCAATCTGCATGGCAGCGGGATTTGGATCGTCATCGCCGTTTTACAATTTGCAGAAATCAAAATCCTCAGCACCGAGTGTGATTCTACCTCGATGTTTCCCTGATCGTCCTTGCTGACTTTGGCTCAGCAAGACGAATTTTTTATAAACATGCTTGATATAAGAATATCATTAGATCAACTTGTTTCATTTTTAAGACATGTTTTAGTTCACAATGAGATGTTATATTAATTCTCTGATATTTTTTTAAAATTCTTCCCTAAAACTAGTCCGGAAAGAGAATGCATTTAATAGAACATAATGGTTAAAATAGAGGCATGTGGCATGTTTCTTCTAACCAGTTTCCAGGTTGTGGCCAAGTTCAATTGTTAGGTATCTTTTTTGTCCATTATAGAGATCAACGAGAGTCCATTAATATAATCGCGACCCTGAAGCGAACAATCTTACCTTTTAAAATAGAAATTGACCGTTTTCTGAACAGTTTGTACATTTTTTCAACCTACCTGCCAGATCTTTATATCCTCATAAATTGCATACAATATTTATATTCTATAAGTCATTCTTTCAATAATCCAGCAATTTATCTTTAAGAAAACTCTTCGTCGACTATAAAACTTAAAAGCACGTCCCATATCGTTCGGACAAAAATTCACTTTCTCAACATTATAGCTTGTCCTCCATATAACATATAAAACCAACCACAGCCTGGTGATATTACGCACTCTTGGAATATTCAATGGAATTCGATTTCAACGGCCGACAATCAAAGCACGTTCTAGAGCAATTCGGAATACCTTTCTCCTTCAATCATCTCTCCTTCACCTCACAACAAAAAAAAACTGTACATACATATTTCAGGAAGAAACAACAAGGAACATTTTAAAACGTTCTTAAAGAATCTTAAAAGTATTTATTAGCCATATTTGTCTGCGATAGCGATTCTCATAACCATCTTTCATTGCCTATGAACCACATGAGCTGAGCACACACATACAACTATAGGTACTCATATGCACCACAGCTGCAAAGTTAGACACACTTCGTGGCAAGTTCAAGCACTTAAACAATTCTTCGGGAAATTACCCAACCACCGGCACCGTTTCCTACCACCACTACCGACACCACATTTTCTAACACATGATGCAACTATCGGAGTGGAAACAGTATGCAGAATGAGAATCATAAGCAGAAGAACTTGGGGAGCAGCTACTGGTAGCTAGCTAGGTATACCTACCTAACCTATCCTACCTTCGGCTCCAGAACCTTTGTTTTGTCGCTTTTTTTTCATGCAATTCCTAAAACTACCTGCCTTCTTGGGTATAAGCCTTTCCTTCGAAAATGTAGTCCTTTCTCGTCGTCTAGGGAATTTATGAACATCTTTTGAATTGTCACCCCCGCACCACCAATCACATGCACACGTTTATAGAAGATATACATTCCTTGCAAGGAGGCCCTAGGGCGCGCTAGCATGCCTTGCAATTGAAAATACCTGTGTAGGGCCAACAAAAAATCTCTTGGCGGAGGAAGAAGCTCGCCTTCATTCGTCCTTGGAGCAATTCCTTTAATACTCCCCATGCAGCACATCTCGTATATCTCCTCCCACATACGCCACACTGATGCTGCTGCTCCTACTCCTATACTGCATCGTCTTAAAAGGCTTTTCGTGTGCATTGCGCTATGAATGAATGAGTGCACATAGTTCACAACATGGGTATTCCAAAGGCGCATACAAGACGACTTGCAGTTTTGTTACAACATTTGGTGCAACTTCTTCACCAAGAAGAAGAAGCAAAGCAAAAAAAAGAGGATAAATTCCAAGGTAAATGTGAAAATATTCTATTGCAGGAATTCTCTTCCACCAACATATCTAGTGACATCACCCGAACAACGTGCTATGCTATAAGTATACACAACCAGCAGGCGTGGAATACCCTGAGGACACATTTCAAGGTGATTTCACAATCTTAGGGAAACAGAGCGAGAGAGAGCGAGAAATTTTATACCAACGACGACGACGTAGTGAAATGGGAATGAAAATGAAAATGCATACCCAACCCATGCCCATGGTCCTTTTGGACTTACTCAACTCGACTCAACTCAACTCATACAAAAACATTATACACAACAAGATTTTTGCAAGCGAGTGCAGTTTTATTATGCAAATTGGTAAATGGCCTGTGAAGTGGACGACGACGACGACGACGAAGAGGACGACACCAGGCGGTGATGCATGTAAATAAATTGGAAAACATTGCTATGTGTGTATGGAGGATACACTTAACCACCAAAGGCTAAGAAACACAACAAGACTGTTTTTTTTTACAATCTACCCACCCAAGGAAAAATAAAAATAAATTCTATTAGAACACAAAATAAAAAGAAAAGGCTGAAAAAGACAACCCTGAGGCATGCTAGCGTTACTATGGCTTTTAGCATGATTGGATGTTGGGTAATATTTGATGAAAAGCTCAACAAAATGGCTAAAATGGCCTGCGGGATCAAATGACTGTAGCTCTGAGAGTAGAAAATGAGACCAAGTATAGAAGTGTGTTGGTATAGGTACTGCACACAAATGATGACGGTGTTTGATTAATAGAAAATTTTCTAAAGATTTCTCGAAGTGCCTGATGGTTAAACATGACCTATATTGGGGCAAAGCAATTTGTATGCATAGGGAAATATTTTCCTAAGGAATTGAATTCACTTGCAAACGATTGAATTTTCTTTTTTGACTACGAGCATGAGCCAATTGCGTTGAAGGTTGTTTGTTGTAAGGTGGGATCAATGAAAAGAGATTAAACTTAAAAATACTCTAAAGATTACGAGAGAAAGTTAATTTCGGTGAAGAGATTTCTTTGTGATTCAAGAGTACTACATAATTTCATTATATTAGTGTTTAAGAAAATGCAATCACTTTTATTAGAGCAATCTAAGCGAGTTTTTAACTAAGAAAACTCATTGTAAAGTTTTTCAATGGAAAGATTTTTTTCTAAGAAAAAGAATGCAGAGGTTTGGATAACTTATACTTGAATTCCCTTAAAATATTAAGAATTCTTGAACGTGGAGCGAGGATAGCTTCAAAGATGTTTTTTCTGGGATTATCAAAAGATATAATAGTCCAGGAAAATTAGACTTTCACTTCGAAAAAAAATGTGAAGTCTTAAGCATTTGATAAAATGTACTGTCAGCCGGGGCTTACATTTTTAAGGGGTGGAAAGGGGATACAAATCTGTTTTTCTTTCTTATCTCTCTAAAACTATCAGATTCTTATATGCGAAGGTAAATATTGCAGGTTCACTTTGTGAAAATAAAACGATGTGTAAGAACCACCTGGCTTTTAGTGTTTGACTTAGTGACTAATAAGGCGAGAGCTAGGATTTCTATGTAAAAGCATATTTTTTTTTAAAAGATTCGAAGTAAACGAAGAAAATAGTTTTTCAAATCAGGAAATTTTCATTAAAATGGTATTCAATCGTTTGTGCATATTTTTGGATATTTTACTTTTTGGTCATATTTTCATGTAGGTAATTTTAGAATAATCTTATATAATAAAATTTTACTTCGATGAAAAAGATGTAATAAAATTTTAACTTTCACTGCTAACTTCCAAAGTATCTCTTTCAGGCAATGTAGATGTTTTTGTTACGGAAAAGGTTTTTGACAAAAATTGGTACTCTGTTAAATTTTAATAATATTTTCATGAAAGAAACCAAAATTGTCGAAAAAGTATGGAGCGGTGTGGTGGAAACATTCTTGATTTTCTTTTTTTTTTTGCTAACATCTAACTTATGTCAACCTGGTATTTAATCACCCAAAAAAATTTCTTCTCACGGAAGTTTTGTGGTACCTTTCATTTTAAAACCTTTAACAACATTGTGTACACTTTCAATAGTAATTTAATGTAATTTTCGAATAACTGGTAGTTTCCGAGCCATTAGTGAAAAACTCATTTCATTTTTATGCATTTTGTTGATACTTGGAAGAGCAATTGGGCAACAATTTGGGACAAATATTAATAATTAGCAGCTTTGGTAAATATTTGGAACAAAGTTAGGATCTGCAGTTTCGTCTCAACAGCTGATTTCAGTTCCCAGCAGTAAAAATAAATTATGTAAAAATCTGTGTCATGTTTTCCTGGCAGGCATTTGGGAAATTAGTACCATCAACCCGGGTGACTTTAGCCTGGTTGGATGACTTTGGCTTTTGAATGGATACTTTTTGAAAAAATTGTTTAAACATGAAGGAATTGTAAAATTTTTTGTCGACTTCTTTGTAAATTTTTAAAATTGAATGAATTAAAATATGATCATACTAGCTTCAGGTAATTAAAATAAGAAAATAAAATATACTAAAATTTATTTTTCTTAAAAATGTTTAAAAAAAAAAATCACCTAAAAATGTTGGATGGTTTCAAGAAGTTGCAGAAATATGATTACAAAATGACTTAACTTCGATATATGTATTGTTTTGCAAATCTAATTCCCTCAATTTTACCTTTGTAACTATTTAATAAAAAATTAATTTTAATTTTTTATAAAAAATGCCAAATGGTGGGGTGACTTTGGCATGCATTTTGGGTGACTTTGGCTGGGCGGCCGAAGTCACCATCTTAAATATTGCACTCAAAAACTTCAATTTCTATCATGTTTTGTGGCACAGCAACAGAAAAATTGTTGCCTGTAGACGTAGTTTATAAGGCCAAAAATCTTTATAACAACTGGATGGAAGGTGGTCCGGCTCTGAACCTTTGGCACCTCATATATGGGAAATTTGATATTTTAGAATGTCATCTAATTGGTCAGTAGTTGGTCAAGAAAGGTCAACTAGTCCTAGAAATTGGTCAGGCCTTGATAACTAGTTATAAAGACTTAAAGTTTCTCAAGGTCACTCAAGGTCACGCGTGATTTTTGGCACCTCATTTATGGGAAATTTACAAAAAAAAGATGCCATCTGAAAGATTTGTGGATAGTGATAAAAGGTCAACTATTTTCAGTAATTGGTCAGCTATAGTTTTTTTTCTATGAATTTTCAAAAATCGTTTCAAGGTCACAAAAAAAACTTTTGGCACCTCATTTGGGTCATTTCAAATAAACAAGTATGCCATTTGAAAGGCCATTTCACGGTCATAAAAGGTCAGCTATTTTCAGAAATTGGTCAGGCATAGTTTTTTTTTAATGAATTTTTAATTTATTTAAAAAAAAATTTCAAGGTCATAGCGATTTTTGGCACCTCATTTATGGGAAATTTGCAAAAAATATATACCATCTGAAAGATCTCTAGATCTATATAAAAGGTCAGCTATTTTCAATAATTGGTCAGCGATAGATTTTTTTTAATAATTTTTTTTTTAATTTCAAGGTCATAGCGATTTTTGGCACCTCATTTATGGGAAATTTGGGAAAATTGCATACATTCTGAAGGATCTCTTGATCTATATAAAAGGTCAGCTAGTTTTAGTAATTGGTCAGCCATAGATTTTTTTTAATGAATTTTTGAATTTTTGTTCAAGGTCATAGCGATTTTTGGCACCTCATTTATGGGAAATTTGGGAAAATTGCATGCCATCTGAAACATCTCTAGATCTATATAAAAGGTCAGCTAGTTTCAGTAATTGGTCAGCGATAGATTATTTTTTACGATTTAAACAAAAAAAAAAAAATTCAAGGTCACGAACGATTTTTGGCACCTCATTTGGGTAATTTTCCAAAAAAAAATATACTATGTGATAGGTTACTCGGTCATCATAAAAGGTCAGTTAGATTCAGTAATTGGTCAGTCATATTTTTTTTTTATTAATTCTTAAAGTATTTGTATGTAGGTCACAGTATAGATAGATTCGGGTAATTTAAAATTTTTTTAAATAGATATAGATCCAATAGATTCTGAGAAAATCATGGTGGATTAAATTTTGTCAAAAAATTTATTAAAATTTCCATAATCGATGGGTACGATTTGAGTTTGGCTGCATCTCTTCTTTAAGAAACCAAGTTTTTGAGGTGCCGGGGTAAGGGAATGACCGCCATCTTGAAAAAGAAAGTGTTTGGTTTAATCCACCATGATTTTCTCAGAATCTATTGGATCTATATCTATTTAAAAAGTTTTTAAATTACCCGAATCTATCTATACTGTGACCTACATACAAATACTTTAAGAATTAATAAAAAAAAAAAAATATGACTGACCAATTACTGAATCTAACTGACCTTTTATGATGACCGAGTAACCTATCACATAGTATATTTTTTTTTGGAAAATTACCCAAATGAGGTGCCAAAAATCGTTCGTGACCTTGAATTTTTTTTTTTTTTTTAAATCGTAAAAAATAATCTATCGCTGACCAATTACTGAAACTAGCTGACCTTTTATATGGATCTAGAGATGTTTCAGATGGCATGCAATTTTCCCAAATTTCCCATAAATGAGGTGCCAAAAATCGCTATGACCTTGAACAAAAATTCAAAAATTCATTAAAAAAAATCTATGGCTGACCAATTACTAAAACTAGCTGACCTTTTATATAGATCAAGAGATCCTTCAGAATGTATGCAATTTTCCCAAATTTCCCATAAATGAGGTGCCAAAAATCGCTATGACCTTGAAATTAAAAAAAAAATTATTAAAAAAAATCTATCGCTGACCAATTATTGAAAATAGCTGACCTTTTATATAGATCTAGAGATCTTTCAGATGGTATATATTTTTTGCAAATTTCCCATAAATGAGGTGCCAAAAATCGCTATGACCTTGAAATTTTTTTTAAATAAATTAAAAATTCATTAAAAAAAAACTATGCCTGACCAATTTCTGAAAATAGCTGACCTTTTATGACCGTGAAATGGCCTTTCAAATGGCATACTTGTTTATTTGAAATGACCCAAATGAGGTGCCAAAAGTTTTTTTTGTGACCTTGAAACGATTTTTGAAAATTCATAGAAAAAAAACTATAGCTGACCAATTACTGAAAATAGTTGACCTTTTATCACTATCCACAAATCTTTCAGATGGCATCTTTTTTTTGTAAATTTCCCATAAATGAGGTGCCAAAAATCACGCGTGACCTTGAGTGACCTTGAGAAACTTTAAGTCTTTATAACTAGTTATCAAGGGCTGACCAATTTCTAGGACTAGTTGACCTTTCTTGACCAATTACTGACCAATTAGAAGACATTCTAAAATATCAAATTTCCCATATATGAGGTGCCAAAGGTTCAGAGCCAGGTGGTCCACCTGAAGATCGATATAATGCTACATCACATGGTTGGTTTGACAACAGTGATTTCTGATTGGCTTCAAACTTTATATATTCAACACACCCGAAAGTTAACTGGTCCAAAAGCAATCAATGCTGACAATCTTGACAGCCATTTCTGGGAAGATATTATCAAACTAGCTGAAGAAAATTATGTTAGGTTTATTGGTCTTCTCCCCAATTGCACTCATATATCACAACCACTAGATGTGGTCTTCTTTCGACCTTTAAAAACTTATCTTAACTGATCTTAACAACTTACAAACTGGCGAACCCAAGAAACGAAACAGTGCCAAAAGAAGTATTTCCTAGGCTTCAAAAAAAAGTCTGGGATAGCTTAATTGAAAACGATAAAACGATAAGGCGAAGAAAAATTTCATATCTGTCTTCCGGGCAACTGGAATTTATCCATGCGATAGGCAACAAGTTTTAGCTAAACTGAAAAAAAAACAGATTCAAGAATACCTGAAGATAACACATCAGCAACATGTTGACCCTTGGTGATTCAGCATTGGGCTTTATGAAGAGCCTTCGGAACCCAAATACCTCGAGCACAAAGCTTAGAAAGAAAAAGGTTAACTCTGAACCTATTGCTAGTGCCACTATGACAGACTTCACCTACACGCCGAGCGTTTTAGCAGAATCTCCCAATGTAGAAGGATCTAAGGACGACAATGAAGAGATGTCCACTGATAAAGCTGGTCCACCAGAAGTATGTCGCAACCACAAGCCAAGACGCCGCAAATGTCATCGTTTTATCAGACTCATCAACTAATAGTAATACCTTAAACTCACTTATGGCCTTGGAAGACTCAGATAGTGTTGACCTTGCTGCTTGGCAAGAGCAACAAACCATAAGTGACAAAGAAACATCGTAGAGAGCGATCTCATTCTGTCTCATTCTTACGAAGAGGTGCTGGATACAGCTTTATATATCCAGAAAAAAAGACGTTGCACAGTTGAACAAGAGTGATCTGAAGAAAAAACTTCCTGTTCTAACAGTAGATCGCCGATCTTTCCATGGATATGAAAATTTAAATTAATATTTATCAGTATTTAAAAAAAAATATAAAAAACACAAAACTCAGCGTAAATCATTTAGCAATAATACCTTTTATATTAAAAAAAATTGCTTCTTTCATTTGGGTTGGGTGAGATTGATTTGCTGCTTGTAGTTTATAGGAAAATGACTAAAACGTCCCCCGGCCAAACTCACCCTTAATGGTAGGGTGACTTTGGCCACCCATATGTTAGCATCTATATATAAAACTACTCCATAGTATTGTCCAAGACTTATCATACCTATAGTGGTGTTAGTCAAGTAGGTAAAAATGTAGAAATCTTCATTGAAAAAAAAAAGTATTGCAAAAAATCACATTTTAATATGAAAAAGTGCCAAAGTCACCCGGGTTGACGGTACCTACCTTATTTAGATAAAATTTTGATTATATTTTTAACTTTTATTTTTGGATTTTTAATTACATAAAAGTCCGAGCCCTGCGTGATGACTAATAATAAATGACTATTGACGATCGATAAGAGCATTGAATTTTGAAAACAATAACAGTTTCAATTTTCATTTTATAAAAACCGTTATAGATAATGCCTTCTTCTTATAGAATTATGTAAGAAAAAATAAAAAAAAAAAATACAAGTTAACATTCTAGGAGGATTAGGTGTCGGGCATCTATAGTCAGGCTAAAAAACTTTTCCCTTCGAATTTCTCGCCAATCTTCAGGTACGCGTCAATCCAGGACTTTCACCCTTCTTATACGAATACTCCATCAATCAGAATTCAATACTTATACCAAAATAGATTTGAATTGCAGTAACAAACACCATTTTCCTTTACTTTACTTTAACTTTTTTGACGTCCCAAAATCCAAAGCAAGACGCCCATCAAAAAAAAACTTTAAAATACATAAAAAAAAAACTAAATAAACAAATCTTCAACAAACTGGAAAACTCATTAATTGTTCTTTGCCGAACCAATATTTTGCAAACGATAATAGAAGCAAAATATTGCAGGACGTTATGGTGCCGAAGAAAACTTCAACTTTTATAGCTACTAGAGAAGTACCTACCAACCATGAAAGCACACCAAACAAGACGTATTGTCAGGTTTTTTTTCCAGTGAAAACTGTCTATTAATACATACATCCATACATAAACATCCGACTCTGACGAAAGCTGCGAAACAACTCATGAAGTTTGCCTTCTTGAACTTTTAAGACTTCGACAGAACAAAAAATGAAGAAGAAAACAAGACCTCATCCTGCCCCTGCACTGGCATCTTCGTCGCTTTCCTTAAAGAAATTTGTCGATAACAGGAAGCGTCCAACTGCAAGAAACAAACATCTTTTAAGGGTGGCAGTGTTTATCCAACAAAAAAAAAAAAATCATCCTATTATTTTCAGTGTGGATGTGGGGGGGGGGGGCAGGGGAATGTGAATTGTGATCTTAGCCCAAAACCTATTTAACTTCCTTGAATGTGTGTGTCTGTTTCTCTTGGTCGACATATTTTCCGTAAACAAATTTTAATTTATCGTTAAATATCGAACTTGTGTACAGTCCATAATTTTCAAAAAATGGCGGTGTTGTAGTTTCTGGAGAAATTTTCCCAAAGTGATGCAACTTGTGTAAAATTCACTTCAAGAATATGGTTAAATGCAAAAAAGTTTCCCTTCTCGAGTGTTCGTGTATCTGACGGAACGAAAAAGAACGTCGATAACACAGACAGACGGATGGCAAAAAAGGTTGGAAACACTTTGAAGTATGTTCACTATCGACGAAGGCGCCTAGAAGTTTAAGTTTCTTTCGTTTTTTACTCAGCATCGGAAGACGACGCCGCCTGAGACAGGGATTAATTAATTCCCTGATACCTATTAACATGAAAACATGCCCGGTGCCCGGAAAATGTTCTTTGAAGCGATTTCTTGCAAACCCAGCTTCCTCTCGATGTGGCCCAAGCCGCCCATTGATGGTCGAAAAGAGAGACGTGATGGCTGCACCCGAGATGAATGAGCTAAGGATATGCCTGTGCACTTAGCCACGAGTTGAAGGTTCGAGTTCGGGTGTGGATTCGGTTTCCTCGGATGCATCCATCAGTCTCTGTTGCTTGTGGGTTATTCTTCGATTCGATGTTATGGCCAAGTATTTCGCAATTTTGATGGTTTTCAATGCCTTCCTTAGGGGTTTGTTGTTTGTGTTGTATGGCTATGCGGACGGAATGGACCCGTTTTATGTTTAGTTGGCAGGAAGAACCCAAAAACTGCTGTTGTGGTTAGAAAATTTGTACTGAACTCCTCCTCAATAGTCCACAGGATGCAAATAAGGGTAAAAATGTGTATCGAGGAGGGATAGCTAGAGGTGGATAGAGAGTGATTCTAGGATTACCATCGTGCGTAGATGTATGGATGTATATGGTTATTGAGTAATTACTATGGTAGAGAAGTTGTTTTCTGGTTTGTGTACAGTTAGGTGTGCTACAAAATATATTTATACCAACAACAACACCAGCAAATCAAGAAGAAGAGTAATGACTTACAACTTCGTATGTAGCAAAAAGGAATATTGTGGTATTGTAAAGTTTTTCGGAATTGGTCAACAATATGCAAATGAAGAGATGGTTTATATGTATTGTAAAAAGGGAGATCCATGAGTACACATTTGCAGAAAGAGCATATTGCTAGGATTCAATTATAAGGTAACGTTCAATGTATATGTGTACCCACCACGGCCACCCATTCTCACCCTCACTCCCACACTCTCTATCTCATTCATTGCTTGTTCTGTCTCTTCTAGGACGAATTTGTAAACTTTGTTGCAAAAGTGCAATAATTGGAAAAGCAAAGTTTTGTGTGATTTCTCTATGAATTGCACTTAAGTGTGATGCGGTAGAAGGTTTTATGGGATTTACATTGAGAAATAAATAATTGAAAATGCATACATCGAGACAAAATGGCTTTGGGATTGACTTTTTCAAACTAGAAATGGAAATAGTAGGTTAACAAGTTCAAATTCAAATTCGACTCCAAGGACCAATTTGTTGCTTTTGAATTTTTTTTTTCATTTGCTTACCTATATTTAAATAAATTTAGAAACACAAATTATGGATTTTAATAGAACAAGATTTATTATCTTCAAGGAAGATTATGTTTGGTTTCACAACTGGGGATTCATATTCTTAACAAAGAATTAGGAAATGGTTTCTTCAAACTTTGAGAATACTATAACCTGCCGTAAAAAAAGTTGTATTCCTTATTGATGATGATTAAACAGTGATAAAAATCTTAAAAGCTTAATAAAATGAAAAAGTAAAAAGATAAATATATTAACAAAAATACGATCTATTTGTTGTTTTATGAAAAGAACTCCTTGGAAAGTGTGAACTTAAAGTTTTAACAACAGCCAGTGCCTTTAACTATTTTTTAAGTGGAGGATTGGACACTCCCATTAACCTACCGCTATATTTTTTCGTATCCACTCTTAAAATAAACACTTTATTTTTCGTTGCTAAAATGGCAGGGATTCTAAGTTTTGATAGCAAAAATAATTTGTTTTAATGTTTTGAATTATTCTCAAACTATAATTATAACAACATGATTACGATATACTAATACTTATGGAGGGCTCAAAGCTGAACCGAACAAAGTCAGAAATAAAAATTCGAAGATAATGAGAGGTTTAGTCAATAAACTGCCATTAATTAATGAATATTTTACTTTTAAAAATGACAAATCTAAAGTTTACTCTCTTAACTAAACTATTATTACGGTCTTCTTTTAAAAAAATGAAAAACTTGAGTTGAAACATATTCACAAACATTTGCAAACAAAATAAATAATTATGATTTGGTTCGGTATACAGCTGTGAGCCCTCCATATAGTATACTAGACTGTTTCAAACAAAAATTTCTAAAGTTCTTTGGTGTACTGAACTCGAATCGGAGTACAGAAATATTCTATTACAGTTTTGAGATATTGCCTTTCGAAAATTGAAAGATATAAGTTTTTTCGCTGTTTCCGAGGCTATATTCAAGTGTGAAGTAATTTGTTTTAGCAATATTTGCACCGCTTCTGAAAGAATTTAAATTCTCCTTGTTAATTCTGTTTGAATATCTCAATCATCTTTTTTCTTCTCCGAAAAATCTTGTTGGTCACAGAAATTTAGCTAGCCAGTAAGTTTATTTATGAAATAATATGCCAACACCAATATGATGTAAGCTTCAGTTGAAGTAAAAAACTAAAGATTTCTCAGAGAAGAAAAAAGATATTGACAAGATTTAAACATAATTTAAAGAAGAAATTTAGTTGCTTTAGAAAATTTTGTGGAATTGAATTAGCTCACGTTTAAACATTACATCGAAAACAGCTAAAAAAAAAACTTTTTCAATTTTCCACACGGCAATATCTTACAAACTTAACGTAATAGAATATTTCTGACTTGTGATTCGAGTTTAGCAAGCCAAAAGCCTTTGCAAAAGAATACTTTGGTTTCTGTTTCAAAAACATTTCTGACAAGTAATTTAGCCCAGAAAAATAAGACAAAAAAATGGCACAACTACGGAAAAATTCCGAAAAAGCTGAATTTTGGTAGAGAGCTTTGTTTTGACGTCTTAAGCATTTCCTGAAAAGGTCCGTAAATTTGGGCTGGGGCTTAATTTTTTAGGGGGGGTTAAAGGGGATAAAATTTAGTTTTTTCTTAATTTCTCGAAAACTATAAGTTTTTTTTTTAAATGTAAAGGTTCAAATTGTAGCTTATGTCATTCCACACAAAAAAAATTAATATATTTTTTTTTTCATAAAAGCAATAGATTCTGAGAAAATCATGCAAGAACTTCACGGTGGAGCAAATTTTTGTCAAAAAATTTATTAAAATTTCAATAATCGATGGGGTAAAATTTTTGTACGATTTGAGTTTGGCTACACCTCCTCTTAATAAAACCCAAGATTTTGGGGTGGCCGGTGTAAGGGAAGCACCGCCATTTTCAAAAAGAAAGTGATTTGGTTTTTGTTCAACAACTCGATGTAATTTCCTTTTACAACAAAATCATGAAAAAATAACATTTAGACAATAAAATTATCTAAAAAATGAGCTTTTAACAAACTCTTTAGGTTTATTCATCTTGTAGGTATAGCGTTTCAAAGTAGCACTTTTTATTTTGTACTGTAAATGGAAAAATAACGGTTTTTTTGTTAATATCTCAGCAGAAATAATTTTTTTCAAAAAACTAATGAGTTTATATGCATATAAAATGTTTATCAAAAAATATTATAAAACTTTTTTTCGTAGGAGCAACAGGTTTCAAGAAAAACGTGCACAAACGTTATAATAAGAGCTTTTCACTGTAATGAATTTTTTTCTTCATTTTGCTTGGTAAAATAGGTAATGACGTTTGTGCGCGTTCTTCTCAAAATCTATTGCTCCTACGAAAAAAAGGGTTATAATCTTTTTTGTTAAAGATTTAAGAGCATTAATATAAACTCATTAATTTAAAAAAAAAATTGTATCAGCTGAGATATTAACAAAAACCGTTTTTTTTTTTGTGCAATTACAGTACAAAATAAAAAGTGTTACTTTGATACGCTATAACTTCAAGATTAATAAACAGAGTTCGTTTATAGCTCATTTTTAAGATGGTTTTATTGTCTAATGTAATTCTTTCATGATTTTGCTGTATGTTAATCTTTTTTGTATAGAATGACATAAGCTACAATTTGTACTCTCACATTTTTCCAAAAAAAACTTAAAGTTTTTGAGAAATTAAGAAAAAACTGAAATTTACCCCCTGTAACCCCCCCTAAAAAATTAAGCCCCGGCCCAAATTTACGGAACTTTTCAGGAAATGCTTAAGACGTCAAAACAAAGATCTCTACCAAAATTAAGCTTTGTCGGAATTTTTTCGAAGTGAAGGTCTAATTTTCCTGGGCTAATTAGAGAATTTCTTTGTAATTTCCCACTAGGAAATTAATTTCGAAGCAACCAATCATTTTAAATATAATCATATTTTTAGTAGAAGTAAGGTAATATTGATTTAAAATAGCTTTTTATGGCCTTTAGTCCTACAAATTGGCGTTTCATCCGGCTGACTCACTTGGACTCATCAGTGACGTAATGAGGCCATTGTTATACCCAAATTGTATTAAGTTCAGATCAACTTACATGAACTGTTTTACAAAAATCCACTGAAAACTATATCCAACAAGATTAGAATTCCTAATCATTAGGCTGGAAATTTTTTTTCCGGGGCCAGGCATTTGAAAGGAAAAATAGTCCCCAACAAAAAGGCATTAATTAATTTTTCGATAAGCGTGATGTCTTTTTTTGCTAAGCGGAAACTTTTGAGTCTGTTTGCAAGACACTTTTTTTCGAAACAGTCTAATATATTAGATATTAAATATAAACGACTTCCGTCGTTAGGATCAATTGTTTAATAGACGATCGTTCTCAAAATTGTTCGAAGACATGCTGCTTATTCTTCTCACATGCATAGGAAACAAAATTCATGTATTTTTCTGGAAACCTGGAACAGAGCGATCCAAGGACGCACTAATGCATTCGCAAGCCAGTTTAAACTATAAAGGTCTAATCAACTAAGTAAAGGGTTTTTTAACAGGGACGCTACAAAAGTAGAGCGACAGGGACAGCAAACAACGCCATATTTCTTGCCGCTCTTTTGACATTTCTCTTCAGTAAGATTTGCCATTTTATGATGGAAAGATATACGAGCCAACAACGGGTCGAAAATATTAAAATTTATTACCGAAATTCGGAGTCAGTGGCCTAAACGTTAAGAGCGCTACGTCCAATTTATGATCGTCATAATCGTCCTAGCAGATCAACAATTGAGCATCTAGTGGAAAAATTTGAATCCACAGGCACAGTTCAAAATGTTCCCGTGCCAATGAGACAAAAAGTGCCCGTAGTGTCGAGAATATTGCTGCCACTGAGGCTTCAGTTGCAGAAAGCCCAAATGTGTCTCTCACACGGCGCCACAAGCCACACACCAAATATCACAATCAATTTATTGGAAACCAAGTTTGGAGAACGTGTTATCTCACGAAATGGTCCAGTCGCTTGGCCTCCTCGGTCGTGCGATTTGACGCCGTAAGACTATTTTCTGTGGGGCTACGTCAAGTCTATGGTCTACGCCAACAAGGCAGCGACGATGCTTGGAAACCGTCGAAAATTGGGTTCAGCGTCTGGACTTCTGCAAGCGTGCCCGTGGTGGCCATGCAAAAGAAACCGAGTTTCATACGTAATGGCATCGAACTTACTTTCACAGGAATAAAGAATTTCATTGATATCCAAAACCATTTTGGTTTCATTTAAAATAACTTTTGTAGCGCTCTTATTAAAATACCCGATATATTTTCTACAAATACTGTAATGTTGTTCTTCCATTCCAAATTTTCCATTTTCGATAGGAAAAATATCGGTTCAACTTAATTGATGAATATTCTTGACAAAAAGGATAAACTGAAAAATCATTCATTCATTAAAAGAAATATTGGGAACTAGTTCACCAAGAGACCATCAGTCACATTTGTTTTTGCTCGGCTCTAAGAAAGAACACCAGATTAGTTCCTCAGTGTAAACGCTGCCGGGAGTTCAATCATATCCAAAACTTTTGTAGCCTAATTGTTAAAAAATATACTAGAAAATATTTAATCGTTCACTGGAACGGAAAAAGTGAAAGTCCATCAAAATGGTTGAAGCTGTAAGGGGAATCACCCAGCAAACAAATGGGGCTGCAAAAGCAACGGTCAAAACCTGGTCAAACACAAAGGAAACCACCAAGGCACATTATACCCTCAATTCTAAAAACTCCTTAATACAAAAAAAACTTAAAATGAAGTTTAAGAGGACGATTTTTTAAATTTTGACAATACATCGTCATAGGTACTTTGTCCTTAGAATTTCCAAGTTTACCAGACTGTCAAGAAGAAACGGCTTGTTTTGTCACTGTTTTTCTTGATTTAGCTACCTAGTTTTTTTTTTGAGTTACAAAATTATTTGTTTAATGTTGTTTTCGATTGGAAGTTCAGCGTACTCCTTTTCCACTCCTTTTTGACTCCTTCTACTCCAGAAGAGTAAGTTTTCGGAGTCATTTTCTGTTTCCGATTTCAAGAAGGAGTAGATTTAGAACACATGCATTCATATACAGTTTTTTGTCGGACTACTTGTCAAAAGAGATAAATCCTAGAAGAAGTAATTTTGTTAAATGGCGTCATTCAGTAGTGTGTGTGTAAATTTGACAACATGATATTTTCATTTTCTATTGGAATCAAAAAGGAGTAGAACATACCGAAAATCCAATCGAAAACAATATAAGCAAGATCAAGATAATCAGCTCTTTTGGGAATAACAGACCGCTTGTTTGTAAAAAAAATAAACTGCAAAAGAATTTAACGTGAATTTGCTAAAGCGGCCATCCTTCAATGCTTTCAAAAGTTTTTTCTATAAGTATTCAGCGGAAAATTCCCCTTAAAGCCTAGTACATACTCGTACTCGTGAATCATGAAATCATACAATATTTACATTTTTTTCACCCGTGAACGTGCGTTAAGCTGTGTGGAGAGTTTTAGTTCATTTTATGAATTGTAGTTTTAAACGTCAAACGCTCACAATACATTCGGAAGTCTTTACCAGTGAAAAATATCAAAAAATCACTTTCTCCACTGATGGCGATTGTTCACTTCACGAGAAAGTATGTACCAGGCTTATGTTGGCAAGATTTTGTGATGAAGATAATAATGCCTCACACATCTCTTCATAGCTACGTGACTTCAATATTCATTTTTAATTCTTTTAACACCCATCAATTAAATCATAAATGGTGATTATATAGTGACTGGTTTTGTGTCCAACTAAAAGTTTTGTTCCTTTTTCGAATAAATTTGTTCGTAAAGATAAATGGTCTGCCATCATTTTTTTATTTGAAGTATTTTTTTTTGTTTCCCTAAACTCATTTGTCGCCCAAGAGTGCTCTATTGTTTTTATTTATGTTCCTTTTTTTCTATTTTAACTTTGATGACTTTAACCAGAAACCGTTATGAAAACGAACACAAAAAAATTCTAACAGTTATTACTAGGTCATCAACACGTTTTTGCTATTTTTCGATTTATTGTGTATTGAATATTTTTCCTTCAGTTTTTTTTTGCATTTAAAAAGTTTTCAAACAAAAACAGAGAAAAAAAAATAAGGGACCAATCTAAAACAAAAAAGTTTCAATAATTTTTCCTCGATTTTTAATATTGAACGGGAGAGAGCCTATGCATGATAAAAAAAAGGAACTAGAAAAGGGATGACATAGTCTGGGAAATATGGTTGGAAATTGAAATTGATAAAATAATTTGAACAAACTTAGAATTGCTTACCGATTAAATATAAAATAATATAAATATTTCTAATGGAAGAGACCTATGGTCCCAGGGATTTAAAATTGGATTTCAAGGCATTCTCCAATGCATCTAGCAATTTGAGGTTGATTGGAATATTTTCTGATTACATAATAATTGTTCGTGAGCAAATCTTCTTCCCAAGACTGAAACTCATTACCGTAACTGTTTTTCTTTCTCGAAATAAAGAAGTGCACGTAAACATCGTAATTTTTTAGGAAAAAGGGAGAAGAAGAAATACGTGGGCGTCTAGTCAAATCTGTCAGAGCTTTCTGTTCTTCTTTATTGTTCATACTTTGTTATATTTTAAGAAATCCAAAAAACCCTCCTACACTATAAGGTTATAAATAATCTTATTTTTTTTATTTTAGCTTTAAAGTGCGTATTCAATTGGAAATGTTACATTGGCGTGTAATAAGTATCACAATATACTTTCTTTTTTTTTAAGCTGTCACCGATGTTAAAAGATTGAGATACGTTTATAGAAAATGCGTCGACACACAAATCGTCGTTGTCCTCGACTTGATGATGATGATGGTCTATTCGGTTAAGCTTGGTTATTTTTTGTTGAAAGTCTATATAGGTATTTTTTTTTTCAATTTTTTAGCTTTCCTTTACTTTGGGAAATTTTGCAAATTTTCCAAATCATTAACTTTTGATTTGAATTTTTTCAATCGAAAGAAATTCCCTTTGCGCGCAGCACACCCGGTTTGGGAGGGAAAAAAAGTGGTGAAATCAGAATGAAATCAGAGGAGTAAAAGTTAAGGGATGAGGTCGGTGAGAGAGAGAGGCTTGATTTTAAGTAGAAAACTTTTCAAATTACCAGGCGATAAATTTTTCGATTTTTTTTTATTTATTTTACTTTTTGCTGGCCCTCTCTCGATTTTTTGGGTTTGTTTTGTTTTATAGATGTAATTTCGTTACGAATTGGAGTCCTAAAAAGACACTCTTTGTTTTTTTTTTATTAGAAAAACACTTTAATCGTGGGAAATAGGTGAAGTTAATGTTTTTTTTTTTTGTCAACGACAAGGCGAAAAGGTTACATTTTTAGAAGCTAACTTAAGCTTAAAAGGAATTATTGTCAACGAATGAGGTGAACTTGAGATTCTTTATGTTTGGGATAATTAATCGATTTTCTGAGCCAAAAGATCAAAAAATGTAAAATGTTTTGACAGGAACAAGGAATTCTTGCTGTAAGTATTTTTTTTTTACCTTAGATCAGGGATGGTTCAGAAACTTTTTGTATTAGGATTGAGGCAAAAAATGTTCTCAAAAATACATGCACTGACATGATGTAAATTTTACAAATTTTTTTGACCTTTTCCTTTTATAAAAGTTTACGTTTCTAAAGGGTCAAAATTTTGTTTTTGTTATAACTCATATAAAAAGAGCAGCTCTCATACAAGGAAGGAGGGTTGGAGCAAAAACTATGCAAAACTAGGTAACTCAATTTTTAATTTTTACAATACCTTGGCAAAATTGGTATTATTTTGTGCAATTTTCAAGACTTTTCGTCCAATTTTTTTCTAACATAGAAAATATAAGATATTTATGAAGTGTGAGAAACATAAAAATTAAACTTTTACTCGTTCTCTGGTAGCTAGGTTTCAAGGAATCTTGCTATCTCCAAAATTTTTAAAATTGAGTTAACTAGTTCTTGGAATCAGGGATATGATAAGAATAGATAATGTGTTGATAAAACAGGACACCGCCGTCAGCAGTACAAGGTAGAACAGTAGATAGTTGTTTCCTATTAAGTGTATGAATTATTTTAGCTGAGAAATGACAGATTCACTTAGGTTTTCAACATTCCTGTAGCACACAAACTCCGCAAATTACAGTAGACGCTCCATATAGTGAAATTATAAAAACCAGACCTGTTCACTCTTTCGAGATTGTTTACTTTTTCGAGCGGGAGTTTTAATGGCCTTTCAAAAGATGAATTTAATCAAAAATGCACACTTTGTTTGATGTGTATGTTTTTACATTTTTTTAAGCGTTAAAAAAAGCTTTCAACCGGTATTAAGAAAAAAAACAGAAACAATTCTTCAGTGTTCTGAAGCAATATTTAATGCTTGCGGCACATTTTTATAAAAAAATAAGTTTTTCTTAAATTTTTTGTGTTCACTATTGAGGATAGTTAACTATTTCGATATTCACTAAATCAAGTGTCAATTGTTGTACAAATCACAAAAATGGACGCTTTTTTCGTTGAGCCTTGAAAGCAAAAACATATATTAAGGGTATTCATGCAACGTCGTAAGTTTACAAATTGTGTAAAATGATAAGCTTACGCAAAGTTTGCATGAACGATCTTTTTTAAACATTTGATTATCTAGGTAATTCAATCAGAATAAAAGTCACAATGACGTTTGGATAAGTTTAACCTGTTTGAATAATTTTACGCAACAAAATCCTTTGATAAGTTAAACCAAATTGTGTAAATCATTTCCCATACAAAATTTGACAGTTCATTAACCAAAAGATAAACTTATCCAATTTGTAAGCTTATCTAGAATTTTCGAAGTTGCATGAATACCCTTATTATTTTGATGGACAAATAATTGCCAGAAGAGAATCGGAGACGGAGCTGGAAAAGATGTCAAAAATTCTGCAGCCGCAGCTGCAAGAGTTGAACAAATTTCAACTTTCTCTCCTATTCTGTTCAGGCAGTAAAGCTCAAGATTTAATTAATATTTCTAGTCAAAATAATCGAAATAGGCCCAACTTTCCACATAAAATGACTTAATATTTCAACGATCGTTGGTAAGGTAGTTCAACTCTTGAAATAAGAAAATTAATTTCATGTGGAAAGTTGGGCATATTTGAACATTTTTGTTGACTGAAAATATAAATAAAGTCATGAACTTTATTTTTCCATTAAAATAATAAATGATTTCCGTTTCGAAATGCCTTAAAATTGATAAACAAAATTTTCAATGATGAGTTTCAACAAAAGCTATAACTGGTGCATAAGAGGGGAAAGCCAACAGTTTTCAGTGTTTGACTATGGATTGATAAGAGATTTGAGCACCAAAAAAACAGAAATTGTACTTTAAGCATCGGTTCCATGTGAACAAAAGAATCAACATTTTAAAACGAAACGAGGAAAAATGTTTGCTTCCAAAAATAATATTGTTTTCCATTTTCAGGCCTTCAGTTTATTAATTAAGTGTAAATTCGAGAACCAGGTGTCAGACGAGAATTCTCATTGGGCTCAACACACTTGAAACCATAGGCCAACATTATCGATTTCCACCCCTCCCAACCAAAGTAAAGAAGGAGGCAGAAAAAATCCGCGATGGAAAGTCCATTTTCCAGGCCGAGAAGAGTAAGAAAAATATTTACCTATATCAATAAAATTTAAAGATTGCTGTCGACGCAGAGTTTCACCATTAACATTATATCCAAAGATAATAGAAAAACAAACTTTTATTTGTTTAAAGAGTCACTTTCCACGCGGTGGAGAGGGGGATATGAAAGTTTATACTAAACTTAATTATTTATCCTGGTTTAATTTTATATGATACATATTTTAAGGGTGTTTTTAAATTCCCAATCTTATGAAAATGAACGTGATACAAATATCCTAACATAGTTTACGGTCCGTTTTATAAAAATACTAACCTCCACATTATCTAATTTGTCGTAAACAACAAAAATAAATAAAATTGAAAAAAATGTTTGTATTTAAAGAAAAAGCGTGTTTTTTTTTGTAATGAAAAAAAAAAAAAGAATTGTACTTACATGATAACCCCCCTCCCCTCCCAAATTGGAACAATGATGAAAACTGTTGGAAATGTTTGTTTATTCATCAGGATCAGGAATCAAAAGGGACCGTACATATACAGAGTTTGCGGATAGTTATTATTACTAAGCTATTTCACATCAACAAAAAAAAAAAAACCGTTTGAGCTAAAAAATCCAGATTTGCTCAGCAAATAAGCTTTAGTTAGCCACAGATTCAGACAGAAACATTGCAAAAACTTCTCTCATAATAGCACTGTGTGACAAAATTTTGTCTCTAACATGAATTTTTATGATAGTTTTCGATGCACTGGTCTCATATTTGCTCTAGCACGTCACGTTTTTGAGATGTTCGAATCCGAAATTTGAGAATATGCCTTTCTAGGAAAAATTTCTATTTATATATTTATCTTTCAAATTATTTTTTGTCATCAATCGGAAGTCGAAACATTAACCTTTGAAATTCTTTTTGAAACTTTCAAATACCCTCATCCATCTTGGAGAAATCATTAATCAGCAGTCAGCGTTAGCCTTGAACTAACTTACTCGAATATATGCTAAGCTCATACATTTTAATTGAGAATTTGGAAGAGAGTAATACAAAATATTGATAAAAATCCAACTATATTTTATAAAAGAAATTTAATTTTTTTAGATCTAGTTGCAAGTTTTGTGAAAAAAAGATGATCTAGTGGTGTAACATAACCTTAATTCTCAATTCAACACAAAAGAAGCTTTTTAAGCTTTTTTAAGAGATATTTTAGAATGGGTTCATCTCAAAACTTAACGTGCTAGAGAAATTCTGAGACAATACTCAAGCAAGTTCAGTTTACCAAAAGCCAATAGGAAAGTCTACGAGTATTTTGTTTTCTGAATAGCAGAAACAAATTAAAATTAAAATTTTAGTAATCAACATTTCTCCATAATTTAGAAAAATTAATTTTTTAACACTGTGCCAAAACTTAGTAAGAAAATAACAAGGAAATTTTCAAAACTGCGTTAGAAATTCTAACCCGAACGTGAAAGTTAAGAAAAGACTTATTTCTTTAAAAAAAAAAATAATTTGCTGAATGCAAACTGCTTTCACCAAAGATACAAAAAAGCTATTTTTTATTTTATCGTCTTAATATAATTATTAAGATCAACATTTTTAATAACTGACAGATCAGACAATCCCTTAATATATAAATTTAATTTAATAATTTCATTCAGCACTTAACAAAAGGTGACAAGTCAAACAGAACTTCGCGATTTTTTTTTGTATTCTCATTTCATTGTTGTCCCCGAATTGGAATTTCAATTTCAATTTAATTTTCATGGAATTCACTGGAAATGTAGCTCCTTTCATGCTGCTGCGAAAAAAAATCAAAAGAAAATCTTATTTTCCTTGTTGCTTGTCAAAAGAAGTAAATTCGGTTTTTTTCTGAATGCACTCATTCCCATTAGAGGAATATCACTTGAGTACGGAATGGAAGCTATCTACATAACTACATGCTAGATCTGCATTCTGCAGGCAGCAAAAAGTAAATTTAATTCTTCTTTTTCTTTGAGAGAATATTTAGCTATACCGCTTCTTTTATAGAAAATCTCAGGTTCTTTCGAACTTTAATGGCTCATATGGGGATGCATCTTTCAATTAAATAGTTGTGCATCAGCCATAGTTACCATTTTGGTAGTTTTCTCTAAAATAACTAATAATTCCATATGAGGCAAATCAATGTTATTCGTCATAGGCGTTTTTCTTTTTTAGCTCCGAGCATGGCACTGAGCTGTAAAAAAGATCTCTGTTGTTTTTTTAAGCTCGGAGCAATAAGAGCGCTCAGTAAATAACTGAGCTCAGCCAACTTCACTTTTTTTTTTTACTAATTTCAAATGGGCGCGTTCAACATACTTCAATTTAAATTAATTTTTTTTTTTAATTTTTCGCTATCAGATAAAAATTAAAAGTCAATGCTAAATTGTGGTGCGTTGGACGCATCGCAATCGTATAACAGTTCAGTGCTCATAGCCTGGAAGCCGGTGACATAAAAAGTCCCATCAGTGCGGAAATGGACGATATATATCATTGGAAAGGTAATTTAATGATCTTTCAGAAATGTCACTTGTTTTAACCACACCTCAATAAACAACAATAAATTAAAAAAAAGTTTTTTTTTTTGGGTACCCAGCTTGCATTTCTGCCCCTTCTCAAAAAACTTCTAAACTGATTTTATCCAAACTTTAATGTTAATAATAGTTAAAGGTATATTCAAAACATTCTTGGAAAATTTGAGCCTAATCGAATCAGTAGTTTCGCAAATTGTATTAAAAAACTGTATCTCACAGTAGACACTCGATTTAGTGAATCTCTAAAGAGTGCACTATCCACAATAGTGAATACACCAAATATTATTCAAAAATGTATTTTGTAAAAGAATGTCTCGCGAGCATTTAACATTACTTATGAAAACACTAAGGAATTGTTTCTGTTTTGTTTTAAAGCTAATTGTTTAAAGCTTATATAAAAACAAAATATGCATTTAAGATCAAATTCATCATAAGAAAGCTCTTTTAGACTCCCGCTCAAAAGAGTGAACAATCTCAAAATAGTGAACAGGTCTGCTTCTAATTACTTCACTATATCGAGCGTCTACTGTCTATCTTTAAGCAAGATTAAGTAGCTACACTTTGCCAGCATTAAACCAGAAGAGCCAGTTCAGGCATATTTCCTTAATAGAAATAGTAAAATTTTGTACCCTTTGGCAACCGTGGTTGTACATATTTATCTCTTAATATAAACAAAACAGGAAAATGTTTTTAAAAATATTTTAACTAGGAAAGTTTCTTCTTTCATTTTCGTCCTTTTTTTTAAATTTGGTAAACCTTGTCAGAGGGTTGCATACTGAGAAGGAAGAAATCCTTTCGAAATTCCACAGATTTTTTGTATACCTACTGCTTTTTGCTCTCTTCGAATCAAAGGGATAGGTGGGGAGAGGGTAGAACAAGGAAACCACATCGCGAAAAATCGCAAGGATCCTTTTCTTTAAGAATGAAAAGATTTATATCTCGTCCTTCTTTCATTTCATTCTGTGATTGGGAGCTTCTTGCGATGGTATATTTTTTTTTTGTTTGTTTCATCAAAAGTCAACTTGTAACTTGGCAAATAAGTTAAGTTTTGAGTGAAAGGATATGGATATTCTGGTTTTGTGCCTAGGAGACAATGTCGATAGAAGCACGTCGTTAATTCTTTTCCATGTGGTGACACAAACTGAGTAAGGGTAGTGTATTTACGTTTTTGTTTCCTTTTTTTCTTCTTAGCGGTGGAGTTTAAGTTGAGAAGTAAAGTTGATGGAAAAGTTTCATTGTGGTATCGTTAGTGTATGCAAGAACATAGTAAACCTTGCATCTTCGTTAAATTTATATGGTTTAAGAAAGATGAGACAAAGAAAAGTCTTAGCTTTGTTTTAATTATCCTTTATTAAAGGAGCTGATTCTTTCTTTTGAGACAGGGTGTTGTTGGTGTCTTTTGGCTCTGGATAGTGTTGTCTTCGTGCTATAAGTTGATGCCAGGAACTTTTATGTGCATTAAATTGTTTGATGCTTGGATCTTAATTTTAATCGCTGAAAAGTTTCTTCCCTTTTGTCGGGGATTATAAGGTTTAGACTGAAAGATTAAAGAAAGGTTCTTTCTGTAAATATTTTTGGATCTCCTTAGATTAGGACAGGGATATAGTTTTAAGATTAAGGTTCTGAAAAGACACTTTTGATACTTTCTTATTATCTCAGTGAGTTTATAAACATTAAATGCAATATGGTCTTCAAAAGTTGGTTTCTTGATTTAAATTTTCTGTATCTTAAAAAAGTTCAAAAATCAAAAGGTCTATCCATCAAATACTTTTTAAGAATTATTCTGACTGGTATTTGGAACACGATTAGTCCACGATTGGATAACGATTTCAGAGTAAATGTTCCGGAACATGAGACACTTTACACGTACAAGGCACAACCCGGATTTGTGATGAATCTAGTGATAAATGCATGCACTATGCACACGTGCCAACAAAGAGGCAGAAGCGGTTCAAAACGTGGAAAAATTGCCACTTGGAGGACCTGGTAAGTATAAAAGTATTCCCAAATATAGAAATTTTACGTGCTGACGGACTTGTTCATTCAAATATGGACACCATAACTTAAGATGATATTACTGTTGAAATTGGAGCGTGCTCCAAAACCCAGTCAGCGAACACACGCCATTGTCTTAAGTGTTTAAAAAATAAATTAATAATCCCAGGGATTCTGATTCCGCTGTGACACGTGATATTGGAAACAGCTCCTTTTACCTGATTCCATCATGCAACGAGTTGCGGCAAGACTATGTGATTTATTCAAACTTGTTTTAGAGCAGATAGTAAGCATCTAAGCAGGCTTTAACATAAAGCACTGTTTTCAACAAATCGATTCAACTGTAAGGATGTTCCGAAGATATTAAGTTGTCCTTTTGAACCACAGTCGAAACACACAGCTATCAACAAACAAACAAATCCGTAAACTAGCAAGGACCATATACTACGAGTTTTAATAGCAACAACTTTTTGAAACAAGTAAAAGAGAAGCTGTTTCGGGGGAATGCAGCGCTTTATAGAGAAATTATTACACGGTTCAGTGGGCGAAGAAGAAGTATAGGGAATCAAAGAACAAACAATTGTGAACTGTTTGAGATGTAATCATGCCGATTATAGAACTCGCAATATTCTCTTCCCCGGGAATTGACCAGATTCGCGCTGGATTTTCTTTCGCGTTCTTTTCAATTAGTGAAATCGTCAGATGAACTATGTTACCCATTCCTGAACTTCCCTACCATTATCCAAACTATAGTATCGCTTCTGTAATTTTTTCACATTAAAAAATCTCAGAGGGTGTTCAGACAGGCCTCACGTCAAAATAAGCCGCCTCGCGTGAAGCCTGTCTGAACACTATATTGAAATTGTAAACAATTTATTTCTTTGAAATGAATGTTGAATACTTTACTTTTACATTCAGAATTTTTAGTTTTAGCTAAACAGTTTTTGTTGGACATGATGATTTTCTAGGGAATAATGAAAAACAATAGCAGATTCGCAACACAATTGTTGAGTATGTAAAATGGGAAAGTTTGTATGGAGAGCGAATGGTTTGCGGTTTCACTAAGCTAAAATCTCGAAAATGAGTTGAATGGTGGCTGAAGCTCATTTGCCGAATTCACTAATAGAGGTGAATATACCCATACGTGGATGCAGTTCAAAAAATCTACTACAATTACTTGCCTACATCAAGCAAAAGGACAACAATTCCTCAGCCGAGAGAGTCATCGCATCCCTGCCACCAATTTCAAGATGACAAGGAAGACTGAACATTCGGTTTAAAGACCAAGCTATTGCGAAAGCCTGAGTCCTTCTTCCGGTACTCAGGATAGAGGATGAAAAGAAGTCTAGGCTCAAGAAGATCCTTTCGTAGATCGTTAAGTAAATAAATACCACTCCTTAATTTATTTTACTCTTTCCTTCAGTTTACCGCTGGAGCATCTTTTTCCTTTCTTTTTTCTCTGTTTTAATAAATTCCAATTTAGAGCTATTAAATCAAAATACATGAGCCCAAAGCATAAGTATACGTTAAGATTATCTGTGTGTAAATTTCAAAATTAATATCATTCAAAACCAATATTTGTTATTCTCCTCCAGAGATATAATAGCTATCTAGTAGACACATCCAAAATTGTTAGGTATCTGTTAAGAAACTTTGTTTCTGAAAATTGCTTCTAATTTCCAATAATTCCCCCAAAGGCATATTGACCTTTTGGAATGCCAATCAGCCCTCTCTGTAAAATAAAGGTACGTTTAGTTCAACCAACACCGATGACGCAACATGCATTTCCTTTACATGTTTCTTTGGGCAATTAGTACCTAACGTCGCGGTAAAAGCGTCAAATGAAGCATCATCAATGGAGCAAAGAGTAACAAACAACCAGAGCATTGATATAGGCCCTCCTATTTACAACTATTGAAATCCCTAAAGCGTAAATGGCGTTCATAAATTATAATCAAACTTTAAGATGGGTCCCTCGTTGCTATAGCATTTGATGATGCTACCTCTCATCAGATTCAACACACATTTTCGTAATTTCTATGAGGCATTTCCCCTGGAGAGTATTCAATTTAGGTATAATAACCGTACAGTTCCCTTTCCCAATATTGAATCTATACCTTCGTCGGTTGGCTGTTGAAGCGTAGATATATCTACTATAAAGCGTGGATTGGGCCAAGCTATAACTTCCTTCTCCTTCTTTCTGTCGTACCCTGCTAATATCGCCCGCGTTAAGCCCGTATGTGTTACAAACTTCACAAAGTGAGATTCTCAAAGCCATAACCAGTTAATTAGTTGGACGAAGTTAGTATATCCCTATAGTACCTATACTGCTGCCCTGGAGACAAAACCAAAACCATTGACACCATCCACATGAGCGAACAATAACATTGCTGCTGATGCTGCTTCTACTTCTACTGGCGCTTGTTGTACAGGTTTTCGTTTCATTCAGGAATCAGAAGTCCACTTTCGTGTTAAGGCCAGGGCTGTATGTATTTATGTGTGTATGTACAAATGTACATGTTCAGATGTACACCTCCCTTTTTATTCTCCGTGCTTGTGCATTGGCACCTCATTTACCAAACCATCGAACTAGCCGAAACGACAGGCCAAGTTTACTCCTTTTGCTGATGCAATGAAGAGAGAGAGAACAGGCGTTAATAGGAATAGTGTGATCAGCTTTCTTTATTATAACAAGTTTTGTCCACATCCAGATATCGAACCCGACGTGATATTGCCATGAGGAGAATGTTCAAATAAATTTCCCTTCGATCTGGCAGCTTGGACTTTGAAAAAATAGACAAAATGGACTTTTTTTAAGTATCATCAAAACTTTCTTTTTTTGTTGAAGTATAAGGCAATAGTGTTAGTACAAACCGTTAGCAAAAAGTTTCTTTTTTTTAAACAACCTCGCATTTTTAGATGTTGATTGTACCACTCTATTTCTGGTGTATCTACCTTTTAGTTCTATAAAAACAAATATTACTCATTAAACTTCAATAGACAAGAAGGAAACAACAATTCTGGTCACTCTTAATACACTACCAATGCAATATAAGGAAGTGGGGGACCCAAAGTGTGAGTAAGGATATTCGCCTCAACTTCTATTATATCATAGGCATGGTGTTTTGTGTTTGCATGGGGTATCGCCATGTCACATGCTTGAATTAAAACTCAATCGATTGAAAAATTTATGTTTCTTTGATGGCATGTCAACATGCGATTCCAATTCACTGAACATTCGTCCTTGTCCAGTAGTGTTTTTGAAGATGATGCATGGACTTGAGTATAGATATATTTATCTGGGTTACATACATGCATACATATGTCTGTGTATATCATGATTAAGGTGAATAGAGCTCTCTATAGTTTATTAATGTACATTGTGCATACATATACAGTGGGTCACAGTGAAAATGGCCCACCCTTAACCAAATTCTTTTTCTTTGAAAAAATGTGAAATCAAGTAAAATAAAAAAAGAAAAATTAGTTTCTAATAGAGTGTTGTATTTTAGTTTTAAAAATATAAAAATTAAAGAACTTTATTGAAAAAAAATAAAATAAAAAATAAGAGAAAATAACAAAATAAAGTAATAATTTCATCTCACAGTGAAAATGGCGTATTGAAGTCTTGTTTTGTATTTTCCAGAGAATCCTTTCTGTCGTTTTGACTGATTTCAGACGATTTGGGATTGCACCAAGAAAGTTTTCGGTGAAATTTGGGCGTGGTTTAGTCCAGTCCTGTAATAAAACTCTTTGCAAATAGGACCAAACCAAACAAACGTTGTTTTTGTAAGTATCGTCTCGGTATCGTCAAAATCGAAAAATTTTAGTATCGTTTTGGTATCGGTCTCGGGCTCGTATTACTCAGTCTCGTTTGGTCTCGTGTAACAAAGTCTCGTCTCGGTATCGGTCTCGTCTGGTTTCGGTCTGGTCTGAGTCGCAAACTAAAATAAAATACATGACTTGGTTACATGTTCTTGATGAAGTAGTTGAAGCTTGGTATTTTTAAGATTTAAGACAAAAATCATAATTATAAAAGACAATTTTTTTAACTGAAGTTTTTTTTGTTTGGCTTAAGAACTTTTTAATGGCTTTTTTCTGATAAGAAATTCAACGCAAAAATTTTACGTGGGGTTATAAGCTCACAGGAAAACAATGTACACAAATATTTTATGGATTTCGCTGAGGTCACTTTCTCACTTAAGAGAACAAACCTCAAAATTTCATCCAAATCGTTGGTTTTAGAGAAAGCCAGCATAAGTTAAATAAGTGTTGCAATGGACAGTTGTAATTAAAATTACTGCCTAAAACTTGTCCCTGCTCAAGAGAAAAGCTCAAAAAATGTCATCTGAATCATAAGAGCCTTTCCGAGAAAACAGTTACAAAAAATATTTGTTTGTAATAAATTAATAATATATACTAGTATTAAAAAAAAATATATTTTCTGCCGATACCAAATAATACTACCGAGAGTATCGATTCGGTCCAAAAAATACGGTATCGTTTGGTATCGTCTAGGTAAAGCTTTGGCTGCCGATACCGACACCAAACGATACCGAGACTTTTTTGGTATCGTAGCCACCCCTATTTTCAAATCAGTTTCATTGAAAAAATTATGTTTTTGAATGTCAATTTCCAAGTTTTGGCAAAAATTGTTAATTATGTTTAGATCTGGGGAATGTAGTGGGATCTTGATCACCCTTAGACAATTGTCTAATAGCCATGCCCTTTTAATTTCGGCCAAGTTCATGGTATTATTGTATTGATAGGGATTAAAAGTGTTCCAACTCTTAGCATTTCAGCACTATTTTCAAAATTGATTTTCTAAGCATCTAAATATTGATATCTGCTCATAATTCCTTCAAAAAAATGTAGGGTGCCAACCCCAGATGCTGAGCATGCACGTCAAACCATCTTGAGCTCATCTCCGTGCTTTACTTTAACATGAAATAATATAATATGTAAATGGTACGTAAATAATAAATAAATAATAACTATTTATAATACTAGCTTTGGAACAACCTTTTTGGTCAGCCTTCCATAGGTCAACGTTTGGAATAAGCCGAATCCAAGGTATAAAGCCGCCACGGCTGAGCACAGAGGTAGAGTCCTGCAATGGTTTGGGGTGCACGCTCAGCACCTGGGGTTGGCACCTTTCATTTTTTCTAAGGAATTATGAGCAGTTATCAATATTTAGACATTTTGAAAATCAATTTTGGAAGTAGTGCTGAAATGTCTGGAATTGGAACACCTTTTACTTCTATCGAGACAATGATCCGAAAGTACTCAGTTGAGATCAATAGGGAATGGCTATTGGAAAATTGTCTAAGGGTGATTAAGACAACACCAGATTCACCGAATCTAATCATAATTGACAATTTTTGACAAAAAAAAAATAGGAAATTGAAATTCAGAAACTTGAGATTTTCAATGAAACTGACTTGAAAAGTGTTTATTGGAGGAACGGAGGGAAATAAGCCCCAATTACTCCAAAAAATTATGGGAGGCAGTCCCAAAATGCCTTAAATAAGTTATAAGACACAAAGGATTCTCTAAAAAATACTCGTACAATACAATATATCAATACGCGTTTACTAACCTTTTTACAACAAAAATGTAATTAGATAATTTTCATTGTGAGATGAAATTATTACTTTATTTTGTTATTTTCTGTTACTTTTTTGTATCACAATATAGGTTTTAATTTTTTTTTTAATGTTTTTTAAAGCAAAAATACAATACCCTATTAGAAATAAATGTTTCCCTTTTTTATTTTTCTCGATTTCCTATATTTTTTCAAAGAAAAAGAATTTGGTTAAGGGTGGGCCATTTTCACTGTGAGGTGTGAGCCACTGTACATAGTACCTACTTGATTTGGTTTTAACGCTTCCATGCAAGTGTGATAGGACATGATTAGAGCTAAGTCAGGGCAAAAGAGTATAGAAGTTTTGTATGTGTTCGATGATACATTCACATTGCTCAGAAAATGATGATATGTCCAGTTTGGTGTATGATTTTTACAGCAAACAATCAAAGTTTGTCTATTTAAGTGTGATGACAGCAATTGAAGGAAATCGAAGTGATGTTGATAGTGAGGGTGTGTCAGTTTTGATTTTCCAAAGCTCCTTTGATGTTTGTTTGCAATATTGTTTTTTGATAAAGAAAATAAAGAAACAACGACAGAAATTATTACGTCTGTGAAGTTAGCAAGGCAACTCAAAATAGGACCTTGACAGGAATTTGCAGTTTTTTTTGTTGCATTTTTGTTTGTTGCAATTTTGTAGTTTGACAAATAAGGGTGCAATCGGGCGACTTGCTAACTTCACTGTAAAGTAATCGGCTTACATAGTGTATCTCAGGAACCGAGCATGTAAAGTAGTTGTACTAGGGCAGTTTGTTTGCATTTCAGCGACTTTACAAATTTGAAGTCCTTAATCTGAAAAAAATTCCATACTGACCTGTTAACTTCACAGCGAAGTTAGCAGTTCACACGAAGTATTTAAGGATACTAGAAACTTGCAGTAATGCTCCAAATTTGCAGTTTTTTTTTTGCATTTGAAGAAAAGCCTACACCCATATACTGAAGTCCTTAAGTAATCATGTGAAGTTTTTTTGTTTTCAAATTAAGGACCAAGAAATTGAATGCCCTTGGATTTTTCTCATTGGACTACATTTATTAATCATTGAATTTTCAATCTATTATGATACGTTATTGCCAACATTGCAGATTGTAGATATGTGTGCAAATGTACTTCCAATACTGTCATTTTGCCAAACTAAAGGGAAGTGAATTGAGATATTGCAAATCTTTAAACAAGTGAGAAGAGTTTTTTGTACAAAAATGCAATAAAAGTTAGAATATTGAATAAACTGTCAGTAATAAAAAACAATTTAAAACAGCATGTGGTGCTACGTTAAATACTGTAAAGCTCCTATAATAAGGAGTGTACAAAAATTTAATCTAACAATTAAGTTGTGTCTAATATTTCCACATAAAATGATGTTTGTAAATAAAAGAACGAAAAAAATGCTATGAATTTTCTAGCAATTGGCTTTAAAAAAAACTTTGACTTTGTTGAGATTCGTCTGATAGATGAGAAATTCTCGTACTGGATCGAACATGTTTTTGTTGGTTCTAACTGAAAACGGAGATCAATAAGATACCCCAGTTTAAAACGTCAAAAATGGCAGATTGTACCCGAGTTACCGCACCAGTTATCGAGCAATACGTGACTGAATTATGTGAGTTTGGCATTACCGCTCACGTTTCGAGTAATCTAGTGTACCAAAATTTGAAGTGATTACACATTTATTCCATCACTGCTGGTACTCACTCACTCGATCACTGACGCGTTAATCATCCCCAGTTCTTTGAGTCGAACGTCTGAGTCATAACTGTTCGGCAAAACTATTGAATCGACAATCCACCATTTTGTTGGCGATTTTAATTCATCTTCTTGTTGATCGTTTTCAATCCATACGGATTCAATTTGACCGAATTTTGTGCTTTTAAATTTAGACGAGTGCCTTAGCTTCAAAATATACGAGGGCGGTACTGACGGTTGCGGACTTGTTCGAAGTCAACAAGTTAGAAATAAACACTTGCACTACTGTTTATCAAGTAATGAAATCGGGAAGAATGTTTAGAATTTATTATAGTGGTACAAAATTTGGTTTCAAAAATGTTTAATTTTTTTGGTCTGAAAATAATGAGAATCAAAAATAGACAAATATATTTTAAGAAAAAATTGACTTTGAAATAGAGCTATATGTGCTGTTTATGTGAAGTGCACAAAATGTTGATTACCTTACTGAAAGTCCCTCCTACAAAAAACGTTCGTCTACTAGTAATAGAAAGATAAAATGTTTTTTTTTTTCGGAAACTTACGACTCATCATGTAAAAAGTACTTGTTGAACTGGTTCAACAAGTCAAGGGAATTTTGTTCAACCGACAATTGTTATGGTTTTAGGTGCCAATTATAGCTATCATTGAAACTTATCATTGAAAATTTTAATGATTGATTTTGAGAAATTTTGAAAGCAAAATCATTTATTATTTTGATAAACAAATGAAGTTCAAGACTTAATTAATATTTCTAGTCAAAAAAAAACTTTTAAATAGGCCGAACTTTCCACATAAAATGACTTTTAAGATTTCAATGATCATTGGTAAGGCAGTTGAATCATTGAAATAAGAATAGACTTTTAATGTGGAAAGTTGGGCCGATTTGAAATTTTTTTTGGCTAGAAATATTAATTATGTATGTCTTTGGCTGTATATTTCTTTCGAAATAAGAAATGATTTTACTTCCTAAACCTCTTAAAATCAATCATTAAAATTTTCAATTATTATAGTTTCAATGATAGCTATAACTGGCTTCTTATTTAAGTTACAGAAACAATTTTCACTTGTAGCTCTGTGTTATAGGCCCCTGGTCACTTCATTGAAGTCACAATACCGGAAATGCTTGACAAAGTCCACGATCTAATATTTGACAATTAGCGAGTGATAATGAAAGAACTCGACAAGTCTACAGGGTTATCACACACTCGGTAATTTTCATTTTGGACACGAAAAAGCTTTCCTCTGTTTTCCCCAAAATGGGTGGCACGTTTGCTTTCGATCAATAACAAACGAAACCGTTTAAACATTTCAATGGAGTATTTGGCCGTCTTCAGCCGTAAACCATGCGCCGATTTTTAACTGTGGATGAAACATGGATCCATAATTATACACCAGACATTGAAAACAGTGGTAAGACAAAGTGGGTTTATCGGTGATGGCAACCTCTTTTGGGATGCGGGAGGTGTCCTCCATATCGATTTCCTTGAGAAAGGTGAAGCGATTGCCGGTGCTTATATTGCTGACCTGTTGGATCGCTTCAACTTTGAAGTCATTTGGCGAGAAAAAATGAACTTTCTCAACAAGACAAAGCTTCTAAGCACAAGTTCACATTGGTAATGGCAAAATTGCATGAATTAAGATACGAGTTATTATCTCATCCAGATTATTCTCCGGGTTTGGACCGCTGCGATTATTTCCTATTTCTCAATATAAATAAATGACTAGGTGGACAAAAAACTAGCTAAAATACTGATGTTATTAAAGAAACTTGTGCATATTTTGAGGCTTTCGAAAGAAACTATTTTTTGAAGGAAATAGAAAATTATAAAAACGTTGGATGAAGTGTATCGAGCTAAAAGAAGTCTATTTCTCTTTTTAATTTTCAGGGACTTATTTACCCGCCCTCGTACTTTATATCGTTTAAAATTACAAAAGAGTCGATTCTCGTTTAAAAATTATATTTAGAGTGGACTGCCATTTTTGAGAGTGATTTAGAGTTGATTTTGAATGTTTAAAACTGCACCCTTGCACCCTGCGTCAATGCATTTGCGTTTGATAAATACTTCACTCTTGCCACGATATGTACGTTTCTTAAATGCAAACAATACGGACCATCAAGTCAGCAAATAATATTAATATATATCTCTTATCAAGAGTTAACTAAACATAAACAATACATGGCGTAGAGAAGTCAGTACAATTGTCATAACAGCGACAGTGACCTTAGTATAAGAAAATATTCTGAAATTACCACATCATTTCGATTGATTTTCTTCAAAGTTAAACTGAAAGCTCCCTCCTTTATATACTCTGATAAAACAATAATATTGACTATCACAACTTGCCATCTTTCCCTTACAAATATATGACAAAGCCGAAACCATTGAAAGTTATCCGACTTAAGACAATCCCAATCGACTCTCATCATCTTGTATCATCTATCAAAATATCGTTTCGCTTCGGTTTCCTTTATTCATATAGATATCCCCAATCGGACCATCAATTCACTTCATTTCATCACAACCACACTAAGCTTCAATCTAATTGAAATCAAATGTTGTCCTAAAACCAACCGACGTATACCTAACCTATACCTTTCCCAAAGCCATAATATCATATACCTGGAAGCAAAAAGAGGACTTTTGGCACTCGTTCCCCTGAAGACGACGACGCCACCCACTTGCTCTCAATAAAAACCACATTCACGTACCAATATCCGCATTCAGAATGCTTGTCCAAAAGCCAAATATTAATGTTCCGAAGGATATTACAAGGATATTATGTTTTGATTCCACCATTTTCGAATAAGGCAGAGGGCAGAGACGACTGTCGGTGTTGGTGTCGTCGTCGTCAGTCGGTAACGCGGTGTGGCCATAATATTCATGGTGGTTGCTATCGCCATCATCGGTTAGGGGATTATATTCTTCGAACGAGATACGAGAAATCTGATCTGCATACACAATAACGTGTTAAACAATTGCCAAGGTATTAACTTGTGTAATTTTCCACTACATTAGATAAGATATAGCTGGAGCCAAGAACAGGGCAACATACCGGGAATTATAGATATACCTACATAGACGTAAGGTCGATAAAGCAGATTATGGTCCATTTTTGTTTTATTTTTTATATTTTATTTTTGGAGGGTTAAGCTCTAAGGTATGCAAAGCCCCCACATTAAAATGGGTCATTGGTTTTTGCTGTTAGCCTGAACCTAGGCCCCCTTCAACTTCAACTCAACCCTCCCCCACAATCGAATCAAGTCCGGAGGATTCTTAGTTTTTCAGTGAAAAATTATTTGAAAGCCAATGAGGTGGTCATAAATAGCTATCCATCCACCTTTTCCGTTCTTCCTCTTGGCAAATGCCTTTGCTTAAGTCCCGGAGGGTATATGGAACCGGCTTAAGTTAACATTTAAATAAATTTTTGAAATCACGGCACGGTACGGCCAACCGAAACGGGAATGGGAAGACTCGTGTTTTTATTTTCTTGGGAAATGTCCAAGATTATTAAAATTCCCTTCTCCATGAGTTGCGATGCCGGGATTTTTATTTCCCTTTCCGTTTTTCGACAGACAAATAGGGCCCTGTATATACAATCCTCCTAGCCTCCTAGAGCTTCCAGGGCAACATCACCTCACCAACAGCAGCAGCAGCTACATCACAAATGCCAAAGCAAAGCAACAAAAGGTGGAATGAATAAATTTTGTGGTTATCGCTGCAGGAATAGAAATTTGTCAAATTTATGTCTGATTTGGCAACCGGTGGCGGAGGTGATGGCTCGGTGGTGTTGTTTTTTGGGTGAACCGCCATGCCACCCCCCACCACCCCAGCGAACGGGCGAAAAATCGTGCTTAGATTGATATCGAAATTATTGCACGAATTGACCAGGAAGAAACCATCGTCTATGTGATTAAGAGGGTGGGTGTTTTATTATAAATCTGTCGAGGGAGCAAGGGATATGGCGGGTTTTATATTCTCACAGAGCGGAGGAGGTGAAATATCACTAATTTTTCGGATGTGATTCGTTTCGGGCTATTCAACGCAACTGTGCCTGCTTTAATGGTAGGTAGTTGATATTTATTATGAAGTCTCGGATTGCGGATAGAATCTGATGGATAATCTTGTTGGGAATAATAATTTAGACAACGCATAAGATTTATGACTGTGGCAGCATCATGAACGCAAGTCTTATTGAATTTGATTTTCAGCTCGTAAAAGCCTACGATGGATAGGTATGTATCTGTAGATGAATTTTTTTTAAATTATGACGGAAATATTTTCGTGACAATCTACAAATATACACAAAATTGCAAAAATTAGAGCTGAATTCAAATCCCTTATCCGGTTTTCCACCACCAACTCGGGCTTTTGATACTAATTTCACAAAAGAATATGGAAAATAAAATATTTCCTCTATTTTTGAGGTTATTAATAAACGTTGGTATTATTTTCAAGTAAATTTGCAACGATTCTTCAAAATTCAATTAAAATCGTTCCAATATCAATTTTCTTTGACAAATCTTTAGTAAGATCTCAAGAGGGACCCGAATTGGATTAATTTTTGTATTTTCACGAAAGCGTAGCGTGCGAAAAAAAAAAGTTCCCAAAAGGGAACACAACTTTTGGGAACATTTTTTTTCCCGCATGCTATGCTTTGCGTGAATGACGATAAAAAATTGAAGATCTATTCTTGCAAATACACACAAGTTCAACTTGAATTTCTTATCAAGAAAACTAATCTATTAGGAAGGAAGTTGAATGAGCAGAACTGAGACCCCAAAAAAGAAGTTAAAATCTTTCAAACCCGCAAAGTTGCAAATCCAATGAAGGTGCATTCGTCTAAGAAAACTAAGCATACGGTAAAGTCGGTGATATGGCACTACTGAAGATATGGCCTCCTTAAATATTTCTTACTTAATTACTTATTTTTAAAAAGAAAAGTGAGAGGTTTCTAATTTTTATATATTTGTCGCTTAAATTTAGCGTACCTATTGTTTGAATAATTTGGAAAACAGTGGTAATATAAAAATGGAGATATGGCACCCCTTAAATTTAATATAAATATTGGAAGGTATTTTCTTTTTTGAAAAAAAAAACAACATATTTTTTAATTTGTTCGCAATCAACCTATGTTTTCTTTTCTTTTTAAATTATTTACAGAACAATTTTTTCCTTTCGAGTAACAACTAAAAATAAAAATGGGTCCCACATTACCCAAGGATTTTCCCCCAAAAAAGAAAAGATATTTCCCACATCCACTGAAGAATTTCCGGAAAGAATTTGCTACGGATTTTACCGATTTAACCGATTGTTTTATTATCTTGGCAGATCTTTTTTAGTATAATAAAAAAGTACGGGTCTACATTCAAGTGACATAAACAAAAATGTGAAAGAAATTGATATTCACAATGCGACAAGACAACGAGATGTCGACTTTTTTTTTTAAATATCGATATGTAATATTTCTTAGTCTTATTTAAAATATGCACATATATAAACAAAATTAATTTAAATCGGTTCAGCCGATAAGGAGAAAATTAAAAATTAAAAATTAAAATTTAGAGTAAGTTGGTGTAATGTGGTATAGGTGGGTTATGGGTTATAGGCAGTTTTTTTCAAAAACCAAGCAGACTTTTACAACGGCTTTTACCTCTGCAGGTGGTGATTATAGTAAAACTTTTAATGCGAATTTAAAACAACTCAAAAATGGTAGATTTATTCAATAAAATTATTGAAATATTGAACGTAATTGTGCAGCTGAGTTTTTTTTGGGTTGAACAAGAAGTGTTTATGCGTATTGAAAAATTGAGTTTGAAACCAGTTTGTCAATTCGATTGGAAAATGTATTTAATCATTTACGTAACTTAATTGTTAGTTTTGATAAAAACCTATAAAATTTAAATTTTATTTAATTTGTGGTAACAATACACAGTTTCGGCTAATATGGTATAGTAGCGGTGGGCTAATGTTTTATAGTATTCCTTATGGGGTATAATATACTACATTACCCATACTTAAAGTGTATGCCTGTGTCAGTTTGCATTTGTTCTTTAGCAATGATTTTTCTATTAAAATTCCTGAAAAAACGTAAAATTAGAAAATGGAACCGGAAAGAAATCCTGAAGACCCATTTGTGCTATGAGGAAAGATTTATTTACCTTCAAGACATTTGGAGGCCTTCATGAGATGGTACCACAGTACCAGACAGCAAGGTGTACCACATTACCCATCACTTTTCAAAAGGGACAATTTCGAGGTTATGTCATTATTTTGTCAAAATAAGAAGGCAAGTTACTGTTAGAATCCCTCTGTTAAGTCAAAAATAGAAACATGTTTACATTACAATACCCTAACTTACTCTTCTATTTATTGTCGTTATATGTAAATTTGTATAATTTTTAGTAGTATATCGCACTAATTTTGGCATACAGAAAATGTCTTATAAAAATCGTAGAAGCCATTTTTAAGAATAAAGAGATATCTTTCTTAACGGTTTTTTAACATTTCTATTCAAGGTTTTTTCATAGAAATAAAATGTTTTCTTATAATATGTACTTAAATGAGTGTTAAACCTCTTAAATACCGAGTTAAATAAAAATTCATCATGTTGTATTCAAAATATTTGATTTAAAAACAAAAATATTTTTTTGAGCATTTAATATGTTTTAATTATTGAAATCACAAATACCAATTTGAAGAAAATCGAAAATAAAAAAATGGTTCCTTGTGATGCACCTTACCTTAACATTTTAAAAAAAAATAGTTTCCTATCCAAAGGCAGCTTTTACCAAAAGAAATGTATTGAATTTTTTTTAGAGGGAAGTTTGGAGCCGTTTTTGAGAAATATAAGATTTTGTAGAATTGCTAAAAACAGGTACCGTTATTTTTACTTCTAAAATTTTTTAAAATATGGGCAGAATCACCAAAAACAACAATATACCAAGTCTTAAGAAAATCGATCCAGCCGCTAGGCTGTTGCCAAACAGATAGACAGACACACAGACAGAATTTTACCACTTGCAACTATATTGTAAGGAAAAAGAGGCTCCCCTCTCCCCTCTCCCCCTCCCCCTCCCCTATCCCCTCTCCCCTCTCCCTCTCCCCACACCCCTCTCCCCTCTCCCCTCACCCCTCTCCCTTCTCCACGCTCCCCGCTCCCCTCTCCCCTTTCCCCTCTCCCCTCTTCTTTCTACCTTCTCCCCTCTCCCTTCTCACCTCCCCTCTCGCCAGGTGACAGGTGACAGGTGACGTCTTAGGGATGGAGTACTAAGGTGAAAGTCAAAGGAGTTCACGTTCAGATTAACATTTCGCAGCATTCGAGAGATAGGTTCGTTTGAGCCATAGGAGGTCCTGTGGGTTGGAAGATAAAAAAGACGAGGATTTCGAGAACGAGGGTTAATGTTAAAGGAGATAGAGTTGTAGAGTGAAATGCAGTCAACGGAACCAGAAAATAATCGATGAATGAAGAGAATGTCTGATATTTCTCTACGTTCTTTCAAAGAATTCAAGTTGATTAGTTAAAGGCGGTCTAGATAGGGAGGCAGGATCAGGGGATTGGTCCATTCAAGGTTTCGAAGAGCAAAGCGAAGGAAGCGACGCTGGACGCTCTCGATTCTGAAAATGTATATAAGTTGATAAGGGGACCAAACTTGAGAAGCGTATTCGAGGAGTGGGCGAACAAATGATATGTATAGGGAACGAGTCACATAAGGGTTACAGAATTCCGTTGACCATCTTTTGACGAAGCCGAAGGCTGAATTTGCCTTGGAAATGATATCATCTACATGGGAGAGAAAATTAAGTTCCGGGTCAAATATTATGCCAAGATCACGAATAAATTCATCGGTGGGTATGGGTTGATCATGAAGGAGGTAAAGGCGGGGAGGAGATTTAATACGCTTACGCGTAAATGTGATTGATTGGCATTTGGCAACGTTGAGCTCCAAGCAATTTTTAAGACACCGAATTGAAAAACTGTCAAGGTCCTGTTGACTAAGGGAAGAGTCATGTGTCGACGAAATAATCTTGAAAAACTTGGTATCATCAGCGTACAGTGAAATAAAGAGTGTTTGATGACCTTTTCAATATAATTTTCATATTTTTATAATTTTATAATATTTTTAATTTTATAATTTTTATAATTCATACAAAATACTTTCAAAGAGTTTGGGTATGTGAGAAAGCTTGGCAATTGGACGATAATTGTTAACATCACCCTTCGAACCTTTTTTGCGTATTGGAAACAGATATGTCTCTAAAAATGATGAATTCCAATTGTAGGGAGCTCAAAACGTGAAGATTTATCAAAATTTTCGATTCGACAAATCGGACCAATTACAATAACTTCCAATGGGAAGTTAATTAAACGGAACCATTCAGTCGAAATCAATACAAGCTGTGAATCTGGTGTCATCTACATAGTTACATAAATATATTACATAAACGCATTCAACCATTCCTTTTTCCATTTTAAAACTCAATTTGACATTATTTATTAACATTATCTATGCATAAAAGATAAAAAGGGTAAATATTTTATATTTAAGAATATTTTAGTTGGTGGTGGTAAATTCATTTAACGATGTTTATTTGTACTATACGATTACCTTTATACACTTTTAAAAATCACAATTCCAATTTGCACCTATTTATATATTTTTTTTTTGTACTTGTCGATGTTAATTGTTGTTGCTTTTGAGTCTTTTTGGCCAGGAATCCTTGTAAAAGTATATTATTTGCATCAAACGATCATATTTGAAATGATGTGGCAGAGGAAAAGGGATGTGTTTACGTGTAATGTAATGAGTTTTCGATTGTTTTTTCTGCCCACGTGAATTTTACTCGAATAATTATTAATTAAGGTTAATTTTGTAATTAAAATCGAAAGTAGGTACGAGAAACCAATCACATCGAAAATTGTTTGGTTAAGGGGATTTAATATTATGTTTTTGCAAATGTATGCCAGTTGCAGATGTTGGAATTTTACAAAGCTTTTTTTAATAATTTCGATGATGAAGATTGAAGCCATTATTTCATATCCCAAAAAAAAAAAAAATACAGCAAATACGAAACTGAAAAGGTTCTTAAATTCGAAATTATTATTATTATTAGTATAATTTATTTAACTTTATATAAATGAAGAATATAATATAAAGTTGTAACTTTTAACAGCTAAGCTACTAGGACTTTAAGCTGAATGTAAAAAATAAAATGTTGAGTAAGAACTGTGCATACGAGTATAGTCGGGGCGGTAGAAAGAGAACCAAACAGTAGTTTAAATCCTTCGAAAACGATCAAATGTGAATATAACATCAAGACAAGTATTTCGTTCAAAATTGTTTTCGCTCTTCTTCAATTTGCACTCATCTGTGAATTCTTGGTCTTTCATTGCAGCTATGATTTCGTGAATTCTGTCAGTCTGTCTGTCGGTTTTTATCTGGATCTACAGGCTAAACCAACGATGCTATCTTCTCCTAATTTTGAACTTAAGGCTTTTTGGTGATTCTGAAGAGGGACAATTTAAAAACAACAGTACCTGCCATACAACCATTAATGAAAATTTTATATATCTCAAACGATTTTTTAAAAAAAAGTGTATTATTGCAGGTGTGTTGTACATTTTGGTAAAAAAAAAAACAATTTACGAAAACTATTATTAGTGGTACTTGCCATATAACGGCTTTTTCAATTTTCGATTTTCTCATGAACGGCTCAACTAATTTCAAAATTGTATAAAAAGCTCCTTTAAAATTTTAATACCACTGCATATCAAAAAAAATACTGCATTTTTAAAAATTGCAAAAATTGTTTTTGATATTTAATTATGTATGGACAGAACACTTAAACTAAGGTACAACGAAATCATAAGAGTAAAACATCTACTTCGATGATATGGATTTGTAATTTACACTTAGAAATGCATATTGCATATTATTTCATCGAAAAAAGGTCATAGTTCTATCCAAATTTTCAAAATAATTCTTCCGAAGATGTAATCGTATTGATTTTTTTTAAGAAATATAATCTATTAAAATCTTAATCGCGGTGTATTTTTCATTTAGAACAACATTTAAGGACTCAGGTCGTTTCAGGTGGTGTACTTTGGAAAATGAATTGTTTGGAAATTATCGAAATTGGCCCGATTTTTCATATCTTCAAGTTCGAAGCTCCCTAGAATTGTTATTCATCCTTTTTAGAGAGATGACTTTGTTTGAACGTACGTTCCAAAGTTCTTTCGCTTTCTTCGTTCAACTAATCTCTAGAGCGAATGCAGATATCGACTTCAGATACAATTTAGTTTAAAGATAGTAGGAAAGGAAGGTGGAATTTCATTTCGATAGGAAATTTAATTTTGAACAAAAAGTTTTAAGAAAGAGTAAAGTCGACAAATTCGGCGTATTTCGGAGTTATAAAATATGAAGGGAGTATTTAGTAGCATCTTCTGTTTTAAGCATGCTAATGCACTCAAACTAAAACATTTAATAATAAAAACCTTTGTAGCTTCAGTTTTCAAGATTGAAAAAAATTATTTATCGCTATTCGGTTCTTGTAGATCGGGTGGTCTGAAAATGTTTGTTACTATGGTATTTCAGAATTCCCTTCTAAAATGAAATTTTATTACCACAGAGGATAAATATCATTTTTATTTTACTTTAAAAAATAGTCAAAACTCAAAGATAAACCTATTATCATAAATTTAAAGAAATTATAAACTTTTTTCCATCAAGTATTACGCAAAAATTACCAAAAACAAAAAGTTATGAGTATAGAGAACCTTTCTTTTCCCAAATGAAAATAAATGTTTTAATGCAAAACAAAAACTCATAAGCTATTAAAGGGTCAAGAAGACCCGAATATAATAAATTTAACACCTTATTTAAGTAACATTAACTTGCCTCATTCCATCGAAATAAACTCTATGTAGATAACAAACATAACAAAAATTGAAAAAAAGTTTGATACAAAAGTCGAAATAACAATTTATGGTCACAAAAATACCATAAAAAAAGTAACTTATATTCCATTCTCTCTCTTATGAAACAAAAACAAAACAAAAAAAAACATAAATAAAAGAATCTATGCCAAACTTTTAGTATAAAAATTAATCATAATTACGAAGGACTTCGAAATTTTTTAGCATACATAAATATTATAAACCAGTGAGAAAGTTTTTCCTTTTTGTAACACACCACTCTATATATATTACTGCGACTGCGACTATGGGATTGCTAGTGCCACCTCCTCATCCATTGGCATTCATAAATCTCCACGCAACAATTCACCTAAATCCACAAGTTTTTTTTTTCAAAGCTACACCACGCATTCTCATATATTTATAAGGATTCTTCTATAAATTTCCACACAAACTTTCCTTTTATGTTGATATGTCTTTCTTTCGTAGCAAAAAAATATATATTAGCTGATTCCAGAGCTGCCGTGCTTTGAATTTCAAAAGATGAGAACATTTTCAGGAAATCAATAGACTTCTTAAAATGATAAAAAGAATAAAAGAAAGAAAGAAATCAATGGTTCTGAAAAAAAAGTTTTCAAGCACTTAAAAACAGGCAAAAACACACATACGTATGCCTATAGACGAATGTACACACAACCACAAGCATTCGGATGAATCATTCAGCACATGCACAAAACAACAAATATATTAAGAATTGGACCTGCAGTTTCTGAGATGAGCCTGGGCGTACCGAAACAATCAAATAAGGCAACTTTATCGATAGGTACACGAAATTTGTTGCTGCACCTTGTTAGTATAGTAACCTGACTAATTTTTAATATACTAAATACCAAAGACTGTCTCAAATTTTGTCCTAACCTCTAAGGGAATTTTTATGAAATTCAGTAGAGTAAGACTTTAAAACTTGGATTTGGGTCCGTTTGTTACAAACCTTGAGAAGCAACGAGAGCACGAATCTGCTTGTTAAATAAAATAATTTAGTTTTATCATACAATCATTTGTACAAATAAGACGATCAAAAAAGTATGTACTTAAAAATTGGATTTGACAGCACTGGCTGAATCCGGTGCTTCCTTCAGAATTCACATACTCAAGTCTTCATAACATTTCATTGAATTATGTGCGAATTGGAGTGGTACATTTGAAAGTAGGATTGAGAACAAACACACACTTTTCCTGCATTATATTCGATATATATAAATCGCGAAGCAAGGAACAGAAATACTAGTACTAGGTACAATCAACCACCTTCAGCAAAATAGAGACCTATGACTGGGAAAAAAAAAGATACTTGAAAGTTGTTGCACTTGGTTTGAGTTTATTACACAAACATATATGTGTGTATGTACTTACGAAACCGGATTGATTCTTGAAATCTGTAAAAATGGATTTAAATTTCAAGAACTTGAAAAATAGAAGAAATATCTTGACAATTTTCTCGACGAGTAAGTCTCGCTAATATGATTACCTAATAATCTTCCTACCTACGCGCTTGCTGATATACTCGTAGCATGACAAAATGTGCTTAAGCTAATGGATAACGACGCAGAGAAAGATCCTGAATTTAATTTAGTTGAATTTTTTATTTTTTTTTTTTTTATAAAAATCAAGAGAAGTGAAATTATTGACGATGCTTGTCATAATATTCGTAGAAAATCTATTAGAATCCTAAAAATATGAATTAATTTTAAATATATGTAAATCGTAAGAATAAAAAAAGAACATTCCACTTGAAATTTAAAAAGGCTAATTTATTATTGAATAATGAAATAATAATTTTACCTGTGTTTTAAACAAAAACAAGAATTGTCTAGCAAAAAATTAAACATATTCAGTCGTATTTATTAGATTTTCTTAGAACATGTTTGTGCAGTTGCCAGCTAGTCAATGTCTAAATAATTAAGCCATCATGGTATTTATAAACAATTCCAACAACTGTCCAAATACGACCTCATTATTTCGATACGATTTTTTAGGTCATACTACGTTTTCACTAGGCCAAATGAGGTTATTTCGTTTAAAATTTCCAAATTCGATACAAGATCATTTCTTTTCCCATACAAATTCACATTTCGAAATGAGATAATTTCAACCAAATTTGTAGGAAATAAGGTTAGAAATTAAGTCAAAACCAAATGAACACACCCAATTGGCCACAGTTTGAGGAGCTCTGGAAATGTTTTGTATGAAAATGTCAAAGCTCAATGGAAGTAAAAAGAAAACAACAACAACAAAAAGCGATTAACAGCCAGTAGAAACTCAAAGCTGTCAAACTAAGTTGCCAGTTATAGCTTTCATTGAAACTTATCATTTAAAACATTAATGATCGATTTTGAGACATTTAGAAAGCAAAATCATTTATTATTTTGATGAACATATAAAGCTCAAAACTTAATTAATATTTCTTGTCAAAACCAACTTTCAAATTGACCCAACTTTCCAATTAAAAGGACTTTTAAGATTTCAATGATCATTGGTAAGGTAGTTCAATCATTGAAATGAGAAAGTCTTTTTCGAAAGTTGGGCCTGCTTGAATTTTTTAAGCTTAACTATCCAGCTTTATTTATCCATCAAAATAATAAATGATCAATGATGTGTTTCAATTATAGACTACGATTTCATTAGAGCTGAAATGAGGTAATTTCGCAAATTACTGAAAAAGTGTTTTTATTTGTAATTTATGTAGTTATTTCGTTTGCCAGCTCATTTCAGTTTTGAATTTCAACTGTTAAACGCTTTTTGTTGTTGGTTTTTTTTATACTTCCATTGAGATTTTACATTTTCATACAAAATCTTTTCAGAGCTCTTCAAACTGTGGTCAATTGGGTGTGTTCAATATGTTTTGACTTTTTTCCAACATAATTTCGTGCAAATTTGGTTGAAATTATCTCATTTCGAAATGAGAATTTTGTGTGGGAAATAAAATGATTTCGTATCGAATTTGGAAATTTTCAACGAAATAACCTCATTTGGCCTAATGAAAACCTAGTATCTTTTAAAAAGATTTTGACAACAGTTTTGAGTGGTTAAGTTAGTCATGAGGTGTAAAATGTTTATAAATAACATTTTGGAGTTGGACAAATGTCTAAAATAGGACATTGCTGGGAATGTTTTTATAAATACCACTGATCGTGTTCTAGGCGCGCCATCCTGCATGTAGCAATGCTTCATGTCGTAGCTCGTAACATAGAATTTTTTAAGGCAGTAAAAAATAATTTTAAAAATATTTAAGATCAAAACTTTAACTTTTGGAGGGCCCTTATCGCCATTTTGTTTTTTTCATACAAATCATAGGTAGGGTTGGACGGGACTAGTTGGGGCACATTTTACTTGAAGTCTCATAAATCTTCACCGCGTTTATCTTTAACTTTCAAAAATACATATACGTTTTTTCTTCGTACCTCAGCACTAAACACTAGGCTATTGATTATGTTCTAAAAAACAGGGCGATAAGGAACTAAGACGTTCATTAGTTTTTATTGTATAAATAAATAAATGGGTCATTAAAAATGGGAAAACCAGGGGTGCTATCAGTGGCGGATTTAAGTGAGATGCCACTCTAGACCCTGTCTGATGGGCACCCCTTTTCTTATGTAAAAGTATTGTCAAAATCTAAAAATCAATATTTAATCATAAAATATTCAAACTATCAAATATTATTTAAAATATAACTTTTTATTGGTATATTTTATTGGTATATTGCGCATTAAGTTAGTAGTTTACATAGGTACTATACTGTAGTAGTAGTTAGCTCATGAAATCAATTTTTTTCGCGCTGTGGCTCGTGCGAAAACGTCGATTATATCTTCATAATCAATTTCTTTCACTAATTGATCCTCTATGGACAATAACGCAATGGCATTAAGTTTATCTGGACTCATACTTCAACGTAAATGACTTTTCACCCTTTTTAAGGTGGAAAAGGATCTTTCTCCCAAACAATTTGTAACTGGAATGGTTAACAAAATTCGTAAAGCAATGTCCACATTAGCATAAGTGAATACATTCATTGCCCAATGTCACTTCTAAATCATCGGATATTCATTAACTAGCCGATTTGCTTGATTTTTCAACTCATTTGTATCAATTTCAGATAAATTATCTAAGAAATTGAAGTTTAGGTAAAGGTCTTCATATACCCATTTACGTCTGGCCATTGTACATTCAAAGTATCCAAAATAGGAAGTAAATATTTGTTCGAAAATTCTCTTGCCCAGTAATATGTCCTCTTTCATTTGCTCCTGACTCGTCCGACTGAAGTTTTCTGATTTTTCTGCGGCTATAATCATAATTAAAATAATCCTAGACTCCAGAGAGTGTTTTGGCTTTTTCTTCATAATTAGAAAATTGTTTATCTGTCATATCTTGAAGAAGCCAGAGCAACTTTTCTTAAAAAAATTCAATAAATTTCTTTTGATAAAAGTTACCGTCCAACGGGAAACAATTCAAAATTGCTTTAATGGCTCCTACATACATTTGGACAACGGTTGATAAATCGACATGACAACTTTGAAGATTCTTACTCACAGCATTAAAACGCTCTAAAATTGTGTTCCACACAATTACCAAAATAGCTGTTTCCAATTGCAGTAATTTTCGTAGCAGTCCATTAGCTTCGGGTCGTGTTTTCGGTTTCTCGTCCCTACTTTCTGCATTGAAGTTCAATGCGTCAATTATTGCAGACCACTCTTTTTGTAAGGCATAACACACATCATGTCGAGCAGACCAACGAGTTTGAGACAGACTTTTGAGACTTAATTTCGTTCGCTAAATCAAGATCTCCCAACGATGTCTAGATATGGTAAAAAAAACTACAAAGTTATTGCAGAGTAGCAAAAAAATTGTCTGCTTCAGGTACTGATTTCGCTGCACACGTTCCTACTAAATTTAATGAATGAGTAGCGCAGGGAACGTAATCCACTAAAGAATTAATTGTGTCAATTCGTGCTTGTAGTCCTAAAAATAAACCTGACATTTCAGGCATTATCATAAGATTGACCACGACAGCTCAGTATGTCAAATAATTTTTTTTTCTAATGATAGTAAAACAGCATTTTCAATATCTTTAGCCAGTACTTGGAAAAAATTCTAAAAATTCAGCGTTTTTTCGCATATATCTTATAATTGTAGTATGTAAGCTGATCAATATGCGTAATATCTGGTGAGAAATATAAACAGGATTCCTCAGATTTCCCCTTAAAAACTGGGACTGAAATTTTTTGGATTTGCTTGCTCAATTATTTTTTGTTGCATTAAAATAAATAGGGAGAAAAGAAAAAGAGAGTTGTTTTGACTTCTATGTGAGGAATCCTGTTTTTATTTTGGTCTCCTGCTCTGCCAAAAAACTGAGGAAAAATACTGAGCGCTCAAGAAATACAAACTGGCTAGTTAAATTCATTCGAGGCACGATTTATATATCCAGTTTATATTTCATAAGCGCTCACTGAGCTGACCGCTGGAGCAAAGATTTGTTTTCTTTTGTTTTTGACAACAAAACTAGGAAAATTCTCTGAGCGCTCAGGAATATTATTATTTTATTAAACATTCCTTTAAAAACATAACATTTTTTGTAAATCAAATTAAGCATGGCATTGCCGTCTGCCAGGTTGACAATATACAATTTTCATAAAATCAGTAACAAAGCAAATTAAGTTCAAAATAAAAAATATAATAGCATTGAGTGTTTTTTTAAAAATCTTGATTGATTATCCTCTCTCGATACGCAAGTGCCACCTTACAATAATTGTAGATTTTTGAGACATCCACTTCATTTAAAAGAGAAATTATATCATCCTCGATTAGATAATTAAATCCCAAGAAAGTTCTCCTCGTTTCCACCAGGATAGGACATTTTCCAATACAATGCAACACATCCTCTCTTTCTTGTCGATTGCATAGACTAGAATAAGAATAAGTTCTTATTACTAAGGCCTGATACGTTATAAGCAACCATTGAAAATTTGAATGTTTGCGTTTTTACATTAATATTTTTATTTTTACAATGGCAGACGGCTTTTTTGTTAAAAATTATTAGTCCGATCACGAACGCCCGCGCCTGCTTGAGAGCTACTGCTACTAGCGCCCATTGTGTTTCCAGCCTTAGCAATAGCCACACTCTCAACTGTCACCGTTGTCAAATCTGCTGGCCCATCTACCAGCTGTTGAAGATATGTCAATCCATCCTCGGCATCACATTGAAGGTTGTTGTTTTTGTCAAAATAAAAAGTTTTATCATTAATAACCAATGTTTCGCCTCTTATTTGTGCTTTAATATTTTTGTTTCTCGCAACAATTTGGGATCGTAGTTTTAACATTCTCCTCCTCCGTTCTCTTGCCGCTGCCGGGTAGTCCTTATGAATTGAAATTCCAGTGTTATTGATTTTCGCTTTGGACCTCAACACTGCTATAGCCTCTTGCTTATCTTGTAATTCAACGAGCACGTTCGCAGTTTTTCCACTCGAATACATTTCACGCACATTTCGGACTTTCGTTGCATCGTTTGTTTCTAGTAGCTGGAGACATAAAGATTTGGCTTTCTCAACAGCATTTAGTCCATCTTGTCTGGGTAAATGTACAACAATGTTGTTCTCGATGGACTTCCTTTCAAGATGCTCTACCTGGCGTTCTAGAGTCATACAACGAAAATGCATCTGTTCGAGCTGGCCTTGTAGCGATTTGTTGTGTTGTTGCAGGGAATCTATATTGATGTTGATACTTTCGATGTCTGTTTTGGTGGCCATTTTGTCCAGTTTTTCATCTAGAATCCATGAAACTGATGATTGTATGAGGGACTTTAAATCATTCACCGACATATTTCCAACTGCTAATGCTGCGTCTGACACTGTAAAAGTGCTACGAGGGGTGCAAGGAGAATTTGTTATTTCCCTATGTACCCTTTTCGCAGATTTTGTTTCCATTGTTGGTTCCATGTTGACAGGCGACCGTAGCATTTTGGTGAAACTACACGCAGATTATTTTTATTTAAAAAGACCAACTGGCGACTCACCTCTGAGTTTTTTTCTTTTTGTAGTGAATATTGTTTGTTTTAAATACACTCAAAATTAATATTTAGTATAGTTGAGCTTAAATATTGCTTTAAAAATACACTTTTTGTGGAGTAACTTTTTTAATCAACTTGCCGATCACACATCAGAGTTGCCAACCTCTAAGGAATATAAACTGGACAATTTTATCAGTGTTTGACACAAATGAAACCGTCTTTCCCAGTTCCACTTCATAAGAAAAAGTAAAAACTTTTGAGGACCGCTGTCAAAGCTAATTTTATTTTTAATTTTGTCATTAATGTTTTTTTTTCATCCTTCAAAATTTGGAAATTTTTGGCGCCCCTAAAATGTTGGCGCCTTAAGCCCGGGCCTCACGGGCTTAAGCCTAAATTCAGCACTGGGTGCTTTTATATTAGAGGGTGTGGAACAATTTAACGTTGAAGGTTTCTAAAAAAATTGATGATTACATTCGCCACTTCTAAATATTTTTGGAAATCGAAAATTTAGCCGGATTTGTCAATTGTACACTCAAAACTTTTTGTTCAACAAGTAAAGTTAAAAACCAACCAAAAAATTGAAAAATCAAAGATTTTAAATTTGTTTGCTTAGCTGCGCATACATTTTGTAGAATATATTATATATTTTGTTACTAAACAAGACAAATTTGACACTCTTTGCACCTAGTACGAAGTCGTGTATACACAAATCAGCTCAGTTTATGAACAAGGAAAAAATCCTTCAAAAAATGCTAAATTAATGCAATGATCGAATATAATAAGGAATTTGGTGTTAATGTCTCTAGGGGGTCAATTCTCGATCTGTGGAACTGTGAAGTGACTAATACGATACGTTTTCACGTTAAATATTTAAATACTTCCCTTAACCCATTACTACCTCACATTTACGTCAGTCAGTCAATAATGAGACAAACTAGGACAAAAAGCCCCGCTGCCATCAGTTTGATTCTGAAGCCTGAATGCATTTTTAGTCTGTCAACACTCGTCACTCACTCGTCACTCATATTACCACCGACCGAATTGGCGTCTAATTTTGAGTGCAAAATTTATTTTTCGAAATTTGTTTGCTTTGCATTTTGGTTTTGCTTCCTCAAATTCGAATGCGAACTCTTGTGTGTATATTTGCTTTCATGTATGTGTCTATGTGTCTATAATAGTAGAAAAGTAGTGTGTTCCTGTTCCTTTTTTGGATGTTTGAAAAGGAAATTTAATTAGAGAGCCCATCATGAGTGATCTGAGTGGTGCAGTGGGTGAAGAGGGAATTATGGGGGATGGGTGTGGTAGGAGGTTGGTTTAGGGATTTGTGTGTGTTTGCAAAAGTTCATTTAAATTCCACAACCATAAAACTTATTTTCAACCCCCTGCTGGCGGCAGTCATCATCGTCATTCTCATCGTGTTGCCGTCGTCGTCGTCTAGCAAGCGACAATTCAGCTATTTCCGCTCTTTTGTGACATTTATTTGGTATGCGGAGGCATTTTTCTGTGGAAGTTTTCTTTAGAAGATGGCTTCAAGGGCTGCGTCACAAATTATAGAGCTCAGAGAGGTGATATCAGGCACACAAGAAGATTATAAAATACATTAATGACAACGACAAGAAAGATAGGAAGTTATAAGTTTTTTTTTTTTTTGTTGCTCCTGCGAAAATCATGTCTCAAAAAGTTGTATTCAACTAATTTTGACAGATTGGAAGTTAATTTTGGGATTTAAGAGAAAAAGCGAGATAGAATCATTATTAAAATTTTGATTGGATTTGTTTGACAGGATTTTTGTATCTCAGATAAAATTAACAGAATTTCAATTAATAATAATATAATATTCCTGACAGGGAAAACTGAGACTAATTATTGGATTTTTCTTTAAAGTCGGACATGTATTATCTGGAGGAGTGAGGTTTCTTTCAGAGGATGTTTGTTGAGTATAGTAAAATCAAGGTATCTCCAGCATTATGATATTTAATAAATTACTTTGTTATTTTCTAAGTATTGCAAATTCCACAAGAATTTCAAAATACCCATATTTGGCGCATGTCTAAAAAAAGCAAACCCGACAGTTGCTGGAAAACCATTTATAATGAGATTATCAATCTACAAGGTATTCGCCATTCGGGGAATCAACATTCAACAATTATTTTTGTTCCAAGAATTTCTTTACGCCATATTATGGAGGGTAGTATATTTTGCCTTAAGATAGAATAGTTCACCAAAATACACAATCGACAGACACTTTTTACATTAAAATCGAAGAAAGGGAATTGGGTTTCATTTACGTGGTGGCCTTGAATTATGATTTCTTTCACCGCAGGGTCAATCTCAACCTAGCAATCAAGGCGCCTATTTTGAAATTCTTTGTGAATAACTTACTATTCAAAAAAGGGAAAAATAAATTTTTGGCTCTTTTAAATACTTTGTTCGGTCGGTTCCCGTGCAAAAGAATGGAATGGTATTTTAATCCACCGAAATTATAATCTGTTGGGAATCACATATACATAATATATAATAGCTAGGTTAAGTGAAAGAAATATACAGTTTTTTTTTTATAACATATTTGATAACTTTTATTCAGGCAAGCACAACCACCCTGCCGGGGCAATTTTGTCGGAAAAATAAAAAAAACAAAAGTTGTCAAGTGAAGTTCGGAATGCGACGCTTTGAGTGCGAAATGGGGAGTGCAAATTGATTTTTTAACTATGGAATTAGTGAACATTTAAATAAATATATGAAATATTATCTGTGATGGTATATAAAAAATAAAATAAAATGCCTTACTGGGTCGCACGTACTTGCTAATAAGTTTAAAAAGCTTTGGATTTTAAAAATTCTACTGCACTGTTTTCAGTGCTTAAGTACAAGATTGTTTAATATTTAATAGTTGACCGTACTAATCTAAGCACAAAAGAAAGTTTTACCAAAATCCTAAGAGCTATGTTTTTAATAGAACTAAGATTTATCCAAACAGTGTTTTAAAATTGATGTAAGGTGTGTTTTGTTGGGTTCCTTTATGTGAACATTACAATATGTTACACATTCGGCCATGGAGTTACTCAAGCTCAAGTGTACAGTTGACTTATTGCTGTTGGAATTTGCATAGTGAAATATTAATCTATTTTAATACCGTTATGTTTGTAGTATTTTTTAAATATTCTAATGTGTTTTATAGCTGTTTAAGAAATATCGAATGTCTCGTTTATCAAATATTAGTACATACATACATTTTTGTAGGGCTGGCCACGATACCAGAAAAGTCTCGGTGTCGTTTGGTATCGGTATCGGAAACCGAAGCGATAGCGATAAGATACCAGTCCCAAAACACCCGAAACGATACCGAGACTAAACCTTCCTTTTGGGACCGAAATTTACCGATGCTTTCGATAGTATCGTTTGGTGTCGGCAGAAAAAAAAATGGTTGAATATAATAATTAATTTATTACCAATAAAACATTCTTGTAATTGGTTTCGTTTTGAATGATATTTTCATAGTTTTTTCTTTTTACTAAGGAGGAGGTTTAAGCAATTATTTAAATTAGAACCACCCACTTCCGAACCAAATTTTCTTTCATTTTGTTTCTCTTAAACCTATTATTTGGAAGACATTTTCTGATTTGGTTCTTTAAACTGGATAAAGTGACTTTGTTGAAGATAACCAAGCCTCTCAAATTTATTTCTTATATCTTGGTATATCGGAAACGGCTCCAACGATTTTGTAACATCATTGTTTTCTTGCTATGATATTTTGACGCAGAATTTATGTTTAACTAATCGGAACTTTGATTAGATATTGCGAAACAAGCTCTGTAAATTTTCTAAGACTACAAAAAAAACTCTAGTTAAAAAATTGTCGTTCATTAACTTCATATTATTTATGTAATGATTTTTATTAAATCTTAAAAAGAGATTTTAACATCCGACCAGAAGATCAAGAACATGTAACCAAGTCGTGGATTTAATTTTTGTTTGTGACTGAGACCAGACCAAATGAGACGAGACGAGACCGAGACCGAGACCGAGACCGAGACCAAGACCGAGACCGAGACCGAGACCGAGACCGAGACCGAGACCGAGACCGAGACCGAGACCGAGACCGAGACCGAGACCGAGACCGAGACCGAGACCGAGACTGAGACCGAGACCAAGACCGAGACCGAGACCGAGACCGAGACCGAGACCGAGACCGAGACCGAGACCGAGACCGAGACCAATACCGAGACCGAGACCGAGACCAAGACCAAGACTAAGACCGAGACCGAGACCGAGACCGAGAGCGATACCGATACCGAGACAAGACTTCTATACGAGACCAAACGAGACTGAGTTATACGAGACCGATACCGATACTGATGCCAAGACGATACTAAAATGTTTCGATTTTGACGATACCGAGACGATACTTATAAAAATATCGTTTGGTTTGGTATCGTCGCCAGCCTTACATTTTTGAAAAATGCATAGAATAAATATTCAGCTTGCAATTTTGAACATAAACTATCTGTAGTTAGTCTCTTGCAGAGCTATTAATAAAAAGGCTTATTTCTCCTTTAGTCCACGATTTTACTAAGCTACGGAATAAGAGCTTAAAATAAAGAGGTTAAAATTTTCCATTAAAAAAAAAACAATTGTTCGTAGTATTCCATGTTAAAATGGTAACGTTTACCCTACGAAGACTGTTTAGTACCTTGAAATTCTTACCAAGTTTCGTAAGGTTGGGCTTTTTTCGTATAGGTTTTGGTAGGTTAAAATTTCAAGTTACAAAACATACACTTTTAGAATTTTCTTTTGCTTAAGTCTACCTAATTTATTATAATTATGGACATTTTGATTAGCTTAAAGCTAAAAGGAGGAAAAGTACCTCGTGGCATGATGGTTAGTGCGTAGGACTGTCATGCCAAAGGTCTGGGTTCGATTCCCAGCCGCTGCATTTTTTTCGCGAGGTACTGCCTCTTACGAGAAACTGAAAAATCCTCCAAGAGTATACTTGTCATGAATAAGTGCTTCTCATCTAGCCGTTCGGATTCGGCAAAAAAATTGTAGGTCCCCTCCATTCCTGCCAAAAATACGAACACAGGAATGGTTGAGAGTTGTAAGTCACTAGGCCTAGGTTCTTCACGAGCTGCTGTGCCACCAAATTTATTTTTTATTTTATTTTTTAAAAGGAGGAAAAGAAGCTGAAAATTGGAGCACTAATGACAAATTTAGCTTAGTAAACGTTTCTTAGCAGAAACTTTGTTTCGTGTTTTTTATTTTGGCTGTTAAGACCAGTGCGAGACCATTCTAGCCCTCATGGCTTAACCTGAGTTAACTCTGGAAACGTGTTTTTCCGACAATTTAAATCCAGAATTAACACCGAGTTCAATCACAAAAATTGGTGAAAAACTGCCCCTTAGAAGACAGAAAGCTGCAAAACATTTAAAAAGTGCTCAGGTTAACATAGTTGTACCTGAAGAATAGTACTAACGTTAAGGACCGGTTTTCTTCAGATTCTTTGATACGTCATGTTCCAAATCACCCGAATATCCCTTGAGCAACATGGTTTAAAGCTTAGCGGCCGTATAGCAAAATGATTTACTCAAAATGTGCGACACATTCGTATTGAGGATAGGACTAGATCCCATCAGTTTGTTGCCCATTCTCCATTAAATTGTATTCTGGATAGATAGGTCTGAGGTCTTTCCTAGTAGCCAGTACATCTTTCTATACTTCAACTTCTTTTCTTTTCTTTTCTTTTCTTTTCTTTTCTTTTCTTTTCTTTTCTTTTCTTTTCTTTTCTTTTCTTTTCTTTTCTTTTCTTTTCTTTTCTTTTGATGTGCTCTTTCGATTTAAGCTTTGCATCCAAAGTCATTTCAAGGTATTAGGCAGTATTGCAACATTGTTTACTTTTTTGTTTTTAAAGTTTATATGCGTCGATTTTGTTTTATTTAGTTTGTTTCGCCATTTTTGCGTCCAGTGCCTAACCTTATCGACTGCATTTCGTAGTTTTTGTGTAGCCTTCGGCACCATTATTGCAGTATCATCAGCAAAGGTGGCCATGATAGCGTTGATGTCCACTGGAATATCCCTTGTATATAACAGATACAGGGTTGGTCCTAGGACACTTCCTTGTGGTACACCGGCTTCAATTTTCTTTAGTTCCGAGTAATTTTGGTCGTACCGTACTCTAAAGAGTCGGTTCGTAACGTAGGATTTCAGTATTTCGTAGTATGCCTGGGAAGATCCCTATGCAGTTTGTACTCAAGTTCCAAGTGCCAAACCTTGTCAAAGGCTTGAGCAACATTTAAGCATATAGCCGAGCATATTTTTTTTTCTTCAAGTGCCCTTTTCCACATCATCCGTAATCCGATGCAATTGGTCTATCGTGTAATGTTTATCTCTAAACCCAAACTGATGGCTCGAAATTGGTCTTCTTTCTTCTATTATTTTCTTAAGTCTTTTCAGAAGCACTTTTCCGAAAGCTTTTGCCATGATTGGTATAAGCGATATAGGTCTATAAGATGTTACTTCTGTTGGTGGCTTACCTTGTTTAGGTATAACAGTAACTTCTGCAATTTTCCAATGATGTGGCACATATCTTATTCTAATTCATGCATTTATTATAAATTGGAGTTTTTTGAAGGCTATAGAAAACATTTCTTTCAAAACCTGTGCAGTTATTAGATCGTACCCTGGTGATTTTTTGTTAGACAACTTATGTTGAGACATGCGTCTTACTTCTTTGAGCGTGACAAAAGGAATTTCACATTCGTCGTTTCTATCAACAAACTGTAGGGGATCTATAGCTGTGCTTACTGGGAATGGCTTAAAAACATTCGTAAGATATTCAGCGAAGAAATCAGCCTTTTGTTTCGGGTTTCCGGTCCATTTACCATCTTAGGCACTTAGCTGCTTTCCATTAGGAGTATTTCGTAGACGCATCCACCGTCAGACTATTTAGGAATCTAAGCCACCGAAATAAAAATATTTTACTCACCACATTTTTTTCTCATGCAAAACAATTGCCGGTCCATTTTTTTGCAGGACATTTCATGACAACAATGTTTTTTTTGTTGCATGACACTGTAACCAAATCATGCTAATAATTTGTTTTGTATTTCAAATCAGTTATTTTTGACATACGAGAATATTTGCATAGATTTGTTTGCGCACAGAAACTGAAAACTAGGCTTGAAACAAAAAGAATTCATTTTGTGGACCAATGTAATCAGAGCAGACATTAAATTTAAACTCAAAGGATTATACAATTTAAAGTGTTCAGCTATACCTGCATTTAATATGCATCCTTACAACATTAACATTAACACCATCACGCAACCCATCAGGGTACCAATACTCATCAAACCATCCACCGCCGGTCTGAATTTCTTCTTCATTTTGTGACTGGCGGAGCTCATTCTTTCATAGAGGCACCCAAAATCTCATAATGAATTGTTTCAAATAGAGTACTTAACTTGTTGTAAAAAAAAGTTCGAACCCAACACCATCCATACCCTCCATGCCATCCCATGCGAAATTGGATTCCTACTGAGGACAAACGATGAACGACACCTCTTCCAAGAAGTGACATATTTTGATGGGTTCTGCAAGTTGCTTGTGTTGCATTTTATGTTGTGCAGATGTCGCACGCCTCGCGCTGTCAGTCAATCAATTTGATGCTTGAATTTCGCTGGTAAATGTACCGTTTATGTGTGTGGAATTGTTGCGAGAAATAGGTGACGAATGTTAAAATACTGAATCTGTGGCAGTTTATCTTCTTTGGCTGAAGGTGGACATTTTGATGAGTTATGAAGTGCGTTTACCTTCTTCTATACCTTAAAGGTTACTACCCCTTGAGGGTTGCAAAACAATAAAAAGGAACTCTTTTAAATCTTTTTTCACTTCAGTAAGCCGCAGAGACTTTTTAAAAAGCAACTTCACGATCAGCGATGTTAAATGGACAATATTCTCCATTTCACATCTATTCCATTCCAGTAACCTCTCCATCCAATCCGATCTCATCCCATATAGAAATCCTTCTTTTCTTAATCGTCTTATGTTTTGTGTCTACCTTTTATATTTTTATATCTCACTTACTATTACCTGCCAATTCCTGTATTCCACATCACCAAACAAATAAAACTAAAAAAAAAGGAAGGCACACAGGAGCATGGTTTTCGTCTCCAATAGCAAAAGTTAAACCAAAAAAATGCAAAACAAAAAATAAAATACAAAATAGGTACACAAGCTTATCTATTTCCGTAGGTATCCAGTTTCCTTTTCGGAAAAATGAGAGCAAAAAAAAAAAGAATAAAATAAATAAACTTACATTTTCCAAGGGAATCTTCTTGAATAGTTATTTTTGTTTTACACATTTTTATTTATATACTACCTTGCAACTCTTTTGCTTGAATAGAAAGTAAGGAAAACTGTTTAAAAAATGTTTATGTATATGTATCTTTATTATACATATATCTACTTATATAGAAAACAAAATTTCTTTTTAGAGATATTTTTTGTTGTGTTGTTGTTGTTGTGTACCATTTTTTCATTTGTTTCTTTCCCCCAAAAGAAGAAAATAACTATGTTGTGGAATGTTGAGTAGCAGCTAACAATATTGCCACTAAACTAAAATTAATCGCCAAAATATTTACTTGAAAAGGCTGCCAAAAGTTGAAAAAAAATTAACTTCTAAGTAAGAGATAAATATCAATTAAAGATGTGACAGAAGGGCGATTTAAAATGAGTTGTACAATTTGTTCCTTTTGACATTACGTTATCCTTCCGTGAATATGGTTCTTTACCCCCACAGCTTACTTAATTTAAGGTTAACTTAAACTGCCTCCAGTTTAGCAAGAACATTTGGCTGATGGTTTCTCTCCAAGGGTCATCCAACTTGTTTTTACAAGGTATTTTTTAATTGGCTTTAGGTGACGAAGGCCATCAAATAACAGAATACGCATTTTAGTCACCATATGTATGTCGTGGAGAACTAGGGCCTAATGACTTACAACTCTCAACCATTCCTAAGTGCATGTTGTTTGCAGGAATGGAGGGGACCTACAATTTTTTGCCGAGTCGAAACGGCTAGATGAGAACCACTTATTCACGACAAGCGTCCTTTTGGAGGGTTTGTCAGTTCCTCGCAAGAGGCAGTACCTCGGAAAAAACATTTCTGTTTTTAGGTAACAGCGGCATTTAATTTGTTTGCTCTCGCACTATAACAGTTATTCCTATTTTTTGTCGATTCTGATTAGTTAATTGTTTTTTTTTTTTTTAAACTGCATATACAATTTTGTTGGACAAAGAAAAATTTTAATTTATTTCGATTTTTGAAGTTATTATACATATATTATAATATTTTAACTTTTTTTCTAGCCTTGAAATATAATAAATATAATGGTCTTTTTATTTTTTGCAGCCTCGATTGCTTTAGTATAGCAGACGTTTCAGCTGTAAAAATTGATGAGGAATAATGGAGAAGACCCTAGCTGATTATGGAACCGTTTTCGTCGACTACAGCAAATGAAGTTCCGACTGTTGTTTTGGATGCATCAGGAGGATGATTGCTTTTCGACTTTTTGTCAATGATGATGGGAGTGTCAGGTTTAACTGCGTCTTTGATAGCTTTTTGGAGGGCTGAGGGATATTTTGGTGTTCAGTGCAAACAAAAATATAAACAACTACTCTACCATTGCTATTGTAATTCGTGACAAACTGATTGCCAAAAAGAAAAACCTCAGACTCGATTGGGTCCCAGAAATTAAAGCTCTGACTCAGCTTCTTATCGAATTCCACAACTTCATTATTAAAGACTTCAAAAACCATATAAAGGCCATCATGTCTGCGAACACTATGGTTCACTGGTGTGGGTACGTCGCACACATGATGCAATGTGAATACCTCAACAGAACCTGCAATGCATCTCCGGCAAATCCCTACAACATCTTTTATCATCCATCTCAGAAACCAACATTAAACTAGTTTTCATCATTCTACAAAAGCTTAAACTAGATCGATTTATTTAACGTTACAGTCCTATTATTGAGAATTTTTAAAACGAGAAACGAAACTAGTTCTAGGTAAAACTAGTTTTGTTTCGAGTTCTATAAAAATAAATCAAAACTAGTTTAAAAAAAATCGGCATTTTTCATTTCTGGTGATAAAACTAGTTTAAGTTTTGAAACGAGTTTCTCGTTTTGACTGTTTTAAACTAGTTTTATGGAAGTAGCTGTACTTATTTTTATGGTTTGGCTGGATTTGGGCCAGGAGCAACAAAGTCTTGGACTAGAGCAACAAATTAATCCACTACATTGAATCTGTCAACCAAATTGAAGAATTGCTTTCACAAGTTGAATTGCCTTGCACCGAAACCGAAGCAATAATTTCAATTAATGTGCATGTACCCACTACTCAGTTTCTTGGTCAGGTGCAGTTTTTCCCCACATCTTCTCAAAGTCATTTAAAAAACGAAAGGCTTCGTCAGCCATAACAGGGAATTCATCCGAAAAACTCACCAGCTGTAAGGAAACGACCACGTGAGAAAGAAAATAAACACTCTGCCCAGATGCATTTTAAGAATCAAAATGCGCCAAATTGCTTCTGATCGACAGGCCGATTGTCATGCCGAACTACATGCGATGGAAGTTCTTTTTAATCAATGCAAGTTGTAAGTCAGCGGTTGCACATTCGGTATCGGTGGTTGGAACCCAGATTGCATCAAAGCACAGTTTTCTTAAAAAAGCAGGTACACATACATAGATTCATTTTAGTTTACATGTATTAAACTACATACATATGTTTATATAATATAACGTCAGATAATGTTATTTTCCCTTGCACAATAAAAAAAAAAATAAAAATGCAAATTGGATGTTGAGTTAATTTATTCAGTTCCAACTACCTATAATTTCATAGGCAGAAAGCAAACTTATGCAGTTTCGCCAAATCAACAGCACGATGAAAAACGTTGCATCTTGAAGCCCTGATGAAACGCCAAACAGTCTAACTCTTCGAATACTGCACATTTCCGCATTGGTTATGGGCACCTGCAAAAAACCAATCGTCTTCTGCTTCCAAAAAGTTCTTGAAACTAATTCGGGAAATATCCTTTTACGCGCCAACGTTAAAATTATTAAATAGGCTCAATTATTTTGTGACGTTTCGTAATTTACGTATTTTTGTTGATTTTTACGATATTATTCTGTGATGAATAATACAAAATAGCTTCAAAACTAGTTTTGAAGTCCTTAAAACTATGTAGATATTTCTGGTTTTATGAATTCGAGTTTTAGTTGCCAATTTTTGTTTGAATAATACCGATTTGTTCAAAACTTGAAACTCGAAACCCATATAGAACTAGTTTTATGTTAAAACTAGTTTTGAATCGTGTCAATAATAGGGCTGTTAATTTTTATTTAATAAAGCGAAAAGTCCTGGTTGCTAGCGCTACATTTATTTTATTATTGTTAATATAATTTATTTATATTTTCAATAAAGTTATAATAATAATAATAAAAACTTTTTTTCTCTTTTGATCCTTAGCAGTTTTTGCTGTTTTTTTATGTTGATTGTTTTTTTTAAAACCATATCAAAAAAATGTATGAAAACATATTATAAATAATTTATTTATAATATAATTAAATAAAAAATTAAATATTTTAATTTCTTAACTTTTCTACTTTTTATTTTTTTCCAATTTAATACAGTATTTTTATATTTTTCTATATGATTTTTTGTTAAGCAATAGCTTTTTTAAAAAAATACATCAAAAAATTAATATAGAAGTTATTTATTTCAATTTTCAACTGAGGTAATTTTTTGTAGTTCTTACCCTTTATTGACACTTTATTCATATTAAATTTATTTTTATCATATAACATCAAATAATGTATTCAAATTTAAAGAACCCAAAACCAATGAACTCCTACTTAATACAAAACATGTCAATTGATCATTTTCACACATTTTTAGTAGTTTCTTTTGATCCAGATTATGATTTTGATGTTTATGTTATTATTTTTGCCAAACTAATTTTTAATTATATTTAAAAAAAAATTCAAACTAATGTGTCCAATTTTGAAACGAAAATATTATAATATGAAAAAAGTGTCAAAAAAGGGTAAAAACTAAAATAAATTATTTACGAACTTGAAACGAATTATATAAATTTTTTTTGTATTATTTTTTAAATGTATTTCTTATAGAAGATGTTGTTTAACAAAAATAATTAAATAAAATATAAAAATTACTGTTCTTAATGAAAAAAAAAAAAAAAATAAAAAGTAAAAAAAAAGTTAAAAACTTAAAATATTTAGTCAACTTTAAATATTAAAATAAATTGTTTATGGTTTTTTTTTCTATCAGTTTTTGAATATGTTTCTTTAAAGAAGACAACAGACACAAAATCACTAAAACAAAATAAGAACACAAAATAAAAAGTAACTACAAATTTTGTTGGTCAATAATTTTTTCTTACGACATAAGCTTTCGATTAATGGGGTGTGCTTTCCATAAAAATTAGTTTGGGAAATAACGTACACCCTTATCTCCCAGTACAAGTGTACAGTTTACTGACTGTTTTTAGTTTTTACATACATACACCGTCTATCTATTTCTATACTGTCCACACATAAAAGAGCACCCTCTAACAGAACTGGGATCTGGGACCCATTTAAGTTTTATAAGGCTCCTGAGCAGGGCTCTGGCATCTTAGCACCTCATTCATTTGTGGGGTTAAAAAAAAAGTAAACCATCTAAAATTTCAGTCATTCGCTATAAAATGTCAAGACGTTTTACTGTTAGTAATTGCGCAGTGATACAACATTTTTGGGAATACAAAAATCTTTAAAACAAACTTTCAAAAATCAAGAAAGTGTGATCAGTTACTGAAACCAGCTGAATCTTTGTGACCATTTTTTGGTGAAATTTCAGATGGCTTACGTTTTTTGTTTAATTGCTCATAAGTCTCACTAGTAAGTAACTTTTAACTTCTATGACCTTAAAACCACTTTTAAAAATGCTTTAAAATCGGCTATGGCAATTAGTTATTGAAACCAAAAATTAACTTCAATTTCTATATTATTGTTTACAAACCTTTAACATGGTTACTTTTTTAACTGGAGGCAGCTTATTGGGTGGAAAATTATAAGAATTCCAAAATGTCAAGCAAATTGAATATATCAAAAATGGTTATTAGCAAGTAAAAAAAATAATTACAATTTTGAGACCCAAGAAATGTTAATTCATTTAATTTAAAAATTGGCGGACACACAGAATTTAACATTTTACAGCATATCTATTAAATGCCAAGTTTTATGAAAAAAAGAAAATTAATACTTTTCACTGATGGCGTTTTTATTCAATTCAAAGCATTTCTATATGAACATCTTTTAATTTTTGAATGAATCTGCCAACTGATCGATACCCTGCGTTAGTCCTGACCTAATTATTCTGGCATTCTTGCTTTTGGACACTTAATTTTAATATCGTAGTAGCACGGAATTAAAGTAGCTCAAGCATTAGTAGAAGTCTTGAATGTAAGAGATCACATTACCGAAATTGATGGAATTATACCAAAATTAAAATATTATCTCAAAAAACATCAAAATATTATTAACATACATTTTTGAAAAAAACCTAAAAATGCTGTTTTGCTACCATTAGCAGTGCTCAGAGACGGAAAGAATGCAATAATTTTAGTATCGCAAAATTGATTAAAAAGACTTAGGTATTTTGAAGTATTTTTACTTCACATCAGTACTAACTCTAAAATGTCATTCCCGTTCGATCTAAAAGTCTTTAGTAATGCAATCATTTAAACGAGTCAAAAGACTTAAAGTAAAAAGAATGCAATACTAAAGACAGCTTGAAGTCATTGAAGTCTTTTAAAAGTGTCACGACTGACGTTAATTGACTGCTTGAAGTCTTTTAACTGCTTCTTTTAACTGCTTGAAGTCTTGCCTTTTAACTTAACATTTTTTGTATTTTGTGATTAATTTCGATTCTTTTAGAATTATTCGAAAAAATAATTATGGTCCAAGTCTTCAAAAAGGTTAAAAAAGTAAAAAGAATCTAAGTGGTAAAAAGACTTCAAGCAGTTAAATGACTTCAAAGCAGCTAATTAACTGCAGTCTTAAGACTGCAATCAAAAGACTTGAAGAATGCATTTTTTGTAAAAGACTTTAGAGAGACTGCAATTACTTTAAGCAGTCTTTAGTATTGCACTTTTTTTACCTTAAGTCTTTTGACTGGTTTAAATGTTTGCATAACTAAAAATTGAATGGGAATTAATCATTGAAGTAAAAATACTTATATTTAAAAAGTAATTAATTGAATTCGCAAAGGAAAGTTAAATGCCTGGGATTTCAAAGGAATTGTATTCTTTCACAACTCTGGCGATGCCACCTAGTAAGTTTAATTTAAATCGTTCATTTTGAAAAAAAAATTGAAAACTCAAAAATAGTTTCGTGGCAACATACTCGTTCTACAGGGTGGCGCACGAATCGTGCTACAAAAATAAAACGTAATAACTTTTTTTCTGTGTGAGTAATCGGCTTATTTTTTTTTTTTATTTTGAAGGTTACTATTTAGATTTATAAAAATGGATGCTTGGGATACGGAGAAAAGAATTTGGATAGTGCAACGGTACCATGCTTTGCAGTCCATCATTTCCGTCCAAAGGGAATTTAGGCGGGAGTTTGGCGGTAATCCCCCGAGTAGATGGACCATTATGAGGTTTGTAAACATGTTTGCCGAATCTGGAAGCATCGCACGAAGGCCGTACCATCGAGATGCCAATATTCGGGTTCAGGATACAATCGCAGCAGTAGCATCTGCAATACAGGCCAATCCGAGCGTTTCGACCCGAAACTTATCGGGCAAATTGGAGTTAGTAGACGGTCATTACAACGGATACTTCATGACGATTTAAACTTGTTTCCGTACAAAGTCCAAATTACTAGCAAGTTAAACCCTCAGGATTTGCCTGTTCGCCTGGAATTTTGCCAAAAAATGATATCAATGGCCGAAGAAGACAACACATTGATCAATTGTTTGTTCATGTCTGATGAGGCCCATTTTGATCTTAACGGCAATGTAAACAAGCAAAATTGCCGTATATGGAATGAGTCTAATCCAGAAATGCTCCATGAGACGGAACTGCACCCAGAACGAGTCACTGTGTGGTGCGCAGTTTCATCAAGGTGTATTGTCGGGCCGTACTTCTTTGAAGAAAACGGTGTAACCGTTACTGTCACTGGGGACCGTTATTTAAAGATGTTGAAGGAGCTTTTTTACCCAGAACTGCGCCGAAGACGTATACCATTCAACAGCGTTTGGTTTCAGCAGGATGGAGCAATTGCACATATAGCCAGACCAGTTATGGCGGAGCTAAACAAAAAATTCGCAAACAAATTAATTTCTAGGAACTCCACTGACCTGACCTGACTGCACCAGACTTCTTTTTATGGGGTTATGTCAAGCAAGAGGTGTATAAAACGAAGCCCAGGAATTTAACTGAATTAAAGCAGTCCATAACGGCAATAATTGAGGCGATCCCAACTTCAACTCTTCAGGCCGCAATGAATAATTTTTTGATCAGGTGCCACATATGCGTGGGAGAGCGTGGAGGTCATTTGCGGTCTATAATCTTTAAAAACAACGAACTATTTAAAATAAAATTTAATTTTCTAACCAATAAAAAAAAAATAAATGAAATACATCGATTAAAAAAAAAGTTATTTGAATTTCTTATTGTAGCACAATTGGTGCGCCACCCGTTAGATGCGATAAAACACAAATCTGAATTATTCCCCTGAAAATGATTTGTTCAAAAGTCGAAGCAAATCTCTTCATTGATTTAAAGATTATATAGCTCAGAAGATCTACATCTACGGTATTGTATAAAGGTTTGGATAAAACCTCCAATTTGTATCAAAAACCATTATTTGCTTTTAGGAGCAAATTGAAAATATCCAAAGTGGTAACCCTGATAGCCACCATGCCATTCTCTGCGCATATAGAAAGAGTAAAACTATTTTACAATATAACCGCTGCAAGGTGAGTTGCACAGGACTAGAATTTTCATATCCTTTTATAGTTGTTTTTTTTTTTTGTGAATTTTATCTCCCTTGGTGCTGTTTTTTTTTTAATTTTTCGCTTACAAGCCCTACCAAACATTTTTCATAGTAACGGCGATCGGAGGTATAAAGGTATAAAAGCCACAGGATGTATATAATCCGATAATATTTAGATATACACTCTGTTAAAGATTCCCCTTAAGCTTTTTGGTATTTATTTATTTAGTTCCTTGGGCGTGCTGTTATTTTTAATTTTTTTTTTTGAATAAAGGAAATGGTTTGTGCATTTAATTATTTTGTAGCCAATTTTTACAATAAACATTTTGTTCCCAATTTTTGTGTCCAATCCCAGCAAATCTTGTACAGCAATTTACTGGAAATATTTTGTCAGCACATTGATTTTAATCCTATTATCCTTTAATTTATCCAATTTATCACAACCCCATTTCCTAATATTCGGTGAATGAAAAGCTGGAAGACTCTTCAACATAGCAGGTATTTGCGATACCTCGAAACTTGAGTCAACTTTGTTGTTGCCATCACTTGACGACGACGGAGTCTTTGTAGTGTCTGTAGATGGTTGATTTTGTATTGAATATTTCTTTAGAGAGAGAGAGACAAAACCCCCTTCTGAATTAAGGGGTCGTCTTTCTAAACAACGGAAAATTCAATTAAAATCTTTTGCAAAGGATTTAAAAAGCAAAAATTTATTTAATCTTTTCAAAAAGAATACTTTTCTACCAAGATATTTAAAGATTTTTTTTGTTAGTGTTTATTCAAGGAAACATATAACAAATTCATCAATTTAAATTGTCAACAATGTATTCGCAGTTTTATGCCTGGATTCACATGAAAGAGATCCTTGTAAAAGAGGAACTCGAAATTATACACACTCAAGATTTCTAAAGCCAGTTTCTTTTGAGACAATGGTAACATTTTCCTCAGTCAACAGTACCAGCCTCAAATAAAACATGAAAACGAAATGAAGTCAAATCGGTTTAGTTTCGCTTTCTAAAGCAAAATAAATCCAAATATTATTTTCACATTGAAAACGAAATGAGGCCTAATTTTTTATTTTCATTTGGCTTTATTTCACGTAACCGTAAATTGAGGAATGCTTAACTTGAGTAAGTAGTCAGTTTATTTCCTCGAAATATCATAAATCCCTTGAAACCGGAAAAGTGTCGATGGATGACCATATAACATTTGCAACTTCTAAAAAATTCCGGTGTATTCTACTTTTTTCTTGCTCCACTGACACGAGCACCGAGGCTTCGATTTGGCTCGGATCAAGAGATGGCCTATTTATGGCCACTTAAACTTTCATTTTGGTCTCGTGAATATTCCAATGCCTTGGGACCCTGGAATCCTAGGATTACTGTGCTCGTTGCGTTGAGTACTCTTAGCTCATTCCGACAACGGTCGACCAGTTTGGACTTTATGGCTACTTATGAAGATGTCAATATTATTTTTGACTACTTCGCGTAAGGCAAGATGTGTCGGGGTTTCACAAGCTGCAAGTACTTCCACTTGGAATACACTGTAAACATTTGGATTATATTTGTATGTGTAGGTGGGTTATCTTAGTAGATTCCTGTCCCAACTAAGATTTTGAAGCCGTCAGAAAAGACCAAAGCATGATTTTTATTTTTGACCCTGTTCTCTTCTAGCGTTCTCTGATTGGGATATCTGTTATGGTTCCTGGGTTGAAATCAACCTGTGGTGAAACGTAGTCTATTTGAATGTCTAAGGGCCAGTTTTTAGTTCAGGGTTATCTCTGAGTTAAAACAGAGTCAGCTAATCCTGAAAATAGTTTAATCTTGAGTTAACTCAGAAAATTTTTTTTTTTTTTTGAGGATTAACTTTATCGCTCTGTTGTGAAAAATCTAAGGCTATCGATGTGCGACACTATGGATACCACACTCCTGCGCCTTTCGCGCATCGGAATAGAGATGGCACCACAATGAAATTGCACTGACAATAACTTTCACTATCGAAATCAAGATGGCGCCACAACTGAAAAGGTACTCCATTCGGTCTCTGAGCTAACTCAACAAAGTGGGTGAGTTTACTCGGAGTTAACTTAGGATTTCAATTGACTAAAAACTCGTTTCAGGTTTAACCTCGAGACAAGGATGATATCGCACTGAAAAACTAGCTCTTAGTCTGTGAAATTAATTTTAGTTCTGTGACCCTAATCGCTTCTTTTCCAATTTTTACATTGTTGAAGTCTTAAAGCACTTTGACCGCTTCTTTCGTAAGCAAACAGATCGAGTGGGACAAGTGAAAGGAAAGTTTCTAGGCAGCCGTTGCTGAGTCCTAATACCACTGGTTGTGTCTTTGAATTTTTGTCATGGTTTTAAGTCTAGGGTTTCCTTATCTAGGGCTGACCCTTCATGCGTACGTTAGAATTTGCCTTATAATGGCTGCGTACATAAAATTGATCGATCTAGGGTGGGGTACGAGAAAATTCTGCTCAAAGTGTAGAAAGCTATTGAGGTTTTCTTCCTCCTTCTTCAATATTTTCTTTGCAGTTTATGGTACGACCCAAGAAGAACGGAAAGATATCTGGCAGTACTCGAATCCTGTAACGAAATTCCGTTAATGCTTGACCGATTAATTTGTGGACTATTACTTTTCCTTGTAAACAGCACCAGTTCTGTCTTCAATGGGTCAACATTTAGTGCACACCAATATACAGGGTGTCTGCCGGGAAGGTATACTGCTTTGTTTGTTTATAATTTTTGATTAAATGAAAGAGAATGTATGGAATACAATATCAGGTAAATTTCCGCCTCTGTTAGTCTCTCAAATGCGAGCCCTTTTGAGCACATTTTTCATTACATTCTCACACATTTCACGCGGTATTTCATTAATTTTATCACGAATATTTTGTTTGAGTTGCTCAAGCGTTTCTGGTTTGTTTGCATAAACCTTGCTTTTCAGATATCCCCACAAAAAGAAGTCCGGAGCATTCAAATCAAGCGACTTGAATAACTTATTGTTGGAAAGAGGTCTTGCAGTAATTCCATTGTAATCCTAGCTGTATGCGATGTGGCACCGTCTTGTTGATAACACATGTTAATCCAGCCCAAAGAATGCAGTTTTGGCGTTAAAAAGTTTTCAATCATATCTTTGAAGACCAAGCTCCTGAGCACGGCGTCGAGTTGAGGTTGATGGATTGTTTTGAATACTTCGATGATTGATTTTAATAAAATATTTTAACGATTAAAACACAGTGGCTTATCGAATATTTTTCCATAATAAATTTTCCACGAATCTACTTCACGACTGTCGAATATGAACTGTCAAGACTATTGTTTACCAAAATGGCGGCAAAAAAAAGTAGTATACCTTCCCCGCAAACACCTTGTATTTCTTTTACCAAAAGTTAATTTTTGGCCGCACATTTTGTTATCTTTTCAATGCCTTTTTTGAAAATCATAAATCGCACTTCTTACTTCGCGCTAAGAAATTGCGAATCTTTTTAAGAAACATAACTTTAGTACCATTTTTTTTAATACAGCAGATGACAGGGGCAGCACTAGTTGGGCACATCTTATCACAAGGTTTTTTTTCGAAAATTGAAAATTTGTGATGCTTCACGCACATAACAACTTACACCCTAATACTCGCGCTTCCAGAAATATCCATCACTTTACCATTGAGCCCAATTTTGGAAGCAATTTCAAGTACCGAGAGTCTTTCTTTAACCGCAAAGCACAAATGTGGAATGCCTTACCTTGCCCTATCCTTTCCATTGTAAGATTCAGAAAGTTAGATTTTTAGTAAAATTTGTTCAAAGCCACCTTTTGAAATCACACTAAGGGCCAGTTTGTTCACATTGGGTTAAATCTGAATAAGTTTTTCGCAGGATCTGGTTACATGGAGCCAATCAAACAATATTGGCTTATTACTGATTTTGATAATTAACAACTCAAACAATGGATTAATTGACTTAAATTATGGATAGCAATCACATTTTCGGATTTACTAGTCACAATAAAAATTGATTATAGATGGTTAGCTGTGAACAAACTGGCCCTTAATGTCAGTCTTACACAGGAAAATACCTTTTTCAAAAATGAACCTTAAAAGAATTGGGTTTGGAACACCTTATACGGACTACTACGACATATTCGGAGCTCAGGCCTATAAGGAGTGGTTAATCCGGCTCCCAGCCCTTGGAGTCATACTAAGGGTCTGGTCCTCCAGGTTTGGGGGTCGTGCCGTCGGGGTGACTTCCCGGCCACGTAAAGATATTTAGTTGCGAAGCAACAACAAGCCACGGATACGGACGGATTTACTGTTGACGAACCTAGCAAACGAAATAAGGACAACGAACTTCGAATCTCCACGTGGAATGTTCTGTCTCTCTTAAGACCACGTGCAGCCGAACATCTAGCGGAGGTCCTAGACTGCCACAAAGCAGATATCACCGCCATCCAAGAAGTGCGATGGGATGAACCGGGTAGAAGAAAATAGAAAGACTGTTACGTCCACTACGGCGACTGCTACCGACAGCAAAGGCAGCGTCTTTATGGGTGTGGATTCGTCGTTGGAGGCAGACTTAGGCAAGAAGTCTGGAGTTTCAATTACGTGAACGAGCGCTTCACAACACGACGCATGCCCAAACAAAGGAGAAAGATGACGACACCAAGGACGAATTCAACGAGCTCTTGGACAAGACATACGAGCAATGCCCTAGCTATGACATTAAGATTGTCTTTGGTGCTTTTAATGCCAAGCTAGGAAGAGAAGACGTCTTTGGTGGCATAATCGGGAAGTATAGCCTGCACGACACCACCTCAGATAACGGACTCAGGTTAATCGACTTTGCTGCGGGGCGAAATGTTGTGGTAGCTAGCACGCAATTCCCGCGTTTCGATATACATAAGAGGCAATTTATTTTTAACGAAGTTAAGTAACGTGTTGCAGGATACTTTCCGGTGAAAGTTCCTGCTTAATCCGCGATTTTAAAGCGGTTTTCTGTTCACCGCACCAAGTCGGAAGGTTTTGTTCTTCGCAGACGGCGTACTAAATTCGACTCATCAATAATGTCATGTCAAGAAAGGTGATCCTCTGGACTACACCAATTACAGAGGAATCAGTCTTCTCTGCCGTACTTTTTTGAACGCCTGAAGCCTTTAGTCAAACAACCTGATAGGTTCATATCGATGTGTCTTTAGACCAGGGAAGTCCACCATCGATCAAATATTCGCGCTATGGGAGATCTTGTAAAAAACCCAGGAGTTACAAATGGATACCCACCACCTTTTCATCGATTTCAAGGCCGCGTATGACAGCATCTATAGAGACGAGCTATATAGGGCAATGTCTAGTTTTGGCATACCTTCCAAACTCGTCCGTTTGTGCAGGATGATGATGGAGAATGCACGCTGCTCTACCAAGATCGGCAAGGACCTCACCGATACCTTAGATGTCAAAAAACGTTTTAGAGAAGGCGACGCACTGCCATGCGACTTTTCAACATCGCTCTTGAAAGAATTGGGCAAAACTATCATGTCAACACTAGAGGCACAATTTAAAAAAAAATTCCGTCCAACTACTCGCTATAGCCGACGATATTGACATAATTGGATGGACAAAGCGTGATGTCAATGTTGCTTTCGTGAGTATTGAGGAGAAGATGGGTTTAACGGTGAATGAAAGTAAGACCAAATATATGCTGTCAACAAGAAAGGACATCCAACACCAACGTCTCGGTTAGAACGTCACTATAGACAGTTATAATTTTGAGGTAGTCAGAGACTTTGTTAACCTAGGCTCCGCTATAAGCTCAGCGAACGATACACGAAGAATTACTCTTGCCAATCGCTGTTTCTTTGCCCTCTCTCGAGCAACTAAAGTGTCCCTGTATAAGACGCTTATCATCCCGATCCTGATATATGGTGCTTTAGGCTGTTTTGAGAGGAAAATTCTCCGGGAGATTTTTGGTCCCGTCCTCATAAATGGGAAATGGACAAGAAGATACAAGCACGAACTGTACGGGCTGTACAGTGACACCGACTTAGCCAGTAAAGTGAAAAGCCAACGACTGAGATGGCTAAGTCACCTAGAGCGAATGGACAACAATGTTCCGGCCCGAAAAGTCTTTGAATCAAACCCCGTGGGAGGGCGCAGTAGAGGAAGGCAGCGGAACAGGCGGCGCCCGCAAGTGGAAGAGGACCTCAACCAACTTGGCGTGCGAAACTGGAGACAGCTAGCTAGAAACCGAGCCGGCTGGAAGAAGCTTGTTGGTTGAGGCCCTGGTCCACCCCGGACTGTAGCGCCACCTTAAGTAAGTAAGAGAGGTTAATTTCATTTAAATGTATGATGCTTTAACCTTTTTATGAACTCAGATATAAAAAAGTGCCATTGGAGAGGAAGTTGTTAGAAGAAATGGAATGAACACTGGTGCATCAAACTCATTCGACGGATATTTATTCAACTAACAAACGAATGTTTATCAAGAATATTGTTTAATCAACGAAAATTTAAATAAATTAAATAAATTGAAAAAAAATCTTTATAAAATTTTAAGGTTTGTTAAAATGGTGTCATTGGACAATAGTGATAAAAATATCTTGGATCGTTTGAGAAAAATGTATTGGTTGTTTATTTTGAGGTGACATCTTTTTGGGGGAAATCGAAATTAGGACAAGTGAGAGCGCCGGAAGAGATGAGATCACATATAAGTTGCAGTTTTTTTTTTGTTTTCAAATATTGCATGGAGTGGATGGAAACTTGGTATTTTTATAACATCATTTTTGAAAATTATGTTTTATACAGTTTAGAAAAAATAATTAAAACAATAATAATTGAAAAAATGATAAAAATAATAATAATAAAAATATCAATAATAAAGCTTAGAACTCACCCGATTCAATCTCCTAGTGGATATTCGGTTTTTTAACAGCAGCTGTTGATATGGAACGTTTTACTGGATGCTCGGATCTTCAGATAAGCAGCAGCTATTGGTATGGAACGTTTTACGGAAGCGATGAGATCACTTAAAAGATCATAACTGCGTTCTTTTGCAGTTTAGACCAATTATTGCTTTTGTATAGTTGTTTTTGTTTTAGAATATTGCATGAAGCGGTATCATTTTTTGCATCATTTTTGAAAATTCATTATTATGTTTTATACAATAAGAAATATAGCAATTAAAATATTTTTAAAAGAAATAATAATAATAATAATAATAATAATAATAATAATAATAATAATAATAATAATAATAATAATAATAATAATAATAATAATAATAATAATAATAATAATAATAATAAAAATATCAATAATATACGCATAATATAATAATAGTTTTGAGCTCACCTGAATCAAAGTCTTAGTGGATGTTCGGTTTTTTAGCAGCAGCTCTTGATATGAAACGTTTAACTGGATGCTCGGATCTCCAAATAAGCAGCAGCTGTTGAAATGGAACGGTTTACTGTATGCTTGGGTTTTCAGATAAACAGCAGCTGTTGGTATCGAACAAAACAAAGGCCATTTTGAGGGCGGTCTCGTCTAGAGACTATTGAACAATCTGAGTACAGTCATAAGCCAACACACTACTGAGCTGCTCGTTTCTTAAGGAAACTGACTGTGATAGTTGTTGCCCTTGGCTTGGCCGTGGCTCAGGTTTACAGGGTACTATAGTTGTTTTTCGAGCCTAATCTAACTTTTGTACCTAAATAAATGAGAGTGGTCTCGTATAGAAACCAGGAACAGCCTGGATACGGTCTTGGCCAACACACTACGGAACTGCTCGCTTCTTAAGGAAACTTACTGTGATCGTTGTTGCTCTTAGCTTGGCCGTGGCATGTTAATAGTTGGGTTTTTTGGTAAATTATAGCAGCTTATGTGCTACCTATATTTTTCAAAACTAAAGACAGCTGTCATCGGAACAAATCATTCGTTGACTTAGGTTTTTATGTAAATAAGGGCGGGTAGGGAAAAATCAAGGGCCCTAGTAGTTGAGTTTAACTTTGGTATATCAATGAGGGGGGGTACTCCTGTTGAGACTATAGGAACAACCTGAGTATGGCCAAAAGCCATCACACTGCTCTAAGCTGCTCGTTTCTTTTAATAAAGATACTTGCTTTAAGTGCTGTTGCTTTGGCATGTCCGTAACTCAGGAAAGGAATAAGAAAGAGCTATTTTCAGTAGAATTTTTTGTATATTGCTTAATTATATGTAAATAAGGGCAGTCTTAAAAACAAACTACGAACAGCCTCAATACGGCCTTAAGCCACCACACTGCTTATCTGCTTGTTTCTTGTAAGAAAAGATACTTGCTGCGAAAGCTGTTGCTTTGGCTTGGCCGTGGCGTGTTAATAGTTTAGTTTTTCTAAATTTCTAAAATGGGTCCTAAGCTTATTCTTTGAAAACAAAAGAGGACAGTTTGTTTCATACAATAATGATTTTATAGTCAGATTCAGGGACAGGGACAGGGTGGTACTAAAGATAATATAAGAAATAATAATAATAATAATAATAATAATGATAATGTAGATATTAAAAAAAGGTGTCCAAAAATGAATTCAAGATTTTAGTTTTATGCCATTTCTGCAGTAAAGTGGTGTTAAGCCTTAAAAAAACAATGATTTGACAGCTGACAGTATGGGGCTAGCAAAAATGGAATATTGCATGAATTTTCAAAAATAATGAGTTTTATTTAACTTCAATTGTAGCTCATAACAACAAAAGGTAAACGGCTATATCAAGCAGGCCGCAAATACAACTGCGAATTTTATTCTTCTGGCTCACCAACAAATTGGCCATCTGATGCTAACAAAATACCAGACCTTACAGACTTTTTCGTATTTAAAGGTATTAAGCGAAATCATATAAATGTCGAAAGAAATTACGATTTATCGTCAGATCAGACTGAACGAAGCAGAAATAATAGAACAAAGTAATCCTAAGCCCGTGAATAAAAGAACAAATTAGAATGAGTTCAGAGATAAACTTGAAAGTTTTATAAACCTAAGATCCCCTATGCAAACAATTGAACAGATTGATCATGAAGTAGAACAATTTATTGCTGATGTGCAACAGGCTGCAGAAGAAAGTACTCTAACAATTTCGAACTCAAGAGCAAAAGAAATAAAATATCCTGTCGAAATAACGGAGCTGATCTTGGAAAAAAGAAGAGCTCGAAGAAAATGGCAAGCTACGAGATTTCCAGGTGATAAGGCAGTTTTTAACCGTCTTAACAACGAACTAAGGAAAAGAATCTGTGAGTTTAGAAAAATTTCACTAAGTAGATTCCTGAAAAGTCTGACAGCGGATGCTTCTACGGAATATTCCTTATGGTAAGCAGCTAAGCGCCTAAAAAGACTACAGACACAAAATCCGCCAATAAAATCTCAAGATGGTAAATGGACCGGAAACCCGAAACAAAAGGCTGATTTCTTCGCTGAAAATCTGTCGAATGTTTTTAGGCCATTCCCAGCAAGCACAGCTACAGATCTCTTACAGTTTGTTGATAGAAACGACGAATGTGAAATTCCTTTTGTCACGCTCAAAGAAGTAAGAAGTATGTGTTAACATAAGTTGTCTAACAAAATTGCAGAAGTCATTGTTATACCTAAACAAGGTAAGCCACTAACAGAAGTAACATCTTATCGACTTATATCGCTTATACCAATCATGGCAAAAGTTTTCGAAAAACTGCTTCTGAAAAGACTAAGCAAAATAATAGAAGAAAGAAGACTAATTCCGAGCCATCAGTTTGGATTTAGAAATAAACATTCCACGATAGACCAAGTGCATCGGATTACGGATGTTGTGGAAAAGGTACGAGAACTTGAAGAAAAACAAGTATGCTCGGCTATATTCTTAGATATTGCTTAAGCCTTTGACAAGGTTTGGCACTTGGGACTTGAGTACAAACTGCATAGAGATCTTCCCAGGCAGTACTACGAAATACTGAAATCCTACGTTACGAACCGGCTCTTTAGAGTATGGTACCACCAAAATTACTCGGAACTAAAGAAAATTGAAGCCAGTGTACCACAATGATCTGTTGTATACAAGGGATATTCCAGTGGACATCAACGCTATCATGGCTACCTTTGCTGATGATACTGCAATATTAGTGCCAGAGAAATCCGTTCAAATTAGCAGAGCAAGCACTTATTAAATGGGAAGTTTAATGCCCGACAATTAAATTTAATGCTGAAGTACTTTTGGTAAAAATTGATGTTCTGCTAACTTGATTTAAAGTTAAATATTTTTTTTTTATATTTTTCAACTAAAATCGTTTGATTTATTAAATGCTCTCCTAAATGCAATCAAATACTCTAATTTTGAAATAATTTTCGAAGATCTAGGGCAAGAATAAAATAATACAATTTCCCGTACCTGGCCATGTTCTGCTAACTTAAAATCGCGTTTTCTCAAAAACTTCCAACATTTTCGTCTCAAATCTTTTTAATTAGTTAAATGCTTCTCTAAACAAGCTGTAAGCACTTCCACTTGGAATACACTGCAAACACTTGGATGCTTTATAGATATATTTACAGAGGTGGTGGTGGTTATCTAGACCCAATCCCCTCCAAGGCTTTGAAACCACCAGTAGAGACCGCAACATGATTTTTAATTTTGACACTGTTCCCATTCTAGAGAACACATATGTGTTATAGTTACTGGGTTGAAATCAATGTGTGGTGGAACGTAGTCTGTTTAAATATCTAAGGGCTAGTTTTTCAGTTCAGGGTTAACTCTGAGTAAAATCGGAGTTAGCTAATCCTGAAAATGAATTAACCTTGAGTTAACCTACAAATAGTTTTTGTGTTGAGGATTAACTTTATTTCAGTTGTTAAAAATCTAAGGCCATCGATATGCGACCATGTAGTACCTCGTGGCATGATGGTTAGTGCGTAGGACTGTCATGCCAAAGGTCTGGGTTCGATTCCTAGCCGCTGCCACATAAAAACAGAAACGTTTTTCCCGAGGTACTGCTTCTTGCGAGCAACTGACTAATCCTCCAAGAGTAATACTTGCCACGAATAAGTGCTTCTCATTGTTCTCATCCGTTCGAACACGTCAAAAAATTGTAGGTCCCCTCCATTTCTTCCAGCCACACGCACACAGGAATGGTTGAGAGTTGTAAGTCTCTAGAACCCGGTTCTCCACGAGCTGTTTCGCCACCATATTTTTTTGTATCGAAGTGTGCCACAACGGAATTGCACTGACAATAACTTTCACTATCGAAATCAAGATGGCGCTAAAGTTGGTGAGTTATCTAAAGATTTCAACTGACTATAAAACTGATTACTGGAGTAACATTAGGTTTAACCAAGAGACTAGGATGATCTCGCACTGAAAAACTAGCCCTAAGTCTGTGAAATAAATTTAAGTTTTGTGACCGTAGTCCAATTTTTACATTGTTGAAGTCTTAAAGCACTTTGGCCGCTTCTTTTGTAAACAAACAGACAAATGAAAGGAAAGTTTCTAAGCAACAGTTAGTGAGTCCTAATACCACCAATTGTAATTTTGAAATTTTGTCATTATTTTAAGATTATTAGTTTCTTTATCTACGATTGGCCCTGCATGCGTACGTAAGAATTGGCTTTATAATGGCTGCATACATAAAATTAATGGTTCTAGGACGGGTTACGAAAATATTCTGCTGCAAGTGTAGAAAGCTATTGAGTTTTTTTTTTTACTTCTTCAATATTTTCTTTCCACCAAGAGGAATGCCAAGATATTTGGCAGTACGTGAAACCTGTAACGGAATTCTGTTAATACTTGACCGGTTTATTTTTTGACTGCTAAGTTTCTTTGTAAACAGCACCAGTTCTATCTTCAATGGGATAACACTAGTCCACAGCTATATATAACATACTTGACCTTGGATCATCGTTAAACCTCATTTAACTCGCCGATATCGTTGATTTTAAATTGCTGAACCACAGATCAAAATTTCAACCAACTAATCCTAATACTTCAAAATAGTTAGTTAAAGAATTACTACTGCCTTTAAGTGGTATAAAAAGGTTTTAACATTTGTTTGTACGGCCCTGTATAAGATCCTTATTCTTCTTCCCCCACTTACTATTACATTTTTAATAATAACTAGTTCTTATTTCCAGTCCTCGAAACTTGGAGCTAATAACATTGTTGTCTAATTGACAAACTTTAATATAAAACTGTAGAAAACTATATTTTTCGATATAACATTCGAATAACCATGTTATAAATTAATTAAACATGCAAGTTTCCATACAAATTATCGATAGCAATATTCCCTCCCTGATGTACTTCAATATTCAGGAAATCGCTAGAATAAGTCCATTGTTTTAAAGCAGTCTTTAGCGTGAAACAAACTGAGCTACTCATTATTATGTTAGCCACTTATAATTATATTTTGCGTCACTGAACGTTGTCATCTGACATTCCAGTAATCTTTCCAGTTAGTGCTGGAAAATTGGTTGGTTGGTGGGTGGAAAAATTAAAACGTCACATTAAGGTTATGACAAATTAAAACAAAAAAATTTCGGTCTCGCTCTGGCTCTCGCTCGCACATATTATACAATTTGCTTTTATTGTTTTTAAGTTTTTGTGGTGCAATTATTAAATGAATTTTTACATTCTGCATTTCTGTGCAAAAAAACCTTTACTACGATATATAATTTATATGCCTTCGGCTTTTGTAGACCGTTTTAATTGCACCACAAAATTCGTGTTGGCCTTTTTTATATGACTGTCCAGTCCTCGGAATTTGAGAGCTAATAACATTATTTGTCAGTGAAAACTGTCTTTAGTGTAGAGAAAAACTGAGCTACTTGTTAATTATGAGCTAATTATTATTATTTTCTACAGCAGTGAACTTTGCCATCCGACATTCCAGCTATCTTTCCAGTCAGTGCTGGAAAATTGGTTGGTTGGTGGGTGGACAAAAATCGAAACGTCACAATTAAGTGACGACAAATAAAAACAAATAATTATTTGGTCTCGCTGTCGCTCTTGCTCGCACTTATTACCAAACTTTATTTTATTGTTATTTAGTTTTTGTGGTGCATGTACTTAATAAATGTTTGCATTCTGCACTTCTGTCCAAAAAAAACGTTCCAATGATATATAATTTATATTCCTTCGGCTTTTTTAGACTGCGTAAATTGTACTAAAAATTTGTGTTTGCCGTTTGATAGATTACAATATACTTTTCCACGGAAGATGCTAATGCGTAGGAAAAACAAAAAATTTCATATGTGTAATGAAAACCGAGGAAATAAGATTCATTTCCAGGTATTCTTGTTATTGAAGTGAGCTCTACTAAGTTTTACACATCTGTGAACAGATTTTTCATTCTCTAGAATCCAAATTCATAGACTCAAAGCGTAAGGACGAATTGTGGGCGGGGAAGGTGGGTGGCGGGAATGAGATATAATTTTTGTTGAGCTATTCTATTGTTCTGGTGGAGGAGTTATTATTATATTTGACGGTTTCAATGGACAAAGTTTGTGTTGTTTCCTAGAAGAAAGTCACAGCAGGGGTAGTGGGGAGCCTATTGTCACAAGGAAGCAAAAATAAATTCCGATAACAATATCGATAATTTGCTATATATTTTCTTTTGGCCGCGCCAATTGTCTGAGTTTTAATATTTATTTATTTTTATTTTTGGATTTTGTTTTTTTTTTTGTTTTCATCTTCCGTATCTACTTCTTTCTAAAGTCAGAAATGCCATTGCAAAAATGGTGAGAATTTGAGTTTTTATTTATTAGACGGAAGATGGAAGATTGAAGGGAGTTTTTCAAGTGTTGTGCGTCTTATTTTGTGGTGGTTTTGTGTGTGTGTGTGTGCGTGCGTGTTTCTTGGAGGTTCTATTTTTTCGGTTAATAGGAACTATATAAGATGTGTCATCAGATCCCTTGGAGTGGAAATTGATTGAAAAAGTTTTCACTTTTATGAGATAAAATATAAACTTAGAAATTGTATACAAGAGTTACAAAAGCTGAAAGATTGTTAAGAGAAAATGAATAGACAAAGGGAATGTTGTACAGAAACAGAAGGGAGGACAAAACGCACAAAGCAAATTGATGACAACATAAAAGTTGAAACGTAGTTGTCACCATCATCAACCCCCAACAACAACAAGAACAACCCAATATCGTCAAAGTCATGTTTCATGAGACTTTGATGGATGAAATGTCAATAGGGAAGACAAAATTGACCTATAAATCTCATTTTCTAGAAGACGGGTGGGTATTTGGATTTGGAAGCATAAACTGTAACAATTATGTTATGATCAATAAATTGGGATGGTCTTGTGAACTAATCAACTGATGGAAACTAAAGTGGAATAAAGATGGCGAAGGTAGATATTGAATAACAGATGGGGACGCCCAGAGTCTTCAATCAAAGTTCCTGAAATGGGTACTTCAAAACCAAAAGTTTTTCAAAATTAACCTTTATAATTATTACGACTACCTAATAACAATAAAATAAATTATTAGATAAATATAAAAATAGAAAAAAAGGAAAACAATGAGAGAATTATACCCCCATACGATATTGTGAAAAGATTTTATTTTTGAAATCTGCCAAATTGACGTACAAGCATCAATACATAAGTTGTGATTGTTTTTTATGGTCCTCTATGGAGCAGTTCTCCCACATTGTCATTCAACAGACTATGCCAGAAAATATCCCACTGTCACACTTAGAGCTGCAGATAAGCTAAGATTTGATTCACTCCTTAAACAAATCTCAAATTCACTTTTTATTTTGCGATTTTTTGTCTTCCTGATGTTTTAGCATTCTAGATTTTCAAACGCTCAAAAATTCTTTTTTTGCATTCGAAATTTTGTCGTTCAAAAGTAAAGTTATGATCCCAACAAAATTACCAATCATTACACTTTGAAGACATTTGTGAAAAGTTATCAGGAAAAAAGTTACATGTTGTGTTACGTAATTTTTAATTTTAGTCGCAAACCTCAAATTCAGATTCTCCACATAAATCAGGAAAAAAATAAAAACTACCCCACATTTTGCTCGCTAATAAGTGAGCACAAATTGACTGGTATATTGCACAATTTCTGATATTAAGGCAGTTTAAGACGAAGGCTAACAATTAAAAAATGATTTTTCGAATATGAAGTATATTTGAAAGACTCAAAAAAAAATGTCGAAGAGAAATGTTCATACTTCAGAATGACTATACAAATTTATTTACAAAACAATTACCTCGAAAAATGATATGACTCCAATCATATGTGCATCAAAAAATATTTTTTTTCATAATTTTAAATTCAAATATTTAAAAAAAATTGACTTTCTATAGCAATTCTGATGCCAGATTCGAGTACAGCGAATTAAAAACCATTAGAAAAATATATTTTGGTTTATGCAAGAGATAAAAATTCAAGTTATGTCCACAAAGTAATTAATGTTTTCGAGTGGATTTTCGGAAAAAGTAAAAACTAAGTCAATTTTCAACTACCGTTTGAGTCCAAATGGGTTGTCACAGAAAGAAATCTTAAATAGAAATTAGTTTGAAATTGTGTATACTTTCAGTTGCATTTTGTTGAAATTTAAGCTAAATTAATAGTTTCCGATGCATAAGTGAAAAACTCCAAAACAATGCATTTTTGCATAATTTTTTGCATTTACTTCTCATGTTAAGTCAGAAAATTTAAGTCGCAAAACATAGATTTGGATTTAGAACCCCCAAAATATAGAGCATCACTTAAATTAACTCGAGACCAATATAATTTTCAGCTCTCAAGATATTGGAGTCAAGAAACATTTTTCACCATTTTTTTTTGTATTTAAAAATAAACTATGAGTTAATTTTCACTAATTTTTAATAAAGTTAATAGGCGCAGAATAAAATTATTCCAAAGTTTAATGTTTCATTTTCTCTAGAGATATTTGGGACTAACGAAATTTTCAAACTGCACTTGTTTTTTGTTTTTAATGTTCTACTAGTTCAGTCAATTTGTGCCCAAAAGGACCCTTAGGAAGCCAATCTTGGGGTAATTTTTATTTTACTATTGGGCGCTTGTTAATAATATATAATTGGTAAGATGTATACCAAATTTAATAAACAAGTTTTTTAAGTGAAAAAACTATCAGAAACTATTCCAAAATTTGTTAAAATATTTGTTCCTCTCGAATATCTCAAAAAAAAAAAAACTGCAATCAATTGATTAAACAATATTTTTGTCTCTTATATCTCGAATGCAAACGAATATCTGGCCTTCACTTGACTGCATATTGAATAGGTACCTGAAAACGATTTTAAAGATCTTGAATTTGTGATTTTTCAAAAACAAAACAAAATAACTAACCCCAATAAAAATAACGGATCTCTAGCATCCAGGACGCTAAATGGGAAGTTTCCAATGCGGGTCCCAGCATGCATTTTAAATCTTATTTGCATAAGTTAAACTTATACAATAATAATCTATAACATTAATTCAACGAAAAATTAATTCAACGTTAGAGAAGAAAATCTTAAAAGTTCATTAAATCCGTCGATTTAATTTTTAATAAAGAATGACAACTCTTTAGCCTTTTTTGTTTGTCTAAGACTTTTTAATAAATTTATAAGCTCTAAGGATTAAAATTTAAGTTATGAAATATTGCTTGCAGTTGATAATTATAAGAAAAAAAATTAAATGCAAGTAGGTAATATAAACAAAAGAATTCATCCAACACATAAGACATAATACACAAGTCAACACCAAGAATAAAGTTATTCATTTTTCCATTCATTGACCAAAGATGTCAGAAAATGAGACTTTAACGCACCATACAGTGGGGCAGTTCATGAGAATCAATCGAATAGATTAAAAAACTCACAATATTTTAATGTACACCTATAATTCAAACAAAAAAATTCCAGTAAAAGCAAAAACTAGGAAAATATAGGGAAGCAAAAATGTTTTATTTTCGTTTTTAGACAGTTTCCATAAAAATTTTGTTTGTTTTTGTCAATGGTCATTTATAGGTGCAGTTGAAAATGTTCACTTTGAGACGCTAAAAATATTGCCATCCTATGAAAAAGGGCATATCGTACATGCCAAAATTCAGAAATTGAGTTGATTCCATAATTTATCTAAAACCGTTGAATAGTTAATAAGAATTAATAGTAATCATTACTTATGCGCATAGAAAAAAAAACTATTTTTTTTAATATGAAATCGTTTTTAAAAATTTTCACAATTATTAAATTTCAAAATTCAAAACTATTCAAATGAAGAGAATACCCTTCTTCCTCACGACGAAAATGGCAGAATACTCTGTTGATTTTGTTTCCTTTAAAAAAGCGATCACTCATAAGTCATAAGATTTTTTATTTTTAAGAAAACAATAACAAAGATATTTTGCTATAAAAGTGAATATTAGGTCCCCTTTTACACGAAGACTTTTGAGTCCAGACCTTTTTCGAAGTTTAATGAGTGCGAATGAGGATGAGATCTCACCTTTGCACTCATTTAATTTTAAAAAGAGGTATGACTCAGAGGTCGTCGTATAATAGGGCACAAAGGAACTAGTCACCCTAAATATTTTTTTTTACTAATAAACCATTCTAATAATAATGGAATTGGTCCCACTGTGATGAACCCGTGAAGACCTTATTATAATGCATCCTTCCCGACCCGTCATTTTATAAGTTATTCATATTTTTCTTTTGTTTTATTTTTGTTTTCGTCCAATATAATAATAGAGTCAAGAAAAAAGAAAAACAATACAGCGATAAGCTATAGAATAAATTTAAAAATTTTGCATCGACGATGTATTCCAAGGCTGAAGGAAAAGGACAACGCTTTGCGACGCGACGGTGTGGGTTATATATACGTAAAGCAAAATCATTGAGAATCTGTTCAATGCCCAATATGTTTGCTAGTACCACAACCACTTGTTGCTATAGTCTGGTTTCCACAACGTTGGATACAAAAAGGACGACGGACTTCGCCGCCGTCCTATGACGATGAAGAAGAATGGCCTGGTGCACGAAGTGTGGTTTTTCATGTCACCAACGACGACGTTATTAGACATGAAGGACATTCGCTATTGTTGCCACGTTGCCGCTGTTGTTTACAAATCTCAGTATCCTTTTCACTACCTAACTATCAGTGTAATGCATTGCGTTGTGTGTGGCACAACAAGAGAGAAGGTTATTTCAATTTTCACTTGAAGGAGAAAATTTATTTGACAGACGAAGAAGAAATCGGGGTGTGATGCTTTTTATTTCGAGGTTCGTGAAATGAGATGACCGCAGCATATTGGTCGCATTTTCATTTTTTTATTTTGCAAAAAATAATAATAATTTTCGAGCGAATAAACATATTTATAGTTATATGTAGTTATAAAGATCCTGCCCTTCTATTGGAATAATTTTCGCATTAAAAACGATTTTTTTAAGTGATAAGCTTTTGTCGAACTATGAACTAAACAAATAATAAACAATAATGAGTACTCACAACGAATTTATCCATTAAAAACAATCCCACTGGAATATTTGATGTTATAAAAAATGATTATGGTGAATAAACAAAATATTATTTACACCACTCATCTCTTTCTTTAAGGAAATTCAGTTTTCACCACTAATTAAGTTTTCATTTAATAGAGATTAAGATACACACAGCCTTAAAAAGTATCAAACGCTATAAAATTGTTGGATTTTTGAAAAAATGATTTATCAAATGGCTAAAAGTGACAAGGAGAGAGCCGATATTCGCCGTTTACCTGGAAGAAACGTTTAAACCTTTTGAAGGGCAAGCACTCAATGGAAATATTAATATGAGTTGTAGCTTAAGTGAAAGCTACAGAAATAGAAATGCTACGCTCGCCGAATTGAACAGAGAATAAACTCTAATAAGTTTTCTAGGGCCAAATTGCCACGTCAGTGACCGAGTGAGTGAGTGCCATCAATGATCGAATGAACGAGTAATCACTTCAAATTTTGGTATACCAGATTTCTCAAGACGTGAGCGGGAATTCCAAACTCATATAATTCGGTCACGTATTGCTCGATAACTGATGCAGTGATTCGGCCTCTGGTTATGACTTAATAACAGCAGAAATATTAAAAATGCATTTTCATAAATGATTACTCAACCTCTTTTATATTATAAATACCGCTCTAAAACTGGAATATGGTTCGAGCCAATGGAAAGTTGTTGAAGTTAAAATAGTATTAAAACCTGGCGAACTATTTTACGAAAAGATTTCTTACAGACCCATTTCTTTCATCCTGTAATCTCGAAATTTTTTGAGGGTATATTACTTTTGCGCCTATATAGCCAATAATAGAACAAAAACGGCTTGTACCTGAATATCAGTTCGGGTTTAGGAGCAAGCATTCGAAAATATGATAAAGTGCAGAGACTGATGTAATCGACATAGTTCTTGAAGATAAGAAAATTTATTCGACGGTCTTTTTGGATGTGTCGCAAGCGTTCGGCAAGGTGTGGTACGAAGACCTCAAATTTAAGTTTAGACAAGTTCTGCCTGAAAGACTTTTTAAAATTCTAAACGAATATTTAGAAAACAGACTTGTTCGTGCAAGACACGGAAATGAGTATTCAAATACCAAAGAAATAGCGGCTGGGGTTCCACAAGGAAGTGTATGAGGTCCACTTCTGTACCTTTTATTTACACGTGATAAACCTAAAAACACTATCGTAGCCAAGTTTGCTGACGATACTGCAATACTAGCAGTAGGCAAAACCGTTAGCGAAGCTACAATCCAATTACAAGATGCACTAAATAATGTTAATGAGTAGACAAAAACATAGCGAATAGCGCTCATTGAACAACAGTCTTCTAAGCTAGATTCTAGAAACGAAATTAAAATGGAAGCTGCACTAAAAAGAGACTTGCAAAGCATTAAAGATTAAATTAAGATATGAACTGGAAACTGAGTAAATATTCAAAGCTTAGGGCCAGTTTCAAATGTTCCGGTTAAAGTTTCGGATGGATATCCGACACATAACGATATCCGACAGATAAAAGTGGCTGTTATTTTATTTCTGTTTCATCATCGAAGTCTAGGATAAACTAACCGGTGGATAAATTTACAGTTTGAGAACAACATAAAACATCGAAAACATAATGAAAATTAAATTTTGTTGTCAAAACAAAAAATCCTTATCGTTTCAATTTAAAATGTCACTCAGTATGAACCACGACGGTTTAATTCAAAGCGAAATTCAAAATATTACGATGGAAACTCATAGCAGCTAGACATCTTCTGGATAAAATATTTAACAGCGACTTGAACCGGTCGATATGCTAACCGAGACTTTACCACTTGGATATCACTATCCGAGACATTTGAAACCAAAAGTTTAAATTAATCTGCCAAAAAAGTTCCGAATAGGCTATCCGAGACTTTATCCGTAAGTCTTCAAACTGGCCCTTAGTATTGAAAATAAGCTGATTTTATACAAGCAGGTACGTAAACCTGTTTGGACTTATGGCATACAATTCTGGGGTTGTACCAGCGATACAAACTTAAATAACTTACAAAACGTTTGAAAATAAATTGCTTAGGTCATTTATAAATGCCCCATGGTATAATGAAAGGAAGATCTTCACAGGGATCTCGGAATTCCTACGGTTCGGGACAAGATAAAAGATTCACGCGAAAACATAGAAATCAACTATTAAAACACGGTAATAGAACGATTATTAACATTCTTGACAAGTGGAATTAAGTACGTCGTCTGCGAAGAACAAAACCTTCCGACTTGGTACGGTGAACAGAAAACCGCTTTAAAATCACGGAATAGGCAGGAACTTTCACCGGAAAGTAACCTGCAACACGTTACTTAGCTTCGTTAAAAATAAATTGCTAGATAAGTTTCAACTCAGTTGCAATGGGGAAGTGGAAGAGGTTTTAGTATATGAGCAAATGTTATTCGGCCCTTATAAAGGTTTATGCAGGCTTTGCACTTACCCATGATAAAAATCAATAAAAGAAAATATATAAAAGAGATGTAGATACACTCAGCCTTAAAAAATATTTAACGCTATAAAATTGTTGGATTTTTTGAAAAACACAAATGTGGATTTAAAAAAAAAATCGTATAAAGTCTCAACTCATAAGGATTTACTTGCATTAAATGAAATTGAGTAAGTGGTAGTTGGTTAACTTTTTCCTTTAAAATTATTGGCATAAAAATAACAATAATTTATTAAGGCATTATCTTTGCCATATGCCTGATTGACAATTCTGTTTTGAAACTGATAATGGACTTTATATTAATAATTAAATAAAACATTACTTAAAAATCACCATTAAGTATTTTATTTTTCTATAAAATAGAGCAAAATTTAAACAATTTGATAACATTCGGTCAGTGATGAAATGTTTCCAAAAATATTTCTTCTCAATTCTCTCAAAATCAATATACATACATAGATTTCGATTACTACGAAAGTTCGACAAGGGCAGCACTTACCCTCACGAAGAAGGATGTTTTACGGTAATGTCGATGTAAATATCGTTAAATATCGAAAACAAATATACAAGAGGTCTTATCTATTTCATCAAACTGAAAAAAATTCTCAATGTATGTAGTAATAAAGATCCTGCCCTCCTATTGGAGTAATTTTCGCATTAAAAACGATTTTTTGAGGTGATAAGCTTTTGTCGAACTGTGAACTAAACAAAGAATAAACAATTATGAGTACTCACAACGAATTTATTGTGAAAAAAATGGTTGTCTTCTGGAACTTTTTTTTGTTGATAAACATAAACAAACAGATTATGGCGAAAAAAACAAAAATATTATTTACACCAGCCACTCACCTCTTCCTTAAAGAGAATTTAGTTTTCACCACTAATTAAGTTTCATTTAAAAGAGATTTAGATAGATTCAGCCTTAAAAAAACATCTTTGTTGCATTTTTGAAAAAAATGATTTATCAAAGGGCTCAAAGTGACAAGGAGAAAGCCGGTATTCGCCGATTACTTGGTAGAAACGTTTAAACATTAAACGTAAGAAAATTACAAAAAGTTTTAAATTAGGTAAATTTTAAAAATATTGACACTTCACTAAAGAAAATTCATCTAAAAAAATACTATCCTTTAAATTTGTCCTTTTTCGTAGATAAACAACATAAACATCAGTTTAAATCAATTTGTCTACAATACTATCTTCCTTAACTTGTTCAACTTGCCAACAGCTTGTCGCATTTGTATAGCCATATAATAAGGTCAGAAAAAAACCTGTCTCCATCATACATTCATTTTGTTCATTGCTATCTTCATCTCTGTCACAGGTTCACAGGTAGTTTTCACTTCATCATCGTCTCATTTTCAATGGAAAGAGCTGTATATATAGGTAAAAGTTCGAAATAAACTCACAAAACTCGATGTAACAAAAAAACAACATCCCTGTCATTATCCTTTTGGCCAGTCAGAGCATCAACAGAAATCAGATAACCGCAGACGACGACCAAAACTGTATCAACTCCCAACATATTCTTTTCGTTCATATTATTTTTTTCTTATCGTGTGTTTAAAGAGTACATTTGGAAACGTGTTGTTACACCTACTTAAGACGAACAAAAAGGATTCTCTTTTTGAGAAAAATAGTTTTGTGGGTTAAGGTCAACTCATCCTTCCTGTCTCACTCCAGGCAACAAAGATACAACAATCCAAAATTGAAAGCCAAGTCTTCTTAAAATGGCATTGTATTTTTAGGTTAAAATATTGCTCAATATCTGTGTGCACCCTCAACTTTTAATCCTTTTTCTATATTGTGACAAGAAAGAAAACACAATAAGGATTACCAGAAATGTGCTATTTTCTTCTATTTTAGAATCGAGAAAATTGGATAGCAATGTTCATTCTTTTACCAAAAGTAAATGGGACGAAAAAGTTTTTCAAATAATTATACTGACCGTGGCAGTTATTATTGGGGTTATTATTTGCCTTTTTGCTGTTTCGAATTATTGAAAAAAATATATTTGGGTATACCAATATTAAGAATAGATTATATAAAGTTAACGAAAAAACTAAAGTTACAAAATTCTACTTCTTGCTGTAAAGTAGGGAAATGATTAAAACAACTCATACGTTATCTTATCTTCCAAATACCCATTTTTCGGTATTTATGCTGCTATCAGTTCTCTTTAAATTGTGCTGCTCGTCGCGATTTGCCGTGAGATTTTTAAAGGTACTTTCAATACACTACTCAGTTTTCTTAGTAGGAGTGCTGTAGAAAAAGATATACGCGTTGAACATTTCATGTCTTCTCCGTTACCGAAAAATAACTATAAGTGGCATTAATGGTAAACTATCGGGGTTTTCAATTAGAGCGCTAAAAACGTTTTTTTTTAAATTAAACAAAAACGATTTTGGATATCAATGAAATTCTTTATTCCTGTCTAAGTACGTTCGATGCCATTATGTATGGAACTCGATTTCTTTTGCATGGCCACCACGGGCACGCCTCCAGAAGTCCAGACGCTGAACCCAATTTTCGATAGTTTTCAAGCATAAATCGGTCGATACTGCTGCAATTTCACGTTCGACATTCGTACGAAGTTCATCAATCGTCCCTGGCTTGTTGGCATTGATCATAGACTTGACGTAGCACCACAGGAAATAGTCTAACGGTGTCAAATCGCATGACCGAGGCGGCCAAGCGACTGAACCATTTCGGGAAATAACACGTTCTCCAAACTTGGTTTCCAATAAATTGATTGTGACATTCGCTGTGTGGCTTGTGGTGCCGTCCTGTTGGAACCACATGTCCTCCAAGTCCATATCATCAATTGGGGCCAAAAATATTCGGTTATCATTGAACGGTAGCGATCCCCATTCATAGTAACATACCATTCCTGATCATCACGGAAGAAGTAAGACCCAATGACGCCGCCGGCCCATAAACCACACCAAACCGTAATTTTTTCGGGATGTAATGATGACTCATGGAGTACGTGTGGATTGCTGCCTGACCAATACCGCATATTTTGTTTATTGACGAAGCCATTCAGCCAGAAATGAACCTCATCGCTGAAGATGATTTTTCGATGAAAATCCGAATCATTTTCAAGTTGTTGCTCAGCCCATTTCACGAACATACGACGCTTCTGGTGGTCAAGCGACTTCACTTCTTGCGTCAATTTAATCTTGTAAGGATGTAGGCCGAGATCTTTTCGCAAAATTCGCCACAACGACGTCACAGAGATGCCCAACGCTTGAGAACGACGCGACGTGTGAGAGACACATATGGGCTTTCTGCAACTTAAGCCTCAGCGGCAGCAATATTCTCGAGACTACGGGCACTTCTTTGTCTCACTGGCACGGGAACATTTTGTACTGTGCCTGATTCAAATTTTTTCACTAGACGCTCAATTGTTAATCTGCTAGGACGATTATGACGACCATAAATTGGACGTAGCGCTCTTAACGTTGGGGCCACTGACTCCAAATTTCGGTAGTAAATTTAAATAATTTCGGCTCGTTGTTGGCTCGTATATCTTACCATCATGAAATGGCAAACCTTTCTGAAGAGAAATGTCAAAAGAGTAAGAAATATGGCGTCGTTTGTTGTCCCGGTCGCTCTACTTTTGTAGTGTCCCTGTTGAAAAACCCTTTTTATAAGTAATTGATATACATATTATTCCGGATACAAAGCCAGAGTTGAAAAAGAATTATTGAGGAATGTTTATAGATTTAAACATCATGTCTAACTGTCTAAAACACGGTAACGGAGAAGACAAAATTTTACTTTTCTCACTCAAATTTCAAAGACTTTTATGGGTGCTTTTGTGCCAACTGTGATTCTTTGTGTCCAGTCCTTTTTTTGTTATTTAGTGTAAAATGTTCGTATATATTTTTGGTTTGAGTTGTGTAAATGGCTTTTTACTACTGCTACCTAATCCATATGGCATGGGAAAGTGTAGTCAAAATGTCAGTACCGTGGCATGTCCGTTCCTTGTTTTTCCTATTAAATTTACTATTTTCAAATGAAATACTTCATTGAATAGAAATTTTGTTCTTAGAAAAATTTGAGTGAATATTTGCTTAAATTTTGTTGGCAAAAATTAAGTCAAAATACTTAATGCTGAAAAAAATAATAAAAAGAATGAATGAATGTTGTCCCAGGATTTAGTTATAACATGTTTTTGGTTGATAATCAGAATTTTTATTTCTTTGACCGGCATTTGTTGAAATTTTCCTGGACATTATTTTTCTCATTAGCATAGCGAAGTAAGGTCACATAAACTGTCTAAATGTCAGTACCGTGGATGTCAGTACCGCGGCATCATGAATTTTAATAAAATTATTTCTTGTCTTGCCATAATATTTATTCTGTGCTAATTTTTTATATGAACGGTAGCATTACCTCGCACGGGCCAAACAAAAATTATTCCGCCCAGTAAAAACTAAGTTGGTAATAACCCAATACAATGAAAAGGGTTGCCATTCCGAAGAATAGACTACAAAAACGAAAAAGTAGTAATTTTTTTAAGAAAATAAGGGAAATGTCAAGAGGTAAAAAATTAGCACGTTATCAAGAATATCAACAGAAATATGGTCAAAAGAACAAAATACAAATTTAAAAAAATTAAAGAGTTTCAGTATCGTCTATTCCAGTTTTAGTACATTTCACCATTTTTTTATTTGTTCTTTAAAAGTTGTAGCAAAATGCTCTTACAGATTTGACACCCTGACTAAATAAAGCCACAAGAACAAAATAAAAATTGTTTCCAATGAGTTTTAATTTTTGAAAATTTTTTTTAAAAGAACCACAATTGGGAGAGAATCACTCCTATGTATTTTAGTGATCGAGGTAAAATTTCATTGAAATCGGTAACGGTAATGTGCTAGTGATTCTTATTTTCAAGTTTTCGGTAAAAGTGTGAACGTTGATGGAAAATCTTAAAACTGGGCACATAAACTAATACCATAGAAGAGTATACAAATATATTTTGAAAAAAAGGAACTCCACTAAAAATAGCAACAAATGCACAAAAACAACGATATTTAATGTTAAATAAAATGGGGTGAGTAAAATTCTAAAATTCTGTACATCAAAATTCTCTATTCTTAAATTCTATTTTCTAAAATTCTAACATTTCTTTAATGTTAATTTAGACATCTCTCCCTAGAAATATTTCTTAGTTCCAGTTGTATACAAACGTCGTTCAAATTCCAATTCGTGGCTCAGCAATTTGTACATACTGATTTCGGAGGTATAACTGAGGTTCAACGATGGTTCAAGGTTCAAGTATGGTTAAGTAATAAGTGTAATACACGAACCGTCGATCGTTGAACCTAAGTTAATTCCCCAAAGCCGGTGGGTTAAAATTGCTGGTCCACGGATTAAATTTTTGTAGCTTATTGTGTGTAAATCAACAAAATCGTTTCAAGCTGCTTTACCTTATTTTTTTGATTTTGCTAGAAATTCATGGAATCTATCAACTAGTTTTCGAAATATGTTGTAATTAGCTCGTTTCTTTTTACTAGTACGTCCAGTCCTCGAAACTGGAGAGCTAATAACATTATTTGTCAATAAAAGCTGTCTTTAGCGTAGAGAAAAGAAAAAACATTACATGAAGAATTGAATCCGAATTTAATCAGGATTTAGGTCCATGTAGACCAGCATCGGGTTGAATCCGGATTACTCGATCAAATCAAAATTGGTTGGTTGGTGGGTGGAAAAAAAGCGAAACGTCGCATTCAGGTTACGAAAAATAAAAACAAATATTTGCTCGCTCTCGCTCCTGCTCGTACTTAGTACCTAATTTTATTTTATTGTTTTTTAGTTTTTGTGGTGTAGTTATTTAATAAATTTTTTCGTTCTGCACTTCTGTGCGAAAAAAAAAACCGTTCCAACGATATATAATTTATATGCCTTCGGTTTTTGTACACCGCTTAAATTGTACCACAAAATTCGTGTTTGCCGTTTTATTATATGATTATGTTAATACCTGTTTTATTAATAAAATAAATTTGGTGGCTTGATAGATCGAGGAATACCAGCGTTAAATGACTTACTATACTTTCAACCATAATTGTGTGCATGTGTTACTCGGTAGGAATCGAAGTGACGAAGTGACAGTTTTGTTCTGAATCCCAACAGCGAAGATAATAGGTACTTTACATGACTATTGAAGGATCTGTCAAAAAAAACTTCCTGAAAAAAAAATTGTTACGATGGATTAGATTGGGGAATCCCCCTGTCCTCTGACCCATTTGATGCAAATTAACAAATGTTTGGAACTCTAGTAATGGAAGAAATTATTTTATTTTGATGAATGGTTTTCCTTGTAGAGCGAGTCAAAAAGTTGATAAATTTTGACTGTGATAAAAGAAAGTATTTTTTTTTCAGTTTTACAATGTTTTACATTGTGTATAAGAACTAGGAAAAGAACTCACTTTTTTTTCATTATCAACACAATTTAAATTTTGAAATCCAGAATTTTGTACTACAGAATCTTAGATTTACAGAATTTTTAAATATGGGATTTTGGAAACTGAATTTTGGCACTTATAGAATTTGGGATTTAAATAATACAGAATTTTAGAAAACTGAATTTTGTAATCCGAATTCTGACACATACAGAATTTTTAAATTCAAGAGTTTGAACCCGGAAATCTCTAAATCATACGTGTGTTCTCCTTTGCCATCTACTTTTTTTTTTTGCATAAACTTACTGAATTTCATTACTTTTGGTGAAAGTGATGTGTCGTGAACTTTGTGATGAATTCAGTAATATTTTAGAAATGTATTTTTTGGAGTAATGGCATTTTGAAGTTTACACAAATTCTGAAATAATAATATCTTGATACCATCATCTTCATATTAAACATAATATTTTTCTTATCTTTAGAACTCAATCCAAAAAATCAATGAAAATTTTCTGAAAACAGATTCCTGTCGATGAGATGATTTGATTGAATCTAATCATCTTTTTGTATTAGTTCAATTTTTTGGAATATATGTACATATGTCACAGTCACAGTTTTTGCTTCTTTGTAAATGATAAAAAAGTACCTCAATAGTTATTGATATTGTCATAACGAGAGGATAAACTTTTATGTATCTAACTATTTTCCATTTCAGTATATCCATCAGCATAGGTATAGGTATAGGTATGCACATTGAGCATATGTAAAAATACACTGCTGGCCATTTGAATAGGTTCAGTCATTTTTCCACACTATTCTTCGTGTCCCTTAATATTTATTGGACAATGGACATACCCCCATTTGTTTTACATATATTAGAGGGCCATTTTTTACACTCAGTTTCAGATATAAAGCCAATTTAGAAAATGCACTGTTATTTTGATATGCAACTTTGATTATATATATTAGAAAGTAATCAGATTTTTCTGTGCCACTTGAAAAGGTTCACTAGGAATAATTTAAGTTTACGGCAAATTGAGTTGGCTAATCGTCCTTTTTTGTTTTCCAATCGACAGTTGAAATTATTTTTAACAATTGGTTTTTGAAATGGGTTGCAAAAAGCCCTCGATTGAAGAAGAAAAAGGGTAATTCAAAGCGTGGCCTGAATTATTTCCTAAACTCGGGATATCACAGAAAAAATATAGTAGAAGCCAAAAATTAGAAAGGTTATGGGAAAATCGTAAAAGGAAATTATTACACAGTGACTACGAAGGAGTGTAGATGAACTAGTGTCAGAGCTGCACCCAACTCTAACCACTTTGCTTCAAAAACAATTAAAAAAAAAGGAGGTAACTAGAACTTGGATCCAGTAGTGTGTGTTGATCAAAGTGCCAAATACTAAGAATATAAAAGTTCAAAACAAACCACAGCTTGATGTAACTCATAAAGAGATGCTCTTTCAATTCTATCGAATTAATTTGCAGTGAAAAATCAAATCGCAACGTTTCGTTTTTTGGGATAAAAAATTAGTGTTTTCGGACCAAGAGGCGACAGGTGGATATAATTTTATCTTTTTTTTTTTTTTGAAAAGAGTAATACCCACTTGGTCCGACAACACTTATTTTTTATCCCAAAAACCGATGGTTTTATATCTCAAGCTGAGTGTAACAAATGGTCCTCCAATATATGTTAAACAAATGGGGGTATGTCCAATAAATATTTAGGGAGAAGAAGACTTGTGTGGAAAAATGACTGAAACTATTCAAATAGCTGGCAGTGTATGTATGTAGCTAACGTATTTAGTCATGTTATTAAATTTTTGTTCATGTATGTGGTAGGCAATATAATACTTTGATGATGCAATATATTGATATTTGAATATCAATTAGAGTTGGAAAATATTAAAAGTTTTTTAAAGAGAAAGTTATAAAGAAGAAAGTTTGTGTGTCCATTCCAGATGAATGGAATTTCATTCTCTTTTTACGAGGAAAAAGTAGAATTATTATATGAAATCGATTTTTCAATAGTTATTGTCATAACGAGTGAAAATATTAGGTAGAAAACTGTCCAACAAAAAATTTGCTATGCATGGATTCCTGTTAAAAATTCAAAAAATTCAAATATATGAGAAAGTTCTGATTTAAAAAAAAACATATTCTAGAAAATATTGCCGTTAAAGTTCAGAAACAAAATGAACATAGATGACCTGTAAATTTAGCTATATCTAGATAGGTCCTGATATTCTCTACAGCACAAATACTGGTTTCGTTTTGAAAATCACTATTGCCACGCTTTGAAGTTAAATCTTGTGTTTTTTTTTTTTTAATGTAAGTCATTGAAGGAAGTCATCCTAATAAAGAAGAAGAAACTAACATCTTATCTTATATTTTCATAGTTTCACTGTCATATGGTTGTTTTACAATAAGCAGCTAATTAATCACATCCATCATCACTTATTTGTAAAGGTATTTAGGCATTTTAAGTCGAAAGTATTAAAATCACAAGATCTGATTGTGAAAATTTTTAAGTAGGTATAACCAAACCAAGCCATTTGTTAACACTCCCATTTTAATACTTTCACGCAAAATAAAAACTCAATTGCATTAAAAATGAAAAGGACATTCACTAAGTGAAATAAAATCTGCAAGTTTACATGTATTTATAAATTTATATACTTCAGTGATGTTGGTTGATACGCTTCCAAAATGATTCTGCTATTGGTGATGCTGGTACTTCTCTGGGTATACATACGTTCAGGTAGACAATACCCTTGCCCCAGCATCACGAATACAAAAATATAATCCTTCACCCAAACGCTTGCATTTCCATTGTCGTTCCTACTATTATATTATTTCCATTTTGTTAAAATAAAACATTCGTCCTCATCCATGTCTGTCTGTTGTCAGTTTGTCCAACCGCACATTTCCATGTCACCCACTCAAACTGATGCGATGCAAAAATCCTTCTTTTTTGTTGTTGTCGTTGTTGTTGTTTAAGTTTTGTTTCCGTTTTTCCTCCGGTGCATGAATTTCGAGGACTTCAGTTTGATTTATGCAATGTCACCCTGTAAATGCAATTTATTTATGTTTTTACACTGCAAAACTTAACTCTCCCGCTCCCCGTAGTACCTACCATTCTCGGCGCAGTTAAATCTCATTCACTTTTTGCTGTTGAAAAATGTATTTCATATACTTTTAAAGCAATAAATTCGCTAACAAAAAAAAAAAAGAATACCCTTCCGATCCTCGAACTTCAACCCGAGAACTACAAAAACAAAAAAACAAGACCACTCGCGCATGGCTTGCAGGGCGGCATAAAAAAGAAGGTGGTCAAAAGATTGGAATGCGCGGAAAAGAAGGAAATAGCTTTTAATTTTATTACCATTACCATGCTGGCGGGGAAGAAGAGGAGACATCAGGAAGTAAACTCTATGTGCGGTCATTTTTTATTACTCCCGTGGGATCCATTAAGTATTAATGATTTATTGCTGAATGAACCTCTCACCTCTCAGTATGTTCTGGGTGGATTCCAAGTGGGAGCTGAATACAAAAGCAGAACCCACTCTCAAGAGTATTTTAAAGAAAATTTTAAATAGCTCGTTCATAGTTACCTACTTAGAATAGAGTGGTGAAATATAGCAACTCTTCGCAAAGTGAGAACTGAAAAAAAAAGGATTTAAAGAAACTACAAAAATATTTTTGAAATATTCGACGTCATTAAATTTGCTTACACTGAACTAAATGTACAGATGGTTATAATTGGAAAATAAAATTAAATTTTATCAGATAAGGAGAAATATTTAATCAACTCTGGCTAAGTAAAAACACGTCACCCAAAAACATTCATGGATTTCAGATTTTGTCCCCAAAGTCCCCAAAAATGGTTTCCGGTGATTTAAAACAGATAAATGTTTGCTATACAATTTGTAGGTTACAAAATTTTCTAAAAAAAAATCTTGGATAAAATTTCCTATAAAATTTCTCCCATTTTCTAAAATTCGAAATGGCAACAATTTTCCATAGTTCCTTGCATGTTCAGATTTGCTCGTTTGAAATGGTAGCCCAGTGGTCATGGAATATTTATATTCCGAGAGAAACTGCCACCACAATTCAAGTTCCCAGTGTTTGACGATAAGAAAAATTCAGTGGGAAGTTCTCGTCCGCGATATTTTTTTATAGACAAAATGGCACTGCTGCTCGCTAGTTGGAAACCCAAAGAAAAGAGAAGAAGAATCTTCTCGCACGATTCGAAGATCTTGAAAATAACTTCAAAGATAAGCTCGATGCTTTCGAGAACAAGTTAGATGTACTCTTGATGTGGGCTCTGTGATCTTGGCACCCTATAAAAGTATGCCATGTAATCGTTCAGTATAATTATTTCAAAAAAGTCAACTAGCTTTAAAAATTGGTCAGCTTTAAAATAATTTTCCTCGTGCTGTGTGTATCTGATATCAAACTTCAACAAGCGATCCAATCTGCCCGGGAAACGTACGTTTTCTGAATCATTTGTGTTCACCCTAATACTCTGGAAGCAGCACAACAGGCTTCTTAAGAAGTTTGTCAGGCAAAAGAAGCAGACGTTAGGGAATGCTTTTGTCAGAGTACTGCATTCCCATGAAGCCAGCAAAATGGACCTGATCGATGTATAGATAGATTTTAAGCTTTTTTTTTTTTTGGTAACAGGAAAGGCTTTTACAATAGGGACCGATCAATGATGATAGTTCGCCTATGGCAGCCACTTTTGCTATTTATTAAAACAACTACAAGTGGAAATGATACGTCTGTGAAGTTAGCAGGCCAACTTTCACCCACGCAAATGGGACTTTGACAAGAACTCGCAGTTTTTGTTTTAATTTTTTTTGCATTTCTGTTCCCGATTTTGCAGATCACCAAATAATTGTGTAATCGAGTGGCTTGCTTACTTCACAGTAAAGTCCAAGGAACCAAGCATGCTAGGAACTTGGAGTATGGCTCCAAATTTGTAGTTTTTGTTGCATTTCAACGATAGGATAGGCTTAAAATTTTAAGTCCTTTTTTTTGAAAAATTTCCCAAAATTGACTGCAATATGAAGTAAGTAGGTCACACTGGTTCCTGAGATACACTATGTGACCTGCTAACTTCACTGTGAGGTAAGCAGGTCACTCGAACTGCAAAACTTGGAATAGAAATGCAAACAAAACGAAAAAATTGAAGAATTTGCGTGGGTGAAAGTTGCCCTGCAAACTTCATAGACGTGGAAATCATAAGACATTTTATCAAAATTAGAATTCTCTTGGGTCCACGATTGACGTATTACATGGTAATGCTTCCCATATGACTACAAAACGTTTGGTTCAAGTCAAAAGTTTCATTGAATAATCAGCCAACAAAGTGGGATCTATGCCTTAAATATGGTAGCTGTCCAAAAGAGTGTGCAAGGGGACCACCAAGTGCCACCAAGGCATCAGCTGTGTGACAAATCGTTCTGCATGAATTGAGGGTAGGGTTATCTCTCGGGTTGGTGACAAGAATTGGCTAACAAGATCGTGCGTTTTTACCCCGTTAGACTCTTTATAACATTTGAACATTGGCATATTCCATGGATAATAACAGACATATGGAATCGACTGAGTTGTTTTGTATATCGGCAAGCAAGTTGTAAGTACCAAAATATAGAGATCGGTATGGTTTATGTTGACAAAAACTCAAAAATTTCTAGGGAAGACGTAATAGCCTTTTCACACCGTACCGAAGAAGCGGGTTCCATGAAAATATCGGTTTTGGTGAAAACCCTAATCAAAAATTTTTGTATACAACAAAACACAACATACATATGACACAAGTTTTATATAATACTAGTCGAAAACTCGTTGGAATTCAGAAAAGAACAAAACAAACAAACCTTTTAAAAATTTCAGTGCCTAATAAAAAGTCAAAGATCCTAACGAAATTCTGTAATATTAAAAATTAAACTCAAATCGCAAACTTATTTAATTTATTTCAAAGTTTTACATTAATAAAATGGAAGATAATAGAAAAAAAGAAAAAAAAATTGTGAGTGGTTGGTTAAAGAAAAATTGTAATGTCAAACGAAAACTTGCAATGTTCAGTGTGAATCGAGTTTTTGAAAAGTTTTTGCCGAAAACTGGTTTTGGGGTTTGATGTGAAAACCTTATAAGCTTGGGTTCTTTTTAAGGAGTTTTCGTTTGGATAAAACTGAAGTGTGATTTGGAAGCCGTCTATACATCATGGTGTTACCAAACTAAAACTAAAACTTGTGGCACTTAAGAGCAATATGGTGCCTGTTTTGATACTGAATATCGTACAAAGCTAAGCTCAGAAAGGGAGGAACGATCTGGAAATGTGAATCCGTGTATGCAATTACTTAAATCACAGAATGGGACTCACAGAAGACAATGGACCGCAAAAATGTAACTACATGAAAGCTCATAAGTTTTCAAAAACCGACAAACCGACAGTATGTTCAAACATAACTCGATGGTTATCGAATCGCAGGAGATGCCAGACCGATTAACCACCCAGCAAGAGTGACCGGAACTACGATGAAATGAAGCATGAGTAATGGAAGAATTTCAAGAAGGAGACCTCATTCCGATTTACAATCCCACTTCTGACACCAATGTTAAATTTCGAATTAAAATGTTTTTAACCGTCTAGGCTCTACCTATGTATGTGAAATTTCAAGTGTTGGGTGGCACATCTTAGCTTTAACCGATTTCAGTAAAATTGTACACAATACTTTGTTTAGGTCACATGATCACTTTTCAGGGGAGCAAAAGCAATTTAAAAATTTCCAAAATAAATGCCATTAAAGAAATATGCATAATGGGCGTCTAAATCTAGCTCTGAAGATATAAACTAAAAAAACCCTAAAGTCTCCTTTTCCAAATTCTGAAATATGAGTTACGACATATTTTTTTGTTCAGTGTAAAGTGAGTGTGAACTATTAATCAGGATTCAATTAACACAACCGTACAAAGGTTATTTTTAGGCTGCCAATCCTCCCCCCACCCCGAAGCAAAAAGTCGTGTTTCTTTCAAAGCACGTAAGGGATATATGAATGTATGTACATATTATGTACATAGCTTATATGTAGGTATGTATCTTCGTATAAGCCCTGATGGTGGTTATGGAACTTTTTTTTTTACAAAATATACAACACGTGTTTGGGAAACTTCAGTCTTAACTCCTATGTACATTATACGAGTAGTCATTGTCAGCTACCAGGCTATAACCCGACAATAAGTTTACCTTTTAGTTAGTTGATACTATCTACCAATAGGAGGGGTAAGGGAAATTCTGGGAAGAGGTAAAAGTTTGTATTATAAAGGTAAACGTTTAGGTAGGTGATTGGCAAAGAACACTGGTATGAGTGGTGATGATATTTTTATATCATTAATGATTTTTTTTTGTAGATATTTATGAAGAGAAACTAAAGAGTTAGTCTTTATGAGGAGATGATAGCATTATTTTGGATCTTATGGTAACTTGCTAGAAGTCATGAAAAGAAAATTAATTGACTAACCTTTGAGATGATAAAAAGTTAATTAGTTTTATTATAGGTTTCTGCTAAATTGATAAATTTGGTTTATGGTATTAAGGTCGTTAAATTAATGTTGTGTCAAAGTGAAATCAATTGAGTCTGAGGTAGGTATGTTGGGAAAACTTAGATGATTACGATATAAAGAAAGAAAAATAATAAATATTGTTTTGAAGAATTTATATAGGCACGTAAATGTATACTGAAATGAAATAGAGTTTGCTATTATATATGTGTTGGAGCTCGAAGCTGAATTGGAGTTTTTGATTTTATAGTAAAAAAAAAGGCTAAGTTTAAACTTATTATTTTTTTTTTTTTAATGTGTAAGTTGACGCTAACGTATGAGTACATTAGGTATTTATGTAAGTGTTTTATTTCAATTAAGTGAACTAAATTTAGAACTTCTTTGACCAGAAAGAACAATTTCTGATATTTCCTCTTTGAAATATCAGATGTTGACCATGACAACGCCAACGTATATAGTGATTCAGTGATGAAGCATATTTCCTGCTCAGTGTATATCTATCAATGACCAAAAATGATGCATTTGAGCTACCAATGCTCCCAAAAAAACGAACTCTTTGGTGAAGTTTGTGGGCTGGTGAAATCATAGGCCCATATTTCCTTAAAAATGAGGCCGGATAGTATCTATATAACCGCCAATCGAGAGCGCCACCGCACTGTAATATCGGACTTTTTGCTATATGATATTGAAGTCGGTGATATTTGGTGTCAGCTACGGGGCTACGTCACGCACAGAAAGTATTTTGGTAAACAGCTACAATTTCGCGTTATTCACCTGTCCACCGTTCGCGTGACTTTGCGCTTTTTCGAAATTGTTTTTGGGACTATGAAAATACAAAAGTTTGCCCGAAAATTCAGCTACGATTCAGGAAAGCCAACATTTTTCCCCTAATTGGGCAGATACGAGTCGGAGTCCTAGAATGATTGACCCAAAATTGGACGTTTCGAACGGACTTTTTACAAAGCATTCGTTGTTAAAATTTGAATAAAACTAGCTTCAAAAATAAATGCAAGGAATATTTCTTTTGGGTCAAAATACAAATTCCGTCTTCCAATTTTATTAAATGAGTTTATTTAAATTTAAAGAAAAACTTTTAAATGAATCACCCTTAAGTTTTGAAACCAAAACAAAATTCACAATTGTGATCTTTGACCAACAATTTTATAAAAAGCCAAATTTGCTAAAAAAAAAAATCAAGTCCGATTTTGGCCACAATATCCAAAGAAAATTGGTTTTTGGTTATCAAACGTCTCTAGGATTTCGAGTCAAAATAATCATCAGGAACCAGCACCTATTCAATTATAGGAGTTACTATGGAACTTGTTTTAATTCTGATTTCCATTTATGTAAAAGTTTGTCCAAATGTGAATAATTTTTCATGTGTTTGGATTTTCAAATGTCCGTCCATCATATAAAACAGAAAAACAGAATGAGCTCAACAAATTGCCTTTTCATTGTTTTTGCAAAAATTGTTCCGAATTCGTCGTCGAAAGGAATGACTATGATTATAACTACGATGACGACAAGGACAACGACCAAGGGACAACGTTAAGGATATGGAAACACCTGAAGACAAAAGACCATGGGCATCAGGAGTAAAATGCTTTGAGTCATTGTGCTTGGACAAACCAAACTCTTGGCTATACAAACACATGAGATTATAGCACAAATTGCTTGTGGTCCTGCAACCACTCAGGCAAATCACTGTTTCCCATTCGTGCACCATCGCATCGGTCCATGTCTTTTGTATAGGGACAAGCTCCAACAAACCAGCCAACCCACCAACCTGGCTGAATGTTTGCATACTCCAAGATATACGTTTACATACTCGACTAGTGGGATTATCTGGATTTGTCTGACTCTGTTCACTGGACTTCTTGAAGATTCTGGAAAGCACAATGAGGAAGGGTTGAGTACTCTTGAATCACTCACAAAATTATCCTTTTTATCGAAATCCCCTGTTTATAAGAACACACAACGATGTTTACCTGAGCAAAGCATCCTACCTCCTTTATCCAACAACTACCATCACAATCTTATTTGCGTGTCCTTTGGGAGATTATATGATTCCATATAAACTTCTATTCTACGGAAAAGCAATTATCTTATTAAAGACTGCTCAAACTTAGTTTGATACGTCTCAATGCACGCATACCACCTACAGACACACACACTTAACCAATTAAATTTAGTTAATTAAGATGCATAAATCAGTCAAAATAGGTAGTCGCATAAGGGAAAAGGACTTAACTTAGGATATAAAGTCAGTGGAAAGTTTGATAAAACTTCTTTAATGCATCACCGACCTTATATACTAAAACAAAGCGGAACCGCATAAGAAAAGGAAACACAAACCCACACTCACACACATTCAAAATGTCGACACTATGTTGCAAGTTGTATCATATTGCAGTTCTATAAGTTGTCCCCTTATTATCTAGCCTTTGCCACACATGTGGTCTTTCGTCCTTGGATGATGAAAAGTCTGTCAAATATTCTCTGGGATCACAAAAACAAGAGGTAAACTTTTACCTGTGTAAAAAGACTAAAAAACCAAACCTACACAACTACTTCTTGTAGTTACATTCTCAAAATTCAAAAAATCCTGTCCTTCTTAGTTTACCATTCTTCGTCCTTCAAATGTGTTCCGAAGGATTCAAAAGTTTTTAATTAAAATCTGCAGTATTTCAATTCAGAGCGAACATTCGTTATGAGTGTCTTTTTTTGAATGTATTTGTCTCTGTGTTTGTGTGTATGAATAGCTTTTTTGGTTTGTTTGTTGGACAAAAAAGGAGCACAAGATCTCCTGGTGAATGTCTCCGAAGTGAAAGTTTTAGAAAATTACTATTTTTGGTTGCTGCCGCAGCAGAAAAGTCGATTTTGAACGCTTATAATATATTTTTGGGGGTCCATTACAAGAATGGGGGTAATACGCAGTTAAGTTTGCGATTTACTTTTAAAGTTTCTTGTTTTTTTTTTTTTTTTTTCTAATTTGAGTGTGTGTTGTTCGGGGGGGAATTTCGGTTTGTTTTTGTTCCTTGTTTTGTCGCATTCTAAATGGCTTTGCTCCAACTCCTGGAAGAAAAGAACGACTTACAACTACTACCAGACTTCCACGATATATTATTTGAGAGGGTAGCTATTAGGTTTTGGTTGAGAATAAGGCCAGCAAGCCAGCAGAAGCTTAATATGAGGAGGTTGTTTACATCGTGTAATGTAAATTTGAGAAAAGTTAGGGATTTGCTGTGTTTTTGAAATTAGAGAAGCTAATAATTGACACGAAAAGTGGATGGTGTGCTTAGGGAAGTTTCATATTATGTGGGAAGCGCTGATGTCATAGACTACTTTGAGGAAAATAATGAAACAAAAAACTATCGTTAGGTGGGATGAGGGAGAGTATAAGTTTTCCTAAAATGGATGTCAAATTTTAATCTTCGAATGTCAATTATTGTGAATGTTAGTAAATTATATTAATCTCGCCTGCGAAATGAATAATGATCTTTAATTGGACTTCAGAAAATTATAAGTTTTTACTACATTTCTACATTTCTATCAGGTTTTAAAGAAAGATTTTAGATCATTTCAGACTTGTGGAATTGTTGACAAAAAGTAGATAGGTCTTTTTGAAATGACAATGGATCATACTTTATCAGCTGAGATGTAAAAGGGTACAAGATTTGATGTCAAACTTTTGGAAATGCTGGCAAATAAACTAAGAATAATAGAATAACTTTTTAGAGAGGACCGTTCATAGGGATTCCTGCGATACCAAACCAAAAAATACTTTGATAGTATCGTCTCGGTCTCGTCAAAAAATCGAAAAATTTCGTTATCGTCTTGGTGTCGGTGTCAGAATCAATCTCGTTTAATTCACTATGGTTTGGTCTCGTATAACAAAGTCTCGGTATCGGTATCGTATAGTTTCGGTCTCAGTCACAATAAAATGCCCGACTTGGTTACATGTTCTTGATCATGTAGTTGAAGTCGCTTGGTATTTTTAAGATTTAATTAAAAAAAAAATACATAAAATATGCATACAAGAAGAAGGACAAAAAAAAACATTTTATTGTCTTAACAATTTTGAGGGTATATCTAGGTAAAATCCGATCAGTCATCCGAAACATAGTTTTTTGTCAAAATACTCGTATTATAGCAGGAAAACAACGCTGTTACCAAATCATTGGAGCCGTTTCCGAGAAACCAAGGATATAATAAAAAAATATGCCAGACAGTTGGTTGATTTAACTAAAGTCACTTCCTCCAACTAAAATGAACCAAGTCTGAAAATTTCATTCAAATTTCAGAGAAACAAAGCAAAAGAAAAATGGGCGTGGAAGTGGGTGGCTCTTATTTAAATAATTGCTAAAGCCAGTTTTTCAGTATGGAGAAGTTTTAATGCTTAAACCTTCTCCGTACTTAAAAAAATGTCAGTCAAACTGAGCCGTTTTCAAAAAAGCTAATTAATTATTACATTCAAAAACCTAGTTTTTCTGCCGATTTCGAATTATAAAGGGTGTTTTTTTTAGATGTGTGGTTTTCAATATGGCAATACTTTTTTCGGAGTTGATCTTTTTGACAGCTGTCACTTGATTTATGCTCAGTTTAGTTTAGTAAAAGGGGGTAATATGGTGGAAGCACTGAGGGAAAGAATAAGTGCTAAATACGATTTTTATAGTTTAAACGCATTCCCAAAACCATCCTGTTTTATATTTTGTATCCATTATCCACTCGGGTCAAACATCCCAAATCTGCAAACCCTAGAATTTTAAAGAAGTCCAAAACACTTACGAATCTTCGATGAACTTTGTTCGTTGTTTTAGTAACAACGTTCTTCGAATGAAGAACAATGGTCTAAATGCAGCTTAATGATCGCGAAGTCGTCACTGAAAGCAAGGCGTAGCACTTTCAGTTCAGTTGAGCTGTGTTCTACAAAGGCTGGAACTTTCAGCCAGACAATGGTTAAGGTTGAAATGAAAAGATAAAAAGTTCTGGGTTTGAAAAAATCAATTTTGTCTACTGGTAGGAAATCTTCAAAAATTACTTCGATAATATTTAATTGAAATAGTTAAATTTGCCTAATGCCATCCACACCTACACATTCCGTAATCGATTGAATAAGTTGTTTAAACTCTTGTTCCTATCTAGATTTTTGTATGCAAAAGGCTTCACCTCCATCCTCATATAACCTTGACCAACCAACTTTTTGTCACGTTGCTTTAGTTGGATTTAAATTTTCACTTCATTTTTTATTTCTGAATGCATTACTTGCCAGTGAAGTAGTAATGACTCTTTTTTCGCTTGTAATAAATTAAAAGTCCACCAACAGTAACCGAGGTTGGGAAAATCAAGGTTGTACGAATCTAATATTGTTAAAATCTCAATGCTGCACTCATAAATCTATAGTTTACTTGCATTTCTGCAGAAAAATCTACTTCAGCCAAGGTTTAAGTACTTTCATTGGAAATATTGCTCACAAAGGACTATGCGAGTCAAATTTCAAAGAGTCCTTCTTCGTATAGTTATGATGTGAATTATGATGAATGTATATGTATAGAGAAAGAAAATCAACAACAACTCATACTGACTTTGGCTTGAGACTCGTTAGTAAAGTACCCTTGGATGCAATTGTTGTATAGTGAATCAGAAAAAGACGAAAAAGGATATATGAATAGAACTTCGCAAACTATGACACATTACTACATCAGTCTGCCTACCTTTCTCATTTTTGTTAACAAACTCACCACTCTCGGGGCCCCAAACATCGGAGGTATAGTTTAGACAAACAGACAACTAGACAACCAGACAGACAGACAATAGATCAAAGCACTTGAAACGGATGGGTCGACGAAAAACTGCATTAGTTCGAACATAAATTTGCGTATGTCATCTGCATGTCGCATTAGCGAACCCATTCCCAAATGAAATTTCAAGGGTTTATTTGTTGCGGGAATGAGAACGACGGGCGGTAGTAGGCGTGGTTGGGTGAGACAACGACGACGCCGCTGACGGTGATTTGGCTCTAGGGCTCAGTAGTTGAGGTTGATGCATTTTCATCATTGAGTATAATTTATGGCAGGGCGGAATTGCTTTTGAGATGGTTTAGTAAAACGAAACATGATGTATGTGTCTGTAACGGGGTTATGAAAAAAAGGATGTTGATGCAGTTATGTAAGATGGTGGAAATGTGATTACAACTTTGCTATGTTTGTAGTTTTATCTGTAGGTAGTTAGATTTTCAATGGATGCGTTAATTTTGAAAGCGATAAAAAAATATCAAAACAGCAAAAATTTACAATTGGCGTGTTCAGGAAAATGAGATGTCGGAGGGATCAGCAAATTTTATCCGTCCAAAAATTGAGCAAACGAATCCAATATTTTCTTTCCTCTGTAATTTGACAGAAATTTTTCTGAAGAATCCTGTTGACGGAACTAATTTTGCTGAGGGCTCTAAGATCTCATTTTCCTGAAAATGCCTAATATTTGATGACAGTTTAGTGGTTTTTTGAAAATTTCATGTTCTGTCTTTTTGTTTTGTTTGCTTTTAAATTGTTATTTTTAATTGGGTTCCAGCACTCACATTCATATTTCAGATATAAGTAAAGCCTCTTCCTATAGGAAAATGTCCCTTACTCTCCCTTAACAATTGCTGCCTATTGCAACGGTCTGTCTAAGACGTAAACGGAAAACCAAATTGATCATTTTTCGATTAACGCTAGGCATGTTTCCATTCTTGTTGTGATGTCCAAATTCTCGGAGACACTCAGTTTAATACTTGGTAGTTGTTCAAGAACGGATGTGAGTATCTATGACGACATTAATTCAATTGGGTGCTTTAAAGAACTCTCTCTTAGACTCTCAGAAGGCCCATCACCAGCATCAGGCGAAGAGGGCCAATGGAAACACTGCCAATATTCCATCTAGATATGCATAGCTTAACCAGATGACCCAAAAAGTACCCTGGTTGGACAAAGAATACCAGCTGGATTATTTGGCCAAAAACAAGGCCCAACAGTTAATGCTGTAGACTAGAACCAGAACTGAAACTGCTCAAGATGAATAAGAGATCACGAGAAGTGGAAGTATTGGTGATGTTCGAAAGTTCAACCAACGACTGACAAAATCTATCTAAAGCCATGGAAGAAACCTGCAAAATATAGAGTGGGAAAGGCAATACAATATTAGATACCCAGTGGATGCTGGAAATGTGGAAAGAAAACTTGTACAATGTTGGAAGTTATAATTAATCGTTCGCATAGAATGATAGAATACTCCCTCCAAAGTCTAAACCACATAATTTTTTTGTTGAAGTTTTCGTGTACTCTGTTAATCATTCCAAGGGAATTTTGATGATTTATTGTAGATTTTATGTTCTTGAGATTCCACGAATCTCTAGAAATCTGCGTTTTAATATCTCCGGGTCTGGGTCGAGCCAAGCTGCCCTTTAATCACAAGGCTCTGTTTCTACAAACTCCTTAACTGCCCAAAACTGTCAATCATCTCTAATGGTGATAATGCTGCTACGCATGAAACCCATTCGGTTTGGGGGCGAAGTAATCCAAGCAAAAAGTGAGGTTAATTATCTAGGTATCACACTAGATAGTAAACTTTTATGAAATAAACACGAAGAAGTAACCGTCGGGAAAGTCAGAAAATTAAAGCCCTCATGATCTGCAAAAGACTAGCAGGCAAATCATGTGGCTGCAAACCAAACATCCTTTGGTGGATGTACACCATGATGGTAGGACCCATCATTACTTATGGAGTGGTCGCATGGCATAAAAGAACCGAATTGCTCACAACTAAGAAATCCCTAAGTCCAAAGGCTCACATGCTTATGCATAACTGGAGCAATGAGAACTTGCCCCACAGCAGCCATGGAAGTTATCCTTCATCTATCCCCCCTACATGAAGCTATAGCAAGTGCTGCAAAGGGAGCCATCATGAGGTTTGCCAAAGAAGGAACCGGTACTGGTAAATGCATTAATCCAGGGTTAGGGACTGCATTCCAAAGTCAGCGGTAAGAAACCTTATAGACATTCCAAGAGATAGCATGATTAAGAGATACAACTTCGAGAAGAACTTACAAATTAAGTTAAGTAATAAAAAGGAATGAGAAGCGAAACAGAAAAACTATGCTCTCAAAATTAAATGCCATCAAGTGGTACACTGATGGATCGAGAACAACTGAAGGGACTGGGGCTAAAATCTTTGGGACTAGAACCAAACTTTCCATACCAATTGGACAGTCTACTAGCATTTCTCGAAAGAAATTATCGAAACCAAAACATTCCCATTATGTCAGACAGTCAAGCTGCACTCAAAGCTCTAAGCTTCTACACCATCATCTCCAAAATAGTTTGGGAGAGTGTGAACAAGCTGAATGTCCTGGAGCAAGAACAACAGTGTCACACTTCATTGGGTACCTGGTCACGTTGGTGTCCAGGGTAATGAAGAAGCAGATTCCTTAGTAAAAATAGGGGCAACGACTCCCTTAATGGAGCCTGAACCCTATTGTGGTTTAGGAAAAAATGTGATAAAACACAAAATTAAAGAACTAGAGGAAGCCAAAAGATCCAATAACTGGAAAGAACTTCCCAAGCTAAGGCAGGCAAAGCTATTACTTGGTAGTAACAACCGAGCACGATTTAAAGACTGCATCAACCGAACTAGAAACAACCTTAGGAAAATATCTGGTCTCCTCACCAGGCACTGTAAACTTAAAAGACACCTGAATATCCTTGGTGTAGTTAGCAGTCCAACATGCAGATTCTGCTGCACACATGAGGAAACACCAGACCATATACTAGGAAAATGCGATGCGATTATGCACCAAAGGAAAAAAAAACCTGGGAAACTACCAGGTAGAAGAGAGTGATCTTTCCTCTCTAAAAGTCCTCCAAATACTTAAATTTCTTAGGAGAATAAAATTGGAGGAAGAACTGTAGAATGAGAAACCTCATCCGGTCTAAGTTGGGGGCACAACAATTTTTAAGGTCACAGTGCAACAACCCCCCAATATTTCATCCATTCATTCAAGATTCCAAGATGATGACAAACAGCAGATGGACGGGTATCACTTTCTGTCTGGCGACAAACAGGATCTGTCCAGCACTGGATCCGAAGCAATTGAAATGTTTGTTATCTCTAAGTAGATTGCATATTAGTTCCACAATAGCTGTCATTACTGGGCACTGCCTCATAGGCAAACACGCGAATAGACTCGGCGTCTTCTCAAATAACTTCTGCAGAAGCTGCATGGACGAGGAGGAGGAAGAAACTATCATACACCCATTTTGCTCATGTCCTGCTCTTTTTCAAAGATGCAAAATACACTTAGGAAATTTTTTCTTCGATGATCCCATCAGTGATTTAAATTGTATTTCATCAAATAGGTTAAAAGAAAAATGAATTTTGGAATGACTTAATTTGTCATTTTAGCATAATTTTCCCCAAACATACGTCGCATGAATTTTAGTGCTCTTCTCATCATTTACTTTTTAAAAGATATCAATATTCCTGTTGTATACACTCCTTTATTTGATTGGATTTTAACAAAAGTTTATATCAAAAGTTCAAAGAGCCTATTCTGTCGATTGAGTCTATATAAAACTCGATTTGATCCCAACCCACAGAGCTTCAAATTTCAAAAATGAAAATGCAATTCCCATCGTTTCCGTTGTTAATATTCCAATTTCCTTTCATCACTTATTATTGTTGTCAATTTTTATTTATATTTTTTGTTGTTGTCTATCGTCCTGTGTGTCCTTGATGTGAGAGCAAACGTGTCGCATCTTCTTCTTCTTTATTTTCTATAACCAAATTCATATTTGAATATTATGTTTTCACAACACACATTTCTAGGTGTATCCATAGTGAAAAATGTAAAAAAAGGAGTGGAAATAGTCTCACATGCAATTTGTCGCGTCCCATTCTATTGTCTCCTTGATACCAATAAAAGTCTCATTTTGCTCCTCTCTGACACACAGTTGCACATAAACCTTCCACACACCCGCTCCCATTCCAATCAACGGGGTGACAGTTTTTTTTTTTTTTGAAAATAAAAATTCAAATGGAAATTCAATTTGGAATCCTGCTGACGAAGAATGTGTTTTTCTTGGCACAAAATAAAAAATGAAAGGGGACTGAAAAACGTGATTAAGCGAGAAAGGGTAAAGTGATGATGGGGCTTATATGGAGGAAAGATGGTTTCAAGGATCTTTTGTTTGTCAGAATGAAGGGGAAAAGGGTATTTTTTGTTATTTGTCACTTTGTCAATTTTAATGTTTTTTTTTTTAACAAAATATGTACAAGCATAGCATTATGAAATTCTTTTGAGTCCTTACAAAAATCAATTTTTTCAAATATGCGTATACCTATACGAAACATTCCTTTATTAACTTATCAGACACGCAAGTCCTTTTGAGAACTCTGTCATTAAGTATTCAAAAATCGCTTAAAAGACATAAACTCTGGCTTTCAAATCAATTGAACGTGTTTGAATATGGCGCCAACATTGTACCTACCTTACCAAGTACATACACATATATAATGCTTCCATTCAATTTAAGCCATTAAGAAGTGACGACATGTCTTAAAACACAAAGGACACAACACGGCTATAGGGAATTAATGTGTCAGTGCTTTTAGTGTAATGTTACCACTGTCATTTTTTATGTCTTGCAGTTTTTCTTTTTATTTTTGTTTCCTTTTTTGCAAACTCATTCAAAGGTAGGTACTGTGTATTGACTTTGGTTGGTTTTTACGTGATGACGTAGTTACTATACTGTTTTCCACTATGCGAATATCCTTCCAAATCCTCTGGCAATTTACCTAGAAAGTTGATGACTAGAAGGACTTTACGCCACATTCAAAGCTGATCCTTGTCGACGTTCGACTACGACATCGTCGACGATGACTATGACGACGCATTGTGGATGAAGTAAGCAGATTTTTTTTTTTTTTGTATCTTTTGATTTTACCTTGGGTGCATTTTGCACTCAAATCTACATCCTTCATCTACGTATATCGATGAATTGCAATTGTGTGAAGCGAGAAATAGAAAAAAATTGAAGGCTTGAGGGAAAGTTTGATCAATCAAAATAAATTGTTTGATTCCTTTGAGGGGACATGATACTTTTGTGAGTTATTGTTCATCCAGGGACCAGGGTATGATTTGGAAATGAATTATGCTGAAAGTTGAGACATTCCAAACACAAACTATGACAATTAAATAACAATAAGTGTGATAATTTTAAGCGCTGCATTAATAAGCTGATTTAGAATCAAATTTTGTATAGCTTCAGTTGTTGAGCTATAAAAATTTAAACTATGTAACTTATGTCAACCGAAATTTGTTAAAGTAACATTATTGAAGAAACAATTGCGTTGAAAAAATTAATTTTTTTAAACTTTTGTTTTTATTTCGAAACATAACAAGTTCAGTATATATTTCGACGAGGATTTATTTTCCGGCCATGTCTTCGTTTGGAAGGAAATTCGAAAACATTTTTTGATTTCGTCATTCAAATGAATGACCGGGTCACACCACTACATGAAGGTAATAATTTTTATAGCGTAGTATTAGAATTACAAATATTTAACTAATAAAATATTTAAAATCAATACCTATACGCATTCGTGCCATTAGTTCAGTTACAAACTATTTATAGTGAATATTTTCTAAGAGTTCGCTTGAAATCACTTATTTTAAAATCTATCATAATTAAAAAATAGGCCTCAGTTTGAATTTTAATTAATTGCACTCACTTAACGAGTGGGCCAAAATAGAACTAATCAGGAAAACTTCCTCGAAGACAAAAAAGACTTAAAAGTAGATTTTAAGGGATGTGGATACGGGCAGGGTGTTGACAACTTCGCATATGAAGAAAACTCTTGCTGCAGCAGGGAGATAAGAATAATACAAAGATCGATGTTGTGATTCATTAAAAATGACCCCGGTAAGAACCTCCCATCGTACAACATGGTATTAACTAAAGGATCAAAAACTTTACTCTCTGGTTACGCTAACGAAAAACATCGAAAATGTGTTTTTCCGAAGAAACAATTTTCTCGGTTGAGGAAAAATACAACAAATAAAATGATAAATTACACGCAATGGAATCTTAAGAAGCTAAGAATAAGATTGCTTGGGTGCAAAGAGGCCATCACCAGTGTACAGTGCCGACACTTGACGCAACAAATTTCCAAATTGATGAATAATAGTCGACACAATTGTTTTATTTGTTTGCTCGATTTTAAATTATTTTATTTAACTAATTGATAATTTTAAGTTTAACAATTTATGATTCTGATACAAACTTGCCCAGCCCACAAAGCACAAGTTCAATCAAAAGTGTTTTGAACAGCATGCTTTTGGGTTAATCAGAGCTGACGAATGACTCTCCGGCAGTTCTGATTTCAGCCTACTTAATCAAGTAGAATGGTCTAGATTGGAGCTCACGGCCTTTCGCAAACTGCGCAATAGTTAAAAAGTTTAAATTTAGGTCTGGAGAGACAATTTGGATGAACTTGATGAAATATGACAACTTAGGATTCTCCAGTAGAGGAAGTCTAAAATTTAAGAACAAAATTTTTCGTTTAGCCTTGTTTTGATTTTTAAGTGAATTTTAAAGTTTTAAGTTCCGTTCCAATCAACTGGCCTTATCTTTGCCAATCTACGATGGGTTCAATTAATTTTTGCATTCAAATGAGGGTTTTGAAACTCTTTAACTTGGAATACACCTTCTTTTTGAGTGGATAACAGTTTTTCCGCAATTCACTACCAAACATGATTTTTTCAAATTTTCTAATTTTGTTTTTTTCTTCGATTTCACTTTGTTCAAAATATTGAGTATCATTTTTTCTTTTTTTTTATGAAATCCGAATTTATTTTCCTATCCGTCTCAACAGCACACGTGACACCTGTGAAGTAAATGCATTTGATAGTTTAAAAATGTTCTTATTTTCCATCTTAATTTTTTTAATGTTTCTGTCTCAAATTTATTTGTGAAGGTAAGTTAAAGAAGCAGCATTACCTCCTCGAGTGAGCCTAGCCTAAGAAGAAAGAAAAGTGTCAGACTCTGCTCAGCCTTCAAGTAAGTAATACAAGCTTATTCCACGGCTCATTACATACCACGTGACATGTCTCTGATAGGTACCACAAACAAATACTGCATGATTGATTTTATGCTAGAGTTTGTCTCTTGCGAAAATCTCGTGAGTTACTAACGTAAAAGCATATCCGGTATATGTATGTACTTTGGAACCTACTCATAGATAAAACAAAATAAAATAAAATAAAATAAAATAAAATAAAATAAAATAAAATAAAATAAAATAAAATAAAATAAAATAAAATAAAATAAAACAAAATAAAATAAAACCAAAAAAAAAAATAAATTAAATAAAACAAAAAATATAAAATTAAATAAGATCAATAAAATAGAAACTAAAAATTTTCCAAATAAGACCTAAATAGTTGGCGCGTGGAGGCTGTGACAGTGTTTCTTTCGCTAAATGTAGTTCCGTTGTATATTAATCTAAAATTTAAACAAAGAATAAAACAGATTTTATCTTTTCTGGTCTGTTGTCTGAAAAGATACCATTTTTCAACCACTTTTGTCCTTTTGTTCCACATTATCGGTAGAAATATGCAAATTAAAAAATAACATAAGAAGCACAAATTTCACTCTTCATATGAATTCTTAACGAGTATCAAAGTTCTTCTCTCTGTTGCCTGGGGGTGATAATAAAAATATGCTCCAATCTAATGGCCCAAAAAAAAAAGATACCGCTATTTTTATACAACAAAACACCAAACAAAATTTGGTTCTTTTCCAAGAATACTTCTATACCATTTTAGATGTCAAATGGCAATAAAAATCCAAACAAATGTTTAGTACAACCACCTCTCTATACCCTCCGTCGTGTAGCTATCTATTTGTAGGTAGGTATCATCATTTATTATATCCTTAGTGCATCCAGCTAACCAACCGGAAAACCAAAGAGTCATTCATGGCATACCACACACTTACTATACCAAATGAGACCGCACAAAGCAGTCATATGCATGCATCCACTAGAACCAGGAAAACAACAACAAATGCAGATACAATATTCACAGGGAGACAAATAATAATAATAAAAAAAATAGTATATTGCATCATATCCACACTAGATGGAGCCACTTGGTCGCAATTGAACCCCCAAAGACCCAAAACCAACCACCCAACTATTATACCAGCAAAACAGTTACAAATGCAATTTTAATTTAAATTTAATCACATAGCATTGCCATTTTGTGGAAAAAGAAAGAAGCCAGGATGAGTGGTAAATTGCATTTCAAGTGTATACATGCGACTCCGTTATGTTTCGCAGTTATTTTTCAGTAGATACCTACTGTTACTGTTACTATACAACAAAAAAAAAAATAAGAAAAAAAAAAATTGCAAACCCAAACCGAAGTTCACCCTCCCCGATCTGCCATCGAACTTAACGCCCTCGCTTGTGTATTATTATTACTCTTGCTGGTTTGGCGATTTTACTGCGCTTTTTTCTTTTTTTTCTTTTTTTTTCTCGAAACCGTTGTTTGACTGAATATAACAATACAATAACAGCAACGGCAATCCAAGTGCAGCCCTACAATATACCCAGTATAACCCTCTGTGAACAAACAGAATTTAAATGAATAAAATAAAAATAAACAAAGAACTGAGAAAATTAAAAAAAAAAAACTTTACTACTGACTGGCTGGACTGGATGCTGCCGCATGGAGTGCAGCAATTTTCGTTGAAAGAATGCAGAACACAAGACTGCACAAATCGAATGGGCGCATCCAGAGCGGTAGCAATAATTTTAATACCAAACTAGTGTTGCCACTCTTAAATACATTTTCAATAGTTATATATTATAATTAAACTGGAGTTACCATATGAATCCACTGAAATTTACAATCTTAGTTAAGTAAATAAATCCGTAAAGTGTTTCCACTTTAATTAACAAGAGGTTTAAATTTGATATAGCGCTTTTTAAGTTATAAATGGAATTTTATTAAAGTGAGATACAAAAGTTTGTTTGTGTAAGGAAAATATTTGTTTTCATAACAATAATATGTTCAGCTTGAAATGGATAAAGCTTAGTTGAATAGCTGTCCCCACGGGATGAATAAACGGTTAAAAATCATTTATTCAAAATGCAATATATTAACGGGATAAATTTGAAGGCATGACAAATTTTAAATAAATTTAAATAGTAATGGAAGAAAAACGTTGAGTGTGCAATAGGAAAATATTGAGAAGGATTACAATTTCTGGAAAGAAAAGAAAGTATATTGGTAAAGAATCCATCACATTCTTAAGGACGTATTTACATATTCTGACAGAGGGCTAAAAAGGTCTTTTCAAATATAAACTTATGCGCAAACATAACATATACGCTTAGTTTGAATTAGTTTTTAATTAAAATTCGCGAGAATTTTAATGCCTTAAAGTTCTTTAAATGCACAAAATGAAAAACCAAGCAAAAGATGGCGAAATAATTGAAATTCGAACTGAACGAAGTTTTTTTTACAAAAAATCGAAATAATCTAAAACGAAATCACTAAAGACGAAATAAACTAAAATAATCGAAAAAAGAAATAATCAAAAACAAAATAAATTTCAAAAACGAGCTTAAAATTGCCTGAACAATTAAAAACCAAATGCGAAACAACAATATGCGAAATGACTTTGATGAAAAAATCCTGATGAAAACGACGAAACGAACCATAGCTCTCACTATCACTAGTATGAAAAATTCAAAACTTTCTCTTAACTCTGGTCATAAAATGGATAAGACTATCTTATGCACCATGTAAAAATAAAACACACAAAATAATTAATAGATACCACCTTGGGGTACTACTTTTTTGCCGATCAATGTTCCTATTTATTTAATGCTTTTAGAATTATAAAATTCCCAGTATGTCAATTAAAATTTGTGTCCTATTTTAAGGTATGGCAGCATCTCCAAAAGTCGTTCATGGGCGAAATATATAGGCAAGTATTTCGAATTAACAGCTCGTGTACGATTGAAATCAAAATTTGTACACAGAAGTTCCTTCAAAATATTTACATTTTTTTCGGGCTCATTTTTTTTTGTCGAAAAATCCAAAATTTTAAGAACGGAATATTGCCGGGACAGCTCACAGATTATTTGTTAGGAAGGACAATTTCAGATAGCTACTCTATGGCCAGCGATGACGAACCAATGACACGTGCCCTTGTCTCGCTCTAAGAGTAGGCAAAGGTTTTTGGTGGGGCTAGTTCAGTTAACAAATGAAAAAAATAAATAATTAAATAAAAATAAAATTTTCAAAGTGGTATTAAAGCAATTGTTATAGTTTTGCAAGCTGCATTTTTCTCAGTCACTAAATTATTGTCAAAAACAAAATTGATTGCCCTTGCACCACAAAACCTGCATTTCTTATGCAAGTTTTTTGTATGTTCTGACGTTCTATAAGTCTGGTACGCTGCTTCTGCGAAACAAAATGTTTCGTTGGGCTTCAATAAGACAACGAAATGATAACGAAATCGAAGTGAAAAACTATTTACTGACATTTGCATAAATTCAAAAAATTAAAACAAATACAGAAAAGGAAAACAACAAAAAGAAATACGAAAAAAGTCAAATGTCACAATTCTTCGCACTATTTCGGACTAAATGTCAAATTTTGACGTTTGGGGATGAAATCCTCTCAGAGAAAAAAACTTTTAAAATAAAGGGAACGGTTTGGGCACTAATTTCCACAACGTCATAAGAAATGTTTGACTAGAACTGCCGAAGGGCAATCATAAGTCAATGATTTTTTTTTAGGAAATCATTGTACAAGAAACGTACACGAATAAAAAAAGCTAAACTTAAGCAAGGAAATATTCTTAAATTACATACTAAATCATGAAACTTCAATTTATTTAAAAAAAAAGAAAAAAATTACAAAAAACCAAGAAGTACACAAATTTTTGTTAGTAAATTTTCTTCTAAGCAAAAAAATTACTTTGACCACATGCATTTAAAGGAAATCATTTGATTGATAAAACGATAAAAAAAAGCACTCTCTTCGGTCCGAAACAGTACAATTTTTTATTTGTGGAACGGATTCGCACTTCAAATAAATAAATCTGGTGGGTTCAAACTGTTTGAAACTCGGAGTGGAATACCCTTAATGTGTGTGAAGTGAAAAGAGAGTGTAAACTTCTCCAAATAATATGCTATTATGAATTTCGCTCTTCGATTAACGTACTGCACAACGAAAAGTAGAACTTAGTTTTTATTTTATGATTTCGTTGTGCTTTTTGTATGGGATTTTTTGCTTCGCATCAGTAGCGTACTGGCTTTATGATCAGCGCCTTTTATGGCAAAACTGAAAAACTTGCTATTCTTAAACTGCGTTGATAAGGAAAAAGCGGGTATCTATATTCTTGCACAGAACTTCAAAATTATATAGGTATCTTGTATATTTTGAAATATATTAAAGTTCTATTGAAATTCCTGTAAATTGGCAACACTTGAACCAACTACATAACCATAACTACGAGAAAAGAAAAGTGCAATTTCATTATTTGTCTGTTGATCTGTTCAGGGTTTGTATTTTATTATCTGTTGTATCGTTCTGTATATATTTATGTACCTATACGGGGGATATTTATGAGTTTTTAAATTCGTTGTTATTTTTAAACAAGCTCGTGATAGCAATTTGAGGACATTTTTGTATTTTAATTTTTATTCCCTTTTCAGTTGTGTATAGGCAAAGTAAAAGTATTTGTGTGCCTCTGTATATGATGTGCATATGTATGTACGAGTATATTTGTTGTTTGTAGGCCAGAAAAAAATGATGATTTAGCACAGGAAAATGTAAACGTTTTTGCAGTAGACAAGTATGAAAATTATAAATGAAGTAAGTTCTCTTTTTTCTATTTATATTACATATTTCTTAATTAACATGCCCCCAAATGTAGAAAGCTTTAGTTAAAATATCAAACATTTTATTAGTTGGATGTCAAATGAATGAGGAAGAAAGTTTGTGTATTTTGTGTGGAATGTTCAACAGAATTAGAACACAAATAATGTTATTTTGAATGAAACTTATTTAGATAACAGTACTTGAATAACCTCGTGGCGTAATGGTTAGTGCGTAGGAATGTCATGCCAAAGGTCTGGGAATCGATTCCCAGCCGCTGCCACCTAAAAACAGAAATGTTTTTTTCCGAGGTACTGCCTCTTGTGAGGGACTGACAAATCCTCCAAGAGTATACTTGTCAAGAATAAGTTCTTCTCATCTAGCCGCTCGGACTCGGCAAAAAATTGTAGGTCCCCTCCATTCCTGCCACAACACGCACACAGGAATGGTTGAGAGTTGTTAGTCACTAGGCCCTGGTTCTCCATGAGCTGTTGCGCCACTAAATTTATTTATTTATTTTAATTGAATGACCTGTTTTATAACGATATGATTTTGTTGTAAAAAAAACAATACAACATATTGATTTGAAATAAATAATTCTTGAAATAAATTCACAATAAAGCTAAAAACCTAGTACGCTACCCATGCGAAACGAAAAACCCCATACAAAAGCGACAGAGAAATCATAAACGAAAAATTAAGTTCCACTTTTCGGTTTACAGTATATATGCTGCGTGCGACGAGTGAAATTGACTGTCGTAACAGATTATTATTTGGAGAAGTCCACACTCTTTTTTCGTTCACAATTAATTACCCAGACCCAGACCCAGACCATTTATTGTTTGCAAAAAAATGACATTTGTGTTTTTTCGTGTTTATTTTTTCCATTACAGCATGGTTTCCGTGATTTTCTTGCATTTGTTAAGATTTTTGAATATGTGCCAGTGTCAACGAATATTTTCCCGCTTCGTTTTCTAAAATATTTCGTTGTCTTGTTGGAGACCAACTAAACATTTCGTTTCGCATCAGCAGCGTACTAGACTTAAACATACAAAAACATATAATAACGTTTTTTAAGAAGAACCTAAACCTAGCCTCTCATAGCTTTTGCTACTACCCACCAAGAAAATGCTAGCATAGGATTACACCAAACAAAACCTCGAGCTTAAGCTTCATACTGGGAGATTTTGTTTGTTTCAACTGTCAGTATATTAAAGACTTGGAAGCAGAGCAAGGAGTTTTTGGGCTTTGTGTTTTTTCTATAACTTTTGTTTGCTGCTTAAAATAAGAGTTTAACATAACTATGCTGATATAATTCATCATTTGACTTTGGTACATACCTAGATGAGGCTAGTCTCGTACAGAGACTATTGAAAAACCTGAGTACATTCATAAATTGACACTGGTAAGCTGCCATTTCCTTTAAGAAACTTTCTGGCTACCTAGTAGTGGTTCATTAATATACTTGCTGGGTTTAACCTTGTTATACTCAAATAAAAGACGAAGGTTTTGTATAGAGACTATAGGACCCAGCCTGGGTACGGTCTTAAGCTAACATACTACTAAACTGCTCGTTTCATTTTAGAAAAGATGCTTATATCGGGTTTCTTAATAAGAGCGCTACGAAAGCTTTTTTAAATAAAACAAAAACGGTTTGGGATATAAATGAAATTCTTTATTCCTGTCAAAGTACGGTTGATGCCACTATGTATGGAACTCGATTTTTTTTGCATGGCCACCACGGGCACGCTTGCAGAAGTCCAGACGCTGAACCCAATTTCCGACGGTTTTCAAGCATAAATCGGCCGATACTGCTGCAATTTCACGGTCGATATTCGTACGACGTTCATCAATCGTCGCTGGCTTGTTGGCATAGACCATTGACTTGACGTAGCCCCACAGGAAATAGTTTAACGGCGTCAAATCGCACGACCAAGGCGGCCAAGCGACTGGACCATTTCGTGAGATAACACGTTCTTCAAACTTGGTTTCCAATAAATTGATTGTGACTTGGCTTGTGGCGCCGTCCTGTTGGAACCACATGTCCTCCAAGTCCATATCATCCAATTGAAATGGCAAACCTTACTGAAGAGAAACGTCAAAAGAGCGACAAGAAATATGGGGTCGTTTGCTGTCCCTGTCGCTCTACTTTTGTAGCGTCCCTGTTGAAAAACCCTTTACTATGATAGTTGTTGCTCTTAGTTTGACCGCGTGGCGTGTTAATAGCATCGAAACGATGACTCGGGTCTTCAGAGTAAATGGTGGTTTGAGGGAACAGAAAGGAGTCATTTTGCTTAGTAGTTTACTATAACTTAGATCTATGATAAGCAATACACTGCTATTTGTAAGCTGCTTGTTTTTTTAATAAAGATTGGTGTGAGAGCTGTTGCTTAAGCCTGGCCGTGGACTGTAAAGAGCTTATTAACATATCCTAAATTTCTTAAATGATTTCAAAAAAATTTCGGGAATCATCACTGGATCAATTAGTGATGCTAAGCTCACTGTTTGTCATCCAAAAACAAACCGTTCTAATGTCATTATATCGAAGCAGTACTTACGAAAGAGTTTCGGTGAAAGTCCAAGAACATCAATTTGGCGTTGTGGACAAGAAATTAGGACTGGCCACGATACCAGAAAAGTTTAGTATCGGTATAGTAAACAGACGATACCAGCTTCAAAGCATCCGAAATGATATCGAGATGTTACCGAGACGATACTTGGGACCGAAATTTACCGATACTTTTGGTAGTATCGTTTGGTATCTGCAAAAAAATGATTTTTGGAGAATATTAAATTATAATTAATTTATTTCAAATAAACAATTCTGTAAAATTAAAACGGCTCTAACGGTTTGAATGACACTTTCACAGATTTTCTCTTTAGGAGGAGGAAAGGTTTTGGCAATTATTTAAATAAGAGTCACCCTATTCTGCGTCCATATTGCATTTGCTTGGTTTCTTTGAAACCAGTCATTTGGATGACATTTCTAGACTTGGTTCTTTTAAGCTGGTGGCAGTGATTTCAATGAAATACACCAAATGTCTCGCATAATTTTTCTTGTATCTTGTTGCTTGGAAACGGCTTCAATGATTTTGTAACAGCTTTGTTAACCTGTTATGATATTTTGACGCCGAATTTATGTTTCGGATAACTCATCGAACCTTTACTCAGACATTGTGATACAAGCCCATTAAAAAGATTATCTTTCATAAATTATGCATATTTTATAAAATGATTTTGTTATTAAATCTAAGTGAGTTCAACTACAAGATCAAGAACATTACGTAACTAAGTCCTGAAAATTTTGTTTGTGAGTGCGACCAGAGCAAAACCAGACGAGACCGATGCCGATACTAAGACGAGACTTTCTTATACGAGCCCGATGCCGATACCGAGACCATAGTGAAATTTTTCAATTTTGACGATACTTACAAAAGTATCGTTTGATTTGTATCTTGGCCTGCACTTACAAGAATTGCAAATTTGAGAAGCCTTCTATAGGCTCTTCACCTTTAGCCACCACCATATGGGAAATTTGATTAAAGAAAATGCCATCTAATTAGTCAGAAAAAGTTAACTAGTCCTAGAAATTGGTCAACCCTATAGAAAACTTGTTATCATAGCTTTAAGTTTCTCAAGGTCACGCACGAATTTAAGCACCTCCTTTATAGGAAATTTGCGAAAAGTTAAAACCACTTCAAAAGGCCCTAAGATTTGGAAAAAAAGGTCAGCTGATTTCAGTAACTAGTCAGTTTTTTTTTTCAATGTCACGAACGATTTTTGACACCACATTTGGGTAATTTTATAATAAAAGGTCAGTCAGTTTCAGTAATATATATTCTTAGATGTTGCTCAAGTGACCTTTGACAAGGTTTGACACTTGGGACTTGAGTACAAACTGCAAAGGGATCTTCCCAGGCAGTACTACGAAATACTGAAATCCTACTTTATGAACCGACTCTTTAGAGTACGGTTCGACCAAAATTACTCAGAACTAAAGAAAATTGAAGCCGGTGTACCACAAGGAAGTGTCCCTGTATCTGTTATATACAAGGGATATTCCAGTGGACATCAACGCTATCATGGCCACCTTTGCTGATGATACTGCAATATTGGTGCCAGATAAATCTATTACGAAGGCTAAACAAAAACTGCAAAATGCAGTCGATACAGTTAGTGATTGGACGCAAAAATGGCGAATCAAACTAAATGAAACAAAATCGACGCATACAAACTTTACAAACAAAAAAATAAACAGTGTTCCAATTCTTATAAACAGTACAACAGTACCTTACTCCAATACTGCCAAATACCTTGGAATGACTTTGAATGCAAAGCTTAAATGGAAAGAGCACATCAAAAAGAAAAAAGACGAACTAAACTTGAAGTACAGAAAAATGTACTGGTTACTAGGAAAGAATTCTGACCTATCTATCCAGAACAAACTAATGTTATATAAGCAAGTACTGAAACCCGTTTGGACATATGGCATCCAACTATGGGGCTGTACAAAGAAAACAAATGCTGAACCCATCCAAAAATTCCAAAGCAAGGTGCTTCGCCGAATAATAAATGCCCCTTGGTATATAAGAAATAGTGATCTACATCGTGACCTTCAAATTGAAATGGTTACAGAAGTGGTTAAAAAACACGCTGCATCACACAATCAGTGACTGCAAAGTCATACCAACTCCGAAATGGAGACCGTCTTAAATGTACGAGACAATGTTCTGAGATTAAGAAGAACCAAGCCTCATGAGCTGATGGTCTAAAAGCTATGGGAAAGTGTTATAACTTTAACTTCCCACAATGCGATTTATAAATTAAGAAAGAAAAATCATTTGTCGATCTTTCATAGATTGGTCCTGATTCACCTGTGGTTTTAGTGCGGTAAGAGTCCCACACTACTTGGTACCGATTCTTACCGAGTGTCTTTGAAGATTTCCATTGGATAAAAAAAAAAAGAAAAAAAAGTTTCAGTAATAGGACAGCCATAGATTTTTTAAAGAATTCTTATGCTTATGCCAAAAATCGTTTGTGACCTTGAAAAAAAGACTTTATAAAATTAAATGACCAATGACTGTAACTAGCTGACCTTTTATAAAGATCTTTACTTCACTCATTTAAGGACTGCGTCTTCTTGCTTTGTTGAAATAACTGAAGCTTTATGATCATACATAGCGAGTAAAGTAGGGTCCTTGAAAAAAAAAAATTTTAGTCTTGTTTTGGGTCGCTGAACACGAAAATGAGAAATGTGCAAAAATAATTTTCTCAGCTATTTTTTCAGGTACTAGGATAAATCTCGCTAACGGTTAAGCTAACTTACATAAAATGTTTATTTTCTGATTTATCTGATCTCCTTTCGGCAATGTAATGTCTGTGTAAGTCGGATTGAAATTTAATAAGTTACAGGCACTTAAGTTTGAAAAACGCGAGTATTTTTGAAAAGAAAACTTTAGTTTTTGCCTGTTCTATATGGGTAAAAAAAATAGTTTTAAATAGTTTTCAGGACTAAAGTAAAAGACAATCATTTCAAAAAAATATTTAAGCTAAAGTTTTCGTAAATCGAACGATAAATGTAGGAGTTATAAGATAATAAGTGAAAGAAGACAATTTTGGTACCTCTTAGGCCATTTCTTTTTCCATACAAAGGAGAATTGGACACATCAATTTTCAAGACGCATAATGACGAAAAATATACCGTTGGAAAAGTATTTCCATGAGTTACAACAGTTACTATTGGAGCTTATTTCAAATCACTGTAAAAAAAGTTATTTTCTAATCTAAAATGTGTTTCAGTGCATTTTGGTGTGAACAAACTATCCTTATACATAAATGGCTTTATTTGAAAAAATTGAAATTGACCTCTTTCACTTATTATCATACATATAACGCATATCAAGGAAATTTATTCAAATGTATGCCAAATGGTTTTGAATTCAAATTGAATTTGGCAAAAGAGCGTGGAGCTCATTGTTAAATGTGCTGTTCCATACTTTATGATTCAATGAAAAAAAAACCATGTAAAGAAAAATAACCTGTTTTCTTTTTAATTCAAATCTTAAATAAATTTTGAGACACCTTGTTAATACATAAAAATAAGTATAAGCTAACAACAAACTTACTTTGAATAAGAAATTAATTTTGACTGCACTCACCTGAAATGAGAAAAGATAATTTAATATTAATTAATATTTTGTCTTTTAACATTTTTTTAAATAATTTGCATTTGTGTGTTTTAATCCACTTCATGAAAGCCGCAAAAATTTTAACTCCTAATTAAAAAAAAAAAAATTGAAAAATTAATTTCGCAACACTATTACAAGTTTTGTTTATAAATAAAAATTTAAAAATTTCGAGCTATACTTGAAGTGGATAAGAAACTACATATTTAAGCCTTATTATGAATTAATAGATTTTTTGAGGGACGAAGAGTATTGGTTTTTTTTCCCAGTTCCTGCAAACATTTCTTTAACATTGGTTTAGCATTTTTTTTACTTTCAAACCATTGTGTCTCGATTTTTAGTTTTTGGTCCCTTAAAGCCTAGTTTACAGTCTCAAAAAAAAAACCTATTCAAATATTTTCGCAGGTCAAAAATTATTGAGATAATAACAAACCAATTATTGCATTGGCAGTCGTTCTGCATGCGAAAAGAAATGTGTTGAATAATATATATATATTTTTGGATGGGCGGCTTACACTAAAGAAAAATATATTCACCTGAAGGTATCATTAGCATGCAAATGGTTTTGGGATCCAAAAATAAGAGTTTCTTACTTTTAGGCCTATAGTTTATTAATTTGGGGGAAAACATGATTCAATTCATTGGAACTGTTAATTATGCCAATCAAAATCATTTCCACATTCATCAATTTTCAGTTTATAATAACATTTTAACTCACAACAAATATATAAATATAAAAATAATAATTTGCAAAAATGTCAATACTTCGCGTCAAAGAAAATTGCAATACCTCTTTGAGTTCTTCTGCAAATATTGATACTTCACTGCAAAAACCGCAATGCGAAATCCATTTAGAGACCAATATCCCAGAACTGGCCAAATTATCAATAGTTTATCTACTCAATTGTAACACACTCTTCCAATGCCCATATAGCATATAGACATTTACCTCAATTTCAAACCCTTCGTCTTCAATAGAAATAAAATAAAATACAAAAAGAAAAAAATAACAAGAAAATGAAGAAATGGCCATGACACCATTATTATTTCTAACTAGTACCCTTGAGTTAGAAATTGAAAAAAAGAAAATAAAAAAAAACAAACACACACAAATACCTACGCTTACATATGTATATATAAACGAAACGAAAAGAACTGGAAAATATCATCCGAAACTGCTTGAAAAACCCCAATAAAGATCCAAACATCTCATTTACAGCTGAATGGATACCAAATGGCCACCCGAAACACACACAAAATTGGGTACTTTGAAGGAAAAAGTATGAAAACGTGTCTCTGTCCTGTCCTGTCCTGTTCAGATTCAGATTGGGTGTTCTGTCCGGTCGGTCGGTTGGTCAGTTGGTCCACCACAACAACACGGGGCCGGCCCACAGTCGAAGGATAAAAATGACATTCGGTCAAATTACAATCCGCACTCACAGTTCAGTAGAAATGAGAGATAGATACAAACTTAAACACTCACCGGATTCGGACTCCGGACGGATGGACCCAAAATCCATCCCCGAAATATTGGGATTGAGACACAATAAAACGGGATACACAATATACTCCTATCAGAGAGTCCTCAATTGGAACTCAACTAACTCATTCTCTATAAATAAATGTGTGAACCGAGTGTTTTGGCCCAGTTCTTGTAAAGTCCACCATAGAACGATTCATATTGTTTGTACGGGAGTGTGTTTGTGTGAATGTGATGCAGTCTGTTGGTCATGTTCATTGAGTATCGATGTATCGATGGATTTTCAAAAACCACTTATAAATGATATATATCCTTTTCGCAAAACAAGGGAGTGGCATGAGCAGAGCACAGAGATCCTTATGTGTACAATGCACTTTTCAACGGTTTACGGACCTCAAAAGCCCAAAACCACCCCCGAAAAACATCCCAGCATCAGAGACGATATAAACAAGAAAAAATAAATGTGTCCAGTCTCAGTGTACAGTTCCTTCCACATTTTCATATACTGATACTGACAACAGAGTTCAATATGAAAAGGTTAAAAGGATAAATGAAACTAGTTTTGGGCAAAAATATAAGTCAGATATAAGACATCGTTCTATATTCAAAAACGTTTTAGAACTCTTTTTCTGTTTCTCATAAATTGTAAATGTCCAACAGTCGTCGTTCGTTTCTTGGACATTTTGAGAATGACCTGACCAGTATACAACTTGTATTTGATTGTTATGTGTTTTAATATACTCGCATATACATAGGTAAAATGTACATTGGTACATAAATACATAATCAATAGAAAGAGGACTTCTTTTCTTTTGATTTTCTAGAAATTTGTCTTTTTCTCTTTATCGTCGGTGTACTGAAGTTGTATTCAAAATTCCAAGTTTCTGCTGCTACTGCTGCTGCTGTTGCATTTTAAAAGGAAATGTTTTTGGAATATTTTACTACTTGGTGCACAAGATGTCATTGGGATATGTTGAGTTTTGTACCTAGTTTAAATAGACACACAACAAAAATACTAAAATGTATGACTGAGTCGTACAGTGTTGCTCTTGTGTTCAAGACGCTTAGAATATTAAAAATTCCATACATCACCCATTCGCTATATCGTGGCTTACAACTATCAATTAATTGATGAAAATACATAGCTTTTAATGGTCTTAGCCCTACCAATTTGGGTTTCGTCTAGCTTACTTACTTGGACTCATCAGTAACATAGAGAGGGTCTTTGTCATATGCAATTTGAATTTTGTTCAGTTTAACTTACGTGGATTTTTTGACAAAGCACCATTGTAAATTATATTCAATAATATTAGAAGTCCTAATCATTAAGCTCAAATTTTATTTGCCCGTGGCCAGGAATAGTTTCTATAAAAAGGTTTTTTTATTATACCGTGACAAAATCTTGAATTTGGCGCCCCATTTTAACTGGCGGCCATTTTGTCAGCTGTCAAGTGATTTGTTTTTACTTTGGTTTGGCTTTTGAACATGAATAGACTGACACCTGAACAACACTTGTGTGACAACACAAATTGTGCAAATTTATTTTGAAAATCATGATTCTGGTCAAAATACACGGAAAGAATTGAAAAATCACCAATTGAAAAATTTGCAGTCGCAATTTATGAATCAAGTTTTATCCGTAAATCAAGGCATTTTAATCCCAAATTAATACAAAAACTGGAAATTTAACATTCAAAACGTAGCAACTTGCAAAATTTGTGTTTTCGTGATTTACAATTAAAATTCATGATTCAAGCTTGTACTTTTCATAACAAAATACAACTTTTTTGGCGTAATTTACTCTCCAAAAGAACAATGTCACAAACAGCATTTAAAAATATTGATTTGCGATAAATATGTAGTAATTTACATTGCTCAATTACAGATTTACGTTTTTTCTGTCGCAATTTGCAACTCCATGAGAATAACTGCAAATCACCAACAAAAAATTCTTAAACCACGACTTTCTTATCGCAATTTACTTCTCGAAGAGATAAAGCACCACAACATGGTATGTTTCTAATAATTAATGTGTGAGTGAATAGTGGTTGCATGCTCGCTCCGCAACTCGAGGGTTGTGAGTTCAAATCCAAGTAGAGTCAAGCTAAAGTATTTATTTCAAATGAATTAAATTAAATGTTTATACCTGCAATGGAAGGGTAGAAGTAAGATTGATCTTTCAAAGTCGCAATATCATGAAATAAAAGTGGTGATCACAAGTCTTTTTTGCAAATTTACAAATTGTGCAATTGAGGAATATTTGAATCAAATTGCGATTTGTTGTTCGAAATTTTTGATACTTAAGAGGGTTAGTTTACGAGTTTTGAGTATCAATATCTTCATTTTGCTCAATTTTGCAAATTGCAAAAAAATAGTCCTAAATTACGAAATCTCGAGCCAAGGTATAAATCGGGATTCATTTGTCGTAATTTACAGCTCATTTTTCGTGATCTGATCCAAGAATTCTTTCCGTGTACGTATCGCGCGAATTTTGTTTAGCGATGAAGCTCACTTTTGGTTAAATGGATACGTCAATAAACAATCATCTTTGGAGTCATGATAATAATCAAGTGTATGTTGAGACACCGTTACAACCATAACACACCGCAAAATTTGACTGTTTGGTGTGCTCTATGGGTTGCTGAAATAATTGGTCATTACTTCCTTAAACACGATTCTGGCCAGAACGTTACAGTCAATGGTGACCGCTATAAAGCCATGATTACTGACTTTTTTGTTCATCAATTGAACAACCATGATGTGCACTGGTTTTGGTTTCAGCAAGACAGCGTTACATGTGGCACAGCCCGAAATTATTCACTTGGAGGAAAACATTCGTCGTGTTTTTGCCAATATATGGCCACAAATGTTGAAAAGTCATCGAAAATTAGATCTGCATATTAGACTACGTTCGAGCCAGCCGAGGGAGTCATATACCAGAAATAATATTAAAATTATAGTTCCAGAAAATTATCTTTCGAATAAAGTAAAATTGTCAATTTGAAAAAAAATCATCTTTTTTTTATTTAATTTCAAAGTTCAATACCTCTTAAAATAAAATGCAAAACTGGGTTGCACGTACTTGCTCGTATGTTCAAGACGCTGATGAGTTAAGAAAATATGTAAGGACATGGAAATTATGAGAGAAAAATATTTAAATGTTTAGAAAATTCAAAATAAAAAGGCACGTTCGATGACAGTTGCCAGTTAATTTATTTATTATTATTTAATTTTAGTATGTGGAAAAAGTTTGATTAAAATCTTAGTAGTCGTTTTTGAGAAAAAAAATATTTTTCTCTCCGGTTTTTTAACTTTTGTATGGAAGGTACAGTTATTTTTTCATATATATGTAAAAAAAATTCCAACAATATTTTAGAGAGAAAGTACTTAAGAACTCTTAAATTTCAAAATAATCGATCATATCGTTTTTGAAATACATATTTAGTTTTCAAAAAAAAATTTTGAAACATTTTTTCAAAATGCAAAAAATATTTATTTTTTAATTTAAGCACAAAAAAATATTTATAGTTCTTGGAAGGCTCTGTATAAAAAAAGCTATTGAAATCAGTCGTACCGCTTTAAAGAAAATCAAAAACTAAAAAATGGTTCCTTAGGAGGTACCATCATAACCATTTTTTCAAAAATGGATTACCACTCAAAGGAAGCCTTTACTAAAAATTATTTAGTGAATTTTTTAAATAAGAAATTATATTAATAAATGAAATTGCTAAAAAAATTGTACGGCAGGTACTGTTATTTTTGGTTATGAAAAAAACGTATGGGCATAACCACCAAAAACCACTATGTACTATGACAGAATTGTGCCACCAACTTTTTTGGTGTTTTCTATCTTCGTAATGTCATGTTTGATTGCTATCTCAAATTTTTTTTCACGATTCCAAAGCTTGCCTTATAACGGGTGATTTTTTAGCTGGTTTGGTTTTGGCAACACTGGTTTTGACAGCTGACGTGTGTTGTCACTGTCAAACAGCTTCAGTTTGGTTTGCAATTTAACCATGGATCGTCTTACAAATGAACAACGCTTGCAAATTATTGAATTTTACTATCAAAATTCGTGCTCGGTTCGAAATGTTCATCGCGCGCTGCTTCCATTTTATGGTCGGCATTCTCGACATTCTGAGCAGTCTATTCGGAAGATTGTGACCAAATTTCGCACCAAATTTACTTTGTTGGACATTAAACCACCAACACGTTTACGTACTGTGCGTAGTGAAGAAAATATTGCGGCCGTATCAGCTAGTGTGACAGAAGACCGCAAAATGTCGATTCGGCGCCGTTCCCAGCAGTTAGGCCTTTGTTACAGCACTACGTGGAAAATTTTGCGGAAGGATTTGGGCGTAAAGCCTTTTAAGATACAGCTGGTGCAAGAACTAAAGCCAGCCGACCTACCACAACGCCGAATTTTTGGTGAATGGGCTCTTGGAAAGCTGGCCGAGGATCCGCTTTTTTATCGAAAAATTGTGTTCAGCGATGAGGCTCATTTTTGGTTGAATGGGTACGTAAATAAGCATAATTGCCGCATTTGGAGTGAAGATCAGCCAGAAGCATTGCAACAGCTACCAATGCATCCCGAAAAAGCCACTGTTTGGTCCGGTTTATGGGCCGGCGGCATTATTGGGCCATATTTCTTCAAAGATGATGCGAATCGCAGCGTTACTGTCAATGGTGAACGCTACCGAGCGATGATAACAAACTTTTTTTTGCCCGAAATGGAAGTTCTTGACTTGCATGATATGTGGTTTCAACAAGACGGTGCCACATGCCACACAGCACGCGAAACAATGGCGCAATTGCGAGGCGAGTTTGGTGAACAGTTAATTTCACGTTTCGGGCCGGTCAATTGGCCGCCTAGATCGTGCGATTTGACACCATTAGATTATTTTTTGTGGGGGTATGTCAAGGCTAATGTCTATAAGGACAAGCCCGCTTCGATTGACGCACTGGAAGCCAACATCCATGCATTCATTCGTGAGATACCGGCCGATGTGTGAAAGAGTATGCCAAAATTGGACTCAGCGGATGGGCTACCTGAGACGCAGCCGCGGTCAACATTTGCATGAAATTATCTTTAAACATTAAATTGCAAGGTTCAAACTATCGATTCAAATAAATATTTCATTCATTTTTTTGAATTTTTTGTTTTTTTTTTTTTTAAGTTCTAAACCTCTTAAAAAATCACCCGTTAGTACCTATGTATGTATATCGCAAGTAAAAAGTTGAGAAATCTCACCTTGAAAGCTTTTGTTTTGAAATTATTTATACAAATTATTTCTTTTTCTTCCAGAATTTCACGGGACCCTGGAGACTGTCTCACGGAACCCAAGAGTTCCCTGGAACACAGTTTGGGAACCGCGGGATTAGACAATGCACAATGCATCACAACAAATTTGTTCTCTGAATTTGTTGGCCAAGTACCTATATAACTTATCACTCGTATGAAAATGAATGTATCGAAATATTTTTTGAAAACAATATTATAACTATTTAATTTAATTATTTATTTATTTATTGACAATCTCGTCATCGAAGACAAGAATAAAACGTACCTACATACAAAGGTACCTTAGCAATAACTTATTTTAAATTAACTCACCACTTTAAAACAAAGATGCCTCAAGGGGTTTTCCCCGATTAGTAAAGGAGTTTTCCCCAAAAATATACAAAATTTATTGTAGGTATGTATATAACATATTTATAAGCACGTAAGGGTTTGTTTTCTTGATTTTCAAACTATGACAAACACAGTACATACTGGGCCAACGTGCTTGTTCTTACTCTTTTTTCAGAATTTTTGAATTAGGTATAACAGAATTGTGAAATTTTAAAATATGCATGCCAGCAGAAAAAAATTTAAAAAGCATGAAAGTCAGTCTTTGAATTGGCGAAAAAAAGGAACTTGAAAAAAATTTAAAGTAAAAAAATGCAATTTAAAACAATATGTGATCCATGTTATTTAAACTGAACTTAATACATTTTGACAACCGCGTGAGTAAGCCGGACGAAATGCCAATTTATAGGACTATAAAGATCATAAAAAATCAATTTTGAATCGATAGTAATGTCATTGGCGTTTTCGAACAAAAGACTTTTGCAGTTTGCGTTTAAGAACATTCTGCAATTGCATTTTTGACGCAGATAACGTTTTCGAAAACGGCCTTTATGTTGGTCATAACGAGCTTCGCTAGTTGTGTTCCTTAGAAAAACACTCTTCTGATATCCTTTTGAGCAAATTATTTCCACATATCTCGTATCGATTTTGCTTTTTCGGGCAGAGCCGAAATTGCGAATTTCTCTTCTGTTATGCTGACCTGGGGCACGACCCACTCTTTCGTTAGTATTTATTTGAATCGGCAGTTTGAAGAAGGGAATAAGTTCCAAAAATTTGAAAACCATCTTATTTCATTTTATTTTTCTTTTAACATTGAAACACATTTTAGTAAAAAAAATTAATGAAAATCAAAATTTTGGACCATAAGGTATAAGGAAACGAAAATGTATTATAAGGTGATTTTGACGAGGGATTTGTTCCCTTCTTCACACTATTTATCAATTTAAAAGATAAAATGTTAAAATTGGAATTTCCATAGTCTAGGCATTTAACATAATCGTTAGTTAATTTTTGGACATACTCTTGAAGATATTGTTGAAAAATATTCTAACCGTATAATAGGGTTTGATAAAGATTTTGAGTTATTAAACTTAATCTTCACACATTAAGACCGCAAAAGTTTGAAAGAAGGAAACAAATGCATCGTCTTATTTTTGTGTAATTATTTCACATTAGCATTTTCCTTTTTTGATAAAAGAGCCGATGGATGGGCCTAAACTATTTAAGATGACTTATTTTTTAACGACCATCCTAATGTGTAAATATCATGTAATGTTCCTTCTTATGTATGTGGGTATAATTTGTTGAAGAAATATACATAGTAATATACTAAGAAAGACTCTTATGCTCTTAGTCAGCTCTAATTACTTTCAGACTCATATTTCTAAATTGCTACATACATATATCCTGCGTGCATCAATCATAAAATCATATCTGACATTATTGAAAATTCTCCTAAATTAATATTCCAAAATAGAGTCAAAGTGAATGACCCTTGTTTTTAGTATTTACTTGTGTGTGTGTAAATTTTGTACATTGTGTAACAGACCAATGACATAAATAATTGTAGGAAGTCCCCTAAAAACATTTCAATTAATCTCAATCAATTAACGAATTATTTACTGATTATATTGTTACTAATAAATCTCACTCACTATAATGGCATGTGAATATCCTGCTGCAATTCTGTCATATACAGATACACGCACACCGATAGACACACCATAATATAAATATCCTTAAATGTCACCGTTAGCATAAACTTCAAAACAATAATGTATACATATCCGATCTTACTGTATGTAAACCTCCTAAACCACTACTCAAATTGTCAACAGAATTTCAGTTTGCTAAAATTTAAATTGAAGTGCAAGTGTACTATTGATATCCTATTAATATATCCTTTGCAACTGATGGAAACATGGCCAGTGCCCGCGTTACCGTTTCCTCTCTCTGATATAAAATTAAATCATTAGGAAAATGATTTCAATTAATTTGCTTATTGCAATGTTTGTTAATTTGCTGACATCAAGGGTGCATAATATACACAAATACACAAAATATACAAAATAAATACATGAGCTCTAACACACTTACATATGTGCATATATGTATGTATCTATGTGTAAAGAGTTAGGGCTGACTGAATATTTTATCCTTGACTAAAGAATTTATTGAAATATTTCAGGTATTAGCATAATTTTTGCATGATTTGCGTCAACATACAAAGCCATTGGGATGTGCAATTGAAAACTCCAAATATAGGTTCATTCACATAATATAGTTTTGTTGTATAAATATTTTAGTTTACATGTTTGCTTATGAAATAAAATAGAGACAAATATGGTGTTGGTTTGGTCTGAACGGTGTTGGATTTCGGAATTTTCTTTGTTTGAGGCTAGGGGGGCGAAAGTAATTATATGACATCGAAAAAACGGCCTTCGAAATGGCAAAACATCTTCAGAATACAGAAAAAGCTCACTTTTTAGCTCAGAGTAGAGCCTGAGCTGCTAAGGAAAATCATTTGAGCATCTCTGTTGGATCAAGTTTTGAAGATGGTTTCTTCTTTTATCTTTCAGAACCTAGACAACCCCAGTTTGTTAAAAACTACAACCATTGATATGACATAACGTGGTCTCCAGGAAAAAAAATAAGCGAAGTAACATCTTCCACTTAAGCCACTTAAGTGGCGCCACCTGAGTCGCATACTTCCGCACTAGCACCTCGGATCAAATCAATCCGCCCGTTTGTTTCAAGGATACATTTATTTTCAATAAATTTGCTTTATTAATACTTAAATGACAAAAGTTTGACCAATAAGCCATTTATGGTCCTAGCGAGGATGATAGTTTTTTCTATAACTATATAACCCTGCGCCGATATAAAAAAAAAAATACACAAAATAAAAAATCACTGTTCACTCAGCAAATCAATTGAAACTAAATTTCAATTTCATATTTGTTTGTATTTTGTATGAAGAACAGTTTGGGGTAGTAGATTGGATAGAATTGGATCTAATTAATTGACAAATCAAAACTCTCTTGCAGTAGCCACTTGTTATTTTACAGTTTTTAGCTAAAATTTAAAATGAATTGTATGTAGAAACGTTTATATTAAAATATAGGAGGGAATACCATATAACGTCAAACACATTCTATGTAAACATCATGTGGAGTAATTAATTACACTGTATCTGTCTGCGAGTGATAATTTTTTTATATTAAAAATTTCAGAGGCACAGAGAATGGCGCTTTAATTATGTGTTTACCAATGCATTTCATATAATTGGTTACGGATGAATAAATAAAATATACCCAGAAACATTAATTAATTTTTAACATCGAGAATATTGAATCAACGCATACATTTAGGATAGCGGAAGAGGAAGCAAAAAGTTAAATAATTCGTTAAGTATTTCATGTGTTTATGTTATAGGGGAGAGGGGGGCACCTTTGAACGTGGGGTACCTTTGAAGATCGCTAGTAAAATCGTATTAAATAAATATTTCAGAGCATTAACCAAACAATAAAATTGGCAATTCAGTCTTCTATTATCGTCAATGGATTTCAGTATTCTTTTAATAAGCCAATAAAAAGTAGCCCGATGTGAAGGTTTTAATGCTTTATTCCTAACTTTGTAATTTCTTTTTTCGTAATTTGTTGGTTTCGTCTATAAGTTACTTAATTATTGGATGTAACCAAAGACTAATTCCATATCTTAAATTTAAATTAATTTGCGGTCCAATAATAACAGCACATAGGTTTTCATGAGACCCGAAAGCAAAAAGCGTTCAACGGTGCCCCCGTCTCCCCTAGTGTTTCATTAATTTTTAAATCCTAGTTTGTTTAAGTTTAGTTTTTTGTCTTCCTTTGTTGAGAAAATAAAATACATCTATGGCATTAGAAATAAAAACACTTATACTTCTTTTTTAACTACTAAAAATTATTACAAAAACGATTGTTCAAAAGTACCCCTGCTTAGTTCAAAGCTGTCCCACATAGGGGACACCTTTGAACATAAGGCTCTGCTTCATTAAAAAACCATAATATCTTTACACCATTATTAAATTCAATCGATTTTTGGTTAGAACTAAAGACTAATTCCATATCTCTAAGCTAAATTAATTTATGGGCTAATAATTATAACCCATACGTTTTTATGAGACCCAAAATCAAAATGTGTTCAAAGGTGCCCCCCTCTCCCCTATGTATTTTTAGGTCCTTAGCTTTGGTTGATTTTTTTTAAGTAAGAATAAAATTGTATTAATAAAATTGACGCATCTTGGAGTTAGTTTTATTGAAGTTAAAGTAAAAGAGAGAAAATCATTATCATTATAAGAGTTGACAAAGGTTCAATTTTTATTAAAACAAATTTTTAGTTATTTTATTTGTGAACATTTTTTCCTTTAATTGAATTTGAAGAAAATTTGAAAAGAATTTTTTTCTTTGTTTAAGTGGAGCGACTGAATTAATAATTCAAGTTAAAAGTTCAAATGAGCTCAACTCCATTGCGTTTCGCCCAGGTATGATAGTTGAGCTTCAGTTAGATGAGTATCAGATGATAGTCATCTAAATGATGAGCCCAACTATCACATTTTTTCCTTTATTTTTTGTAACTATAAAATAATATTGCAAAATAAATCATTTGAAAATCGGATGAAAATAATTTAAATATATTTTTTTTATTAATGGGGTCAGTTTTTCTGAATGGTATCGGTGCACGGATTTTATATACAATACAAGAAAAAAAGAGTTTCTCAAAAACTCCATACAAATTTCGGAAATTTCTAGCGAACTTTAATGCATTTCAAAATTTTTTCTTTCTTTAATTGAACTTTGTCTATTTAAGAATAGCTATCAGCTTGTTTTTTCAACTTTTCGCCAGGGACTGAATTTCAATTTTATTAAAATCACTTTGCTTTGAAATTTAAATGATAAAAGATTTATCATATTTTTTTGGCAGCTAGCAAGAAACATTAAAAAAATAATACTTATTCGATTGGAGCTATCAATTCTAGATAAGCTAAGAAAAAATATCTATGTATAAAGTTCCTTCTAGGTTCATTTTCATGTAATAAGTGATGCACAGACCAAAGGTTGTAGACTTTAAACAAGAAAATATCACCAATATCCAAGACGTGCGATGAGATGGGCGGGGCAAAAGAAAGTTGAAAACCTGCAATATCTTCTATGGCGGTGACTATTAGATACCCAGAACAAAAGCAGCGTCCTAGGCAAGAAGTCTTGAGTTTCATGACCCTTAATTTGGTCATATGAGAATCATTATGTGCGCATGGCCTCAAGAAAGAAAAAAATAAACAAATGGGGGATTGATTGCGAAAGTTTTCTTAAACGCGACTTAACACCCTTTAATCTCAATTTAAAAAGCATTTAAGATCGATTCAAAGAGAAAGAGAGGACGAGTGCGACCCGCATTGGTAACTTCTAATTGGGACTTTCAGAAAGAATCTTACCGTCAGCTTTGAGTGAAAAGAAGGTTGCTCATATTTAGCCATTTTTACTAAAAAAAACTTGAAAAAAATTACATTAAGTAATTTTCAACACTTACTATTGCTAAATTCACTGAAATTGAAAAGATTTGATAAATTAAAGTATTTTTCTTAGCAATTTTTGAGGTGGCCTTTAATGGTCAAAAAAATGATTTTCACTCTAATAGCCCAGGAAAATTCCGACAAAGCTGAATTTTGGCGGAGAGCTTCGATTTGACTTCTTAAGCATTTCCTAAAAAGTTCCGTTAGTTTGGCGGAGCTAAATTTTTTTTTTGGGGGGGGGGGGGGTTAAAGGGGTGTGCATATTTTCCTCGAAATCTGGTGGTCCCATGAAAAAAGTGTCATAATCTTTTTTTCTAAATTTTATTCATTTGTTTTTTGAAAAAGATTACATTTGCTGAGATATCAACAAAAAACTTATTTGTCCATTTACAGTACAAAATTAAAAGTGTAACTTTGACACGCTATAACATAAAGACTAATAAGCCTACAGGTTCGTCAATATGTCATTTTGTAGGTAATTTTCCTGTCTAAATGTGATTTTGAAATGATTTTACTGTAAAAGAGAATTTTAACGAGTTGAAAAATAAAAACCAAATCACTTACTTTTTCAAGATGGTGGTGTTCTTCTTTCCCCGGGTAGGTACCCCAAAAACTTGGTTTTATGAAGAGGAGATGTAGCCAAACTCAAATCGTATACAAATTCATCGATTAATGAAATTTTTATATATTTTTTGACAAAATTTGCTCTACCGTGAAGTTCTTGCATAATTTTCTCATGACCTATTGCTTGTATAAAAAAAAGTATGTTAATCTTTTTTGTGTAAAATAAAACAAGCTACAATTTCACATTTTTATTTTTTCCATTTTCCTTTTTTTCTCGTTTTCGAGAAATTAAGGAAAAACTGAATGTACCCCCTTTAACCCCCCCCCCCCCCCTAAAAATTCAACCCGTCCCAATTTTATGGAACTTTTCAGGAAATGCTTAAGACATCAAAACAAAGCTCTTCACCAAAACTCTGCTTTGTCGGAATTTTTCGAAGTGAAAGTCTAATTTTCCTGTGCTGTAACTCGACACGGTATGTTATTTTGTTTCTAAAAATCACAAATTTAAAATCTTCCAAAGCGTAATCAAGAGTTAAATATGCAGTGATGAAGTTTTGCTTTCAAAATATTTAGTCCAGTAACGTTGTTGTTTCATTGGGGGCAGACCTTGCGTCAGATCCGGAAGTTATTGTTTTTTGCGAAGTTGTTTGTGATGTTGGCCTGATAAAAAATCCAAGTTTTCGACCTCAGGCGCCGAAGGTATCACGGTATCAAATTTCAAAAAAATCATGAAATTTTCACGCTTTTTTCAGTAATTTTCAAACATTTGTGTTGAAAAATTAATTTTTCAAAAACCTTTAATCAAAACAAATTTTTTTTTAAGAATATTGGATAATGGATTAATTCCTTTGAGGAGCTAAATGATTTTTTTTCCATTGATATTACCTCTGTTCTTCAATATTTGTTTGTCTGTTTTAAGTCACTTTTTTCGATAATCGCCCGGACCTAAACGCTAAAATTTAGGTTTTTATTTAACTGTTTACCATGATGGATTATTTACTAAGCCAACATCACGAATCAGAACTACCGCACAGGGTTACCTTGTCTTGAACTAGAGTTCGATAGCTTAATTTAAAAAAATTGTTTAGCCAAAAATCGGATGCGAAAAAGTAGTAAAAAGTAAAAAAAAAGTCTTATACAAACGAAAATTCTGGGGAACAACAAATAAACTGAATGAATTATTAATGGGAATAATAAATTATTATTGACTTGAAATGTCAAAGCCAAAGAGTACCTATATTCAGTGAATTAAAAGTGGTACCAAAATTGTGGAATGTGAATATGAATAAGAATATGCTTAGGGGGAGAAAAGTAGTTTTTTATATGATTTATCTATGTATATGAAAAAAATATATCACAAGATTCGATTTGGGCTATTTATAGCCAAAAATTATTGTTCACATTTTTGAAAAAAGATAGCCCAATTTCCGAAAAAATATCCCAATCTGGCAAGCCTGCTACCTCATCTCAGGCAAGGTCTTATGTAAAGGGTGTTTTTTTTTAGAGGAACAGAACTTGGAAATAGGATAAGACAGAGATGATTTTTTTAAATTGATATGAGATTTATTTTATTCGACAGATAATCTTCTGGCATTATAATTTCAATATGATTTAAGGCATATGACCGCCACGGCTGGCTCGGACGTAGTCTAATCTGGAGCCAATTCAACATTTGTGGCCGTATATCGGCAATAACGCGGCGAATTTTGTCTTCCATAGTGATCAATCGTTTCGGACTATGTGACATGTAGCGCCATCTCGTTGAAACCACAGGTCTTGCAGATCATGGTTGTTCAATTGATGAACGAAAAAGTCAGTAATCGTGGAACTGGTCAGCATCGATTTTAAAGAAGTACGGACCAATTATTCCACCAACCCATAAAGAACACCAAACAGTCAGTTTTTGCGGATGTAACGGTGTCTCAACATACACTTGAGGATTATCATCACTCCAAATATGGCAGTTTTGTTTATTGACGTACCTATCGATTCAACCAAAAGTGAGCTTCATCACTAAACAAAATTGGCTTATGAAAATAGGGATCAGCGGCAATCTTGTTTTGGGCCCATTCACCGAACCTACGCCTTGCTAGGTGGTCCTGTGGCTATTCATGTTAAAATGTTAAACCAAACTTAAAATAAATCACTCCACACCTGACAAAATGGCCGCCAGTTGTATACCTCTAAAAAAAGCACCCGTTATATAGTTAGGTACTGGACTAATTAAAGAAAAAAATATTATTTGATAATTTTATTTTTATAAATAAATAAACTTTATAAGAAATAAATGAATTTCAAATAGAGGGACTTAATGGGGTGTGAAACGCTGGAAGGAGGAATACGCTACCTTTGTTTGTTATAATTTTGACTTTGAGGAAAAATAATATAAAAATTCTAACCTGTAACGAATTTGTTGATGTAACCTAGTTCGACGGTACCATCAGTAGAAATAAAATAATGGAACAAATAGTTTTGGATTTTAATACGCTTAAATGATTTTTTTTAGAATTCTTTGTTCAAAATCTCCTTTACACACTTGACTTCATTAATTAATAAATTAAATTTGATGGGGCAACAGCTAGTTGAGAACCAGGGCCTTGTGATTTACAATTCTCGACCTTGACTTTTATGGATGAGGAAGATAAATTCCCCTATCTCCTAAATTAGAGTTTTTTTTTACAGTGAAAATTAAAAAACTACGGAATTTTGTAAATCGACCATCGTGTTTTCGAAATATTGTGTCAGACTCTTTTAGTAGTGCTTAGTAAATGTCTTTTTCATTATTTTTACTCTGCCAACGAATATCAAAGCTTCAATTATATTTTTCCATACAGTGACAATCATCAGCATTTTCCTATTGAATTGGAAATCATTTAAAAAAAAATGTCCCCTTTTGATTTTTATTAATCCCAATAGGACGTATATTCTTTATATACAACTCAACTGTCCTCCATAAACATACGTTCTCAGATAAAAATGAATCCTTCCAAAAATTACACAAGAATAGCCAAACTAGACCAAACGATAAATGCATTTCTCTCCTGTGCCAGTGCAATTCGCACACAGAGGGAGCAATATGTCATAACGAATTTAGTTTTTATTTTACCATTTATTATAATACCGGCTATTATTTTTGCTTTGTCCTTTGGCCCGTTTTCAGTTTCTATGTCAGAATATCCTTTTTTGGACATGAATTTCTCCCTCATTCCTCTTTATTATTCGTTTTTCTTTCACTTCTTTTTTTTTTGTTGCTGGTTGTTAAATTTATGACATCCAACAGACTGTATGGGGACAAAAAATTCGCCAATTTTGTACAATTATTATTATTTTGCGTACATGTGTGTGTGAGTGTGAGAAGTGTTTGTTTTTTTTTTATGTGCATTGAATTCTAAAATTGAAATTCCACATTTTTGCTGTCAGCCGACATTAAATGCTTGTTAGACATGGATTTCTTAGAGGTTTAATTTTTGTCCTTTTTTGACACACACATATATCCAGAATACAAACACACACACAAACGTTATCCCTTTTAATTTCTTATCTAAACTAATTCGCTATCGTTTCGCCTGAATTCGAAATGTTCTTCTGCTTGTGTGTGCATGTGAAATGAGAAAAACGAATGTAGGATATGGATGCGTCATATAAATAGCGTTGGTAATGAGTAATTAGGGGCTGATTAAGAATTCTACATGGTGGTTATATCTACTAATTATACGACAGTGGGTGTGTGTTTATGTTTGTTCGTCATATGCAGGAAATGGTTGTTGAAGTTGTTAAAAGAGGACATTCCCGCGAATTGTCTAAAGGAGTCAGATGATGCCTAATGTAACGAATGTCGCTTTATAGAACTAATTGGACTGCAACTTTCAAGCCATCATTGTATGAGAATGAAAAGACATTCAAGTGAATGTAGCTGCTTTAGGAGTTGACATCAAAAAGGTGGAGTAGAATTGCAATTATACAGCGCAAGTTTTATGCCATTAAAAGTATTCTAAGTTTTTAGATATGTATAATGCACGTTCTATGTGGACAACAAATTAACTTCCGGATTTCTTTAGATGAAACTGTGATGAGAAAAACATAATTTATAAGATTTTTTGCATAATTATTGCTGATGGCACTATCCTTATTCAGAAAACTTTTAAATTCACGACAGAAAATCTGAAAAATAACTACGTAGGTATTTATAAACTAATAAAGTTTAAGTTTGAAAGTAAAGGTCTACCTGAAGAGAAACATGTTTTAGTTGGTAGAAACTGAAGAAAGAGACTTCAGTCGTAAGTTTTTCTGTTTTTGACAATTTTTACATTCGGAAAAAAACAACCTCTATAGAGCGTCCTTTGAGTCATGTTAATTTTGATTAAAGATTAACTAAAATCTTTGAAAACTCAAAATGCCCGTCTGACAAAAAGCAACACCAAGTTGACATGGGTAACTCAGTAAAAAACTGTGCGCTGATACACTTACTCAAGCGCACTTTACTGCATCAGCGTAACTCACTAAATCAGTTGCGCATTTTTGTTTTTCCTCGTTGATACAAAATAACCCACTAACTCAGCTGCGCATGGTTGGCTATATATACGTTTTTGTGTTGGGCTTCAGTTAGAGACGTGTGCTTCTGTATCAACTTCCTTCCTACTGTTTGATCAACTGGAACCTGGCTTTTGTTTTAGTTTTAGTTTTAAATGGGAAGTGGTTGAATAGAAACCCTATTTTTGTATGCTCTAGAAAAATACTATTTAATTTTTCTAGAGCATACAAAAACTGCATAATTTCGTGTTTTCTTAGAAGTTTTTTAATACATCGTCATTGTCAAACCGATCTCAAACCGAACTCAAACCGATATCAAACTGATGTCAAACCGATCTTTAACCAAACTCAAACCGATTTCAAACTGAACTCAAAACTATCGGGTTTTTCAATAAGAGCGCTACAAAAGTTAAAAAAAAAAAAACAAAAACGGTTTTGGATATCAATGAAATTCTTTATTCCTGTGAAAGTACGTTCGATGCTATTTTGTATGGAACTCGATTTCTTTTGCATGGCCACCACGGGCACGCTTGCAGAAGTCCAGATGCTGAACCCAATTTTCGACGGGTTTTAAGCATAAATCGGCCGATACTGCTGCAATTTCACGTTCGATATTCGTACGAAGCTCATCAATCATCGCTGGCTTGTTGGCATAGACCATAGACTTGACGTAGCCCCACAGGTAATAGTCTAACGGCGTCAAATAACACGACCGAGGCGGCTAAGCGACTGGACCATTTCGTGGGATAACACGTTCTCCAAACTTGGTTTCCAATAAATTGATTGTGACATTCGCTGTGTGGCTTGTGGCACCGTCCTGTTGGAACCACATGTCCTCCAAGTCAATATCATCCAATTGGGGCAAAAAATATTCGGTTATCATTGAACGTAAGCGATCCCCAATCGTAGTAACATGCTGGTCTTGATCATCACGGAAGAAGTAAGGCCCAATGACGCCGCCGGCTCATAAACCACACCAAACCGTAATTTTGTCGGGATGCAATGATGACTCATGGAGTACGTGTGGACTGCTGCCTGACCAATACTGCATATTTTGTTTATTGACGAAGCCATTCAGCCAGTGATGAGCCTCATCGCTGAAGATGATTTTTCGGTGAAAATCCGAATCATTTTCAAGTTGTTGCTCAGCCCAATTCACGAACATACGACGCTTCTGGTGGTCAAGCGGCTTCAGTTCTTGCGTCAATTTAATCTTGCAAGGATGTAGGCCAAGATCTTTTCGCAAAATTCGCCACAACGACGTCACAGAGATGCCCAACTCTTGAGAACGACGTGTGAGAGACACATTTGAGCTTTCTGCGACTGAAGCTTCAGCGGCAGCAATATTTTCAACACTACGGGCATTTCTTTGTCTCACTGGCAAGGGAACATTTTGTACTGTGCCTGTGGATTCAAATTTTTCCACTAGACGCTCAATTGTTGATCTGCTAGGACGATGATGACGACCATAAATTGGACGTAGCGTTCTTAACTTTGAGGCCACTGACTCCGAATTTCGGTAGTAAATTTTAATAATTTCGACTCCTTGTTGGGTCGTATATCTTTCCATCATGAAATGGCAAACCTCACTAAAGAGAAATGTCAAAAGAGCGGCAAGATATATGGCTTCTTTTGCTGTCCCTGTCGATCTACTTTTGTAGCGTCCCTGTTGAAAAACTCTTTATTTCAAACCGATCTCAAACCGAACTCAAATCGATATCGAACCGATCGCAAACCAAACTGAAACCGATTACAAGCTGATCTTAAACCGATTTCAAACTGATTTCCATCCGGTCTCAAAATGATCTCAAACGGAACTCGAACCAAGCTCAAACAAATCTCAAACCAAACTCAAATCGATCTCAATCCGAACTCAAACCAAACTCACATCAATTTCAAATTGATCTCAAACCAAACTTAAACCGAACTCAAACTGAACTCAAACCGATCTCAAACGGCTTTATGCTTCCTAGAACCGAACCTTAACTCGATCTCTAGCAGCATTGGGAATCCCATTATCGAACTATATCGTTATGCTTAAAGGAGTTTTGTTGAGATGTCTACACTACCCATTGAACACTTTGTAGATTTTTACCACTTTTATAGAGATTCAGAAGAAAACAACTGTTTTTGAATATTGGTTTTTCTGTTTTAAGTCACTTTTTAAGATAATTGCCCCTTCCGCCTGAGCGAGGAGATATGCACCCCCTTCCAATACTATTTTTTTAGTTTAATTTTAGGTATAAGTTATATTTTTTTAAAAAATTTGTATATAGAAGCTAAGCTCATTAGTATGCCGGAAGCAAGTGTACGAAATAAAAAGTTTGATTTGTTTATAAGGTTAATTCTTATTCTTATTGTTATTTTAAAATTGTTAAAAAATTTTATCTAAAAAAATTAGATAAGCCAGACATACCATTTAAAGTCGGCTGCTGTATTTAGACGTAAGATTTAACAAATGTACTGATTAAAAAAAAAAATGTCTTCTTTTTACCCAACTTACATGCTCTAGAGCTTTAAGGCTTCCCAGTTTTTACCATGTTGTGTTTAGCACTCGAGGTCGAAAATTGAATTTTTTTATTAGGCCACGATGATAAGCAACTCAGCAATAAATCAGAACTACTAGATCTGACGCACGGTCTGATGTATATAGTTACTGGACTAATACCTACACTTAAAGTAAAATGCCATTTGGTCATTCGTTTTTCCTTCATCTTCAATATCGCCCGAAACAAGAAGGGCTGAGCTATTGAGTTGGTGAGTAGCAAATTACGCTTTTGATTTATTGAGCTACGTATTGAAGTTTCATCTTCTTCCCTACTTCAACTCAAAAAAAAAATGTCTAACACCAAGCTGAAGCAAAACAGATCTTTAAACAGAGAACCATTCTAATGACATAAACTCAAAGAGATATTTCAAGGCTTAAAATGAACGCCCAGAGGCTTTCTTGCGTTCCTTAAGACTTACACCAGCTTATTCACCATAAACCACTTCTGTCAACAGCTTCCAAAAAAAAACAAGAAAATGTGAAAGCACATAATATCTAGCCTTAAACGACATACATAACTAAAAGTCTGCAGACTTGTCCAAGTGTTACCCTAGTCCCATCGCACAACGCTTGGTAATAATTTAATTTTCCATGCTCCAATATTACGTACCTCTAGACCTATCCCAAGAAGAAGCAAGGATGCATTGCAGCATCTATCTACAACATTGCCCAAGGGCAGTTTCTCACAAGCTTTTCTACCAAAAAAATGAACTCCTTCCATCGTGTCCCTGCGATGAAACGTGAACTGCAGTGAGAACAAAGTTAAGAAAAAAAAGCACCTCTGTCCGACTAGCGAATGCAATAAGCTGCAGTCTGGTGGAAGAGATCTGCAGGACGACACTCTATGTGTATTTTAGTGGGCATAAGGCATAGTTATGGATGGCTACGGGTATGAGCATGGGTTTCTTTCTTCGAGAAAATATAATCTTAAATTATGAGAATATTATTTGTCTGGTGACAACTTGTAATAATAACCAAGCCAAAAGGAACTACTTCCACTATCCTGCCTCCTCAACACACAAACACTTTTTAACTGATACCAACCCTTTTAAGCCCTTAACAAGATGTAGATTTGCCGGTAGATACTTTAGCCACTATGCAGTAAAGAAAAGTTGCAAAAGAGACACACTCTCAACTTCCGGTAACAACAAAAAGATATAAAGAAAGGAGAAAGCAACGACACTGTGTAATTTAGTCTTAAAAATTCAACTTCTTGTAGAATTTAAAGTCTTATGCGTGGAGGTATCAAGAAACGACCTTGATCTATGGTATGTGCAGCAAGCAACTAAAACTAGCAAGGAATATAATAATAAGGCCCTCAACACTTACAGGTTGTACTTGTTTTAAATTATTTTAATTTTCCTAGAGAAAGAGACAAAAGAAATTCAGAGAAATAGCTACAGAGATAGGCTTTTTTATGGTAAACAAAATGTCATTCAAAAACTTAACCCATGTTTTGCAAACATCGCATCCATGAATTCGTCTAGAAATGATATAAATTTGTAAACACATGACTTTCGTTTTAATTCTCAACGTTTCTTGATGACTTCTTAAGGCCACTTTACACGATTATAGAAGTCATATGACTTCTCGTATGACCTGTCACAAAATTCATACCATATCGTCTGAACACACTCATATATCTCATATGACTTCTCAAAAGCAAAAAGCATATGACTTTTTTGACATTAGAACTGCAGCTAATTCCATTTGAGAAGTCAAAAGAGATTTTTTATTTTCATGGAAAGTAGTGAATTCAGAGTATTGAAAATAAAAATATTTCTAAAAAAAAAAAATTATTTTGAATTAAAACAACAATGGATAATTCATAAAAAGTAGTTTTGCTCCACAAAAATTTATTTATTTATGACTTTTTTTTCTTTCATTTATTATTTACACGTAAAGACGTGTAAACATAAAAAAATTATAACCGTATGATTTGACTTGAAATGACAGCTCATATGAGAAATCATACAGAAAATATAATGACAGGTCATATGACTTATATTGTCGTGTAAAGTGGCCTTTAGCGATGAGAGGGTTTTTGAACATGGGTACTGAAATATAATGACGTAAGGTGATGATTGATTTTTAAAAGGATTTGTTCGTTTTATTTAATGCTTTGTTTTCATTAGAGTAAAAATTTCGTGGTTTGGAATACTAACAGATACTCAAATAAAATATTCAATGCGTTGACTGGTTAACGTGTAATTATCAATGTCAAACTATAAACACAACTAGAATCGAATCTCAAATCAAATCCCGATTTATTTTCTATGTTTTACAGGAAAATAATAACTGTCATTCGTAAGCAATCGGAACTGTCATTACTAGGCATGCATGTACTTATGGAGTATACTTTCTTTTGACAGCTCGTAATAAATACTATATAATAGGAAAGGTACCGGTAGAGATGTTGGTTCTCTATTGACAGATAGAGCATGTGAAATTCCATCGAAGGAGGTGTTAAAAACAAGACAGTAATTTTAGAATCTTGCGGTGTGTTAATAAACTATTGAATATAACTAAACTGACAGACTGAAAATGGAGGTAGGAATAAAGGACAACTACCTTTAAGAGTTCTTATCATTGAATATGTTTGCTTTGGACATAAGCTCTTGATCAAAATCGGAAATTATACAAATTTCACCATTGCAACTCTGAAAGACGGTTCACCTGGCCACTTTCTTCCTGTGTGGATCACATCAACACCTTGCGGTCATCATCGAACAGTGCGTTGAACATCGATCACCACTTAACCTTCTGTTCATCGATTTCGAAAAGGCGTTTGACAGTGTCAATAGAGAACTTATTTGGTTTGCCTTGAGCAGGAGCAGGGATAAATTGATTGCTATTATTAAGGCTACATATGAAGGATCCAAGTGTCACGTTATGCATAATGGGAGGTTATCAGAGGAGTTTGAAATCCAAAGCGGGGTTAGACAGGGTTGTATACTGTAACTAATACTTTTCCTGTTGGTAATAAGTGATGTGCTGCATGCAGCTTTGTCGACTGTAAATGGAGGGATTCAGTGGAATCTGCTATCACACCTAAAATATCTGTACTACGCGGTTGACATATTCTTACTCTCTCATAAGATCATGGATCTCCGTCAAAAGACAACAAGGGTAGAGAGAGAAGCTGAAACCGTCGGGCTTAAAATCAATACGGCAAAAACAAAGAGGATCAGCCTTGGAACTGAGGAATTTACTCAAATAGATATTTTTGGACAACCAGTAGAGATGGTAGAGAGTTTCCAATACTTTGGGAGTATTGTCTCTACTGATGGCGGGATCGAACTAGATACAACTAGCCGAATCTGGAATGCTAAGGTTGTGTTCGGAATTTCGTCCAAAATATGGAGAAACAACTCCTTAAGTCTAAAGACCAAGCTACGACTGTTCCGGTTCAATGTAGAATCCGTGCTTCTTTATGGATGCAGCACTTAGTAAGTAACATTCACTGCCACTAGAAAGCTGCAAACGTTCGTGAATAGATGTCTGCAAAATATATTAAGGAATTTCTGGGCTAGCCGTATCTCCAATGATGAACTTCATGCGAGGATAGGTCAGGAAAAATCGACTCTAAATAAAACGTAAGTGGCAGTGGATTGGACAAATGCTTCGAAAAGGCCACAAGTGCATTGTGAGTCAATGGAACCCTCTCACGCAACGAGGAAAAGGAGTGGGCTGACTTAGAAGTACTTGGTGAAGAACGGTCGAAGAAGAATGTGTACAAGAGGGAGAGAGTTGGAGAGAACTGAGGTATATCTCCAAAAACCAACCGTACATGATGGCGCGTAGGAGTAGTGGAGGCCCTACCACACGGACGAAACAGGTTCGCGGACCTAATAACTTTGTTTATATAATACATTTCAAACCACTCTTCGCGTCACAGCAGGGTTCAAAAGTCCAATATTTGTCTATATGTACTTTTTGAAGTTCTTAGAAAATACGTTTGTTGCTTTCTAGCTAATTTAAAAATTATCTAGTTTCACTTATCAAAAAATTACATTTAAAATATAGGGGTATGTTCATTTTATATATCCCTTACTCTAATTTCATATTCAACAACCTTCACATTCAAATCAAGAGAATTCAAGAAAGTTAATATAATTTTTTTATTGGGTTCGTTATGCTGCGAAGCTACAGGTTACCAATAAAAAAGTGTCATGTAGCTATACTGATTTGATTATACAAACGCACTGAATCGGATCGAAGTATCGGCCTAGGTTTATGGAAACGAGCTGGTTTGGACCGAGTAATCCGGATTCAATCCAATCCAGGTCTACATGGACCTAAATCCTGATAAAATTCGGATACAATTCTCCATGTTAACAAAGTATCAGTTTTTCTCTACGCTAAAGACAGCTTTTATTGACAAATAATATTATTAACTTTCGAGTTTCGAGGGCTGGACGTATTAGTTTAAGGAAAAGTGCAAAAATAACAAAATGAAATTAAGTGCGAAATGAGTGGGAATATTTCCTTTAGCATAGGTAAACAGTCTTTTTTATAATCAAGAATATAATAATAACAATATTCTACAAAATACACAAAAGAATAAACACGAGGTGGTACAATGATATTACAATAACACGCTTCCTTTTCTATGAGGCCTTATTTTGTTTTGGGACATTTAAATTTTAAAGATAATAACACGGGTTTATATCTGTTAATTTTTAAAACTTCAAGTCAGCTAAGAATATTTCAAGACTGGTTGCGCTTAGTTGAAATTTGTCGTCAATTTTCTACTTAATTTAGGTTTTCGAGATATTTACATTCAAAAGTTACCGTTAGTTTGTCAGTTTATAAGCTACGCAACAACGAGAAGTAATTTGCAACCATTTCTTAAAATACTTCTTGAAAATTTGATATCAATCCTTTTAATTTGTGATTTTTTGCAGGTCAAAATAATGAGTACAACTTTGATCAATCAATGGCATAAGTCCGAATCTCTGCAGTTATTTTCTTGATACTCTGCGGCAAAGTTTTAAAACATTAGTTTTTACATTTGTTTATCCGAGTGGTTTCTGGAAACATTGTTGTTCTGAGAAGATGATTAAATATAGTTCTTTGAGATCGAATTAATAGTTTTGCTAAAAATTTATTTAGTCATGAAGAAATTCAACGTCAAATGTAAAAAAAAACGGATTTTTGATATATTCATGTCGAAATATCTCAAAAACGTGACGTGCCAGAGGAATTTTGACTGATCAGATTCGGATTCAGCAAAACCCATTAGAAAAGTATGGTTTGGTTTAAACGCGATTTTCGTTGCAGACCAGGGCGCCAGTTCTGGTTCTGTGAAAAAGTTTATTGAAAATTTGTTCATGCTTCACACTGATAACGAATCCCGTTCTGTGAAAATGTGAAACCAGACATCAAAAACTTTCATACGAATAATTTTCTTTCACGCCCTCGCCGTCTTAACAATGAACTTAAGAAAAGAATCTGGGAATTTAAAAGTGATTCACTTAGTAGATTCCTGAATAGTCTGACGGCGGATGCTTCTACGGAATACTCCTTATGGAAAGAAGCTAAGCGCCAAAAAAGACCACAGGCACAAAACCCGCCAGTAAAATCTCAAGATGGTAAATGGATCGGAAACCCAAAACAAAAGGCTGATCTCTTCGCTGAACATCTCGCGAATGTTTTTAAGCCATTTCCAGCAAGCACAGCTACAGATCCATTACAGTTTGTTGATAGAAACGACGAATGTGAAATTCCTTTTGTCACGCTCAAAGAAGTAAGAAGTATGTGTCAACATAAGTTGTCCAACAAAAAATCACCAGGGTACGATCTAATAACTGCTCAGGTTTTGAAAGAAATGCCTTCTACAGCCTTCAAAAAACTCCAATTTATAATAAATGCATGCCTTAAACTAAGATATGTGCCACATCATTGGAAAATTGCAGAAGTCATTGTTATACCTAAACAAGGTAAGCCACCAACAGAAGTACCATCTTACAGACCTATATCGCTTATACCAATCATGGCAAAAGTTTTCGAAAAACTGCTTCTGAAAAGACTAAGCAAAATAATAGAAGAAAGAAGACTAATTCCGAGCCATCAGTTTGGATTTAGAAATAAACATTCCACGATAGACCAAGTGCATCGGATTACGGATGTTGTGGAAAAAGCACTTGAAGAAAAACAAGTATGCTCGGCTATATTCTTAGATGTTGCTCAAGCCTTTGACAAGGTTTGGCACTTGGGACTTGAGTACAAACTGCAAAGGGATCTTCCCAGGCAGTACTACGAAATACTGAAATCCTACGTTACGAACCGACTCTTTAGAGTACGGTACGACCAAAATTACTCGGAACTAAAGAAAATTGAAGCCGGTGTACCACAAGGAAGTGTCCTAGGACCAACCCTGTATCTGTTATATACAAGGGATATTCCAGTGGACATCAACGCTATCATGGCCACCTTTGCTGATGATACTGCAATATTGGTGCCAGATAAATCCGTTACGAAGGCTACACAAAAACTGCAAAATGCAGTCGATAAAGTTAGTGATTGGACGCAAAAATGGCGAATCAAACTAAATGAAACAAAATCGACGCATATAAACTTTACAAACAAAAAAATAAACAATGTTCCTATTCTTATAAACAGTACAACAGTACCTTACTCCAATACTGCCAAATACCTTGGAATGACTTTGGATGCAAAGCTTAAATGGAAAGAGCACATCAAAAAGAAAAAAGACGAACTAAACTTGAAGTTCAGAAAAATGTACTGGTTACTAGGAAAGAACTCTGACCTATCTATCCAGAACAAACTAATGTTATATAAGCAAGTACTGAAACCCGTTTGGACATATGGCATCCAACTATGGGGCTGTACAAAGAAAACAAATGCTGAACCCATCCAAAAATTCCAAAGCAAGGTCCTTCGCGGAATAATAAATGCCCCTTGGTATATAAGAAATAGGGATCTACATCGTGACCTTCAAATTGAAATGGTTACAGAAGTGGTTAAAAAACACGCTGTATCACACAATCAGCGACTGCAAAGTCATACCAACTCCGAAATGGAGACCGTCTTAAATGTACGAGACAATGTTCGGAGATTAAGAAGAACCAAGCCTCATGAGCTGATGGTCTAAAAGCTATGGAAAGTGTTATAACTTAAACTTCCCACATTGCGACTGATAAATTAAGAAAGAAAAATCATTTGTCGATCTTTCATAGATTGGTCCTGATTCACCGGTGGTTTTAGTGCGGTAAGAGTCCCACACTACTTGGTACCGATTCTTACCGAGTGTCTTTTGAAGATTTCCATCGGATAATAAAAAAAAAAAAAATAATATATCGTTCTCTGTCAAACAGTTACAGAAGAAAATGTTTCCATCTCATGCATTTCTCTGTTCTCTTCAAAAACACAAGAAAATTTAGAGAATCGGGCAGTTTTCAGGAGAAATGGTAAGGTGGTTCGTGCATCGATAATATAGCGTTCGATCACAGAACCAGAATCACTTATTTTAGTCAAATGAATCAGAAAAGTGAAAGCAATGCAGCAAATGTGAAAACTATTTATTCGATTCACTTTTTCACAGAACCAGAAACGGCCCTCAGTGTAATTAGGTGGATTGAACTTTTATGTTGATAAAAACTGTATTGCCAGATACTACCTTTGTCGTTGTGTTATCGATAATTTATACAGAAATGTCAAATGTTAGTTGGTAAGATAGTTCAATGTTCAATACAAAAATATAAATAAAGGTTGATGTCGTTCTTTTGGCCAAAGTCCATATGGATATGCAAAAAAAAGGCAGTTAATATCTATGTTACTCTTGGAGATATCATTTACTGCGTTTACATGTGGTGTTGAAGCGAGATTGAAGCTCGCTTCAACTCCTTGTAAACTTGGGTCAAGTTGAAATGAATTTGACTCGACTCGACTGCACTCGAGGAGTGGAGTTGAGTCGAAATTGGTGATGAGAAACCTGTGTCGAGGAGTTGGTTTTACAGATGATGCAATATGGTCTGTTTATTTGCATTTTTGTGTACAAATATAGCTTTGTTTTAATATATAAGTGTTGTAAGTGATTGCGTTAATTCAATTGAATTTGTTTTGCACTGAAATAAATACATTAATGCCATTCAATTTTCTAGAATATAATTACCAATTCAACTCAACTCAAAATGAAGCACTCAACCCAAGTGACGAAGAACCTGGGTCTAATATTCAACCCTATTTCAACTCGAGCTCTCAAACCTGCATGTAAACGTATTCATTAAATAAGATGTAAGCCTCTAATGATTTTTGTCACCTTCTATGAGGTTCTTTTACAACACAATAGGTGATTTGTGAGACCTCCTTAATAATGTTAACATTAAATTACGTTCCACATTTTAAGCCATTGAGTTACCTTATTTCAATCGTGAAGTTAACTTGCTGTTGTTGTAGTTAACATTTGAAAATTTTTCTTCATAGGCGTTTTGTTGACCTCCTGAATGTGAACATTAAGCAATGTTTCACATTAAGGACAATTTTCAAATGTAAATTCCAACAACAAGCTAACTTCACATTTGAATTGCAGTAACTCTATTGCTGAATGTCAAATGTATCTTAATTTTAATATTAAGGAGGTCAACAAAACAGGCCTTATGTGAAATATTTTTTTATGCTCACATTAAGGAGGTTAACAAAACATTCCTTGTTATTTTTTTGACTTTGGAGTCCTTGCTCCTCAAAGAAGGTATACTTTTCTTCTTTTTGAAAACTTCGATTTTTTAATTAAAATTATCGTTACAGGGTATCCCACAGTTAACAATATGATAAAAACCAAGTATTTTTGCGGAAATTTTAATTTTAAAATCTTAAGAGGTTATTTTCTTGATTTCGGTTTGTTTTGAAGTTATAACCCTTTTCATATATTTTTTTAAATTTAGATTAAATCAGATTAAAGATTAGATTAAATTTTGTTTATGCTCAGAAAGACTGGATATACTTTCTTTTAAATTGATGCTCCTCAGATTTAAAAGATACCAGCTCATAATCATCAACAAAATACATTTGGTTTGAGGTTATAGTACCACATTTGTAAATATTACCTTGCTTAACAGCTTAATTAAATTAAAACACCCTATAGAACCTAGAGGTTACATAGGACATAATATCCCAACTCCCTGATGATGGGCATCTTTGCAAGAGAACCTTTTGGGATGAACAAACTGAATTTGAAAAAAAATCTCGGCACGTAGCTGGGGATTGTATGCAAAGTGTCGTCTTGCAAATAGTTTGCTACGCTAACCCTATTTCTATTACTCAGGGTGCTTCAGCTCCCTCAAAGACGTCGACATAGAAAATTTTCCCTCTATGTACTCGTATATAAATTTCTCACTCGCCATCTTTGTCACGAAGTCTTGGGTCGCTTCAATGATTTCGTAATGGAATTGTGTTCGAGCTTCAAATACACAGTAGTCTGTGATGCTGTGCACCAATGTGGGTTCAATTCACTAAGTTTTCGTTTCCACCACAGGACTTCAGGAGAAGAGGGATTTCTTTTTTCCTTGTATTTTTTTTATTTGATTTCGGTACGTGATTCTGGAATCGATGCGGGTTATTCTTCTTTGGGTTTTTGTAAGATGAGATAGTTTGTCAATGGTAATTTACGTATGGAACCTGTTGAGATCGAAAAACCAAAGTGAAATCTTTAAATTTTTTTTTACTGACGTTCTTGCTTCGTTTTAAAGTCTTATGTTTTTTTTTCTTAATTTTGTGTCAAAATATTGAGTAATTGATGACATTTTGTTAGAACTTTTGTTGTTTTTGAAACGTCATTATAGATTTATATTGTTGAAAATTATCGATGGAGGAAAAATAGCCATACATTTATTTTGAACCATACATTTTGAAAAATTTAGGATCGGCAAGGAGAGGGTTATTGACTGCGATTCGGTTTGTTATTACTTGATAATTTTCAATACAATGAAGTAGCCTTCCTTTGTGGAAATGTATGACACTCTACTTCTTTTGATTTATCACTGGTTGAACGTGATTTCATTGGAAAAGAGTATTGTACTCGTATTTATATAAAGCATCATATTGTGCCTTAAGTTTGATGGCTGATAGAATCTCTTAGTAAAAACATTATAAGACAGTCATTAACTTTTTATTTGGTAAAAAAAAACACAGCACAAGCTTTCAACCCCCTAGGTATAATGGAAGGCGGTGATAGAGCGACTTACTTTTCTTAGGTTTGGCTAGAATATCTCCTGTATAAATGTTCGTGTATACTAGGTGCCCCAATTTTTGATATTTTAAGGGATGATTTCAAAATATCGCCTTATGAACAAACACTTTTTTTAATTTTCAATACTCTTATCGATTTTAAGTCGAATTTTGAAATTTAAATGCAAAAATCTTTTTTTAATTTTTAAGGCCCTCCAAAACCAAAGCGACTGCGGAGCGATTCGCAACGATTCATTCACAATAGTACAAAATATGACAAATACACAACGCTAAACTACAACAAAAAATCGTCGTCGCTCCGCATTCGCGTTGCCTTTAAGATAAGTATTTCAATTTTTAAGAAACCAACTAAGGGTATTTTTTTTAGTCTCAAAAACTAAGAAAGGTTTTGTCATTTGGTAAGTATTTGATCAAAAATTGATAAGAGCATTGAAAATTAAAAAAAAACGGCCTAAAATTTTTTAAACAAATTTTTATAGGGACAGGACTTTTTTTTATAAAATCAGTTTCTAAATGAAAAGTTAAAGACCTTAAAGTGATAAAAAGAAACTTAAAGAACCTTAAAAAATAGTTTAATTTTACAAATAAATTATTTTAATGTTTTTTTGTTATTCTTACTACTTTTCGCGTATAAAACGAATTAAATTTTGGACACAAAAATTATAATGGTTGGACAAACAAAATTGGTATCAACCTAAATTTTTTAAAGTCAAATTAAAAGTCCAATATTTCTTTATTGTCTTCATCTGTTGAAAACGTAGTACATATTTTACACTGAACACAATCATTGTTTATAGAATATATAAACAAAAATTGGTGCAAACCTTCAAAACACCGAGTCTATGTCTTAAGACACTTTCTTTTAAGAGTTCAAATCCTTTCCCTAAAGAATAGTTTACAATTCCCGTGCGCAGAAAAAAAATCTATGCAAATATTCTCGCATAACAAAAATAATTGAGGAGTTTCATGCAAAAATAAAAACATTACTGTAATGAAATGTCATGCAAAACAATGGACCGGCAATTGTCCATTGTAAAAAAATGCGATGCGATAAAAAAGTGTGGTGAGTATAATATTTTTTTTTTTTTTATGGTTGGTTTACATACTAAAAAAATAAATATACACCTCAAGGCATTATTTGCATGCAAATGGTTTTTGCATCCAAAAAAAAAAAATTATTTTCTATTTTTAGGCCTATAGTTTATTAATTTAGGGTTAATTAATGACCACCCATTGAGTCATTAATTAACCCTAGGCCCAGGCAAAAATTTTTTGTCTTGAACTTTATATAATTTGGTGCAAGGAGTAGGTAGAAAATTGTTTTGATTTTTTTTTCGCATGGAAATTTTAAACTAGGCTTAAATTATGGACAAATTTATGTTTGTGTCGTTTGTGGAGGTAGATCTTTGGATTTGAACCATTTTTAGTCCACCTCCTTAAGAAAATTTCTTAGGTGACCTACAAATTCAATGGTGACTATCGTGAATAAAATTCAACACGAAATTTGTTCCACCGTCGAAAATTGGGAACGTGAATTATGGTCGCAGATTCTCTTGGAATTTACTGGCATCAAAAATGAATACTTCACGGCAACTTTTTATTTGCTTAAATTTGAGCCTACAAGGAAAAGTGGAAAATGATTCCCAGCGGGAAATAGCACGTCGGGTTCGTACCAATGAGTGAAGTGTGCAAAATGTACTCAAGTATTGGGAAAAAACATGAAACATACAAAAAACTTGTTTTTTTTTAATGATTTATGTTTTAGTATATGTACAAACACTTTTTTTTAATTTTTGAAAAATGACTATTTTTCGTTTTTTTTTTATATTAGATAAAAAAAAATTAAAACATTAAAAAAAGGTATGGCACAAATTAAAAAAAAGGTACATATGTATGTCCTACATATTTGCTTCGAAATATTTTTTTTTAACGAAAACTATTGAAAAACAAGTTTTGTGAAAATGGTGTTCACCTGCAAAACTGGGCCAAAAAGTCGATATTTCAAATGTCAAAATTGAAAAGTTGAACTGTCCAGAAAATAGCTTAAATGGAACATTCGGCTACAGTACTTTCTTTTATTGATCAACAAATTTTGGTTACGATATTAGTCCAAAGTCATCGATTAAGAGTTTGTCTCTTCTTTTTGAAATCAAAATCCAAAAAATCTGTTCCACCTGTTAAACATTTCGTGTAGTCTGATGGAATTTTTGGTATGCAAAAGTAAGCTGCAGATGTGTACTTTTATATTAAGCCTTTTTTACGACAAATATTTAAATATTAATATTTATCGAATTTTTCTTATAAAAATGCAGAACAAATATCTATTTTTGTTGGTTATTTTTCATTGGGAAGTAACTTTTTTATAGATGAAGGTCAAATTGGGTTCTTTGTTCTAAATAGATTGATTAAGAAACCATCAAGCTTCGTTTTCATAAAAAAATCATCTGTGGATTTTTGCGGATGTAGTGGTGTTTAGTCAAATCGTGTTCCCACTTTTATGCGCATTCAAACTGACTATTTATTCGATTATTTTATTTGTTCCTTTTTAGCAATTTTGGTCATATCGTATACCCGTTTGTATGCATCTTTTTCTAGAGTCATATAGAGAAATTAAAAAAAAAACTCCAAAATGTTTTTTGTTTTAATAGTTTTGTATGAATATAGGGCAACCAAGACAAAAAATAATTTTGTCCAGTTTTTGCATACAAATACTCCTATGTGCGTCGGAATCATTTTGCATTACTGTTTTATTCTTAACCTGTTGTAAGGGCAATTCGCTTTGTTTTCAAGCATAAGTCAGGTTTTAAAAAGTGGTTGAGTCAGTGGGAGGAAATTTTTCTGATGATGTCTTATGGGGCAATATCATTTCTCAATATCACAAACAGGCTTTGATGTGTTCAATATAATTTCGTCACGTAAGGGCGACCCATTATCACGAAATATTTTTGGAAATTTGTTTGACCCATAGAAATTATTTTCTGGTTATATGCAAAATATTTAAGATAATTCTAAATGGAAATGTTTGATAAAACAAACAAAATTAAATATTTGAATTTCCTTAGTTGACTTTTCCAAGTAATGAAGTAATACCCAATTAATTGCCTCGACAAAAGGGGTGTTTGCAAATGTCACAGAAACAAATTTATATCATAATAAGCATCCAGTGAAACCTTCTAATCAATGCCATAACAATTTTCTATTTCGACCGTTTCACTTAAAATGAAAATTATCAGAAACGAAATAAGCCTCTTTAAAATCCTATCAACCAAAACGAAGCCTACATATACTATACATGTGTACAAAAAATGTATACATTTCCGTTTGGCATTTGCACAGAAACACAAATACCTACTCAAATTCATAGCAAGCTATTTCGCCCCTATATTGCATAATGTGGATTTGCTTATTCTAGATCCAGTTAAACCAATTAAAATTCCCTCAAAAATCTAAGCGGTAAGACTGATTGTGCGAACCGCCGCCGCTTTTGTGCTACATTCGAACTCCCTCTTCGTCCTTGTTCTGCCTGCCGCAATACTCAATGTTCTGAATATGGTCACATTAGACGAAAATAGTCATGGACGGTCCGTCGTCGGTCGCTCTGTTCTCTAGTCCGTTCATTTCTATGATGACCAAATTTCACTTCCTGTGCTTGGTGCGATTCGCTTATATTGGCCTCTTTCTGCTTTTTATCAATCGCAGATGTCACATTCAAATTGTCGTGGCACACACATACCTACAACTTTAATGGGAAACTACTAAAGAACTGCTGCACTCGACCTAGCATTTTACTAGTGGTTTTCAATTGGCGATATTCATTCGTTTATTTTGTTAAGTTTTGAAAGAACGTCCATTTGGGTTCGAGTGCAGTGTGGTGCGATATGGCCCAAAATGCGTGAATCGTTTTAATTTTTTTTATGAAATTACGGTAGTATTAAAGCAATCTTTTCGACAAACCGTTTTCAAATGCATTTATCGTGTTTGTGTTTTCGTTCAAACAATAACCCAAACCATTGCAAACCTTATAGTTATTGGGTGTTTTTGAAAATTACCATAAGCGTTTTAAATGCCAAATAAATATTAGGAATGTGTTCGAGTTCGGGTATTGGATATAGTTTATGATCAAACGGAAATATATTTGTGATGACTTGCAAATTAAAAAATCTCCAAAGTTCACTTAAAATCAAAAACATTCACATATTGTCAGGGTTTTGAAAATAAAAGGCCCACGACGCGACGCACAGTGGTTGGATTTACCAATCTAGCGGACAAAAATTATTTTGAAATAGGAAAATCATATTTTAAATTAATGATTTGATGTTTTATGGGTTATAATAGATACAATATATGATCCTTCCTAGAAATAATGTTGTTTTAACGAAGAACATCCAAAATAGTATCGATGTCATGATACGAAACGAAGATGACTTTTTTTTTCTTTTTTTTTTTTTAAATACGTTTTTAGATTTAAAATTCAATTCAATTCATTTCTATTAAGTCTATAAAGTTAATTTGAACAGTACTTTAAGTAATACACAATTATAGTTAAACTATTCGTTTTTATCTCCATCAGTCAAAACTTCCTCTCCAGGGGTATCGATTGAAAGCAAAGAAAGGGCTTCTGTTGGTATCATGCCACGTATTCGCTTTAGAACGTGTCGCAAACTTGCGATATATGGATCTGAAGAAATCAACAGCAGATTCAAGAGATCTGTGCTTGTGTTCAGCCTTGAATTTTTCCTTGTGAACATCTCTGTAAATTTTCTTGTTTCCTTATTACTAGCCTCTTTGCATATGATTCAGTGACTTCAATTTCACTAGCCTCTTTGCATATGCTTCAGTGACTTCAATTTGTTAAGATAACATTTCTTCTTTGCGTTTAAAACTTTTTCAAAAGATGGGAAAATATCTTTGCACTTAGAGTTGATTTTTTGGGGAATGACTTGATATTGATGTTTGGAAAGGTTGATGTCAATCATTAAAGCCAATGTTTCATCAGGAGATAGTGGTAAATGAGACCCGTGATCAGAGCTGCGATTTTTTAACATTGTTTTTATACCTCAGTACCTTTAGTGCATGATGCTTCCGAAAGATCTTTAATAATATTTGTTGAATCCCGTTTACCCATTTAGCGAAGCACCAACTTCACTAACAACAACTTCCGCAAAAGACTTTCTTGTTCTTCCGACCTTTTTTCTATAAATTTCTCTGTCCAAAATGTCGGGCAATGTATAATTTTCCTCTAACCAGGCTGAGTATGCAGCTGAAAAACGAATAACATGCTTGCCGCTTTTCACAAACTTTTCACCAATTTTGGACAGTAAATTTTTGACGGAAGTATTAAGTTTTTTTTTTAGAATCTTCAGAAAACTCAGAAAGCTTAAATTTATCCATAATAATTGCTCTAACCACATCAACCCTTTTTGTTTAATCCGTTTGCCGCCAAATTTCAAAAATTTGCTTCCGCGATATTAGAGAGGCCTTTCTTAAAATTAAAAATAATTGTATGGGTGTCGCAAAAACGCGCAAAAAGTGTTTGTATTACCTCAAAGCCAATACTCCACAGAATTACTTTTTATAATTTTCGAGTCGGAACTCGGCGGAACTATCTAGTTTTATTCCAGTTGAAAATTCGATTTAAAAAAATCAAGACCAATTTTTCACGTTGAACTTAAGAAACTATAAAAAATTATTTAATTAACTAATTTATTTCTGGAATCGTTTTTTTTTATTACCTACAAATATTTCTATTCAAGAAAAAAAAATTATTCCAAAAGACGCACCGTAACACTTTTTATAGCTTAACGAATTCGCACAAAAAAACCTTTTATCTGCTGTCGCTAAGTGGCTTTCATCAACTACTGACTTCAAAGCTTAATAAATATTTCCTTATCAGTGAAAGAGATCAAAAAACAAAATATGAATTGCAGTTACCTATTGTATTGACAAGTAAGCTACGTCATTTTGAAACGGGTCACTTGACTTTGATTTTTGTATTGTGTCCCACTATATTGGCAAATCCGACCACTGTGCGACGCGAGATAATGCGGTCACTAGGAGTTTCCTTCAATAAATAATTTTTTTGCGTTGGCTGTCGTGAACCAATTATTATTGAACCATGGAAACATTATTTTCGTAATGAATTTGCACGATTTACAAACGTTGCACAATGGATCGACTCCATACATTTAGACTTGAAGAATTCTAATATTTTCGGAAAATATCTGTTTCGATCTAAATGTTAATAAATCTAGAATAGTAAAATAATTTAACAAAAAAAGTGACAATAAGCTATCTATATGGAAAGCAAATCCGTTGATGAATCACTACTTTTGTACCAGTGGAGTGTTTGACACCAAATTTTTTGGGAATGTTCGGGTAGTGTTGCAGATGGTTTTTAATAACTTTGTACAAAGTCGGCCAAGCCTTTTATGAGATGGCCAATAATGTCATAGAAAGCACCTGTTTTTTAGCGTCACTAATGAATGAAAAAGTGATAAATTTTCAAGGGACATATTTATTTAATTCAATTTATGTATGTATGTTAATAATATTTATTAATATTTTCAAAAAAATATTTGTATGTCAATTGTTCTGCATTTTAATTTTAATATAAAATAGTATGAAAGTTAACTTAAGAATATGGTTACAATAGAAAGAAAATAAATAAAATTAAAATAAAAACAAAAACAAATATTTTATGTTGGTACTTACACAATATACATAGATTCATATTTACATTTGTATGTGTTAATATATAGTAGGTATACATATATTTAATAAAAGTAGGTAAATATAAAATAAAGAAACAGAATTTTTCTAATGTGAGTTTGAAATCTGACTTTCGGTGTTCAGAGTCGTTTTCAGACTGCGAATTATTTTGACTGCATGTCGAAGATGATTCTGGCAAAACAGGTGAGGGGCTTGGTTGTGGCTCAATCAAAAATTGTGTTACTTCGGAAGACAAGTATTTAAATTTTGATTGTGGATTCTCTCGAAATGAATTTATAAAAGTGTCTGATGTTATGAGAAACATGTTAAGTAAGTCCCGGTTTGTGCTGGCTCTTGAAATTTTTCTAGTGTTAGAAAGGCTCTTTTTATTACTTCAACGGAATCACATAATATTTTATGAACACTTACAGGCATAAAGTACCAACCATATAATTGTAAGTAAATTGTCTTAGTTTCTAAAAGATATGCTTCAAATTGCAAATAATTGATACTATGGCCTGAGGATACGCAACTTAATATAACGTAAAACCGATTTATGAGGTCTTCATTAATACCAGTTATACGAGCACTTGTTTGTGGGTTTTTGAAAAAAAAAAACGTCTAGCGGTATTTCCATCATTCGTATTGCTAAGTCCTGGTTTTGGCCTGTCAATAATCAGCCCCGTTTCAGATTTAATAAGCCCTTGAATATTTTTTTCGTGTTTCCACAAGGACTTTTTCTCCGTTTTTTCGTATGGCCCATTTCTTAACATCTAGCCTGTAGGGTATATGAAGGAAACACTCGAAAAGTGGATAGACCGCTCATAAAATTCTGGTTTTGGGTTCCTGTTAATTGCAATTTTGTTCACTTCAGCAGGCTTAGCTCCACAGATGTAGCAAAATTGGCTAGATCTATTTGATGTTAAATAGTTTGCCATTTTATGATCAATCATTGTTAAAACAAACTTGAATTGTACAGTGAAGTTTTTTATCCGACTTTAACTTATAGATCTTGCAGAGTGTCTACTTCATTTTGGATTTTTTTTAATTTCTGTTACACAAAACTCTTCAGTTTCCTTGGCGAATACAAATTTAAAAGGTCGGCACAAGCGAGTGGTTGATGGGTGGGGGTTTTGAAAAATTATTTGAGTTAAGTTATCGACTGTCGTCACCTCCTACGAGTTGACCTTGTCGTGGTGGGGGTGCTTACGTGGGGTTCTCCAGCAATCCAGCTGCAGAGTCACACAACCAACATAACTCAAACAAAAAACCTCAATGTTAGAAAACTTGAACAAATATGGACAAAAGCAAGAATAAAAGAAAACAAAATCGAACGGGGATATACGTTCAAAAGTCGGCAGGTGTCGCGACTGCCGGCGAGGGCTTGACCTCAGGTGAGGTTAAGTCGCCAGCGATAAATACAAAATTGTCCATCCACAAAGAAGTGAAGAGCGGTGGGACTGCTGAGCCGACCATCATCCCAGGCACTCCTAGGAATGATGAAACGACTCACAGTCTAGACGCTATTACTAGTAAGGGAGGAGGTGTACCTCCTGCTGGTACTATATCCAATCCGTACTCGGTGGGTTTGCCCAGCGTTAGTAGTGGTGAGACTGCGACTGTCAGCCTCTCCTCTGCTGACGGTGGTCAAGTCCCAAAGGGTACGGAAGCAAAAACACTCTTTACACAAAATCGTGGGAATATAGCCATGACGCTTGGCTCTAAACCCACTCCTAGACCTCTCACGAGTTCGAAGGGGGCTGTTCTGACAAGAAAAATATCTGCGACGCGCGATATTACCACTGGTGAGAGCAGACCCCGTCCGAACACGATGGAGGGTTCCCTCCCTGACGGCAGAACTGTGACAAACAGCTCATCTTCCACCAGCGAGGGAAACAAAAACGCATCACGCAGCGAGAGGCGGGCCGCAGAGAGAATAGAAAAAGTCATTGGAAGTATGCCAATGACCGATCTAGACTCAAAGCAATCCGCTAAACTCGCTTGGGCTAGGAACATTCTTGCTAAACCTACGACCAGCAAAGACTTCTCGTCGAAGCGACAACGGTCTGTAGAGGGAGGCACTCCGAACCCCAAAAAACCAAAGGTGCATAACACCTCCTATGCTAAAAAAGACTTGTCCTTTAGTGACGTGCTAAAGGACAAGACTATTGTAGCTGTTATCGACAGAAGCAATGTGGATGGTATGATATCTTCTGATCAATGGACGACGGTCTCAAATAAACTCCAGGAATCGTACTGGACTCTTATAATGGAGAATCCAGGAGAGCCTGTTGTCTTTGAAGATGCAGGGTGGTACCAGGGTAGGGCCAAACTCGTCGCCTTTGATGACCAGAGATCATATGATCTATATAAGCTTGCTGTTAGTAGGTTAGAGGGGCTATGGCCTGGTGCTAAGCTCGAAGTCGTGGCTAAGGAAGACATTCCTTGCAGACCTAGAGCTCGCATCAGAATCCCAGCAAATCTATCCTGCAAGGATACAATCCTAAAGATGATCAGGTACGGTAATCCAACTCTCCCTACTCACGACTGGAAGGTTGCGAAGCTAGAAGATCCAGTTGGTCCTTATAGATCTGCCATCATGGTACTCAATAAGGAATCTCTGGCTCCCCTAGTGTCAACTCAAGGTGTTATTAGGTTTGGTTGGACTACCGCTATCCTGAAAGTCTACAAAAAAGATGAGGAAACACCTTCACCTCTACTGTCACAGGTCATATCCTCTGTAGAGGAAAATACTCGTTGCATCGACCAACCAGCAATGGAAGTAGATGCACCGAGTACGTCCAACACGAGAATATGCCCTACTAACCCGCCTCCTGAGGCTACCAATATTGACAGCTTCTCTGACATGGAGGCTAACCGCATGTCCGAATTTCTGCTCAGTGAGGATGATCTCCTACGGTCACCTTCTGAGTCAGAATCTGAAGAGGAGCTCAACGAAACCGTGGTGGGGGCGGATCTGAAGGAAAGTAGCGATGATGCTGCAACTACTTCAGATTAACCTCCAGCACTCAAAACAGGCTTCAGCCTCCCTTCTTCTCCGCATAAAGAAAAATGGGGAAGATGTCGTCCTGATCCAAGAACCCTGGATTTACAAATCCACAATTCAAGGACTCAGGACTTCTGACTACTACTTGCTGCATGCAACGGACAAAGGTGATCCCAGATCCTGCATATTGGTAAGAAGTACCACTAATGTATATTTACTCCCTGATTACAGCGATAAAGACGTAACCGCAGTCAGACTCCAGACCGAGAAAGGTACCTACTGGCTTGCGTCTGCGTACCTCAGCCACGACCACCTGGGCCCTCTCCCTGGCGACACGCTAAAGAGGTTAATCGCTGACGCCGAACGGCAAAAAATCTGCCTCATCATTGGATGTGATGATAACGCCCACCATACAGTATGGGGAAGCTCTGACATAAACGATCGAGGTGAGTCACTTTTTGATTTTATTCTCAGTACTAACCTCATTGTAAGCAATATTGGTAATGAACCAACATTCATAACCAGAAACCGACAAGAAGTATTAGACATTACTCTTGTCTCCGACTCGATTCATCAAAAGATCACGAATTGGATAGTATCAGAAGAGCACTCTTTCTCTGATCACAGGTATATACAATTCAATCTAAATGATGAAACTACGAAACAGATAGCTTTCCGGAATCATCGGAAAACTAACTGGGTAAAATATAGAGATACTCTTAGCAGATTAATTAAACCTAACCTATTACGTATCCCCTTAGACAGAATCGATCTTGACAATAAAGTCAATGATCTCACCTCAGCTCTCAATAAATCAATGGACATATCCTGTCCTCTTATCCAAATAAGAGGAAAGAAAAAACCTCATTGGTGGAACTTAGAGCTAGAATCGCTCAGGAAGGAATGTAGAAAACTTTTCAACCGAGCTAAATATTCCAAAGAACTCTCTGACTGGGATTTATATAAAGAATCCCTTAAGAAGTATAAAAAACAATTGAGGAAAAATAAAAGAACTTCCTGGAGAAACTTCTGTAACAAAATAGAAGATTCTTCAAAAGCTTCAAGATTGAGAAAAATCCTCTCGTCAAATCCCATTATGCCAAGCGCCCTGAAAACTATCAACGGCTCTTGGACTAAATCTTGTGGGGAATCACTTGACTTGCTACTAGATACTCACTTCCCATGTAGCTCCCAAAATATATGCAGTGATGACTCAATAGAGTCTAACAAAATAACAACAAATAAACTAGGTCTGATTACTAGGGAAAAACTCAAATGGGCAATCGACAGCTTCGATCCATATAAATCAGCTGGACCTGACGGTATAATACCAGCTGAACTGCAAATGGCTTCAGACATCATCATCCCTATCCTTGAGATAATTCTGGAAGGGTGTATGAACCTTGCACACATACCATCCTTATGGAGAGAAGTTAAAGTGGTGTTCATACCCAAAGCGGGTAAAAGCTCCCATGTAAATCCGAAGGATCTCAGACCTATCAGCCTATCATCATTCCTTCTCAAAACTCTAGAACGACTGATTGATATCCATCTGCGTAGTTCCATAGAACCCAATCTTTTCTCTATGGCACAACACGCTTACCGCAAAGGGAAATCGGTAGAAACGGCCTTGCATAACTTGGTACGCACTATTGAATATTCCCTTCATCATAGAGAGTACACTCTGGTTCCATTCTTAGATATCGAAGGTGCTTTCAACAACGTCAGCAATATGGCAATAACAACCGCGCTTAAGAGCTTGAATGTAGATAGCTCACTTAGGGAGTTAATTAGCCTAATGCTAAGAAGCAGAATAATTAACTCAACATTAGGTGAATGTTCTGTTAGAAGATCTGTTAGCAGAGGAACACCGCAAGGTGGAGTCCTATCGCCAATCTTATGGAACATCGTAATTAATGACCTACTAGTCAATCTAGAAGCGGATGGCTTCAAAGTTATTGCATATGCTGATGACGTTGCCATTGCAATATCGGGAAAGCATCTTCAAATCATAACAGAATTAATGCAAACCGCTCTCAACAAACTACTTGAATGGACAGACAAATGTGGACTAGGTGTAAACCCCCACAAAACTGAACTTGTCCTCTTTACAAGGAAATATAAAATTCCGAACATAGACCCTCCATCAATAAATGGTATTCCACTTAACTTCTCAGATCAAGCTAAATATCTGGGTCTGATCTTAGACAAAAAGTTGAGCTGGAAACCAAACATACAAGAAAGAATTAGAAAAGCCACAGTGGCACTTTTCTCCTGTAAAAAAGCTATTGGAAACAAATGGGGCTTGTCGCCACATATCACCCACTGGCTATACACAGCGGTCATCAGACCGATACTCACTTATGGGGTGGCAGTATGGTGGACTGCTTTAGATAAAATAACTTATCGTGATAAGCTAAGCAAAGTACAGAGATCGGCTTGCTTGTGTATCAGCGGAGCTCTCCGTTCGACACCTTCCGCTGCGTTAGACATACTGCTTAACATCACACCCCTCGATATATACACTAAACAAGTGGCGGCGAACACAGCTATTCGTCTCAGAGCCATTTCTCAATGGTCCAATAACTCTATTGGACACACTATCATTCTGAACAAATTCAGCCGGTTTTTGGCAAAAATTTTCAAATTACAATTCCAACAAGGTCCACTTGGGAAGATAATGAATTCTTGAGAGATGAAGCAATTCACTTCTACACGGACGGCTCAAAAACCGAAGAGGGGGTAGGTGGTGGCGTGTACTCAGAACGACTAAACATTAGTCTCTCCTTCCGTCTCCCCGATCATTGTAGCGTGTTCCAAGCGGAAATCCTGGCGATAAAAGAAGTTTTATCTTGGCTCAAAGAAAACGTAATATCTACTTTGAATATCCGTATCTTCTCAGATAGCCAAGCTGCCAAGATCATTAGGATCTGTTTCTACAAACTCCGTAACTGCCCGAAACTGTCGATCGTCTCTAATGGAGATGGCAGAACAGTTCAACATTCACCTTTTCTGGGTGCCGGGACACAGAGATATTCCAGGAAACTGTAAAGCCGATGAACTCGCCAGGATAGGAACTAGTACACCAATATCACCTTGCAAGATGAATATTGGAATACCGATCGCTACATGTAAACTTATGCTTAAGCAAGATTCTATGATGATGACAAACAGCAGATGGACAGGTATCACTACTTGTCTGGCGACAAAACAGATCTGGCCAACACTGGATCCGAAGCGATCGAAATGTTTGTTATCTCTGAGCAGATTGCATATTAGCTCTACAATTGGTGTCATTACTGGACACTGCCTCATAGGTAAACACGCCAATAGACTTGGTGTCTTTTCAAATGATTTCTGCAGAAGCTGCATCGACGAGGAGGAGGAAGAAACTATCCTACACCTTCTTTGCTCATGCCCTGCTCTTTCTCAAAGACGCAAAACACACTTAGGAAATTTTTTCTTCAGTGATCCCAGTGACTTAAATAAAATCGACATTCAGAGTCTCCATCGCTTTATTAAAAGCTCCAACTGGTTTAATTAACGAGGATTACCTTGCATTCTTTATGTGGTATCACAATGGGCCTATTCTGGCCTAAGTGTGTCAGCAGTTTTCCTGACAGCCACCTTAACCTAACCTAACCTATCGACTGTCGTAAGCTGTATGGGAAGAAACGAAATAACGAATAAAAATTCATCGGTGCTGTTCTGATTTTGAAAATGTTGCTTATATTGGCTATACTCTGAACTTCCATCTCCCTCCATTTAAAGAAAAGATTAAGTTAAGCTCCATCGGGAACAGCTTGAGATATACTCTTGTCCGAAACTTCAAGGAGGCGTCGAGTTGTGTGGTTAATTATATATTTTACATCAATAGTTGCACTGATTTCGTCCATATATATTGTTTCTTCAGGAGGAAAACACTCTTTCTTTACCTCACGGAGGCTATAAATAGATGGGTATAGGTGGTGACCTATTGAAAGCAATGGCTTGCTGTCACAAAATTTTGTAAGCATTTCTTGTTAATTTTGTGTCGACATATCTATAATGCAAGAGCTTAAGAATAAGACTTTAAAGACTTTTAATGCTCCTGAGATCTCTGAAATTCCTTTGCTTTTTCTGGAGATTCAAGTACAAGTGCTGTTACCTCTTTTGTAACATCTGGGCAGATTCTGTTACCACTCTTTCGAGTGGCCATTTGAGCAGTATAATGCAATTTTATTGGAGACGCACTTTGGAACGCTTAGAGTACTCTTCGCAAGCCTCAAAACTTTTTTTTTTGGCCTTCCAGACGTTAAATGCCTGGTTGAATCTTCGTTAGGGTTGTAATTTTCAGTCTCTATTGTATTATTTAAGTCTTTAAAATTTTCTAACTCCTCTCGCCAATTTTTATATTTTAGAATAAACCGGTCTCTTTGATTTCCAGCCAACTTCCATTTCAAATCAAAATTGGCTGATTTTGAATTGATAATTCTCTTTAGCTTAGTTGTATTTAAACAGTTATTTCGTGTTGATGTGTTAAACTTGTTCGAAATATACTCCAAAAGTATTTCTATTCGAGTCAATTTGGAATTCGAACACCAAACTTTGAAATATTCCTTCCTTGGAACGCAGAAATATTTTCCTAAAAAGTGGGCAAAAAAAAGGCTTTGCAAATCTTTGCGAGGTATATCCCATATATTACTAGAAAGAAGACGTTCACAGCTATCCAAAACACTTAATTTATTTGTAAAGCAACCTTAAGCACATATTTTTTAATTTTTCAAAACAAATATGGAAAAAAACATGTTTTTTTGCTATTTCCATGACACATTTTTTTAAATTCAACAAACAAACATTAAGACAATTTCCACACAGATTTGTAAAAGCACATACAGTGGCCCCCACGACTAATCGGACACAGAAAAGAAACAATTTAACAGCGCAATTTCTTTATTAAAGTGTATGGAGGGTGTAGAAATTTACCTCCGATTTATTAAAAAGAAACCCTTAGGCTTATATTTTATTAATAAAATCTTATTTAGAATTAAAAAAAAACAAAAAATGTAGACATGAAACTAAAACAACTCAAATATTCCGTTTCCCACACATAATCGGACACTTGCTGCTGATGCACTGTAGAGTTCTCAGTAACAGTACTTTTCCCGTCAAATTATGATAGGCTTTAGTAAATATTTTATCACGATTCATATTCAGTTTGTTTTTTGAAAAGTTTTCCGCTAAACCTTAAAATGGCACCGAAAGGCAAACAGACATCAATTGAAATAAGAAAATTGGTAATAACGCATAGTCAGGATGGGAAATCAGTTCGCGAAATAGCCAAAATTGTCCAACGGAGCCATTCAACTGTTCAGGACATAATTTCACGTTATAAAAGCGAAAATAGGATCCTTAATGTTAGCAGGAAAGGGCAAGGGAAAAAGTTGGATACGTACGAGGAAAAGCTACTTGTTCGGCAAGTCAAGGAAAATCCTTTCTTATCCTCGGAATCTCTAATGATTTTTTTGAAGGAGACCAGGAATAAGGAAGTGAGCAACGAAACGATCCGAAGAATTCTGCGAAAACAAGATCTGAATGGCCGCGTAGCTCGAAAGAAGCCATTCATAAGTGAAAAAAATAGAAAGGAAAGGCTTAAATTTGCTAGGGAACATTTAACTAAGGATACGTCGTTCTGGAATAAGGTACATTTTTTTTAATTTTTAATGTTTGTGTACGGTTGCATATTATAACATCATAAAATAGGTTTTGTTCACGGATGAAAGCAAATTTAACTTAAAAGGATCAGACGGACGAATGTTTGTATGGAGAAAAGCACATGAAGAATTCTCTCATAAACATACACGGGCAACTGTGAAACATGGCGGTGGGTCGGTCATGGTATGGGGATGTATGTCGAGATTTGGTGTTGGAAGCTTACACTTTGTGGAAGGAAAAATGGATCAGAAGGGTTATATCAACATTTTACAGCAACATTTGGTGCCAAGTGTCAGTAAGCTTGGAATACAAGACAATTTCATCTTCTACCAGGACAACGACCCCAAGCATACATCTTAAACAGCAAGGTCGTGGTTGTTGTATAACTGTCCCAAAGTGCTCAAAACACCTGCATAGTCCCCCGACCTTAATGCAATCGAGCATATTTGGGATGAACTGGGACGTCGAGTCGCTCAAAAGAATTTTCGAAATATTCAAGAGCTTAAGACCGGTCTTCAAGAAGAATGGTCAAAAATACCTCTTGAAGTTTGTTCAAAACTGGTTTCTTCAATGCCTCGACGCCTTGAGGCAGTAATTAAATCAAAAGGATACGCCACAAAGTACTAAATGCAATGTGTCCGATTGTTTGTGAGAGGTGCAATTATGGAGTTGTTTTAGTTTTTAGTTTCCTTTTTTTGAATAGTAATTTAAAATGTTGTTTTTGTTTATTTAAAATATGAGTTCCCCAATGATAAAATTTTTGTTTTTTGTGTCGTGGGGGCCACTGTCTATTCACGAACATCTGCCATTTTTTTTTTCAATTTCAATTAAAATTGTAATTTTAATAATTATTTGTCTAAATAACCTCAACGTACCAGATAAAAAAAAGACTTTTAACCTTCACTTTTGGAGATGATTTATTCTATACTTAACTGGTTTAAACAAGTAAAAAAATTATTTTAAGGCTTAACAGTTATCTGTTATAGATTAGAAATTGAATTTTTTGCAATTTATGTCATTAATTTTTTTACGTCTAATTATATGGAGGCGCTCCACTGCGGCGTTCTTCAGGAGTAAGTCTATTCAGTATGAAATGTCAAACCAAACTGAGCATAAATCAAGTAACAGCTGTCAAAAAGACCAACTCCGAAAAACGTGTTGCCATAATTGAAAACCAAATGTCTAAAAAACGTCTTTACAAATCAGTTGAGTGTTACCCAGGCTTAAAGAAGATACCAAAGAAAAATTAATATTTATCGTATATTAGGCGTGTTTTATTGGAATACATTATAGCTAGTGCAGAGAAATTTCCCACGGTAAATAACAGCAAATTAACTAGTCACTTATAAAGTAGCTTTGTTGTTGTTTACCCAGGGAGCTAGCTAGCTAGCTATGGATTTCCCAGTAAAACACAACTATTGTTAATTTAGATAAAACATCGATTTATTTTTTTAACACGAAACATAAAATATTTAATCAGCAAGTAAAAGTACAAAATATTTTCACCCTCATATTAAGAAGAATCATGGTTCATGTATGATGATATCAACTACACAGAATTTTTCTATGCTCGGACTAGAATTTTATCTTAATATGAATTGATACGTCATTATTACTCAACATTTACAATCCTGGCAAACAAGAACTTATTTATTCCACAGGTGGCTCAGTATATCAACCTAACTATCTTATTTTTTCTTTTTATGTCAAAAAAACAAGACGTAGGTAAGTAAGGAAGGTAGGTACTTAATAAATATTTTATTAAATTCGAAAAGGTGTTTTTCCTTTTCAATTCCATTGACAGTTTTCAGAAATTCATTTAATAAAAACAATCCAAATGAAAATCTTTTGTAGATATCCTCTACACAACACCCATTGGTACACCAACAAACCCAAAAACCCAATCAATTTAAAGCCACTTATCTCTACGCCTCAAGAGAACTCATAACGAGTATTTCTTCAAGCAAAATAAGATATATACTCTCAAAGCATATAATACATACATATACCTTTCCACTCTCTCAATACCCATAATGTCATGTTAACAGCTTTTTAATACTTCCCCAGATCTGGGCTCAGGTCAAGTTCCTCTTCTGTTTTTTTTGTACCTTTTATTTCTGAAATCATCCACATCAACACAGCTCGGTTTATTTTTTTGCAATAAAAATGCAAATTACAAATTCTCGAGCAATGAATTTCCTAGACATTCAGGTCTTCCCAAGAGCTTCATATGTACATGTGTTTATAAATACATGTATAGATTTTCCAAATCGAAGCTAAGTAGGAGAGCGCTTCTGGTTTAATCCACTCTACACTTCTTGCTTTTTCCCCTTAGTCTTCACAAATTACTGTTCAACATATACCAGACCCTTGTTGCCTAATTGGTATCCAAACCATTTTTAGGGCTACCTTAAGTTTGTTACAAATAGCACACACATAAAAAAAACATTTTACCCCGAAAAAGATAGACATCAACCCTTAGCACTTAAATTTACGTCCTAAAGACTCTCAGCACACATGCAACATCTCTTTTTCTATGATCCTGGGCATCAGAAACATCACTGGTCATACCTACAATCGATAGTAGTCTTCCGCATAGGTGGCCAGAGAACCCCCATAATAATATCCTGTCAATATAGACTTTAGTTTCCTTGTAAGTGTGATTTTACCAGGAATAAAAGTGATCCCCTATTGGGTTGTAAAATTACGGTGTTTTTTCTAAGAAGTCCTACAAGTCTTTGTACATGGTTCTATTTTTTTTTTTTTTGAGAGAGAAAGAGAACATTTTACTACCTATTCAAGACTCATAAAAATTCTTCGAAGATAGTCCTTGTAGCATGTACGTACATCTGGCCATGAAAAGGACTAGATATGCGGATGCGAGTGCGATTGCGAGAGTCCTTTTATTTATTTAACGATCCCAACACCCGGTGTGCTGAGATTTTCGTTCAGGAATAATAAATTTGGCAAGTGAGGTAGCCAACAAAAACAGATTATTTTTTTTATAATTTTTTGTTTCTTCCAGGTGGAATCCTTGATTTTAAGAAATTCCCAGAAATCGGAAACCTATCAAACACACCGAACTTTTTAACCGGACGGGGAGCATTTTAATGTCTCTCAAGACTACTGAACTCGGTAAGTAAAGCCAATTTTGTGTTTCCTGCTTCCGTTTTGTATTATATTTCTTTTGAAAGGAATTTTTGTACTTCTTTTTGTGTGGTTCGTCCTTTGCATCCGTTCAAACTGCAATTTTCCAATATTCATGAATCCTATTTTGAGCGGGTGGTTGTGGGCGCGGGACGGTGTTCAAAGATCGCATAAGCAAAAAAGAAGACTATTTTGGGTTAATTTAGCAAACATTTCTTCTTACAACGTTACATTCACCTTTCTGAAAGGATTTGGTAGATTTTTTTTACTTCTTGATTTTGTTTTCATTTTTCTTTTTTGTAAGTTTCTTCGTTCTTTATTCTCACATTGCTAGCTGTTCTCGAAAAAAGTATGAGAGAAAATCTTGTTTTTTTATTTTGAATTTGTTTCCGCTTTGCTCGCTCGCGCAAAGCTTTCTTTCCACCATCAGGTCACCGATGCATGCCACTGAGGAATTAAAAAGCATGAAATGAATAACGGCCATAGAATCAAATGGTTAGAAAAGGAGGGGGTTAGGGAGAATAGGTTTTGGTATTACCACAGGATGGTTACAAAAATGAATTGAAGAAGGAAGAATAAAAAAGTCCTTACTCAGTGCATTTGGCTGAACGCAATTTCTAAGGCCGAATTGAAAAGAAATTTACCGCTTTCTAAAGAATGGCCCAAACGGGGTTGGAGGTGAAAAAGGACACTAGAATGAAATCAAAAGAAATACAGGGGGTACAGTATAGGTATAACCTAAGCTAAGTCTCCCTTAAAAAAATGAAAAAAAGTAAGACTCATTCTTTTTATTTTTCTGAAGAAAAATCCTGCTTGCGCGAACATAGAGAACAGGGTTAATGTAAAAGTTGTATTATTGGGGATGTTCTGTCGTTGTCCTTGTCAACGTTGTCATTCAAGTTAGGTTGCCTGATTTTCCATCTTCTTTCTAGGAGCTGGTATATACCTACCTCCAAACATACATATATGCATGGAAAAGATGCATTAGGAGAGTGTTTTTTTTTTTTTATTTGATTCAATCTGGCACGGAAAAGAAGATGCTGCGTGCTTCTTGACAACGAAAATGCCATTCAATGTTGGTTTCTTGACGACGACGATGACGAGGATAACTCTTGTGCAGTGGATTTCATTCATTTGAGATTTCTTTGTTTGCAAAAAAGTGAAGCGGGCTTGCTTGTAGTTGTATAAGGATTGAAGGAATCAGAAGAGAATAGGAGTTCACTCGACCAATATTGGTTAGATAAAATTTTTAAATTAAAACGAAACAGATAAGATGGTAGTGCAAATGTAATGAAAGTAACAAGGTTATTTCATTCAATAGTATAATTGACCATTACAAAAATAGAAATTCTAGAGATAATCTATAACAATAAAGTAACAATTAATATTGTAAATACTTTACATTTTGGTGTAAAGACTACCTATGAACAATGAGCAAAAGTTACCCAATTAACAATAACTAAGAGAAAATCTTATGGTAAGGGCGGAATAATTTCAGTCAGTTCACAAACGAGATAGCCAATATTTGTAATATTGCTTCAAAATAAAATTAAAAAAAGACGATACTTACCTAAAATACTATTGTAATCTTTTCCTAATGTCGGAATTATTCCCAAAGAAAATAGATAGTAGTTCTTGTTATTTCAAATATTCATAAAGTCAAAAAGGCCAAAAAAACACAAAATTTTTAGATCGACTTCTTAATCAGAGTCATACTAGAACATACAAACGTTTTTAAAAAAAGTCTGAACGTTGTTATACTTTATGACCTTTGATCCTCAGATTGCTTTTTTTTAATTCCGAGCTGAATAGGCATCAGAAGGCCTATTGCTTATTCTTTCAGTTTGTTTTGTAGCCCCTTCCAATGTCTCCCTATTTTGACTTTAAGTTACTTATTATGGGCTTGGAGTGATTCTAACACAAGAAATAAAATGCATGACTGGGTCCAACGTACTTGCTCCATGCTTCATGCTATGTAAATTATCTAAAATAACTTTTTTTTTTAATAATCAAATTCTTAAAACATTTTTTAGGAAAATTTTTCGTATGCAAATCGAATGAATTATTCTATGTACACATGAAAATAAAATTTTAAAATAAATTGTCAACCCGTTTTTGAGATACCGAATTTTCAAAAAAAAATTTAATTTTTTTTAATTCAAAAACTTTATCTTTGAAAATTTTAATATGAAATATTTTTTAATCTTATTTTAAATTTGTTTGTAACAAATAATATAATTTGATTCAGCCGATAATGAGAAAAGTACCTGAGTAAAAGTACTTTTAATAGTTACTTTTTGTGTTTTTTCATAATTTTAGCATACAAAAGTTTAATAAAAATCGTAGGAGTCGTTTTTAAGAAAAAATATTTTCCTTAACGATATCTTAACATTTTTATGGAAGATACCGTTATTTTTTCATTTTAATACATTACACACTGTAAAAAAAAACCTAAAATACCGAGTTTTATAAAAATCGACTAATAAGTTTTCATAATATTAGATTTTCAAAAAATATTTTTGAATATTTTTTAAAAATTTAAACAAAAATTTTTGGAAAAACTATAAATATTGTTTAGAAGCTTCTGTATAAGAAAAAATATTGAAATTGAAGTAACTGTTTTGAAGAAAGAAAATTATAAATTAAAAAATGGTTCTTTGAGAGGTACCATTAAATATAATTTTTAGGAAAATTGTTTCCCATCCCAAGGTAGCTTTTACGAAACGAAATTTATTTAATTTTTTTGAAGAAAAGTTGTGGAGCGGTTTTCGAGGAAAAAAAGATTTCGCTAAATTGCTAACAAAAAATTGTATGGCAAGTACCGTTATTTTTAGTTCTTAAAGAAAATTAAAAAATGTGTGGGCAGTATCAGTAAGACACCACTATAAGCAATGTTTCAAGAATATCGATCCAGCCGTTTAGGCTGTAGCCGAACAGACAGACAGACGGACAAATTTAAATTTTTCCACCCACTTTTTTGGAGTTCTCCATCATCGTAATGTTTGATTGTAATCTCGAAATTTTTTTGCCACGGATCCAAAACTTGCCTTATATAGTACACAAAGTATATCGCAAGTAAAATTCTGACCCGAGAAAAAAATCATATAATTTTTTTTAAATGTTAACTCAGATTAAAAAAAAAATATTTAAAAACAACGGGAATACTAACAATTCCACGCTTTAGATTTTTTTTTAAGCCAGAAATTCTCGAAAAAAGTTTTTTAAGAAACTATTATTTTTTTTATTTCATTTGAAAATTATTTTCTCAAAAACTATTAACATTTAAAACTTTATTTAAAAAGCTTATTAGAGAATAGATTTGTGGCTTAAAGAAAAAGGTAAAGCATGACTTACATAGAAGGTCTTCCCATTGTTTTTGTTTTTATTTTGAGTAAACTTTTAAGAAATTTACTCCTCCCTCCCGAACGGATAAGGCCAATCTCAAATACGATTTTTTTTTGTCTTGATCTTATCTACAGTGCTATGCAAAACATTTGCAACTTAAAAAAGCAGATGGTTCCATGCTATACAAATTGTCTAAAAAAGCAAACAGCAAACTTTTTTGTACAGTTTTAAAAACCTCATTATAACAGTGTATCACTGTAGAAAACTTTCAGAGAAAAAAGTCACGGTTTTGCAAAGGTCAGCGCAGTCTCCAGGACTTAACCTTTTAGAAAACTTGAGGGAACTAGTTAAAAAAATAGCTGATGATGATTGATCCTTATGCTGAAATTAATAGGCCGTGGAATGACATACCAGAAAATTTTAGTAATAATCTTATTGCTTCTATGCCTAGAAGATGTACAGCTGCGAGTAGAAATGAAGGGTGTGGCAGTCAAATATTAGCATAAAAGTTAGAAAATTTTAAAACATTGCTTGAAGCTGCAAATGTTTTGCACAACAAATATTCCTTATTTTTGAGATTATCTCAATTTATTTTTGTTTAAGTGAATAATATTTTATTTTGTTTTCTACAGTGATAAACTGTTATAATAAGCTTTTCAAAACTGTAAAAAGAAGTTTGCTGTTTGCTTTTTAAGACAATTTGTATGACATGGTACCATCTAGTAGTTTAAGTTGCAAATGTTTTGCACAGCACTGTATCTTGTCCCCTTCACATTTTGATCAATGTTGATCCTCTGTGGTACCCTGATGAATTGGACCATCTCTTTAAAAATATAACCTGTGAAATCCTATGGAGCAACGAGACATTTTGAGACGTTGTGAAATTCTTCGAGATTTCCATTTCTGCTTTAGATCGTTTAAGAAATAGCTACCCAGAAATGTTTTCCTTAAATTGCAGAGTGCCGGGCAGTGATCTAGATTGTGAAGAGTGTCCTCCTTTACTTCTTTATTCAGGGACCACCATGATATACATTAGGAGTGAATTGAATTTCGAGACCCCACAGCAGATTATATGTAAAAAAACTACAATTCGCAAAAGTGGTAAAAAAACATTTAAATTTGCGTCATTCATAGTTCTTCTGACCACTTTTTCGAATTGAAGGCCACATGCACCATTCCCAATTTGAATATAAAAAAAACAAATTCCGACACCCGTAAAATGCAAACCTATATCATTGGAAGGGACCCTTTTATTTTGTACGGGCATAAGCTCGTGCAGGGAAAGTGTAATAACCCATTATATTTGTTCTTTAATCCTTGCTTTTGCACAAATTGCAGCCCCGATGTTATAAGACCTTCTGACCTCAGTTATTTGGACATAAAACTGTTTCTGCACAAAAATATCACTCATTGAGACCTTTCCAATAATAAGGTACCAGAAAGTGTTACAACATATGGGACGCAACTCCTATTCTCTTTTTGAAATTGAAGTTTTTCCTTCAAAAACTATTCACTATTAATTTGAAAATAGACTTAACTAAATAAGAGATTTCTGGAAAAAAAATAAAGGCTACAGAATATACAGGGTGGCGCACGAATCGTGCTACAAAAATAAAACGTAATAACTTTTTTTCTGTGTGAGTAATCGGCTTATTTTTTTTTTTATTTTGTAGGTTACTATTTAGACTTATAAAAATGGATGCTTGGGATACGGAGAAAAGAATTTGGATAGTGCAACGGTACCATGCTTTGCAGTCCGTCATTTCCGTCCAAAGGGAATTTAGGCGGGAGTTTGGCGGTTATCCCCCGAGTAGATGGACCATTATGAGGTTTGTAAACATGTTTGCCGAATCTGGAAGCATCGCACGAAGGCCGTACCATCGAGATGCCAATGTTCGGGTTCAGGATACAATCGCAGCAGTAGCATCTGCAATACAGGTCAATCCGAGCGTTTCGACCCGAAACTTATCGGGGCAAATTGGAGTTAGTAGACGGTCATTACAACGGATACTTCATGACGATTTAAACTTGTTTCCGTACAAAGTCCAAATTACTAGCAAGTTAAACCCTCAGGATTTGCCTGTTCGCCTGGAATTTTGCCAAAAAATGATATCAATAGCCGAAGAAGACAACACATTGATCAATTGTTTGTTCATGTCTGATGAGGCCCATTTTGATCTTAACGGCAATGTGAACAAGCAAAATTGCCATATATGGAATGAGTCTAATCCAGAAATGCTCCATGAGACGGAACTGCACCCAGAACGAATTCACTGTGTGGTGCGCAGTTTCATCAAGGGGTATTGTCAGGGCGTACTTCTTTGAAGAAAACGGTGTAACCGCTACTGTCAATGGGGACCGTTATTTAAAGATGTTGAAGGAGTTTTTCTACCCAGAACTGCGCCGAAGACGTATACCATTCAACAGCACATATAGCCAGACCAGTTATGGCGGAGCTAAACGAAAGGAACTCCACTCTTCGCTGGCCCCCAAGGTCACCTGACCTGACTGCACCAGACTTCTTTTTATGGCGTTATGTCAAGCAAGAGGTGTATAAAACGAAGCCCAGGAATTTAACTGAATTAAAGAAGTCCATAACGACAATAATTGAGGCCTTCAACTCTTCAGGCCGCAATGAATAATTTTTTGATCAGGTGCCGCATATGCGTGGGAGAGCGTGGAGGTCATTTGCGGTCTATAATCTTTAAAAACAACTAACTATTTAAAATAAAATTTAATTTTCTAACCAATAAAAAAAAAAAAATAAATAAAATACATCGATTAAAAAAAAGTTATTTGAATTTCTTATTGTAGCACAATTGGTGCGCCACCCTGTAATAAAAATTGTAATTTTTTTTACAATTTTGCATCCATTTCGACCAATTATTTTACAAATTACCGCTCTTGCCCGAATGAGAAAAATTCTCCCACGTTTCTGCTTTTAATATAAAACAACGTTTTCCAAAACAATCAATTATTATCTCAGGAAATATTCTTCATTGAAAAATTAACAAAAACAAAATAAGCCTTTTTTAAGTGGGCGTGTCAAGAGTTTGGTTTGGATATGCCTAGTAAATATATGTATATAGGTTTGAGAAGCAAATTTTTTAAGCTCTCAACTCTACAAGCTGAATTGATACCAACTTGTATGCTTTTTTGTCTTACTGTGCGTCGGCGTCATTTCAAGAGTTCAATCAGCATTTAAAATTTTAGTTATTTTAATTTGTTTATGGCAGAACAAAGTAAAAAAAATTAACTATTTAGAAAAAAAATATCATAAAGTACGAACAAAAATTTAAAAACTGGCTTCAACAACTTAATGAATTAAGAAAAGTACGTAGACGCCCGAGTGAACCACCTATTTGTTTCATCTGAACAATGTTCATGATGTTTTATAGAGAAAAAGTCTGGCAATTGATGTCAGGCCTTTGAGTTTTATAGGCCGGAAATCAATTGGCAGACTTTCGGTTCGGCGTGGCAGTTCAACGCACTTATCATTATACACTTTTATACGGTATTTCATAATACTGATCTCATTTAAAAGGCAAATAAGCGTATCTCCCGCAAGTTAAACATATAAAACCCGACCATAGTACCCAAGTCCTGATTGAGTGCACACTCAATTTTATAAAAAAAAAAAAAACTTCTTTGCACTTGCCTATTCTTACATACGGATATAAAGCATAGGCAATTATCTTCCTTCAACAAATTGCCTTGTGTTGAAAATATCAATTGAATAACATTTTCAGTTGACAAATTGTGCATGTTGTTTCCACTCATTTCATCCGATTGTCCTTTTGTTTCCTTTTGTTTGAAAATTTATCTCAAAACAAAGTACCAAACAGAATGTTAAATAACCCTGCAATTGAATTGAATCATTTGCTTTTGAAAAACCTATACCCTCTCCCTCTGCAAGTTACATGGGTGTTTATATGTTTAATGTACATATGAAGCCCCCCTTCAATATTCAACTGCAAATCACACATTCTCTCCCCTGAAACAGCCATTGTGTGTATGTATTTCAGATGAATTGTGCGTAAAGGACAATTGAATACATTCACAATACCCCATTGAAGATTGTATGTATTTTTCTTCCATCACTCATTCCGAATGTTAATCCACATATGATGGTGAACCGTTCTTAAACAGAAGCACAGAAGCAGCAGCAGCAACTAAAGCAATAGCATTTTCAAGTATTTTGAAGGATAATGATGCAGGATATCTATTCTGTTATATGTATAATATTTACTTAAGGAAAATATCTCTCACCTGCAGTTTGGTATTCTTGTCGAAAACTTCGGAATGAACTGAACTAAACTAGTAGGTACTGCTACACTCCTGATTGACACAGGACACGAAGCTGTATCCTTTCGATACACAAAAGTATACAAAACATTCTTCCAGGCTGCACCAGAGGAATGTACTGCAAACCAAAACAGATTCTGTTCAAACAACATTTTGGCTAAGGGACAAACACACTGAGTACGTGCAGTGCGTGCGTGTGCCATTCTACGCACAAACTATATGAAAAGGATTCCCTTGGGTAACGCCAACGTCCTACCACCCTGTCTAGGGCTGATGCTTTGGCAAACCAACCATGTTCTTGTTGAAAAGCATCATCATTGAGAGAAGAGAATGCGTTTACTATAAATGCAGAAACGTGAGCCTAGTACCAGAATCAAGCTCCACACACAAAGTGCGTTTCCATGGAGAATTCCCTATTGCATTTTGAAGTAAGTGTGGGAGTCCAAGCAAATGGACGAACGAAAGACTGACCATCACTTGTGTATGGTGTGCAAAGTGAGCTTGTATGTATGTGTATCAGACAGAATAACAATATTAATGTTTGCATACTGGAGGAGCACCCCCACATGTAACGTAACGGTCACACACTATTCAAGGCTTAACAAAGGGAGACGATTGCATGCATTTCATTTATAAAGGAGGTGAAAACGTCCTTGGACCGTATAAACAAATTAAATGGATTTCGTCATCTCGTTGAAGCACAATGTTGGTTGGTATGGAGCCTAGTACGACGTACAAACGACGGCGACATGCCCCCACCACCAAAGCCATCATCTACGCTTTGCAGGTATTAACTTTGTTTTCATTGGGATCAACTTTTGTTTATCCTTGAGGACATTGATTCCTTGACCGTTGAAGTTGAGGTTGAATGAGTGCGGACATATTGCTATCTTCACATTATTTATAGATAGAAACCTATAAGAGTAAGAAATTTGCTAAATTGAAATGTTATGACTTTTGGGGGCTATTGTAAAATTAATCCTTTTGTTGAGGCATCCCACACAAGACATAAATCTGGACAAAAGCTTTAGTAGGTATCTGGTTTTTGGTGATTTCAGGTCGAAGTAATATTTGAACAAATTTAAGTGATGTTTTCGGATAAGTGGGCAGAATCCAAGGATATTTGAAAGGTTATGAGAATTGAAAATAATTATTAATAAATTTGTTTTGGTAAAATAAGTTCGTTGTCAAGTGTTTTTTTTTTTTTTTTTGCCAATCTTCAAATAATTGGTGTACAAAAATATACCAAACAGACGCTTTGAAGTAACCTACCATTTATATATAGTTTGTTATTCATTCAATAACAGGGATTTTAAGATGTAATAAAAATTCAATCTCATTTCAGTCCAAGTCTATGTATATCTCCCTCATCTATTTCGATAGAATATAAGAAAATTCCTAATTGATTTGATTAGCCTATAAGTCCATCTTGTTTGTTATTAAATGGCCTATGTTAGAATTTTTGGATTTTCTATTTGTTTTTAAGGAATGAACCTCTTATTAAAAAAGTCTGGGAAGTTGCGTTGCAAATGATGATTTGGAGAAAAAGTTTTGATCCAGGCTTTTGTCAAGAACTGATTTAATGGGCAAATGAAGGGTAAGGAAACATTAGTTTAAAGCATTTGAAGAGTTGTAAAAAGTTTTTCTATGAAAATTACCTCATTTTGGCCCTTATGAAAACTTAGTATTAAGAAGTTTTATAAAAAAAAAATTGCAGGAAAAGTAAGCAAAAACCAAACAAAAAAAATAGAAAAATCAAAGCTTGTTTATTAAAGATACGCTCAAGACATATGGAAACAAAATAATGAGGATGATTTTTCGCAGTTTTTATCCGATTGACTCCTTTTTGGAACAAGTCTTATATCTGTTATTCGGACCAGCCGTCAAGTCTGTAGGCCTGAAAGCGTTTTAAAATAGCCGGACATACAAAATTGGAGTTTAAACAACTTTTTCAATATTCTCAAAATCTTGAGCTCGAGTATTTTACCAGTGTGAAATTAACCATGTAGTACCGAAAATTAAGAAAAAAGATTTTTAAAAAAATTGGAAAGTATCTCCGTCAATTTGGAATAAAAAAGAATATTTGGACATGCCATATTAAAACCTTTAGTCTTTTCTTTATTTTCTCTAAGTTTGTTTAGTAACTCAAAAATTAATAAATCTTCGATTCTTTAGTTGAAACCCCATCCTGAAATTGAAAAAGCTTTTAGCTCGTCTCCATTGATCATTATCTTATCCCAACCTGTACCGGTTCCAGTTACAAAAATTGTTTGTTTACAATAAATTAATAACAATATTCAAAAATCTATTGGTTCTGCCGACACTACCGAGAGTATCGGTAAATTTCGGTCCTAAAAGAACAATATCGGCTCGGTATCGTCTTAGATGCTTTAGAACAAGTATCGTGTTGGTTCCCGATACCAATACCAAACGATACCGAGACTTTTCTGGTAGGTATCTAGAAAAAAATGTCCAAAAACCCAACCCCCCATCCCGTACTATAAAATCCATGTTATATTGTTATTATTGTATGGGTCGAATTTATTGCAATTAAATTTGATGTTATAAATTAGTCGATTTTATTGGTTGTGCGTTGTTGGAATAAATGCCAGTTTCGACAGATCACCGATGTGATAGAATAGAAAGTAGATTGTGCTCCAACCAAAGCAATCAATCTCTTTGAACGGATTTAAACCTACGCAGTAATTTTTCTTTTTCTTGGTATTATTGGTTTGTTTATATACAAACATTTATAGATAAATCTGGTGGTGCGTGTGGGGTTGAAATAAAAAACTAACATGGTTTTCTACAAAAAAATAAAACAGGAAATAGGAAAAAAAAAACAAACTGAGATTAAGATCTCTTTTTTGGCAAACGGAAATAAGTTAATCGCAAGGATTTTCAAGAAGGGATATAGTTGGCATCAATTGAATTGAATTACATTAAATTGGAATCCAATCGTTATAGTCCTTGTGTTAAACATGAAGATGTATCATCTTACCTGCACTTAAAGTCTTTTAATAGAATAATTTGTAACTGTTGCTATCGGGCTTGAACATGATAGCAATCAGAAAGGATATTGATATCTGTTTTGTATTTGACTGATGATTTTTTTCGTTGGAAAAATAGAACGAATAAGTTTAACTAAAGTAAATAAAAAGGCATAGGGTGTTTGAAAATATCACCAGTTAGAAAGCAGATTCTATTTGAACTCCTTAGTAAATCATCTGAGTGTTTTATAAGTCCTTAAATAAGTATTTTTGTCCAGTGTACATAACCTAGGCCAGCACGTATGTGTTGTTTCACAAACTACAAAATTCACTCAAATGCTATCCTTAAAGCAGGCAATAATATTGACCGTTAAGGCTGTACTGCGCAATTATTGCGGTATGATTTGCTTTAAACTTATAGTACTGTTTCTATTTTTGTGATTTCCTGTGCATTTCTAGGTATTTTAGTCCAAAGTTCTGTCAAAATTCACATAAAAAACAATTTTTGACATAGGTTTGGACTTAAAATCACAAAAATTCGAAGTAAAGGAACATACATAATATTTTTGGCCTGTTTATTGAGCAATGATATAGACTAGCGTTAGGTCTGCACTAGAGACATTTCGCGTTGAGATAGTAACGTAGGTTACGCACACAATGCACAGGGTTTCTAATAGAAGAGCTTTTCACGTTGAAAAAACTGTCAGTGTTTTCAACGGATCATAGATTCCACTGGGCACATTCACAATAGAGCCTGAAAATTTACATTGAAAATCTTAAGGAACTATGTGAGATAGACGACCGTCTAAAAATATGTAATTCCTTTTATCCTTCAAGATTTGTTGAAGTGGGACGTTCACTTTAAAGCTAGATAAACACGATAGAACCAACGAGCCAAATGGCCCCATATGCCGGTCCAACATCGGTCGTGTGGGGGTGGGTCGGCCAGCGATTATTTGGATTTTCAGCCAATGTGAGATCCAACTGAGCCAAATGGATCAAATGGCTCAGTCGGCCAGCTTAAGACGTTTCGTGGAGAGCTATCCAATTTTTTTTTGTTTTTTTTGTTTTTGAGTTTTTTTTTTTTGTTTTTGAGTTTTTTTTTGAGTCTTTTTGTTTTTTTTGTGAATTCTTCTCGGTGAAAAATTAAAACCAATCTGAATTCTAGTATCAAGGCATTAATTTATTAAAGTTTAACTAAAAGCTTACACTTGCGGACAGTAAGTTAGTTATAACTTAGATATTGATAAGTAGGCTAGGTAGTTTTTATAAATTTTTGTCTAGCTTTAAGATAGTTATAAGATAAATGAAAAAAAAAGGTTGGTAGAGATTTTCATTGTAAAAATTGTCAATTTTTATTGCGAATGAGCGAGGCCTGAGGTGCGTTGAAAATCTACCTAAGCCTTGCAACCATCTTAACGACTATCTCTACAAGATTGGGCCACCTTAACGGATCACACATGTCTTGAGGCTCATTCACAATGAAATTGGTGCCAAAACATATTTTTTTTATCAGTAATTGATAATAATCAAGCTAAAAAACATTCAAAGCTATATTTAGAAAAATATAAATACGACTCAAGTCCACTTAAAAAAAAAAACCAAAACTAATGATGTTATATTGTAGATTTTTAGGAGTAGTACAATCTGATATACTAACTATACAATCTATATACTGATAAGGGTAAATCTCCAGTTTTTAGATAAATGCATTTTAATGTTTTTGATTTTCTCGGCCGCAAATTAAACAATTTTGAGAATGTTATTATGTTAAAATCGAAGGAGTCGTTTTTGAGAAAAAAAAATATTTTCCTTTCCGGTTTTTAACTTTTGTATTCTTTCTTAAAATATTTTAGAGAGTATTATAAAAGCATGGAGTTTAAAAAAAAAAACAAACGATCATATAAAAAAAATTAATTTTGTGGCGCAACAGCTCATGGGGAACCAGGGCCTAGTGATTAACAACTCTCAACCATTCCTGTGTGCGTGTTGTTGGCAGGAATGGAGGGGACCTACAGTTTTTTTGCCGAGTCCGAACGGCTAGATGAGAAGCACTTATTCATGACAAGTATACTCTTGGAGGATTTGTCAGTCCCTCGCAAGAGGCAGTACCTCGGAAAAAAACATTTCTGTTTTTAGGTGGCAGTGGCCGGGAATCGAACCCAGACCTTTGGCATGACAGTCCTACGCACTAACCATTATGCCACGAGGTACTACAAACGATCATATAGTTTTTGAAATAAATATTAAAAGAATGTTTCAAATTTTTTTTTTTGCAAATCCAAAAATAATTTTACACAAAAATATGTATAGGTCTTGGAAGCCTCTGAATAAAAAAATTATTGAAATAAGTCATAACGTTTTGAAGAAAATCGAAAATTAAAAAAAAAATATTTTTTGGGAGTTATCATCAATAACACTTTTTTGAAAAATCATTTTCCACCCAAAAGAAGCCATTACTAAGAGTGATGTATTAAGTTTTTATTTTAAGAAAAGTTCTTAGCCATTTTTGAGAAAAACACGTTTGTGTAAAATTGCAAAAAACAATTTTATGTCAGGAACCGTTATTTCTGGTTCAAGGAAAAAATGAAAAACGTGTGGGGTAATCACTAATAATAGTTTGAAGAAAATCGATCGGGCCGTTTAAGCTGTAGACGACCAGACTGACAGACAGACAGACACAACTGTGCCACCCACTTTTTTTGTGTTCTCTATGATCTTAGTGTCATCTTTGATTGTTGTCTAATTTTTTTTTGCAAGAGTCCAAAACTTGCCTTATATGTTTCATAAGTAAAAATTATGATATTTTACGATGCGCATAAAGTTTTTAGCAATTTTGATGATGACTTAAAAAATACAAATTTGGGTCTTTTTAGCTTAAGTGCCAGTTATATCTATCATTGAAACTCATCATTGAACATTTTGTTTAAGAATTTTACGGCATTTAAAAAAAATCGTTTATTATTTCGATAAACAAATAAAGCCAATGTCCTGTCAAAAGAAATTGAATTTATTTCAAAAACGATCTAATGTCACAATTATGAAAACTATTAAATATATTTTCCAACAAATATTTTTAAAATATAAAACTGAATAAAAATCAAAAACTCGTTTTCAATTTATTCTGACGGGTTTATTAAGAAAAAAAATTTCAAAAAAATACATTCGAAATTTGGATCTCACGTCGAAGGTCCTCTTGACTCACATCAGCGCATCAGACAAAATGTGCTTAGCAAAATAATTTCTTACTTTCATTAATTTTCTTTGAATAAAGCGTATTTTTAGTATTAAACTTACAAAACCATTTTTCTCGGAACCAGCCTAAGTGGACTAAACCGTTTTTCCTCTGGATGCTTCATATATATTTTCTGTCAGGTTAAAATGTTAATAAAAAGAGCTCAAATTCTACAGGATTTATTAAAAATTTATTTGTTATTAATTAGAAGAGAGCGTCTATCACCCTAATGTACACACATAATACAAATTGTACTAGTGGAATCTGAACTAAGAATAAATCATGTATTGCAGTATATTACCTAATTTTTTTAACTAAGGCTTTGGGCAGATTTCTTATGTTCTAAAAATAAATTGTAGCTTCAACAAGAAATAATTAAACTAATTTGTTATCTTAATATGATTGCGACTAATACCAAACTTCTATTTGTTAAAACAAAATGCCTACATTTGTAAACAAAACATAACCCTCTATTTCAGCAATTTAAAAAGATATAAAATAACGTATACATGTACATCTTTTCAAATTGTTCGTAATTAAAAACAATATTTGTCTTAATAATTTTCTTATGAATAATAAAATAAAATAGTTATTTTTTCATTTTTGTTTTTTTAATCCCATCCAAGCATTTGACCTAAGGAAAATGTATTCAAATTAAAATCTCTCCAACTTTCGAGTTCGAAGAGTATTTCCAGTTAAAATAAACTCTCTAGCTCTCAAAAGCTTCTTTAACTTCCAATAAGCTTTCCTTTATTTTCATGATTTTTCCACCCCAAAATTTCACTCAATGGCGCTAGTATCAATGAGTGACTTTTCAAAGTCAAATAAATTTTAGTTTTATTATTGGCATGCTTTTAGTAAATAAACATACCTACTTCTCGGAATTTTTATCAGCACTCGCCCTTTTTCTTTTCTGAGAAAATCTCAAATGTTGTCAAGTCAAGTGAAGATGGAAATAAAATTTCTCTCATCAGCATCCTTGATATTTTCTCTTCTCTTCTCTGTTGGTGAGTTAAATTGTTTCTTCATCAAATCCACACAATAACCTCAACAATTTTAAACAAAATCTCTTAGATTCTCTATGAAAAAAATGTCGAAGCAAAAAACAACCCAACACACCCGAGAGGATGACGATGACGACCAAATTAGTTCCGTTGATAATGTCAAATAGATTGGGTGGAAATCCATTGCCGGTGGCGTAAATACTACGTAACGTCTTTGTATCAATTACACGATTCTGGGTTTATCCCTGATGATTTTTAATTTCATCTTTTACAACTAATTATTTTTTGTTTCTTGTGAAAAATTAATAAAGTTTTGAAAAAAAAAAATCTTTTCAAACTTTTTAAACGTTGAAGACGGCAACGACGACGACAAAACGAAACATAAAGTGTGTGTTAGGAGTGATTCACGAGGATTTATTTTGTTCTCGTACTTTTTTTTTTGTTCCGGGGAATCGACATGAAGTGCAAAAGTTTGACCCAGTTACAGTGAAAAATAAACGAGAAAAAAAATATATGAAAACGAGAGGCAACAGCGAAAAAAAGGATTAGAGACCTCTCGATAGAGTTTTAGTCCTTATTTTAGTTTTTGTGTTCCATTTTTGTTTCAGTTTCCGCTTTTTTGTTATTGCATACCTAATGGGAAGGCGTATGATATCCTTTTTTTCTGGGCAAAAAGAAAAAGCCGGCTAAAACTCACAAAGCAAGTGCAATGCACCAAGAATGACGGAATTTGGATTAAAGAATTTTGCCATCTGGTAAGGACATAAAGATAAAATTGTTGGTTATACCTACATTTTATGCACACATTCATTTTATCTGTAGGTATATATTTAAAGTAAACACCTCAAACTCTCCACTTTATTACCCGCACTATCAAGGATCTCTGACATTTAATTTAATGTATATATTTTTCTACAAAAACACTCGGCATGTGTCCTTAATTGGGCGCCATATTAATAAAATAGAAACAAAAAAGGGGGAAGCAAAAAAAAAAATAAAAGGATAACACAATGGAATTGGGCAAAAGATACAGTTGTAAGATTTTCGCAACAAAAATTATAGAATTATGACGTCTGTGCTATTATCCTTATGCTCTTATTGTATTATATATATTATATCCTCTTCTGCATTATGATTCAATTGTGATAAAGAAGGAGCAGATTTTCGGGGGAAAGCTCACCTACTTTCTCTCGCATATTAGTTTTGTGATTTTATTCAACGAGTATCTCTATCTCTATTTCTATATTCCTGTGAATAAATGGATACTATGTACGTAATACGTATATAGACATAGATGTAGGTACCTTTTTTTTTGTATCTCTTTATACTTTTATCCTGAAGTATCCTTCTATCTCTACTACAATTAGTTAAAGATTTATTATTCTATTGTGTGTTATTGTTGTGTCCTTGGCGCTATTGTTATTGTTATGGGATGTGATTTTAATAAGAATTAATTTTTGATGTGGAAGGAAAGAATAGAAGGAGAAGAGAAGGAATTACAAAAAAAGCTGTCAGTATTATTCTCCTAAAAGAATAAAACTTGATTTATCGACAAGCAAAATCAAACCACAGAACAGATATCAGCAATCAAAGAATAAATTTAAATGTAAATAAGCAACTATGTATGTAGACTAGTATTGTCCTGTTTGTCTTTAGTTGGGTTGATAAACGAAAAATTTAACATTGTGATACAGCTGATCGGGTATGTTTTATATATAAGGGGCCAGGGCCAGTATAACTGTTATATAGCTATCATTGAAACTTATAATTGAAAATTTGAATTTTTTATTTTGAAAGCAATATCAGTCATAATTTTGATACCTACTTAATACCACTACTATATATGTTCAAATGCACAAGAACCAATACTGTGGTTCACCGGGAACACATTTAAGTTACCTCGAGTTTTTTTTTTAAATCAAACAAACAAAAATATTAAAAGATTGCTTACATAATTAACCACAGGGACGTGAATTATATACACTGAAACAATGTGGTCTGTGGTAATGACGTGGACCTAGAATTCTACCTTCAGGAATACCAAGTGTTGCCCTCTACAGAATAAAATTTATATTAATCTCCTCCATTTTAGATCTTTAACTAGGAACTAAAGTTTTTAAAAATAAAATGCACTACTGGGTCGTTCAATTCGTATAATTTTTAAAATATATGTTCTCAAAACATTTTTAAGGAGTGCAAATCTTAAGTTTTTATTAATGAAAAATGCTTTCAGTCTCAATTATTATGCCTGTAGTGTTAATGTGGTACCAATGAAAACTGCAAAAAATTAAAAAAAAAATTAAAGTGTAAAATGGTAATATCTCCGCAAATTTTGAATAAAAATGACTTTTTGAAAAATCTATATTAAAGCCCTTAGCTTTTTCTTTATTTTATCAATGCATATATCATTCTTACGTTGCCTGAAAAAAGTAATGCAATTTTAATAAAAATATTAGAAATCTTAGATTAAAAACATTTTTTTTTTTACCTTTTCCTGTAAAAAATTTAATTTTGAATGAAAAGTTTTAGGTGTAATTAACTGTCATACCAAATATATTGAAAAGTGGCCAGTGTGACCATTCTCTCAAAAACGCATGGAGAAATTTAGCAGCATTTTGGTTGCCAACAAACAATTTCATTAATTTATATACAAATCTTTGCACGTAATCCTCCTTATTTTCCGGTCCACAGTTCACAGTTCCCATGCGAAAAAGATCCAAATTTTAACAACAATTTTCACCTATTCGGTGAACCATAATGTATAATAATCTAAGTGACAGATATTGCCATGCCCTAAGCCACCCACTGCGTCATACATTTACCTAAGTTAATAAATTGTAGGCCTAAAAATGGAAAGCCAATTATTTTTGGATGCAAAACGTTTGAATGCAAATAATGCTTTTAGGTGAATATATTTTTAGTCACCATATTTGTTTTTGCATGCGATACATTTGCCGGTCCATCGTTTTGCATGACTTTCCATGACACCAATAATTTTTTTTGCATGGAACTATTAACCAATCATGCCAAGTAAAATTTTGTATTTTACCTTAATATTTTTTGACATGCGAAATTATTTGCATTTATATTTTTTCGCACGAGAATTGTTAACTAGGCTTTAAAAGAATCGTTTGTATTTTGTCGAAGCTTAACAGAAGAAAGACACTTCTAGATATATGATATGCGATTCTCCGCAAACTAATAAATTTGTAAAGGCAAAATTTAAGAAAAAAAAGAAAACATTTCTGATACATTTTTGATGCCATGGTGATTGTAATTCTAACTTGAGTTAATGCCGAAAGTGGTAGCATAACAAGTGTGCCTACATTTTTTTACATCAGATTTCACATGTACATATATCCCGTTAGTGATACGATTTCGCTTGTCACGGTTGTGACATTTTTATACTTAAATCCATTTTGCAAAAAAACTATTTTACGAATAAATTTAGCAAATCCATTAACATTGGTCAAATTTTTGCGTATATGAACACGCCAATTTGGAGAAAGTCGTTTGTTTATAAGGTACGGTGTGGTATACTGTCGTTCTTAGAAAAAAAGGAAGTAACATAAAAATAAAAAAAAATAGTGTAAAGATTAAAACTAATATTTTCAACTGCAAATGACTTACAATCAAGAACCTACATTTCATTGCAGGTTCAAACAAGTAGCTTAGAAGCCTGTATTGAGCTTAAGAGTCCTAAGTTCATTTTTCTTGGTTATCACTAAAAGTACTAAAACTTAGGCCTGACACCTACTAGGCAACTATTAGTTGCTAGCCCTAGCAACTTTTTGTTGCGGGACCGCCCACTAGGCAACTAAGTTGCCGGCAACTTTAAGTTGCTCGAAGTTGTTCGCGGAACTTTTTGTCAGCAACTTTAAGTTGCTTGCTCGCTGCTTGGGCAACTTTAGTTGCCGGCAACTTTATGTGTCAAAGATGGCCGTGTTCAACAGTAAAATATTATATATTAATTTCAGTATATCTTAAATGTACATAAATATATATATATATATATATATATATATATATATATAGATATATAGGTTATATCAGAGCCAGCTTGTGCGCCCCCACGACTCGATTTTAAATTCAATAAATTGTAAACATATTTGTTGTTTGATGCGATGTATACAAATACCTTAAAATTGCATGTCAGCACCTCTTTGCCTTCAGCAACTTGTGCAAGAGATTTATTTCACAATAAGAATTATGATATCATCGCATCATCCGCAGTCAAACCAAGATTTGCTGCATAGACATTTAAATATTATAAAAAGGGATCATTCGATCCCATACAGTTCAGTTCATAGCTCAGTTCTAAGGTACTCGTATCATCTTCGTATAGCCTAAGATTTCCCCCCCCCCCCCCAGTGGTAAGGAATCTGAAGCTTTAATTAATCAATAAAGTATTCTTTATTCAATAATAAAAAAGTGTTTTATTTTTTTGTTGAAGTTCTCTGACGAGAACAGTAAAATCTATTTTTTTGATTGAAGGTGAACTCTTTAATAAAAATTATATATATATATATATATATATAATTTTACATTGAATTTATATTTTACTAAGGTCAAATTGCGGATCAGATACAAAACAAAATAGTGGCAAAAGTTAAGAAAAATAAACAAAACACAAACGTCAAATTCCAAAAAGTTGCTCGGAAGTTGCCTTGTTGGGCGGTGGCATGCAACTTTAGTTGCTCGGAGTTGCCGGTTACTCTGAGCAACTAAAAGTTGCGAGCATCTAAGTTGCCCAGTGGGTGCCAGGCTTTATGCGCAAAATAAAATATTATCATAGTTTTTAGTAAAAACTAGTTTTTAAAAAAATTCAAAATTATTTGATTTGAATGGAGAGAAAAGCAAAATCATTAAAATGCAATTATCTCAAAACTACGAAAATTGAGACACGCCTTTTTTTCTTATGATATGACGGCTGTATACTTATCAGAATTATGGTGCATCAATTCTAATTTAATACAATCCACCTTATAAAACAGGATTCCGAACAAAAAAATAAAAACAAATTACACTGGTCTCCAACGAAAATCGCCTTTAAACAAAACTATACTTTTCTTATGGATTTTTGCATGCTGAATCCGAATACGAAGTCAAAATTGCTCTGGCACGTCAAGTTTTGGAGATATTTCAACATAAACATGTCAAAAAATTTGAATTTGATTTTTTTTGCTATTAAATATGTTTTTGCAAAACTATTAATGAGATCTTAAAAAAACTGTATTTAGTCTTTCTAATTCAATTTGAATCTTTACGAAATTCATTTTCTCTCAGAAAAGCAAAAATTTCCGAATACAACTTCCTAACAAAAATTTTAAAAATGATTTTTTGAAACTTTGTCGCTTTGTACTTGTATCTTCTAAGTATCTATCTGCAGAGAGTCGGACCTATGGCGACAGTTGTTTTAAATTGTAAGCTTAATATTTCTTGTGGGTCAACACATTTTTCTCCCCGACTAAAAGGTATTTAAATAAATCAATTTTAAAAATAGAATTGGCTAAATGGGGAAGCGTTGGGAGGGGGAATACGATAAATTTGTGTTATAATTTAGACTTTAATATTAATATGAAAAGTCCAACCTGTAATGAATTTTCGTGATGTCAAAAAGCCTGGTTTGACCAATTAAGAGAAGTTCCACTATTTTCCAAATAAGATGTTTTTGTTTACAGTGTAAGCCACAAAAATAGCGGAATGTTTTAGTTTCTTCTGTCTTTTTTTTTATTATTATGAGTGAACATTGAAGAATCTTTTCAGCTTTTTTCTGAAAATCATTTTTCATTTTTCAAAAAATCAATAAAAAAGACAAACGAACCGGAATGGTAGTTTTCCTGAAACCAGATTTGGATTTAATCATTTAGTCAAATCTGTCATAGTTTCGAAAAAATATTTGAATGCGAAAAAAAAGTAAATTTTTGCAGACCAGAGTTATTTAATTTGTAGTACCTCGTGGCATGATGGATAGTGCATTGCACTGTCATGCCAAAGGTATGGGTTCGATTCCCAGCCGCTGCCACCTAAGGACAGAAATGTTTTTCCCGAGGTGTTGCCTCTTGCGAGGAACTGACAAATCCTCCAAGAGTATACTTGTCATGAATAAGTGCTTCTCATTATACTTGTCATGACTAAGTGCTTCTCATCTAGCCTTTCGGACTCGGCAAAATATAGTAGGTCCCCTCCATTCTTGCCAATATCGCGCACAATGGAATGGTTGAGAGCTGGTAGTCACTAGGACCTGGTTATCCACTAGCTGTTGCGCCACCAAATTTATTTTATATTTTTTGATTTATTTTTAGAGTTATTTGATTCACATTTTTTTATTTTGAATTTGAACTGCAAATTCCGTAAATGGTTATAATTTATATTAAAATGTGGAATATTATAAATCCAAATGTACATATATTTTGATGTTTATATAACCTTTTTTACTGTTTTTGAGCGCAATTTCATAGGCTTTAATTTTTTTACTGACTTCTTTCCTTGTTTAGCTGAAATTTTTCGAGGAATATAAAAAAGTCTTGAGTAGAACCCATTTAGTGAAACTAAGAATATTTCTAAGGCATACAGAAGACATCAAAATAAAGGTTTTCACAAAAAATCAGCTTTGTCGGTTTATTTTCATAGTTTAAATGAATAAATAATGAAATATAGGAAAACAGTGTGCATGAACCTTTAAAGCACGATCTGAGCATGTTCCGCCATAATAATTCTGAGTAAGTTTTGCCAAGTTAAAATTTTCATATTTATATAACCAAAATAATAAAATATCCTTACATCCTTAAAATTTAATTTGTCACAAGATCAAAAACTCGTTTTAATAAAATTTTGAGTGTTCCTATTTTTTTTGGCCAAACAATTAGTCACTTTAGGCATAATAATTTCAGCTAGTCACAATCTTCTTTGTTTTTTGTGAAAAAGAAATAGGTATGTATAAATATTGCGAATGTAAAGAGTAGTTAGTTTTATTTATTACTTCCACGTGTCTCAAACGACATAGGTAGTCACTTAGTAGTACAATATCGTTGAAAAGTAATGAGTGTTTCTATTTTTTTGTCGACCATAGCTGTTAAGGGGACAATCTAAGCTTACATTTTATACAACATTTATAGAAGTTCGTTAAATCATAGGTATTTTTGAGAAAAATCCATCCTGATAAGTACATTTTCTAACCAAAGCAATCATGAAAAGCTTGTGAATTTTTGTGAATGATTGGACTACCTAAGGATATCGGTTCGTTTCCTGTTTTTTAAAAGCCACTCTTCTCCAGGACTACATACTTATTTATATGTAGTCTTCAATAGAGCTCACGTAAAATTAATTGTAACAAAATTAAATCCTTCGCACTAAGGCTCACTAATATTTACCGTAACATTTATTCAAAATCCACAGGAAATTGCTTGAAATAGGAAGTTCGTTTCTCATAAATAGAATACCACCTACAAGTAAAATAGTCTCGAAACAAAAACTTCTTCCCATGAGAATGAATAATCAAAAAGAAACCATAAAAAATGTCTAGAGTGTCCTTTTTTGTTTTGTTGAGAGTGAAAGGAGAAGAGGATGACGTTCTATAAAACTTGAAAATTTATTTTAGTACACTCTTAACATATGACACACACGAATTTAAGGTATTTTTTTAATGCTGGAAACTAAAGCCAAGCCGATAAGAACGCCCTTAAAAAGTTATGGTCTTTCTTCATGTAGGGGAGACTTTTCAGCACAACAGGTAAAACTACTGCCGACAACCCTAAGAAAACAATGGTCCATTGATGAAATCTTTCATTTGTCATGAAACTGAAAAATCAAGAGTTCATAAAAACATCTAGGATGATAAAGAGAATTCCTTTTGGGGGGAGTTCACTTTTTAAACTCGGGCATTCGAAGAATAACAAAGGATTTAAATTTTTTATTAATACTTTATCTGGAGAGAGTAAAACTTAGACGGTATATGTATAACCTATAAAAAGAGAGGGATACTCCGTTTCAATAAAATTAAATTTAAACTTTAAAAGCCCTCATTTTATCCGTTGCGTTCCCTAAAATAAAAACCATTTCTTCTTTTATATTTGTTAAATAATAATAACTGAAGTTAGAAGGCGTTATAGAGCGCTAATTTTGGACTAAGACAAAAAAAAAAACGTTTCGGAGAGGAAGGGGTCTACTTCCCCTGTTTTGGAAGGGGAAGTAGACCCCTTTTTTTCATTGAATAGTTTTTGGGATGGCAAGAGAAAGTCGACAACATCTTTAAAACGGAGACTATTTGGGAAAATTAGACTTTAAGTTCGAGGAATTTACTACACAGCTGAACTTTAATGGCCTTGTTTTGACGTTGTTCCTAAATGCTACATGGCTTCTAGACAGGGTAAGCCGAACTGTCTTTTTTTAGAAATAACTACATTTGTTACGTCTGCTACGTATTTTATGTAGTTAAATGTGGTTAATGTCGTAAATGAAATAAATTGTAGTAGACGTAGTTTCAAACGTCAAATGATCTGTCAGTGAGGTTGTCAGTTGTCACCTGTCACTTTGAAATTGAATTTTGAAGTCAAATTATCGGCTATTAATTTAATTAGCAAAATAAACAAAAGCAATGTTTAAAAAGTTTAAAAAAAAAGCTTTATTGAGATGAAACTTACACCATTTTGAGTTTCTTAAAGATTTTTTTTCGTAGTACCTCGTGGCATAATGGTTAGTGCGTAGGACTGTCATGGAAAACAAATGTTTTTTTCCGAGGTACTGCCTCTTGCGAGGGACTGACAAATCCTCCAAGAGTATACTTGTCATGAATAAGTGCTTCTCATCTAGCCGTTCGGACTCGGCAAAAAATTGTAGGTCCCCTCCATTCCTGCCAACAACAGGCACACAGGAATGGTTGAAAGTTGTTAGTCACTAGGCCCTGGTTCTCCATGAGCTGTTGCGCCACAAAATTTATTTATTTATATTTAAAGATTTTTTTCTTGTATTAATACTACTTATGTATTAGACGTAATAAACTACGCGTAGTTAATAATGAAGAAAATGTAATGTAGATAATTCGGCCAACCCTGCTTCTAGGGCGTTGAATTGTATCAGATACACACTAATTCATTCATCATATGCATACAAAAATAAAAACTCACCAAATTGTTTTGAAGGAATATAGAATTCATTTCACTTACCTAGAATGAAAAAAAAAATACACATGATAGAAAATGGAGTAAAAACTATTTCTAAACATAAAATGAAACTAAGCAACCTACTAATTTAACAATAAAATATCGAAACTTCAATACTGTTGATTGACGTCTTTATTAAAAATGGGTACCATTTGATTATAGCTTTTAAACGACGAACATGTAGTATCTCGTGGCATGACGGTTAGTGCGTTGGATGGTTCTGGTTCGATTTCCAGCCGCTGCCACCTAAAATTAGAAATGTTTTTCCCGGGGTACAAATTTAAAATGTTGCTTATGCGTTTCAATCGATTCTTTCCGTAGCCACCTCACTTTTTAATAAAACATAAAACGAATTTCTTAAATTTTTCTTGGAAAGTTTTTTGCCCGCTTCACGATTTTCATTTTACGAACTAAAAATGCACCGGGGTGTTGAAAAAATTTTTGGGGGTGTGGCCTAATAAAAATGAATGGGGGGCGTGGTCAAAATAGGGCATGTCCCAACAAAAATTAAAGAGGGGCGGGGCCAAAAAAGTGGGTGTGGCCTAATGCAAATTATCGAGGGGCGTGGCCAAAAAGAGGGCATGTCCTAGCAAAAATCAAGTAGGGGAGTCGTCAAAAAGGGGCGTGGTCTAGTAAAAATTATCGATGGGCGTGGTCTTACAAACATGTTCAAGGTGCTTGGTCAAAAAGGGGCGTGGTAAAAGTTACTTTCCTACGTCACGCCTCCTTTTTGGCCACGTGGCCCAGCAAAAATATCGAGGTGCGTGGCCAAAAAAGGGACGAGGTCAAAAAAGGGGCGTGGTCAAAGTTAATTTCCTACGCCACTCCTCCTTTTTGGCCACACCCCTCAATTTGTTTGCTGGGTCACGGCACTTTTTTAGCCCCACCCCTCCTTAATTTTTGCTAGGCCACACCCCTTTTTCAAACCACCCCCCTCGATAATTTTTATCAGGCCACACCCTCCTTTTGGACATGCCCTTCGTTAATTTTTGTTAGGTCACACACATTGGTAAATTATAAGTGCTATAAAAATCGCAAAAACTTTAAAATTTCATGTTATAGCTACACAAAATCCGTTGGAACTCGGAAAATACTCTTTCGATATCAAAAAGTGAGGTGTTTATGGAAAGGTTAGATTGAAAGGCATAAGCAACATGTAAAATTTGTATTGGTGTTCATATGATTTAAGTGGCTTAGAAGGAAAAAAAAACACGTATTACAAAAAAATGCTCAGTATCAACCCTATTTAAAGCCGATAAATTAACGAGGGGTTAGGCCAAAAAGGGTGTGGCCTAGCAAAATTATGTTGATCAAGCAATCTCACCCTTTTATGGATATTATTTAGCGAGTTCTAACAAAATGAGTAAATAATAGATCTCATAGTAAAACAGGAACTTAGTACCTTAGACGACACGTTTCTCATGACAAAAAGGTGTTTGCATTTACCTCAGTTAACAACTACCCTCCTGGACCCTTCCAACATTTTACATTATGTGTCTGCAACTAAAACCAACAACATCGCATCACCCAATTCTTTCCTCTGCAAAAATGAATAAAAAACAAATGAAAGCACTGTGGTGAAAGTCCTTAATCTACATCCATAGAGTTTATCTAAGTTACCCAATGAACTATGAATCGAAAGTCGCCACTACCGCACAAGAGAAACATACATACTTTAAGCCAAAAATACTTATATCTCGTTAACATCAAAGAAACCCTCAATTTCATGGACCTCTAGTTATAACGATTAGCCAAATGACTTGTTCTGCCTTTCGCTAAGACAAATACACACAGCAGCAACACAAACAAATAACAAAAAAAAACAATAATCAATCGATGTTGGCAGGACTTTTTCCTTAATAACCTTCCGTTAATGTCTTAATATTTCTCACTTAATACAAACAATATCACTTTATCCCAAAGACCTCACACTTTACACACCCAAAACAAAATAGTCCTGCCGAAAAACTTCCAACAATCGTTAATTATACTTTTTTTTCTCTTTCCGTTTTTCTTTCCTCGGTCACAGGACCCACACAAAATATTCCCATAAAATATAGGATGTAGAGACTAAACACAAAAAAAACTTCCATTGTGAATTTGTGTTCTCGTATACTGTTATTCTGGTGTGCCAGCAGCACCAAATAACCATAAACAACCAACTATACAAAAACACATGGGACATAATGTTGCATCCTTTCCACACACTTTTGCTCTTTTTTTTAACAAGGATGGATATGAACAAACTAACCAGCAAAAAAAGGAATAGATCCAAAATTTCATCACAACTCTCTAGACTACTTGTGTTTTGTGTTATTGTTCCTAAATTGTATCCTCAGTTTAAAATGAATGGCTTGGCTCTGTTTGTGGGAGTAGTGTGTTCGAGAAAAATAATATCTGGCAAGAACAGGACCTTTTTTTGTTATACCTAAATAAAAAGATAAGACTGTGGGGCAGTTCTCCACTCTCCACTACCATCATCATCAGCCGTAGAAATATTTTTCGTCACAAAACACGTCAAAAGAAAACTTCTTCGTGAAATAGTTAGAGCAGCTAATAGTACTCGTTCTGTGTTTATTTTCAGGACACTGTTCGTTATCCTGATGATGTCACCACCACCTACCGACCGACCTACCGAACCGAGCTGCTGCTACAACTGCCGTTAGGGCTATTTTCTTTTTATTAAATGAAAAGTGGAGAAGAGGAAAATCATCTCTTTCGGCAATGATGTCTCAATATTTGTTTTTTCTTATTCTTTTCATCATCATCCCATGTCGTTCTTTTTATAATGTACAGTTTCATATTTCGTCTATTCCCATTCCTGGCATGTCCTGGCTGATGGCAAGCAGAGTTTTTTGGTGTGCCACTGTAATTGTTTGACAGGCGGTTCAGTTGTTGCAGAAAACTTTCTTTAAAGGACAAACACAAAAAAAAAAAAAACGTTAAACACCCTCAAATGTTTTGATTCCTTTTCGTCCTTTTTATTTAATACAAACCTACATATACCTATATTTTTTTCTCTTGTGCGGAGCGCGCTGAGTGGTTGTTTATCCGATTTTAGTCCTGGCCTGTTTGTTATTATGTAACCCATAGAAGGACTAGGGACCTATTTTTGTTTAGTATTTCATACTCACCCCCCCTCACATCTTTTTAAAAAGGGAAGCTGCGGGAAAAGTTAAATGTGTATTTTTTTCTCTCCATTCATTCTGTTTGATCCTTTCTGTTAGATTTTTGTGCCTCCCCCGGACCTTTCCATCAAAAAGAAAGCCCTTTCCAAAGAACTCGAAGATTCCTTCGTGTTCATTGTCCACAGAGAAATAGGTAGGTAGAGCGAGCTTTATTGAAGAATGAAAGTCTCCAAGATTTCTTTCATTCAGTTTAGGTAGGAAAGCAATAAAAATATTAGAAAAGATTCAGCTCTTGAAAATTTTCAAGTTTTTTTTTTTATAATACACAAACTTTAAACCCCACTCAGGGATGCTTCAAATGTTGCTATGAAAAGGATATTTTTGGTTTCGACTTCTCTGTCGGCCTTTTACCGGAAAATTCAAACTTTTCAAAATGTGTATAGGTACCTATGGGTTTTTTTAGATTATTATTTATATTTTTTGTAAATTTAACTAAGATTGAAATTTTCTGTTTCTGGTTTTTTTCTTTATTTTTATTTATTTCGTTAAAACCAGGCCAACGACCAGGGAAATAAGATACAAAGAAATGAAGTAAGATTAAGATAATTTTGGACAAATTAAATGATATTGTCTTCTGTTTCTATAGGTGAAAATGTCACACTCGCTTTGTGTATGTAATATAGGCTGTGGGCGTATTGTTGCAAATAATAATAATAATAAATAATACTTTCTTCAGTTGATTCTTGATGAAATACCGGGAGTTTCTTGACAGTAAAAATATGTTGTGCAGAATTTTTAAGTAAGCTGAAAATCTCAAAAAGTTTAGCGACTCACGCCAACACAATAAACTCGACTAACCCGTTGACAGATAATGTTTGCCAGCTGTTAGCAAAATGAGAAAATAATTAATTTCATAGTAAAACCAGTCCCTCCGACGACAGGTTTTTCAAAACAAAAAGGAGTTTGCAATGACCTCAGTTCACAATTACCCCCCTTCACCCTTCCCACATTTTTATATTATTTTTCTATAACCAAACACAATTGCATCGCATTACCCAATAATAAAATTGTTAAAATGAATAAGGTACTGTGGTGAAAGTCCTTAAGCTGGTCATACACGACAAAGCCAAAGAGCCAAATGGCCCCGTGTCGATCCAAAATCGGTCGTGTGTCCAGAGTCGTGTGTCCAGAGTCGAGTGCGAGAAAGATATTGTAAGAAATGGTAACGAAGTTTGAAAAGTTTAATTTTTGAAAAATAAAGTTCTGAAAAGACAAAGCTATGAAAGCATAAAGTCCTGACAGGCAAATTATGAAAGGAAAAACTAGGACCACACTTGCGATTTTCAGTCGTTGCGACTTATCTATAGTAAGATTCTTTAATCGCTATAAATACAACATACATCTTTTAATCGGAATTCACGCACACGCTTAAGATCAATCACAACGATTAATAAAACATATACATTAGGGTGGTCCTTATTCAAAACTTTGAAAAACAGTTTTTCTATTTTTTTCAGATTTTTATTTCAACCCCTGGTCTCCCTATTTTTACTTTAATGTACTAATTATGAGGTAAGGGTTCTTCTTTTACCACGCGATACAAAGTCAGAATGTATAGATCAGGTTCAGACAAGAAAAAATTGTATTCGAAGGGGGGTCTATTTCCCCTTGTTCAGGCAATAGGGTTAATTTTCTAGAATTGTGCCTCAAAACAGAAAAAAATTAATTTAAAAATAAATAAAAAACGGAAACACTTACAATGCTACGCTTTAACTAAAAAAAATTCAATAGTTTTTGAAAAACTAATTTTCCATTAAATTTTCAAACATTAGAATTAAAAAAAAAACAATTTTTTAGGATTAAGATTATTTTTCAAAAATTATTAAAAATAAAAACTTTGCTTAGGAAGCATATTATAGAATGGAATCGTACCTTTAAAAAAATCTAAGGCGTGGCATTGTAAGTGTTCTAGTTTTTTCTTACATTTTTCTTTCTGTTGAGCAATTACCCCTCTTGCCGAAACGGGGGGAAAAAGACCCCCCTCCGGTAAGGTTTTTTTTCTCGTCTAAATCTAATCTATACCCTTAGATTGTTTTGTTTGCCTTTTATAAGAATCATTCTAACTCCTTATTAATAAAGAGAAAATAGGGAGACCAGGGGGGTGAAATAAAAACCTGAAAACAAATTAGGAATTTATTTTTCCAAATAAAGCCATTTATAGGACCACCCTAATATATATATCTTGTTGTCGATTAGCCTAGGAAAAAGTTTTTTGTCGCATATGTGTGCAAGTTAACACGATCGCCTAACATCCGCCGAGCCACACATCGTCGTCATCAATAACGAACCATGCTGACACAGCTGATTCTATAAACGAGACAGACTGGTGTCAAGAACCGACGACGACGAGAAGGATGAAATGCGATATCTGGCACGAGCTGCAAGGTATCCAAAGCATTGCATGTTTGAGGGTTTTAGATATTAAGTTTGTAATAAGTTAGGCAGTCTTTTACAAGTCTCAATAAAGGAATAATAATAAAATTGAATTCTAACGAATCTCATTACTGGCGCCCAACTTGAAAGAACTTTTGGAATACTAAACAATATCAACCGGAATCAACCAACTGAAAAAAAAAAAATCATCATTCATCGGTTACGAGCATTAAGAATTATTTTCTTTTATGTAAAAATGTAAGAATTTTTCTATACTTTGAATATTTTTATTTGTAAAGCTTGCAAGTGTTATTTTTTTGTTGTTTGTGAGTTTTTTTTTTTGATATTGAAATTAATTAAACTGCATATAAATATTATCTACCGTTAATGAGTGAACCTGAGAATATTGAAACACTATTAGAAAAGTTTAATTACCTACAAATAGGAAAAAAATAGAAACAAAAATGAATGCTACAGATTTAAAAGTGTTAGTAGAATCCGCAGTCAGTGGTGCCCTTGAAGCACAAAAATTGGATTTTGAACGAAAGTTAAGTGATGCAGTGAAAAATTTAACAGTGACACAAAATAAACCTGAAGTTGAAATTTTTAAAGAAATTGAAATTGTGGAAGGTCATAGGTGTGAAGAGTGTCTCGACATAGTTAAATCTCTCCCGGAATTTGAGGGCAAACAGGGCACTTATGTCTCTTGGCGTCAAGCGGTTCACTCTGCCTACAAAGTTTTCGAAAAATACGATGGTAGTTCTAGACATTACCAGGCAGTTGGAATAATAAGAAATAAAATAAGAGGCCCAGCCGATGCTGTTCTGGCTTCATTCAATACAGTTTTAAATTTTAAAGCTATCATAGCTAGGTTAGACTTTACGTACGCCGATGTACGTCCAATTTATTTAATTGAGCAAGAGCTCAGTACATTGCGGCAAGGAAACCTTACCGTTCTAGAATATTATGACGAGATTGAAAAAAAACTTACCCTCCTTACAAACAAAGCCAATATGTCATATGACAGTGCATTAGCCATTGCATTTAACGAAAAGTACAGAAGAGACGCCCTTAGAGTTTTTATATCTGGGTTAAAAAAACCATTAAGTGATGTATTGTTTTCGGCGCGTCCGTCTGATATGCCTACTGCTTTGGCTTTAGCTCAAGAAGTTGAAGCAAACAATGAAAGGTATCTGTTTGCGGCAAGTTATGCGAAAAATTCTGAAGAAAAATCTCTAAGGTCCGAGATCAAACGATCGCCGAACCGTTACCAAAACAATAATAATAGTAATAACTTCAATTATAACAGCCAAATTAATAAGCAAGGCAAAAATCCCTATTTTAACAAAAGGCAAAGTTATGAAAATGACAAACAATTGGAACTTAACAGTTCTAAAGTCCCCAGCAGTCGTGAAAAAATGGATGTCGATCCGACATCATCACGTTTACGCCAATTTAATAGCTATCAACACCAAAATAGTAACGATACCTATGATCAAGGGCAAGAACAAAGGAATAAAAGACCAAGTAGCTTTCAAAGACAATCGGGACAGCGTCGCCAAAGAGTAAATTATTTGCAGGAAAATCCTCCACGGAATAATGAAGGTGACTATGAAGCCACAGCTGCGTTGCAGGTAGATGAAGTGGAAGCTGAGGTACATGATTTTGACTATGTTAATTTTTTAGGGGAAGCTCCCAACTACCGTTTATTCAAAAAACAGTAGGAGGGAGGTTAGTAAAGTTTTTAATTGACACAGGTGCCTCGAAAAATTACATCAGGCCATTACAAGAGATAAAAGGCTTAGTGCCAGTAGACGCATCTTTTTTAGTAAAATCAATTCATGGTTTTAACAATATTGAACTCAAATGTTTTATAAATATTTTTGGGAGAAATAGCACTTTTTTTATTTTACCCAATCTGTCAACTTTTGACGGAATTATTGGTCTTGACCTGTTAACACAAGTTAACGCCACAATTTGCTTAAAAGAAAATTCAATTCGCTTCGATTCAGGGTTAGAAACTATTCTCTTCCATAAATGTGACAATGTGAACTTTACGAAAGTAGAGGACATTAAGGTTCCATCATCCGTAAGCGTAGATTTTAGAAATATGATACGTAATAGAATAAAAACATTTGCAGATTCAAATGAATCTTTGCCGTATAACACTAACATCGTTGCCACAATTCGTACAGTAAGTGAAGACCCCATTTACTCAAAATTTTACCCATATCCTATGGGTGTGACAGATTTCGTAAATAATGAAATTAAGGATCTTCTAAAGAATGGCATTGTTAGACCGTCAAGGTCACCTTACAATAATCCCATTTGGGTAGTTGATAAAAAGGGAACAGATGAGTTGGGCAATAAAAAGAAACGTTTAGTAATGGACTTTCGAAAGCTCAACCAAAAAACCATAGACGATAAATATCCTATCCCAAATATTACAACGATTTTGTCAAATTTAGGCAAAGCACGATTTTTTACAACTCTAGACTTAAAATCAGGGTTTCACCAAATTGAATTAGCGGAAAGGGATCGGGAAAAAACTGCTTTTTCCGTTAACGGTGGAAAATACGAATTTTGTCGCCTTCCGTTTGGGTTGAAAAACGCCCCCAGTATTTTCCAACGGGCTATAGATGACGTCCTTCGTGAACAAATTGGAAAAAATTGCTATGTTTACGTCGATGACGTAATTGTTTTCTCAGAAACTGAGAATGAACATGTCAAAGATATTGATTCGGTTTTAAAAAAATTGTATGAAGCGAACATGAGGGTTTCGCGAGAAAAATCAAATTTTTTTAAGACGGATGTAGAGTACCTAGGCTTTATAGTGTCGAGGGATGGTATAAAAACTTGCCCTGCTAAAGTGGAGGCGATTAAAAATTATTCACAACCTTCTACACTCTTTGGAATAAGATCCTTTCTAGGTCTAGCTAGTTATTATAGATGCTTTATTAAAGATTTTGCATCAATAGCTAAACCACTTACTAATTTATTAAAGGGTGAGAATGGCAAAATAAGTGGTAATCAATCAAAAAAAATTAAAATAGAATTAAAAGAAAAAGAACTCCAAGCATTCAATAAACTAAAAGAAATTTTGGCGTCAGAAGACGTCACATTGTTATATCCAGACTACACGAAGCCTTTCGATCTTACGACGGACGCTTCATCACATGGTCTTGGAGCTGTTTTATCACAAAACGGAAAGCCTATAACAATGATTTCAAGAACACTCAAAGGTAAAGAGTTGCAATTTGCAACAAATGAAAGAGAACTGTTGGCCATTGTGTGGTCATTAAAGAATCTACGTAACTATCTCTATGGAGTGAAAACTCTAAATATTTTTACAGATCATCAACCTCTTTCATTTTCAGTTTCGGATAAAAATACAAATGCAAAAATTAAGCGCTGGAAAGCTTATGTAGACGAGCATAATGCTCAAATATTTTACAAGCCAGGAAAGGAGAATTATGTCGCTGATGCACTTTCGCGACAAAATATTCATGCACTGGAGAATGAGGCATCTTCTGATGCCGCTACAATTCACAGCGAGTTATCCTTGACTTATGTAATCGAAACAACAGATAAACCTTTAAACTGCTTCAGAAATCAAATAGTTATAGAGGAAGACCCAATTGCTTCAACTCGTACATTTATAATATTTGGTAAAAAATCTAGACATTTCATTAATTTTTCAGACAGGAATACATTGATAAACACTTTAAAAAATGTGATTAAAATAGATGTCGTCAACGTAATTCATTGTGACCTGCCAGTTCTAGCTTTTGTCCAACACAATTTAGTCGAGTTATTTCCATCAACTAAGTTTTGGCATACGAATAAATTTGTGTTAGATATATTCGACCCGAATGAACAAAAAGAAATTTTAATTACTGAACACAACCGAGCACATAGAGCGGCTCAGGAAAACGTTAAGCAAATCCTATGTGACTATTTCTTTCCAAAAATGACGAAACAGGCAAACGAGATTGTGGCCAACTGTAAAATATGTTCAAAGTCGAAGTACGATCGGCATCCAAAAAAACAATTGATTGGCGAGACACCAGTTCCCTCGTATGCTGGAGAAATGCTTCACATTGACATATTCTCCACGGATAAAAAATATTTTTTAACTTGCATTGACAAGTTTTCCAAATTTACGGTTGTGATGCCAATACCATCGCGTACAATAATAGACGTAAAAGTTCCAATCCTGGAGATAATGAACATCTTCCCAAATACCAAACAAATCTTTTGTGACAATGAGGCTTCTTTAAAATCCGAGACAATTAGGTCAATTTTGCTCAATCATTTTAATGTTGACATAGTAAATGCTCCACCCTTACACAGTACATCCAACGGTCAGGTAGAAAGATTTCACAGCACTCTATTAGAAATTGCAAGATGTCTAAAACTTGACAGAAAAGTCGAAGAAACAGTCGAATTGATACTATTAGCAACAGTAGAATACAATAGGACCGTTCATTCTGTTACAAACCAAAGACCAATTGATGTAATACACTCCTCCCCGACAGATTTTAGAGAAAAAATTAAAAATAAAGTTCAAAAGGCCCAAGAATTACAGTTGCTAAGGGAAAATGAAACAAGGCAGAACAGAATTTTCAGAGTAGGAGAAAAGGTATTAGTAAAAACAAATAGACGATTAGGTAATAAGCTAACTCCATTATACGTTGAAGAAAAAGTGGAAGCCGATTTAGGAACAACGGTTTTAATTAAAGGGAGGGTGGTCCATAAAGACAATCTAAAATAGAACCTTAATTATTTTCTATTCTTGCAATTAATCTTTCAGGATTCTTCTATTATTTATGATGACAACAGTCGTGGCTAAATTAACAGACTACACCAGCTCTAACTATATTCCAATACTAGACGGGGATGTCATTGTCTGGGAGGGTAACGGATACTTACGCCACACAACAAATTTGACTGCCTTTAAGCAAATAATAAACGAATCAAAAAACATGAGCGAGCTGTTCCCTCCACAGTCTCATATGCGAAAGATTGTGGAAATAGACCTTAAGCACTTAGAAACACTCTTCAAGAGTATAAGTATCCACCATAGAAACGCAAGGAGTTTAAATTTCTTAGGCACAGGTTTGAAAATTGTGGCTGGCACCCCTGACTTCGACGACTTCGAAAAAATTAAATTTAATCAAGCCCAATTGATCGATTCCAACAATAGACAATCTGTAATAAACACAAAATCTCAGGAGCAAATTAATAGATTAACAGACACCGTAAATAATATTCTGGCTTATTCAAAAAAATCAGAAATCGACACTGTCCATGTTTATGAAATCTTGTTAGCAAGAAATAGAATGCTCATTTCAGAAATTCAAAATTTAATGTTCTCTATAACACTTGCAAAGCTCAGGGTCATAAACCCAGTAATTTTAGATGATGATGACTTAAAAGTCATAATAAATGAACAATTTTTTAATGTTAGTGTTACAGAACTTATGGAAGTTGCAAATGTAAAGGTTCTGCAAAATGATTATATTTTACATTTCATAATTAATTATCCTAGACCTAAGTTAGTTTGTAAGAAAGTAATAATCTACCCTGTTGCTCATAACGGCAATATTTTATTCTTCAATGGAGATGATGTGGTGGCGGAATGTGGAAGACAAGTGCTAGCTGTTGAGGACTGCAACGTAGCAACAACGTTAACATTTTGCAAGGAATTACCGACCAAGACATGTGCTCAACAATTACACTCTGGAGGCATGGCTCATTGCAACACACAGCCGGACCATCGGGAATCCGTGTTGGTTATTGATGATGGCATAGTTATAATAAACAACAGAAATGCCAGAATAAGGGAGAATGATTTTGAGACGGACATCAACGGGACGTATTTGCTGACTTTTGATGATGCTGTGTGGATCAATGGGTCCAAGTTTATCAATCGAAATAATGTCCAGAAAAAGCAACCCGGTAGTGCAACATCTTCGCTCCTTAATATCACCGGTCATAGAGAGATATTGAGCCTACCATACCTTCACAGAATGAACATGGACAATTTGCATTACATTGGTGAGATGGAGACAAAATTGACGACCCATCCACTTATAGCTTGCCTCACGACACTTGCACTCATTACAGTTTTTTATACCATCATTAAACTAAAGCAATGCCAGAAGAAGCAGCGCCAAAATGTCGACCTTCAAAAAGTCATCAAAGCTCTCAAGAAGCCCGAGGACGGCCTTCATCTAAGTGAGGGAGGAGTTAACACGATCGCCTAACATCCGCCGAGCCACACATCGTCGTCATCAATAACGAACCATGCTGACACAGCTGATTCTATAAACGAGACAGACTGGTGTCAAGAACCGACGACGACGAGAAGGATGAAATGCGATATCTGGCACGAGCTGCAAGGTATCCAAAGCATTGCATGTTTGAGGGTTTTAGATATTAAGTTTGTAATAAGTTAGGCAGTCTTTTACAAGTCTCAATAAAGGAATAATAATAAAATTGAATTCTAACGAATCTCATTACTTGCATTCACATTTTAAACCATGTGTCCCATTTCTTGCGGATGAGTAATTGTACGATTGAAAATCACGAGTGTGTGCATGATTTTATCTAGTTGTGTCTACGATTTCTTAGTGGCAATATTTTAAATCGTAAGTCTGAGCACAAACGTCTAACTGCGTTTGTTTCATTTAACTTTCGACAGTAAAGTCTTCGAGTCGAAAATCTAAAATATACTTTAAAATTGATTTCGGGGTAGTCATTTAAGACACTGCCATTCACAATTCACACAATGTCCTATCAATATCTGGTTTTCAGTTTTTGATAGAGGCTGGAGAGAAAGTCAATTTAGTAGGTTTATTTGGAATCTTTTTCAAAAAAAAAAAAATGTGTAAAACCTGTCAAATTTTGAAAAGAGTGGACAATTCTATCAGAGTTGGGGAAAATTGAAAAAAGTTAACAAAGGCATTGAACCAGGAATTGCACCAATTTTTTTCAAAAACGTCTTTCTTGTGTACAAACGGCGTTGCCACCTTGCCATGATTTCAATAAACTTAATACACTTTTTTCGTAAAATAAATCAACTTCACTTTTATTTTCCGGAAAAGAAAATTACCACTCATCAAAATGAAGTCCACTAATTTTTCAATTCGGTTCTTACGGCTTCCAGCTGGCTTGCTTTGATAACAACCTAGACAGCATAATTGAATATAATTAATTTTGTTTTCTTCTTCTAAATAGAAGTAAAAATTGGAATATATTTAAATCTTCTGTAGGAAAATTTAATAAGTATACTGCATTTTTGTTTTGAAAACTTACTTTGGAAAATTGTCCCATTATGTGATAGAAACTGACCACCACGATTTTCGACAGTACTTGTACAGTACAGTACATCGTGTACACAGAAATGTGTGTAGCAGGAATTCGAAAGTTTTCCAACGGAGAAGAAATTATTTGCTCTCTCATTGCGCTCTCTCGATAGAACTTTTTTGATTTAACAAACAGTAATTTTTGACAATTTGTGAAAATTTGCGAAAAAAAAGTACGTCAAAAAACACAGCTAATATCTCGAAAGGTCGAAACTTGAAGAATGTAATAGCACAGGCCCAGATGGCGTGCCATCATCGACTTTAAAGAAATGTGTTTCGTATTATATGTCATATTCATCTCTTAAACAAGTTCTTGGAAAGCTCCCAATACTTAGAAAAGTGCATACAGAACTCAATTACCTACATAAAGAAGGGATCGAAAGCCGAAACATTGAACTACCGACCCATGCATAAATTATCTGTGATTCCAAAATTAATTGTTTGAGGCAATTATATGTATGTAATGTTCTTTCCTTTTACTGCAGTTCAATTTATTTGTAAAACCGTGGATATATTTACAAATTGGTTAAATTTATATTTTCGTAATGAAGTGTCAAATTTTGTTTGGGAATTGATTTTAAGAATTTGGTTAAACTTATCAAAGGATTTTATTGCGTAAAATTAAACTTATCCAAACGTGATTGTGACTCTTACTCTGATTGAATTACCTAGCATTTCATCAAATATTTAAAAAAGGTCGTTCATGCAAACTTTGCGTAAACTTTTCATTTTTCACAATTTGTTAATTGACGACGTTGTATGTACCCTTACCCTTAATATGAAGTAGTCAGCATTGTTTTGTCAAGAAAAAGTCAACAGATACAAATTTGTTCCACCTTACATCTTATTTCTTAGACATGCTTTAAGATCGTGAAAAAGTTGAATGTGTTCTAACTGATTTTAGTAAAGCTCTTTTCAAGTGATTCTTTAAATGGGTGTCATCAAACCTTAAAAACAAATTTTGTTCATGATCTATCCTCTGCTAACTCAGGAGGTCCTCAAGGCAGCCAATTGAGGCGGTTATTGTTTATTTTGATTATAAATGATTTCATCTCTTTCATACCAAATTCGTCTATTTCTGCTTATTTAAACTGATGAGGCTTAAAAAAGGAATACAAAATTCAACAGACTGTTTACTTTTGCAAGACAATCTCACAAAATTTAGGGAATATTTGTTTAATGTTGAAAAATTTAAAATTATGAGTTTTACTTAAAAAAATTACCCCTTTTAAGATAATAATTTTTGATTTAAATCTTTTAAGCAAAATGCCTCTGTTTTTTAACTTGAAATTTTTCTCTATTCTTAATAAACTTAGTTAAGTTATACAATTAACTAAGTTATTTATATTACTGGAATAATACTACTATAATATTCTTCACTTCTGTGTAGATTAGATTTAACTTTAGTCGATAAATGATATATAATATAATATATAATTCTCAGTGAGTTCTTTCACTGAGTGTTATATGCATATTGTTGGTAATCATCGACTAAAACAATGCGCCTTAGATTGGGTATGGTGGCATCTAACTGATGAGCCCACCACCATGCCTGGGCGAAACCCATTCTTTGGAGTAAAGGCCACAATTACCTTTATTATTGAATTTTATTCATGAAACTCCACAAAAAGAATATATTTTGGAATTATTTTTGATAGTTTTTACTTTTAATAATTTTTTCTTTTTGTTTTCTTTAAAATAATTTTTATTAAATGATATAAAGTTACAGCAGGCTTTGGTACAAATACTTAGTAGATCAAACAATGATGCCAAATAGTCCTTTTAATCAATTAATTGCTATTTTTAAACAAACTTATTTATTTATTTCATCTTTAAATGACGATTAAAAATTTATTAAATAGAAAACTGTATATTTAAGCACATTAGAATAAATAGCTTATAAGAGAATTGTTACTGTAGTATTTAACGAACATGTAAATGACAAAATAAATAAATTGATTTTTCAAACGAGTTTCAAGCTTTTGAATTGTTAAGTATAAGCTTATATTATAATAATTATAATTGCTTCTGTTCAAACAGCTCCACCATAACTGCTCTTTCCAAAAAAAGTTCTTTTTAGTAAATTTAAGCTCAGCCAAGACAGGAAACGTCGATTTAACCTATTTTTTTTTTTTTTTGGTAATTTGACACAGTTCCGAGTTGCTAGTTTAAAATATCGTGTAAATAAATAATAAATAAATGTACTAAAACACCGTATTTCGAGAACAACCAAACAAAAAACATCAACCCATAGATGGACAGCAAAACATGTAGATTTTACTTAAAAAAAAAAAAAACAGATTATACCTACATCTCTTTTTAAACAGGAATTTCCATTTTTTGTGTTCAATCGACTGTAATTTTTCAAATTGAGTGCTATACTGCGACCTAGAGAAAAAAATGAAAAAATGTTCATTGAATGAAAAACTACCTATATACCTGAGGCAATCAAAGTTCAATTTGCAGTAATTAACCATCAATTGCAGTTTTTTTTTTCAATTCAAAAAGAAAAAAAAAGCAACAAAAATACTGATTGGCACTTGATAAATGGAATTCAATTTATATTTTCATATATAAAATACCTTTTAGCCATAAAAATAGAGAAGCATAAATGGAAGATACTTGGAAGAAATTGAGGATAAAAATTTTCCGATAAAAAAAAAAAAAGAATTTTAAGAAGTGCTCTATTTAAATTTATTGTATAAAAGTTAATGTATATCTTTTCAAAGTTTAAAGCGATTATGATGTTACATGCTGGTATTCTAAAATAACGATTTTTAAACGAAAATATTTACTCATAGAAATTTTGAAAAATTCAGTTTGAAATTTTCATAATTCTAAATTCTGAATTGAAAAATTATTTCGATTCAATATTTTATGCGTTTCTCTTTGTTAGGATGAACTATTAAGTTAGATATTTTAACCTTAGTAAAATCGTATTTATTTCACATATTCATATAATTTTATGGCAAAACTTAAAAAAAATTTAGCTGCATTTACTAGTGACAAAGTTTCATTCTCCTTTCCTTTTAAAAACGAACCACAGACAAGAAATTCAACAAATGTTGTGTTCCACTTTTTCTATCTGACATTTTTCTTTGTTCAGACAAATAATTACAATGCTTTAATATTGTAACACTCTTCTGAATCTTTGTAGAAAATAGCCAGAAATTTAGCACAGCCACAATTTTACTGTCCGTCAAGTTAGCATTACCACTTCAAAATGTTTATAATCCCAAAATTGGATTAACTGTCGTAAATTTGTCGTAAAAGAAAAAAATGTGTCACGCTAGTTTTTTTTAAATTAACCCCTGGTAATGCTAACTTGACAGTCCAGTGAGCACTACCACTCCTCAAAATAGGGCAAAATGAATTCAAAAAGAAAAAAGTAGTAGGTATACATGAATTTGTCGTAGATATATCGTAAAAGAAAAAAAATTGATACAAAATTCCTTGAATTTGACAAAAAATACTGAAAACCTTTTATTTTAATTGTTTTTTTTTTTTTTGTATGGAATTTGCTTGAACAATTGTCGTAATATCTGTTTAAGTAAGTTGTATCGAAAAATAATTTGTTGCGGCATTTTTTCTTTACAAAATTCCTGGAGTTATTAAAAAATAAATCGATTTTGGGGCTATTTGTCCAATTCAAGGAATTTTATATAGAAAAAATGGCGCGACAAATTGTTTTTTGACGCAAATTATTTAAACACATTTTACGAAAATTGTTCAAACAAACTCCATACCAAAAAACACTTAAAATAAAAAGTTGTCTATGGTAGTGCTGTTTTTTTGAAAAGTAGAAAAAACCAACGATTTTGGGGCTTTTTGTCGAATTCGAGGAACTTTTTACCAATATTTTCTTTCACGATATTTCTACGACAAATTTACGTTAAATTCATACATATTCCTTCTTGCTTTTTGAATTCATTTTACCCTGTTTTGAGGGGTGGTATAGTACTCACTTGACTGTCAAGTTATCATTAGCAACAGTAAATTAAAAAAAAAAACTAGCGCGATAATTTTTATCTTTCAAGACAAATTTACGAGAGTTAATTCAATTATTGGATTTTTGAAATGGTAATGCTAACTTGACGGATATAAAATTTTACTAGTGAATGAATTTGTGATTAAGAAAATAGCTATAGCACTCTTGTAAGTGTTGCCGTTGTTTTGTAATTTTCTGTTTTCTACTTTCTTTTATTCTACATATTTTACTTATTTGTTTATGTATTCTAAAAGCCCTCAATATTTCACGGGTAGCCTTGCATTAAGTTTCATAATATCAGCTTATAATATTCATATTACAAAACATGCAATTTGACTTAAAAAATTTAGTGCTACATCCTTGAAGAGATGAACCAAATTATAGGATATTAAAGTGAGGTCAAGTCATCGCAGCCAACTTCAGAAAGAAGTTTCCATGAACCATGAGCATTTAAAACTAACCAACTGAAATAAAAATGCACCAAATGAACAACATCAAAACGCATCAAAGTCACTCATGGTTTGCGGTAAAATTTCGAATTTTCCATACGAGAAAACTAGCGCTCTCCCTCGTCGACAATGTTAAAGTAATTACATTCCAAAAGATAAAAGTACACTTTACGTACCACTTACACGCTTATATCCACTCAACCCAGTTAAGTTTTTTTTTTTTAGTTTGCCCATAACCTCTCCTTAAACATAAAATCTCAACAAAACGACATTCCACTTTTTTCACACACGACCGCTTTTCGATTGCTATACGCTTTTCTAACAAGAATACCATTTTCAACTATAAGAATCAGTGTTATAGCCACCCCTTGTCGTTCTATATTCTTAAAAAAAAACAAGTTCTACCCGAAAAAGGGGTTAGAAAATTATAACCATAAACAGTGAGAAAGCCAGCGAGCAAGGACACTCATGCTTTTTACATCGGCAAATTTTAGGATCCGTTTTCTTATTTTTGTGAATTTTTTTCTTCATTTTTTTTACATCTTTTGCCAAAAAATCAACTTTCATATATGAATAAAGGAATGAGTGGCTTTTGGATGACTGAACAGTAACTCATCCTTTCTATAAGGGCACAGAAAGATATAGGATTATTCCAGACGACACGATGACAACGTTTGAACACCACCATGAGATTTCAAAATAAAATGTTTGAAAAAAAAAATCATTGAAAAGTGTATTTTGATCAAAAAAAAAAAATGAATTGAGGGAAGGCTTAAGAAAATTCTCTTTCTCCCACCCGCGCACCGCTGCCACACACACAAATGCATGCCTCAATGAGACCAAGTTAAGCATGAAATTTATGTTTAACTAGTGAACAAGGATCGATAGGTTTTTATAGGTGTCATTCTATTAAGAAAGATTGATTTTCAAAAATAACAATCACACGCATGTGTGTTGGTGTTTGTGTGTTTTGTTAAAATTAAATCTCCAGTCATCCTTGTTATGAGAAAGTTTAACACGCTCACAATTTCTAAAAAAAAAATTCGAACAATAAATGACAGCTAAGTGATTCGACATTTTTTTTTTCGAAAATTTTGTAGTATTAAATGTCCTTTAAATCCTTGTTCATAGCTACTTTCACTCGAGGTGTATATAATTTTTCCCAGCATGGATTTTTGTAATCAATTATTTAATATTTTTCTTATAATATTTTGGTCCTTTGGCCTGGATAAAGTCAGGTTTTTGATCTCAAATGCTAATGATACATACAGAAAATGTTTAAAATAAAAATCCTTCGTAAATATCTCATTGAACTCTAAACGAAAAGATAATGTTACGATTTAGATTGAACAAATATAAAAGTGCCGAATGCCTTTTCTATTTAACTTTGGCATTTTAAACTTTGGTGGGTGATTCTTGCAAACGAAAATCGTAAAAATCATAAGTTCATTCACACACACTCCCTTCCATTTTAGTGTATACAGAATCAAATTCATGTGAACCGCACGATAATGACTCCGTAAGGATTCTCCATAAAAGCTTCAGGGAAAATTTTCGCACGTAAGAGTTTTGCACGTTGCACTCACATCTACTACAGTTGAGTGTATGAATTTTGATTCACTTTATTTATTTTTTTTTCTTTCTCAACTCTCGCATTGCACTTTCATCAATGTGCATTAGATACGTAGGTATCCATTATTTTTATTTTTAGATTTTTTTTTCTTTAATTTTATTCCCAGCTCTGTAGAAATATTCAGTCCATTTTCCGGTTGTTAAGGAAACGAAAGATTTGTATGATAATGTTTTGCGTTATAACAGGTGTGCCTGCAGGAATATCAACGAAAAAAGAAGCAAAAAGTAGAGCAATACTTGAGTGAATCTAGTGAATTTTTAGTATTCGATCAATATGAATGGGGTTTGATGAACTCTAAAGCTTTAAAATTTGTAACGATTTTTTATTTTTAAATTGGAAAAGGGAATATGAAAAACGAAGAACCTATATCGGATATGAATGTTTGGTGGTTGGGTGTTGTATGGTAACCGGGAAAGCACAAATCGGTGTTGAAATGGCTTGCTTACTACCTGTCTTTCTGTCTGAATGTCTGTACCTCGGTTTTAAGCTTTAACCGTTGACATTATTTTCGTCAAACTTGAGGGCTTAGGTTTTAATGTGATTTTTGAGAGTATAAATTGAATTTTTGTAACCCTTTAAATAACAGGTAGGTAATGCCACTTGTCAAAATATTTTGACACCAAAAAATAAAATGCTATTAAATTCATCCATGCATTTCTGAGACAATGATCAACTGGCCACTTTTCAATATTTTGGTACGACTAGGAAACGAAGCCGAATTTGACAATTGTAAGCTTTTTTTCAAATTAAATTTTCTAACGAAATTGATGGTTTAAAAAAATGTATTTAAAAAAATTTACCTGGAAAAGTTATTAAGAACTATATCATAAGTAAATTGATTGATTTTTTGATTTTTTAGTCGCACTGCCCAAATTTTGAATGCTTTACCTTTTTAATGCAGTATAAATCCGTGCAAATGAGCAGTGGCGTATAGGTACATTCCAAAGGCTAGTTAAATTTTAAGGGCCGATGTTGATTTTGAATAAAACACAAATTATTTAGGAAATTGTTGTCATTTCTTTTTATTTTGATAATATTGGTATGATTCAATTATGTCTGGAATAAAAAATCGGCCAAATGGCCGCTACGATCTCGGCGGCACATCTCCATCATCCATAATTGAGGTTCCATGCCGTTAATGTGCCGAATTATCTCATCCTTTAGCTCTTGAATTGTTGCTGGCTTATCGACGTACACCTTTTCTTTCAAATAACCCCAAAGAAAGAAGTCCAACGGTGTCAAATCACATGATTTTGGCGGCGAATTGACATCACCACCACGTGAGATAACACGGCCATTGAATTCGTCCCGCAAAAGAGCCATTGTTTCGTTAGCTGTGTGGCAAGTAGCAACTACATATCGTCCACATCCATATCTTCCAATTCCGGCCATAAGAAGTTCGTTATCATCTCACCATAGCGAACACCATTCACTCTTGGATTATCATTCGCCCAAATGCAGCATTCTGCTTATTGACGAATCCACAGAGGTGAAAATGTGCCTCATCACTGAAGATGATTTTCTTCTAAATTTGATCATTCACTGTTGCCGATTGTGTACTTTTCATACTACAAATTGAGTTAGTCTGAAATTGAGAAATTTCAAAATGAAATGAAATTTAGAAAAAAACTTGACGTTAAGTCATCAACAAAACTCTGTTTCAAGTTTCGGATACCGCCAAATACCTTGGTGTTGTACTTGACCGTAAACTGAACTGGAAAAAGAATATTAAAGAAAGAGTGAAAAAGCCTCAATAGCTATCTATAGGTGCAGTCAAATTTTCGGAAGAAGATGGGGTCCCAGCCCTAGAACCATTCATTGGATGTACACAGTCATTATAAGGCCAGCCTACGATAAGGAAATCAGTCTAAAAACCATGACTAAAATTCAAAAACTAGCGTGTACCACACCACCGGCCGCCCTAAAAACTTTCATTTCACTTGCCCCACTCGATCTGTTTAAGAAAGAGTTGGCGGCCAAATGTGCTTTAAGACTTCAAAAATGTAAAAATTGGAAAAGGGACCTCTACGGTCACAGAACTATATTGAATTTTGCAGACCATCAGAGAACTCTGGAACGAAAACGGGGTCATTAATGCCAATCATGTTTCGATCTTCACTTACAATTCCAAAATCTTTGAGGGTGTAGGATCAGGTAACTGGTCAAAATCAGATCATCTCTTGATCCGAGCCAAATCGAAGCCTCGGTGCTCATGCCAGTGGAGCAAGAAAAAAAGTAAAATACACCAGAGTTTCTTGAAAGCTGCAAATGTCAGATGGTCATCCATCGACACCTGTTGGCTTTCAAAGAACCTTTGGCCGAATATTTCGAAGAAAAAAACTCAATATCTACTCAAGTTAAGCAGGCCTCAATTAAAATTCATGGTTGGCGTTCTAACGGGCCGCACAACTCGTTGATAACATACATTAACAGAATGTGCATCGGACGTATGCAGATGAAGATGTCATGATAAAGAGGCGGAAGAAGGCTCTTTTCACTTCTTGTGTGAATGCCCCAGCCTAGCTAGAACCAGAAAAGCAGCCTGGGAGAATACTTCTTCGACAAACTGGGCGACATCTCTGTCTTGCCACTAAAAAAAATCATAAAATTCATTCAGAACTCAGGATGGTTCAGGGAAACCCCAACCACACCTAAAACTTCCCCTTAACCCCCTCTCTATCCCTCCTCAACACCCATCTTTCACCCCGGGCAGCGCAATGGATCTACCGAGATCCGAGTGAGATGATACGGTTCGCCGTATTATCACACCTTCTAACCTAACCTATCCATACATTCTACATAGAACATTTCACACGACGCGACTTTTGTGCGTTTGCCGTTTAAATCGGAACAACTACCTATTCAGTCTGGATGGCAATCGTAATGGAAGCATTTAAAATGAGCCATAAAACAAAATTGAGAAGTTACCAGCTTTTATAAATATAACAAATATAAAATTTTCTGTAATCGTAATGCCGTATTTCTTGAGTTTGACTATTTTTCAAATTTAAGTGAAATTTATCATAATGTACAGAAAAGGGGACTGTGAAAAATGTTGAGAAATGGTTAAGCTTGAATAGGTATTAGGTATATCTCTGCTAATTATGAATAAAAAATTACTTTTTGAACATGTCATTTTATTCTCTCTTTTATTTGGTCCATGCATGTCTTGACCCTATTTTGGCTTCAAAAAAAGTTATGCGTAGTTTATTAAAAGATTTAGAAACCATTAATTTTTCAATTTTTTTGAGGTGGTTTTTGTTAAATTTTTACTTAAAATTTTTAAAATCCTTTTCCACAGAAAATTTTATTTTTAACCAAAAAATTCATCTTAGTTTCCGAGTTTAATAAAAACATTGAAAAGTGGCCAGTGTGACCATTCTATCAAAACGCATGAGTGAATTTAGTAGCATTTTCAGTTCATAAAAGCCGTACGCTTTTCGTGTCGTGTCTTATAGTTTTTGAGAAAATCAAAATTCATTAGGCAAATTGTATTTTGACGGTGACATAAATCTTAATGAAACGTGGTCCAAACTAAAATAAATATAAAAGCTTTTTTGATTAGGCATATTTTTTGCTAGAGTCCTTTCTATTTTATGTGTCACAAGGAACGAAAAATCATGCACACAAAATAAAAAAAAAAACTGAATATTTGTACCCAGCACCTACAAGTCTACACTTTTGTCCCTGCAAAAAAGTTTTTTTCGAAATAAAAAGAAAACTTACTTAAAATTATTTCAAAACAAATTGAAGCCATTGAATTTCGATTAGCCAATTCATGATTTCTTCGTTTCGTTCTAATGTCCTTTTTGGCATCGATTTTAATTGCAATTTGGAACAGAAAAAAACCCGACAAGTAAAGGACATTCATTATTGTCAATAGCCATTAGAACACACATCAGACTGAGAAACACAGTTTTGTTTTGTTGTTGTCCACCCTCACCACACCACACCGTATATAGCATTGCCATATCACAACTGTCGAGAAAGAAAGAAATGAAAAAATACCTAAAACTCAAACAGGACATATCAAAGGACGAGTTAAAGAAGAAAAAAAATTCTAACGAAAAGGCTTAAAAACTTTGGCAAAGTACCGGGGAGACACAAATTGCAACGGAAACGATTAGGAACAAAATGAACAAGAACACACTAACACACACAAATTGAAGTTGAAATAGTGTTAAATAGAATACAAAAAAGAGAAGAGGTCCTCAGGCAATACTAAAAAAATAATAAAATTGAAAAGAAAGCTATATAAAAAGCATTAAGACAGAAAGGGGTTAAGTGATGTTCAAAAGGATTCACAAGGCATGTCGGAAAAAAAAAACAAAACATTTTTAATGTTGACCAACTTCCAGAGGGCATTTGACTAACACAGGTTAGCCATATGCTTATCATGATAAACTCAACATAAACAAAAATTTAAATAAACTTAGCTAGAAATTTTATAAAAATGAAATTGTGTAGGTACCTCTATGTACATTATGACGATCTATTAAACATGAAATATTCAAAGAGACTGACAAAAAATAAAGTAAAACGAAAGTAGTTGAAGCAGTTTTCCAGCAATTATTCCTTCATTGCATCCAGAAGCCATACTGCATATTAAAATGAATCATACTTGCTTCCTGTATTTTGCGCCACCCACATGGACCTGCCTCAGAGATAATATGTTGTGTAGAACGGATGTTGTAAAAGAAGTGAATCGAACACATATACACGCCCGTATGGTGCCCTGATTCCGGGAAAGAAATAAAACTAAACTTAGCCATAACACAACATTAAAGCATCATCACAACATCGAGAAACAGCAGTAGGAAAGGAAGCAGCATCAGCAGTTTAGGACTATTTGTGTGTAAGGATATCTGGGACTATTTTGAATTGCAAATACAGTTCGGGACCGCAAACAAGATACAAACACACACACACAATGATTAGATCACACACAATACACACATACAGACAGCAAGACAAATATACAGGAAGGCATCAGGACATATACCTAGGTCCTGGAGAGTGTGTGATGGAAGACGAACAATTTGTCCAGACTGGCTGCTGCATTCCTTTTCTGCGTTTTCGTTTTTCTAACATTTGTTGCTAGCTTTTTTTTATAAAAAATATACATATACAAACACATACATTTGAATGTGTGTAGATATCTAATTTTTTTTCAATTTCTCCAATTTCGAAGGAAGCTTGCCAAAGCAAAAATTTCTGAAGAGAACTATTTTAAGTACAAGTTTTTTTTTTTTAGTTATTTTATTTTGTTGTTGTCCTGAATTCATTCTTCTTTGCTCATCTCATCGACCAAGAGTGGATGGTAATTTGGCCAGAAAAACGATTCCCAATTTGTTTACCTTTCAATATGTGGTTGAAAATGTGAAGGAGTCTGCATCTGAATGGGGTTCAATCAGGCAGATTCTCTATCTATCTCCATCACAGTTGGCTTAAAAAAAAAAGTATTTTTACTTCCACTCATTTTTTTTTATTATTAAATAACTTTAAATGCAAGACCACTTAGAGAAATGGAAAATTGATTGTGTCGGTTTGAAGCCAGACTCAAATAAAACACTTTAGATAAAACTATCAGTGTGGTAAGCTTTTGTTTGTCTTTTTGTTAACTCAATGACAATTAGTAGGAGCGGGGCTAAAAGCCTGATATAGGTAATATGATCTGGCATTTTATCAGTTTTGAAATTTAATTTATGGTAGGGACAAAAACATCTTTAAATAGTGTGTTCAGTTGAAAAGAAAAGCTGAAGAAATGGCCAGTAACAAAATTTTTACATTCTTAATAGAATGACAAAAAAATGGCTGATGAATAATATGGAAACAATAAGAATAGAAAACAAGTAGGTAAACAGATTTACCATAAATTATTCCCATAGTCAACTATCAGGATTCTGCGTCAAAATGCAACCAGAAAATGTATCAAATTTTATTAAAACTATAAAAGACTAGATTATTTTTCATTATTTCAAGTTTTTGAGTAGTTGACCTTAAATTCGACTGGAAACTTACTGCTGTCAAAATTGTCAAATTTCTTCCAGATTCAATCAGATTAGATCCAAAAATAATTCTCAGTACACAATTTTAAAAGAATATCACTAAAAGTATTTCGAATCCTTTGGGAACATTGCTCAACATTTTGGAATAATTTTTTTTAATTTTGAACAATTTTAGCTACATTGTAATCAGCACATAACATAAGCACATTCAAGCACTTTTATACTTATTATTTAAAGACATTTCAAACTTGACTTAATTCCTGATTAGAATGTTGTAAGTTTTTTATTTTGAAATTTCGGACAGTATGTTGACCTTAATTGCGAAGCCCCCATTAGGAAGAAAAACATAATGGGAAGTACCTACCTATCACTGAATTTAAAGTCTCTAAATCATTAAGTGGGTCATTCTATTACAAGAGGTTTTGAGTCCGTTAAGGATTTTGCCAAGGGAAAAATTTGGAATTTATTGACTAAACACATGTAAGTGTCTTGAAGTTAACAAAAGATTGAAAACAATCAGCAAATTGTAAAATTTCACCTAGAAAACAGAAAAACGTCACCACTTTTTAGCGCTCTCCTTAAGAAAAATTATGAGCAAATCTCCAAACGTGTGATTAACATCTTCTTGGGAAATTTAACTGCTGAAATGGTTGGATTGAATTGGAAAACACAGTTAATATGAGACCTCGGCTTATCGATTTTGCAGAACCAAGTTCCCACGACTTAAATACGCCACCAGATCATATTGGCCTTAGCGGAAGGAAAGAATACGAGAGCTTCGACCAGTTTCTGAACGTTGTGTCAAAATTCCAACACAACGAGCATCAACCGGTGCCAGTTAATTTAAATGACAATCTGAATCGCAATTTCCACACTGAAATAGTATAAGGCTGCTGGCACTCATGCAGAACTTTTCAAACACCCTGCAAATGACCTAGTAGGAGAAAAGTCGGGGGAAGGTACATATGCCTGAGACTTGGAACCGCAGTATGATCTGCCCCATTATCCGCAAAACAGGTGAACGACTGCACTACATCAACTACAGAGGCATCAACCTTTAAAGAATCGCTTCCAAAAATCCTATAAAGTGTCAGGCCTGGTTCACACGGTAATACACTGCACGGTTTTTGGCAGTATAAATTCAGACAAAAGTATAAATCCAAAACGTGTCTTGTGAAAGGCTTTATGTTAAATGTATACGCGCCACTGCTCATTCGCCAAGATTTATATAGCGAAAAAACGTGCGATTCACTGTCGTGCGAACTTAGGCTTACAATATACAGATCTAAGTTAGTAAAGGGTGTTTTTTTTAGACATGTGGTTATCAATCTGGTCATACTTTTTTCGGAGTTTGTGTTTTGACAGCTGTCACATGATTTATGCTCACTTTGGTTTGCTATTTCATAACTAACTAACACCTGAACAACGTTTGCAAATCATACAAATTTATTACCAAAATAATGGTTCGTTTCGCGCGACGCATAGCGAAACAATCAATTTACTGAAGGAAACTTTTGGTGAGGTCCCGAATATTCTCTTCCAAGGCGTCAATCGTCTCGAGCTTAATACAAAAAAAGGATCAGGTAGGATTTTGAGGTTTGGATATTTAGAATTTTGGGATCATTTACAACGCAACATTACTTTTGGGATCTATTTTTGGGAAACCTTCCGCGTCTTTAAGACCACCCGCCACCCCGCCATGGTGGGAAAGAGTCCCCTTCTAAAGTAATTAAAAACATGTATTGTGTGTGTGTCCCTCTATAAGAATCCATTATTATTTTGCAGTACCAGCGCACAGTGGTCCATTTGTTGAATTTCGGCGACAAAAATCATTTCCCACTCCAATTCTTAGTACAAATTAATGAAATTTGGTATTTTTGTCATCTTCAAACAGGGGCTTCTCAGAACATGGTTCCAAATCTCAAAATTTTAGTAAACTACCGTCGAAGTCAGGAAATTAATCAAGTTTAAGTTTAATGTCTTAAAATATGTGCCCCAATTTGTACTTTCATATAACAATGACTTTCAGTGATTTGTACAAATTTCAAGGAGAATTTTTTTTATTTTAACAATGTTGACATTTTTTTTGATGGATTTTTAGGAACCTGACATCAGGCTAAGAATTCTGATAGTTGACCGTTGGGAAAACTGTCAAAATAGCTAAATATAAAAATATTTGAATTGCTTCTTAAATAATGTTAGTTAAACGTTTTTTGCAACTGTCAACTGTCAGAATTCTTAGCCTGATGCCAGATTTAAAAGATGCAACCAGAAAAAATGACAACATTATTATAATTTGTACTTGAGATTATTTTTGATTTTTTTCGAGTTTTTGAGTACCTAGCATAACATTTGGTTCGCTACTTCCAGCCGTAAAATTTGTCAATTTTTTTTCGGATTCGATTGAATTAGGTCTAAAAATAATTTCCAATACAAAAAATGTTTAAAACAAGCACTAAAATGTGTACTATTCCCCAGGAAATATTTCTTAAAATTTTGGACCAACTTCCTTAAAATTTGTACAAATCAGTATTGGAGTCATTTTTATATGAAAGTACACATTTTTTCTGTCAGATGAACTACTGCTTAAAACCGTTTTTTCTAAAAATTTCGACAGTTTTTTGACGCTAACTTTTCATTTTAAAATGATGACAAACATTTTACTTTACGTCCAATAGTAGCATAAACGATTTTCAAAGTCTTTTTACAAAATGGGGGTCAAGATACCCTTCATCATCAGCCAAACTGCCTTCACGCGAAGCGAAAGACTTAGAGAGGACATTATAAAAAAAAAACTAGTCTTGCTGAAATTACAATTTTTTACTTTACCAGCTTTCGTATACTATTATTCAAACCGAATCCATTGTGGCCACCATCATTGTTTCTCCTCTTTATTCGATACTTTCATAATAATAAAATCCAAAAACTTTAGTCGAAAGACTTGAAAAGCTCACAGGTAATTGACTGCAGTTAAAATACTTACAGACTTAAACTCAAATCAGGCCAGTACTGAAGGCTTTTAATTGACTAAAACACTAAAAATCTGTCACAGAGCAGTTAATTAGTTTTTGTGACTGTACAGTGTAAAAAGTAAGTACTACTATGTAATAACTGCTGAGTTTTTTTGTAAATTAAAAGACTTGTTGAAATTTTTTGTTTAGTTGATTAACTGCAGTATACTTGAAAAGACTGCAGTCTTAGTGACTCTGGATGACGCACAACATTTAAAAACTCGGCATTTTTATTTCAGAAACGACTCATCTATCAATTTCAATCAAAAAATTTTTTCCTTAAGGATTTGCATTAGGAAAATAGTGTTTGCCTTTGCCAACTGCCTATTTTCTTAATCATGCAAAAAATCCTTGTGAACATCTTACCAATATTTGTCTCCTTAATTGATGAACATTAAAGTCCTTTTTTTTAAATTCCCTCAATTTCTTCATGAAACCCTTAGCACAACTTATATTTTTGTGTTTATCCATTTAATTCAAAATTAATTACCACTGATTTAGGAATCTTAGGAGATCAACAGTGAATGAACTCTTTTTAATTTACTTGCATTAACATAAAAGTTTATCGATTTTTGTATAAAGAATTAACTAAGGTTTCATTGTATATTTTTTTTTTTGAAGCTATGTACCTCGTTTTCTCTAATTTATTTGTATTTTTATTCATTAATTTTTTCATTTTCCTGTTTACATTAAATTGAATTTCTATTTCTATTTCAATTTACAATTTCTTCCACTTCCCCTTTCTTTAACAGCTTTTTTCTATTGCTTCGTTCTTTTGTCTGATTTAAATTCCCTTTAGTGAATGAAATAAACGTCGTCCTTGGTGATTTCGTTTAAGAAACTACTTCAAAGGTGATAGAAGAGTTTTCTTCTTTCATTTGAAAATTACCCACTGCCTTTTGAAATTTTTTTTTTCTACCTACATTAAATTATTATTCAGCCATTTTTTAACAATTGATTTTTTTTTTAATATATTTTCAGGATAACAAAAAATTCAACATAATATCTCGTTTCGCTGCTATACCTAAGCAATTAAAATTTTTACTAAACTAATTAAACAAACAAACGTAAGGACTAAACAAGGAAAAAAAAATTAAAAACTAAATGAGAACAAAGCAGTAAATATGGAAACGAAAAAGACTCAAAAGTGCAGCGGTCTATTAAAAGTTTGTTTGACAGCAGGACGACATACATAGATAAAACATAAAAGTTGCTTCAGCTCCTACTTCCATACTACTGTTCCTGTTACTAGATAATGCTTACCTGCCACATAGTGTCATCTTTTCTAGGAAGCTTTATGGTTAAATTGAATTGCGTTCATGTGCCCTCTAGTCTTTGATGCAACATACACTTCCTTTTTCATATTCCCGTTCTCCTAGCTATAGACAACTAACAGTGCACTCATCCTTTTTGGATTTTTTTTTTTTATCTTTTTCGTTTTTATTTTGGAGTGAAGTGCAACATCTGCCGCGTTATCATTGCTATCAACAGAGTGCGCAGAAAAGCTTGAAACAGACACATTTCATCTTTTGCACATCATACAGGAGGGAGTCTCTATAAGTACAGGAGGTACTGGTACCTTATGCACATATGTAGATAAAGGTGTGAAGTTGTGGTATACTCAGATACATTCACACCTATCTGTTATAGGTATTTCCTCTGCTATATTTTTACCAATTCAAGCCAAGCCGTTAAAAAGGACACATTTCATCCTTTACCGCAAAAGCTGGCAACAGCAGTTGCATCAGTCCTCGTAGTAAATTGCTTTCACACTTGAGTGAAGTGGCTCAAAAGGACACTTCTTTAAACACTTCAAATGGAGAAACACACTGAAAGCAGTGGGAGGTAGTATAACAGCAGCAAAAAAAGGAGGACTAAGGGGAGGCATGTAAATACAAAAAAAAAGTAGAAAAAACACTTTTCGTATACCTTCCTGTGCTTATTGGATTTTTTTTTATTACATTCAATACAAAACGAGCAAACAAAATATAAAAAAAAAAAACAAAAAACGGTTTCCATACAACTTTTTCGAATGAAACCTTAGGACCTGTAATCAATTTTACGCTACATTGCATATAATTTAACGAAATAAATATAACATCAGTGTTACACAATTTCTGTCATTTTTTTTATAAATAAAAATAAAAAAATTGGAAAATAAGGGACGAAACAACAATAAGATGCCAATTAAAATGGAAACACAACTGAGAGGATTGGAGGCAATCGTGATATGGATGATTACGATGTTCATTTTCGTACCGGGTGAGTTAAGTTTTACTTTTTTAAATTAGCTTTGTGAAAATATTAAAAAAAAGGATTTCGTTGGAATGTTAAAGAACTTTGAGGAATAGTTTAATTTTCAGTTCTTTGTTAATTAAGCTGAAATAATGGCATTTGGTTTCTTTTTGTTGCAAGAATTGGTTCTATTTTCAATTGAACTTATCAACATATAACATTTTGACAAGTCGTTAAGCCGTTGGTCTAGACTGGAACATCGACATATCAATTTACTAAGACTATTAGACTTTTTTTCACATTATGGTTAAGGGATTTGAATTTTTCGCAATTTTATACTCAAAATACTCTGAGTATCCATTTTAATTTAAAAACTTTTAAGCACTTAATGGTCTACATATTTGAAAGCAAACTTTTGCCATAATCATAAAAGTAAAAAAAATAATATTATCTTTGTAGCTAATTTTTAAATTATTTTTGTTTTCTCCTGACAAAAAAGTCAGAATGAAAAGGCGTACGTTTTTTGCTGTTTTTTCCGTTTATGAATTTTACTAGATTGGTTTGTACCTACTCCATGGACTAGGACACTTGATATACATAAATACGAATAGCTGTGATTCCTTAGGTTGAAAATTAAGGAGATACTCTCTATGATTGGGTCCTTAGCACTCCCTTAACCCTTCGTAACTCATAAGTCATCACTATTAAATACTTTTCTATTCTGGTCACTATGGCCAATGTGCGTTTTTTTTTTTAATCACTTAATTTAAATTTAGAAAAATTGAATAAAAAACTGGTTTATGCTAATTTAATGTATATATCCTGAGTTTCGTTTTGGTTTAAAAAATTTAAGGATCTATCTTTTTGGTTTTCGTCTCAGTCTTGCTGCATTTTTTCGGGGGGATAAACGAACCTTAAGCATTTCAAGAAGCTAAAATATTTGCATTGAATAGTGCAATTTCCTATTTGAATATACCTTTTTTTAACTACGATATATACATCCACTATCTAAGCTAAAAGTGAAACCAATTACTTTTATTAAATTTATAAATGTTTAATTCTGTGTTCTTAACGTAAATAAAAATATATACCTAGTTTAAAATGCCAAAATTAACTTTTTATATTTTACGTTAGAATGTATCAAGTAACCTCAAATCACAACAAGAACATAAATGTCAAAAAAGGAGCCAAGTTACGAGTATATGAACAAGAAACGGCTCCCTGAAATTACGCCAAAAAATAAAAATTGAAAAAAGCTCAAAATTCTCCAAACAATGTTTTCGCTTTTTTTCCTATAGGAAAAGGAGCCCAAAAATTTTGGTGTGAATTCCGGAACTTTTGCTTTCAAAAAAATTTCTTGGCCTTTTTTTCCTTTTAGAATAATGGAAAAAGGGCCAACATTTGTTGTATTAAAAAAGAACGCCAACAATTAGTTTTGGGCTTTTTTTCCAAACAAAAAAAGAAAAAAACGCTTGAAAATAAGCTTATAATTCCAAACTGAAAACAAAAACGGACATGTACATAACTGTAAATAACAAAAACATAGTTTTTTGTTGCATATTAAAACGTGATCACATGATCAGTAGAAGGTATGTAGGTAGAAATGATGGTCACAAGCATTTTACTCGCTCAGTGACCCAATTAGCGCTAGAGTGCGCCGTTTTGATACCATAACTCGTTTTACCTGTAGATAAATGTGGGTTAGAGTAAGAGTTTGTTGGCATAAACTCTGAAGTTCATCTTCCATACCTTGAATTTGAGAGCAAGTGCCACTAAGCAGTTTATTGGTTTGTTCAAAGCAAGGATAGGAACCCTCAGGAGGTCATCCCAGTTACATGGTTGAGATCGGAGATCTTCGTGGATCTCCGTCTACTCACCCGCATGACATGAGGTTTCCATCGAAGTACAAAATCCTCCCATAGAACCAGATATGTTCATTGCTTTCAATTTTAACGGCTTTGGGTCAAGTTAGTCCGACAAGAGGCGAGTCATAATACACTCACTCAATTGAATCCCATTCCACCCGAAGCTATGTAACTGCGCTATGCCAAGCTCAGCAGGTAGTAGAATGGCATCGAAGCGAAATAGATCCATCCGTATAATCATCATTCTCAGTCAGCATCATGAAACCCCGCAACGAACAGGATTCCGATTGCTTACGGTCCAGGGTGTCTGGTGGGGAGCATGATACAAAATTAAACGACTTTTGTCTTATATACATTTCGTCGCGTTGAGAAAAGAGATCAAATCTTTGAACTTGATTTCTGAAAGTTTCTTAAGTTCGTCAAAAAATGCCACTCCAAGCGATTGATTGACCGGAGAAGTACATTTAAAGCGGAAGAGAACTTACTGTTTCCTTTTCTTGCTGGTCTTCACAGCTGGCGTCAGAGAGCATTGTAAGGAATAGCCAGCCTCACCGCATGTTCCCCTACTGGTCAGTGTCCGGTACAAGTTGCAACGACCCTGACTATGTCATTTCTGAGTCTACACATCAGATCAATTGTTCGGGATTTATTATAGGCGGCCAGATCTCTCTGGATATTTTGCATTTGGTTTAGCTATTCCACCTACGATTGGATTCAGTCAGGCTTTAACAGTTTCCTCACTGTCTTTTAGGATACCTGTATTACGATTTAGGTTTGGGTCTAGTTTACCCAAGTATTTTGTATGCCTCCGTAATTTCCAGTTATTCAGCTTGAAATATAGTAACAAAATTGAGTAGCTGGAAGGACCTAGAGATGTCAAGAGACTTACAGAAGATTCCTGAACCAACACCGCACTTCATCTTGAGTTTCATTAGTTGTGTCGAAGTATCTCCCCAGGAAGTCCTCATCCCAGTCCTTTCTGGAAGGAAACAAAACTGTAAGATCTTTACTGAGGCTCAAAGTAAGAGCGCAGTAGTCAGTGGGATTCGAAAAGATTTCAGTGGGAATCAAATTTGTGATATTGCTGTGGCCATAAGGTTTGGCAGCCCAACAATCTGATTCATTGAGTCAATGCACTGCAAGATACTAGATATTTAATATATAGATCAAGTGGTAAAAGGTGCAGAAAAACACTTAAGGCATCCTTTGAGCAAGACCGAAGAGCAACTGTGATACAAACCCTAGCTGTTCATTGAACCTTTTTAAGTTTATCGATATTATATGCTTTGCTTCATATAAATAACAGAAATTCGGAGAGAGTGGGTGAATGCCATGCCACGACCCGTAAATGGAAAATCTAAATTTTTTTGTAGGCTCTCATACTGTTTTACTATTTTTCATCGTTCTACGACAATCGGAAATGCATAATGTAATTGATAACAATTTTTAAAAATTGGGTAGTTGCCACACCAACTTGCAAGCACGTCACACCAATTTGCATCGTTCTACAACAATCGAAAGTGTTCCATATAATTTATAAGAACTTTTTTCATAAGAAAGTGGGTGCATGCCACGCCTTCTGAACAGAAAATTCCAAATTTCCGTTTTTTTTCTTTCTAAGTAGATAAAGCCTTACCGCTCTACAAATTTCATCGTTCTACAACAATCGATAGTGCTCCATATAATTCATTAGAATTTTTAAGAAAGTGAGGGGATTTTACGTTTCAAACGTTTCATATTTTCGATGTTTTCTTTTGTATACACCACAAGTACTGCCATTGTGCGAAATTTCCAGTTTCTACTATGTCGGGATAGTAATTTTGATGATCTGTCAGTTAGTAATTTAGTCAGTTACGGTTTTTGCGATATTTGAAGTCCTATGTCTCAGGATTCGGAAACAACTTATGATAAAGTGTTGAAGTTAAGTGAGCCACCTGTGTTTGTTCAGTTCAGCAGTGAATTTGAAGTTTCTGACCTTATTGGTACTCTATTTGGAGGGAGGTTTAAAATCATTAGAGTTTGTTTTATGCAAATAGGGCATAGTGCCACGCATTTGCCTGGGCACTACCGTGTTTTTTGATTACTTTGATTAACACGCGACAAAGCAATGTCAATTCATATCCAAAAACATTAAAAAAATATTTAGTGGGGGGCTCTTAACTTTCGATGACTTCCTATCATTTTCGTTGGAGTGATTTTTTTTTATAAAATTATGAAAAATTTCATTCCCGGTCGTCTATATTCCTTTAATAAAAAAATGGTCCGCAATATCGACATTTTTCCTATTAACATTGCGTTTTTTGAGAAAAATACAATAAAGTATGAAAAATTGTTAAACAAAAGGTAGGAAAACACTTCCTTAAATTAGTTCAACATCAGCAATTGAGCTATCAATAACTATTTTTACGCAAAGTTTCCACGGAAAAATGCTTGCTTTATGAGCAAAATAAAATGAATGCTTCTAAAGAATAAGCACAAAAAAAACCTCAGAATTTTATTCCCAATAGGAATGTGCATTTTTCGCCAAAAACCAAATTTTTAGTTTTATTACAGCTCACCAAGGATATCACAGAGATGTAAAGTTTAATCAAAATTTGTCAGCTTTTCGATGAACTAAAGAACAAAAATCCAAATGTTCATCAAATACAAGTTCTCTCTACCAAATTTGAAGTAATCCAATCTATGGTTCTGGTTTTTTCAATTAAACCTCACATCAGTTTTGTTGTTGAGATTTTATTATGGATTTAAAACCGCTTAGACACAGACTTATCAGCACTAGTTTCTAAGAGCACATTCATATATAGACTAACATAAGCATTGAAGTGTTTTATTTGAGAAAATCAATTTCAAAATTTCTAACAATCAGAATTGAAAAGTTTTCAGAAATTGATTCGTCAGAAAGATGTTTGATATAATTCCCAAAACTATGGTTCCAAAGCCCATTCATTGGATGTCAAAAAAGCTTAAAATAATCTTTTCAAAATCAACAAATATTTTTTTATCTTGCATTTTCAATTCAATTCAACTCATACGAGTTATACTACACTGAGTTCATCATTATTAACCTCTTGTTGATTCAGAGGCATATTTATGAGAAATATCTCAATAAAAGTAGAAAATTTGGGTTATTTACCAACTGTATTCAAACATCAACCAATGAAACACACTTTCCTTTGCATTATCCTTTTCTAATAACCTCTCCCTTTCCATTCTATTCTATTTTAGCCAGAGACTTTGGTTCAAAAACTATTTCTGTTCTTGCCTATATCAAAATAAATGGCATGCCAATCATCATCATCAATCATTGATCCTTTGATAAAAAAAAATATACTTCATAATTTCTAGGAAAAATCATCGTCATTACACAACTTTATTGATTCTCTCAAGCATTCTTGAGAATTGCAATAAACACAAAACTTCCTTTGAATTTTGCTTATGAAATCAGTTTTATTTTTTAGAATTAGGATATGAATATTTATTTCATTTATGCCGACTTGTGTCGTTTTCTATCAAATCTTATATCCTGCTGTAGGCTCATACAGAGAAAACAATTATCCTTTAGCCTGAATGCAGTGTACCTGTGTGTATTTGTGTGTTGTGCAACTATACTACTCCTGGTGATTTATAAATGACAAAGGAACAAAGGTATTAATTTCATGCCAATCGTAGTGCTTGATTCAAAATCAATGTTTTTAGTCTTCGATCTCGACCCAAATCCGGATTCAATTTGGTTTTTTTTTTTGTTTTCAATTTTTATCCAGCTTTTTGAATTCAAATTAAAAGGTAATGTTTCAAAAGGATATCGGCTCTTCTTCGCATATAGGTACCATCACTCTCATTTTGAGTTTTGTATTGCAGAGCAGAGGAATATTGTAGCTCGAGCTGGAGCTCTCGTTAAGTCTTAAAAGCCATATCCCCTCCAAGGATCCGAAATATATGCTTGAAAGTGCACTTTGTGTTGGCAGTTGGAATGGGAAAATATCTATAGAATGTCATTGGAATGTTATAAATGCACCACTACTATTCAAACATCAGAGCCCACCCCCTATGTAGGTACACCCTGAAGCAGAAGTAGTCTCCATCTCCACTCCTCTCTCTTCTTTCAGATCGCACACGTCACACATCGATATCCATTTTGGTTTGGCTCTGATGTTTTTGCTCTAGCAGCTGCTTAAAGTTCAAATTCTCTCTCTCCTCCTGCCAATTTCGTTTTCGTTTTCATTTTCGTATTTTCGTTTTGACTTGGATTGAATTCAAAATCATGATTAATGATGATTGGCTGTTATTGGGAATATCAACTACACATTAAGCCCCGCTGTGCACTGCTGCTTTTGCTCTCCTAAAAACCTTCAGTCCTCATTTTCTCCGCACCTCGATAGGATTTTTCATTGAAGGTCCTTATAGAATTTCTTTTGATGGCAAAATAGAAAATTCCTCTCATCCTGGATAGCTCTGGCGTGCGCTTCTCTTATGTTCAAATATTTTTTTTTCTTTTATTTCATTCAATTCTTTGCATTCAACGGTGAATTTGATTGATGTCCACATTTAGATCACAGAAGCACGTATACATCGTATATACATTACCTATATGTATATGAACCAACATCCTTTTTCAGTCTAGATATACATACATTCATAGATTCATAGACATCAGAGGAGGAATATTATAGGATGTACGAGTATGTTTTGTGCTTTGGGTGGATTTGATTGATTAGCGACATTGGAAATAGCTTTGGCGACAATCGAAATTTTTGTTTGGAATTTTGCCCAATTGTCCTTTTCTATTTTGATAATATGTGCGCGTGTGTGTGAATCTATATCTGTGTGTAGATAGATATTTAACACTGGCTCATAAAACACGTCAGAGCTTATTTTGAATTCCTACAATAAAGTGAAGACGAAGTTGCTATGCTCTTCCTCGTTTATGTGCGGCTCTTTTATATTTAATAGGCAAAATCTCCTCTTCAGAAGGAATCAAGTTGATTATGTTTTCAAAGAGATGGATTTATTGAAACAAAAGTAAAATCTTGAAGCAAAGTGAATGATTATTATTTTGTATTCAAGGATCATGTCAATGTCAATTATTTGACAAATTATTAATGATGAAGTATGAGATTAGGGGATTTTTTTTTTTTGTTCTGAGATGTTTTTGAAGACATTTTAATGACTTGGAAAATGTTGATATGAGCTATGAATAGATAAAAATTCTATAGAATTGGAAATATGAGTATAGTTCTGAACTTTGATGGCGCCAATAAGGTATATTTGTGTAAAACCATTTTGGTTTCTGTTTTCTGATCTTGTAGGTACTTATTTTTGAAACGGAACGTGATTACAAGCGATGAAATGAATAAAAATGATATGTATATAGAAATCAAGATGTTGAAAAAACATTGCATTGTTTTTTATTTTTTAGTCAATTACCTGAAAATCTTAGAGTATTGTACATATTTTAATAATTTTTAATAAATTACCTGAAGATTTTAGAGCAATGTACATATTATGCTCAGTCAAAGAATAAAAATCAAATGAAAATAACGCCCACTAGTCAGATATTTTTTATACTTGAATTTTTTGTAGGTGGGCCAAAAAGGTTAATTACGAGTAAGTTTGCAGGATGTTCAAATGTATGATTTTGAAATGGGACATTATTTTTGTTACATAGTGAAATTTTTGTAGTTCTTCTTTAGCTGGCCATACACGGCAGAGCCAAATGGCCCCATCATGCCGATCTAAAATCGGTCGTGTGTGGTGTGGATCGGCTTCCGATCCATTTGGATTTTTAGCCAATCTGAAATCAAACCGAGTCAAATGGATCGAATGGCTCGGTCGTGTTTGTTCGAATTCGTAAATTTAGCAACAAATTTTTAACATTAAGAATCATTTTTAGACTTTATGTTTATTCGAACGCAGATAATTGCCTCAATAATCTCAAAGTTACTGCTATAAATAGTGACATTTTGTCTTCAACGATAGACAGATACTTGTTTATTTGCTGGATGTTGGTCTTCAACTAGTTTTTTTTCAAGACCAACAGCTCTTGCCTATTCTTCAAATGCTGTAAAGAAATCCACTTTGGGAGCAGCCTATGATGTCGTTATCATAAGCTTATCTTTCGATGATGATTTACATTAGCTGTTTTGAAAAGCCGGCGTTTCGGTTTTAAATTCGGAGCCAGTTGCCTGGGTTTTTTCTTGTAATTTATATGGAGCGGTAAAAAATCCTACAAACCATAACCTCGAATGGCAAAGTCTCGTATTTTTTCTTTTTTAATCTCGAATAGCGAAATCTCGCAAACTGATAATTCTGCGCTTCATAATCTTACAATACAAAAATTTCACTTTGAATTATCTCGCATTGAAATCATACACAAAAAAACTCGCAAATATCTTCCAAAATCTCGCAGTTTAAATCAAGCATATACCTACTATCTTTTGAAACCAACATTTTTGAAATCATTCAAATCTCAAAATAATTTTTAGTTTCACACTGAAAAATAATAAAAGTCTTGCAAACGAAAAACTTTTTCTATGAATTTTATTGTTTTCCAAACCTCAAAAGTTAAAAAAAATTACATTACTTCGCCTTCATGCCAAATGCAATTCTCGAAGTGTGAAAAATGAAAACAATTTTTTCACATGATATGTTATTCTTTTATCACAATAAACTTATTCACAGGTTTTGAAAAGGTTAATGAAAACGGAAGGAATTTATGCTTATAGGCTTAGATTATGTAATTTAAAAAGGAACTAAGACGTACATAGGTTTTTTTTTTGTAAAAACCAATAAATGAGTTATTGAACATGAGAAAACCACGGAGTACTATTAAATTAGGGGGTGCATTTTGGAGGGAAGGTTCAAAAGGACCCTTTTCAATTTTCTGTATATAACTCGAAAACGAAGCAAAATTTCGAAGTAATGTTGAAAACCTTTCTTGCAGACAATACAATTTACCATCGAAATGGATTTTTCAATTTTTGTTTTTATTTTTTAGCTACCTAAATTTTGAAAAAAAATCTTACAAAAGTGAAAAATCACATTTTTTGGTTATTTTACCTATTTTCCTATAACTTTTTTACCTGCAAAGATAGGTATAAGCATTGCTCTATAATAAAAAAAAGATGATTGTATTTTCTTTAAAAGGACAGATTTTCATTTTTATTCAGAAAAAGTTTTGGATAAAATCGACTGAGAAACGGCCGCTCAAACTAAGCTGATTTTAAGATTTGAAATATGGTATTTATGCCTATTTTGAGAAATTTGTAAGATGATACGCTCAAACTGGACGAATAATTCATTCTTGATCTTTGAAGTAAAAAATAATAGAGAAATTTCAAATTTTTCGCAGTTTAATGGCTGCCATCTTATTTTTTTCAAAATTTAAAATAGTACCAAAATCAACAAACTTGCTCTTACAAACCCGGGTTTTGAACAAACGTTGATTAATTATACCTTCTTAGACCTGAAACAAATAGTGCCAGATGAATTTGGTTGTCGAAACTGAAATTTTTTATAAGGCAAGTATTTAAGAACTTAGAGCTCGAATAGCAAGCACTTTCGGCCGAAAAACTCGTCTGGCACTATTTTTTTTCATGTTCAGGAAGGTATAATTAGCTTACATATGTATGTTCCAAAAATTGGGTTTTAAGGAGCAAATTTGTTTTTTGGCAATTAAAAAATTAAAAAATTGAAATTTCTCTATTATTTTTTACTATAATGGTCAAGAATAAATCATTCACTCAGTTTGAGCGTATCGTCTTACAAATTTCTCAAAATACCCTTAAATGCCAAAATCATAAAAATCAAAATAGCCTGCTGCCGCCAGAACAATTTGGATTTAGAGCTTATCATAGTACTGTGCATCAAGTACATAGAATTTCAAGGGATATGAAAAATAATTTTAGGCTGGGAAAAAGCACTGGAATGGTATTACTTGATATCAAGAAGGCAATTGATACTGTCTGGCACATGGGCCTTCTACACAAACTTGTAACTTTAAATTTTCCATTGTACCTGATAAAAATTATTAAGTCATTTCTTTTTTCAAGAAGATTTAAAGTATTTGTTAATAGTTGTTCGTCTGAAATGTTTAACATTGAAGCAGGTGTACCTCAAGGTTCGGTTCTAGGTCCAATCTTATACATATTGTTTACTTCAGATTTCCCTAGCTTAAGGTATTGTGAAAAGGGTATTTTTGCAGATGATACCTGTATTTATACATCAGATTCAGTTGGTTCCGTAATAGAAACCAACTTGCAATTTGATTTAAATAAAATACAAAATTACTTCAATGATTGGAAAATAAAATTGAATGCTTCTAAGACGCAGGCTGTCTTTTTCACTCGAAAAAGGAAAGCTTGCTTCTTACCGAGCAATAGCCTTCAAATCGGTGGTGCTAGGGTGAACTGGGGTACTAGTGCTAAATATCTAGGTGTACATCTTGATGCAAAACTCACTTTTGGATTACACATTCAACATATAATACAAAAAGTCAATGTCACAATAAAGATTCTGTATCCATTTATTAATCGACGGTCCAAACTATGTACTGATAATAAACTTTTAATTTTCAAATCAATATTTCAAGCTATTATGTTTTACGGCTCACCATCTTGGGGTGAATGTGCAAAAACCCATTTAAGAAGGCTTCAAATAAGCCAAAATAAAACTTTAAAAATGATATTAAATTTACCTTGGCATTTTTCTACTGAAGAACTGCACACCTTGGCAAATATTGAAAATATACAATCTAGAATCCTGAAGTTAAATGAAAAATACAAACACTCTTGTGAATCATCAGACAACGTGCTGATTTCTAGCTTGGTTTCATAACAAGTTTATATGTTCTCGTATATATTATTATCACTTATTTGTTCTTGTTCGAATATGTTTTCATTATAATGCCATTAATTTATTGATCAATATATTTATTTATTTATTTATATATTTGTATACGCGTTACTATTTGTTAATTTATTTAACTATTTACTATTATTTATTTATTTATTTATTCATTTATATATTTATTTGTTTGATAGTTTTTAATTTATTTATTTATATATTCAATTATTTATTAATTCTTTAATTCACTTATTTATTTATTTATTTATTTATTTATTTATTGATTTATTTATTTATTTATTTATTTTTTCTTGCTTATTTATTTATTTATTTATTTACTTAACTATTTATTTATTTGAAGTGATGAACCCAATCTGTGATATTATTTAAGTTGGTATTAAGGCTGATTTTTGTTCGTGCTATTTTTTAATTATTTTTTGTTATTATTTATTTATTTACTTTTTGTTAAATTATATTTATATATTAACTGATAAAAATGTAAAATATCTACTGAACATACTTTGCTTGTAATGAGGTTGAATAAAATCAAGCATCTCATCACCCCCCTTCTCTCATCCTATGTATCTCTGACAAGATATCATAATTTAGGTAATTTTTAATCTTTTTTTTTTCATTTTGAATGAAGGTTTTGTCAGTAGTTTCCTTCGAATAAAATTTTAATTAAATAAAATATCTCAAATACTGTAGTTATAATTGACATTAGTAAGGTAGAATATAACCATATCTATGTAAATTGTGCAATTCAGCCATGTTGAAAAAAAAAAATGTAAAATTTTGCTACAATAAACATAATAATAATAATAAGATCAGCTTAGTTTGAGCGGCCGTTTTCGTTCCATTTTTATCCAAACCTTTTTCTGAATATGTCATTTTAAAGAAAATTAAAAAATTTTCTGTCTATATGGAGCAATGCCTATACCTACCCTTGCACGTAAAAAGTTATAGGCAAATACATTTTTTTTTGTTGGTATTTATTTTCCCGTGCGGAGGTAGGTGCAAAACCTGCATAAGGCTCTATTAAGACCGGAGAACGCGTGCTCATAGAAGTGTGAGATTCTTACTACACTAAGACCACCTCCACTTCTCGATTGCAACAAAGTTGAAACTTATCTAGCAATTTATTTTTAACAGAGTTAAGTAACGTGTTGCAGGTTACTTTCCGGTGAAAGTTGATGCTTAATCCGCGATTTTAAAGCGGTTTTCTGTTCACCGCACCGCACAGGCAAATAAGTAAAAATGTGATTTTTCACTTTTTTTGCAATGATTTTTTTTAAAATTAGGTAGCTAAAATTTTCAAAAAAAAATTAATGATCTATTCCGATGGTAAGTTTTATTGTCTACAAAAAAGGTTTTCGACATTATTTCGAAATTTTGCTTCGTATTCGAGTTATATGCAAGAAACTGAAAAGAGTGCTTTTGCACCAACAACCCCCCCCTCCCAAATGTACCCTCTAATTTAATAGCACTCTGCGGTTTTCTCTTGTTTTATAATTCAATTATTGATATTCAGAAGTAAAACCCATGAGCGTCTTAGTTTCTTATTGGCCTGTTTTCTAGGATATAATCAATAGCCTATTATTAGAAACACCCAAGACGCCATCTTGGTCTTTCTAAAACGTCACAATCATCTTTTTTACTATGAGAGATTAAGAGAGATGGGAGACATTTTTTATTTTAGTACTTTTTTGTACTCTCTTTTGCAGATGTTCTCATAACGAGTTCGAGAATCGCCTTGAGCGACTTGGTAACCGCATAGTCTCACGTAACGTGAATTGGTCTCCAAGATTAAAATTAAACAGCACTTGAGTTATTTCTGTGAGAATATGTAAAGTCGCTAGCCTACGCCGATAAGCCCGAAACGATTGACCACTTAGAGATTGACTTAGCATTCGCCACACATTAATGCTGTTATATGGTCACATATGTTGGAAAAAGTCATCGAAAATATTGGACCTCCAGAATCATCTTTGTTTTATTCCATTTCAAAGTTCTATACCTCTGAAAAAAACACCCTTTTGTTGTAATATACCGTAATGACAGAATAGGAATGCGCAATTTTAGTCTTAGTTGTTTGAGCAGTTTAAAAGACGAGTTTCCTGTTTTTTTTTTAATTTTTCTCTCATTATATTCACCTTTAGGTTTTTTCTAAATAATTCAACTGACAGTATTTCTTAGGCAAATTAATCTGAAAATGTTTGAAAATTTGTCTTAAATATCTAAGAAATGAACAGCGCACAACTTTGGTCTTAATTTGCTCAGATATTGAAAGCCTGATAATATTTTAGATGAATTTGAATTCATGGTTTTCTTAAAGTAAAATTGTAATTTAGATGACGAAAAGTCAAGTGAAAGCTAATAAAAATATCTCAACCGACTGTGACTGATTAGTAGATATTTCAATTCCAAATGCAATTGATTTTTATTGGGAAGAATCTATTTCATATAAATTTTAAATGTCTTATTTTTCCAAACTTCAATAGTTCAAATAAGTCAAATGCATTGAAATTGAACAGAAAGAAAAAAAAACATCCATTAGTTGAAAAGCTCTGAGGTGGACCTGCTATCACCCGCACCCAAAGAGTTAGGACATAAGAAACCGATTACAAAATAGTGATTCTCAATGTGAAAAAAACTATTCATCAGACCGAATCACACTTTCCCTAGCTGATGATAAGTGTAAATAAATGCATCTTCTTGCCTTGCACACAGAGCTATGTATGAACCTTCACGAATAGAAAAGGTGATAGTTTATTTTGTGTGATGACTCCTTTTTCCCACCTTTTCTAGCATATCATTTCATCGCCTTACGTCACGTCACCTCCTCGAACATTTTCGATATGTATGAATGTACTATGTACTATGTTAAAAATTTATCTAGGAATTCAATCTCATATTCGAAAAAAAAATGTAGTAGAACGAAAGGGTTACCTTACCGAACTACACGTTTACACAGGGTTACCCAAAAATTTAATACAAATTAGATACAATATAGAAAATAATTTTCTATAAAACAAAAAAAATTAAACAAATACCGGTTAAATGTTTATAATACCGTTTTTAATTTTTTTAATAAAGTACTGCCCCAGATTTAGAAAGTGTTTGGCATATTTACCTACCCAGGCCTAGTAACGAAATATTGACAAAATCCCAGAATCTTTACGCTGCAAGAAAAAGAACATTTTAAAACTTAAAAGGAATGAAGGCAGTGTACCACAAGGGAGAGCCATAGGACCCGGTCTGTATTTATTATAAATGTAAAATATAGAAATATTCCATTCGACAATGTAATCAATGCATCTTTTTCAGATTCTACTGATTGTTGCTTGAAAAGTGAACAGTGAAGGAGCAGACAAATTTCGAAACACTTAATCTAACATTATTTACTTTTGGTATCCAACTATGAGGCTTTATAAAAATAAAATAAATACGGGAATCATCTAAATTGTTTTCAATTTTTTTAAGTATTCCAGAATATAGTTTTTCCAAAACCTTGTTCTAGTTCTTGTAATCATAATGTATTTAACATTAAAAAGGCTGTTTTTTCTAGACGTCTGGTTTTCAATCTGGCAATACTTTTTTTTGAAGTTGGTCTTTTTGACCGCTGTCACTTGCTTTATGCTCAGTTTGGTTTGCCATTTCATATTGAATAGACTTACTCCTAAATAACATTTGCAAATCGTACAAATTTATAAACAAAATAACATCAATTTATCGAAAGACACTTTTGGTGAGGCACCGAATATTCTCCTCCAAGGCGTCAATCATCTCGGGATTATCTGCGAAGACTTCTCATACCCCCACAAAAAATAGCCCCACGACGCGAAATAATGCGCACAGCAAAAGATTCCTTCAATTAATTGATTGTTTCGTGATGCGTCGCGTGAACTAAACCATTATTTTGGTAAAAAATTTGCACGATTTGCAAACGTTATTCAGGAGTAAGTCTATTTATTGTGAAATGGCAAATCAAACTGAGCATAAATCAAGTGACAGCTGTCAAAAAGACCAACTCCGAAAAAAGTATTGCCAGATTGAAAACCACACGTCTAAAAAAAAACACCCTTTACAATTTAAAAAATTAGTATTTTTGAATTTCACTGGAACTAAAAGAAATATTTTTTCATATTTAATCCTTTAGATACAGTGTACCCTGTAAGCACATTCTATATATGCAATTTTGTATATAACATCCAAAGAATAGAATGAATTTTTGCTCCAAATGACTGATTCCATTAAATCAGCACTTGGTTTTTGTGATTGTAATGAAATTCCTCATCGTGATGGTTGGGTTGGCTTGGCTAAAGGCTAAAGCTAAAGGATTCAGAGTTATTCTAAGGGAGTGGAGCAACGTCTCATCGTCATTCTCATCCTCATCGTTGTCGTCAATTCGCACATCAGAAGAGTAACGCAAAATGTGAAGCACTCTCCCTATATAAAATGTAGGAGTAGGTTTACAGTCTGCTATCAGGCAGCAGCATCAGCATCAGCATCAGCATCGGGAGTCTAATAAATGTGCGGAATGTGATGACAGCAAAGTGACATGTGGTTTTGTTGATGATTGCACACTAAAGTTTCGCTACCAAGTTCTCTCTTCAAAATTGTGAACAAATTAATTGCATGACAAATGGTGAATGATGGAATTTAATGTGAAAATTTGTTATTTTTTTTCACTTTAATTTTTTGTTTTAGTTTTTCGTGGGAAATTTAAGGGATAAATTATAAAAGTGGTGAAATATTTAGGAGGATTTTTGTTAAAATTTGAATTTGTAAATTTTAAAATTTAAGAACTGATTTTGAAATACTGCTTCCGGTCATTTGGCCCAATAAAGCTCTAAAGGGTTGATGATGGCTGAATTATTGCAACGTAAGTTTGGTCATCTTTGTCGAATTTCACCTGGGGGCTTTGATTAGAATAGCCACTTAGCTTGGATATTGTAGTACGTAATTAGCTTGATGTGACTGAGATAAAATGGGTGGGTAGGTAGTTTTGGCTTTTTGTACTACATGAATATTCTAGTACATTTATAAAGTGTTTGCTGGGGGACTGGGGTAACTTTAAGGAAACATACCCGACTTAAAGAGAAATGTATGTTAGGTACCAAAATTATATCTCTATACGAAACACGTCAATACGTACCTAGATAGATCCCACAGTAAATCGTATGCACCCAACTATTTTATGTATTTTTACTTCTTTTTTTTACAAAACAATTTTTTAAATTCGTGACTTTATAAAAGTCCCATCCAAAAACAAAAAAAACACATCACCCAACGCAGGTTCTTTCACCTTAATCTCATCAAACTATGATATAGGGTAAACAAACGCACGTATGTATATAACGCGTTTTGACAATTACCATTTTTCATAACCAAGATTCTGGGAACCTCCTCGAAACGTATCTCTTCCCATCTACCTATCTCATCCAAGACCATGAGTTAAAACTCTGGGACGACAAATGAAAGTAGAAAAAAAAAAAATAGCAAATCCTGGACTTATACTCTGTGAAATATATGCATGTACCTACGAGTACAACTCCTCTATCTTTGTGTATGGGTATCTGACGCTGCATGCATTCTAATGATTTATACGAGTTTCGAATTCGAAACTTAGCTCGTCTTTGTCGGGAGTTTGGCTTGAATTGCTACTTTTTTTCTATATGGTCCAAATAAATCCTTGGTCACAGAAGGAAGGGGCAGGCCTGGCATCGAATTTCCTAAAGCAACGAGTAAAGGGTGTGTTGGGAGATAGTTCGCATTGCACAAACACTGAAATGAAAATCTCTTGTTATTGTTATTGTTGCTTTTTTCAAGTTTGTTTTTTCTGTTTTTGTTAGCTATATGTTCGCTTCTCACGGTGTGTATGTGTTTGTGGCCTCTTTGTATTCCTTTAGGAGGCTTTGTGAATAAGTCAAGCGAAGGGGGCATCACGTGCATTTGATTCTATACCCTCCAACTTGCATTCGAAACTAAAGCTTTGAAAATAAGTGAAACTATGTTTTCTCCTTGTTTCATATGTCCTGTCACAAAATACACATAAGGATCCACAAAAACACACACACACGTTTCCCTTTACCTTCGCTCGCTGACATCGTCATCGCCATCGCCATCGTCGTCGTCGTCGTCGTCGTTGTTCCAATTTTGCGTTGGATAGTGATCTATTATGGTGGCCATCAAGGATACATTCAAACTTAACTCTTTATACAAGCATATAGCAGGCTGATGGATTTTCTGATTTCTGTCTGTAGCCCCATTCCTCTATGATATGAATCTACCTTTGCTATATTGAAAAATCTGGGACGGATTTTTTAAATGGAGTTAAAGATTTGGAAGAAGAAATTTAAAATTCATCTATAAAAATCAGATCGTGTATTTATATTTTAATTCTTAAGAAAACCGACACTTTTAAGAAACCGAAAAACCTGTGAAAACGACAATTTGTAATAAAAAAAAAATGACAAATCTGGAAAAGCGGCAAATTTTGAGAAAATGGTCTACAAACTGTGGAAAAATCAAGGAAACGATTGGTTTCAGAAATCGAAAATTTTTAGAAAACGAAAAATTTGTGAAAACGACCATTTTGAATAAAAAAACACCAATCTGGAAAACACCGATTTTGAGAAAATAAATGGCAACTGCGGAAAATTCAAGAAAACGATTGCTTTCAGAAATCGATAATTAATAGAAAAACAATATTTGACAACTTTGCAAAAAAAGGACGATTTAAAGAAAATGAAAACTCTTGGAACTGAATAATAGGTGATGGTTTCGAGAATATAGTAGGTTTTAGAATTAGACAATTTTAAGGAATCGATGATTTAAAAATATTGACAAATGTAAGAAAACTACGATTTGGATAGAACGACAATTCTGAGAAATGATATTCCTCAGAAAACGACAATTATGAGGAAACGATAATTCCAAGATATAGAAAGCTTCTCAAGTATGAGAAAACGATAATTATGAGAACGCGACAATATTGCGAGAAACAGTATTCAAAAACTCATTTTATATGGTTTTAAAACCGCAAATTCTTCCTCTCGTAAGCAAAATTTCCTTTAAATTGCCAGTAATTACCGATTTCTGATTTTATCAAAACTATTGTCATTTTCTCAAAATTTTCTCCTCGAAGTTCACATTTCACACTATCCGGTTAAGTTACAAATCCACCCCTGAAAACATGAACGTAAGTTGTCTTTTGGGCATTAAAGTTGACTTAAGCTTGATGTGGATTGTGCTTCTGCATACCTACATACACTCGCAGAATTACCACCTACAATCTGCATTTGAGGCCACTACTGTTAGAATGAAAATTGAAAGGCACATTTCACGTTTATAGAGCTCTAGAACGGAGAAGAGAAAAAGAGAAAAAAAAATATATGGGCATAAGTGAAGTTGAACTGACTTTGTTAGTGAAGCCATTTCTGTTGGCGGCAGCATCAACGACAGCAGAACTTGGGTTTAGTTGGTGGTGTTAAATGTATAATCAAACGACCGACGACGCAGAAAATTCACCGTGGCTATAAAGTATAAAGGAGATATTATGAAGGAATGGAGAATGGCAGATTTGTATTGTCCAAAGGCATATAGTGAGTGTGCGATATTAGAGTACCTCTACTTCCATTCTAAACTACGTGTGCTTGGGAATGACTTTTTAACCCAAATAGTTCTTAGCTCTTGCACGTCATACCTACTCCTTTCTCCTAGAAAATATGTTTTATAGGTACTCGTATGTATGTTTGTGAATGTCTTTAAATGGATGAAACCTTAGAAAATAGGGCATTGTGTCTTTCTATCTCTTTGATATATTTCTTTTTTGTCGCACTATCTAATAGCACAATGTGTTACTCTGTTTGACCTATATTTAAAGGTTTCAACAACTCGAAGAAAGTTCGTACTTCAGTGGTGCTTTAAATTTGATTTAAAGCTAGTTTCGAAATATTTCAGCAACTCTTAGATTTCTTAAATGCCATCGAACAATATGTGCACATAAATATTTAAGAGTACCTATAAATCATAAAACAATAGTTCTCACGACACGACTTGAAAGCGGGAGAGTTTTTATCTCAATATAAATGTATGCAAAATATTCAAATTGAATAACGTACAAATTCAGTTTTCAATCTCAGTAAAAGAAAACATTTCTCACGATATAATCAAGAATACTTTAGAGTTTAGAGGTAGTAACGGGTGCTTCACTTAGAGCAGTGTTTCCCAACGTCGTGGGGACCAAGCCCTATTGGGGGGCAGTTTGACTTTAAAAGGGGCAATTTTGAATTCTAATGAATTCAACCTTTTTAGATGTCAAAATTAAATGTGGAGGAAGGAGCAGAAAGATTTCATTTTCGCATTAATTTAATTTCGAAAAGAGTCCAAGCTCAATATTGACTTATTTTAATTTTGACTTGTGCCAAATTGTGTTTGTTTTTTTCGAACAAAAGAAAGAACGGGAGGGTTACATTTCGCACTCTGAAGTAAAATGGCTGTCGAAACTATTTCAAAAGATTTTTTAACATTTTAATGCTCTTAAGCAACAAATAGAATTACTACTTTCGAAAACGGGGTATTTTGTGCAATTATTGGGGGGGGGGCAAAGGCTTTTCAGGGGGATAGAAATAATAATTTCCTACGAAAACAAAAATGTCTTTAGTGTTTTAACAATTATTTAAGTTTAAGTAATAAAAAAAAAATAAATAAAATAAATTTGGTAGGGCAACAGCTCGAGGAGAACCAGTGCCTAGTGACTTACAACTCTCTACCATTCCTGTGTGCGTGTTGTTGGAAGGAATAGAGGGGACCTACAATTTTGTGCCGAGTCCGAATGGCTAGATGAGAAGCACTAATTCTTGGAGGATTTATCAGTTCCTCGCCGGAGACAGTACCTCGGGAAAAACATTTCTGTTTTTAAGAAATCATAGCCTGTATGTTTTTAGTTTTTTTCTATTTTTGGAGTGCTTGGTTTTAATGGGTTATTTCGTTCATCCGATAATTAGAAAATTTTAAATCTAAAAATAGAATGTTCTTTTTGGGGAGTTTAGAAAAAAGGTAGTACCTCGTAGCATAATGGTTAGTGCGTAGGACTGTCATGCCAAAGGTCTGGGTTCGATTCCCGGCCACTGCCACCTAAAAACAGAAATATTTTTTTCCGAGGTACTGCCTCTTGCGAGGGACTGACAAATCCTTCAAGAGTATACTTGTCATGAATAAGTGCTTCTCATCTAGCAGTTCGGACTCGGCAAAAAATTGTAGGTCCCCTCCATTCCTGCCAACAACACGCACACAGGTATGGTTGAGAGTTGTTAGTCACTAGACCCTGGTTCTCCATGAGCTGTTGCTCCACTAAATTTATTTATTTTTAGAAAAAAGGTAACATTTGTACTTTTGGTACTTTTTTATCAATCGGACCCTGAATTTTATAGATAAAAAAGATTAAGTCAGGAATATTAACATAATTCAATGAAAATTCAGCTTGACTTAAAAAAGCACCATTGACATCACCAATAGTGACATTTTAAATTCAATTATATAAATTTAAACTTGGTGTTGGGTCAAAAGTTGACATTTTTACTTGTTATATTTTGGATTTGGATCAAAAGGTAATAACTTGAAAATATTTAATTAAATATCAGCTCCCAAAACCCACAAAAAATGCAACAGATACAGTCTGCTTAAGTGACACACTCATAAGAAAAACTAAATTTCAAAAATTGGACAAGCAAACCCCAAAATATCACTTTATAGTAGAACGCATTAATTTTAACACACAATAGAAACAATTTATCGAAATCGTGAGCAATTTAAGCATGGTGTTTACTATTATTTTCGCATACAAAATATAAAAACCGTTTGAAATTAAGTTTCTAAAATAAATTAAGTATTTTTTAAAAATTAAAAAAAAAATAATTTTTTCAAAATATTGGAACTCTGTTTTATGTATTTTTAAAAATTTAAAATTTTGCTACTATGTTTTGTGTATATATAAATTTTGTGAAATTATCAAAATCAGTTACAATGTTCTTAACAAAAAAAAAAACCAAAAAACAAAAACGTGGTTCTTTTGAGGTACAGTTAGAAAATATTTTTCGAATGAAAAAAAATCTTAAATATGACTGTATGGGAAATAAAAATTTTAAATCGTTGGAGAGGCTTTTTTAAAAAATATATTTTTAATTAATTAAATTATAACAATATTTTTTAAGAAAATTTTTAGTATAAAACTTAAGTATTGATTTATGTGCATATAAAATAAAATTTTAAAAATTAGTAATCCATTATTGAGATATCGAATTTTCAATTTTTTTTTAGTATGGGTTTTTAACATTTGTATGGAAAGTACCGTGTTTTTTTCATTGTTTTACTAATGGAAAGCTATAATAACCCTGAGTAATATAGGCTAGAATTTATTTTGAAAGTAAATAATTTGAATCTCAATATTTGTATTTTTTGGATAATTGTGAGGGTTTTTGATTTTTATACTCGTAATTTATTGCAACTAAAATGTGAAGATTTTTTTTTAAATTCTTTTGGGGTTTGAAAGACTATTTTCAGGACTATTTCATTTTTCAAGGGAAGTGTTAAAATTTTGTAATTTCTCAGGGTGAAATAAGGTAAAGACAAATGGTAACACATTTAAAAAGCCTTTACTAAGAGGATGTACTTATGTGATGGGTTTAAGGCTAGACATGTTTCGAGACTAAGTTTCATATCTAGATGTAGGGTGAAGTGGGGTAAAAACAAAAATGTATCCGATTACAAACTGATATTTATAGGAACGGGTTAACTACTAAGCATTTGTCAAAACTAAGGTATATCATTAGGGTGAATGTGGGTAAGAACCGACTTAACATATTATGTGTTTGAAAAGTTATAATCATCTACGTATACACATACATGTTTAAAAGCTAGATATTCTTGAAGATTTATATATTATAAGGTAAAATGGGGTAACAAAAATACAGTATCTGATTTTAAAAACACTTTTTGTGCTTAAAAACGGAAACGGGTCCTTATTCTGTATTCCAAAATTCTGTATGACAAAAATTCTGAATAAGGATAAAAAATTCTGTTTGATCATAACTCTGTATTCCATTATTCTGCTTATCCATTATTCTGCATTCTAAAATTCTGTAATCCAGAATTCTGTATTTCAATTCAATTCTGTAAATCCAAATTTTTTTAAGTGCCAAAAATTTGTATTCTTTTGTAAATCTTAAATTCTGTTTTCTAAAATTTCAATAATTCGTCAATGCTAATTTAGATTTCCCTGTTTCCTCCCTAGAAATATTTCTTAGTTTCAGTTGTACAAACGTGGTTCAAATTTTGATTCGTCCGTCAAATTTTACTGAATTATTTCGGAGTAATAGCTAAGGTTCAACGATGCTTCAAGGTTTCAAGTATGTTTAGGTAACTAATGCCTGAACCATCGATTGTCAAAACTCAGTTAATTCTCCAATGTCGATGAGTTAAAATTGCTGAACCACGGATTAAATATTTGTACACTGGTCCTTGTAAGGTAATTGTGGGTAAATCAACATAATCGTCGCACTATTTTCATTATCAAAACAATTTTTCTTCTATCATTTACAGAATTTTGGAATACAGAATTATGAAATCCAGAATTTTGGAATACAGAATTTTAAATTTATAGAATTTTTAAATACATGATTTTGGAGAACAGAATTTTGTAATCCGAATTTTGACACATACAGAACTATAACCCGAACCCCTTGGAAACTTGTATTTAGAATAACGACTTTCTAAATAACTGGCTTGATATTATTAGCTGAATCAATTTAAACAAATATTTTTTTGTTTGAAAAGTTATACTTAGAGCTTGGCCTTAGGGCTGGATATTTTTTTAAGATTTAGCTTTATAGGGTGAAATTGGTAAAAAGAAAATTCGATTTTAGAAATTTCATTATCTTCTTCTGGTTATACTTACAGAAGGTGGCTTTACTGTTAAATAGTTTTTAAAATTGAGCTTCATTAACCATCATTTCCAAATGGAAATTTCATTTTCTCTCAAGCAGAAGCTTAAAGGCGAAAGACTTTATTAAGCATGGGACATTTAATATTTGTTTATAAATAAATTAATTTTGATTTAAAATACGAGTATGAATATTCTCTCTCTCTACACGGAAAGAATTCTTGGATCAGATCACGAAAAGTGAATCCCGATTTATACCTTGGCTCCAGATTTCGTAATTTACGACTTTTTGTTTGCAATTTGCAAAACTGAGCAAAATGAAGGCATTGATCATTGATACTCAAAAATCGTAAATCAACACTGTTAAGTATCAAACATTGCGAACAACAAATCGCAATTTGATCCAAATATTCATCAATCGCCAATTTGTAAATTTGCAAAAAGATTTGTGATCACCACTTTTATTTCATTATATTGCGACTTTGAAATATCAATCTTAACTCTACCCCATTCTGCAGGTATACAAGATTTAATTTAATTCATTTGATATAAATACTTTACGCTTGACTCTAGGGTAGTGAGTTCAAATCCAAGGAACTCACAACCCTCGAGTTGCGGAGCGAGCATGCAACCACTAGGCCAATGTGCATTACAGATCGTTTGTGTCACACATTTATCATTAGATACGAGTACATACCATGTTGTGGTGCTTTATCTCTTCAAAAAGTAAATTGCGATAAGAAAGAAGTGATCTAAGAATTTTTTGTTGGTGATTTGCAGTTATACTCATGGAGTTGCAAATTGCGACCAAAAAAAAAAAACGTAAATCTGTGATTGAGCAATGTAAATTACTAGATATATCGCAAATCAATATTTTTTTAAATAGTGTTTGTGAAATTATTCTTTTGGAGAGTAAATTACGCCAAAAAAGTTGTATTTTGCTATGAAAAGTACGAGCTTGAATCACGAATTCTAATTGCAAATCACGAAAACACAAATTTTGCAAATTGCTACGTTTTGAATGTTAAATTACCAGTTTTTGTATTAATTTTGGATCAAACTGCCTTGATTTACGGATAAAACTTGATTCGTAAATTGCGACTGCAAATTTTTCAATTGGTGATTTTTCAATTCTTTCCGTGTATCTATAAAATTTAAAACATCAAAAAACTACTTGAAATGCAAAATTGCGAAAAGATAAAATGAAACAGAAGAAAGGCTATTTTAAAAGTTGCGTTACATTAGGGAAACAAAATATAAAGCTGTGGTGGCATTTGGTTTATTTGGTAAAAAAAATATTAAAGAGAGAGGTATTTTCTTTGTTATGTTTATTTAATGCATGTAATGAAAACACCTAACTAATAATATTTACATACAGATTCATCACTAGCCAACCGATACTCAAAATATATGCAGCAGCCACTATACCATTGCATGATATTATAGAAAGGAACGGCACCCACATCATTAAAAAACAAAAATTACCTTCGGATTTTGCAAGCGTTTGACAGTAAGCATAGTGTCACCATAAAATCTCATTAATTCCTGATACTGATTACATCCGGGCTCATGAATATTTCCATAAAGCGCAAAGCTATAACTAGGATGCGTTGTGTTTTGTGTGGCAAATTTATACAACACTATTGTACACATGCAAGTGTACTGTGCGGCATGATAGAATGCCGCCGATATTCGTATAGAGAACAGGTAGGGTACGAGTACTAGAACAACAGACATTTAATGCAAAAACATCGTTATATGCTATTCCGGGCATAGTTGGATGATGTGTTAGTACCTTATACACGTTCCAGGTCAGGTGGAAAATATTTTGTCACACAAATAGTACATTTCATAGTCCCGCACCATTATAATAATATATGCCGTATACGAACCATCGACAATATCCCTTAGGTCGAGATTGATTCCGTCCGAAGCCAGGTTAGAGTCTGGGAGGAAATGTTGAATTTGATTAGAAATCTATAAAAAGGCGATAGAGAAGTGCAGATTGGGTAGAAATTAAAGTTTTAAGGCCCAGTTCCAACTTCAAATATCTATTTTTTAAATACTCAGTTTTTTTTTGTAAATTTATACATTTGACGACTGCGCAGATTCTGCTGAATTTTAGCTCCAAACACCAGAAAAATTGCCTAACATATTGTTTTTATGGAAAATATCTGTGAAACTGCGAAGTGTGATAATGCCTTCACTCTAAATGCAAATCTCAAAGCGTAAAAAATTAAAACAGATGTTTTCATATGATAATTCTTCGAGAATTGACCCCCAGTACACCTAAAATCTCATGACTAAAATAAGCTGTCACAAACTCACAAATTTAGCTCGAGAAGAATGTGACGAACAATTAGATATTTTATGCACTAAATTTTGAAAGATATCTACCTAAGCGAATTGTAAGAAACGAAAATTAAATTCTTTAGCTGCAGTCGAGTACCGCATTGGAAGGAGACTATGAAATTGTCAAAATATCTTCTATCTATGTATCTGCAAATCTTTAATTACAATTTGGAGGACACTGAAGTAAATCAAATTGTTGATTCGGTTGCTAGAATATTTCATGCAAACTATCGATACAATCTTTTTTGCACGAAACACAGTTTTTCCAGTTAAAGTTAAGCCTAGTGCGGGGATGGCGAACCTTTCTAGAGACTTGTGCCATTTTTAAAACTAAATAGGTACCTACAAATGCTTTTGGCGAGCCAACATGCAGTCTTGACCTAGTCTTGTAATGAGTACTAGAAAAATAAATTAACAGTGCGCAGCATATTCGCTCCGATTACAGAATCCGACGAATAGTCTGCGGTGAAAATCAGACTGGATTTTGACATTTTTAATATTTATAGCACAAATTTCAAAATTTAGTCAGACTCCCTCAGCAGCTCGGACGATTATTTTAAAACATATTTTTGAAACTTGCCAGTTTTCAGTTGCCATTTTAACTAAAGAAACAAATTTCAAACAGCAAGAAAAACACGAATTAAATACCAATGAAAGCACTATTTTAGTTGTTGTATACTTGATGTTAAGTAGTATCAGGGCTGTATTTCGTCTCTTTAAGAGGCCTCTACCCAAAATGTCGAACACAAATTCAAAAATCTCGCATTCGATATTCTTCACACATTTTTTGTTTTATTTCCAGCATAGAAAACGTATCCTCAAAAACAACCACCTTGTAGCAAATACATATGTGAACTTATAACTGCCAATAAAATAAAATAACGATTTTTTCGTTATTTTAATAGGGTTGCTTTTTGACATTTTTTTGTATTGAAACAATTTTAGAAAACATATTTGTCATTTGGACAAAGGTTATTTGTTCTTATAACACCCAAAAATACATTAGAAGTTTTTCTAGTTTTATTCATTAATAAAATAATGTGAATATAAAATGAGTTTTCCACTTCAGTTTCTCAGAACCCCTGTTGATCCTGAGCAGTTTTGGGAAATTTTTCGAAAGAGGTTACCGAATTATTAAAATAAAATACGAAAAAAAATTATAATTAAAAAAAGTAACTTGATGTTTTCTCGTTTAAATGTCATTCTATAAGAAATACATTAGTTTTTTGCAATACGTGTTGTATGGACTTCACAAGCGCTGATACCATTTTTTCTCAAAATTATCAAATTATGGGTGGACGCTTCTTAATCTAAATGTTAGCTAAATAGGTAGAGGAATCATCTGCCAAATGGTTTTCAACAGAGTCATACATGATATCAATTTCTTAAAATAACGACTCACGAATCACACCCAAAAGTAGACGGAAATATTTTCAAGATAACAAATTCCGACTTTTTCAAAAAAGTATAAGAAGAAAACAAAACTCGATGTAGGAGGATGATGAAACTTACCTCGTTTGTTACGCCCAATACTCTAAGGCCTCGGTTCCCAAACTGTGTTCCGCGGAACCATAGGGTTCCATGAGACAGTCTCTAGGATTTCGCGAAATTCTTAAAGAAAATGAAATAATTTTTATAAACAATTTCAAATAAAACTTTTAAGGAACGAACATAGTTATAATGTAAAATCATTCCACCATAGTTATGCCTTTGTTGAAAGATAACTGATTTGAAAAAAGTTCTTGATTAGGATGTGATTGTTTATTTCGTCAAAGGCGTCCTCTCCAGCCAGGATTATCCAAGAAAGTGTACAAAAAGTCAGTGGGAAGTCAGTACGAATCATTTCTACTTTACACTTAAATGGCTTTCTTGAGGCAAAACTGTAGCTATTAGGTTAGGTGAAATTCAAATGGATCAAAAATACAATAGTGACGGCTGTATCGCAGAATTAGCAATGAATCGGAAAATTAGCTTATTTGCAGAAAATGTTTGAAAATTCAACGAAACTGCTATGGTTTTGTAAGGAAAATCAACAAAAATCTGGCAGCTTTATAGAATCAATTTCTGATTAACTAGAAAGTTGTGAGAAAAGTTGAGTATTTCTCAATTTTATACAATTTTCCAAGGAAGCATGCTGGAGATCGAAGCTGATATATTGATATTCGCAATGATATCGCTGATCATTTGGTAAGCCTAGAATGATCATTGCTAGATGGCTTTCCATTTATAATGAAACCTTAGGTACTAAATTTATGGGAATACTAAACATTGATATTTCTTCTTCATCATACTCGTAGTACGAGTATGTTTTTGATAACTGCTAAATATACTAATTTAGCTCCATTTTATTGCAACGTATCGCTGGTGAAACGAGCTTGTACAAAAACTAAATAGATATGGAAGCTTCTCCAGGTATGTCAATACAACTTTCGGACATAGAACTCAACTTTAAAGCAAATATCAATCAAATTCATTTCTTGTACATACTTGCTCTGATGGCATTTCTCAAAAAAAAAAAAAACATAATTTTAAAATGTTTTGTCTTTGATTTTTTGTTATCGTTTAGTGCTGGGGTTCCGAAATATATTTGGGTCTTTTTTAAGGTTCCGCGCTATAAAAATGTTGGGAACCGCTGCTCTAAGGACTTGAACAAAAACGCAGCATTTCTTCGCCTACTTCGTTTTTTCGTCCAATTTTCTAGGGGTTGAAAAATACACACTTAACATGTAAATTGTTAAGCTTAAGAAAACATCACTTTACATGTAGAATTGTAAGGCTTCAACCTTTCCGAATTTCCTTAGATCTTGGGAATAACACAGTTAACAGACAAGTTTGCTAGCCCCATTCTCATTTATCGAATAATTCCAGAATGGATTTCTAGATTTTCTGTATATTTTCCTCAAATATCATTAATATAGCTTTAAATACATAATCATTTGCTGCAAACATTACCTCCCAGACTATAAATGATTTTATAAAATGGTAAGTAGAGGACAGTATCTAACTTAATCACATTTCTGAATTTGAATCCTAAGTCTAAACTAATCAGAAAGCGATTTGTGTACATTTACCGGTTCGATATTTATTGTTTGTTATTTATTGAAAATCTGTTATAGGGTTTAGGGTTTCCATTCAATTCTATGTTTCTTTTTTCTCTATTTGCAACCCTCTTGATGATGGCTTTATGCAATTGTTTTTGGCCTTTTCTAGGCTTATTTTATAAAATCATACTTCTCGCATGAGTACACATTGGGAAAGTCAATTGCAAAATGAGCTAACGGTTCTAATTAGAGAGAATTCATCGCGTGGAAATTATTAGTTTGTTTAACTGACAGGATACACAACAGGATCAGTATAGAAGTCGGAAAAATTGAAAACTTATGTGGTAATTAGTTTCAATTGTTTGGGAATACATACATATACACCTATTATTACACCAGAGGGAGCTAGTTTGCGATTGCAATCGTAAATGGAAATCGATGATTTGTCTGTCAGCATAATATCCTGGAATAAATTCTTAATTTATAGAACGATTTTTGTTGAATTTTAACTAAAATTAGGGTAATGCTGTTAGGTATAGTGATGAGATGTGGTCCTTGATATTATCACAACTAGCAACATGCAGTTAAGCAAAAATATAGATGGGTTTTGAATGAAACTTAATACGAAGGCTATGGGTTTTTGTACCACTTTTCTGTATTAAATGGAAAATTTCGCTTTCGACTCTTACACATAATATAAATTAAGGATTCTCAAAAAATAGGTAAGGATCTTTTCAAATATTTAGAACGAATATTATTCCTAATTATCTGGGATTTAACATTTTTGAGGATTATTCCTGAGTTTGCTTGTGGACTTTATGGACTTTTTAAGCCTCTAAGGTTTTGACTAGATATCTTGTTTTTGAACTGTAAAGTTAGATTTAATTCTGTTTGGAGTGTGTGGGTCCTATACTGGCAATTAACCTTAATCTACCCGTGAAACCACTAAAATTAGGAAATTGTTTTTAGAATCATCAGTTTGGATAAGAAAATAAAGTAGGGTCTTCTTCGCTTTGGATCATATGTTTACATCGAATGAAAAAATATTCTAAAATAGAAATATCACACCAATTATTTACGGGAGAAAACCAAAATCCAAACCAAAAGTAAAATATTTCAGATGATTCCTGAGTGTAGGTACTCGCACTCAATGTCTAATAAATTTTTCACCTTTTTGCAATCTCTGTTGAATATTCGAAGACTTTCTACAACATTAAAAAATATACAAAAAATTAAGTGGCTACACGAAAGTCCATTCGATTCCCACAAGCTCTTTCGCCTTAAACCACATTCACACTCCAAAACAAAGTCTCATTCAACAAACCCCAGGATCAAAAAATATAGGTAGGTAAGTCTGTAACTATAGACCATTGAATTTTTTTTTTGATAAAAATCAATTTCAATTTTAATTCTTTCGACATGACAATCATAAAATATCCTGTTTTCTTTGCTTATGTTTGTCCATGTGAGTTTGGGTAGAGCTTTTGTTGGTTTTATAATATTTTTTTATTTTATTTCATTTCTTTTTTACTTTATACCTTTTTTTGTTAAATGAACGGAAATTTGATTTCGTTTTTTTTTTATGATTTCCAATAAAGTTATGTTGACTTTGTTCAGAGCCTTTTTATTTTATTTTGTTTCGCGGCAAAAAATATATGCACAAAAAAGGAGTGAGTGATGTGACGATAATTGTTTGTAGGGTGAGAAAAGAGAACAAAAAAAAAAAACGATAATAAAAATAAAAACAAAATCATTTTTATCTCGACAAAGAAGACTTTATCACGAAAATTATGACAGGATGTGTTAAGAGTTGGGAAAATAAAATAAAAAAAATATAAAATAAAATCCAGCATAGTGCTGATTGGCAGTTCCTTTTGAAAAGAGACAAATTAGGATTTTTTTTTAAATGGAAGTTTTTAAAGAGGCTTGGCTTATTTTGCAAAAAGTTTTCAAGTGATTTTATATTGACTTCGAATTTGAACAGCAAAATAAATTTTAATTCTCTATTTAAAATCAGGTAGGTACACACAAAAGTATTGTCGATTTTTAATGAGATTAAATTGTTTAAAACTTTTTATTTACCTACTGAATTATCTCCTGAAAGGTTGAGGTTTTTTGTTTACTGAACTATCTCCTGAAAGGTTAAGGTTTTTGTGAATCGAATGTAAGGCTTGCGACTGAAATTTCGTGACGCAACATACAAAAATTGGCTAAAACTGGTCTAAAAATGCATTTTTTTGCTCATCACTCGAAAAATATTGTTTTTTTTTTTTACAAATAACATCGAGGAATAATTGAAAGTAAATACAATTTCAAACAAATTGTGGTTCATCGTTTTTTCTGCAACAATGAATTCCTATTTCTCCTTAAGAAATCCTCATTTGAAACTATGATATACATATTTCCAAACTATGTAGTTTAAAGACAGAAGTGCATTCAAGTTAAAACCAACATAGTGGCCTCGATTAAATGAGATTGTTTAAAATAAACTACTAAGAAGATTAAAATTAACTAAGGACTTTGTTAAACCTATTAACTGAAAAACTTGTTTAAGATTTGCACTTTATGAGATTGTTTATTTTAAACAAATAATTTGTTTAATCTTAATAATTAAAATTAAATAAATTAAGTAATAATTGGACACACAATCACAACTGGAGCCTATAACACAATATATAAAGTGCTTGTTGAACAAGTTAAATTCAACAACTTTTTAAAATTTGTGTAACACGAAACAACTAGGTAGTCTAGGAGAACTGTAACAATTATTTTGCCTTCTTCCAACAAGTGGGAAATTTCACAATTTCACCGTTTCTGTAACTGGAAACAACAAGAGCTTAAAAAAAGAGAATAAGCTTGCTGAATAGCTAATAAAATTCAACCGACGTTTGCGTACTTTTTCGAAGTCAACAAGCTGGAAATAAACACTTGCACTAGTGTTTATCAAGTGACAACATCGGAAATATAATTGATAATTCATTAATTAATTTTTTGTTCTGAATCGGACAGTAATAATGAGGTCCAAAAACAGACAAAAGTGTTCAAAAATGAAGTAACTTTAAAGTTGTTGATTATCTCACCAAAAGTCTATCCCACAAATTACGTTCCCCCACTAATAAAAGCAAAGCACAATGTGTAAGGCAGAACATATTGATAGTTATGCATTGGTTTGGAACTGGATCTCAATAACCTGTTATAGATGACGTCCATGGTGTTTATAAAATGACAGTGTGTCGATGTGTAAGAGAAGTCACATTTGCAATAAATGAAATTTAGAAATTGGTAAGCATTCGCTTATCTGTATGGCTGTATGTGCGCCTGACCTTAGATTTTACTATGCAAGTGCTAACTGGGACGGCAGTTCGCATAATGCGAAATTGTACGCTTTATCAAAAAATGGAAAATGGATGGAGGCCCTTTTCCAATGCCATAATCTTAGGTGACAGTGCTTACCCCTTAAAAACATGGCTAATGACACCATCAACATCAAATAATAATACAATATCTCTTTCCCGTTATAACAGATTTAACAAATTTACTGCAAATGTATTTAAATGCTGTGTAACTCTATGCAACATGTCTAATAGTTATGTGATCGACACTAATACCTTAGAGGAAGAAGATGATCAAAAACAAGAGTAAATATACAACGATGCCAATATTTTGTTCCCATCACCATCCCAAGATGCACAGATAAGACAACAGCAGCTTTTGAATTTTTTGAGAATCAGCAATAAAAAGTATTGACATAACAGCTACCAATTTTGTTATAAAAAAGAAATATTGATTCAATTAATTTTGTTATTTACATATATGTTTTTAAAGAAATGAAATTTAAATTTCAATTAAAATAAACATGATCTTCAACAATGTCCAAACGATAAAACACTCTCACGATCTTCATTATCGTTGTCTGTGTCTAATTCACTTGATACACCATGTTGGGCAGCACTACGTTCAGCTTCACCATCCACCAAACTTTTCGTAAAAGTTGAGGGAGTACAATCCAATTTTATTTCTAGGCAAGCAATTTTAAGCCTTGTTTTATAATTTATCATTATAATTAAAACTCCCAGAAAATTCATTATTGTATCATTTGTTGCATTCACTTTCCAGACAGGCTTAGGATCTAACGCCCCGTAGTTTTCTCCAAATTGGCTTTCTTGAAATTTGGTACACTTTGATTTTTGGTAATTCTGCATACACTTCATTTTCCATTTTTTTATTTAAAACAACGGTACCTGCTATACAATTTATTTTAGCAATCTTACAAATGTTATTTTTTTCACGTACGGCAACTTTTCTAAAAAAAAATTCAATAAATTTTGTTTAAGTAACTTTGGATGGGAAACCATTTTTCAAAAAATGTTTTTTACGGTACTTTCCGACTTCAAATTTTTTTTCATACATAAGCTTCTAGGCAATATTAATAGATTTTATCACCAAAAGAATATTTTTTGGATTTTCAAAAAGTTTTCTTTTTTTAAATCAATTAAAGGGTTTTTCAAACGGGACGCTACAAAAGTAGAGCGACAGGGACAGCAAACGACGCCATATTTTTTGCCGCTCTTTTGATATTTCTCTTCAGTAAGGTTTGCCATTTCATGATGGAAAATTATACGAGCCAATAACGAGTCGAAATTATTAAAATTTACTACCGAAATTCGGAGTCAGTGGCCTCAACGTTAAGAGCGCTACGTCCAATTTATGGTCGTCATAATCGTCCTAGCAGATCAACAATTGATTCGAATCCAAAGGCACAGTACAAAATATTTCCGTGCCAGTGAGATAAAGAAGTACACGTAGTGTCGAGAAAATTGCTGCCGCTGAGGCTTCAGTTGCAGAAAGCCCAAATGTGTCTCTCAAACGTCGTTCTCAAGTGTTGAGTATCTCTGTGACGTCGTTGTGTCGAATTTTGCGAAAATGTCTTGGCCTACATCCTCACAAAATTAAATTGACGCAAAAACTGAAGTCACTTGACCACCAGAAGCGTCGTATGCTCGTGAATTGGGCTAAGCAACAACTTGAAAATGATTCGGATTTTCATCGAAAAATCATCTTCAGCGATGAGGCTCATTTCTGGCTTCGTCAATAAACAAAATATGCGGCATTGGTCAGGCAGCAATCCACACGTACTCCATGAGTCATCCCGAAAAATTACGGTTTGTGTGGTTTATGGGCCTGCGGCGGCATTGGGCCGTACTTCTTCCGAGATGATCAAGACCGGCACGTTACTGTGAATGGGGATCGCTACCGTTCAATGATAACCGAATATTTTTGGCCGCAATTGGATGATATGGACTTGGAGGACATGTGGTTCCAACAGGACGGCGCAACAAGCCACACAGTGAATGTCACAATCAATTTATTGGAACCAAGTTAGACTATTTCCTGTGGGGCTACGTCAAGTCTATGGTCTATGCCAACAAGCCAGCGACGATTGATGAACTTCGTACGAATATCGAACGTGAAATTGCAGCAGTATCGACCGATTTATGCTAGAAAACCGTCAAAAATTGGGTTCAGCGTCTGGACTTCTGCAAGCGTGCCCGTGGTGGCCATGCAAAAGAAATCGAGTTCCATACATAATGGCATCGAACGTACTTTCACAGGAATAAAGAATTTCAATGATATCCAAAACCGTTTTTGTTTTATTTAAAAAAACTTTTGTAGCGCTCTTATTGAACAACCCGATATTTTTGAAAATACATGGTTGATTTTTATAAAACTTGGTATTTAAGTGCATTTATACATTCTTTAAAGTTTTATTAAAAAAAAATTACTTTTATGGTACCTTTCAACAAATGTTAAAAACGCGTCAAGGAAAATATTTCTTTCTTAAAAACGGTTTCTACGATTTTTGTTAAAGTTGTATTGTATGCTAAAATTAATGTAATATACAATAAAAAACTAGGAACATTTAATTGACCAACAGTAACTATTAATAAGAGTTACTCTTTTTTTATTTTAAACTTTCTCACTATCGGCTGAATAGACTTTATTTAATTTTTTGTATATACAAAATTTAAATAAGATTTAAAAATATTGCACATCAAAATTTTCAAAAAAAGCTTCAAACACTTTTTTCTGAAAATTCGATATCTCAAAAACAAGTGGACAATTTGTTTGGAAATTTTATTTTTATATTATTGCACATAAATAATTACTTATGATTTGCATACCACACTATTTCTTGTTTTTTTTTTTAGAATTTGATACACAGTGGCTCACAGTGAAAATGGCTCTTCCTCAACCGAATTCTATTCCTTTGAAAAACTTTAGGAAATCAAGTAAAATAAAAAAGAAAATTATATCTGAAAACCTGTTATATTTTTGTTTTAAAAATATCAAACATTTTAAGCAAATAATAAAATGAAGTAGTAATTTTATTTCACATTAAAAATGGCTAAGTAACATTTTAATTGTAAAAAAAATTTTATTTTGTGGAGAATCTTTTTTGTTGTTTAACTGAATTAAGACGATTCGGGACTGCATCAAGAAAGCTTTTGGTGAAATTTGGGCTTATTTTATTTCACTCCTCCAATTGCCTTAATAGAGATCCAAGTATTCCAATTTTAAGCATTTCAACACTATTTTCAAAATTGATTTTCGAAATATGTACCTTAATGTTAATATCTGCTCATAATTCCTTAAAGAAATTGTACCAACCAACCCTAGGTGACTTACATTTTGTCATCTTACATGTTTTTTAATTATTTATGAGCAGATATCAATGTTTAGACATTTCGAAAATCAATTTTGAAAATAGTACTGAAATGCTTGATATTGGAATACTGCTCTGAAAAATTTTTCTCTCATAATTTCCATGTATTTACAGATAACTTTCTCAAACCCTCAGCGTCTTGAACATAAGAGCAAAATCGTGTGACCCAGATGTGTTTTTTTTTTAAATATGATGTTTTGACCATCCCCTCAAATATATTTTGTTTTTATTCTTTTCGACTTCGTGCTCTTGAATGAAGAAAATATTCTCAATTAAAATTTTCATAAGATATTGAGCTCCTTTAAAATAAAAAACATAAATTTTTTTGCCAAAATTCCCTCCGCACTGCTTTTAACACACAAAAATCCATTTAGGAAAAAAGGATAAAATACATAGATTAAAAAAAACGGGAATAAGTCGCATTTGCGAGTATTATTTTTACTCTGGACATATCCGGCATTATGATGGACAGCACAAATACCCTTTGATTATCAAATATATGTAAAATGTCAATGCATCTTGTCATTTTGAAATTTATTCCAGTATCGGTATCGAATACATTTGTACACAAAAAAAAATATAAAAAACAAGCACCTATCTTATCTGTCCTATAATTCACAAACTCAAAAAAAGGGAACCACCTTTCATTCAGGTGCGACACACAGAACACACACAGCTTGCCAGCAAAAAATCATTCCCAACACACACAATTCCTACTAAAAAAAAGCCCATCATTGTCACGTTATCTTAATTAATGCCATTGTACATTCCTACCCTTTTCCGCCTTCAAGCACCCCACCACCACCACTGTGTACACTAATTCCAGAAAGAAATCTCTCCAAACAATGATTGTTCAACTCGAAATCTCGTCTCGAAATGTCCTATTAGCAATATAAAAAAAAGTTACAAAAGTGATCCGGACAGAAAAAACTCATACCTGATTTTATAATCCTTTTTTGTTTTGTTTTGTGAATATTACTGTCCTCGATGTGCCACCCTTTCCTATCGGGAAAATGAAACTGTCGCGAGATATCCTGATCCTGAGGCTTGGAAAATATTCTGGCAAAAAGGGGCTCAACTCCTCCATTGAGTTGTCAAAAACACGAAAACCAATCGAAGGGTATTTTTTTTTGTTTCAACTGTTTTGCTGTGGAAAAAAATTTGCATTTTACAATTGCAATCAACAACAGGACAATATCGCCAGAGCTACTGACAAAACAAAAAAAAAAAAAACACAGACAAAAACTACCATACCTACTTCCAAAGGTTGGGGTTGAATTTTTTGTTTGTATCATTCTGTGCGCGAGGACTAGATAAACACGTCCTGAAATCTGTGTGGTTCAAAATGGTTTTATTATTATTTGAGCGTTAATTTTTTTTACATTCGGGTATTATAGGGTTTTTGGTCAAAATGAATAAGGTTTTTTGTGTCTTATATATTTTTAGTCACATCGACGCCGACTACGACGACACCAGGAAGAGCCATAGTCCCGTTGTGTAGGTATATGATTATGCAAGTAAAGGTGTGCCTCGCCGGCGAAAAATACAATGGATTTATATTTTTTTTTATTTTTTATTTGATTTCATAGACGAAAAAGGCTTTGTTTTGTAGAAATATTGAACTTTTGAATTCCGGCAGTTATTTTTTTCGGCCTGTGGGTGAGTTCGAAGTTACACAAAAATTCAGGTATTCCAATTAGGTGGTCAATATTGAAAAGTTGAAAACAATCGGAAGTTAAATATTGGAATGAGAATATATTTTTTCGTTGACAAAATTTCTTTTAGTTATATCGGTTATTTAGGGTGGTAAAATTTATGGCGCAGCAATAAGCCTTTGGATGGTAGGTATTTCGTTTGTTTCGCGAAAACTGACGAGTCAAATCGTTTACTTTTAGATCGTTTGCAAGAAAAAAAGATTATGGGATTTGACGGACTTCTATAGGGTTGATAAAACTTCCTGTTTGGCGAAATATTTCAATCAAAACTCTTCAAAGTTCTCTAAAATAATAATGGCTTAGCTCTTAACTCATAAATTTCCAGTGTGTCTTTATTTTTGTTTCATATTACTTTTTGCATTTTAAAAATTATGAACTTTAGCGGCGCAACAGCTCATGGAGAACCAGGGCCTAGTGACTTACAACTTTTAAACATTCCTGTGTGCGTGTTGTTTGCAGAAATGAAGGGGACCTACAATTTTTCACCGAGTCCGAACTGCTAGATGAAAAGCACTTTTTTATGACAAAAGTATATAGATACTCTAGGAGGATTTGTCGATTCTTCGCAAGAGGCAGTACCTCGGAAAAAATATTTCTTTTTGAGGTGATAGCGGCTGGGAATCGAACCCAGATCTTCGACATGGCAGTTCAACGCACTAACCATTTAGCCACGAGGTACTACTAAAATTATAGACTGAATGGTAGAACAGTTTGGTAAGTTCCTTGGAGTATGTCTGGGTGGATGAAAAATCAAGATATCTTTGACATGTTTTTATTTATTTTTTTAGAGTACCTAAGTCAAAATTTCATCATTTCACTATCAAACGATAGTGTAGAAGTTGAAAAAAGTCTATCGGTTAATGTATTTGAAGTTTGAACCTAAAAATAGTCTAATAGTGCATTAAAATTTCACCCGAAAGAACAGCCCAAGACACCTTATCATCGTTAAAATACAATGTCCCTGTTCGACGCTACCAGTGAAAATTGGAGTAGAAATTACACACAAAGCATACTGACCAACAGCCTTGACCCCATTACCGATCGGCAAGAAAACAAGATAATAATGATGGCATTAATCATAAAGAGTAGGTACTAATGTCTGTATCAGTGATCAGAGAACATGGAAAAATACCTCTCCTTGGAAATTTTGCGATTTTTTTAAAATTGTATGTTTATGAAATTTATTTCAAAAAACGGTTAAAAGACTTTTATAGGCCACATGAAATTTATTTTAAGATCTGGGTAAACACCTTTCAAAGTCTTTGAAAAATCTTTTGATGATGAGCCAGTTCCACCGCAGTCATGATCCAAATAAAATTTTGTGGTTTAAGCTGATTAAAAATTAGAAATCTATGGTAATCCACCTAGAAAGTTATTTATTCAATGTTCTGAAAATTTTTCTGTAGGGGTAATCTAGTTGAGAAAAGCTTGTACAAGACTCGTGAGTCCCTCGTGAAAACTTGTTGATTAAGTTTTGCTTTTCTTCCAATAAGGACTCTACCCAACATACAATGCTAGGAATATTTTTTTAGTTTGAATTGTTATTCATTTTCATTATTTCACAACCCTAAGCTGCAAATTAGCCTAGAGGTTAGCGTATTGGACGGGTAAACATAAAATGTCAGAGTTGAATCGGTTAAAAGTGCCCATAATGGACTCTTATCTCATTTAAGTGAGTTAAAAGTCAATAAATGCATGATGAACCAAAATGGAACCACCCAAGTGGACCAAAACCCAGAAGGAAGTGGAGGTTAAGTTCATAGTTTTTTTTTTTAAGAAAGTGATGGGTCAAAAATACGTACTGTAGTCAAAGAAACAATCAACTACAATATTCGAAGACAAAAATTTATGAATATCAATAAAAAAGAAATTAAACAACAAATGAATTTATTGTCATATGTTCAAAAACATTTGCAAAAAAAAATTGTGTACACATTCGTTAAGTCCTTTCTCAATGCCTGCTCAAAATCCAACGTGAACGAAGCTGACGAAATTTCAACAATTTGCTCTAATATTAATGTATTTAAAGCGTGAGTATTTGCTTTTTCAGACTTATGGCTCAAAAGAATAAAGAGGAAAGGATAAACCAATAGAAAAATAAGAGTTAAAAATTTTTTGATTTGGGTTTTTTTTTTATTCAACAAGGAAAATTTTTTACTAAAATAATTCTGAAACTTATTTTTTTGAAAATTTGATTTTAAAAGTTCGGTAAGATTTGTTTTAAAAATTTGAGCGAGTCAAAGTTTGGATATAAACGAAATTTTTATATTCAACCTTATTATGAGTTTCACATGGACAATTTTGCCCCCGAAACCGAAAACTTTTGCCTGAACTTTTCTTGGCCTAAAGTATAAAAAAAAAAACTTCCGCAAAGGCACGAGTCATTACCCTCTGTTCTTATTTCGTTTGGCGTCAAAAAATAAGTGAGAATTTAAGCTCTTATTTACGAATTATTACGAAAAGAGTACTCCCGAAAAAGGAGAATTTTTGTTTTTCGGTTGAAACTCACAATAGGCGAAAAGTGAAATGAATGTTGTTCACGTGAAACTCAAAATAAGGCTGATTTTTCGAAATGATTTATTTATGAAATTTGAATTTTTCAAAACTTTAAATTTCTCAAACAAATTTTCTAAAAAACATTAAAATTTTGTTTATCACAAAAGTCAATAAGAACATTTGTGATAAACGAAATTAAAAAATTCAAATCTCTCAAAAATCATTTTAAAAAAAATGAAATTTCGTTTATCATGAAAGATTGTGTTGTTCGTGTACTTCCCATAACTGCAAGTTTCTACGAATTTTATTTTTTTATATGAGCTTTGACAGAAATTTGGGATAAATTCGTAGTTTTGGGAGATATGCGAACAGACACACTATGTTTATCATAGAATTTTGTTTTTTTTTTTTTAATTTACAGGGTTATGAAATTATTATAAATAATAAAAATAAATATTCCATTTTATTTTTATTTAATATTTTTTTATTTTAGCCGCAGATATTTCGGCAGTTTTTGAAAATTTTTCAAAACAAAAAATATAAGCAAAAAAAAAACAAATATTAAAGCTTTACAACATTATTGAGTTTTGGCTCGTCTAAGTGGTCCAAAATTTCATAACCGATGGGCCAGGAGTACATAAAAATGTTTCTGGACTTTTGGCCACTTAAATGGGCTCATTGAGGACTTTAGGCCTATGCACCGGTGGAATCCCAATTAGAATAACTTCTTTTTTCAACGTTCTAGGCGGAAGGGTTAATAAATGGCAAGGACCTAGCAAGCTTCGATAGTATACTTAACCCTTGCTAGCCCCAAGTTAGTATCTATGAACACTCTCCAGCGCCCCATTGAAAATTTGACAGTTTGTCTTATAGAAAAGCTGGAGGAAGCTCTGTTGAGAAGCCAAAAGATGGAAAAAATACTTTCTGTGTATTAATTTTGAGGAAATTCTTTCTAAAGTTATTAAAAATTGCTATCCAAAAAAATTCATTTCGAAAATTCATCACACAGATAGACTTTTTTTTAATTTTAATTTTTAGGTTTTGTTCAGCAGCTACAGCTTCCATACCACAAAATCTCTAGTCTACTCATCGCAGCATTAAAAGACCACAATTCATGGTTGTTTTTGGGTAGTATATGCCTTAAATTTCTCAAAAGATGATTTTAGTTGCAGTCAATTAAACAATCTCTTTCCACTTAATAAATTTGCCAACCACTTTCTGTCTCGCTTTTTGTACTTTGTCTCTGTTTTTGTATCTCTTCAAATTTTGGACAGCAAAACTTCTCCAAAACCACAAAAACCTCATGCACATGATAATTGATAACTCTTGTGATAAAGGAGAAACCCACAAATCCACAGCAGCTGCAGCAGGACCATCAGCAGAGGAGTCTTCTCCAAAACAGCTTCTCAAGCATAAAATGATAGTTTGGAATCAATTGCCAGTGGAGACCATATCAACCGTTCCATGCAAAGAGATGGTTGAATGAATGTTCCATGTCGATTGTAGGCAAACACACATCAAGCCAATTGTTTCACATTTAATGTTGCTATACTCGAATGATGTTGTTGTGTGATAGTGTCAGTATAAGAACGATTGGATGCTTTAATCATCTACTCCTCCAAAACATCTGTTATCCCCCCAGATATACCTACACATAAAGCTACGCAGTTTGTGAAGGTATGTGTTGTGTAAGGATGCAGAGGCGAACTGTATATACGGTTGTTGGTACATACAACTTGGGTGTTCACATTAGTTAATTACGATGACATGGAGAATTAATTGCTTGACAGTTCTTCAAGATAAGGACGATGACATAGACATCGACGACGATGGACAACGAAGGACATCCAAGGATCAGACCTTCCTCCGTTCCATCGTTGTCGTCATCATCACCATCATCATCAAGCGCCTTTGTGATGGATGACAAAAAGAATGACACTAGAATGAAGAAAGATTAGGTGCCTAACATCACCAGCAGCACATTCCACTCCAATCCAGCTTCCATAACTTATATCTTCATTTACTTTTTTTACAACAAAACATGACATCTATGATATTAGCGCCATTGATCCTTGAAATAAATGATGAAGACAATTATTATCGAGAAAAAGAGATTTCTACTCCTTCGTTGTTCGTTATTACTCATTTCTCATTCCCTACCCGTACCCAATCAAACTCCAACTTATAGCAGGAGGGAGAAAATCCCTTTTAATAGGATTCCTTATTCTACACTGCGCCTTATTTGATTAGCTATTTGTGTCAGGAGCGTAGATTCAACCTCGTCGTATTCGTCTATACAACTGATGTAATTGAAATTGAATCTTCTTTCTAGCATAGCCCCACTGTCTTCACAAAGGACTTCGAGTACGGTAGGACGACGACGACGACGACGACGGCGACAACATACACACAGAACAATGAAAGAACACAATGAAACAGAAAAACGAAGAAGAAGAACAACAACAACAAAATCTGAATTCCTTCTCGTTTATTAACGATTTTGAAACAATGAGAGATAAATATCCTTGAAATCCTTACAAAAGATATTTATCAGCATCAATATGTGTGTTTGTGGTGGTGTGGGTGTAGGTATGGGGTATGTTGATGTTGTAGGATGCTTGTTAAATCTATCAATCGTCAGCGTCACCAAAATAATTGAATTCCTTATTCGTGATTTGTTGTATCCTCTGTGTGTGTGTGATGCCAGTATGCGAGGTGCGAGGCATTGCAGCACAGAGTTGGAATTTTAATTTGTCTGCTACAACAGCAGCCAAACTTCCTTTTAGCTGCTTCTCCCCTGATGCTGCGCTACTAGGTGAATTAGCATTTTATTTGAAGATTCCCATCCTCCATCCAGGCTGCTGCAAGATAGACCCCAAAGTTGGGACTATGGGGAGGAAATAACTTTAATTTAAAGACAAAGAAAAGATTAAAGACCTTTTAAGAAATAAGGCTATAGATAGGATGTAAAATCAGAAACGTGGGCGACATACTGATCATCGAATCGGCTGAAATTCTTAAAGCGACAAAAAAAATAGGAGTTTTGAATTAAAATTGGAAAATTGCTCGCCTGATATCCAATTTGTTTAGCTTGCTTGTATTTTTTTTTGTTCTTATTTGTTCTGACTAATGTTCGGGAGGGGGTGAGAAAATTCTTAGAATTGCTCATGCCCCATGCCAATGAGTCCTTTTCAATTTTCGCCAACTTTAATTTGATATTTTTTGTCTAAACGAGCCCACCATTTCGATGGGAGATAATATAAAAAAGAAATCAATACAATACGCGTAGATAAAAACGGACATAAATTGCCAAAGTGAAAGTTGAACCAATAGAGACAACGACCATCGGAATAAATAAATCGCAGTTTGACAGAAACAGGACACTCCCAGCAGCGAGGAGGATTTCCAGAGAATAATTTTTATTAAATTTATGGTAATTGTCGAGGAACATAAATTTAATGCTTATTTATATAAGTAAAGTCCTATTACTTTCATTTCTCTGGGGGAGTGTAAGGAGAGGTGAGGGTTTTAGTTGAAACAAATTGTCAGAACAAATGGGTATAGTGTTTTGAGATTGGTTTTGGCGGCAATAGGGGCGTTTTAAGACAGTTGATTTTAGTTGTCGATTTTAACGCCTCAATTTGTCAGCTTTCATGGGTATTTACAAAAGACGCACAGTGATAAGAGCTTCGAAATGGGAAAATCGTGTAAATTTTTAAATTGATATTTATTCTTATTGTTACCACAAATAAATTGAACTAATGTTACTTGAGTTATTTAATATTTTCACTAATGGGTTCATAATGTGCAAAGATACTTTTGAAAAAAAGCTTAAATACAAATATATTTGTTCAAGTAAATCACAAATTAAGGGTGATCCTATTAGTGCTTGCTGACTGGATTTAAAAAAAAAAACATTATCATAAACCTTTGAACTTTTCATGCAAAACATAAATCTTTGCACGCGATGTGTGTAAGTTTTCAATATAGGTAAACGTCTCAATTTCATGAAAGAAATTCTTCTATCATGCTCGTATATAGCACTCAACGATGGCTTTAGGCTGCAGCGAATTGTTAAATCCGGGTACTCCGCCAGCACATCATACTCTCAACAGCAATATTTTCCAATGAACAAGTGCCACTATATGGTGCACGAGACTTACCCTATTTCCAATACTACTAGTTTCTTATTAAAAAAGGTTTACTACGGCCCGAATTGGTTGCAGGGGCAGGCGATTAAAGGAATTCAAATCTTCCCATTAACTTCGAAATACCTGTTTTTTAAGGAATTTTTATGTCTGAATAACAATTGAAACGCGTTGAAGAGTGGTTAATAAATTTATTTCATAAATTAGGAGATTTGAACAACAATTAAAGTTCAAAATAAAATTAAATAAAATGCACAACTGAGTCCCACGTACATACTTGCTCTTATGCTCAAGACACTTAGGGCTTAAATAAAGACATGGAACTTATGAGATGAAAAATATTTAAAAGCATGAAATACTATATTTCAATTAGCTAAAATAACTTCTTTGAGAATCTTAAATGAATAAAAATGATATCTTTATTCTGATTAACTATGATTGTATCGAAAACAAATATTTAAAACCGTTTGAACGGTTTTCTTAAAAAATATTTTTATTATATCGTCTCCTGATTGCAAGAACTAGGTAACTCAAATTAAAATTTGTACAATATCTCGGCAAAAACGGTATTATTTTGTGCAATTTTCAAGACTTATCGTTCAGTTTTTTTTTTTTTTAAAGATATTTATGAAGTGTAAGAAACATTAAAATTAAACTTTCACTCGTTCTCTGGTAGCTAGGTATCTGTGAGTCTTGCTATCTCCAAAATTTTTAAAACGGGTTACCTAATTCTTGCAATCAGGCGACGATATATCAAATTCCTTAAACATTTTTAAGGAAAATTTTTGGTAGGCAAATCGTAAGTATTTATTTATGTGCATATAAAAATTAAATTTCAAAAATAATTGTCAACGTGATTTTTAAAAATTCAAATAATTTTTTTTGAAAATTTTGATATGCAATATTTTTTAATTTTATTTGAAATTAGTATATAAAAAAGTTAATCTCTATCCATTTAGCCGATCATTAGAAAATTCAAAATAAAAAAACGTTCTACGAGAAGTACTATTAATAGTTACTATTTGTAAATTTTTATAATTTTTTTAAGCATATCGCACTAATTTCAACATGCAAAAAAAAGTTTTATAAAAATCGTTGAAGCCATTTTTAAGAAAAAAATATTTTCCTTAACGGTTTTTTAACAATTTAATCGGAGGTACTGTTATTTTTTCATAAAAGTATAAAAATTTTCTTAAGATATGTACTTTATAAAGTATAAAACCCTTAAATACTGAATTTTATAAAAAATGACCATTTACCTAGTCTTCATAATATTTTATTTTCAAAAAAAATTTGAAAATTTTTTTAAAAATCAAAAAAAAAATTTGCAAAATTTTGGTAAAAAACTATTAACATTGCTTAGAAGCTTCTATATAAAAAATTATTGACATCAAAATACCCGTTTTGAGATAAATCGAAAATAAAAAATGGCTCTTTGATAGAGGTAGCCATTTTTTGAAAAATGGGTTTCTATCCAAAGGTTGCTTCTACCAAAAGAAATTTATTGATTTTGGTAAAGAAAAGTTGTGGGGCCGTTTTTGAGAAAAATAAGATTTTGTACAATTGCTAATTAAAAATTATGGTAGGCACCGTTATTTTAAGTTCTAAGAAAAATGACAAAAACTTTTGGGCAGAATCACCAAAAGCTACTTTTTATCAAGTTTTAAGAAATTGATCCAGTTGTTAAGGCTGTAGCCGGACAGAAAGACAGGCAGACAGACAGAATTTTGCATGAATCCAAAACTTACCTTATCCCAAGTAAGAAATCAAAATAAATTAATTCATTAATTTAAGTAGTAACTAGAAACTTTCAATGAAATGGGAGTTATTTTTGAGTAAAGTTTATATTTTTGTATTCAATGAGTGCTTAATGTTAACAGTGTGGAATACATATATCAGCTGTCAGGTTCTGAAAATGACAATAAGTTCGATAAATTTTAAAGACAATATATTAAGCTTAAAGCATAATGTAGACATTTGTATGTTAATGCTGAAAGATGTTTAGAAACCATTCATTATGTCGCATCACCGAGAAAAAAACAGTTCCAGGCCATCAGGCAGGACAGTTGAATTTGTTTCTGTCATCCGGGACGTTCCGTGTAAAATAAGCGGCGCTGCACATGAAACCAGTGTCATTATTGCCAGATGTCAACAGTGTTGTCAATGCAGAGAGCACACAGGATTGCTCTGCATTAGTTTAATTTTATGCAGAAAATACAAAATTGAAATCGGAATTCCACTATTTTTGTGCTCATTCAAGGCTAAAATATGAAAATTCAAGCTTTAATAAGGAAATTGGATCTGGTTCGTACTGCACCTGTCTGTTTTTTAATTTCAAATCAACTCAGGTCTATCCAAATTTGTCAAAAAAAAATGTTTCAAACTAAGAAAAAGACACCGTTAGGTAGGTATGTCTTTAAAAAAGCGCTAGTATGGAAAAAGTGTCAATAATTCAAGTTATAAGTTCAACTTTTCAAAATTTGTCCATATTCAAAAGTATCAGTAGTGTTTTAAAGACAATACTGTTACCTAAAAAGTCAGCATACATTATTTTTTGTCAACTTTCGTCAAAAACTCAACTCGCAACTCGATTTTTTTATAATTTTGACAAATATTTAGGATTCTACAATCAAATTCCATTTTTATGGAGATATTTAACATTTAAAAAAAAAAAGTTATATGTGAATCCCCCGTTAGGCATCAGGTATACCTGCATTTAATTCTCCTTTCAAATGTCAATGCCAATTAAAACTAAATATACAAACTTATTGACTGCTCAAAGTCGATTCAGTAAAATATAATCCATTAATAATTAAAATACAAGAAAAACATGTAGGTACACCCATTTCATAATCAAGAGTGTTTTCTGGTTTATTTGAATAAATAATGAATGCGCTATCGACCAAAACCATCATTTCGAAAAAAAACCTGATGCCCTTGAATCATCCATATCCATTAAGGAGTGTTAATTCGGTCACTGCCCTTTTCCTTATAATTTTAAATCAATGTTAAAACAGATCACAACAAATTAACTCAAAACCTCCATTTAGATGTCAACACTAATCTCAATTTTCAAATCAGAGTGACCTTTTTCAACCATTTCCTTTCAGATGATGTTTAAATATTTCAATATATTTGATAAACCTTCTTTCCATGTCCATGAACTGGAACTCCTACTCAAGGCAACAACCAACATCCGCAGCAAGGAAAAACAAGGATAAAGAAAAAAAAAATAACATTTCGCGAGAGATTTTCGTATCTCTGATGGCACGCAGGGGAAAGGACAACATGACCGGCCAACATCATTAGGTAGTCCCTAAGCAAGCCAATATCCTGTCGTGCCACAGCAATATTGTAGCCAAGATGCCGTTAACGCCTCCCTGATCCATTTCTAATCAATTTTGCTGATTAATGCATAAATAAATATTTCTCTTTCTCGGATGCCGCTAGGACTTAGTCGAGTTCTGTGAAAGCCTCTCTAGACTATACATATCTACGAAATAATATAGCATCATCATTATCAAGGATAATAACAATACCCACAGGACAAGTTTGATGGGAAAGAAGGATGTGCAAGAAAAACGGAAATATTTCCCTAAAGGAACAAATCAAATTATCACATCGAGCTTTGTTTTATCTCGTGTCTCCCTCTCTCTTCACATTTCGACTCTTTGCCTCGTTACATCAATCAATTAATTTTATATTCAGATTTGGATCTGAACTCTAAAAGGCGAAAAGTCTTTAAACAACATATCCCTGGCTGAAACCAGAGTGATGGTGGTAGGTGACAGATGTTTTTCGTGGCTCCTAACGGGCAAAAATTAGTAGTTTTTTTTCAGTTTTTTTGTTGGTTTGTGGTTTTTATGTTCCCCTATGTTTTTTGTGAGACTTAATTGAGTTGTTAGATTTTCAATTTACTGCCCATATCTATTAGCTTTTTTCTATTATTGGTCAGTTGTAAATTAAGATTTTTGGTCCTATGTTAAATTACCTAAATACTCATAAGAGGAAATAGAAAGCAAGTGGATTCAGTGTATTTTAATTTAAATTATTGAAAAATACTTTTTCTTTTTTAAGCGTTTATATGAGTAGGTAAAAACTTTTCTAGAATCATGGAATATAATATCTTCCTAATGGCCGCCTTGGCTCAGGTTAAAAATGTAGATTCTCTAACTGAAATTAACCATCTCGTTTTTGCAAACTTGTGGATGGATTTCTGGATGCTTTCCTTATGCCTTGTTCAGTTAAATTAGCTTTTTATGAGAATCTATTTGAAACTATGTATATAGGAATGGACATTTGGCTTTCCACAAAGCTACCACACAATATTGTAAGTGTTGCCGTTGTTTTCTGCAGCATTTTTGGCTACGTTGAATATGTGTTCATTCCACAGAAGGTGATCTGTGATTTACATTAGAGTGGTCCTTATATTGGGTTTTTTTTTTTTAATTCTGTGACGGATAAGCATCAAATGGTTCTACATAAAAAAAACGATTTTTTCAGATTTTAATTTCACCCCCTTGATCACCCTATTTTCACTTTAAGGTACTAACTATGGGGTTAGGGTGATTCATATAAAACGCGAAAAAACAATCTGAGAGTATAGTTTAGATTTTGACTCGAAAAAAATAGTATTAGAGGCGGGGTCTACTTTCTCCCGTTTAGGAGGAGGGAATTTTCTCAAAATTCGAATCAAAACAGAAAAAAATCATTTAAAAAAAAAAAAAACGGGAACACTTACAATGCCACGCCTTTCTGTTTTTGGCTAAATTTCTAGAAAATTACAGCTCTCGCCTGACCGGGGGTAAATAGACCGCCCCTTCGATACAATTTTTTTCTCGTCTGAATCTAATCTATACAATCTGATTTTTCTTTCGCGTTTTATAAGAATAATCCTTTACGCATAATTAGTACCTTAAAGTGAAAATAGGGAGACCAGAAGGGTGAAATAAAAATTTGAAAAAATTAGGGAAATTGTTTTTCAATGTTTTGAATCGAATGGGGGCTATCCAAGACTACGTCCAAGGACCACCCTAATATTCGGTACAAGTCCTAACGACAGCAGACAGCATTGGGTTCTTAAAGCATTAATTTCTACGCGGTTTTTAGTTCCTCACTGGACAATGCTGTCAAGATCAAAATTTCATGAGCTTATCAAACGATGCCGTTCAAGTTACACATTCGAAGTGTAGGGATGAGTATCTGGAAAGGAATATGAAAAGCTGGGGGTGCTTTCATCAGAAAAACAATTTAATGGATTAGAAGTTTCAGATATGAGATCATTTATAAAAATGAGAAAGAGAGGAGGAGACAACACGGAGCCTTGGGGCATGCAAGCATTTATTTTATGAACATCAGACATGAATACGTCCAATACAACTTCTAATGATCGGTCCGAAAGGTAATTTCTGTTCCAACGAAGAAGAGATTCATCGATACCAAATGCACGCATTTTCGATAAGAGAGCTTGATGCCGAACTCTATCTAACTCCAAAAACGATGTAATGATTGGTTCCACTGTTTCCATCGGATCACCAGTGGACCTATTGCTACGAAAGCCATACTGCCGGTCATTAAGAAGCTTTCTGTTCTTCAAGATTTTTCTTGAGCTGATAATTAATCAGCGTTTCCATGACCTTGGAAAGAAGGGACGTAAGTGCAATTGCTCGATAGTTGGAGGGCGACGAAGATTCACCTTTTTCAGAGACAGGCTGGACAAATTCTGTTTTCGATCTACTCGGAAAGACACCAGTGGACCAGAGTAGAACAGATGGAAAAGCTTACACAGTGGTTTTGCCAGCTTTGAAGAACACCTCTTCAGAACAATTGGTGGGATACTATCCGGGCCAGTGGACTTGTGTATGTGAAGATCTTTTAAGACTCCTGCTACTGCATGAGTGCGAAAAAGGATTTGTCCAATAAAATCATTAGCTCTCTCAAGTACAGGCGGAGTCATGACAATCTCAGGCAGCGTCGAATTCACAGCAAACTGTGCTGCAAGCAAATTGACTTTCTCTAGTGAGCTGACATAGGGAGTATCATTGAAGACGAGCGTGGGAACCGAAGAAGAGGTTGAAATACGTTAGTTTTGTAGTATTGTTGTATTTTTTGCCTTAATTTCTGACAATGCAAAAATTTGGTTTGTCGAATATAAAAGTAACAGGTCTTTCCGAGCTTGTTTGAACTTATTCCAGTTTTCCTCAAGGGGGTTGGCTTTGTATTTTCGGAAACATACTTCTCTAACCCTGATAACCTATTTACAGCTTGAATCAAAACACTAATTCTCTTTCGGTTTGGTAGATTTTATCCTGTGTAAGCTTCCCATCACAGATCCTGTGGTAAGAAGCTCAATTTCAATAAGTTATTTTTCTTAAAAAATTTATATGAAATGTATTATTCTTTGAGGTTAAAAAAAATCGAATTTATCCTATGGTAAACACTTAACTACTTAAATTCAATCAATCCAAGAATAATAATTAAAAAACCCCAACCCACAAGTTTTGTATAATTTATCATTGCAATCGTATTTCTATTCTCTGAAAACTCAAGGTACATACATACACATAGATATGTACATAATATCGATATTAGTCCTTAAAGACGAGCAAAAAAAATTATTAAAATAAATTCTTCAATAATTATTGAAAAGCTCAATTTTTCTTCGTCTACAATGATGGTGTTTTCTTTCATAATTCCATATAGAGCGAGAAGGCGGCAAACAGTGGAACAGCTTAACCTTTTATTGAACAAAAATGACAAAAAAAATTTTGGATACGAATAATAATTTTTAAGATTATTGTTTTTATCTATTTTTTTTTAAAGTAAGCTCGATAAAACTTTATTTAATCAATGAATCATACATTTTCAAAGTCGGTTCTCATTAGCAACAAAAGGCATTGCAATGTAAAACACTCTGCCGCTCTCTAACGTCTTTTAGATGGGGGCCAAGGTTCAAAAGAACTTCAGTTTAGAATTTCTACGGACGGACGTTGAATAAGGCTAGGAACGCACTTGCGATTTTTTGTCGCCCTCTTTTTTCAGTCGCTAAAAATAGAGCACACGAAGCTTAAATGTGAATGAACGCACATGACATAGGAAAATCGTAAGTGCGTTCCAGGCCTAAGGATTATTCAAGTATTAGAAAAAGTAAGCACGGCTGGAAATCCGCGAATTTAACTTATAAATTTACTGGCGTTTTTTGATTTTGTAATTTTGTTATTAACTTAGCTTCAGAATAAATAGAATATGGCTGTTATTATTTGTATTGAACTTAAAAATATCGATCGTATCGAAAAATATCGGTTGTATCAACATAGTTTCCACTGCCAAATTATTGGTAAAATAATTTTCAAAATTACTATTCTAAAGTTAAGCATTTAAAATGACTGCTCCCCTTTTCAAGACCTTTATTTTTAAGTTGAAAATGAGCTAAATATGTAGGTATATAATTCTAACCAATTTGCCAAAAAATCAAATAGCGCGCAAAGCATTCCATACTTCCCCTAAAAATTAAACAAAACTTTCAACATTTCTATTCTTAAGATAAAAATAAACGAGGAATAAGAAACAAATTGCCAAAAATCAAAATGGCGCCCAATGCCTTCCTGACCTCAGCGACCTCTCACAACAATTAAACAAAAACACTTTACTTGTTATTTAAAATGATTACTCTGACTAGACTATGTAATAAATAGAGATGTGTTCCTAAAAATTTGTATTTTCGGTCCAGGGATTGAACCTTAGGACATGTGTCAGTTTTAACAACGAAGTTTAAAATATTCCAATAACGAAGTAGATATTCTCCACTGTTTTTATGGCGGCGCGTTCAAATCCCTTTTGGTGGAAACAAAATTAATTTCCCTCAACATTTTTCTTCCTAGGATAACACATCATCTATATACCCCCTTCATTTCTCTCGAACTCCAATGTGTTTCTTCCATTCTTCACGTGCAAAGACAATGAATTATGATGAAGGATCTTTTCTCGAACAGAGACAGAGGACAACCAGATGAGAGTATCTATCTATCTACTGGATAGAAATGCATGCATGGAATATGGAATTGAGAAATTCAATGGGACATGGCATACATACATATTTTCAGTTTGAGTTCGCGTGCATTTTCTTCGTTATTCGTATAAATGATCTATATAGGATCTTACTTGAGTTAGTCCTGAAGCTGCTTGTATAGTTGGTTGAAGTAGCATAAAGCATCAGCATCATTGATAAATGTCCTTTCCATGACATGTATAAGTGAATTATCATTTTTATATATTTTCTCACGTTAGTATTTTCATCCTTCTTTTCTTGTACTACATACATATATACATTTTTATATCCTTTTTATGTGTAAAAATTTGTTTGTATGTATGAGTGAAAAATATTCAATTTCAATTTGAGTTTGTTCCTTCTATTTTTTTGCGACTCAACTCAACACAGTCGTTTATTTTTTCCCAAAATCCACCGCACGCTGCCTTCAAATCCTTCATATTTTTTGAGGAATTCCTTTTCTTTTGAGAAGAAGATAAATGGACGTATCCCAAAACGCCAGGATGTTGGAAACATTTTGTTTTTTTTTTTTCATTTTTTGTTTTCTTCCATATTTTCTTGAAAATATTTTTTTTTCTGTGCCGATGAGGCGCTCTTCAACTTCAACTAGGATATCACTTGGGGTGTACCAGACCAGAGCCAAGGAGAGTTGAAATTTCTTCAAGAGTTACAAGGAAGTATAATGAGAGCTTACTTTAGACACTAAGTACTAAAAGTGTATTGGCATCCTTTTTATGAAACAAAAACAAACAAGAAAATTCTGTTTTTAACTTACTACACATTAACAGCAGATGGTGGTTCATTCCTCGAGGGTATATTGCGTCGTCGTCGGTCTCGTTCGTCGTCTAACTCGCACCAAGTTGTAAAACCTACTTTTGTAAATTTTTGGAGAAATGCCATAGTTTAATTTATTTCATTGTGCGTTTAGCATATAACCCCAGCGCCCAGCGCAACCCTGCCCAGCCCAGCCAGCCGCCTTGAGGCCAAGAATGTTCTATATATATTATGACAAAGGCACGAGCATTATTGTTAACTTGCCAATATTCATGTCAAAAAAGTTTTGGCCCTTTTCGTTTTAAGAAAATATGTAGGTGCATATGTTGGGATGGGTAGTTCTGTTGTTATATTTTTTGTCTATATTTTATTAAAATTGATCGATATTCAAAAATGAAAAACTGAAAAAAAGTATACAAACTGACCAACCTAATCGAACTTTCTGTCAGAAAGCGGACTAGAAAGATTTATGAACCACATTGGGTAGAATATTTTATATTATGTGTTTTCTTTTTTTTTTTTTTGCAAAGGTATAAGGTGGCTGTCGTTATATTATTCGATTAAGTGGTTTCAACACTTCGACAAAAGAAAAAGAAGATGACTTCAAGGTTCTTAAGAGAAATTACCATTGCGACGGTTATAACAAAAGCATCTTCTTTTTTTTTTATAATTTATTGGGAGAAGACCGATATAATTCAGACAACAACAAAAGTTTTAAGAAAAGACTTGTTTTTTTTTTATTTTTTAACCAGATGTTTTGCTCGACTGGTTAATGGAATTAAAAAAGTTTTGGATTAAAATTGGACAATTGGATGACAAAAATAAAATGGGGGAGTCACGAAGTTTAAGATAAAAGGTTTTCATAAAAAAAAAATGTTTCAATGAAAACTTGACACATTTTAAAGAATGTTTGAAAGTTGTGTTTATGCTTTTTATAACATAAAAAGGAAAATACTTTAAGGTCAAAGAAGCAAGGATTCGGCGCATAAGAAGGTTTTGAGGAATTTTTCGTTACAATGCATTCTCGTTTGATGAAATTTGTCATTTTGAACGTTTTTTACAAAATTTTCTTTCAAAATTGACACTTTTTGCTTTGCAAAAATCAATAATTTATTTCTTGGAAACTATTCTCTCAGAACACTTTTCTTAAAGAAGAGTGTTATCTTATGAAGATGTAGGCTATAAGGTAAGTGATAAAGAGATTCATCTGAAAATGTAAGAAACATTCAGGGATATTTCTATACTTGCTCCTATTAAACGTAACTACACTACATCCAGCATCTTCTTAGAAAAAGGAGCCTGGTGATTAAACTGTTGCAGACATTTTAGCCGGCTTCACCAAACTCTCTTTTGAAGTCAATAGACATGCACCGCCAGAATTTTTTGGGTGAGCAGACTTAAAACTCTGCCAAATCCGAAGAACATTGATATGAGACAGAAGAGATACTCTTAAGTGATTTGTCTCCAAAAGATGGAGTATCCGTATGAGGCTCAACCACCAATCTTCTACCAGTCAGTGTGGCCCCAAGCTATAGCTGTCTCCTGTTTCGCAAGCCATAGCACAGCCTAGATAGACAAAGCCAAAGTTTCTTAACACATTGAAATTTTATAGTATTGGATGTATAGAAGTAATTTCACTGACTTTTGAAATATTGTGCCTTTAGTATTGGCGTGAAAGTTTGGGATCATTCTTTCAAGAGCGATATCTGTCTGAAACCTGTTTTAGCATCAAAGATAATTTTTTAAAAATCTTTGTCGAGCTTGATTGATCAGCATGCGTTCTTCATTGTCATCCTTCACAAACTGACAAATTGGAGAGCGATGCCAAAATTGATGTTTTCATACACGGACTTATAATTAATGAAAAGTTGGTGGGTCTCGATTTGAAAGTCATTGGTGTTTTTCTAATGCCCATGAATGGTCTATCAGCTCCATACCATCTACAAAAAAGCCGATCCTATGTCTTACAAGAACAAGGGCGAGTAATATGCTTGATTAACTTCACATATAAAATAATACCCAAAGTACTGTGAAAGCATCTTAGGCCGTTTTGCAACAATATAATCAAAAATTAACAGTGTGGTTTCCGGAACCCCAGTTGACGAGAGAGTAGGGGCGATAAGGAAATAGAGAGAGTTCTTACTGGGCTCCTTCGAAGAAAACAAATCTTCGGCGGATATTTAGTGTGTGAGAAGGGCGAATGGAGATAAATCTGAATCAAGATGTGGATGTATTCCAGAAAATCAAAAAACGTCCACTACATTTGCTCGGCCACATGGAACCAAGTGAGTCTTTGAATCCCAGCCCCCAGGTTATAGAGAACAAAGAAGACCGGATCTATGGTTTAAAAAGAAAGCCATTGTGGATACTAGAAAGTCTTTTCTAGTGGCAGTAGCATGCTCAAGATCATTAAGGATGGAAGGCTGACGTGTCCCATGCTACGATCCTCCGTTGATTGGGAACCGCATACATTTTCAGTTCAGTTTTCCTAGGATCAGCTGTAATGTAAAAATTTGGTGGACTTTCTTGGCCAAAAGCCGTACTCCTATGGACCTATCAGGATATTGACGAACAGTTTTAAGCGGAGTTGGGGTCATAATTCTGTATGTGTCAAAATTCGTATTACAAAATTCAGTTTGCAAAATTCTGTATTTCAAAATTCTGTAAATCTTAAATTCGTTATTCCGAAATTCTGGATTTCAAAATTCTGTTAATGATTAGAGAAAAATTGTTTTGATAATGAAAAAAATGCATTCCTTTTCTAGTGTTTAGATACAATGCTAAGAAAAAATAAAACATAACTTTCTTTATCAAAATAAAAATTTATCAACTTTGGCTCGTTCTACAAGGAAAACCTTTCATCCAAATCAAATAGGTTCTTCGATTACTACAGTTCCAAGCATTTTTTAATTCACTTTTGCATAAACGGGCCACTGGCCGAAGGACAGGCTTTTATTCGAGAAATTGAGAGATTCTTCAAGAGCCATCAAAAGCACCTATCATCTTTGGCCTTTGGGACTCAAAACAAATACTAAGTCACTTCGATTCCTAAAAAACAAAGTAAAGCAGTTTGAAATTCAACGATTATGGTGATAATTAATGCCTACATTGGCTAACAAGTCATGTGCATCAATTTCACCATGGATAAGTTGATGAAAAAATACCAAATCATTATTTACACGCCTTTGATATAAAGGTTGAAGTTGCAGAAGCTGAATTCTGTGTTCATAAGGTGGCAGGTTATACGGATCAGCCCAGGGAAGACCCTTTAAGGCAAAACGAATGAATCTATGTTGTATTGCTTAAATACGGCTTTTATGAATTTCGTAAAAAGGTGCCCATACTTGGGAAGCGTACTCAAGATGGGGTCGTACATAGAAATTGTATAACGAAAGAGTAACATACGGATCGTTTTATTCCTTTGCCCAACGTTTTATAAATCCAAGCATGGAACTCGCCTTATTTACAATATAATTAATATGTTCTATAAAACCTAGGTAAGAACTAAAGTGAACACCCAGGTCCTTGAAACTTAAAACACGACAGAGTGTGTGCTGCGACTACTACTACTACTACTACTACTACTACTACTACTGCACCCACTACTCGTTGTTTAGAAAAAGTTATAGTTTGGCATTTAACGGGATTTAAAGAGAGGCCATTTTTGCAACACCAGACATTAAAATTGTCAATATCAGCCTGCAGCAGAATGTGATCCTGACCAGATTGTATTTTTTTAAAAATCTTCATATCATCAGCATATAACGGGTGATTTTTTAGCTGGTTTGGTTTTGGCAACACTGGTTTTGACAGCTGACGTGTGTTTAGTACCTTGTGTCACTGTCAAAAAGCTTCAGTTTGGTTTGCAATTTAACCATGGATCGTCTTACAAATGAACAACGCTTGCAAATTATTGAATTTTACTATCAAAATTCGTGCTCGGTTCGAAATGTTCATCGCACGCTGCTTCCATTTTATGGTCGGCATTCTCGACCTTCTGAGCAGTCTATTCGGAAGATTGTGACCAAATTTCGCACCAAACTTACTTTGTTGGACATTAAACCACCAACACGTTTACGTACTGTGCGTAGTGAAGAAAATATTGCGGCCGTATCAGCTAGTGTGACAGAAGACCGCGAAATGTCGATTCGGCGCCGTTCCCAGCAGTTAGGCCTTTGTTACAGCACTACGTGGAAAATTTTGCGGAAGGATTTGGGCGTAAAGCCTTTTAAGATACAGCTGGTGCAAGAACTAAAGCCAGCCGACCTACCACAACGCCGAATTTTTGGTGAATGGGCTCTTGGAAAGCTGGCCGAGGATCCGCTTTTTTATCGAAAAATTGTGTTCAGCGATGAGGCTCATTTTTGGTTGAATGGGTACGTAAATAAGCATAATTGCCGCATTTGGAGTGAAGATCAGCCAGAAGCATTGCAACAGCTACCAATGCATCCCGAAAAAGCCACTGTTTGGTGCGGTTTATGGGCCGGCGGCATTATTGGGCTATATTTCTTCAAAGATGATGCGAATCGCAGCGTTACTGTCAATGGTGAACGCTACCGAGCGATGACAACAAACTTTTTTTTGCCCGAAATGGAAGTTCTTGACTTGCATGATATGTGGTTTCAACAAGACGGTGCCACATGCTACACAGCACGCGAAACAATGGCGCAATTGCGAGGCGAGTTTGGTGAACAGTTAATTTCACGTTTCGGGCCGGTCAATTGGCCGCCTAGATCGTGCGATTTGACACCATTAGATTATTTTTTGTGGGGGTATGTCAAAGCTAATGTCTATAGAGACAAGCCCGCTTCGATTGACGCACTGGAAGCCAACATCCATGCATTCATTCGTGAGATACCGGCCGATATGTGTGAAAGAGTATGCCAAAATTGGACTCAGCGGATGGGCTACCTGAGACGCAGCTGCGGTCAACATTTGCATTAAATTATCTTTAAACATTAAATTGCAAGGTTCAAACTATCGATTCAAATAAATATTTCATTCATTTTTTCGAATTTTTTGTGTTTTTTTTTTTTTAAGTTCTAAACCTCTTAAAAAATCACCCGTTATAAGAATATCACTAAAACGTATACATGAAGTAACATCATTTATAGCTAGAATGAAAAGTAACGGACCCAGATGACTTCCCTGGAGTACACCCAAGTGAGCATTGAACGAGTTTGAAAGGAAGTTTCTACATTTTACTTGGTAAGATCTATTTTCAAGGTATGATTTATGAAATGAAAATGGTCGGAAAACCAAAAGCTTTGAGTTTGAATATAATAATGGTATGACTTAGCTGGTCAAATGCCTTAGAAAGATCAGTGTATATGCAATCAACTTCATTCCCGTTTTCTAATGCAAGAGAACATTTATGCAAAAACGTAAGAAGACTTGTTACCGTTGATTTCTTTCTCACAAAACCATGCTGTTGTTCACATATTATATTCTTTGTATGAAATGCTAAACACTCGCACACAACTTGTTCGAAGAGTTTTGGAATGCAAGAGAGCTTTGCAATGGATCTATAATTTTTAATATCAGTTTTTTCACCTTTCTTAAAGCCTGGTGTAAGGAATGATTTCTTCCAAAAATAGGGAAAATTACCTGTCCTTAGAGAAATCTCGAACAAGTATTTAAGGGGTTGAACAAGTATATATTTACACTTTTTCAATACTACAGGGGGAATTCCATCTGGACCCGATGAGTAATCATCAATTAATGATGAGAGAAGGCTTAAAACAGTACTCGATGGTACTGGGATATTATTGCAGCTAGTTTGGGAATAGGTATGTAAATCTCTAAAGTAATCTTCGTCAACATCTAAGGGCTTGTCAATAAAGGAATTACGAAAGTTTTTCGAAAAAGCGTTACAAATATCAACGGATTCCTGCAACAAACAATTTTCATAAATGAAATTATTCGGATAACCATCTGAGTTTTTTTTTTAATTGACAAACCTCCAAAATGCCTTAGGGTCATCTTTTAGAGAACTACCCATTTCGTTTACATGCTTGGTGTATAGATTTTTTGAAAGAGTTTTAAATTCTTCAAAAAGGGTAATGTAGGAGTTGTGGTCTACCGGCGAAAGAGTTCTTATGTACAATTTCCATGCTTTGTTTCTTTTATTTCGGAGTGTTCTCAGCTCCTTCGTATACCATGTATGGCAAAAGTTTCTATTTTTTGATATTTTTGAAGGGACAGTGTTATCAATGAAGCTGTTAAGGATGGAATAGAAACTTAAAACTGCTTCATTTATATCGCTAGGCACTGATATATTCTCAATACCAGACCTAGCTTATTCATCTGATAACAACTGAAAGTTTGGCCTTCTGAAGTCAAAACCATATGAACAATCATAAGGGTTACTGTTTTCAGTAAGATGATTGCTCAAGTCAAAAAAAATATCCAAAGGGGGATGATAGTTATTTATGTTAGTATTTTATATATTGAGTTACTAGTTCTTCCAAATTTTAAACCTTTTTTTTTTGTGTTTTGCTAATTAGTATCATAGTCCAGTCATTTGAGCTTTTTGCTTAGGAAAAAACGGCAGAAAGCTGAATTTTGGTAAATAGCCTTCTCATGGCATTTTGAGGAAACTGTAAAAAGCCTTATCAATATGAGTACCGCTAAGAATTTTATGGGGGATCAAAGGCCCCCCAAAAGGTTTTTAAAGAATATCTCCTAAACGGTAGCTCTTACAGAAAAAAATCCAACAGACTGTTAAGTAACTATTTTTCATGAGACTTACCCTTTTTCGAGATAGTTCAATCGGCAGAGTTACGGATTTTATGTTTCTGTACAAAAAGTACTCTTTTACACTACCTTTGATGTTGAGAACAAGATGAGTTTTTCTTGCATGGTATCCCCCAAGAAAATTAGAAAACAGTACTATAAAAAATATATCCAGGGATTTTTTTTTTTTTTTTGGGAAGCTTCCCCATATTGATCGACGGATCAAACCACGTTTGTAGAACTGGAACTAAGAAATATTTCAGAATTTTGTATCCATAAACAGAATTTTGGTCATACAGAATTTTGGAATACACAATAACAACCCGTTCCCCTTTAAGCATTCACATAGTACGATAGAACAGATCTTGTAGGCGATGTTAAGTAAATTCATGGTTCTTAAATTAATACAGTCAAGAGGGTCGTCTTTCTTGAGGGTCGGGCATATAGCGCTGAGGTTCCATATTCATCGGACATACTTTCCTCTTATTATTATTTCCAGATGAGCTAATTCAATTATTTTTGTAACCAATACAACACCTGCCACATTGAAAAGCTAGCCAGGAAAGACCATCTATTGCAGCAGCTTTGTTAGGTTTATGTTTGCTTTCCTAACTTTGTCATGGTTGAGGACGGAATCAGGACTGCATCAACTAGGTTGAATAGCACTATGTGACTGTGATTACTGCGATGTTTTTATGATCGGGCCTTGTAACCTTGGTAGGAGTTTTTACCGTTTTCCAAAGGCTCCCAACTTCATTCCTGCAATTAATAGGCATCCCGCCTTATCCCCGAGTGTGTTTTTCCTGGTCTGAGAATCCAGAGTTCTTCTCTCCTCTTCTGTTCGAAAAGCTTGCGAGCAGCTCCAGTTCTTCTATACAGCACCAATTTGTATGCCTCTTGTTAAGCTACATATATATCAAGCCATGAGTTTTGTTGTGGGAATGTCAGCAAATTACTAAGATATTATTAGGGACTTGATCGGATAAGCACCTAGTAAGCTATTTTCTTGTTTTGGCTTTGGTCTGGATATCCCAAAAAATGCATAAATGGGTAATGATCCGAGTTTATTTTGACCCTTGTGAACTTTCGGATATCCTTGATACATAAAGACATAAAGAGTACCATACGTCAATTGCCTCTCTAACTGCCTCTTATATGAAATTAAAAAGTAAAGATCAACGAAGTGATAACTGACTTAAGTAATTTAATTTTTGTTGTTTTCAATCTCTGATCAGGAACTGTTAGGATACCACCATATCGCCTTCACTAATCCACCCCGGTAAATACATGTAAGTAGGAAAGCAACGATTCCGCAAGTCCTTAATATTTATGAATATCCTTAATACGAACGAGTTAGTAAGATATTGAATCTCTAATATACATAACACACCGAAGCAGACACATTATATCAATGTCTAACAAATGCCATTAATATATTTATGTGTGTACAAAAGCCAACAATAATCATAACTGGTCTCATAATGTCCCACTCAAATAGGAAAATTGGATGGTCCTTTGAATTTTTTGTGTCATAATCAACACAATAAGCAAAGAGAGAGAAAGAGAGATTGCTGATGGACAAATGAACAACGAAGAAAAACATGTACACAACAAAAAAAAATAATAAACCACAGAATACTTGAATTATCCTCCAGAAGTACCAATTTTTGTTCTGGCTATCACCATGCCCATCACCACCGCCATGGAAATAGAGTGCTCTGCTACAAAGGATAACGACATTCCAATAAAAACATGAATAACATGAAGGCTATAATAGAGTATAGTAGATGAAATCTCCCAAAAGGATGAACCAAATCATACAGGAGTCTCGTGCTTCTCCTTTAATCAAAATATCAAAACCAAACCAAACCAATGGCACATGTGACCCGACATCAGGATTGGAAAAAAATACTCGCTGGTTGGTCAAACGTGATGAAGTGAACAAAATCAACGACATCGACAATTGTGTGGAATTTCGTTGCTTTGGATAACCTTAAATGGATTAAGGAAGAAATTGGCAAATTCTTTATCGAACAAATGGACAAATATTAAATTGAAATCCATTTCGCGAATTGATTACATGCAAATAGTAACTTAGTTGATAGAGTGTCCTTTATATATCCTGGGTTATTTCATAAATTTTACTATACAGCTGCTATAGCTACAATGATAACAACTCATATATACACAAAAACTTCTGTGAGTTCCGAGTGTACCACTTCCTGGCTAATATCCATGTAATCATCCATGCTTCCATCATATTGTCCGTATAATCAGAGAAAGAGAAACGAGAGTCCTGTGAAAAATATATAATAAACCCCCACAGGAAATTGTAAGCAGTTATTTGTAAGTGAGTGCACATTCAGAAAACTTTACCGCAGAGCAATGAGAGAGCCATCAAAGCATGATTTTAATGTAACTCAGCATGGAAGAAGTCTATTTAGGATTAAAGGAGAGGGTAAGAGTCCTTATGTGGATAGTTTTTTTTTTTTTTTTAATGCAAATGTAGCTCTGTGTTTGAAAAATTTTTAATATAAATTGAGAGACACACACAAAGAGAAAATGTGTTTATGGTTTTGTTGGTCCAACCAAGGTTGGTCTTCCTCCCTGCCTGATGAGGATGATGATGGTTGGTATTTGCTAAATTCAAAGGACACGATCCATACGGGTTTAACATACCTACCTACAAAGAGATACAAAAAAAAAAAAAACTTAGCTTAAAGAACCTGCCAACTACTGTAAATATAAATAGAGCCCAACAAATGTTATGTTGTTGTTCTATTTTTATACATATATTTAAAAAAATGTCATTTGAGTTTATTCAGTGCGAGGATTATCATTTCGAAAGAATATCCTGTAGCTAGTCCTCCTCCTCTTGTGGTTATATAAAGTGCAATTGAAAATTGCACTGCAATAATAAACGTTTATGGTTAACCACACCCAGAGGCACAGGTTACCCACTCATATAGCTTTTTCTATCTAAACACAAGTTTTATAATACGTCCTCTTCCTCTGGCTCTGAATGATGATGTCCGAAAAAGGAATAGGGCAAATTTTTCTGTTGAATATAATATTTAGTTTTCTGTGGTTGATAGAGACAAATTTTAATGCAACAAGAATATTTGTGTTGTGGTTTTTTTCATTTTGTTGCACATGAATTGGAAATTAAGTATGGGATTTTTGATTTTATGGTACGAGTATTTAAAACAAACTGATGAGGGTTTACCAAGAGATAAAAGAGGGAGGATCTGTTGCGAACGTGGTTTATCAGTTTTTATTGTAATTGTTCCTGAAAAAAAAGTCGCTTAGTATCGGGTTTTTCAATAAGAGCGCTACAAAAGTTTTTTTAAATAAAACAAAAACGGTTTTGGATATCAATGAAATTCTTTATTTCTGTTAAAGTACGTTCGATGCCATTATGTATGAAACTCAATTTCTTTTGCATGGCCACCACGGGCACGCTTGCAGAAGTCCAGATGCTGAACCCAATTTTCGACGGTTTTCAAGCATAAATCGGCCGATACTGCTGCAATTTCACGTTCGATATTCGTACGAAGTTCATCAATCGTCACTGGCTTGTTGGCATAGACCATAGACTTGACGAAGCCCCACAGGAAATAGTCTAACGGCGTCAAATCGCACGACCGAGGCTGACATGCGACTGGACCATTTCGTGAGATAACACGTTCTCCAAACTTGGTTTCCAATAAATTGATTGTGACATTCACTGTGTGGCTTGAGGCGCCGTCCTTTTGGAACCACATGTCCTCCAAGTCAATATCATCCAATTGGGGCCAAAAATATTCGGTTATTATTGAACGGTAGCGATCCCCATTCACAGTAACGTGCCGGTCTTGATCATCACGGAAGAAGTACGGACCAATGACACCGCCGGCCCATAAGCCACACCAAACCGTAATTTTTTCAGGATGCAATGATGACTCATGGAGTACGTGTGGATTGCTGCCTGACCAATACCGCATATTTTGTTTATTGACGAAGCCATCCAGCCAGAAATGAGCCTCATCGCTGATGATGATTTTTCGATGAAAAATCGAATCATTTTCAAGTTGTTGCTCAGTCCAATTCACGAACATACGACGCTTCTGGTGGTCAAGCGGTCTCAGTTCTTGCGTCAATTTAATCTTGTAAGGATGTAGGCCAAGATCTTTTCGCAAAATTCGCCACAACGACGTCACAGAGATGCACAACGCTTGAGAACGACGTGTGAGAGACAAATTTGGGCTTTCTGCAACTGAAGCCTCAGCGGCAGCTCGTATATCTTTCCATCATGAAATGGCAAACCTTACTGAAGAGGAATGTCAAAAGTGCGGCAAAAAATATGGCGGCGTTTGCTGTACCTGCCGCTCTACTTTTATAGCGTCCCTGTTGAAAAACCCTTTATTTTATAGATTTGATACAGTCATGTATGTAGGGTAAATAAAAGTTTATTTAAGGTGGTAGGCAGAGAATAATGTGAAGAAGCATAAAATTTGACTTATGTAAACATTTACTATATAACTTTCTTCTTTACCACTTGATATGTATTTCTCTAATTTCAGTGATCAATTTGAATCAATGTGAACAAAAATGTAGAAAAATAAAATTAGAGTTAGGGCCGAAATGCGGTAATTTCGCATATCACAGAAAAAATTATTTCATTTGTGATTTAGTAATATCGTTTAATAGCTCATTTCATTTTTGAATTTTATTTTGCAGTTTATCGCTTTTTGTTGTTGTTTTTTTCTTTTGACTTCCATTGAGCTTAGCTTAGGTAATTTTCAACCTAATTTCGTGAAAATTTGGTTGAAATTATCTGCTTTCGAAATGTGAATTTGTATGGTAATGAATTCGAATCGAATTAGAAATTTTCTACGAAATTACTATATTTGGCCACATGAAAACGTAGTATTACTCTCTCGCTCAGCAAAATTACTTTAATTTCCTTTAATATTCAAGCTTAAACAAGAATAAATGAAAATAGGTAATGAATAAAATTGGACAAGGTACTGACTCCTGCGGAACATCATTCTAGGAGCTAAAAATTTTACCAGTTTTTACCCCTTGGCTCCCATGTTACAGAGACTTTGATATGCATGACTGACGTTGATAAAAAGTAACTCTCACGCAGATCAAGAAGCACGATACGCAAATAGTTTCTTACTTAAAAGAAGTAACTCTCAACCAAGAGAGCAATTTTTACTTTCTGTGGCATTCTCAAAAATTTTCCAAATAGCTGCAAGGATAAATGAACTGTGCATTTGTATTCAATCGACAATATCAAAAATGATATTAAGAGAAAATAGAAGAACTTTTATAACAAAAAAGTTTTATAAAAAAAGAAGTTTTTCAAATTATCAATTACCTCAAAAACTGGATGACATTCCATAATATGCCTAAAAGATTAAAGTGTCTGACTAGGAATTAATAAGAGAAAAAAATACTAAAATCCAAAACAAATATAAAACGTACCTAGTTGTCACCAACGCCTAACCATTTTTAATCAAATTTTATATAAACCACCCTGTATGAGGCGTTTTGTGACATATACGATATACATCCGAGTTATTCTTAAAAAATGTTTGTCATATCAGTTCCTTCTTGCTATAAACATTTCGTCCATACGAAAAGTCACGATGGATAAAATGCGAATATTAGATTACTTAAATTAATGTGTTGATATAAAAATAAGTAATTACATGTTTATTTATATTATGTAGATTTAGATTCACAAAATAGTAAAAAGCTGAAGTTTAAAGTGATAAATCTAAGCGAGAAATTTTTTTGGGGTAGAAACTTTATTGGAATTTTATTAAAATTTATAAACGAGAATTTCAAAGATAAAGAAAAAGATGTTCCAGATACCTACTTAATAAAAAAATGTAATGAAAAAAACAGACAAAAACAAAACAAAGTTTTTGTTACTATATTTTTGTACAGAAGAATGTTTATGGACAAAAAGAATGTAAAAGGGGTGCCAAAAGTGTAATAAACTTTAACCAAGAAAACAAAGTAAATTTATTTCTTCAATTTTTCATCATGCTTTATACCAATTTTTTTTAGTAAAAAGGCTTTTATAGAATCAGTTCTGTGGGCTAAAACCAAAAAATGGCCTAATGGAAGGTGCGCGTTATGATCCTTATTTGAATAGCCATTTCGTGCTGTGAGGGACTTATTTTTTACGCATAAAGCAGGGTGTTGAAAAAAATGACAAATGAGGCCTATTTACATTTGAGATCGTAATGTTTGGATATTCCATGATTTCTATGTGAAATAAACTTTCGATCGTGTATAAGCAAATAATTTCAAATAATCTTACAAAAAAAGTTTAAGAAAAACGTTTAAAATAATAATCGTTAGCCTAACATTTGATTGTTGTAGTTGTCAACTTTCAATTAACACTTAGCAATTCTAGATAACAGTGAAACTCTCAATGAGTTTTGTGTATCTCAATATACTTTATTATTACTTTTAATCAAAGACATGTTTTATTGAATTATTAACGAATTCAACTTCAACTCTTCACGAATTAAAAAAAAAAATACGTCAAACGATATTTTCTACAACCGTGAATCTTTGAACGAGCAAAGTGTATGGCAGTTAATATTATTTTAACTTTGAACGAGTTTTAATGAAACTCTTATTGAAATTGCATCTCCTCCCGAAACTCAAGTACCAAAAACAATACTTCATTATTCTTCCTATAAGTCCGTGAAACGTCAAACGATATTTGAGCGAACCGAAAAACTCTGAACCAGTTTTGTGTATGGCAATAACTTTTATTTTAACTTTGAACGAGTTTTTATGTGTATGGCAGTAAATGAAATTTTTAATTTACTTTTATCACTTCTTCGTGAATTCAACTAGAACTTTTAGTCAAGTTAAGTTTTGCGGATCTCTGACCGAGTTTTATGATTTAACACCTAACATTATTCTGATTTCTATACCTCCGAACGAGTTTTTGTTAAATTCTGGGAGAATGAGAGTTCTTAACGAATTTCATCTTCACCGTAAAACATTTCTTCGTTATTCTAGACATCCGCGAAACATTGAAAGGTATTCGATAGGGTGCGGGTCAACCAAAGCGAACATCAAAGCAAAACTTGCAACTATTTGGAAGAGAGTTAAAACTCGATGAAGGCCTCAGCTCAAATTCATATTCGGAGGTGCACACGCTGATCACGACTTAAGGGCCAGCAAGGACGTTATCGACATAAGCTTTTTCAGCTACATTTCATCAGGTCTGTAAGCACTTGGTATAGGCTTTAGGTTATCAGAAATAGAGCATGCTTACTTTTAAGCTTTCCAAGAGAGCGCTGCGACGAAATGCCCAAGCCGTCAATACGGCTCCAAGTTGAACTCTTCATTTTTCTTCAATTCTCCTCCAAAATGTATGAAAGTTTTGGCATAATATACACTTTAGGTTTTCAAAACTTTGCATTCACTTTTTTGCGGAATTTCAAACGATATTTCCGATAACCGCAAAACTCTGAACGAGTTTAATAATGTCACATTTAATCGTTATTTGTGTGAAAACTCTGAACGAGTTTTGTGGAATTCTAAACAATTTCAATGGATTTCCCAGCTTAATTTAAAAGTATTCTTTTTCCAGGCGACCACAGAATATCGAAACAAACTCGCGACATTTTTGGAACTCTGATGGAGTCTTGTGAATTTCGAGTAATTTAGTCTTAATCTATGAAAAAACTAACCTTAATCTAGGTTAAATGAAACTGTTAACGAAATTTCAAAGCATACTTTTTCAATCTTGCATTTAACTATATTCTCGACATCCAAGGAACTCTGAATGAGTTATTTGATGATTTTACATGAGCTTTATCGCACTTGACACTTGAACTTCACGGAGTGGCAACCATGCGGCAAAGTTTATAATCTAATCTGATCAACTTTGCCACGGCCTGAAGTTCCGTTTCATCGAGTGCGGTCTTACCTTTAATTCAATTTTTTGTTCAAAATCAGAACGATAATTTGTGAAATTCTGAACAAATTTAGTAGAAAATCTTTCGGAAACCGGAAATATTCTTTTATTTTCTTGCAACTGTGAAATATCCATAGATAATCGCGGCAACCATGGATCACGATAGGTCAATCAAACTCTATATCTTTGCTTAGATTCTGAACCCGTTTCTACACGAGTTTAAACAAAACATTCAAGCGTTATTCCAGACAAACGATAGTTAAGTTATCTTACTATTTTCTTGAATAACGCGGAACTCTGTAACACTATAAAAACAACCCATTCTATGTTAAGACTCTTAACTAGTTCTTATGCTATTCTAAACCAATTTAGACCGAATTAATAGCGAAAACCAAAAGTATTCTTTTAAATTCGAGTGTTTACTAGGCAACAACTTAACACCGAACGAGTATTTTGATTTCACACTTACTCCTATTCTATAGGTACGTTTATACTGTGAGGGAGCTCTAACCAAAATCTCGAAATTAATTGCGGTCTGAACGAGTTTGAAAATTTCACACAAATAACCTTTTTTCACTGAATTCAAAACGCGCTTTTCGACAAAAAATTGAAAATTGAAGAAAAAATTAGACAAGAAGATGAAATATGTAAGTATGTAGTTCTGTCCTTTTTTCAACTTTTCAACTAGGCTTTTAAACATTCTAAGGATAAACATTCTTTTGCCAAAAATAATGTTACGGATATTTTACATAAACGTTTTTTTTTCAAAAATCTAAACGAAACTTTTCACGAAATTCAAAAATAATTCTTCATAGGTATTCCTTAAATATTTATAACAAATTTAAATAAAATTTCTCTTGTGAAGTTTTAAACAAATTCAAGTTTAACGATAGATACATACTACTTCACAAAAAAACAATTCTTATGCCAAACTTTTAAAGAGTTTCAATGCAATTGAGAACAATTCAAAACGAAACTTTTCAAGAAATTCAGACACATTTTTTACCTTCTTCAAGACGTTTTATGAAATCGCTAATCTTTTAAATGTAGTTTTATGATTCCAAACGAAATCTTAAAATCTTTCTATTTGACTCTGAACGAGTTCTTGTGCAATTCAGAACGAATTTCCATGAATTTTTATAAAATGTCTCTTATATTGTTCTGAATTACCATGCAACCGCGAAACTCCTTACGAACTTTAATGATGTTCTATAAGTAAGGAAGCACAAAATTGAATTGTTATATAGGTACTCTGAACTAAAACAGAAACACGATTTTTCGTTTGATGGCTCGGAATCTACTGTGAAGTAAGGAGAAAAACGTCCACTCTCATAACATAGAAAAAATTGTTGTGTTATGGTATTTTATAATTTTTGTGCATTAGTCAATAGAATAGGTTTACTAGTATAAGATAAATAAAAATCAATTACCTACTTGAGAAAATGAATTCTTAAAAATCCTTCAGCCAAACTGCAAATGGCCTACTTTTTATCCCCCGGTGGTGCTGTGTTTTCAGCACATCTATTGAACACAAAATTAAGCACTTTTGTAGAGTAAAATGTTTTCATTATTATTTAAAGATAATTTTTTTCACTTAACATCAGAATGAAATTTCCCAATCCAATGACTATTTTTTTTATGAACAAAATTTTTTCGCAAAATAATTTCTTTTTTATCATTCGAATGGGATTAACTTTAGGGAAAATCTATAATGATATCTTGAAAAATAAGTATTCAATATTTTCTTAATCACTTCACATGAAAATATATTTTCTAACAGAAAGATCGCGGAACAAATTAAAGACAAACCGCACTTGTTACATACACAAACACATTTCACTAGATTGCCGCACCGCCCAAGTAAAATTTCCCGATCCAAAAACATTATTTTTATTACGAACAATCTCATATTAGAACCACATTTTCATCCCCTGACACCGACGCCCGTCAAGCTTTACCATCACCACGACCACGACACGACGCCATGACAGAAAGAAAAAAAAATTAAGTTTACTTCGCAAAATAATTTCTTTTTATCATATGAATGGGATTAACTTGAGGAAAAATCTGTA